>CM047004.1:2479250-3978512 GCA_025698465.1 Gossypium longicalyx
TCTACTTTATAAAAGAAATGTGTGAATTAATTAGTTGATTTAAATTTAATTATATTATTCAATTCAATACTCGTAAAGATTTGATTATGATGAATTATTATCATTACTCTCTTTCATCAATTATCCACTATTTCTCCATCGTTTTCCCTGTGAAGTCGCTTGATATGATGACTGCAGAAAAGGAGAGTAGAAATGATATTGAACCCTTCAAAGGGATCGTAGAAAGACTTCAACAATTGAGAACCAACCAGAAATCGAATAAGGAAAAGCTATATCAAGACTAATATTATATAACTTATATTAAAGAATGACTTCATAATAATAATTGGCAAGCACTTAGAATTGTTTATAATTAATGAAGACGAAAGGCTTATATATAATCCCATAACCCAACGAAACCAAGTGATTAGCACAATAGAATAAAAGGACTATAATGCCATTCATAATGAAAATATTTGTCAAAGGAAAGCTCCAAGGAATTTCACAAAGAGGCCGGGGTGAAATAAATAAATAAAACTTTTTTAAGGACCGAAATTAAACTGTAATTAGCACAATAGAATGCCATTCATATTAAAATATTTGTCAGAGGAAAGCTCCAAGAAATTTGTTCTTTATTTTTTTTTAGTCTTTCTTATTTATTTAGTTTGTACCCAAAAGCTGAACCAAAAGGGGGCGAAACGTCAGCCCCATTAATCGTTTAACCAAAATAAATTAATACAACATTTAGACTAAATGGATTCTTATCTCATGGCACTGCACGATGGCTCAAATTATTTATATGAGTCAAGTAGGTTTATTTAATTCACTAATAATGGTCTACGAGCATTTTAGAAGGCTAATGATTCAGTAAATACTTTAATAAATTTTAATTTAACTTAAATTATGAATTATTATAGTTTAATTCTTTAAAACTCTATTATTATTAGGTAAAAAATATTATGTACTAAGATTTTTCCTTTCATGTGTAGACAATCATGATCGATTAAAATATTTTATATTTATTCATACTTGTATTTTTATGAAAATAAAAATACTTTTTCAAATCGAGATAACCTTATCACATTTTTGTTACCTATTATGATGATTAAAGATAAACATAAGTCTCTTAGCCAAAATTTCAAAATTCTGTTTGTATTTTCAACATGAGATTCAAGCAGGGATACCATTACATAAACTCAAATTTCACTCTCTAAATTGTAGTAGCAAAATTGCAATAGCAATAGCACACAGTGCTCCCTCTTTTTCACAAAATCTAAACTAGTTGTGGTAACAAGTGTGCTAGTATCAAGTTCCACATGATCTTCTTCAGGTTTCTTCGGTCTATAACAGAATGAAAAAGTGTGTTCATTCATGTGAAACTACTCCCATTATCACAATACTTCAAATAAGTTTGATTTTTTTTTTAGAGAAATCAATTTGTTCATTTTCAAATTTAACAAGAACCAAAATGTGTATTTACACTAATATGTTATTCGAATTATTCAAATTGTAAAATTTAACTCAACTCAAACTGATCAAAACTCAAATTACTTATTTGAGTTGACTTAAAAAAAACCAAATAACTTGATTCAATTAACTCGAAATTCGAATTTTTTTAAAAAAATTTAGAGTCGAATTGTGTTTTACTCTCCCCTAATTACCGTACTAGCTATTCCAACAAAATCTACAACAAGCCAATTGCATTACTTCTCCTATTGCTTTATTCTCCCCTTGTCAACAATGTTTCACTCAAGCACCAATCTTTGTTGATCTTCAAAACCAATATTTGATTAATATTTTCTCACCTAAACTTTCTTGTAAGTTATTCTACTTGAGCTTTGTTTTGTTACAACACCTTGTGCAACATTTAAATTTTACAACTATCTCAAATTATTGATGGGCTTATAACATAGAAGTCTAATGTAACATGCAACACCACAATCATGACATATATATTTGTTCCACACTAATGGCTGTGGAGATGCTATTTTTTGAGATGCGACAACATGAGATGGAACAATCCTAGGATTATAATTTGAAAAGGTAAGTTGATTGAATTAATTAAATATAATTTGAAAATGGTTGAATGAATTCAGATGTAATTAAAAATAGTTTTAATTGTTTAGTTATTTTTAGTTTGATTAAATATAGTTGATGTAAGTTAAGAAGGGCACTTTTCTTGGATTCTAAAAATTTTAGTAAAAAGTAATTTCAAAAACAAAAAATCTCAAAGCTATATTAGACTAACCTTTTGGCTCATTGCACAAGTCCACCTTCAGTGGCGTATTTAGGGGAGACTAGCAGGGGCTCTAGCTCCCTCATAAAATGGAAAATTATTCATTTAGATCTTTTAGAAATTTTAAATCAGTAAAAGTGAAATTGCACTTTACCCCTTATTTGGTGGGCAAAAATGGGGGAAGAACTAGGAGCGAGGTTACGAGCCTGGGAATAAAGACTTCTTGCCACCTTTTTATTCCTTACAAAGACGACACAACTAACATAAGAAAAGAAGGAATTTTTGTTTGTTTGTGCTCTTCTTGCTTAAATGATCTGCTTGTTTTGGCTTGTTCCACCTTTCTTTTTCATTTATTGTCATATGATAAATTTGGAGTTTATCTGTTTAATTGGAAGATTTTATCACCAGTAGGCTTCCTTTGTAGTTAATGTGCTATGCCTCTTTGAGAATTTATGTTTGATAAAATTTATGGTTATATATCTATACTATTTTTTTTTAGTTATAATTTGTATTTTTTTTTGGGTGAAAAGTAAAACAAAATCATATCTAATCAATTGTTCAAAAGCACCACAAGCTTTATCTTCTTAAAGAGTCCCCAATACCTCATTACAAGGTACATCGAAAATTTGTAAGCTTGACTTCCATGCAAGGCAAAGTTTAGCCAATTGGTCCACAATTAAGTTTGTTTCTTTAGACACAGCTCTGATCCGCCATTGTCCTTCAAAACGCATAACCCGTAGAACCCTTCTAAGAACTGTGATGCCTGAATCTTCCATCCCCTTATCGATCAAGGCCTTGGCCACATCTAAATTGTTTGTTTAAATTGTGACGCACTTGTATCCTTTATTTAACAGAATGAGGAGTCCATCTAAAATACCCTAGAGTACCGCCTCAAAAGGAGTATAGCTGCCCATGTACCGATTATATCCGAATATCCAGTTACCGATCTGATTGCGTATCACTCCTCCAGTAGAAGCATTCCCAATGGCTCGCTCCACTACACCATCGGGAAAAAGATGAACCCACATTCCTTCAGTGTGCTTTTGGTAGCATAAATTTGGAAGATTGGCCTTATAAATGCTCTGACTCAATTCAAATTGTTGTGCCCAACTAAGAGAAATTTTGATGATTTCAAAAGCTGACCAAGTAACATTCTAAAAGATGAAGAGATTTCTATACTATATTAAACCCAATCTTATTATCTTAAAATTTTATACATATTAAGATTTCAACAATTTATTTAAAATATGATCTTGGAAAATTAACATGTAAACAAAATCTAGACATTATTGACAATAAGTTAAGATTTTAAATTTTTTTAATTAAAACGAAAAAGATTTTTGAATCTTAAACCTTTTCGAGTTCTACCTATGAGTTAATTAATTGATTTAAATTCAATTATATTATTCAATTCAACACTGATGAATTGCTATCATTTCTCTCTTCCATCCAATTTCCACTAGTCTTGCTGATTTCTTCATCGTCTTCCCACAAGAAATCGAATAAAGAAAAGCCATATATAATTTATATTAAAGAATGACTTAATAAAAAAGGAGCTAGAAATGTTTTAGTAGTAAAGTATGACCCATTGAGTTTGCAAGTAATTAGATTTGTTCATAATTAAAGAAGATAAAAGGTTTGTCATGGCAAAGTAGGGCCAGCCTTTTTGAAGATTATTAAACATTCACACAAAGTGACGGATATGTCTAGAAGACAAAAGGTTTGTCATGTGGGAAGGATTGATTGGTAAAGAGAGTTACAGACAAATCGGTAAAGAAGGGTCAGTTAGAATCCTTTTGACGGTAAGAGGTACTAGAAAGGATGAACTAAGTGACAGATATGTCTGTCAATACTATTCCTCTTTAAAGGGAAATTATTGAAAAGGTATCAGTTAAAGGGCTAATTCTGTAGTGAATCATCATATGATGAAAAATAGAAAACTCAGATGGCCACTCGAATGACAGTCTGTTGAATACGATATGATAATATACATGTACTTTATAAAAATATATAAAATATTAAAAGTTTAATTTTTTTAAAAAAATCACATCAACGTTGAAGTATAAGTAGATTATCACCAAGGTCACAACATCAACATCATTAAAATTTTAATAATCTAGATAATTTTTTCATAAAAAAGAATAACAATTTTGATTGAAAATAATAAAAATATATAATAAAAATGAAAAAAAAACATTAGGGTCATTATATTTATATTTTATTCACTTCATACCTTTTTGCGAACTAGTTATGGTAATTTTCTAATCAAATTCTTGAAATTTGGGAAAAATATTCATGCCTCTTCAAACATGATTAGTCTTACAATAAATTAAAAGAATTTGAACACCAGACTCATTTTCCTTTAAATTTGTTCTGTAATTAAATTCAACATGATAAAAGGAGAAAATCATTTATATCTAATTTTTATCCTTGGAATGGTTAGAAATCGGAGGTTTAGAATATTAGAATTGTTGTTTGAGGTGTGAATATTATTGTCCTTACAAATATTTCGTGAATTTATGTAAACAAACCTAATAAATACTCGGCTAAAATTGTAGAAGAAAGCTTTCGAGTAAACAAAGTGTGTTTGAAAGAGAATGAGAAGAATAAATTAATAATTTTGAAGGCGTATTTATAAAAGATTTACTAGTTAAATATAGTAAAGATAAGTTAATTGAATTAGCTAAAAATAATTTGAAAAAGGAGTATTTATAAATTGAATTATATTATTCAATTCAATACTTGATAGTGGTGGATTATTATCATTACTCTCTTCCATCAATTACCCACTATTTCTTCATCGTTTTCCTCGAAGTCGCTTGATACGATGGCTGGAGAAAAGAAAAGCTATATCAAGACTAATATATAATTTTTATTAAAGAATGACTTCATAATAAGAATTGACAAGCACGTAGAATTGTTCATAATTAAAGAAGACCATCCTTTTTGAAGATTAATAAACATTCACACAAATATTATGAATTAATGAGAGGTGGCGCCAAAGTAATTTTCTTTTATCTTTATTATGATAAGGACTTACATACTGGCTTTTTACCATTAATATTCATTAATGGCTAATTAATACAACATTTAGACTAAGTAGATTCTTGTCTCATGGCACTGCACGATGGTTCAAATTATTTATATGAGCCAAGTAGGTTTATTTAATTCACTAAATAATGGTCTAAGAGCATTTTAGAAGGCCAATGATTCAGTAAATACTTTAATAACTTAATTTAAATTATAAATTATTATAAAACTCTATTATCTAATAAGATTTCTCCTTTCATGTATAGACAATATTCATGCATAAATAGATAAACAGTCTTTCATGTAAATAATTTTTTAAAGTGGTGTATAATTATTTTTTTTAAAGATGATAACTTTGTAAATTTGTCTCATGGTTTCTGTAAGTGACAGAAAGCGATACTCATCATCCCAATTCTCAACTATAAGAAGTCTTGCACAATGGAGGTTTAGCATTGTGTAAAAGCTACCGCTGAAACAATGGCTTATCTTCAACCATTGATCTTCTATATTCTGGCTGCTCTTGCAATATTCTGGCTTATCTCCAATGGCCTCGTCAAAGTCTTCCGCATTGACCTCCATACCATTATCAATCTAAGATTGGTCCCTTGGGGCAATGCTGAAATCCATTGCCAGGTTTACAACTCCGTTCTTCATTTTAATGTATTATCATTATTAACTAATGAAGTTCAATTTCTTTTCGGTGTTATAACTAATTATAGTTTATGCAACAATGTGCAACATGGAGAAGAAGAACGTCACTTAAACACTATACATAGTTGTGTCATCCATTAATTATGGCCTAATGCAGTAACTTCTATTAGCCATAAGTATTTGTACTCATCTCCAACTCGTGTTTAATTACTCTACTGTGGTGCAGATAGAGCACTTGGAATTCATTCGCTGCACAGAGCAACAAAGCTTAAAGGGGGCGCCCGTTGAAGCACTGTGGAAAGATTGTAGTGAAAAGCTGAGATTGAATGAGGAGATAATCAAGAAATGCTATCCTACTGGATTCGGATATAAGGTTGGCTGCATGTCTTAGTATTTAATTAACACTCCTTTGCTTTTTCTAACATTGAATTTCCAAATTAATAAATTGCAGCTTCTGCTGCAATATTCTAATGAGACTGCACATCTGAAGCCACCTCAAGAATATGTGCCATGGGTGGTGGGGAATAATCAGCCACTCAGACAAGTGAGTTTGTTTATTTCTCTCTTGGTGTGATTGTGAAGTAACACTTTGGGATAAGTAACTTCAATATTTATTTCATGGTTGCAGGACTTTGAAAATTTTGTGAAATATGTGTGCCAAGCTACTAAAGGAGATCATAAACCAGCTACTTGCAAAGCACAATCATCCAATCTCAGCCCAACCATCCATGCATGTAATATTTATATATGGAGTTGTTCTCTTTTTATTTGTAAATTTGTAAAAATGCATTGTATCGATTTTTCATTATGGGTAGCATTTGCAGTACCCCAGCAACCAGCAATTCCGGACTTCTACAAGCTGGCACTTCAATGGCCTCCATCAGTTTGCAGCTCTACTCTGAGATGTAAAACCCCAATCCCAACAGAATTTACAATACATGGAATTTGGGCACAAGATGCTCATGACAAGCCGGTGCTCCCATACGATAACCATCATCCCTGCACCAATCCACAACCTATTATACTACAAGCAGATCTCAGAGTATGCATACGTACATTCTTCGCCTGAAACTATTAAGTAATTTATCTATAATCTAATCAAATTTTTTGTTTCTTATTTAAAAGCAATTGTTGATAAGGGATGTAGCTCTTTGGAACAACTTGCCCGCACTATGGCCGAACTTGAAATTGAGAGGGTCAAACATTAAATTTTGGTTTGACGAATGGAGGAAACATGGCACATGTTCAGACTTTGCACAACAGCCTTTGTCATACTTCAAATCGGCCATACAACTTAGGAAAAATTTAAATTCAGGTATATCGAATAACTTGTTTTTATTTTCCTTTCACATTCCTATTTTTGTTTAATATACTTTATTGTCTCTTATTTGTTTTAATGAATTTTGTTTTCTAGCTATGGGACTCATAAGTGGATCCACCTATACGGTCCAACAAGTTGCGGACATAGTTTTTCAACATATAGGAGCATCTCCCCAAATTTCGTGCAATACAAACATAAATAATAAAGATCTACAACTTGGGGAGATGTTTATATGTTATGGAAGACCTGGGCCATCCCATCTCTTTGGAACACCTCAAAATTGTTCCAACTTATTTTTTGGCCATTGTAATAGCGGAACCAATATCATAAAATTTCCATAGCTAGCTTTGCCACAATTGTCCGATATGTGTTTAAAAATATGTAATATAGTACCTAAATTATGAATGTGTGTTTTATTATGATACTCTAAAGTATCATATGTATTTTATTGGGCTAGTGCTTATTTTGGAACTCAAGTATTTGGGTCATAGTTTAAAATAATCCAATTAATAATATATATTTTTAATATGTTTTTTATCTTTATAGAGCCCGATTAACAAATTCAAATGATTTAAACTCAAAATGATCTGAATTTAAAATAACGTTAACCCAAACATTAATTTAAAATAGCCCAAACCCAATCCGATAACATTCAATATCTCTATATATATCATTTTTACTACTATTATAACCTCAAATCTTTAAATCAAATTATAATACATATTTTTAATATATATTATCGAAGTCCAATTTTGTTCGGCCCAATAAAATACAAAAAAATAAAAAAAATAAAAGTCCATTAAATAGTCCATATTATAAGCCCAAATACAAAAAAAAAAACTAAAAGCTCAAAAAACCCCTAAAGCCCAAACCCCACTATCTAAACCTAAACAGAAAGAAACCCTAGTCCCCTAAGACTTCACCAGCCGCCGTCGCTCCTCCGCCTTGCCACGTCAGCGGGCACGCCTGCCAAAGTCCCCACGCCCCGAGGTCTACCTCCTTTGTCACCCTTTCACCAAAATGACAAAGGCGTGGCTCCTCAACGCCGTTGACCGCGCACACCTATAAAAAAGACAAAAGTAGAAACAGAAGAGAACAGAAAAGAATATAAAAGCAGAGAACAAAAACTTTGTATTAGGACTCTTAAGGAGGAAATAAAATATAAAAAAAAAGTTCAAAAGAAAAAAAATGAAGGTAGTTCTATTTTTTTATTTTTTGCTTTTTTATTTCAAAAAATATAAAGAAATTTTTTTTAATTTTTTTTACCTACGACACTCCATTTTCCGTCGCCTTCGAAAGCCAACTCCGATCCAGAAGTCTTTGAACTCACTCGGGTTTCATCGAGAGCTTGTCTAACAGGGAGAAATTGAAAGGTTTTGAGCCCTTTTATCGAGTTTTGGCTAAGTGTTTTAGGTTTTTTAACCCTAGATCGGCATTCTACATGAAAGTGGGGGTAAATGGGGTATTTTTGAGAATTTTCGGCCATCGAAACAGCAGTCGCCGACGACTGGTGGTCGCATTGGAGCTACGGCGGCCCCCATAGCCGAATGAGGGGAAGCTTCAGGGAGAAAAAAAAAGGAAGTAAGTTTTTTAAAAAAAAAAATAATGCAAATGAGTTTTTTAACATTTTTTTAAAACTTATATAGGCTTAATGAAATGGCGTTGTTTTGGCCTGGCTTCAAAAGCCCCAAAATGAAGTCGTTTTGGACATAACCCGATGACCCAACCCAGATACTCTAGGATCCACATATTTTTGAAAGAGGAGTCAAATTTCTGCCCAAGTCCTTCCGCCTTTAGGCTCTTTTCAATTTGGCCCTAATTTTGGTTTTTCTTCTTTTTAAAATTATTACATTTAATTTTGATTTGTTTTCATTTTTGTCCTCAGACTATTGACCCTATGGGGAGTGACACATGTATTGCGATTGGCTTATTTTCCCTTTTGGTCCCTATATTTTTATTATATTTTAATCTAATCCTTTATTTATTGTTTTATTTATTTATACCTTAAAATCTTGTTATAGTTTTGATTTAGTTCCCTGTTTATTTAATTAAGTCCTTATACTTTCTTTCTTTTTAAATCTTCACCCTTTAAGTGGCATAATTTATATTTTTGCCCTTGAATTTCCCCTTTTTTTATTTTGGTCCTTTATTTTTAAATGTCGACACTATTAATACCATTAAGTGATTATCATTGTTAACCAACATTATTTTTGTTAAAATTTGCACAAAAGCTAATATTTTAGGAATGTAATTATATTATTATCATACCTTTTAATATTATTTCATTATATTTATCATTATCATTAAATAGTGTTATTGATTGGACATTTTATTTTATTTTTTATATATTATTGTGTTCATTATAGTATTGTCATTTTATTCCATTATTCATGTTGTTGTTTTGATGGTTTTATAATTTTTCCATTGTCATATATTGTAAATATTGCTACATTTATCCATCCATTTAACATAATATGCCATGTCAAGTAAATTGGTATGTCACAAAGGTATAGCGTCAATTTTCATACAACACCTAAATGGCATTTAAGATCAAGGCAATATTCTTTATTTGGGGAAATTCAAGGGGTCGTACTCCTAACTTACAGAGTATGAATTTCTCCTCAAGCCAAAGTAACTAAATATCCTATTCAAAATTAAAAGACGTACGAGATTTATGTAATAATCAAATGGAGATTATTCTTATTTTTGAGGATTCGAGACATCGTGCCCTAACTTACGGGGCATGATCTTTTCTTCTCGATTAACTCAAAATAAGAAGGCCTTTTCCATAAAATTTAATTTAGATAGTGATATTTTCAATGCCATCAAATAACATTATGTAGAAAGGGATCGCATTTTAAATTCTATTTGAATTCTCAATTTTCGACACCAAGACATCAAGTAATCAACTAGATACCAATTTTTGGACGTTATAAGGGTGCTAATCTTTCCTCATACGTAAAAGACTCTCGAATTCATTTTCTAGATTTTGTAGACTTAAAATTATCATTTTAGTAAATCTAACATTTTATTAAAATGATCAAATTTCGAGGTGATCCAATCACACCTAATTAAAAAGGATTGGTGGTGACTCCATCTTCATTTAAAAAAATAAAAAGTCTATTTCCAAAAAGGTTTCGACATATATATATTTTTGGTAAAACAAAAACTAAAAGGACTCAAATTAGTCCTACGATATCAAAAGCACCATTTGTTTTGTCTCTATAAATAAGATCTAATAAATCCACAGGAACTGTTATCAATACGTTAACTCCCACCTTATTAGTAGAGACCAATTTAGAAATCTTGTTGGCAACACAATTAGCCTCCCTTGAGATGTGTTTAACCACCCAATGTTCTTTATGTTGTAGTAGCTTTTGGATTCACCTTACTAGAGCGGAGGTTGAAATAATTGGAGTGTTTGTTCTTAATGCTTGTGCCACCTCCAGATTATCTGTTTGAATCAAAATTCTCTCTAATCCTTATTCTTTTATAAGGGTAAGACCATCCAAAGTACCCTGAAGTTCAGAATCAAAGACAGAGCAAGTTCCCAAGAAATTATTAAAACCCATAATCCATTCCCCAAGATAGTTTCTAACCACTCTACTAGCGGACGCATAACCTGTAAAAAGATTAACCACACCGTCAGTATGCAAATAAAACCAGTTACATGAAGAAGGATACCTGTTAATGGGAGCAATTCGTCGATTCAGGTCTTCTTTATGCGTAGACCAGAACTGTCTCGCCCAAGTAACAGAGTCTCTGACAATCTCCGAAGCTTTCTATGTAAGACCTTGAAAGAAGAAAAGGTTTTTATTCTTCCAAATACGGCATACAATGATACCAAATAAGCTCGTCCGATTGAATCCCATAGAGTCCAATACAACACAAGACTGTAGGTTGGAGAGCAACCATTCAGAAAAATTAGAAGAAAAGAAACTGTTTTATTGGCTCAAAGGCATCACTTGATCCTAAAATTCTTTAGCCGCAGGATAATTTCTGAGCACATGAATGATGTCCTCTATGGAATGTCAGAAAAAAAGGGCAAGACATTTCCTTTCCAATACCTCGCCTTACACATTCCAACTTGGTAAACAAACATTGTTTGAAAATGAGCCAAACCAAAAAATACAAACTTTATGAAGACCTTTATAATTCTAGGAAGTTTCCCAAATCACATCCTTAGAATTCCAAGAATTCTCTTTGATCCACTGATAATCACTCCTAACCGAGAAGGCCACTATCGAACTCGGTAGCCAAGAAATCCTCTCAAGGCCTCTATCGGTATGTGGAGGAGGAATACTGACAATATGCCTAATGATATTTTCAAGGACCCTGATACGAAAGAATTCCAATTTCTAATTTCCTTCATTAGTTACCATGTATTTGAGACAACAACTCGCATCCACAATCTTGTGCAAAGGAATACAATTAATGATAGGGCCCAAGTGTGGAACCCAAGGGTCATACCAACATTTGATAGTTTTCATGTAACAACCCTAACCCATTTTCATCGTCGAATTAGGGTTACAGAGCATTACTATACAAAATAGAACATTCAGTATCAAAATAGAAACACTTATGCAATTCAAAAACTATCATTAAATAACTCAATTTAATTTATGCAATAATACACTTACGGACCTTTAATTGAGCTTACAGGGCTCTAAAAATTAATTTGGGAACATTCTAGGATCAATTTAAAACAAAACAAAAATTTTTGGAAAAGTTGAAAACATTTTGAAATAGGAGTCACACAGCCGTGTGACATAGCCCAGACCTTGTGGACATTCGAAGTTTGGACACATGATCGTGTCCCAGCACGTGTGAGTATTCAAAATAGGGTCACATGGCCGTGTGCCAAATCGTGTGTACATTCGATGTTGGGTCACACAGCCGTGCCATAGACTGTGTCTAAAATCTTGTGAAACCTACACATAAAACAATAATGACACACGGCAATATGGAGTGGCTGTGTGTGGCACACAGTCATGTGAAAGCCCATGTCTCAGGCTGAGTGCAGCATAAACTACCCTAAAATCAAGCCATTCCAATCTCAATTCTTGCACACCAAGACACACCAATTACACAAACATTCAAATGACCAAAGCACATTTTAAAACACATTTAAAACATACAAATTCCATCAACCTATAAGACAATGCAATATACTAATAAAATGTACCACAACCACAAATAAAAAAAAACAATTCCATTCAAAATGACTAGTTCATTCAATAAATTTAGATCAAACATACCATCAACCATTTCAAAAACATACCCTTCAACCATGACTTACCTATTATAAAATAAAACATGTACAAGTGCAAATTTCACCTATTTACATCATCATTTGCATTACAACACCAACTAAGCACTAGATCATAATAAGCTTATCATAATCTCAAAGCATCAAAGGAACCAAGATTATATTTAAGCTCTATACATGCCAAAAAACACACATATATCATTTATTCTAAATGTTTAATGTACCCTCATTGGTACCACAAGTTAACATCCAAAACAACTCAAACTAAATACCATAAATTCATACCTTAAACTTACATCACATACCTACCATTTCACCACTTCCTTTACACTTCAAGGAATCAAAAGCCATTTAAACCTGAAGGCATTCACAAGTGATCAAAACACATACTTACATATATACATTTGTAAGCCAACATTAAGGCATATAGGCAAATAAGCTTTAACAACATCACATAGGTAAATAGCATAAAAACTCCAATTACATGTCATTTATAACCATCAACAAAATAACCAAACTCTACCAAAATGATGAGCGGATAGTGTGAATGTACTCCAACAAATCTCCAACCAGTCGAGCTTTCCGGTGATCTGCAAGACAGAGAAAACAATAACATAATCAACTAGTGCTTAGTAAGCTCGTATAATTTTAAATGTAAACTTACATTTTTAAACTCAATTTATAAATTATGCACAACACCATTACCATGCTCATAAGCTTTATAAGCTCCTACTTCCATCACCAAACTCACGAATTAGTAAATTCATACATAATTCATATAATTTCAACCATATAATGGAACATATCATGAAATAAATTTCCATATACATACCATTCATCACATATTTAGTTAGTTCCCTTTTCAATCCATTTGCACATACCATACTTTTCGTTTTATATACTTATTAACATAAACCAACTCATATTCATGCCTTTTCATTAAACTTTAATTACCCGTTGAACCATCTAAAATAACATTGAATACTCAGGAAATGCTCACACAAAGAGTGCCTCATGTAATTGTAACCTTTTCAGTAATGCTCACATGAGCTATAGAGAATCTACAACAAATGCAGGATCTCAACCATCAGTAGGGCATCCATAACCAACACCCAAAACTGTATAATCCTTAATGACATATCATTTGTATCATAAGAATTCTCAAGTTCAAACGAGACACCTCTCCATATCAATCACTTAACTTATTACCTTTATACCATTTCAATTATATACATCCATACAAGACACATTTTTTCACAAATATCCATAATTGAATAAACATTACAAATCAATCCAAATCACTAATTAACACGTATATTCAATTATGGTTAAACAAAGTACAACATTAATAAATCATTTATCCAAATTCAAAATTAATTCAAAATTAACTAGTTTACCTTTATATGAACTTACCTTGACAAAAAGAAGTTGTAAAAATGAAGTCGACGACTAATCCGTCACTTTAACTTTTCCTCAATTTAGATCTGTTTGACTCGTTTCTTGATCTAAATAATAATTTTAATTCAATAAACCCATCAAATAACTTAATATAATTAATTCAAATTATAACCCTTATCAATGGGAAATTTACAAAATTACTTCCAACGTTTTACCTTTTATGCAATTTAGTCCCTAAATCCAAAACTTGCAATTTAACCACTTTTAACTAAAATTCATGCTAGGCGGTTTTCCTTTAGCCTTATAACAGCCCTTATCCCTACCAAATTTACAATACACCGAATCTAGGCAAAAGATGCCCAAGCCAAATTTTTTTATCTGTAATGTAATCAATTTATCTGTGATTTATCTGTAATCTAATCAATTTTTTTGTTTCTTATTTAAAAGCAATTGTTGAGTGGTGATGTAGCTCTTTGGAACCAATTGCCCACAGTATGGCCGGACTTGGTATTGACAGGATCAGACTTTGAGTTTTGGTTCAAGGAATGGATGAACCATGGCACATGTTCCGACTTTGCACAAAATCCTCTGTCATACTTCCAATCGGCCATACAACTTAGGACAAATTTAAATTCAGGTATATCGAATAATTTCTTTTTATTTTCCCTTCATATTCCTATTTGTGTTTAATATACTCTATTGTCTCTTATTTGTTTTAATGACTTTTGGGATTTAGTTATGGGACTAACACGTGGATCTACCTATACGGTCCGACAAGTTGCGGATACAATTTTCCGACTTATAGGAGCATCTCCACAAATTTCATGCAGTAAACACAGATGAACTAAAGTTCTACTACTCGGGGAGATGTTTATCTGTTATGGAAGACCCAGGCCATCCCAAACCTTTGGAACTCCCCAAAATTGTTCCAACTTATTTTACGGCCTGTGCAATAGTGGATCCGATACCATAGAATTTCCATAGCTACCTTTACCACTATTGTCTCATATATGTTTAAAAATGTTTAATATAATATTTGCTTTATCAATATGTGTTTTAGTACAGTACTTTTAATTATCATATGTGTTTTATTGAGCTAGTGCTTATTTTGAGACTCAAGTATTTATGTCATAGTTTAAAATAATCTAATTAAAATTACATATTTTTAATATGTTCTTTTATCTTTATAAAGTTCAATCAACAAATTTAAATGATTTAAACTCAAAATAATTCGATTTTGAAATAACACTAATCCGAATTAATACATTATCTTAATGGCTGAGTTAACTTTTAAAATACAAATACTACAGTAGTTATTTTATGAAAATACATTATTTCTTGATATGGATAAAAATGCAAATAAGGAAATTTGCCTAAAACGTATTAAATGCTTACCTTTTATGCTTCTTTGCTTCATGGTTAAGGTTTGGACCATAGATGACACCTACCAACTCCCTTTTTGCTTGCTTATTTATTCCTCTTAGTCAATTACAAAGAAAATCAAAATAGCAAGATGCAGAGGCCAAGGTTTGAATTGCCAGAAGCCTTGGTTATGGAAATTCTGTCAAAGCTTCCAGTTAAATCCCTTACTCGCTTCAACTGTGTTTGTAAGTATTGGTGTTCTTCTTTTCAAACTCCTCATTTCATTTCCAATAATTATCACAACAACCTTGAAAACGACATCCTTAATCTACTTCTTAGTCGCTGTGATGGTAACACCTTCCAACCTTATTTCTCTCAACTTTCAACTGAAAAAGATCAAAATTATATAGTAAAACAGAACATTCACTTGCCCTTTTTTAAGGAAGATATCCCCTCTGTTTATGGTGATTGTCATGGATTATTGCGTTTACTTGATTCTTCAACGGATAAGGCTGCCATTTGGAACCCATCAACCAGAGAGTTTAAAATCCTTCCACCATCTTCAATCCAACGCCCTCCATATTTTTCCCCATTCGAAGAAACCTACCTTACTTTAGATAACGTTTCTTTTGACAACGCTGCTTTTGGGTTTGATTCTAAAAATGATGGCTACAAAGTCATACGATTTGTTGATCTTACTTTTGTTAATAGTGAAGAAGAACATCCATACCCTCATTTTATGGACCAAGTTGAGTCGTATTCTCTTAGAAGTAATTCCTGGAAGGAAATTCCATCTCCTGATTATACACCAACTTATACAACTTTGGGAAATAATTATGTAGATGGAATTTGCTATTGGAAAACAGAGACAGGGGCATATCTTGATTTTAGAGGACTAATTCTTTCATTTGACATGGGGAATGAGAAGTTCTCAATTTTACCTATCCCAGAATTCGTTGGGTCTTTCCCAGAATACTATGTTGATCTATTGGTGTTTAATGGATCACTTGGTGCTAGTGTTTACCTATCGCAAAGAATTGACACGTCTTTTGATTTATGGGTTACAAGTGAAGGAGTGTGGACTAAACAATTCAATATTAAATCCATTTCTGGAGTTGTACACCCATTGGGATTTGGAAAAAATGGTGACTTGTTTCTTAGAGACAGAAATGATGAAGTACTCCTATTTGACGCCTCCACCCAAGAGCTTAAGAAGCTTGAGATTAATACTTATCTAGATCATTTTCGGTTGGCCATCTCCCTTCATGCTTATTTAGAGAGCCTGGTTCGTATCAATGGAATACAAGAAGTTAAGAAATATGTAATACGTCAACCAACGAGAACTACATCAAATGAATACTGAATATGAAGAAGGATATGCATTAAATGAATATTGAAAATGAAGATATATGGAGAGGTAGAACATAAATGTGTAAGATGTAACAGGAATTTTTAGTTGTGAGCTTCTTAATATTGCTATTATTGTGTGGATTATATGTTTGAGATGTTAGCCATTGCCTGGTTTGTGTATTTGGAGAATTGTTCAGTTTATGTTTGGTTTTAGTTGCTTAGATATCTATAAGATTTCTGCCATAGTTTGAAAATATCATTCTCCAAAGTGGTGAAATGAATATAAGCTTAAAATGCATAACAAAATGGATACCCGAAATTTCATAAAACGAAAATGGAAACTCACCAATGAGATTCAAGTGATTGAACAAAAAAATCAAATCTTTTCCCTCTCAAAAAAGGTATTTACTTTTAAAAGTTTGAGTTTTAATTTACATGAATCGTTTATTCTTCTAATTTTTTATTGATTGAGTTTGAATCGTGTTTTAGATTAGAAATCTAGAATTTAATTTTGTTTAACCATTTGAAAGCTATGAGTTTCGTTACTTTTTATTAGGTTGTTTTCTGTTAATTAATTAGATTGTAAATAGGTTAAAATTTTAATGCAACCAAAGTTAATATTTTTTACTTTAATCTATTCAACATTCTTAAAATTAACCTTATGTTGGGAAATTAGAAATTAGTTTCAAATATCAAAATTCATAATGTTGATATTGTTTTCTGCGAAAAAAAATTGCAAGAGGAATGGGATTTGATGGTTAAGGTTGTCATTAGCTAATTAAAATAATTGCTCTCAATGGCATAATTTTTATAACTTAATCCAAAACAGGTCTCACCTAATGGTTAAGCTTCTTAAACAGATGAAGATCGGATGAACACCACAAGGCGAGCATCGAATCAGCCACGAATCCATGTTGCCATGATCCCATTTTGTTCCAGTGAGTGAAATCATGGTATTTTTTTCAAGTTACCTTGTGTTACAAGCTTGTGTGTTAATTGTTTTAACTACTATAAAAATCATCTCGCATTCACTTTTTAAAAGAAAATCCTCTCTATTCTGAATGATGGTTTGAGTTTTGCCGTCCCTAAATAATAAGGATGATATCTTAAATATGATTTGAGAAAGCTAGCTACACTTGAATTTTATTTCTCACTCCGGCATACGAGTTTGCAAAATAGCACAGAGACAGTGTGGATTGCTAGGCTTTTTCTCTATTATAGTGCAGCAACGCTCGGAAACTGGAGCTCTCCGATGTTTGGTTGCGTAAGTACATGGAGACAGCTTCTGAGCTTCCTTCTTTACGTCATGCTTCCCACAGGGACCATAATAATCATGAGTTACATCCACTCCATGGAATCCTGCAATGCTTATACTCACAATAGATACTATAACCCACATGTACTTCACTTGAGTTTCCATTTTTTGAATGCAATATTCAGTTATACTTATCTACACCTTGAACCCAAACGAAGACATTTCTCAACAATTTATACCCAAACAAATAGCTGAAAAGTAGCTAAACAAAAATGAATTCGGTTACAGTGGACATAGATTTGGAGTTACCAGATTATTAAGTCATCAATTACACCTTGTTTCTATGTATACTATTTCACCAGCAACCTTATATTATATATCTTGTTTCTCCATCTAAGGACCCAATTTCAAGTCTTCCTTTTTAAGGTGTTGTATAATCGTTCTCTAGAGATGATAACTTGAAAATTTGTCACATGGTTTATTGAAAGTGACAAAAAACTATAATGGTTAACTATCACCCCAATGCTTAACAATAATGGTTAACTTTCAGTTTGAGACCCTCTACTTTTTAATTATATAAAAATAATTAAATTTCAATTCTGATCCCTATATTATATTAAAATTTAACATTTGACCTTTATAATATATTGCTTCAACTCCCAACTCATGCGAGAAGAATTAATGTTCTACTACTTCGGGAGAGGTATATTTTTATGGAAGGCCGAGATTATTCCAACTCCTTAGAACACCTCAAAATTGTTCCAACTTATTTTACGGCCAGTTGAATAGCCGATCCAATGTCATAGAATTGTGCTATGGATCTGGCAAGCAATAAAATTTTTTATGAAAAACAATTTAATAAAAATGATTAGCAGAATTGAATTGGCTTTCATGCATTAAAGGTTTGCCTTTTGTGCCTCTTGCTTCATTGTTAAGGTTCGCTCAATTTGCCTTCTATGTATTTGGCTGAAGTTGATTGTAATGGTTTCGTCTGCATTTGATTGAGCTGAGACACGTAGAGAATGGAGCAAAGCCCTATCTGAGCCCATTTGTGAATAGTCATCATGACCTTCCCTTGCCTTCCCTTCTCACCTCACTCATTTATTACTTTCTGCAACTGCCCCTCCACTTCGCCTTCTTTTTATTTCACCCATATAAACATGTATGTATGTAGGTTAGAGTGTGGGATTTTGTTGTTTTACTTTCATTTTGGCTGATTAGTCTAATCTTCATGTAATGAACTATGCTACGTTGTTTCGATTATTTAAATCGAACTTAGAATTAATTTTATTTTTTGAAATCCTTCATGTCCAGAATTGTAATTGAAATTAAAAGCTTTTGCTATATTCTGAATTTGTGAATACTGACTTATAGTAAACATATATTTCTAATTACCATTTCTCAAAACACATAATTAACAACATACAACCAAAACAAACCAACATTTCTTATCAAAATCCCAAACACAAACCCATTTGTCTTCAGACACTTCCCTACATTCATACCATATAGAACACACAACATATATAAAAACATCCTTACCCAACCATTCCTTAAACTTCACTAACATCAACCACATATTTCAATGTTCTTAACCTCACGTTCCTTCTCTTCTTCTTTAGGCACAACTACACAAAGCACACCATTCTCCATTGTAGCTTTTATTTGATCCATTTTTACGTTCTCAGGTAACCTAAACCTCCTCGTAAACTTACCACTACTCCTTTCAGTCCTATGCCATGTATCATTCTTACCTTCTTTTTCAACACTCCTTTCACCACTGATTCGTAACACTTTACCTTCTTCAACCTCTACTTTTACCTCTTCTTTTTTAAGTCCTGGTACGTCGGCTTTGAAAATATGTGCCTCTGGGGTTTCTTTCCAGTCTATCCTAGTGTTGCTTATGGCTGCTGAGGTTTCGGTTGATGGGTCGAACATGTTGAATGAGAAAGGGTCGAAGATGGTGGTGTTGTTGTTGCCGAAAAGGGATGGGATCATAGCCATTGTTGAAAGGTTGGTGATGGTGATGGGAGAGGAGAGTGGTGAAGAGGGTGTTTATATAAAGTGATAGATGATGATTAGGGGAACGTACGTGGCATTCCATGGCATGAGATGGTAAAGATATGTCACCATTTGGCTGAATTTGAGACCATCTTCTTTGAATTTCTCGAGCTTTTCTTCAAACTTTCCATGCAAGTTCAAGCGGTGGGATTTTTTTTAATGAGGTGGAATTTTCATTATTTATATTTTATAATATTTTAAAGGATGAAATTATAATTTTAATATTTTTGAAGATAAATTTTATCGCATAATAATTTGAAAAGTTATAAGTTTTAAAGGGTAAAAAGTGATTTTTTTTTTCTTTTGCAAAGCTTGAATCATTCAACTTGCATAGAAGTAATTCAACTCTTTACCATAAAAAAATTCAACTCGCTACCGTTCAATCTAATAATAATTATTGGTGAGTTTTATCTTAATTTGTTATTAAATTAATAAGTATTGAGTGTAATTGTAGGACATATTAAATTTTTAAAGAGAAAATTTAAATTTAAATTATGAAAATGATATTATTGGTATGAAAAATTACGAACCCTGAAAGTGTTAACCTTTAGTGAAGGTTTGATTTTGCCTGCCTCATCCTAACCCGAACTTAATTTAATTGTTTTATTTTTGTTTTTATTTTTAAGAAAATAATCTTTAATTATTTTATTTTTTATTTTGAAGCAAATAAAATTAATTTCTTCAATTTAAAAATAAATTTTAATATATTTTTTTATTTATATATTTATTCATCAAAAGCAAAAAATTTAATATATGTATATATATTAGGGATATTATTGTAAATATTTTGCAATAAGATAAAGTGGATTTACCTTCAATCTAATTCCGACCTAATTCTAACTCTAATAAATTGAGTCGGGTCAAATCGAAACTCTACGGATTCAAATTTTTTACCTATCCTTAAGCAGGTTTAAGTATTTTTTTAATTTAAAAATTCGGAAAAAGATTATTACTAAAAATTGGTATTGTATAAAAAAATTATTCGATTATATAAAAGATTTATGCCGAAAGCCAACAAAGGTTTGAAGCACAAGCAAAGTCCAGGGTAATGGGTTACATACAAAGTTGTCTTCGGCCCAACACTGTATCAAAAGGTTAGAAAAAACTGGTTTATTATGATTTTAGTCCTATTATGCTAATTTTTAAATTTTAATAGATCTACTTTAATTTAGTCCTATTTGTATAATGTCATTAGTAGATGTAAGTTGATAACAACATTAGTTTAAACTTTTATATATAATACTTTTTTATAAAGAATAGATGTAGAAGAAACCAAATTTAAAATTGGTATTATATAATATTATTATTGGGATAGTTTTATCCGAATACCTAGACTCAAATTTGTTTTCACATTTTTTTTCTCTATCCTTCTACATATAAATTCAATAAAAAGTAATTTTTAATAAATTATATAGATTAAATTGAGGGTTGATTTTTTTTAAAATAATTTAAGTTTGGATTGGGATTCGGTCTAAAAAAAACTCATTATTTAAAAAAAAAATTAATTTCAGGCCAATTTAATGCAATGCAGCCAAAGATTTTAGCAATCTCTAGGTTTTAGTTAAGCAATGGCCAATTGACAATTCGAGGTGCTTTTATTATCACTCCAAAAGTCTTGATTCTTTTTTTTTCCCCACTTGTTCCTTTGTACGATGCAAAAAATTTAAGTGAGTTACTCAATTTGACATTTCATAAATTATAATCAAAATTGAAGGGAAGTTATTTATGAAATCGATACAAATTATTATATGTAAACTAGTATCTAGTTGATATATATATTCACAAGAAAAATCGAGTGAAGACACCCCAAAAGATGGAGGCAGTGCACCAATCTCCTCATGTACTCATCTTCCCTTTCCCAGCACAAGGCCATGTGAATTCCATGCTCAAGCTTGCTGAGCTTTTGGCACTTGCAAGCCTAAGGGTCACCTTCCTAAACTCCGAGTACAACCATGAATGTCTTGTTCGTCACACCGATATTCTTTCCCGTTTTGCTCAATATCCAGGGTTCAAATTCGAGACGATACCGGATGGTCTTTCCCAAGATCATCCTCGTGTAGGCGCTGCCATGAGGGATATGTTTGGGAGCTTGGAATTGATAACCAAGCCAATTTTTAAACAAATGTTGTTTGAGATTAACCCACCTCCGGATTGTATCATAGGAGATGGTATTTTAGGGCTTACCTTTGATGTTGCTAACGAGCTTGGGATCCCCATTATTCCATTTCGTACCACTAGTGCTGGTTGCGTATGGGTTTTTTCCTCTATTTTTGATATGATCCAAGCAGGAGAGCTTCCAATTAAAGGTATGTGATATTATTTAATTTGTTGAAGGAAGATTCAACCCATTGAAAGAAGTCTATGAATTGTTGTCAATTTAGAGTTAGTAAATCTCTTAATGAGTTAATATTAATGAGACTATTATTAGTAGACTTCTCTTAATAGAGTCGACCTCCCCATAACGCATATAATATTTTTTTAATTATTGTTCACTAAATTGTAATGTTATTGATTAGTTTAATCCCACACTATTTAGAAAATTTTAAAATGAAAATTAATTGCACTGGGACAATTGTGTTGAAAGGGCACAAAACATTGAATTATGATTTTAGTTTGTTTGTTATTTTAAATTTGGTACACTAATTACTCTCGTCAAAGTGATTATAGGTAAATTTTATAAAATCTTAAAACTTTCGATTGACATGTAAATTTATTATAGTTAAACATATTTAACTGGATTTTTATGTATGACTATAACTATATGACTCGATAATATTAAAATTAAAGAATTCACATAAACAGCAACTAACACAATTTGAACATATTGATATTATAAAAATGAAGGCACTAAATTATACTAAATTAAAATAGAAAGATTAAATCTCAAATTTTAACATAATACAAAGATTGATAATTATTATAAATGTTTTAGGAAAAGTGATTCTCGAGTCTTTGAGCTTTCTTATCTACTTACAATGTGTTGTTTTGTCAAAAAATTATAAGGTAATCAAGACATGGATTGCTTGATAACAAGTGTAGCAGGCATGGAAACTTTTCTTAGATTCCGAGACCTTCCTAGCTTCTGCAAAGTTAGTGATGTAAAGGACCCACTTCTCCAACTTATGGCCCGAGAAACAAGCAAAAATTTCAAGGCCAATGGACTCATTTTAAACACTTTCGAAGAGCTAGAAGGAGCTACATTATCTCAAATGCGGACCAAGTGTCCCAAAATCTACACCATTGGACCTCTCCATGAGCATCTCAAGGCAAGACTTGCCGACACGAATCAGACATTGTCGGATCGATCCTCGAATAGTTTTAGGGAAGTTGATCGGAGTTGCATCTCATGGCTTGATAAGCAACCAAAGGGATCTGTTGTTTATGTAAGTTTCGGTAGCATTGCAGTTTTGCCAAGGGAGAAACTCATGGAGTTTTGGTTTGGGCTTGTCAATAGTGGAAAGAGGTTTTTGTGGGTCTTAAGGCCCGAGAATGTGCCCAGAAACGACGGAGAATGTGACGTTGTACCAACGGAGCTCGTGGAAGGGACAAAAGAAAGAGGGTACATAGTGGATTGGGCTCCACAGGAAGATGTCTTGGCCCATGGGGCTATCGGTGGGTTTTTGACTCATAGCGGATGGAATTCGACTTTAGAGAGCGTGACAGCGGGGGTGCCCATGATTTGTTGGCCTTGCTTTGGTGACCAACAATTGAACAGTAGGTTTGTGGAGGAAGTGTGGAAATTAGGATTAGATATGAAGGATGTGTGTGATAGAAGAGTTGTGGAGCAAATGGTGAATGATTTAATGGTGGAAAAAAGGGAGGAGATTTTGAAATCAGCTGCTGAATTTGCTAAATTGGCTAAAGGATCTGTGAATGTTGGTGGGTCTTCGTATTGTAATTTGGACTGTCTAATTGAGGACATAAGAATGATGATTAAAAATTGTTAAAAAAGGGAAATTTTGAGATAGGGACAACAAAATGAGGGGCCTTTCCCATCCCCACTTTTTTTATTAAATTATTTCCTAGGTTCCTGCTAATTTCGAATTAAACAATTTGACCCTAGCTTCTTTAATTACCTCTTACATCCTTGTCAACTTTTAAATTAATAATCGTATTTGTTTACTTTTATACTAACAAATGATTTTCAATTGATAAGATAAAAATATTAAAAATTAGTTTAAAATATTAATATCTCGTATTAATTGATACGAGTTATGATAATCATCAATATAAATAGATATTGATTGAAACTAATTAAAATATATTAAATTTTTTTATTAAAATTGGGTATAAAAATGGTAGGGACTAGTATCCTCTAATGTATTATCTTGATTCTGTCCCTGCCCGAAGTAGCTAGTGAAGGGGAATAAAGATGTTTCGTATAGGAAAATTGCTTTAACGAAAACGGTGAATGAAATTGATGGTTGAAAACAAAGAAGAGATTGAGAAATCTGTCGGCGGCCCCTGCTGCAATTTCGATTGTTTTATTAAAGATATAAAAAAACATGTTGTAATAAATTAACTTGCAGTCACATGGCATGCAATAAAGATAGGATTTTTTTTTAATTAGATCCAAGGTTATTAAATATTAATAAATTTATATTTTAATTAATTCACGAGATATGAAATAATCACTAAATTATTCAAAAGTTTTTATTTATGTCATTAGCTTTAAGTTTAGTTGATGAGCTCCAAACAACAATTCGACGAATAGTATGGTAGATCAGTACCCGTCAAGAAATAGAAGAACATACTTTAGGTCCAAGTCGATCTGACAGTCAATGTTGGATATCAAAGAAGAAAGTTATTTGGATTTTAGTTTGTAGATATGAAAAAAAAATGAACCATACAAGAAAAGGAGAAGAAAAATTTTCGATTGGTGCAAACGATGCGAATGGAAAAAACCATACAATAACGATTTTAACTGTTCAGTATCTTAAATAAAAAACTTCAAATAATTTGATGACTATTTTATAACTTTCTGAATTCGAGTGACCAATATTTATGATTTTGAAGCCTATTATTTTCATTCAAGCTTTTGTTTACTTTAATTGCATGAAATAAAAAATTAATTTTAATGAAGAATAAATAAATAAAATCATTAATTAATTTACTTTAAATGGGTGAGTTGAAAATATATATTAGAAAATAAAAATAATATTATAATCATATTTTCTCTTAAAACTTAAAAAAAATTAAAACAAAATTAATTTCCCTATATATAAATTTTAGCCCCAATAAATTATAATACAACTTTAAATAAACTCTTTAGGTTTTTTTTTAATAATTTGTCATATTCAAAAAATAAATATCACGTCAAGCACTTAAAATAAAAAAAATAGAATATATTAATCTCAAAAAGAAAGGGAAAGTCATTAAGAATATAAGTGCGCCACACATCGAATCACATGTCTTTTGGGAAAAGAGTAATGATCTCATAACAAGTGCTATCAAAACAATCCTTGAATGCCCGATTTCACAATAAGCATATCAGAAAGTGGGATGACATAGTGGATCAACTGTGACACAGTAGCTTGTGACTAGGACGTCATGAGATTGAATAGAAGAGAATGTCACACCAAACACTCTAAAATAGACAAGATGCAATAATTCCACATTGGAATGGAAATGGAAAATAAAATCACCAAGGATAGGTACATGGGCATGACTAGAAGGATTGACAGGGGCCTTAATTCTTTTAAAATAAATTTTTTTTATGTAAGTCTTTTAAAATATTTAAAAATTTAAATTATAAGAGATAAAGTTACATTTTAACCCCCGATAAAATTTTAATTTAATCTTTTAAAAATTATAAAAATATAAATTATTAAAAATAATAAAGTTATATTTTTATCTATAAAAATTACAATTTAATTTCAGGCATGAAAAAGTTTTCTAACTTTACTCTTGGATAGAGTTTCCTAAAAATGATAAATATATCATTTATTTCTTAACTTATAAATTAATATAACGGTCAAATTAGATATCCAAAGACATCTTTTGGCCATTAAATAGCTTCCAAATTGTCGATTCTTAAGCACATAAAACTCAAAAAGCCCCTCAAAACAGATCCTCCAATTAGATGGAGCAAGATCGATCCTCTCAATCCCGTCCTCCACACGTCCTCGTCTTCCCCTTCCCATTACAAGGCCATATAAACTCCATGATTAAGCTGGCTGAACTGCTAGCTATCGCCGGCTTCAAGCTCACTTTCCTCAACTCCCACCACAACCATGAACGCTTGGTCAAGTTCAACAATATTGCTGCCCATTTTGAAAGATACCCAGGGTTCCAATTCAAGACCATAACCGATGGTCTCCCTCTTGATCATCCTAGGTCAGGGAACTGGTTCCTTGATATGTTTGAAGTCATGGAACTTAAGATGAAGGAAAGTTTGAGAGAGGTACTTGTGAATAGTAGCCCGCCAGTGGATTGCATAATTGGAGATGGGACTTCAGGCTTTGCTCTTGATGTTGCAAAGGAGCTTGGAATCCCCATTATTTTTTTTTTGTACCAGCAGTCCTTGTTGTTTCTGGGTTTATTATTCTATCCCTGATATAATCCAAGCTGGGGAGCTTCCTATCAATGGTAAATCCACTTCTTTTTCATCAACTTTGTTTATTGTACCATGTTTAGCACTGTTTTTAATTTAGAATAACACAAAGCCCTAAGCCGAAATGATTTGACAAGCATGTTGAAGAAATTAACGAGAAAGACATTTGGAATATTCCAGTTAATTAGGCGAGTTGATTTGGTTTAAGTTGGATTAATTCGGAATTTAAAAATTATAAATCATTTTATGTTTGAATAATTGTGAATTTCAATTTTTCTAAAAAGTTTGGATTGTTTCGGGTTGAAATCACTTTGGGTTCTTGTCATTTAGATTTACCAATTTGACTTTTAAATTTGAGTTATTTCTGGTTGTTTTATTCCGGGTCACTTTAGGATAATTAGTTGGGTTTTTGTGTTCATTTATTTTAGGTTTGAGTCATTCTGATTACAAATCATTCTAGATTGATGGGTTTTTCAAGTTGAATCATTTCAGGATTTTTTTCATTTAGGTTTAACAGTAAAGTTTGGATCACTTTGGGTAACTTGTTCCCGTTATTTTTAAGTTCGAGTCATTCGAAGTTGCGATCATGTTTGAGTTTAAATAATTTCAAGTTTGAGTTGTTAAATTTCTATGATTAAATAAATTTGAATCTGATATGAGTTTGAATTAATTGGGTTTGTGATCATTGACACTAGTAAATGGGTTTTTGTTAAACAATTGAAGGAAGTGAAGACATGGACCGGCTAATAACGACAGTGCCAGGTATGGAAACTTATCTTCGATGTCGAGATCTTCCTACTATATGTCGAAAACTGGACATTGAAGATTCAATTATCAAGCTAGTCGTGAAACAGACACGAAAGAGCCTTCAAGCTAATGCCTTGATACTCAACACCGCCGAAGAACTCGATGGGCCTATACTATCTCAAATACGCACCAAATGCCCTCTTGTCTATGCCGTTGGACCCTTACATGCTCAATTTAACACTAGGCTCAATGCAAAACATGGAGAATCATATGATCACTTCTCGAATACACTTTGGGAAGTGGATAAAAGCTGCATCTTTTGGCTCAATAAGCAACCGAATCGATCTGTTATCTACGTAAGTTTTGGTAGCATTACGAGCACGTCAAGGGAGCAACTTGTAGAGCTTTGGTATGGACTTCTTAACAGTAAAACGAAGTTCTTGATTGTTGTAAGGCCAAATTCCGTGATTGGAAAAGATGGTGAAGGGGAGGATGTTGTAATGGAGCTCATGGAGAAGAGTAAGGATCGAGGTTACATTGTAAATTGGGCACCACAAGAGGAAGTCTTGAGCCATCCGGCCATTGGCGGGTTCTTTACGCATAATGGATGGAACTCGACTTTAGAGAGCGTTGTCGCAGGGGTGCCTATGATTTGCTGGCCTCAGTTTGCTGACCAACACGTGAATAGTAGGGTTGTGAGTGAGGTGTGGAAAATAGGGATGGATATAAAGGATGTATGTGATAGCAAGATAGTGGAGAAAATGGTAAATGATGTGATGGTGGATCGAAAGGAGGAGTTTGCAAAATCCGCATATGAAATGGCTAAGGTAACCAATCAATGTGTTAATGTTGGTGGGTCTTCTTATAGTAATTTGGACCGTTTAATTGAAGATATTAGAATAATGAACTTGAAAACTCACAAAAAATGATAGTTTCTTAAGCAGAACTCCCCGTCGATAGTAGCATCAATACATCCCCCAGTAAACAGAATAGAAGGGGAGCGGACTTTTATTTTTATTTTTTTCTTAAAAAGTGGATGCATGATAAGATGGAATTTTTTTTCTTACATTATGGGTATGAGGGAAAGGATTATATGAAACTGTGATGCCACGTCTTTTGTATCCCTTTCCAATAATTTTATGCCACATCATTACTCTTACCCTAAATTTCAAGATTTTTATCCTGAAAAAAATCAAATCCAAATTAAAATACGTAATGAAGTAGTTATAATAATTGTTTTCCTTGTTCCGCCCTACCCATTATATAAAGTTACTATTTTGCTCTATATATTTGTTGATACAATGTACAACAAAAGAAGAAGATAAGGAGGATATCAAGATGGTACAATGAAGGCATGTTCATCTAAAGAGGTCAAGAGTCAAAACAAAAAGCAGAAGATAGGATGACTAAGAAGACAATTGCTTAGAGTAACTCTAGGATGTTAAAAGAATGATCTTTTTGCATCATTCCTTAGAATATTTCCTCTTGTCCATTGGTATGACATAGCCATATAAACATTCAATCCCACTAAATGTGTTGATGATTCACTAAATTAACAAAAATCACGACAAAGGCAAGTGCACCTATCGAATAGTAATATAGCTATAGTGAGTCGGGAATATCGTATCTATGAGGACTAAAAGTACTAATAATTACCTTTTTTCTATTATTTAGCCTATAAATTGAAGGGTTATTTTTAATCTAAAACAAAACTAATTACTAAGGACGCAACAGAGAATGAATTAGGAAGATATTTTAAGAAAATTAATGAAAGAGACAATACCTAGAAAAGAATTCACCTAAACTTCACTTATTATTCTGAATTTGAATTAAACGATTTATTCACTTGCCTTGATCCGTAGAAATCCTTAAAGTATGTTAAAACCTCTTTCGAGAATAAGAAAATTCAGCTGCTGAATTTGCTAAATTGGCTAAAGAATCTGTGAATGTTGGTGGGTCTTTGTATTATAATTTGGACTGCCTAATTGAGGACATAAGAATGATGAATAAAAATGGTTAAAAAAGTGAAATTTTGACATAGGGACAACAAAATGAGGGGCCTTTCCCATCCCCACTTTTTTTATTAAATTATTTCCTAGGTTCCTGCTAATTTCGAATTAAATAATTTGACCATAGTTTCTTTAATCACCTCCTACATTCTTTTCAACTTTTAAATTACTAATTGTATTTGTTTGCTTTTATACTAATATATGATTTTCAATTGGTAAGATAAAAATGTTAAAAATTAGTTTAAGATATTTTTATCTCGTGTTAATTGATACGAATTATGATAATCATCAATATAAATTGATATTGATTGAAATTAATTAAAACATATTAAATTTTTTTAATAAAATTGAACTTAAATTATTTGGTATCAAAATGGTAGGGACCATTATCAAAGTGAAGGGGACTAAAGTCTAAAGATGTTTCGCATAGGAAAATTGCTTTAAAGAAAATGGTGAATGAAATTGATGGTTGAAAAGAAAGAATTGAGAAATCTATCGGCGGCCCTTGCTGCAATTTCGATTGTTTTATTAAAGACATAAAATAACATGCTGTAATAAATTAACTTGCAGTCACATGGCATGCAATAATGATGGAATTTTTTTGGGTAAATTCCACTAATAGCCACTCAATTTTGGGTAGCTGATAAGATAATAAATTTAGTTTTAATTCAGTCACTCAACTTTCAAAAATAACAAAAAAATCACTATCGTTATAGACATAACAAAAAGCTGAGATGGCCCGTTAACTTGCCATGTTGGCATCCCACGTGGAAATGACGAAAAAGAAAAAAAGTGGGAAAGCTATTTTTTTTCTTCTTCTCTGTGTTGACTGTTTTTCTTTTTCACCTTATTTACTTCACCTGTCTAATCACTTTGAATTGAAAGGAGAAGACAATAAAAAGAAATTGAAACCAAAATTAGGATTTAAAAACTGGAGAAATACTAAAAACCCATATCTTTCTCTCTTTCTCCTGCTTTATTCTTCTTATTGTCCTTCAATATTTGTTTTTTATTCTAGTTACTTATGTATTGTTATTGACCAAAAATAGGCAGAGAAGGCTTCTTCTTTTTTTTTGTGATTTAGTATTTCAAGATTCTCTGTGGGACAAAGTTTAGCCTTGGAAAAATTAGTGAAGTATATATTTGACTGTGCAAGTGCTGGGGGAGGTTGAAAGTTATCCACAACAGCAGCAACTAAGGGAAGAAGGAGAAGAATATTGGGGAAAAAAAACCCTAACCCAGTTTAATGGCGGTGCAAGTGGTGGTGGCCGGAGCACTTGTTGTCGGTGCTGCGGATTTGTTTATGGGGTTAGTTGTATTAGGGTCGTTAGAGACTTTGAGAGGGATTTTACAGTGTCTTCTTCTTCTTCTTCTTTTTCTTCTTCTTCTTCTTCTTATTAGGGTTTTTTTTTTAATTTCTTCTTAAATTGGGTGGGTTTGCACTGTAGACATCCAATGTGGCTAATAAACTGGTCACGTCAACTAATTAACTGGCAACATCACCTATCTCATTAGGTCTATAATAGAAATTGTTAGTAGGTAATTGATTTGTCACTTTTCGGTAAAGTTAGTGACTGTTTTGTTATTTTTTTGAAATTTGAGTAACTGAACTGAAACCAGAGTGACTGTTTTATTAGGTATCCCGAAGTTGAGTGACTGTTGGTGTAATTTACCCCCTTTTTTAAAAATTAGATCCAAGGTTTTTAAATATTAATAAGTTCACATTTTGATTAATTAACAAGATATAAAATAGTCATTAAACTATTCGAAAGTTTTTATTTAAGTCATTAGCTTTAAGTTTTGTTGACGAGCTCCAAGCAACAATTCGACGAATAGTATGGTAGATCAGTACCCATCAAGAAATAGAATAACATACCTTAGATGTAAGTCGATCTAATAGTCAGTGTTGGAGATCGAAGAAGAAAGTTATTTAGATTTTGGTTCACATATACGTGATGTTCAAAGTTGTTTCATAGAAAGAAATTGAAGTGTACAAGAAAAAGGGAAGAAAAGCTTTCGATTGATGCAAGTGATGTAAACGAAGAAAACCATACAACAACGATTTTAACAACTTAGTAACTTCAATAAAAACTACTAATAATTTTATGACTATTTCATAACTTTCTAAATTCGAGTGACCAATATGTGAATTAACTAGTAGTTTTTATTTATGGTTTTGAAGCCTATTATTTTCATTCAAGCTTTTGTTTATGGTTTTCAAGGTTTTATTTGGTGTAATATTTTAATTATGCTCAACATTTCCAACTCACCCATTTAATTTACTTTAAATGGGTGAGTTGGAAATGTTGGAAAATATGGACATCACATATATAATAAGGGTAATTACATGTTATTATTTACTATCATGATAGGTTAGCTCAAATTAAAAGTAATCTAATTTGGTTAGAATTTTATTGGGTTTTAATTATTAAATAAAGTATGGGTCAAATATATGTAGATACTCTAATAATTAAGTTCTAATCAAATTCTAATTAATGATGGGCTAATTAGAATTTGATTAGAACTAATATGCCAAGGTTATAAAGATTAGGGTTGTAGTCTCCAAATTATACACAAGATATCTTTTCTAATATCCCATCATTAGGAAAAAGAGAGTAAATATTCTCTAAATTTTTGTGTGCTAATTTGGAAGATCAAATACCCAAGTCCAGGTAAAACTTCAAGGAATTCATGGATTCAGGTACGCTTCTGCATTTAGTTTTGTTTTTTATTTATTCTTGATGATTTGAGATGATAGATCCTGGTTTATTCAGTTTTATTTCAGATTTATTTTACAAATCTAACAAGTGGTATCAAAGTTTCGTCATGTTAAATCATTGGGAATTGATTAAAGTTTCTTCTTTAAACAATTAATTCATAAAATTTTATGGGTTTTATATTTCGGATATTTATTGATCTTTGAAGGCTTATATTAAAATATATTTTTTTTAATTTATAAAAATAAAAAATAATAAAAATAATTTGAAATTCTTACTTCGTAGAATTGGTCTACAATTCAATTTATGTCTTATAATAAATAAAGAAAAAAGCATGAAAGTTTAATTTGAAGTCGGCAAACGATAATGTTTTGTTTTTTATTTTTATTCTTTATATCGGAGCACACTAATAATGCATGCCATTAAAATTTTAAGGTTTTCCTTTTCTTTTATTATTATTTTTTTGATGGATTAAAAAAAAGTTAACAGTAAATAGGCATAACTTAGTTCATATATATTTTTTGGTTATAAACATATATAATAAATACATGTTGTTTTATAAATATATATAATTATCTTTTAATTTGATTGAAAGATGAAATTAAGGTAAATATTTTGAAACAAATAAATTTATATTTTGGCTTTTAATTAAGGATATCTAATATTTTAAATAAATTAGTTAGAAAAAAATACTGCCAAAGTGACCTCTTTTGTGTAGATTAGTTTATTTGAAATATTAAGATGATTATATGTTTTTGTGATTCATGCGTTTATTAATTGACCCAAAGGTAAGTTAATATTTGACAGAATTTCAACGACATCTGGGTGATAATTGTGTGACAATTATAAGGTATTTTATGTGAGCAATAAGTTAGTCCAAAGATCAATTCACTGTTTGACATAATTTACTGTCAATGTTTGATTGCTACAACAAGAGTACCGCTTACTGTTAATATTACCGTCCAAAGACTTGATATTAATGTTGTGTTTGATATCTTGAGATGGGATTAGTCATTATCTTGAATTTATTGTTTACTTATGAATACTGATTTAAGCTTGTTTTTGTTCTATATTCAACTAATTCATCTTTTGCTGCCACAATATCTGCTAATATAAATTCTATACCCATGCTTAATGGGACTAATTTTAAGGAATGGAAAAGACACTTACTTATAGTGCTTGGTTGTATGGACATAGACCTTACACTAAGGGAAGAACAACCTGCACCTCTCACTGCGAAAAGCACCCCTGATGTTAAGAGGGATTTTAAGAGGTGGGATCGTTCAAATCGCATGAGTCTAATGACCATGAAACACAGCATTCTAGAAGCCTTTAGGGGCATAGAATTTAAAGAGATTACTCAAGCCAAGGGTTTCCTTGATGAAATTGAGAAATGTTTTGCTAAAAACGATAAGGTTAAGATGATATCACTTCTGACTTCTTTGATGTCTATGAAGTATAAAGGTCAAGGAAACGTAAGGGAGTACATTATAGAGATGTTCCATACTGCTTCAAGACTTAAGGCACTTAAGATCGAGCTTTCTGAGGAATTGCTTGTTCTTATGGTTTTGGTATTGCTTCCTGCACGGTTTAATCAATTTAAAATTAGTTATAACTATCAAAAGGAGAAATGGACCCTAAATAAGCTCATTTCTCATTGTGTGCAAGAGGAAGAAAGGTTGAAACGTGATAAGTCTAAAAGTGCTCATTTGGCCAATGCCCCTAAAGACAAGGGCAAAAAAAAGAAAATATCATAATGAAGCTGCTAAGGGCCCAACTCAAAAGAAACAACAACAAGCTATAGAGAGTTGTTTCTTTTGTAACAAGTCTGGACACGTAAAGAAAGATTGTATCAAATATCATGCTTGGCGTGCAAAGAAAGGTATAATTCTTAATTTGGTCTGATCTGAGATTAATTTAGCTTCAGTATCTAGAAACACTTGGTGGATAGATTCTGGTGCTACTACTCACATAAGTGTTTCTATGCAGGGTTGCCTAAGTTACCGAAAGCCAAGTGATGGTGAAAGACACATCTTTGTAGGCAATGGAAAATTGGTAGAAGTGGAAGCGATTGGGCATTTTAGGTTGTTATTAGGAACTAGTTTTTATTTGGCTTTAAAAGACATTTTTATTGTACCATCATTTAGACGAAATTTAGTTTCTGTTTCTTCGTTGGACAAATTTGGATATTATTGTTCATTCGAAAATAATCAATTTAATTTGTCTTTAAATTCAAATGTTATTGGAACTGGTTATTTAAATACTTATAACAATCTTTATTTGTTAGAAACAGTTGCATCCTATAATGAAACCTTGCATGTGGAATCACGTGGTATTAAATGCAAATTAAATAAGGAAAATTCAGCATCATTATAGCATAGGCGCTTAGGTCATATCTCAAAAGTTAGAGTTGAACACCTTGTGTCTGATGGTATTTTAGAGTCCCTTGACTTCACAGACTTTGATGTCTGTGTCGATTGCATTAAGGGAAAACAAACCCAAACCAAGAGATTAGGTGTCAAAAGATCTTCAAAAGTCTTAGAATTAATTCATACAGATATTTGTGGGTCATTCCATATGGCATCCTGGAATGATCAACAATATTTCATAACATTCATAGACGATTACTCATGTTATGGGTACATATATCTCATTCATAAGAAATCTCAGTCTTTGGACATGTTCAAAGCTTATAAACCTGAAGTTGAGAATCAACTCAACAAAATTAAAGGATTAAAAATGTCAGATCTGATCATGATGGTGAGTACTACGGTAGATATGATGGCTCAGGTGAACAATATCCAGGACAATTTGCGAAATTCCTAGAGGAATGCGGTATTGCCCTATCGTACACCATGTCAGGATCACTTAGTATGAATGGTATAGCTGAAAGACGAAACAAAACTCTTAAGGATATGGGAAGGTGCATGATTGCTCATTCTACCTTACCTGAGTCCCTCTGGGAAGAAGCATTAATGGCAGCAGCTTACATTCTGAATAGAGTACCCAATAAAGCAGTTGCAAAAACACCTTATGAGCTTTGGACAGGTCAAAAGCCTAGTCTAAAGCACTTTCACATTTAGGGATGTCCAGTTGAGGCAAGGCTTTATAGGCCACATGAAAAGAAATTGGGCTCCAAAATAGTAAGCAACTACTTTATTGGTTATTCTGAGCGATCTAAGGGCTATAAATTTTATGATTCCATAATAAATAATATTTTTGATACGGGAATTGCAACATTTTTTGAGGATGTTGGGTTTGGGGGGAGAAATAAGGTTAGAGACATTGCTTTTGAGGAGGAATTAGATTCTAACTCAAATCCTACTATCACTTTTGACGATGTTCAGGTTCTTATACTTATCATTGATCAATAAGTGAATGCAGAACCTCTACAAGATAATGTTAAACAACTCCCAATTCAAAATGAGGTAATTGTTCTAGAAGAACAAACTCAACAACCTCAAGAACAAGTGTCATTAATGAGGTCCACAAGAGAAAGGAGAAATACTATTCCAGATGATTATATTGTATTTCTCCAAGAACATGAGAATGATAATGGAATGATGGAAGCTGATCCAATCAACTTTCATCAAGCCATGAAAAGTTCTAATTCTCAAATGTGGATTGATGCCATGAAAGATGAGTATAAATCTATGCAAGACAATAAAGTTTGGAAACTTATCCCATTACCTGAAGGTGCAAAACCAATTGGTTGTAAATGGGTATTTAAAACCAAGAGAGATGCAAATGGTAATGTGGAGAGATATAAGGCGCGTCTTGTAGCTAAATAATATACTCAAAAAGAATGTATTGGTTTTATAGAGACTTTCTCTCCAGTTTCATCGAAAGATTCTTTCAGGATAATCATGGCGCTTGTTGCTTATTTTGATCTTGAGTTACATCAGATGGATGTTAAGACTGTATTTCTTAATGGCGATATTGAAGAAACAATTTATATGGTGCAACCAGAAAATTTCGAGTCAGAAGACTCAAAGAATAATATGGTTTGTAAATTGACAAAATCCATCTATGGACTCAAATAAGCTTCCCATCAATGGTACCACAAGTTTCATCAAATAATTATTTCGTTCGATTTTGAGATGAATATTGTTGATGATTGTGTGTATCACAAATTTAATGAGAGTAAGTACATATTTCTAGTTCTATATGTTGATGAAATTTTGCTTGCCGCTAATGATATAGGCTTATTGCACGAAATCAAGAGGTTTTTATTTAAGTATTTTTAGATGAAAGATCTTGGGGACATCTCTTTTGTTTTAGGAATTTAGATATATCGAGATCGATCTCAAGGTATTCTTGGATTATCACAAAAGAGCTATATCGATAAAGTACTCAAAAGGTTTGGCATGCAGAGTTGTAGACCAGGTGACACCCCTGTTGCTAAAGGAGACAAATTTAGTCTTATTCAATGCCCTAAAAGTAACCTTGAAATTCAGGAAATGCAAAAGATTCCCTATGCATCAGTTGTTGGGAGTTTAATGTATGCTTAAGTTTGTATGCGTCCAGACATTGCGTACATTATTGGGATGTTAGGCAGATATTTAAACAACCCTGGTATAGACCATTCAATAGTAGCCAAAAGGGTTATGAGATATCCAAAAGGGTTATGAGATATCTTCAGAAAAAAAAGATTACATTCTTACTCATAAGAGATCAGATCTTTTGGAAGTCATAGGGTATTCTGAATCTGATTTCGCTGAATGTCAAGATAGTAGGAAATCTACATAAAACTATATTTATCTGTTAGCTGGAGAAGCTATATCTTGGAAAAGTGTCAAACAAACACTTGTAGCTTCATCCACTATGGCAGCAGAGTTTGTAGCATGCTATGAGGCATCAAAATATAGACATGTTTAGATCACATTGCATGTAATTTCCATCCTACACATCCATACTTGATCTATGTCATTTGGTTGTCTTAATATACGTGATCATGGATAGATTTAATTATGATATATGTAACGAAAGTCGTTTTGGTTCTATGTTAACATAATTAATGGACGAGATTGTTCGGAATACTTTTTGGATATAATAGTAAAATTTTGAGTTCATAAGGTAATATAATGACATGTAATTATAGAGTAATTAGTATATATATGTGGTCCAAGTGGGAGATTGTTGAAAAACATAGACATCATATATATAATAAGTGTAATTACATGTTATTATTTACTATCATAATAGGTTAGCCCAAATTAAAAGTGATCTAATTTGGTTAGAATTTTATTGGGCTTTAATTATTAAATAAAGTATGGGTCAAATATGTGTAGATACTCCAGTAATTGAGTTCTAATCAAATTCTAATTAATGAAGTGCTAATTATAATTTGATTAGAACTAATATGCCAATGTTATAAATATTAGAGTTATGATTCCCAAATTATACACAAGATATCTTTTCTAATATCCCATTTTTAGGAAAGAGAGAACAGATATTCTCTGAATTTCTTGTATGCTAATTTGAATGATCAAATCCCCAAGATTTGGCAAAACTTCAAGGAATTCATGGATTCAAGTACGCTTCCGCATTTAGTTTTGTTTTTGATGATTTGACATGATAGATCCTGGTTTATTCAATTTTATTTCAGATTTATTTTACAAATCTAACAAAAAATATATATTAGAAAACAAAAGTAATATTATAACCATATTTTCTCTTAAAACATAAAAAAATTAGAACAAAATTAATTTACCTATATATAAATTTTAGCCCCAATAAATTATAATACAACTTTTAAATGAACTCTTTAGATTTTTTTTTATTTTAATAATTTGTCATATTTGAAAAATAAATATCACATCAAGCACTTTAAAAAAAAAAGATAGAATGTACTAATCTCAAAAAGAAAGGAAAAGTCATTAAGAATATAAGCAAGTGTGCCACACATCAATCACATATGTCTTTTGGGAAAAGAGTATTGATCCCATAACAATTGGTATCAAAACAATCCTTGATTGCCCAATTTCACAATAAGCACCTTAGAAAGTGGGATGACATAGTGGACCAACTGTAACACAGTAGTTTGTAACTAGGACGTCACGAGATTGAATGGGAGAGAATGTCACGCCAAACGCTTTAAAGTAGGCAAGATGAAATAATTCCACATTGGAGTGGAAATGGAAAATAAGGTCATTGAGGATAGGTAAATGAGCGTAGCTAGAGGGGCTGACCGTGGACTTAATCCCCCTAAAATGAAACTTTTTTCATGTAGGTCTTTTAAAATTTTTAAAATTTTTAAAAGTTTAAATTATTAGAGATAAAATTACACTTTAACCCCTTAAAAATGATAGAATTTTGATTTAATCTTTTAAAAATTATAAAAATATAAACTATTAAAAATAATAAAATTATATTTTTGTCATTGTTATAAAAATTATAATTTAATTTTAGACATGAAAAAAATTTCTAACTTTACTCTTAAATAAGAGCCTAATTGGTTTCCTAAAAATGATAAATATATCATTTATTTCTTAACTTATAAATTAATATATTGGTGAAATTAGACAACATTCTCCACCTTATCCAAAGACATCTTTTGGCCATTAAATAGCTTCCAAATTGTCGATTCTTTAGCACATAAAACTCAAAAAGCCCCTCAAAACAGATCCTCCAATTAGATGGAGCAGGATCGATCCTCTCAATCCCGTCCTCCACATGTCCTCGTCTTCCCCTTCCCATTACAAGGCCATATAAACTCCATGATTAAGCTAGCTGAACTGCTAGCTATCGCCGGCTTCAAGCTCACTTTCCTCAACTCCCACCACAACCATGAACGCTTGGTCAAGTTCAACAATATTGCTGCCCATTCTGAAAGATACCCAGGGTTCCAATTCAAGACCATAACCGATGGCCTTCCTCTTGATCATCCTAGGTCAGGGAACTGGTTCCTTGATATGTTAGAAGACACCATGGAACTTAAGATGAAGGAAAGTTTGAGAGAGGTAATTGTGAATAGTAGCCCACCAGTAGATTGCATAATTGGAGATGGGCTTTTAAGCTTAGTTCTTGATGTTGCAAAGGAGCTTGGAATCCCCATTATTATTTTTCGTACCAGCAGTCCTCGTAGTTTCTGGGTTAGTTATTCTATCCCTGATATAATCCAAGCTGGGGAGCTTCCTATCAATGGTAAATCCACTTCTTTTTCATCAACTTTGTTTATTGTACCATGTTTAGCACTGTTTTTAATTTAGAATAACACAAAACCTTAAGTCGAAATGATTTTACTAGCATGTCGAAGAAATTAACGAGAAAGACATTTGGAATATTCCTGTTAATTAGGCGAGTTGATTTGGTTTAAGTTTGATTAGTTCGGAATTTAAAAATTTTAAATCATTTCATGTTTCAATTTTTTTAAGAGGTTTGGATTGTTTTGGATTGGAATCATTTTGGTTCTTGTCATTTAGGTTTACTAATTTGACTTTTAAATTCTAGTTATTTTGAGTCATTTTATTTTTGGGTCATTTTAGGATAATTAGTTGGTTTTTGTGTCCATTTATTTTAGGTTAGTGTCATACCCAATACAAATCATTTTAGATTGACGGGTTTTTCAAGTCGAATCATTTTAGGATTTTTTTCATTCAGGTTTAATACTTAAGTTTGGACCACTTTGGGTAATTTGTTCCTGTTGTTTTTAAGTTTGAGTAGTTCAAAGTTGTAATCATGTTTGAGCTTAGATCATTTTGATTTTGAGTTGTTAAATTTCTATTATTAAATAAATTTGAATCTGATATGAGTTTGAATTAATTGGGTTTGTGATCATTGACACTAATAAATGGGTTTTTGTTAAACAATTGAAGGAAGTGAAGACATGGACCGGTTAATAACGACAGTGCCAGGCATGGAAACTTATCTTCGATGTCGAGATCTTCCTACTTTTTGTCGAAAGCTGGACATTGAAGATTCAATTATGAAGCAAGCCGTAAAACAGACACGAAAGAGCCTTCAAGCCGATGCCTTGATACTCAACACCGCCGAAGAGCTCGATTGGCCTATACTATCTTAAATACGCACCAAATGCCCTCGTGTCTATGTCGTTGGACCCTTACATGCTCAATTAAACACTAGACTCAATGCAAAACATGGAGAATCATATGATCACTTCTCGAATACACTTTGGGAAGTGGATAAAAGCTGCATCTTTTGGCTCAATAAGCAACCGAATCGATCGGTTATCTATGTAAGTTTTGGTAGCATTACGAGCACGTCAAGGGAGCAACTTGTAGAGCTTTGGTATGGACTTCTTAACAGTAAAACGAAGTTCTTGCTTGTTGTAAGGCCAAATTCCGTGATTGGAAAAGATGGTGAAGGGGAGGATGTTGTAATGGAGCTTATGGAGCAGAGTAAGGATCGAGGTTACATAGTCAATTGGGCACCACAAGAGGCGGTCTTACTTTGCTGGCCTTACTTTGCTGACCAACACGTGAATAGTAGGGTTGTGAGTGAGGTGTGGAAAATAGGGTTGGATATGAAGGATGTATGTGATAGAAACATAGTGGAGAAAATGGTAAATGATGTGATGGTGGATCGAAAGGAGGAGTTTGCAAAATCCGCATATGAAATGGCTAAGGTAACCAATCAATGTGTTAATGTTGGTGGGTCTTCTTATAGTAATTTGGACTGTTTAGTTTAAGATATTAGAATAATGAGCTTGAAAAAACTCACAAAATGAGCTTTGAACCACCCAGCCGTTGGCGGGTTCTCTTCATTTTAATTTTTTTTATTGCAATATCTCTTTAAACAAAGTAATTGAATAGCAGTAAAACTTTTAAAAATATCCTTACATGATTGAATATCTTGATCAATTACAATTACCCAGTTTTTTTATTATTAACCTTAAAAAGATGTACAGCAATAGTTACTTAAATCCTATCAAAATATGCCACTCAATTGCAAATTGAGTTGTGCCTAACTGAGTAATTGACAAATGATGCAAATCCCAAGACCCAATTTCAGACTAATGGATGTGATTAGTTCACATTACCTCAAAGCCCAACAATAGTGTCAAAAGCCAAACAAATCAAATCAAGATTCAATCAAAAACAATATTCGAGGATGAATCTTTTCGAGGAAAGGAGGAATGATTTATGTATAGATAGGATGAAATTTATTAAATTTCATTCACTGAAGCTACCAACTTTCAAGTTTAGAAAATCAACAAACTTGCAACGCCTTTTTGGATGGGATCCAAGCATTTCTAGGTTAAGATGCCTTCATGGCGTTCAAAGTTTATCTAACTTGGATTTAATTGCGTTTCAAATTGTGTCAAAATCCAAGTTTCTTTCCTAACGTCTAGAGTCCTAAGTCAAATTCTCGACTTAAACAAACTTTACAATCCACTTCCACATTCATCCACCTCAACCTTTATCAATGACACTAACATTCTCACCCTTTGACACTAACAACTAGAGTATTATCTTCATAAAATGAGCTAACATAAAGAAGTAGCAAGTAGCAAACATTATGAATAAACAGAATACTTAAAAGTAATAAGCATGCAAAAGGAGAACTCCCCTTCGATAGTAGCATCAATACATCCCCCTAATAAACAGGATAGAATGGAAGCGGGCTTTTATTTCTTATCTTAAAATGTGAATGCATGGTAAAGATGGTTTTTTTTTTTTTGGACACTATGAGTATGAAGTGGTTATAATAATTATTTTCCTTGCTCCGCCCTACTCGTTATATAAAGTTATTATTTAACCCTATATATTTGTTGATACAACATACAATAAGGGAGGAAGATAAGGAGGAGGTCAAGATGGTGCAATGGAGGCCAATTCACCTAAAGAGGTTGAGAGCCGAAATAAGAACAAAATGACAAACTAACCAAGAAGACAATTGCTTAGTAACTCTAGAGTGCTAACAAAAAGGATCTTTTTGCATAATTCCTTAGAATATTTTCTCTTGCCCACTGATATGACATGGCCAGATAAACATTCAATCCCGCAAAATGTGTAAAGGATATTTATAGGCGTATATCATAGGACCTTATTAGTACGAGATTATTGTGCCTAAATGAACTCCTTATCATATAAAGAGTGCATTCATACTAAGAGAATGTTAATACTTTAAAACGGGTGGGTGGATGGTTCCATCTAAGAGGAACGAGTGGTCTATTGAAGCGTTACTTCAAATGAAGTCAACAAGAGGTCTATGATGCATCTGATATTGACACGTGTTCAAGTGACGGAGGGGTATAGCAACATTAAAAGAGTAAAAATATAAAAATATGTTTGAACCTTGAATTACATAATTAAGACTTAGTGGTTTCTGGCAATGTTTTCATAATCAAACCCGATCAGACCACCAATTTTTAATTTAATTAATTCAACGGATTAAATCAATCGATTCAATAAAAAATAAATTATAAATATAAAATCCAATTATTTATAAATTTTGAAATCTCATTATTAAAGTTTTGTTAATTCCACTTTAAGATTATATATATATATAGCCTATTGATTAAAAATTTATAAATCCACCTTTAAAGAATTTAAAAGTTCCTTGCGAATATGCAACTCATCTCTTTGACTCTTTAGACTTATAAATTTCTCTTCCACTTTCTTTTTGTCATTCCCTCTTCTCATTTATTCTAACTATTTCTTAAAATACCCAAATCTCTTTCGTATCATACCAAATCTCATGTTTTTCTTTTTCTTTCTTTACATAAAAAAAATATTATTCTAATCGATTTTTTTTCAAGTTTCTAAACCCTGTTTAATTGAGTTTTAATTGGTTTATAACAGTTTGCTTGTTATCTATTTTAATAAAGAATGTTGATTGATCAGATTTATCAATTTTCAATCCAGTCAATTTAATTAATCAATATAATTCAATTTTGATAACATTAATTTCTGATTTCTAGTTGCTGATATAAGAAAATAAAGATAAATTAATTGTTAGGGAATTTTTAATTTTTAAAGTAAAATTTTAATTCCTTTTTACTTGGGAGGTTGTCCCAAGTAATCAAAATTATGTTTAAAATATTAAAAATAATTAAGAAAAATCAAAATGAAACAACGTATGGTAAAATGAGAATGGATATATTTAATAAACTATAAAATTAAATATTTATGATGGAACGAAATAGATAATAAAATAATTAAGATTTAACAATATTTGCTAGGTGTTGTTACATTTTCATCCCAATGGAGAGCAATGTTATGTTGGCTTTACTTTTTGGACCAACAATTGAGAAGTCGCTTTTGTTTGGGATTTTTTTTTTTTTTTTTTTTTTTTTTTTTTCAGAAATGGTGCATGAAAGTGTTGGTGAAAATGGTTAAATTGGCTAAATCATGTGACAGTGTCGGTGGTCCTTATTATTGCAATTATGTAATAAATAATTGCAGTCACGTGACATGCAATAAATATATAACCTTTCTGACAAGTTTTAAAAGTACGAGTTTGACAATGTTGTCATTAATTGCGGGCTGAATTGATGCAAATGCAATTTTTTATTTATAATAATTGTCTCTGGTGCTCAATCTTTTAGAATATCTTGAATCTCCATGAGGGCCATCAAACATATGTAAAACTTCATCATTTAAAGAGTAACAATGTCTATAATTTTATTATTCTCTTTAGGAATATATCTTAATGACCATTTCTTTTCGTTAGTAAAGATATGTTAAATTCACCTAATTAAAGTAGAGTTAGTTTTTTCAAACTTATTACTACTAATAGTTGCTATAACTTTGATGCTATCAAAATAAATGGTAATATCATCGTTTTTTTTTTTTTTAAGCATGTGTAAGCCATCTAATATGTCCTAAAGCTCAACAGTTACAACCAAACGCTTCTCCAAAAAACGATTATTCCTAGAATCTAATTTTTCTTCTCATACATATTACTCCACCTGCAGCAGAAAAATCAGAAATGAAATTAACGACACATTCAATATTAAGAAGAAAACCCATACCTAATTTCGAACATTCAGAAGACTGTTGCGGATCTTTCACCAGGACTTCATTATTGACTAAGGAATATTACTTTGCCCAACTGTCAGAAACCTTAATAATTTTCTCCAGATTCATTGATTTTCCTTGGAAGATGAACATGTTACGGTTTTTCTAAATGCACCAAAGTATTTTCCCGAATAAGCAAGCCCAGGCCAAATCTCTCGTGTTATTATCTTATTGGTCTTGTAGATTCGAGAGCAACCATTCTGAAATATTATCTTTAAAGATCCGTTTATTTTGACTGGGGAAAATAATTTGAGCCCAAATATCCTTTAAACATGGACAGCCCCTAAGAACCAGTAAAACATTCTCCGTATAGTGACCACAAAGATGACACGACTCATCATGACCAATTCCCCTTCGGACCCTTTGAGAGTTGGTTAAAAGTCTTTGATTTAGGATTATCCAGATGAACATGTGACGGTGTACCAATGGAGCCCGTGGAAGGGACAAAAGAAAGAGGGTTCATAGTGGATTGGGATCCACAGGAAGATGTCTTGGCCCATGGGGCTATCGGTGGGTTTTTGACTCATAGCGGACGGAATTCGACTTTGGAGAGCGTGACAGCAGGGGTGCCCATGATTTGTCGGCCTTGCTTTGCTGACCAACAATTGAACAGTAGGCTTGTGGAGGAAGTGTGGAAATTGGGATTAGATATGAAGGATGTGTGTGATAGAAGAGTTGTGGAGCAAATGGTGAATGATTTAATGGTGGAAAAAAGGGAGGAGATTTTGAAATCAGCTGCTGAATTTGCTAAATTGGCTAAAGGATCTGTGAATGTTGGTGGGTCTTCGTATTATAATTTGGTCTAATTGAGGACATAAGAATGATAAATAAAAATGGTTAAAAAAGTGAAATTTTGAGATAGGGACAACAAAATGAGGGGCCTTTCCCATCCCCACTTTTTTTATTAAACTATTTCCTAGGTTCCTGCTAATTTTGAATTAAACAATTTGACCCTAGTTTCTTTAATTACCTCTTGCATTCTTGTCAACTTTTAAATTAATAATCGTATTTCTTTACTTTTATATTACTATATGATTTTCAATTGATAAGATATAAAATAATCACTAAACTATTCGAAAGTTTTTATTTAATTCATTAGTTTTAAATTTGGTTGACGAGCTCCAAGCAACAATTCGACGAATAGTATGGTAGATCAGTACCCATCAAGAAATAGAAGAATATACCTTAGATCCAAGTCGATCTGGTAGTCAGTGTTGGAGATCGAAGAAGAAATTTATTTGGATTTTGGTTCGTAGATATGAAAAGAAATTGAACCGTACAAGAAAAGGGGAAGAAAAGTTTTCAATTGGTGCAAGCGATGCGAACAGAGAAAACCATACAACAAGAATTTTAACTATTCAGTAACTTAAATAAAAACTTTAAATAATTTTATGACTATTTTATAACTTTCTGAATTCGAGTGACTGTAAATTAACTAGTAATTTTTATTTATGGTTTTGAAGCCTATATTATTTTCATTCTAAGCTTTTGTTTATGGTTTTGAAGGTTTTATTTGGTGTAATATTTTAATTATGCTCAATAATTTCAATAATATTAATTTACATTATTTACATGAAATAAAAAATTACTTTTAATGAAAAATAAATAAATAAAATCATTAATTAACTTACTTTAAATGAGAGAGTTGAAAATATATATTAGAAAACAAAAATAATATTATAACCCTATTTTCTCTTAAATTTTAAAAAATTTAAAACAAAATTAATTTTCCAGCCCCAATAAATTATAATACAACTTTTAAATAAACTTTTAGATTTTTTTTATTTTAATAATTTGTCATATTCGGAAAATAAATATCACGTCAAGCACTTTAAAAAAAAGATAGAATATATTAATTTCAAAAAGAAAAGGAAAGTCGTTAAGAATATAAGCTTATGCGCCACACATCGAATCACATGTGTCTTTCGAGAAAAGAGTAATGATCTCATAATAAGTGATATCAAAGCAATCATTGACTTCCCAATTTCACAATAAGCTTCTCAGAAAGTGGAATGATATAATGGACCAACTATGACACAGTAGCTTGTGACTAGGACGTCACGAGATTGAATGGGAGAGAATGTCACACCAAACACTTTAAAGTAGGCAAGATGCAATAATTCCACATTGGAATGGAAATGGAAAATAAGGTCATTGAGGATAGGTATATGGGCGTAGCTAGAGGGGCTAACAGTGGCTTTAATCCCCCTAAAATGAAATTTTTTTTTTACGTAGGTCTTTTAAAATTTTAAATTATTAGAGATAAAAATTATAAAAATATAAACTATTAAAAATAATAAAATTATATTTTTATTATTATTATTATAAAAATTACAATTTAATTTCAGGCCAAAATTCTTTTTCTAAATACACCCTAGGACAGATAAGAGCCTAATTAGTTTCGTAAAAATGATAAATATATCATTTATTTCTCAACTTATAAATTAATATAATGGTCAAATTAGAAAACAATTTCCACCCTATCCAAAGACATCTTTTGGCCATTAAAAAGCTTCCAAATTGTCGATTCTTAAGCACATAAAACTCAAAAAGCCCCTCAAAACAGATCCTCCAATTAGATGGAGCAGGATCGATCCTCTCAATCCCGTCCTCCACATGTCCTCGTCTTCCCCCTCCCATTACAAGGCCATATAAACTCCATGATTAAGCTAGCTGAACTGCTAGCTATCGCCGGCTTCAAGCTCACTTTCCTCAACTCCCACCACAACCATGAACGCTTGGTCAAGTTCAACAATATTGCTGCCATTTTTGAAAGATACCCAGGGTTCCAATTCAAGACCATAACCGATGGTCTCCCTCTTGATCATCCTAGGTCAGGGAGCTGGTTCCTTGATATGTTTGAAGAAACCATGGAACTTAAGATGAAGGAAAGTTTGAGAGAGGTACTTGTGAATAGTAGCCCACCAGTAGATTGCATAATTGGAGATGGGTTTTTAGGCTTTGCTCTTGATGTTGCAAAGGAGCTTGGAATCCCCATTATTTTTTTTCGTACCAGCAGTCCTTGTTGTTTCTGGGTTTATTATTCTATCCCTGATATAATCCAAGCTGGGGAGCTTCCTATCAATGGTAAATCCATTTCTTTTTCATCAACTTGTTTATTGTACCATGTTTAGCACTGTTTTTAATTTAGAATAACACAAATAAAACCTTAAGTCGAAATGATTTGACAAGCATGTTGAAGAAATTAACAAGAAAGACGTTTGGAATATTCCTGGCGAGTTGATTTGGTTTAAGTTGGATTAATTCGGAATTTAAAAATTTTAAATCATTTCATGTTTGAATGATTTTGAGTTTCAATTTTTTTAAGAGTTTTGGATTGTTTCCAGTTCAAATTATTTTGGGTTTTTGTCATTTAGATTTACTAATTTAACTTTTAAATTTGAGTTATTTTGAGTCATTTTGTTTTCGGGTCACTTTAGGTTAACTAGCTGGGTTTTTTGTTTTAATTTTCAAGTTGAATCATTTCAGGATTGTTTTCATTCGGGTTTAATACTTAAGTTTGGACCACTTTGGGTAACTTGTTTCCGTTGTTTTTAAGTTCGAGTCGTTCGAAGTTGTGATCATGTTTGAGCTTAGATCATTTTGAATTTGAGTTGTTAAATTTCTATGATTAAATAAATTTGAATCTGATTTGAGTTTGAATTAATTGGGTTTGTGATCATTGACACTAGTAAATGGATTTTTGTTAAACAATTGAAGGAAGTGAAGACATGGACCGGTTAATAACGACAGTGCCAGGCATGGAAACTTATCTTCGATGTCGAGATCTTCCAACTTTTTGTCGAAAACTGGACATTAAAGATTCAAATATGAAGCTAGTCGTAAAACAGACTCGAAAGAGCCTTCAAGCTGAAGCCTTGATACTCAACACCGCCGAAGAACTCGATGGGCCTATACTATCTCAAATACGCACCAAATGCCCTCGTGTCTATGCCGTTGGACCCTTACATGCTCAATTAAACACCAGACTCAATGCAAAACATGGAGAATCATATGATCACTTATCGAATACACTTTGGGAAGTGGATAAAAGCTGCATCTTTTGGCTCAATAAGCAACCGAATCGATCTGTTATCTATGTAAGTTTTGGTAGCATTACGAGCACGTCAAGGGAGCAACTTGTAGAGCTTTGGTATGGACTTCTTAACAGTAAAACGAAGTTCTTGCTTGTTGTAAGGCCGAATTCCGTGATTGGAAAAGATGGTGAAGGGGAGGATGTTGTAATGGAGCTTGTGGAGAAGAGTAAGGATCGAGGTTACATTGTAAATTGGGCACCACAAGAGGCAGTCTTGAACCACCCGGCCATTGGCGGGTTCTTTACGCATAATGGATGGAACTCGACTTTAGAGAGCATTGTCGCAGGGGTGCCTATGATTTGCTGGCCTCAGTTTGCTGACCAACACGTGAATAGTAGGGTTGTGAGTGAGGTGTGGAAAATAGGGTTGGATATGAAGGATGTATGTGATCGCAAGATAGTGGAGAAAATGGTAAATGATGTGATGGTGGATCGAAAGGAGGAGTTTGCAAAATCCGCATCTGAAATGGCTAAGGTAACCAATCAATGTGTTAATGTTGGTGGGTCTTCTTATAGTAATTTGGACAGTTTAATTGAAGATATTAGAATAATGAGCTTGAAAACTCACAAAAAATGATAGTTTCTTAATAACTCCCCTTCGATAGTAGCAAAAATACATCCCCCAGTAAACAGAAAAGAATTGGAGATGACTTTTTTTTTTTTTTTGGATGCATTATAAGATGGATTTTTTTTTTACACTATGGGTATGAAGCGGTTATAATAATTATTTTTCTTGTTCCGCCCTACCCATTATATAAAGTTACCATTTTACCCTATATATTTGTTGATATAATGTACAATAAAAGAGGAAGATAAGGAGGAGATCAAGATGGTATAATGGAGGCCAATTCATCTAAAGATGTCAAGAGCCAAAACAAGAACAAGAAGATAGGCTGACCAAGAAGACAATTGCTCAGAGTAACTCTAGGGTGCTAAAAGAATGATCTTTTTGCATCATTCCTTGGAATATTTCCTCTTGTCCACTGGTATGACATGGCCAGATAAACATTCAATCCCGCTAAATGTGTAAAAGGTATTTATAGGCGTATGTCATGAGACCTTATCAGTATGAGATTATTGTCCTAAATGGACTCCTTATCATATAAAAAATGCGTTCATGCTAGGAGAATGTTAATACTTAAAATGGGTGGATGGCTCCCTCCGAGAAGAACGGGTGGTCTGTCAAAATGTTACTTCAAATGAAGTTAATAGGAGGTCTACAATGCATCTGGTATTTACATGTGTTTGAGTAACGGAGAGGTATAGCAACATTAAAAGAGTAAAAATATAAAAATATGTTTAAACCTTGAATTTCTTAGTTCAGACTTAGTGATTTCTGAAAAAAATTTTATAATTGAACTAGTGATCAAATCGATCAGACAACCGATTCCTAATTCAGTATTGGTCCAATTAATTAGATCAAGCGATTCAATAAAAAATAAATTATAAATATAAAATCCAATTTTTTATAAATTTTGAAATCTCAAAGTTTTGTAAGTACACTTTAAAACTATATATAGCCCATTGATTGAAAATTTGTAAATCCACTTTTAAAGAATTTAAAAGTTCCTTGCAAATATGCAACTCATCTCTTTTACTCTTTAGACTTGTAAACTTCTCTTCCACTTCCTTTTTGTCATTCCCTCTTCTCATTTATTCTAACTATTTCTTAAAAGATCGGTCTTTTTCTATTCTTTTCTTCTTCTCAAATACTCAAATGTCTTTGGTATCATTTCAAATCTCGGATTGTTCTTCTTTTCCACCAAATCTTAAGAGGCAAGTCTGGTTGTAACATGGTTCACAAGATAGGACTCAAAAATAAAATAAAAATTGATAAAAAAATTAATTAAAAACATAATAATATAATACTAAATAAAATATTGGTTTAATCGATTTTTTTAAAGTTTCTAAACCCCGTTTAATTAGGTTTTAATTAGTTCATAATAATTCGTTCATAACAGTTCGCTTATTATCTATTTTAATAAGAAGTGTTGGATCGTCAAATCTATTAATTTTCAATCCAAACAATTTAGCTATTCAATACAATTCAATTTTGATAACATCGATTTCTGATTTCTAGTTGCTAATATAAGAAAATTAAGATAAATTAATTGCTAGAGAATTTTTCCTTTTTAGTTGGGAGGGTTGTTCCAAGTAATCAAAATTATGTTTCAATTTCTTTTAAAGAATTATGTTTAAAATATTAAAAATAATTAAGAAAAATCAAAATGAAACAATCGTATGGTAAAATGAGAATGGATATATTTAATAAATTATAAAATTAAATATCTATGATGGAACGAAATAGATAATAAAATAATTAAGATTTAACAATATTTGCTAGGTGTTGTTACATTTTCATCCCAATGGAGAGCAATGTTACGTTGGCTTTACTTTTTGGACCAACAATTGAGAAGTCGCTTTTGTTTGGGAATTTTTTATTTTTTCAGAAATGGTGCATGAAAGGGTCGATGAAAATGGGTAAATTGGCTAAATCATGTGACAGTGTCGGTGGTCCTTATTATTGCAATTATGATAAAATCATGTTGTAATAAATAATTGCAGTCACGTGACATGCAATAAGATGTAATCTTTCTGATTTCTTTTTGCAAGTTTTAAAAGTGCGAGTTTGACAATGTTGTCATTAATTGCAGGCTGATTTGATGCAAATGCAATTTTTTATTTATAATAATCAAAACTATAGGATTATAGTAAAGTATTTATAAATAAATTGTGTCTAGTGCTCTCATCTTTTAGAATATCTTAATCTCCATGACGGCTATCAAACATATATAAACTTTCATCATTTAATAGGGTTATTTTTGTTAATACGTCTGTAATTTTGTTATTCATTTTAGGAACATATCTCAATAATCATATCTTTTCGTTTAGAATCATCTTAATTAAAGTAGGATTAGTTCTTCGAGGCTTGTTATCACTAATAATTGTTACGACTTCGAGGCTATCAGAATGAATGGTGATTTTATCATATCATTGTTTTTTAAGTATGTGTAAGCCATCTAATATGTCCTAAAACTCAGCAGCTACAACTGAACACGTTTCCAAAAAGCAATTATAGCCTAAAATCCAATTTCTCTTCCCATCACATATTACTCTACCTAGAGTGAAAAAACCAGAATTAGAATTAACAACACCTTCAGTATTAAAAAGAAAACCCATACCTGATTCCAAACGTTCAGAAGATTGTTGTAGATCCATCACCAAGACTTCATTATTGACTGAGGAATATTGCTTTGCCCAACTGTAGGAAACCTTAATAATTTCCTCTAGATTCATTGATTTTCCTTGGAAGATGAACAGGTTACGATTTTTCCAGATGTGCCAAAGTATTATCTCGAAGAAGCAAGCCCCGATTGAATCTCTCATGTTATTATTTGATTGGTCTGTAGATTCAAGAGCAACCATTCCGAAATATTACCTTCAAAGAACCATTTATTTTGATTGGGGGAAATGATTTGAGTCCAAATATCCTTCGCACATGGACAATCCCTAAGAACATGTAAAACATCCTCTGTATGGTGACCACAAAGAAGACATGACTCATTATGACCAATTCCCCTTCAGACCTTTTCAGAGTTAGTTAAAAGTCTTTGCTTTAGGATTATCCAGATGAACTGTCTAACTATTTGAGGGCCCGAAATTTTTCGAACGCTTTTCCGAGTGTCATCCTTTGGATTCCAAGACTCCTCATTTAGCATCTAATATGCACTTTTAACTGAGAAGACATCGGTAGTAGTTTTAGACCAAGAAAGAGTATCTACCCCTGCTGACTCTATGGGAGGTGGAATGCTAATGATACATTGGATGACTTCTTCTGGCAACCATACCCAAAATAAGTCAAAGTTCCATGTACCATTTTCCATTACCATCTCATTCACTTTACAATCAGAATAGATATTCACGTGACTTGGGAAATGATTAATTAAAGGTCCCACATTATGTACCCAAGCATTCTCCCAGGAACAAACAGCCCGTCCATTACCCACTGACCAAATCATATTATTACACAGTAGAGGCCAAACATTGACCACAAATTTCCACATGAAGGAGCATCTATGTCTCATGATACAATCCGACATAGTCTCATTAATTCCATACTTTTTGTAATAACTCAAAATTTACGAGCATCAAAAAAGTGAGTTGTCTGGTCTTCATTTTAGTAAAATAGATTCGTAAATATTTATTAAAAATATTTACGAAGTTAGTTGTGAGTTTAATTAGGTTATGGTTAGGTAAATCAACTTAAAATAAGAGTAACTAGGAAAAATGATTAAATTGCAATAGAGGTGAAAGTTTAATTATAGATTAAAGAAAGTTAAAAGGACCAAATAGGGAACTATGCCATTTTCAAATATTGAGGCGGTTTACTATAGAAATATCAAAGATATTTTTTATTAAAATATATTATATTATATTATATTATATTATATTATATTATATTATATTATAAACAAAAGAAAGAAAAGAAACATAAACAGAATAGCAAACAAAAACAGAGAAGAATAGGGAGAAAAACAAAGGAGGATATGAAAAAAGGGGAAATTAGGGTTCCAAGCTAATTTGGTAAGTCAATTTAATTCCTTTTCTTGTGATTTTTGAGTTTTTATGATCTTAGAACAAAATACTATTAGGTATATGTTGAAATTTTGAAAGTTAGTAGATTTTTGGATATAGTTTATGTTGAATTAATTGATGAATTAAGGATTTAATTGATAGAAATTCCAAATTAGAATTGGAAAAAGGATTAAATTGTGGAATAAGTTATAAGTTTTGTGTAATAAGGACTAAATTGTAAGAAATTTGAATTTAGGGTTTTGTGATGAAAATTTGAGGGTTAAATTAAGTTATAAGTAGAAATTAAGTGAAAATAAGGTATAGATTGTGATAGAAATGAAAATCATTTTGGTTAGGGATTAAATTGAAATTAAGGTAAAAATTGAATAGAAAATTTAAATATTTGATGTGAATTGATGTTGTATTGATAATTTTAACTTTATTTAATATTCATAGCTAACATCTGCTGGAGACATCGACCAAGAAAGGAAAGGAAAAGTCGACAATGAGTGATTCGAAATTACAGTTTGTATTACTATAATTCGAATTTAGCTATTATTTATTTTTGAATTTTAATTAATGTGTGTGGTAAGTGGAATTGAGGTAAGAAATGATATTGAATTGTGAATTTTGTGAATATTTGAATGTATATTGATTGGAAATTGAAAGTTACTTGAATTGAATTAAATAAGTTATTGTGATACTGAATTGAAAATATGAGAATTTGTGATTGGTATGAATTTGATTGAAATTGAATTGAGAAAGTGAATTGGAAACCCTATTAACTAGTCAGGCTAAGTCAAATATAGTTGGCATGCCATAGGATTGGAAATGTTTAGGGATACTTCGACCTCGAGTCGATGAGGCACTATATGTGTCATAATATTGCTTCGGATAATTCTGATGAGGCACTATGTGTCGTATTATTGCTTCAGATTAAATCCAATGAGGTACTATGTGTTGTATTATTGCTTCGGATTAAATTCGATGAGGTACTAAGTACCGATTCACTTCAGCAAGGCTGATGAGGCACAAGGTGTCGTACTGGTGTGCTTGGTTGGATTCGTGTATCCGTCAAAGTCCGAGTCAAGTTAATAGGGGTAAATGAAAGAATTGGAAATTAGAATTGGTATTAAATGAATTGATAAACCGTATGATTTTGTATATGAATTGGAATGAGATATTGAATTGAGATATGAAAACGAGATGTTTGAACCATAGGTTCATGGAATGGATTTTTGATATAGTGAAATAATGTATGAATCAAAATGGAGAAAAGTTATTTGAAATAGCTATTGTTAAAAAATGAAAGTTTAGTGCATATTTATTTATTTATTTTGCTTTTAAAATTTGAATTATAGTAATACCACTGAGTGTATATTCTCAGTGTACGGTTGTTTCCGTGCGCAGATTAGTTGAAGTCAAAAGTTCTAGATCAGCACCCAAGCCAATCCCAAACTCAGCAAAGTGGTGATGTGTATTCTCTTTTGTAAAATGGCATTTACCTAGGTTGATTGTATAGGTCATTTTGAAACATGTTTGTGAATGGTATTATAAATTAACCTTGGATGGTTATATACAATATAAATAAAAAGTTAAGATTATGAAATGGCATGTTTGGGTTATTTTGGTATGGTATTTGAATTGGATTGAATGAAATCAATTGAATTGATTTGGATAATACATATGATATATTTATGAAATGTATGTAAATTATCTATTTAAATTTCATATTTGATTTGATATGTCAGGTGTAAGGCCCAAATTCTGCCCGGGCCCAACAACCAAAAACCAAAAAAAACAAATAATAAATACCCAATAAATTGTTAATAGCCCAAGTCCCTTTATTACATTAGCCCAACACCCAATTATAAAAAAACCAAGCCCAAATCAACCCATTTAAAACCGGGCCCAAACTTACAAGGCCCGATAGGCCCACTGCTTTTAGAACAGACAAAACCCTGGGGTTCTTTTTTCTCTAGCGCCACAGCCGATCCCAGCCTCCACGCCTCCAACAGCCACGCCACACCCCGTACCCAAGCACCAGCACACGGCCCTCGTACGCCACGCCCGCACCTCCGTACGATGCCAGTGGACTCCGTACCTACAAACAAATACAAAAACACCAGCACAGCAAAGAAAGAAGAGAAAAGAAACAAAACTTGTATTTTCTTTTTCATTTCTTTTTCCCTCTGTTTTCGGCTATAAAAGCCGTGTAATAGCGGTTGTATTTTTTTTACGGAAAAAAACACGAATACAAACACAAACGAACATACGCAATAGAAAAAAAAAAGAGAAAGGTGACTTTGCTTTCGTTTTTTTCATATACCTTTTTTCTTTTTCTTCTGTCTGTTACCGACATTAATTCAAATCCATCATCGTTACATTTAGAAAAAAAATAAAAGAATAGGGATCGGATAATACCTTGCGTTTGCGCCGTAGACCCCTTTTGGTTTCATCGAAATCGAAGTCAAAATGGTGCCACGAGGCCACAAAAATGTCCCTCAAGACATGAAAATACCGATCGCCATTTAGGGAGATGAATCGGTGCTGAAAAGGAGGGCTAGAGGTCAGAAACGAAGCAAAATGGGGCTAGGGTTTAGAAATGGCTGAATAGCCAAATTTTGACTCTTTTAAAGTCTGAATAGGTGTCGTTTTGGGCCTGATCCAGTGGCTCCAAAAACGGCGTCGCTTAGGGGAGGGGGGCTCCGCGCGTCGACCCGCCCCAGGACCCGGATCTGCGCCTCTACGCCTCAAATGGGGAATTTGCGATACGGGCCCCTCCCCTTTCGCACCGTGTGCAAATCAGCTCTTATTCGTATTGTTTTTTTTTCTTTAATTTGGCTCAGTTGTTTGCGCGTGTTTGCACTTTGGTCCATGCCTCAGTGCTGCGTTTTGGGGTCTGGATTATTTCCAGATTTGGTCCCTGCGCCTTCGTACACGTTGCACACCGGTCCCCTTTTTAATAGTTCATTTCTTTTATAATTTGCCCTTTTCGTTTTTATCCTATTTTAATTGGGTTTTCTTCTAATTTATTTTATGGTTCATCATTTTTAAAATACATTTAACACCCTTAATTTTCGCTACTTGCTTTTTGAGTTTTAAATTACTTTAATGGTTTTCTTTTGTTTCTTTTTAATCGCCATTATAATGTCTCTATATTATCATACACATATATGTATACATATTTTATAATAAAGTTAATGATTTCTTACATATATAATGATTTTTTACCCTATTCATGTGTTCTAACATATATATTTTTGCTATTTTAATATGTTTTGCATTTGTTTTGCATAAAACTTAAATTATTTTCATACTTACTTATATTAGTACATATTTTGGATTTCTACACGTTATTAAACCGGTGTATTTCATACGTATTTTTTATATATATATAAGCATGTTCTTAAATCTATTATATAATTTATTATAAATTTAATTTAAGCTTGTATGTATTTCTATGTTTTTACAAATAATTATTTTTAAAAGTTATATATATACAATTTGTAGAACCATTATGTTTTTAAAGACTATATCGTATTATACATTTTTATTATTATCATTTGTAATATATTTTACACATATTTTAAATTTTTCATACTATAAATCCTCAATTTTAAAACCAATATTGTTGAATGTTTTGGTGTAATATTCGGTTAAAATATTCATTTTATAATATGTATTTTAAATGATCAAGCATATATATCCCTAGTCTTTTTACAAATAGATTTTAAAATACACCAACTCATTAATTCGCATGCCGTATAAATTTTTGGTTCATTAGATCGCATTTGTTCCGACATCGTCTTGTACTACTTTGACTTTTAAGTTCTACTTTGTTTTGCATATATTTTTGTTGTTTGTTCTATATCGTAGCATATACATTATAATTGCATGGTTTTCATCTTGTTGATACGTCAATTATTTGTTCATACGCGATTGAGATTAGGTTATAATTTAGATTAATTATATTGCTTGTCCTGCTAGTTGACTAATGTTCTTATTCATTAAGCATTGTATCTCATATGTGCCTATTGTTCCATGTCATCTTTTTCTACTTGATTTTTGAAATGTGATTTTATAAATCCAAATTTATGATTGATTTCATCTTATTTCAAATTGAATTAATGCGTTTTAAATTAGTCTCACAACTTCTAAAAATCCTTTAAAACAAAAGCGATGTTTGATATTTGGCAATTCGCGGAATCGTGCCCTAACGTGCTGGGTTGCAATTTCTCGTTTGCTTAAAATAATCAAATATCCCTTCAAAATTTCATTCATGTCTTCTAAAAATCCTTTAAAACGGAGGCAATACTCGGTGTTTGATAATTCGGGAACCATGCCCTATCGTGCTGGGTTGTGATTTCTCGTTTGTCCAAAACAATCGAATATTCTTTTAAGTTTTCATTCATGTTTATTAAAAACCTTTCAAAACGAAAGCGATGTTCGATGTTTGGCAATTTGAGAATCGTGCCCTATCGTGCTGGGTTGCAATTTCCCGTTCGTTCAAAATAATCGAATGTCTCTTCGGAATTTCACTCGTATTTTTTTTTAGGCGAGGCAATGGTCAATGTTCGGAAATTCGAGGAATCGTGCCCTACTGTGTTGGGTTTCAATTTTTTCGTTGGACTAAACGGCTGAGCATCCTTTTGTGATTTTCGAACTATAAACTTTCAAATGTCGAAACAAGAAGATTTTGGCAACCAACTTGGGTTACTCAAATGTTATAAAAAGAACCACATTTCAAAAACTTTTAATTTTAGACATAAGGACAGTATTTAATTGATTTGGTACCAATTTTGGGCGTAGTGAGGGTGCTAATCCTTCCTCATGCGTAACCGACTCCCGAACCCGTTTTCTCAAAAGTTCGTAGACCAAAATCGTTGTTTTAATAAACCAAAAATGTCTTATTAAACTAACCTCATTTTCAGGTGATCCGATCACACCAAAATAAAGGATCGGTGGCGACTCCATGCTTTTGTTTTTCAAAAGTCGATTTCCCCCTATTTAAAATTTAAAATTTCTAAATCGAGGGATGGTTTCGACATCAGGTAATACCTCATAACTCTATTTCGGCGACGGTTTAGGGTTAGGGGGTGTTACACTTTTCTCTGAGAACCCTAACCTATAAAGCTTCAGCCTTGGTGATAAGACTGTAACTAATTTTCATCATGAAGGTTTTATTTTGATCGCATAGACAATGAAACCCAAGACCTCCACGTGATCTAGGTTGGCAAATGGAATCCCACCCAACTAAAGTCATTTTCCTTTTTCCATCAAAAGCACCCCAGATGAATTGCCTTGTCATTTCTTTGATTAAATCATAAATGCCCTTCGGAATCAAAATAGATTGCATGAGATAGCTCAGAATAGTCAACAGAACTGTTTGTGCTAAAGTGACCCTCCCTGCAAAGAAAAGCTTTTTAACGTCCTAGCTAGATAAGTGATTACGAACTCTTTCCACCAAGAAATCCAAAGTGCTTTTTGTACCTCTTTTATGAAAAAGAGAGACTCCTAAATAATGCCCCATATCATTAACTTCTTGGAAACCAAAGATACTATTAACTCCCCTCTTTAAATATTCCTTAAACTAGCAGAGTAAAAGACATTAGTCTTCCTAGCATTGACATTATGACCAGAAAGCTCACAAAAGTTATCCAAATTTTTTTTAAGAAAACCACTGTGCTCCAAATTAGCTCTATTAAAAGTCACTAAATCATCTGTAAAGAAAAGATAGAGTTTTGGCCCTGCAAGTTATAATCGAATAAGGCTCCACTCTTCTGACAAAATAGTCGAATGAAAGCGATGCCCCAACCACTCTATGCAAAGGACGAAAAGGTATGAAGACAGGGGGCAACCTTGAGGAATTCCCCTTGCAGGCTTGAATTTGGAAGTTAGAGCTCCGTTCCACAAAACCTACATGGTAGACGTCGAAATAACATGAATAATAACATGAATAAAATAAGAAGGAATACATGCTGCATGGAGTGAAGCGTCTACGAAGTCCCAACGTATACGATCATAAGCTTTCTACAAATAAATCTTGACAACCATCTATGGAGATTCTTCTTAGTTTTCATAGAGTGTAAGACTTCTTGTGCAATGACTACATTATCAATGATATTTCTTCCCGCTATAAATCTCGCTTGTTATTGACCAATAATCTTCGGAAATATGCTTTTAAACTTGTTTGCAATGACCTTCATAACCAACTTATAATAAAGATTAATAGGTCTGAACTGCGAGAAATTTTCAAGATTTGGAACTTTGAGGATTAAGACAATAAGAGTGTTATTAAACTTTGAGTCAATAATTCCACCTTCAAAAATCTTCCTCACCCACTCACAGATAGCTCCTCCTATATTATCCCATTGAGTCTGAAAGAACAATTATCCCACTGAAAACCACCACTTCCTAAAGCTTTCAGTTAAGCCATATTAAAAAGGGTTATCTTGATTTCTTCATTAGAAATAGCCCTCCCAAGGAAATCAATATCCTCTTGGTTAATATTCGGAAAGCCACTTAAAGGTAAATTCCTTATCGGGCTAAGAGCCTCTCCATAAAGATTTTGAAAGAATTTAACTACTTATGTTTTAAGGACAACAGTTTCAAAGATCCGCCACCCATCTGAATTACATAAAGCAGTAATCCTATTGAAATTCCTTCTCTAAATTGTACGTTTGTGAAAATACTTGTTGTTTTGATCCCCCAGTTTTAACCACTCACATCTCAATTTTTGTTTCCAAGGTATCTCCTCATGATAAAGAATATTTTCAATCTCTCCCCAGACCTCCAATTTACACTGGGCTAGATAATTAGTACCAAATAGGTCCATCGCTCGTTATAAATTGGAGAGCTTATGGGTTAACTAAATTTTCTAGTGATTTTATGTGGCCATAAACGCATTTATTCCAATCTTTGAGTTTATCAATGAAACCAGCTATCGTACTTGGCATATCTCCATAAAAAATCCAATTATCTTTTACAAATTTTGAAAAATTTGAGTGCTTCAACCATCTAGCTAAAAATTGAAAGGCCGGTAGAGATTAAAGTCTGGACAAAGTTTCAGAAAGAGAGGCCTATGATCTGATTTAATTCTGTGTAGGTGAGTAACCAAGCAGTTTGGAAAGGACTCCGTCCAAGCTTCATTACCCAAAGCCCTATCCAGTCTCTCAAAAAGATTACCCCGATGCCAAGTATAAGGATGGCCCTAAAAGCCCAAATCAAGAAGTTGAGCCTTATCCATAAAATCACCAAAAAGCGAGCATCTATATCCTTTCAAATAAACGCCTTTTTTTTCTTCCAAAAAGAGAATGGCATTAAAATCACCAATGGCCAGCCAAGGATAATGCCCACACAGAATAGAAAGACTTAGATCTCTCCATAATTCTTTCTTTTTCTATCTATCAAGACTGTCATAAACAAAGACAATAAATATCGGTTGGGATTAGAGAAAAGAACGAATACGAGCCAGAATAAAATGAGGTTGATTACCAACCACCTCTAAATCAATTGAATTTTTCCAACCTAACCAAATATCATCAGAAAAGCTAATCGCTTCCACTCAATGGGATTTTTCAAAACCCAATTTAGCAATGATAGCATTAGCTTTAGCCCCACAAGCTCTAGGCTCAAAAAGGTTGACAATATCTGGCTTATAATGACTATTATATTCATAGAAGATTCATAGGAATTTATCATTTGCACACCCCTGTACAATCCATGATAGGATAGAAAAAATCATAATAAAAAATTATTAAAAAAAGGGAAAAATAACTTACCTTAGTGACGACCGGTTACAGAATTATCCAATCGCTCTCTTTCTTCCAATGGCACGTCTTTAACCAGTTGCAGCTTGCCCACTCCTCCATAGATAAGTTACTTCATCCCTTCACTTTGGACCATGAAATAAAACCTTCTCTGACCTTGTTTTTCCTTTAGATTGTACATATACTTTAATAGTGAGACATCAAGCTATATATCCCTTTGCCCATATTTGATTATGAATCCAACTATCAACCACCAAGAGCTTCCAACTAGCTAGCTAGATGCCAACAATTAGAATTCAGCAAGTTCATGACAAACTGGTGAAGAAGCAAGAGAAACCATGCCTCTAACAAATACAATGGCAGATAGAATCTTGGCATTCCCCTTTTGTAGTTTGGCCCATGAAGCTCAAATAATGCTTCTTATCCAAAATGCTAAATTCATATTTATGATGCTTTTGAATAAGCCCTCTGCACCTTAACACCCTCCGTATTTCCCGCTCTATGGTAATACACATATACTCTCCACGTGCAACCATCTTATCTACAACCATCTACTCTTCAAGGATTTTCCCTTTATTACTCTAAGTCATTGCAATTCCCCTAGGAACCATTGTCGTTGCCTTATTTTCGACGGTGGAAAACCTACCCCTGCCCCTTTGCGATGAAACTCTACCCACTATTCCTCATCTCCTTGCTAGTCTAACCATGCTTAACTTGTCGAAACGGCAAAAATGACGATGAAAAGTTAAAATTTCAAATTGAAACCACCGAAAAGGAACTTCAAATGGCATAATAGCAAGACCCTAAAATGACAAAAGTAATTTCAAAGAAGATAGCAAACCAGATTTATAGAACTCTTGAGCATACTTAAACGCACCATTTTGAGAAAAATAGCCATAACTATGTCATATAGCCACTTATGTAGTGTCAAATACTCCATATCATGGCCATTTTTCTTCAAAAAACTATGTATTTATGACAGTTACTCTAGAATAACTCTAGTGCTTCTTTGTCTTCTCTGATAGAGTAAGTTATTTCCCACCATCAGATGCTCAGTTAAAATAATGTCTCACGGAATGCTACTTTGTAACCTCCCATTCGACTTAGAAGGGTAATTGTTATACTCTTTCACCATTCAAAAAGGACCAGCCACCCGCTTTTTAGGTCCTCAAATGTGAATACGATCATGTGGGAACCACTTGAATGTAACAATCTCGAACTAATTAAAGGAATAACGAAATAGACCCCACGATGCACATCATACACACACATTGTGTGAAGATAACTTTCCTCATAGCAATCTGCTACGTCACACTAATGGATAATGGCCTATCCATATTTCAAATAGGCTTAATTTTTTTTGTCCAAGCTCATTTTGAGTCTTAATATTCTTGTTGAACCTTTTTAAATTTTGGAGGATCTTCAAGCTGGATAAAAAATTTGGCTCTTGAACATGTATATTTGAATCTAACTTTTTTTTAATTATACAATACTTATTATATGATTTATATATACAAAGATAAATATAAAGCCTTAATTAATAAAAAAAACTTAATGATTTGATTTAATATTTTAGATTTCACTCAAAAATCATATTGTCAAAACTCAATCTACAGCTTTTTTATAAAAATAACTCAAATAATTTAATTAATTATCAAAATGACTCAGCTTTTTAATTAAGTACAAGAATGACTTGAAATCTATAGTAAAAGTTGGTGGAGCCAAATGATTTGGTGCCACCAACATGCCACGTCAGCAGGGAACATAAAAAAATTAATTTTTGGCGGAGCCATGTAAAATGGCGTCACCTGTATAAATACCAGGAAAATACTAAAATTTTTAAAAATATGGAGACACTTAAAAAAAATTAATCATTTTCTGGTGGAGCCAATTAATATGGCACCACCAGATTCCTCTGCTGCCATGTTAGTTTCTTTTTTTTTTTTTGTACTTTTTTTTACTTTTTTTACTTTTTTTACTTTTTTTTTATGTTTTGTATTTTATGTTTATTTATTTATTTATTATTATTAACTTTAAAAATTTTGAAATATATATTTGAAATATTTTATTAATATATATATTTTTGTAAATTTTAAATATATATTTTGAAATTACTTTTTAAAATTTTAAATATTATTTTTTAAATATTAAATATATTTTTTAATAATATAAAATATTTAAATATTTTAAACTATCAAATTTGTTATTACTTTTATAATATTTTAAATATTATTTAATTTGTTTTATAATATTTTAAATTATAATTTTAAATTATCTTTAAAATTTAAAAAACCGTTTGAATATATTTCAATTTTTTTAAAATTAATCATAAAAAATAAATAAAATAAAATAAATAAATAAAGATAAAAGACAAAACATAAAAAAAAAGAAACGAAAGTGAAAAAAGTAAAAAAAGTAATAAATAAAAAAAACAAAGTAGCAGCAGTGTCAGGAAATCTGGTGGCGCCTGGTTAATTTCTTTTAAGTCCCTTCGTATCTTTAAAAATAATTTAAAAATCATAATTTAAAATATTATAAAATAAATTAAATATTATTTAAAATATTATAAAACTAATAATAAATTATTATAAAACTAATAACAAATTTGAAAGTTTAAAATTTTTAAATATTTTATATTATTAAAAAATATATTTAATATTTAAAAAATAATATTTAAAATTTAAGAAAATTTAAAAAATAATATTTAAAATTTAAAAAGTAATTTCAAAATATATATTTAAAATTTTAAAATATATATATTAATAAAATATTTCAAATATATATTTCAAATTTTTTAAAGTTAATAATAATAAATAAAATAAATAAATAAACATAAAAGACAAAACATAAATAAATAAAAAAAGAAACTAACATGGCAGGCAGGGAATCTGGTGGCGCCATATTAATTGGCTCCATTAGAAAATAGTTAATTTTTTTTTAAGTCCCCTCATATTTTTAGAAATTTCAGTATTTTTCTAATATTTATAGAATGGCGCCACCAAAAAATTAATTTTTTTATGCTCTCTGTTGACGTGGCATGTTGGTGATTTGGCTCCACCAACTTTTACTGTAGATTTCAGTTTATTCTTGTACTTAATTAAAAAGGTGAGTCATTTTGATAATTAATTAAATTATTTAGGTTATTTTTATAATAAAAAAAAACCCTCAATCTACAAAGCTAGAGTAAGGCACTCTTCAACAATTTTTTTTTTTTAAATTTTAGTTCTTTTACGAGTAATATATAACCTAATAAGTAAATTAGGAAAGAAAACTTATTAGTAAAAGGAGCATGCTTTACAATTTAAATATATATATGTGGCATTGTTTTGTGTTGGGACACAGATGGGGCACTGGTTGGGGGCAGAGGATTTCCATCCCAATTTCCCATGTATAATTTTGTATTTCATACCATCAATAATTGAATAAATTTATTTAATTAAATAATTTAATTAATTCGAAAAATTTTCACTCAATCTACTCGATGGCATACTCACTTCTACCTTATCCATGGCCTAGAAGACATCGTTTGGCCATTATCTAGCTCCCAAAACCTTCGTTCTTGAGCTCCTAAATCTCAAAAAACCCCTCAAACAGATCCTGAAATTAGATGGAAAAGGATCGGTCCTTACAAGCTCCTCCTTCACATGTTCTCGTCTTCCCCTTCCCATTACAAGGCCATATAAACTCTATGATTAAGCTAGCTGAACTGCTGGCCCTCGCCGGCTTCAAGCTCACTTTCCTCAACTCCCACTACAACCATGAACGCTTGGTCAAGTTCAACAACATTGCTGCCCACTTTGAAAGATACCATGGGTTCGAATTCAAGACCATAACCGATGGTCTCCCTCTTGATCATCCCAGGTCTGGGAATTGGTTCCTTGATATGTACGAAGAGGCCCTGGAAATGAAAATGAAGCCAGGTTTGAGAGAGATGCTTGAAAATATCAGCCCACCAGTGGATTGCATAATTGCAGATGGGTTTTTAGGCTTTGCTATTGATGTTGCAAAGGAGCTTGAAATCCCCATTATTTATTTTCGTACCAGCAGTCCTTGTAGTTTCTGGGTTTATTATTCCATCCCTGATATAATCCAAGCTGGGGAGCTTCCTATCAAAGGTAAATTAACTTCTTTTTTATCAACTTTGTTTTCGTTTCAACCATGTTTAGAACTGTTTTTAGTTCTGTGGAGGGCAATCGCTCCATAATGAGAAGTGAGAAGTTAATGAAATGTCAATAGCTGAGCAATCAACCAGACCCGGCCCAACAATTGATAGTACTGTTCTCGTCATCCGTGGAGAGCCATGTACGACTCATAAAAGAGGACACTTCTTAAATTAAACTTTTAATGTTATTTATTATACATGATGACACTAGTAACTAGGCTTTTGTTAAACTATTGAAGGAAGTGAAGATATGGACCGGTTGTTAACAACAGTGTCAAGCATGGAAACTTATCTTCGATGTCGAGATCTTCCTAGTTTTTGTCGAGAAACTGATATTGAAGATTCAATTATCAAACTTTATGTAAAACAGACACGAAAGAGCTCTCAAGCTGATGCCTTGATACTCAACACCGCCGAAGAGCTCGATGGGCCTATACTATCTCAAATACGCACCAAATGCCCTCGTGTCTATGCCATTGGACCCTTACATGCTCAATTAAACACTAGACTCAAGGCAAAACATGGAGAATCATATGATCACTTCTCGAACACCCTTTGGGAAGTGGATAAAAGCTGCATCTTTTGGCTCGATAAGCAACCAAATCGATCTGTTATTTATGTAAGTTTTGGTAGCATAACGAGCACGTCAAGGGAGCAACTTGTAGAGCTTTGGTATGGACTTCTTAACAGTAAAACTAAGTTCTTGCTTGTTGTAAGGCCGAGTTCTGTGATTGGAAAAGATGGTGAAGGGGAGGATGTTGTAGTGGAGCTTATGGAGAAGAGTAAGGATCAAGGTTATATAGTAAATTGGGCACCACAAGAGGCGGTTTTGAACCACCCAGCCGTTGGCGGGTTCTTTACGCATAATGGATGGAACTCGACTTTGGAGAGCATCGTCGCAGGGGTCCCTATGATTTGCTGGCCTTACTTTGCTGACCAACAAGTGAATAGTAGGGTTGTGAGTGAGGTATGGAAAATAGGGTTGGATATGAAGGATGTATGTGATAAAAAGATAGTGGAGAAAATGGTGAAAGATGTGATGGTGGATCAAAAGGAGTTGTTTGTACAATCGGCAGCCGAAGTGGCTAAGGTAACGAATCAAAGTGTTAATGTTGGTGGGTCTTCTTATAGTAATTTGGATCATTTAATTGAAGATATTAGAATAATGAGCTTGAAAACCCCAAAAACTATGATAGTTTCTTAAGGAATGAATTTATCTCAATATGAATTTATTCATAGAAGTTAGCATTAACTGCTAAAATTTTGTTTCAATCAAATACCTTGATATGGTACCAAAAAAATGAGAGGTCTTCGGTTTAGTTTTTTTTTTTTTTTTTTTTTTTTGGTAATATCTCTTTAAATTAAATAATTGAAACATATTAAAAATCGTTAAAATATCCATGCTTGATTGAATATATTCACCAATTATAATAAAGAAATCTATTGTTTACCCTTAAAAAGATGTACAAAAATAGTTACTTAAATTCGATTAAAAAAGTTAAAATTTAGTCATTGAACTATTTAAAAGTTTTCATTTAAGTTTTTAAGTTATTAGACAGTTAAAATTTCGAAAGCTCTCTTTCACCCTGTCTTTTACAGTTCAATTTTTTTTCATGAAATAGCTTTGGACGTCACGAATCTTAGAACTAAAATTCAAACAACTTTTTTCTTCGATCTCCGACACTGGCCGTCAGATCGAATTGGATCTAAAATATGTTCAAATTGTTGTTTAGAGCTCACTTGTGGAACTTAAAAAAAAAATAACACTTAACAGCCAAATGACTTAAATAAGAATGTTTGAATATTTCAATGACTTAAATTAAATGTTTCAAATAATTCAGTGACCAAAATAAAAACTTACCCATAATTTAATAACTAATAATATAGTTTACCCTTAAACAAAATACTTTAAAGCAATAAGCATACAAAAAAAGAACTCATCTTCAATAGTAGCACAATGCACTCCCCTCAATGAACTTGTGTAATTTGGCCTCAATTTCTTTAATTAGAGTATCTCTTTAAATAATTAAGTCAATCGTACTAATAACTCTTTAAAATTATCCTTGGCTAAATATAATGACGAATAAATCACGGAAATTAAGTGAGATGATAAGAACCTTTCTTATATTAATTAGTGATCGAGAGTTTGATCATTACTCTGAATATAAAACTGTTTAAAAATTTACGATCAGTATTTACTTCTTAATGGACCTAAAGAAGGTATAGAATTAATTATTGAGTTAACTACTATAAATATATATTGACTAATAAATATTTGCTAGTAAATCAAAAGGTTAATTGTGATGATTTTAATATTGAATGGTCAAATTAGTAATAGTATTGTTTTTATCCATAAATTCCTACTTTTTGACTTAAATTTCTCCAATCCATGTCCTAACCGACGTTGTTGACCATTCAACAGCAGTCCCCCAAAACATTGATCTTTAAAGCACTTAAAAACTCAAAATCCCCATCAAAAAACCAATCCTGTAATTTACATGGAAATGGATTCTCCTTCACAATGTCGTCCTCCCCATGTTGTCATCTTCCCTCTCCCATTACAAGGCCATATAAACTCCATGATTAAGCTAGCTGAACTATTAGCCCTCGCCGGTTTCAAGCTCACTTTCCTCAATTCCCACCATAACCATGAACGCCTGATCAAGTTCACTAACATTGTTGCCTATTTTGAAAGATACCCAGGGTTCGAACTCAAGACCATAACCGATGGTCTTCCTCTTGATCATCCCAGATCAGGGAATTGGTTCCTTGAGACGTATGAAGAAGCCATTGTAATGAAAATCAAGCAGAGTTTTAGAGAGATGATGATTAATAGCAACCCACCGGTAGATTGTGTAATTGCAGATGGGTTTTCTGGGTATGCTATTGATGTTGCGAATGAGCTTGGTATCCCCATCATTGGTTTTCGTACCAGCAGTCCTCGTAGTTTCTGGGTTTATTATTCTATTACTGATATAATCAAAGCTGGGGAGCTTCCTATCAGAGGTAAAATCAACCTTCTTTTTTTATCAAATTTGTCTTCATTTCAATGATGTTGACTACTGTTTCTAATCTAGAATAGTTGGAACCATAATCCCAAAGTATCTAAATCTAATTTAAAGTTAATTAGTAAGAATGGCATGGTAATCAATTGGATAATTTGGGTCACTCTTGGTTGGATTAATTTGTATTTTAAGATTGTTGATTCATTTCGAATTTGGATATTTTAATTTGGGTTATTTTTGAATTTGAGTGATTTAGAATTTGAGTCATTCGGGTTTAACTCTTAAGCTCATGTCATTTTTTATTTCAAATCCAAATCATTCTGGATTTACAGTAAGGTTTTTCGAGTTGGGTCTGTTTTGGTTTTTCTTCATTTAGATTTAATTTTTGAATTCAAGTCATTTTGAATTATTTGTTCTAGTCATTTCAAATTTTGAATTATTTTTAATTTGAGAAATATAAGGTTTGAATCATTCAGGTTTACAGTAAGGTTTTATAGGTTGGGTCTAGTTCTTGTCTACACTGGAATGATTGATCTCCTAAAACAAGTTTTAAATGTCAATTTCTATACATAAGCTTGCTTAGGTTGATGGGTTTTTGTTAAAATATGAAAGGAAGTGAAGACATGGACAGGTTGATAACAACAGTGCCAGGCATGGAAACTTATCTTCGATGTCGAGATCTTCCTAGTTTTTGTCGAAAACCAGACATTGAAGATTCAACTGTTCAACTTATTGTTAAACAAACACGAAAAAGTACTCAAGCTGATGCCTTGATATTCAACACCACTGACGAGCTCGACGGACCTATACTATCTCAAATACGCACTAAATGTGCTAACATCTACCCCATTGGACCCTTACATGCTCAATTAAACACAAGACTCAAGGCAAAACATGGAGAATCATTTGATCAATTTTCGAATACCCTTCGGGAAGAGGATAAAAGCTGCATTCCTTGGCTCGATAAGCAACCAAATCGATCTGTTATCTACGTAAGTTTCGGTAGCATTACAAGCACGTCAAGGGATCAACTCCTAGAGCTTTGGTATGGACTTCTTAACAGTAAAACGAAGTTCTTGTTTGTTGTAAGGCCAGATTCCGTGATTGGAAAAGATGGTGAAGGGGAGGATGTTGTAAAAGAGCTAATGGAGAAGAGTAAGGATCGAGGCTACATTGTCGATTGGGCGCCACAAGAGGTGGTCTTGAACCACCAGGCAGTAGGTGGGTTCTTGACGCATAGTGGGTGGAACTCAACTTTGGAGAGCATCGTTGCCGGGGTGCCTATGGTTTGTTGGCCATACTTTGCCGATCAACAAGTGACTAGTAGGGTTGTGAGTACGGTGTGGAAAATAGGGTTGGATATGAAGGATGCATGCGATAGGAAGATAGTGGAGAAAACGGTGAACGATGTGATGGTGGATCAAAAGGAGTTCGTGAATTCGGCAACAGACATGGCTAAGGTAATCAATCAATCTGTTAGTATTGGTGGGTCTTCTTCTAATAATTTGGACCGTCTAATTGAAGATATTAGAATGAAGAGATTGAAAACCACAAAAAGATTATAGTTTCATAAGGATAGAATTTACTTAAAAATATGTTTGAGGGGTGTTTTAATGTGATTTATGTTCTTCTATCAAAAATTAAAGGCAACGAATCAGATATCTATATTTTTTTGTAAAAATTGAATATATATATACATATATATATATAAACTTCACTTTATCTAACGTTTATGCTATCTCATGCGTGGGTTTTTTTACTTGGGCATAATGATTAATTTAGTTTTTAATGTTAATATTTTTCTTTTTTCAATTTGAGCTTATTTTTATTCTTATTTTTAAGTTAAATTTAACTCTTAACTTTTTAAAAAGAGTTAAATCGTTTCTTTTTTTAATAATGTTGTTGTAACGACCTATATGGCAATTCAGATGTAATTCATACGAACATGACATCAGGGGCGAAGCCAGAACAATCTTTTAGGGGTCGAATGAAATTTTAATTTTTTATAGTCTATATCTTTATAATTTTTAAAAAATTAAATCTAATTTTTATAATTTTAAGGGGGGCAAAAATATAATTTTACCTTTATTAATTTAAAATTTTAAAAGAATTTAAGAGCTTAAATAATAATTTGACATTTTAGGGGGGGCCGGGTTCATGCCAACCCTCCTGTTTGTTTTATATGCTGCGTCAACCACTTCATAGCACTGTTTGTTTTATTTGCTACGTCAACAAAATAACTTAAAGTGTATAAAAATACTCAAAATTCATAAAATTCAAGGAAAAATTTAGTATTAAGTATATGTGGATCATCATGCGGATTTTTATGTTTAAAAATTTAACATTTTACTCAGTATTTTTGTATTAAAACAATAATTCAATTTTTTGTGAAAGATTGATGGTTAAATTTGATTTTTTTTAAAAAGTTAAGAGTCAAATTTAACTAAAAAGAAAAATAATAAAGGTGGATTGGCAAAATATATAAAACTTGAGATTTAAATTTAATATTATTCCTATTATTATTTGAGTAACCAAATCACTAAAACAAACAAGTAGCATAACTTTAGAAATTGGATAAAATTAACTACAACTCCCAAAGATTTTATTAACTAGGGATTGAGAGGCTTATTCACAATCTTTTAATGAGTATGAAAAGTAAGTGATTCCAATGATAAAATGTGATAAACCAAGCTATCTAGTGCTTGTTTTGAAGACCCACTTTCAGTCGAGCAAAGATTTGATTTCTCCTTTAAATTCAACATTCTCTCCCTTATATTTTCCCCATCTTTGTCCACCATTAACCTTTTGATTGTCCTCTCTATTTCCCCTCTCTCAAGCCCTTTCTCTAATTGCAAACCAATCCCCCAAACCTCACTCACATACCTTGCATTAACCTTTTGGTCAGTGAAACAAGGCATGCAAACCATAGGGACCCCTTCACAAATACTCTCCAAAGTTGAATTCCACCCATTGTGGGTCCAAAAGGCTCCCACAGATGGATGAGCCAACACTTGTTGTTGAGGAGCCCATTTAACAATATGTCCCTTCCCCCCCAATGTTTCCAAGAACCCATTTGGCAATGGTTCAACCCAGTTTGAACCATGGACTAGACCTGGCCTAACCACCCATAAGAATGGTTGGTTGCTATTAGCTAAACCCCAAGCTATCTCCAAGAATTGGGTTTCACTTATTGATGCTAAACTACCAAAGCTCACATAGATGACTGATTTAGGGTCTTGTTTATCTAACCATGAAATACAACTTTGGTCATGTGTTAACAAACTGCTTGAAGTAGTACTTGAAGTGACTGCAAAGCATTTATGGAATGGACCAATTGGAAAAAGTGGAACCCCAAGTTTTTGGTGAAGTGTTGCAAGGGAAGTCCCTTCTAGTTCTTCAAAAGTGTTCCATATCATACCATTTGATGCTTTGCTTTGTTCCACCATGCCAACCACCACATTGTAAAGATCTTCAGGGTCATTTGTGTGGATCACTGGGAGGTCTTTTACTCTTAATGGTGGAAGCTCAACTATTGGCTCCTCTAGCTGAGAATCTGCCGTTGAATAATATGACCGTCACATATACGATGCTATAATCATTTTTATACGCAAATATATATAGTCATATACATACCTTGTATTGGAAGGTACCCTTTTTCCCTTAGGAGAGGAAAAGAAGAGAAAACACAAAAGGAAGAGGCAGCACCAGTCCTCAATACCATCCTAGGAACCTTAAGTTCATTTGCAACATCTTGAGTGAAGTAAAGTATAGCATCGGAAATCAAGCAAGCAACCGGCTCCTCTGAAGTATCGGACAACAAATCAGCCAAGCAATCACGAAAAGGCAGTCCACATATCGCATTGAGCATCGAGACGAAAGCGATGAGATCTTTCGTGCATCCATTGTTTTCAGGCAAATCTTCGGAGATGATACGGAAAGTGAAGTGAGGATAGTGTGAAGGGTTGGGAGAGTTGAAAGTGGTGTGGATAATGGTGATTGAGAACCCTCTTGAATGAAGAATGTTTGCAAGGTCAAACATGGGATTAATGTGGCCTTGTAATGGTAATGGAAACAACACTAAACTTCTGCCTTTCCTTTGCTCCATTTCAACACTGTTGATTTGCCTATCCATTGCCCGACTTTTTTTCACTTGGCCTTAAAAAATTGTATTTAGATCTCGTCTAGTTATCAACTTATCAATGTTAAGTCATTTTATAAAAGACAAAATGGCAATAAAAGTTGAACCTGAGTTGTCCTTTTTACTTGATTTTCACATTCAATGTTTTTATTTTATCCCTAGCACATGCTTAGTGGTGTGCATACATGTGGTGCTGTCGTTGGAGGCCGCCGGCCTTTTGTTGCATGGTTGGTTTTATTCCTTATTTTGATGGTGTTGACGGCTAAGGGAGTGGGCTTACTAGGGTTTTGTGAGGTTAAACTTGGGTTTTGGGGACCGTTTCTAATTGCATTTGAGAAGCCAAATTTACTTTTCCACCACAAAAAATAACGAAGAATAGTTTATTTTTGGGTCAAAAATTAGATTAATTTATAATTTATATATATTATATTATATTATTTAAATATTTCATGTACCATTATATTAGATTATTTAAATATAATTTATCATTAAATTAAATTATTTAAGTATAAATTATAATTATATTTAAGATTTTAAAATATTTAATATTCCATTAATTTTATAAATAATTTATATTAAATACTTTAAAGTATTTAAAATTTATACTTTTTTTATCTTTATATTAAATTATTTAAATATCATAAAACTTAATTAATTTTTAACTTTCTACAATCATGTTTAAAAAGGACATTTTAACCTTCAGCCACATTCTTTTAAAACACCTTTTTACTGTACTATTCAACTGCAGCCAGATCAAACAAATCAGTCGGATTGGTTGTATTAAAAACCAGCCTGGGTACTGGTCTAAATAAAGGGTTGAATCGATAAAACCACGAATCGGTTAAACCAATTGAATTGACAGGTTGGATCAATTGAACAAGCATCAAACTATTTTCCTTTATTTTTTAAATTATTAATAATTTATTCAATTAAACCGAAGAAACTAATTGAATTGATAACAAATGATCTGGCCGGTTCAACCACCAATCTAATTCTAAAAACCTTACTTAAACATATAAAAAAAATTACTCAATGGTTCCAACTAGAATTGACACATTTTCTAAACTTTCTTAATCTTTTAAACAAGATTTGTTCGTCGTTTCCCAACCCTAACTTCTGACATTCTCTAATTAATTTTTATAAATCTACTCACTTACGATTCTTTAACCTAAACTTGAATATTCATCTTGATTCCATCTAAAAATAGTTTAAAATTTAAATCTAAACTTTCCAATAATCATCAACTTAACTTTGGTTTCTATCTATAATCATACTTTGCCACGATATATTTCTTATCCAACGACGATAGGCGAAAGAAAAGGGTCAGTCACATATTACTACTTAGACAGAAAAGGTTTACATTTGAAAAAAATTCATGAGGGCTACATCTTTATTTATTTGAAAATGTTTTGATTTCAACATGTTTTGACTCTCTTAATTTTTCTTCCTCATGCTTTGAACCTTTGATAGCCATTGCTTTCAAAACAAATTTCAAAGATGGATGAAATTACAAAGCAAAACAAAGGGGGTTTTTCCAAATCTTCTAAGAATCAGTAGGACCAATGAACCTAAAATTTTCAAATGGAGATCTCAATTTATGGCACTACTCTTCAACCACTCTCACTATTTATTTTAATGGATGGAAATTAGTGTTTAAAATTCATTAACCAACTCCTTGGTTTAGTTGTTATTTTTTTTTTATCTTCATTTGAAATTTTAGTTAAGGTTTAATTCTGGATAATTTAATCTCTCTCTTTCTTATGGAAAAAATATTCTTTAAAATTTAAAATAAATGAAATAATATCAAAATTGAATCGAACTTATCAGTTGAATTGAAAATTAATGATCTGACGTAAAACTAAATATAAATCAAATTGCTGTAAACAGATAAAAATGAAAATCGAAATAATAAAAATAAAAAACACTAGTGAATGATTTTTTGCCTTCTTAAAGGAAGTACAACTAAAATTTAGTTGATTGTTAGCTGATTTGTCAACACCACCTTTTTTATAAGGCAATTTAGTGACAGGCATACCAAAAACGAAAATTTTCCTCTATTTATTTACTTCTCCAATTTTACAAAAAAAAAAATATTTAGCCCTTTATTTAATTCTACATTTCTTTTAACTTTTTAAATTTATATTTTTTATCAAATCACCTCAAAATAAAAAAAAATTAAGGGTTTGTTAACTTTATTGATTTGACATACATATAAATTATGACGTAAATAACACGTCATTAAAAAAAATTAAATTTTCCATTATTTTGGAATAATTTAACAAAAAAAAATTCAAAGATTAAAAAAATAGAAATTAAACAGATGACTAAAGTAATTTTTTTTGTGAAATTATAGAACCAAATAAATCATTATGTTATTTACAACAAATATTTAACCTTTAACTTAAGATTCTATACTAAAAATATTCATGGGTTAAGTCGAGTTAGGGCTAAATATAATAAATTGAATTTTAGTTTATTTGTAAACACCACTGTGAAGAAAAAGTAAATCCCCTACTTATAAGGCAAGGGAAATCTCCTTCTTGTAAGGCAATTGAGTGACACGCATACCAAAAACGAAAATTTTCCTCGTTTTTACGTTTAAGTTTACGAGTGGCTTAGATAGATTAAAAGTGTTAATGGATCGGATTAAATTAGTTCGAGTTGAGGTTATACTTTATATTTATTCAAGTTTGATTTAGTTTGAAATATAAACGTAAAATTTTGTTCAGACTCATTTATATCTGTAAATGACTAATTTAAATTTATATTAAGTTTACTCATTATTTTCATTTTTATTTAAAAAATTAATAGATTGCTTTAATTTAATATTCAATAAAAAATTTCATTTATTAAAATATTTACATAAACATCTTAATTTTTTTTTTAATATTTACATTATAGTATTATATTATTATAGATTTAATTTTTATGTGTTATAAATTATGTAACATATAAAAATAACATAATATAATGTATTTAATATTTAGAAAACAAGTTGGGTCGAGTTGGACTAAAATTCAAACATTGAATTTTGAGTCTGATCCATATTTTAAATGAATTTATTTTTTTGTATAAACTTACTCAAATTTCAAATAAAACTTCAAGATTGAAACAGTTCTACTCTACTCTTGTTGCAGTTTTCTTTTGGACTAACTTTCTAACACTACAAATTAGGTTAAAATTATCACCATAAAACACGAATTACCCTTTGATTAAAAGATTTATGTTTAAATTTTCTATTTACTTGTAAAGCAATTTAGTGAGTGATGCCAAAAACAGCTTCATTTTTACTCCTATGGCTTTCTTGCCTTCTTGACCAAATTTGCTTGTAAATGTTACGAATCTTTTTTCCTTTTTAGTGTAATAACTTTTTTTCTCTTTCTAATGTTTTAAAAAAAATTATTTTAACTCTTTATTTAATTTTTTATCTTTTTTTTTAATTTTTAAATTTATATTTTTTTATTAAATTATTCTAAAATGAATGAAAAATTAATATTTTCTAATTTTATTGACATTGCATGCATGTGAATTACTGTGTGAATAGCATATCAGCATTTAAATTATTTTTAATTTTTAAAAATTTAAAAAAAATTATAAAAATTATTTTTTAAAATTAAAAATAATTAAACTCATTAAAATATAAAAAATATATTTTAAATTTTAAAAAATTAATTAAATGCAAACGTACCATCTACGTGGCAATCCTTTTTAAGGTGATTTGTTAAAAAAATATAAATTCAAGAGCTAAAAAAAACAAAATAATAATAATAATAAGTTAAAATGATTTTTTTTTTGTTAAGTTGAAAGGCCACAAAAATCATTATACGTTTTTTTTCAACACGGCAAATTAAATAAAGATTATCATCATATAACACAAATTACTCTTGAATTACTCAATCGAAAAAATATTTATTTTTAAATCTTCAATTGACACTAACTCTAGTTCATCCTTACACTACCTTTTTTTAAAAATTACAATTGGGATAATGAAATTGAAAAAAAAAAAATTTATTTACGTATAAAGTGATTACACTCTTAAAGTACTAACAACGCAAAGAAACAGTATTACGATCAGCTCTTCAAACAATTGTAGAATAAGCAATTCACTTGAAGCTATTTTAATCAAATGATCATAACCTTATTTTAATATCTTAAAACGTGAAGAAAATTTACTTTTTTTAATCTCAGTAGAACAAACGCATGATTCCTCCAATTTACTATTATAGATCATTCCACCAACTAAAATTAATTCTACCGAAATTAGGTTGTCGCATTTTAACTCATGCAAATACTTAAAATGAAGACTGTAGAGATGTTGACTAGGTCAATACTGCAGCAACACCAAGGAGAAGAAGCTGTAGAAACAAAGATTTATCCGTTGTTTATTCTTTTCAAAAAAATTTGAAAAAAAATTAAATTTAAATTAAGTACCAAAAATAAAATAAAAATGGGTTCCAAATTTAAAATTTCAGGCTAAAAACGTACGGCAAATTTATCCCATAATTATTTTTTTTCCAATTTATTTTTATTTTTTAATCATCACTTTCAATAATGTCATTGTCCCCACCACCGCTACTTCACGTTGAAGCAAAGCATGCAATTTTTTCTTTTCTCTTTTTTGCTTTTACTTTTTATATCTATTTAAAGTAGTCCTATTTTGATTTATTGTTTTTGGCAAAAGGATTTTCTTTTTTTAATTTTGGATTTATTAGATTAAGTCAATTAATTGCTTGCCATGAGAAGATTTGGTTTAAGAAGGGATAAACTAATATTTAGTCCCTAAATTTAGTCTCTAAATTTTTTTTTATTCGTATTAGTTGTAACACTCTAATGTTTTACCATGATATCACTTAATTCTTTTAAATAATATGATATAATTTCAATGTATTAATTCATCAAATGAACAAAAGTTATAAAAAATATTTTAAGGACCAAATTGAATAAAATTATCTTATCCAAAAAAATTACAAGAATTATGTATTTTTAAGAATAATTGAACCTTGTGAGTAGATAGACAAAATTGTGAAGGCAAAAATCTCATTGTCATGTTCCATTTATTATCATATCCTTCAATGAAGGACAAGTATGCAATTAATTGTTAAGGAAAGTACATACAAATTAGAACAAGCATTCCAAGCAAGATAATAAATAATAATAAGAATTTCTTATTATTAGTAAAAATATATTCTTCCAAAGGGGATATTACAAAGAGGGGTCTGGATTTTTTCTTCCTTCTACAATTTTCTCCCAAATTTCAAAGGCAGGAAATCCAAATTACCCTCATAAAATTATATAAAATATTAATAAAAAAACCCATTTATTACAACCAAAAAAAAAAAACCATTTCTTCCCCTAATTCTTGTTCCTATAGAGTTAATCACCCCCAAAAGCTGCAAATCTTCAAATCTCCTTGAAAGATAGAGAAAAAAGAACCCCATAATTTGTTAACTTAAAAATACTATTTTATTTTATTTATTTCTAAACTACACTCACATTCTTGAATTCTTCTTTATATATATATATATAAAAAAAACCAAAATACCATATACCCTATCATAAAAGCTACTACCCTACTATCTTTTTCCATCAAAATAAACACTATTTTGAGAGAAAATTTGGACTAAATTTTCAGTAAGTCCATTCTTGAGGCAAGTTTAAGCTTCCATCTGGTCTATAATTTCTTCTTGCTTGTGTCAACAGTGCATTTCTTCTTGCTACCAAAGCATCTACACAAAATTTGAACAATAAGAACATTGGTTTTAACATAAACAAGGAATTTGAATCTTTGGGGTTATAGTTTTATACCATAGTTTGATGCAAAAGTGGGATTGAATTGAGGTTGAACATGGTTATTGGTATCATCGAAGTTGAGATTTAGAGCTTGAACAACCTTTGCTGGTAGTAACACTGTTGAACAACCTAAAGAACAAAGCCAAGAAAAGAACTTAGAAAAAGATCCCTACAAAATGGAACATGGAAGTGGTCTAATTTATGTTTTTAGTACCTGATTTCTTTCTAGATTCATGAGTGGTGGTGTTGGTGGTGTTGCCATATCTGCGAGGTATAAACACACCAGTGCCAGTTGATTCCCTTTTGACACCACTAGATCCACCAAGGAACATAGCTCTCATCCCATTTTGTGCCTGTTTCTGCTGTTGGGGCTGAACTTGAAGTGGAGGCCATGAAGATTGTGGTAGCCCCAATGGTCTCCCACCAACAACATTGTTCCTTAATCTAGTCTGAATCTGGTGCTGTTGCTGGTGCTGTTGTTGAACCTGTGCTTGCCAGTTACTTGCCTTAACTTGCCTTCCATTAAACTAAAAACACAAAAAAAAAGACCATAAGAACTTGAACCCAACAAGCCCCAAAATACAAATTTTAAAATTTTACTAAAGGGTTTACCTGATTGAAAGGAAGGGTTTGGTCTGAATACAAGCTGTTGGTGGTTGTGTTGTTCTTCAAAAAGGAATGATTTTGGGGTTTGGATAAGGTTCTACCATGGTTAAAGTTGGTATATTTAGGCACTTCATTGCTCATTTTTAGCCTAGCAACTTGACCAGCAGCAGCATAAATGAGATCCCAAGTGTCATTTTGAGGACCAAAAGGTGTTGTTGGTGGAGATGGTACTTGAGAAGGACCATTAGGACTTCCGTTGCTTGAAGATGACCAACATCCACCGAGTCCACTCAGTGTCGACCTTGGTGAACTCGCTAAAGCTCCGTTTTTCTAATTCAAAACAAGAAACCCAAGTTTAAAATCTGTTCAACAATCAACATAAACGAAAAAAAGAAGAAAAGAACTTTATCATACCTCGTTTTTGTCCATGGAAAAGGTAGCAGGAACAGTGAGCTTCTGACTCGTTGAGTAAGCGAGCCGTCGAGTCAATCCAGCAAGAAACTCATCTTCATCACTACTTTCAGTCTCCGTAGACCCAACAACAGATTCAACGGGTGAACTCAAAGGAGAAAAGGAGTCAAACTCGTAAGGGAACTCAGAAGGGAAACCATGACTAGATACCAACAACTCAGAACCCTTTTTTCCACCTATTTCGTTCTCGAGTTTCCCTTTCTTCATAAGAACATCATCGTCGGTTAAAAACTTCGCCGGCAACCAAAACTCAGCATCGTCCATCAACTCAGCCATGACCAAGAAAAACAGAGGAAAACAGGGGAAATGAAAGGAGGTGAGGAGGAAAGGATTTGCTTGGGAGAGAAGGTTTAATAATGAGGACCCAAGTTTGGGTTTTGAAAGAGAGAGGGACCCAACTGAAAAGAGAAGAAAGGAAATGGAAGGAAAGTGAGAGGAGATGAGTAGAGAATGTTGAAGACAAGCTGTGCTTTTATTAAGGTTTCAGGGTCACTTTGAGACAGAGAAAAAATAAATAAAATTTAAAAAAGATTTAAAATTTAAAAAGAAAAAATCAACAAAATAAAAACAAAAAACCCAAACTTGGAAATAAAAATTGAAGCTTTTAGTGGGCAAATTGCCAATGGAAGATGTGAAAAACAACTGGAAAGGGAATGGCCCAGTGGTTGGAGACATTTGTCCTGTTTTCCAACACACCTGACATCTGTCTTCTTTTGGTTTAATTTACTAACTTCATTAACAATTAAGAGAGTAAAGTTCTTCTTTGTTTTTTGAATTTTTTTTTTTTTAAATTTTAAATTTTGGTGACCAATAATTTGGTTTTTTTTTTTGGGTTTGGGGCAAGATTTGATGTTACTTAGTGGTTAAATTTTACTTGCTTACATCAGATTCTCTTTGTATTAACCCTAAAAAATAACATGATTTGATGGGGTTTTTTTAAATTTTTTTCAAAATTTGAATGATTAAATTGGTTAAAGAGATGGGGAGATTTTGGTATGGAAGATTTCAAAATATATTCTAATCTTAACTTCAATTATTAAATTTTGAATCAACTATAATCGAAACATTATAGTGAATGTCAATTTCGAATAATTTTAAACACAATTTACTCGTTATGAATATGAATTTTAAGTCTTGAGTAAATCTAGAGACAACACATACATGATTTATACAAGATAAGAGTTAAAGGTCAAATAATATTACTTTCGTATACAAGACTTGAAACAATTAACAGTGGCAAAATGTTAAGTTTTGGACCAAATCTTTTAGAGGATACTTAAAGGTCAAAATTTTCAAAATAGTCGAATAATGGCGATATCCTTTTTAAGTTGATCAAATAAAGGTTTTTCGTACAATTTACCCAAGTTTTTAGTACCAAATCAAGTGAATATTGAAGCATTTAGGATGGAATATATGATAGCTGAGTGAGATATTATTTGAAAATAAAAACTTAAATTGAAGTCCACTATATTGTATTTGAAAAGCTTTTATTTTAACACCTTTGAAAATGTTTGGCACTTATTTGAGTACTTTAAAAAATATTTAATCAATATTAAACATTTTGAAAAGTTTGGTCATTATGTGAACAACTCGTAAAAGGTTTGATCCAATTTGAGCATTTTGCCTTAAATAATTTGTGTTTGTTGATGTTTTCTTGGTGATGGACCGGGCCTGGAGACAATTCTTTGAAGAAGATAGACTGAAATTAAAGGCTGAGCATTCATACAAGATAAATATGAGTTTTGAGGTGTTACAACTTATGTTATGTGACACACTCTCGAAGCTCACATCAGCAAAGTTTGAGTGAGAAAACAAGCAAGCTTAGGTTAATCAATCATGAAGCTAAAATGTATATAGAAAGAAAAGGAAACATATTTGGATATTTATACCTAGTCTTTAGAGTGCTCAAAAGGCTAGCTAGAGATTGTTTATTAAGCAGTCGTCCGGTCATGTCAACACATTAATCTACTTAGTGGTCAGTTTGTTGGTTCTATAACCTCGGTTGCTCAAGGTCTCCATGTCAAACTATCAATGGAAACTTACTTTTACTTGTTGAGTGGAGCTTGGTCTCATACTGTCAACAGAAGGTTTTGTCCTATTGTCAGGGTTTTGCCTCTTGTACTTATTTATACCATGGATGCAAAGTTAAGATATATAATCCTTGTTGGTGGTTCGAACCCTTGCAGGTGTAATATGCATAATTAATATTTCGCACAATACTGACACTTCTCCCATGAGCTTCTAGGTCGTGTCTCCACCAATCAAGGCGTTCCCTGAACTTCATGAACCCCTCTGGGCTATCCTCGCAGAATGTGAGACAAAACCCCGACGTTGATGATCCATAAGTAGTGGTGTATCAACGTTGCAATTTAAAAAGCCGGATGGAGGCCAAGTGCATGCAATTGCGCTTGGGAGTGAACAACTCTAGAAGCAACCAAGTCTTGGATAAAATGAGTAGCAAATGCCACAGCATGAGTCGTTGGGACATCATCCGCACACCAAAGGAATATGTTTCGATAATACCATAAACTCTAATTACCTTTAACTGTATTAAATAATATATTTAACTTTTTATGATAATAAATAATAAAATATAATTATTTTTATTATATCATATTTATAAATATGTGTGTGAAATTTAAAATTTTCCACAAAATTAGTAATCTTATATCTACACCTTCTTTATGAAGACAATAATGTGGTTATTTGGTTAGCTGAAATGCACATGATTTTGAATTTGGTATAAACAAAATTAAGTAAGCTAAAATTATGAGTAAAAAACAAAGAAAACATTAGGGGAACTCATTTCCATTATAGGAATAGATCAATGACCATATTATTCTTAGGACAAGTATTTTATATTATCCACACATTCTTATCATGTTATTATGCTATAAATATAGTGCAAGAAAATGAAAGTAAAGGAAATCAACCATGTTAAGGAATAACATCTAAATAAAACTTTACAACTATATATTTTAAATGAAATAACACTATGTTATTTTACTTATATAAATTTATATAGTATTTTTTTTTTGTGGTCGCTCATATTCTTATATTACAAAATATGAAAATTATACATAAATTTCAATTCAATCTATGATGTAATAAATAATTTTTAGCTTTATTCGTATAGAAATGTAATTGGATGATTGAAGATGACGGTTCTTATAATTATGCTAAGAGATATAAAAAGTAACTTTGTGGTCTGTTAGAGAAGGAAAAGAGAGTTTAAGAAAATTTAACGAGAGTAATTGTAATTGTCATCCTTTATTTCATGTCGAATGAGAAGTATTTATAGATTTTTCATCTGATCTTTGAAGACCCATATATCAAGATGCTTTTAGAAGCTATTGAGTCATAAAACATTCGTCATCCTTTTTTTCATGTCTTGATTTGATTTGATGAGGTTTACATGTAGAGCATGTAAGAAATAAGTGTAATTGATTATACTAAACGAAACATTTCTTGTAAGTAAAATATTTTTAGTCGTTGAACCTCGTCAGTGAAGTGATTGACTCAACGAGATCCTCCAAAGACAATAAATTTTATACAATAATATATACATGATTTTTTTTAGAAAATTAATCTTAAATTCACATCTTTAAATTAATATTGTGCCATGATTACATTTTTATGATTTTTGATAAATACATAGTTAAATTTGTTTTTTCTGTCACCAATGTTATGTACAATGGTAGACAGCTTACAGCTGCAAAGGGTATAGGGTCAAAATCATGAAAAGATCAAGTAACTTGCAAATGGAGTAAGGTTGATAGAACATGAAATGAAATGGAATGAAATCAATAGGCAAAAAAAAGCTTTATCTAAGCTATATACCCATCCCATCCAAAAGGAATTTCAGTTTCCACCCCCGCTGTCTTCTCCTTCTTTGCTGATAATCTTAAATCATCTTAATCAATTGCAATATTTGTCAGCAAACAAAACTAGAAAATGGTTGGAAATGGTTTGTGTATATATATATATATATATCGGGAAGAGATTCACTTATACGGGTATTTTATATTTTTATATATAATTAATATTTTAATAATTAAATCATCATATTTTTATATTTTATTCATTTAGATCATGTATGTTAAATTTAGTATAAATTAAATATCTTTACGTATTCTTTTTATGTAAAAAGAATTTCAACTGTTAAATAAATATTAATACAAATTGATATGATAAATATATCAAATTCATTCAAAAATTTACATGCATGGCAAATACATGTACATTGATAAATTTAATATTTAGATTGTTAAAATATTAATCATATTTAAAGTTACAGAATCATGAAAATTACTTAAATTTGACAGTATAAGTGAATTTCTCCCTTATATAGAGAGAGTTTTAGTGTTTGTATTATAAAAATAAAAATAAAAAAATATTTCTCACTCTTTCTTTCTTTCTTTTTAAATTTACGAGTACAATTGAAATTACAAACCATATATATTTGAATCAATTATAATCAAAATTAAGTACTACAAAACGCAACTAAACTAACATCCAGAGCCAAATTAAACCAGTTTTAAAGATAAATAAATATAAAGACAACCCAAACATAATTTATACAAGATGGAAGTCGAACTTGGTACATTAAGATTTCTATAGTATAAATTGTATGGGTTTTAAGGGTTTCAATATTCGAAATTACAAGTTATAATTATACGATAAATTACAATCTATCATTACAAATATTACTTAAATTCAAAATGATAATTCTAAGCAACTCTTGAAAGCTCAAAATTACGAAAGTGATCAGTCCTCATGGCTAATTGCTAATTGGGTTTTCAATTTCAAGTTTTTAAACCATACAATTGGCTGACAAAAAACAGTGATGGCACACTTGCACTCAAAAATTGCAAAGTCTTCTTCTACCCCTTAAAAGGGTTCTAATAAACGGCTATAATTAAAAGTCGAAGTCTATAGTTTAATTTTGGTATAATTGCAAAATTTGGAACCTCATTATAATAACGTGTAAATCACTTATTAGTATCAATTGCTAATTGCTTAAATTTGGGTATTTTCACCATCATTTTTAACATCCTCCTAGACCTATCAATGGTGAAATTAGTGGAGAAGTGGGCAATAATGCAAAACAGCAAAATAACTCTTCAAGCAATGGATTTAGATATAAAATTAACATGCATATATATATATGTATAAATTTTTATTAATCATAAAAATATTAAAACATGAAAACATTGTTATAATAATAGTTAATAATCTCTTTAAGAAAAATAATTTTTTCTTATTCGAGTTGGTGCTGAATTGACTCGTGACATCAAACCCATCAATAAACTTTATTATAATATGTGCACATATATATATATAGCCAATTTTTCTATTATAAAAACTTAACAAAATTAGCATAAGTGACTTAATATGTTAATAATAGAATTTTGATTTGGTAAAATTTAAGGGTTTTGACTTACATTCACAATAATTTTAAAAAAGAAAAAGGCATTTGAAAATACAAACTTGCAATCATTGAGAAAGTCTAGTCATATTGGTCACCAAGTGGGGCAATTAGATATATCCTCCATGTCAAGTAAATCCTCTACAAACACTTTTATATATATATGGATATAGATAGATATTCAAAAAAAAATTTGTAACAATATTTTCTGGAATTACTATTGATTGGACAACATCTATAATATTTAAACTCTTTTTTTAATAGGAATGTTATCTAGAAGAGTTGCAAAATGAACTTTTGCAATATAGATTATTTTTCATTGGGAAATATGTAGATAGATCAATGATGCTTAAAAAATAAGAAAATACGATAATTAGAGGTGTTTATGAGGTTGAGTCAGACTGCAACTTCAATACTAAAAAAATTTTAAGTTTAAGTCTGATTTAATTTGACATGCATAAATAGTTTGTTTTATTATTTAAAAATTTGAATTTAAACCAAATCGAGTAGGTGAAAAGTCAATAAATCTTTACTCAGACTCGATCAAAACAAACTAAGCTTACTGTGCTGAATGAACAGCTCGTACGGAGAATAGTCTAAGGAGGTAAAAGTAATAGGGAGGCCCCTATATTAGGAAATCAGATTGCATTTTGTTCCCTCTATGTTAATTCAGACTTTTATTTATTTGTATTGTTAAAAATTGGCATGGCAAACGAAATAATTAGACATGTTGTGCACGTGGCATACTGAGACTAATTTTTAATAATAGAAATAAATAAAAAAATTTAACAAAAAAATTAAACGTATATAAATTAATTTATCCAGTTCATAATATAGAGACCCCTATGATACTTTCACTAGTGTAGGGGGTAATTGGTGTCCCACTTTTTGTAGGGTTTTGCATGATTTGCATGTAGTAGGACATAGTGAGAGTCTTCAATTACATAGGCAAATGGTGCATTGATCAGCCGCATTTTATGGCCCTAATTAAAGCACAAAACATAATCATTAAGCCATCCCTCCATGCATTATTTGTTATCATTAGGTTTTTTTCCTTCTTTTTCAAGTGTGTTATTTATTTATTATTATATTAGTAATTTATAGCAAAAAATTATCAAAAAAATTAATAAAAAAGAAACAATGAGATGCTGAGGAAATATATCTTATAATCATATTGTTGGTGCCACAGATCCCATCACACACATAAATCATTAATAAAAGTCATATATAGTAGACAAGTCACCCACTCCACTCTTTCATAATTAATTTAACTATAAGAAATAAAATAAAAAAGTCAAGAAATTCGGAATCATAATAATAACTGCAAGATTATTTTTAAAATAAATTTTTATATGCATTGCTTTTTTTATAAAATAATATTTGGTACACTATCTTGGTCTTATAGATAAATGTGAAGTTAGAAAATTTTTTATTTTAGGAGGGCCAGGGTCTCTGCCTAGACCTGATCATTGGTTGAGCCACCTGGCCCGAAAGCCCGCTCAAAATGTACAAGGATTTGGGCAAAAATATATGTTCGAAAAATAGGCTTAGATGAAAAAATAAGATCCGTTTAAAAAAGAGCTGGGCCTCAGGTAATGCATTTTTGGCCCCGAGCTCGAATTCACTAAAGGACAAAAAAGTTATGTTTTTTTTAATATTATTTTCTTATTGTTTTCTCTCTATTTTGCTACTATTTTACTATTATGTTGCTACTATTTTGTTGTTATTGTTTGGATATTGTATAAAACTTATTTATTGTTAATTTTGTTATTATTTTAAAGACATTTGTTAATTTTTGTTATCATTTTAGAGGCATTTACTTGTTAAGTTGCATCTATCTTAGTGTTACATATTTTTTAAAATTTATTTTCAATTTGTTGGGAAATATTTATTTTAATATTTTTAGCATTTTTGATGTATTATATATTTTTTAAAATTATATAAAAATTAATATGGGCAAGCTAGGTCGAGCTCGGGTTTCAACATTTTCATCCGGATCGGGCTTGAGTAAAATTTTAGGCCCATTTTTCAGGGCGGGCTCAAGCCTAGCAAACGAGCTTAAATTTTTAGTTGAGCCCGACCCGGCCCATGCACACCTCTACCCCTGCTAGCCCCTTGGATTCGTCACTGCTGTCTTACAGAATTGACATATGTCTATTTATTTTTTAATATTTTATTATACTCTAGAGGACACTTGTTAATCTCTTAATTCTGTTTGTGGACTCTAAAAATTTCACTTACAGACATGATAAATTTTTAAAATATTTGTAAAATAAAAAAAGTACACTGTCAATTTATCAATTATATGTAAAATTATACATAATTAATATATGAAACATATATATAATTATTATACAATTAAAATCACATAATTTTGAGGTACTCTTTAATCTTCCCCTGCCTAAAATAAAGCAAGAATGGGCCCCTAGACTTTGCCAGCTAACCTAGGTACCACGAAATCCCCGTGAACTCGCTGGTGAGAGAGTCAAAATCTCTCATCGTGCAAATATCATAGAATCTGAATCTTTGATGACGTGGCACCAGTAAAGATCCGGCAGCTTAACTGTCATTATGTCTTTACTTTACCTTATCACTTCCCCGCCCTTTTTTTTAACGGCTGTCGTTTTTTCCACCGTCACCGTCGTTTATGGCCGAGCCGCATACGTAATTTTCGAGACAAGTCGTGACGGTGCCGTTAATGTTCCGGACTTGAAGTTGAGTATTAAATTTGGTTAAGCAAATTTCCCGCCAAAGAAAGTGTAAAAATTAAAATAAATAAATAAATAAATTATTTAAAGAAAATCTAAAAAAAAGTGTGGTGGGAGCCAATAAGGCTGAAAATGACAGCGTCGCTAGTCAAAAGGCGGGAAAATTGGAAATTATTAAATTTTTTCACTTTATTTTGATTTTATTTTTTTGAATTTAGATTTTTCTATATCCGATAATTAAGTTTAGAGTTAAATTGGATTGAATCGAGAGATAAAGCTTTCTAAGCTATGTTACTTTTGGGGATAAAGCAATATTCAGTGTCAAGTCATTTTTTTGTTTATTTGAGTTTCAGGATTAGATATTTTTTCTTAATTTTGGTCCATGTGATAATCATGTAGAATTTTGATATTATTTTAAAAATTAAGTAATAATGTGACATAATCTTAAAATACCACGTCAACACATGAACCAAAATTAGTAAACTTACCAAGTCCCAATCCTATTATGGACTAAAAAATTTTCAAGAATCGAGTTGAGAAAAGTTATCAACTTTAGAGATTAAATATTGATATATCTATTTCTTCTTAATATAAAATCTTTCAATATCTAATAATCACATTTCGTCTTGACTAAATTTAAAGAGTGTTTTTTTTTTTTTTTTTGGATACAGTCACACAAACACACTGCCACAAGCAAACTTACGGATCAAACCTTGGTCTCAAGCTTAAATGAACTAACTTTTTGCAAATGGATTTACTAATTAAATTCAAAGTGTTTAATTTTTAGAATTTCTAAAATCTAATGTGATTTCAAAGTTGAGTTGAATCAAATCTTCAAATAAAAGATAAAACTCTTCTAATGTTGTAGACATAGTAAGAGGCGACAAATGTCATCGAACTAGTTACACGACATGATAAATGATAGACCGAACCGAATGTTATTATCATCGTCTTGAAGGTTGGAATCTAAATATAATGATAAATACTTTTATCATTTTTAATATGTACAATGATTTTTATTTTAATTAAAAAAAAAGACTACTTTAATTTTAAATTAGGTTTTCCACTCATGCTTACTTTACTTCAACTTTCAGCAAAATATTTCGAATTTTCCGCCGAAAAATTAGTCTGGTATATATCGTTTCAACGGTCTCTATCAAATTCCAAATAATCAAATTTAAAAATATTATTTGAAAATAAAATCTAAAATCAATAAATTTATATTTTAAAAATCTCTTACCGTTTTACTAATAATTATTTATTGAAATAAATTTATAAATTTATTTTTAATATAAAATCTAGTAACTAAAATATATTTGAAAAACACACATGATATTCAAATATAAAATTTTTATATAAATAATTTTGATAATGGAAAAATAAACAAATAAAATATTAATTGTGAATAACTTGATTTTCTTTTAAATATTGTTTTTTTTCTTTGTCTTTGTCCTTTTTGGTGGGGTGATATGTGATTCTTTTGAGGGTTTGGAATTTCGAAATTTGAACTCAACGGTTAGATTTATTTTGCATCTATTTCCCACTATAAATAAATAAATAAATAAAGGAGAAAATTACAATAAAATTTTCGAGTAAATTATATAGTTAGTCACTTAATTATTAATATTTTTTTTGTTCGTCATTTCACCGTTTGTGATAAAAAAAAAAAGAAAATTTAAATAATTGGATCGTAACTTTCCATGGTCATAATTTTAATCTTTACATATTTCGAATTTTGTAATTTCAATTTTGACCCAAAATGATAACAGTTAAATTTCATTATTGGTCATGTACTATTCATAAGTTGTAGGTTTAGCCCATATTATCTTATTTGATTAATTTCAATCATTATATTTTCTAAATTTTGAAATTTCAACCCCAATCTAAATTGTAACTATTAAATTCGTTAACTAATTTTTTTTAGTATTATGTGAAAGTAGCAAGCTGACATGATATTACCATGTGATAATATATTTGTCACATAAAATTCTGAAAATGATATAATCGAACTTAATAAATTTAACCATTATCATTTAAAAAAATCACAGTTTACGCATCATACATGAACTAATAACAGAATATAATTAAAATTAAAACTATATAGCTACAATAATAAATAATAAACTTAAACTTAGTTAGTTTGTAGAATATTATTTTGAATTTTCCATTACTTTTAAAAAAGAATTGTGCATCCCTAGTGCTCCATGCTTTGTTGCCTACTAAATAAAATTTTCTAGTATATCCCTTCATCTTACATTTATATTAAAATATTAGTGTGGGATACATAATTCTATAAACCATAGATGATGCTATTTGTCCCTCCAAACTTTTACAAAATAAATTTAATTGGATATTTAAATAATATAAAACCCTTCATTTTAATGTCGTGCTTTGTTTAATTCCCCAACAATATACCATTGTAACACAGTGCAACAGTTACAAACCTTAACAAAAGGCCTTTGCATTAGTTGGATGGGGGCACATTATTTTGAAAGAGGATGAGAGGGAAAGGAATAAATAACTAGGGATATAGTTCAGGTTGCAGATTTAGATAATTATAGATATTCAATTTGTTTTTCTGCGGATTTGAATAATATTTGAATTTGGGTTTTAGAATTATTAATCATTACGAATTTAAAATGGATGCAGATAAATATTTGGATATTCATTATTTGAATCTACATAACTGATTCAAATAAAAAATGTAGATATTGAATTTGTTACGGTTGCCAATCATATAAATACTGAAGTGTCGAATTTTATTAAAATTTCGTAATTAAATATAATTAGGTGAGAGTAGTACTAAGATGAGAAGATTGTTACAAGAAATTTTTGTGTTTAATTATAGAAGGAAATGTGTACTATATAATTAAGGGCACCTACCCATACTATACATTGAGTGAGGTTTAAGCCTTTTCTTCCATTATAATCATCAATAATTTTGGCTTGCTCCCACATGTCATGCAAATAACTAACTTGATGGGGGGTAGGAGAAGAAAGATTCTTTTAAATGTATGCTAGATTTTTATTTTAGGGTTAAAATGTAAATTTATTATTACATCGAGTTTAGTTTATTAAATTTTAAATTGATTGGTGTAAATATGATTGTCAATACAAGAAGATGTGAATTTGAATGTGCTGAATGCATTATTTTCTTATTTATAAGTTGAGGATGAATTATGGATAGTTTTAAACATTATATAAAAAAAAACAGATATAATCAAAACTTATAATAAAATTATTAAAAAAATTGATTTTGTTGTGAAATTGAAAGCTTATCGCAAGAAATATCTATACCTAAGCCATGATTTTGCCTTCGAAACTTTTGCCACTTCGATTTCAAAATTTGAAAAAGAAAAAATAAAAACCCTAGTGGACCCTCAATGTCACATGCATAGGATACCATTGGATTAGATTTGTAAATATTTATTTTATAATATAGTTTAAAATGCCACTACACTAGCTTGCTACATAGGGAGTCACATGCTGAAACTTCAAGGAAAATGCATGTTGTGGTCAATGGTCAGATTCTTGAAAGTTGTGTTTGTTTTCTTTTTTCATTTTTAAAGAAAGAAAAGCCTTTTCATGCAAGAGATTTATAGAAAATAAAAGTTAATTGCAATAAACATCTCAAACTATAACTTTCATTTTATATTAGTCCATAAATTCCAAATCATTCTAATTATATTCTTAAATTATCAAGATTATGTTAAGTAGGTCCTTTTGTTATTAAAATTGTTAATTTAACTGTTAAATAACACGTCAAATCTTATATGACATAATTTAAAATAAAAGTTTTAAGAAAAGTGAATTTTGTGACAATAGATGTTTTAAAAAGCTTAATTTTGAGGTTTTCTGTAACACCCCTAACCCGTATCCGTTGCCAGAACAGGGTTTCGAAGCATTACTACCATTTGCAGATTACTAAAAAAAAATTTAAATGCTTACCGATTCAATGCATCATGTAAATAAATATATTACCATTCAATCAACAGATTAGTACTTGTATAAGCATCAAACAGTAATATTGTTAGTGTACTTGCACATATCTCATATAAATTCAACATTGATATAACTATTTTCTCGACATATCGTACTTAAGTTCAATAATAGTCTCAACTTACATAATTTTCTTGTATCAACATATCAAAGATAATCATATATGTACATGTCATGAAACATATCATGCTCTTACCGTTTCTTCATAAGCATTTATGATTCATTTCATTATATTAATATTTCATACTCCATCATTTCCATATATTTTATGAATATTTATTCCGATAATAGCTTATATCAAACCTAACATAATTTATATTCCACGTACTCATACTTATTTCGTTTATCTATCTTTATAATTATTTCATACAACTATTTTGTACATATATATTTCCATATGACCAGTTCTTGTAAACATTACACACAACCATTTCATATAACCATTCGTCATCCGATACATATTACCCGGATATCAATTGTTCAACGATGTCATAGCATCTCCCATCCACGGTCTTATTCATCTTTGACATGATGCCATAGTATCTTTCAACTATGGTCTTACTCATTTTTGTCATGTTGCCGTGATATCTTTCAACCATGGTCTTGTTCATTTCATATCACGTTGCCATGGTATCTTTCAACCATGGTCTTACACATTTCATATCGAGTTGCCATAGTATCTTTCAACCATGGTCTTACACATTTCATATCGAGTTGCCATGGTATCTTTCAACCATGGTCTTTCACGTTTCATATCGAGTTGCCATGGTATCTTTCAACCATGGTCTTACACGTTTCATATCGAGAGAGCACACTCCCGCGAACCTCATCCTTACACGATGGGATTACGGTCCGAGCTAAATCCTCAGAATATAAACTCATAGAGTATTGTCGGGATTACCACCCGAGTTAAATCCCCTGCAACGACAATTACTCTAATGAGCTTGATCCAATTACCATCCAAGCTAAATTCGGACCACGATTCTTGATTACCGTCCAAGCTAAATCCATTTTACACATATTCTTCGGGAGGGCTATATCGATAGGATCACCCGTCCGGGCTAGATCCTTTTTACCGTCAATTCCTTTTCGGAGATCCATCGAATTTTTCCTTTTCATTCAACCGAGATTTATTTTCAATTTATTTCGAGTATTATCAATATTTCATCAAATATCATGAATTGAATATTCAAATCATATTTTCATCACATAACCACATATTTCAAGTATGTAAAATACAATTCAAGTTACACAAACTTACCTCATTGCTTGTTTGTGTTTATAATTTCATTAATCTGATATCTTTTCTTTTTCACGATCGAGTCTCATATTTGAGTCGTTCGGATCTTTATAAATAAATTTGATCATCATTTTCATTCATTTCATATACTAATGCATTTAATTAATGCTTTAGGCAAAATTTACCATTTTGCCCCTGAACTCTTAATTAATGACGATTTCATCCTTAGGGTCAGGAAAAATAAAATTCTTGCAATTTAATCCTTATTTCCAGCTATTATTCTTATATATATTGATAACAGTCCATGAATTCTATAAAATATCAGAATTTTCTATAATTTCAACACTTTTCAATTTATTCTTTCAACACTTTTCAATTTAATCCCTAAAACATGTTTTCCCCCGATCTTGAACTAAATTAATAATTTCATTCAATTTTGTAATTTAAATAATAAAATAATCCATTTCATGCAATTTGATCATTTTTCTTACATTTTTACAAAATTGCCCATAAAATTTTACTTTTATTCAATTTAGTCCTTGAGCCTAGAATATGCAAATTAGCCATGCTAGATGAATATTCATACATATTTTCCTCCTCCTCCTCTCCATTCCACATCCTTAATGTAGATAATACACTTGTAAGTAACATTATCCATAATTTTTATTATTTACTTTTATGAATATTCAAGCTGTCTATCTGCATCATGGTCACTAAATTATTTATATCTGGAGCTATAGAACTCAAAATTAAGATCCGATAATTTTCCCTGAAACTAGACTCATATATCTTCTTACCATAAAATTTTCAGAATTTTTAGTTTATCCAATAAGTACAGTTTATTCTTTAAAATTACCCCTGTTCTGCTGTCTAACAGTTCTGACCCTTCTTCACTAAAAATTAATTATCTCCTTGTACAGAATTCAAATGATGTTCCCGTTTGGTTATATTGAAAATAGACTCATTCAGGATTCTAAAAATATAAATTTAAACCCCTAATTATTTTTATCCAAATTTCTATGATTTTACAAAGTCAGAACAGGGGAACCCGAAATCATTCTGACCTTGTCTCACAAAATTCATCATATCTCATGATTTACAATTCCATTGCTTACATAATTTCTTCTATAAGAAACTAGACTTAATAAGCTTTAATTTAATATTTTATTCATCCTATAATTAGATTTCTAAAATTTTTGATGAATTTTCAAAGTTAAACTACTGCTGCTGTCCAAAACTGTTTTAGTACAAAATATTAATTACCATGTTATAACACCCTTATTTTCTTTTTCTACACCATTTCTCATCACTTTCTCTTATTTTCTCTTCACTAACATATCATGAACATAGGACCTTATGTAAGAAAACTCTACTATAACATTATTTCCATGCTTTGCCAATAATAACAAACTTAAAAACATATTGAAATCTTGATATACTTACCTTGTTCTATTGATACTAATCTTTAACTTGATTTTCTCTCTCCTCCAGCTTCTATTTCTTGAATCCAACTTGATATTCTAACTCCCCATGGTCTCCTTAACATTTTTCTCTCTTGGTAGCTATGGAAATTCATTTGATTTTTGGGTGAAAATGGTGAATTTTTGGTAAAAGGACTAAATTGTAAAGAAAGTAAAACTTTCTTTCTTCCTCTCTTTCTCTCACGTTAGTGCATGGGAAATATGGATGAGAATTTCTCATCTTTCTTTCTTTATATACTAATAAAATAATAAAAAAAATAATAAAATATCTTATTAAAATATTAATAAAATAATATTTATCTAATTAAATAATTATAAAATATCAAAATATCTCTAGCATCATTATTACTTTCTAGATTTCTCTCTCTTCCAATTGACCATTTTGCCCTTCATTATCTTTTAAAATTCCATCCTTAAGTCATCATTTAATTTGGTAAAATTGCAATTTAGTCCCTCATAATTTCTTCATCTATTCAATTTGGTCCTAATTCATCCATTTTCCTTAGTTTCTAGATTATTCCACTCTTAAAATATTTACACTATTGGTCCTTCAAATTTTTTATATTTACACTTTAACCCCTCAAATTTTGAGTATTTACTCTTGTGCAACAAAACTTTTCTCACTTTTACAATTTAGTCCTTTCTTGAATTAATATATCATAATATACTTCTCAATATTGACATATCTCAAAATTTCCTTTTTTTTTTTTTCACTTTATTTCCTTATTTTACTATATCAAGGATAATATCTTACTGTAAATATTTTCAGGGTATTACATTTTCGAAGATTTTACAGAAGCTTTATCGTTTCCTTTTTTTTTTTTTACTTTTAAAAGTTGTGCAACAACGCTATATTTTTATTCAAAATTTTCATTTTAAATTTAGTTACATAAGATTTGATATATTATTTAATGGTTTTAATAACAAAAGGGTTTAATTGATATAACATCGATAGATTGAATATGTAAATAGAATGTTTTAAAGTTTAGGGACCAATTTAGAATAAGAGTCATAACTTGAAAATGTCTGATGCCGTTAACACTAGAATATACAAATGGATTTTTTTGATATTCTGTGAGTGAAAATTTTTAATTTCATAAGTAAGATTTAAATATTAATACGATGTTTATAATACTTTATTTTAATATTGTGTTACATTTTAATAGAATGTTTGTTATCCTTTAAACCCAATTAACAAAATTTAATTTTTTACTAATAATATAATTTTATAAATCCAGAAATCTCACCTTAACCTATATATTAAAAGAAAAACGCGCTTAAACACATTAATACTTATATTCTCATTATTATAATAATAACGATACCAACAATATATAATTATAAAAAAGAAATAACTCAATTTTATGCTTATCCAATATGTCTACACCTTTTTTTCCATGACAATATGTCTTCAACCTAAATAATAAATGTGGAATGAATAAAAAATAAAATGATAAATATTGGTGAAAATGTATATTGGTAAAATATAATTTAACCCTAAAATTAAGGTAATCTATGCATTAAGGAAAATTACACATCTAAAAAACTAATTTATTTATTTTTAGTAAATAATAAAAAAATGTAAATTTTGTCATTTTATTTAGATAAATTTTAATATCTTTATCACAATTAAATAAAGTCTTTAACATTTAATTTGCACTAAAAAATCCAACCCTTTAACATAAATTATTATTTATTTGAAATAAAATTTATGGGAGTAGAAATTAAAGGATATAAGTTTGTCGATATACTTGATCAACGGATGTGGAGATGAAAGAGTCAAGAAGCAGAGAAGAAAAGGACCGACAAAGGGGGTTTGGGCTGTCCTCCCTCAATAGGGTCTTCGAAATTGTATTTTAGGGGGAATTTTTGGGTTGGATTCTAGGTCGAATCCCAGGTCGAGTTATTTTTACTATCGTTATATAACAATGTTTATCTAGATACAATAAAATTTTTAAAATTATTTAAATAATAGAATAATTCCTTGTTTTTTTTTTATTATAATAATTTTAATATTTGTGTTTGTGTTCCAATTATAATTAAAAAAAATGCTAAATTTTAGAATCTCTTATATTCAAAGGCATTCTTTTTTTAGATGGGATCAATGCATGCATCTTTGTTTTACCTTTTGACTAAGATCATATTTTTTTATAGTTTTATAGATTTCCCAACCTCTTTTTAGTTTCTACTTAGGTTATGGTTATGGATTAATATAAAAGTTTACAATTTCTCTAGGAATTAAATTATAGTTTTCTATTTTTAAAAATCAAAATTAAATTTAAAATTTTAGGAGGAAAATGTATTTGTACTATTAGGTTAACTTAAAAACTCTATAAATTTTAAAGGGACTCAAAAGAAGATTTTCTATTTTGAGAAGGCTAAGGCAGTTGTTTGCCCCCATAGTGCTACAAGAGCTATGCCTACAAATTAGGAGTTCGGTTCAATCCAACATTGAATTTAGTTAAAGCTTAAAATAATTATTGAATACCAAAGAGTTTCAGATAAAATGAAAAGAAAAAGAAAAAGAAAAAAGCAATGTGAATATGTTCATGCTTAATTAATAATGCCAAAAATGGAATCTTACGTTTTTTTTTTTTGCGGTGATGTAAAATTCTCCAACACAGCTATATATTTGGATTTCAAACATTCCTAACAAAGGTTTTGGAATATAAGAGATAATCTCATTATCACATTTTCCAAGTAAATCCACGTACCACATTCACCACAAAATATGAAATTTTGGACAATTCTATCCTTTGCTTTTATATAAATAATTATTCAATGAACTTAAAAATAGTTTTACCAATTTTTGGAAGGCTAAGGCCATTGCTTCCCCCCTTTTATTTGCACTTGCATCTGCGGCTCATACCTAAAGTTTTCGAATATTCTTAGATCTATCAATTTTGACTCAAACATGAACACCTAGCCTAACCAACCTGAATTCAAACCCGAGCTAAATTTGATAATAAAAAGTTAATAACCTAAACTTGTCTAACTACAGCCTAAAATTGATTTAAACCCAAAGACAACAACTTATTAAAATGACTCAAGCTTCAACACAAATCCAAAACAACTTAAACTCAAAATGAATTGAGATTACTCAGACCTGAAATTAACCCTAATCGAAAATCTAAAATAAATCTAAGATTTTAAAACTCAATTCACTCAAAAACCAATTCAATCTGAACAATTTTTATTCATCCTTATCTAACACACAACATACTTTAAAAAAACAAAATAAATGTATGAAAACACGTTCACATGCTTCATAGGTAAACATCACTTTTAAGACATCACAACTTCCACGAAAAAACATAAAAATCGAATGAAAACAACCGATCCATTGTATTTATATATCTCACTCCATCATGATAAGCATACATCCAAACTTGTCACCACATCAGCTTACCAATATGAAAAATTTAGATCACAAAAAAAATAAAATAAAAACCATTTACTACTATTTTGTTGATTTGTACTATTATCTACTCAATCAACATTTAAAATAATAATAAAATTTTGGATCTGATTTAGAATTGTTTTTTCTTTTTGGGGATTGTTTACACTGAATTTGGACTTCAATCTTCAATAAATAAAACTAGAGAACGATTTTGCAAAAAAAAAAAAAAAAAGAGTCTGAAAATTGTTTTTTTGTAATGTCTGTGAAATGTCTTTTTTTGCAGTGGATCCACATGGTTTTAAGAAACATCTTGGTAATAAAAATGGGTAATGGAAGATGAAAGAAACAACTGATATCCATGTGTCTGTTTGGAGTAACCTAAGTCAATTTTATTTTATATGTAATGTTTCCTTGTAAGTTCTTGAGATGAAAAATCTCAGAACATTCTTGATTACAAAACTTTTTGGTTTTTGGTATCAATAATTAATCATTTTGATCTTTCATTTCCTTGTCCGTAAATCAAACATCTGATTAGAAACAGCTGTTTTAACAGTTCTTTGATAATCTCAATGTTAAATTTGGAACTTCTCATAATCATTTATATTGCAAGGAAGATAAGGTAAATATATTATTATATGTGTAATTTAATGTTAGTTTATTATTTTGATATAATGCTCACAAAAAAAAAATCACGCTTGTTTACAAATTGATACGAGATTAATAATAAAATATCATCTAATGGATTTAACTGTTACTTTCTAGTTAAAGACTAAAATTTCAAAATTAGAAATAATCAAAATAAAATATATAAAATTTACAATTTATACATAATACATGAATTAATAGTAAAATTTAACTATTTTAATTAAATATTAAAATTATAAATATAAATCAATTGGATTAAATCCGAAATAAACATATTTTCTCGAAAGTATTTGTGGCAATATGTTTGCTAGTAAAGTCGATGTCGGCATGGGGAAAGAAGAAACATCAACGTTTTTCATTTTCAATCGACTTTACACTTGCATCGAGTTATTGGGAGTTTAAATTTTGGATAATATTAAATTAAAGAGATTAATTTTCTAATTTTTTAATAGTTCACAAATTATGTAATTTGATATAAAATATTCTAAGTATTGGGATATTAATGAATTTTGAGTTGTTGATTAATAAAAAGTTAATCAATTTGTTCATATAAATTCTTAATTGGAATTTTGAGATGATTTAAACGGTTCAATTTAATGCTTATAATGATTGATTATAATAAAAACGGTTTCTACAGTTAATTACTTGTAACTTAAAAAATCAAAATTATTATTTTATTTAAAAATTAAAATAAATATCTTTTTACATCAATGAAGCTATTAGTGTAATGGTAAAAAGATTATATTGATTCAAATAATTAATTAACATTTAATCCCGAATTAAAACCTTAAACATAGAGCTGTAGATTAATAGAATGTTCGATGGGTTCGTTTTTATTCATTTATCAAGTCAGAATGACCATGAAATTTTTTTTAGGCTCATTTTTGTTTATTTAAAGTTTGTTTATTGTCCTTAATTTGTTTCAAAAAAAAATTGCTTATTGTTCGACAATTATAGATTAATAAAATTATTATTGTTTGTATGCTTATTTTATTTATAATATAATCATTAATATTTATATTTGATTATTTTGTTTAAAGAATTAAAATATATGTTAATTTATCGTTTGTTTGTAATAATTCATGAACATTGTTCTTGAAAATGTTCCATTATATATTTGTGAACATGTTTGTTTAAATTAAATGAACAAACATGAATTTACATAATTTGGATAAACTACACTCAAGGTCATTAAATTAATAGTAAATTTATATTTTGGTCGCTCAACTTTAAAAAAATTATAAAATAGTCCCTGAACTATTTGAAAGCTTTCATTTAAGTTATTGGGCAATTAAGTGTTTTTTTTTTAAATCGGGCTAGCAAGCTCCAATTGATGATGCAACGATTAATAAGGTGGATTAGTACCCATCGATGAGTAGAAGAACATATCTTAGCTCCAAGTCAATTTTACGGTCATGTCGGAGATCAGAGAAAGAAACTATTTAGATTTTGGTTTGTAGATTCGTGATGTTCAAAGCTATTTCATTAAAAAAAATTAACTGTAAAAGAGAAGGTGAATAAGAGCTTTTGATTGGTTCAACTGATGTACAGGAGGTCACACAACATCGATTTTAATAGCCCAATAATTTAAATGAAAACTTTCGAATAATTCAATAACTATTTTGTAACTTTTTAAAATTGAATAACAAAAACATAAATCTACTAATAATTCAATGACTTTAAGTGTACTTTATCTTAATTTAAAATAAATAAATACAAATTAAATACGAACAAGCTCATAAATCAACAAACAAAAAATTATAAATTCAATTCGATTCAGACAAAACCCGAAATAAATAAGTGAAAGTTATGGGGTTAGTGTAAGGGAAACAAAGGACATGTTCTCATTGTTATGCGGGAAAAAAATTAAGAAAGGTGTGTCGGAAGCCATGCCAATAATTCCTTGTTTTTGGAGATTCTTGGAAAATACATGTTTCATTTTATTGGTTATTTAACTTTGCATCTCAACCTTTTTGACTAGGATTGCATTAAATAATTATAATTAAAAAAATTATATATGTAATCTAAATTATTTATATAATAAAATAATATTTGGTACATTTTCAATAGAATTTTTAGAATTCGTAAATAAGATTAATAAGTGTCTTATAAAAAAATAAAAAAATATTAAAAAAAACACATGACGAATTTTTAGAATTGCTTGTGGAATAAAAAATATACTAACAATGTACCAGATAATCTTCTTTTATCCATATGTCCACAAGCACCACTGCCATCACCAAACATCCCCTTCTTCCACTTTTGTATATATGAGAAATTTTTTGATAAATTATCGATGAAATTTTTAAATAGAGGGTTTACAAATGTTCTATAGTGATATAGTAAAATATTTTAAATTTATATTTTAAATTTTCTTTTAAAATTACTTATGGAATAAAAAACGTAAATTAACAATGCACCATATACTAACCCATAAAAAATACAATTATAATACAATAAAAAATTATTTTATTCCTACGTCCACAAGCCCCACCGCCATCACCAAACATCCCCTTTCACTTTGACATATATGAGAAATTGTCAATAAAATTTTTAGATATAAGGTTAACAAGTGTTTTATAGAGATATAATAAAATATAAAAATAAATATTAAAAAAAAAAGACATCAACATTTTAGAATTATTTGTGGAATAAAGAGATACACTATCAATATACCATATACTCACCCATATATATATATATATAGATATAATTACTATCTAAAAACATGTCTAAGTTCCTTGTTTTAATTTGATAAAATAAGTGTATTAGGGTTTGGTCTCAAAAGTGTGGATTAGGAGCCCTTGAAACATGGTTTTGTTTTTTTCTCCCCAAAAATTGAGGGCTTTGGTTTAATTAATTAATTAATTAATAATTTTAAATTACAATACCATTTGCTTAGTCACAGATGCTTTTGTCACATGATTTGTAATTTTTTAGAACTTTCTTTTAGGTATAAATGCACCCATGGTTCATGGTCTTTAAGTCCTCTCATTCAAATGCTTTTTGTAGCTTGTTTTAGAATTTAATTATATTATGTTAGTGGAGTTTTTAATTTTTATAAATAAGATTAGAGTTGACGAGTGTCCTACAGAAATATAATAAATTATTAAAAATATAAATATTTAAAAAAATTATATGTTAATTTCTTAACTTGCTTGTGGAATAAAAAAAATACACTGCTAATTTACCATATATTCCATATATTCTCATATATATATATATATATATATTATGTTTATTTTATTTGCTTGTAATTGAGAGATAAGAAATATCTCCTTTTTCTTCTTGTAGATTTTATTGGTTTGTTTTAAGATTTGAATTTACCAAACATTATGTTTATTTTATTGGGTTGTTCAAGTTGGTTGTGGAGACAGATGTAAAAATTGTATAGTAAAGGCACAAAAATTGTTTATTTAGTTTGAATATAGCTAGATATGTTTAATAGTGGGGTTATCTGTCAAAACTTGAAAATTCATTCAAAATTTGAGAGGACTTGGGTAAAAAAATTAGGCTCATTTAAAATATAAGCGAAGCTCAGCTTAAATATTCGAGGCTTGAATTTAACTCGGTCCGACCAATTTTCTAATTTTGTAATATATTACATTATGTAATTTATAAATACACACAAAAATTAAATCTATGGTAATATATAATACTATAACATGAATACTAAAAAAAATGTTTAGCTATCCATATATAAATTTTTAATATATAAAATTATTAAATTAAAAATTAAAAACAATATAAATATTTCAAAATATAAAAAATAATACAAGTGGGAATTGGTTAACTAATTGCAAATATAAACGGGTTGAGACTATTTTAAATTCATATTTTAAATTAGATGGGTTTAAGCAAACATAAAATGTGATAATATCATACTTAAAATCTCATTGAATTCGACCTGACCCAACCCATGAACGCCTCTAAATATAATCCTACACCGGCAAAAACCGATTTTAGCCAACTATAGACCATAATTTTTTAATTCAACCGCCATAAGTTGATTGATTCAATCGGATTTTTCAACAAAGCATAAAGGACAGTAAGCATCCATCAAAAGAAAAACACTTGATCTTCATTCGTGTGAGATTTGACAAGACTTGAGTTTCATCAAAGGGACAAGTTCCCAACATTGTTAAAGAAATATGAGTATAAAAGAAAAACAAAAAAACATGATTTATTATACAACAATTATATATTGCAATATACAATTTCATGTACAAAATGAATGCATTGTTGTACAAATTGCCAGTAATTTGCAGATTAAAAATCAAATCATTAGACCAACTACACCATACAAAGACTAGTTATTTCTTCCAAGAGCTTACTATACACAATCTTCAAATACGAGCAAGTGCAGAAAATGGTGAGGAGAGCTCGACAAACAGTTACATGGTATGGATCGTGGCATACACATGAAGTGTAGAAAATTATAAGACGGAGTAGTTCGGTTTCCGGCTCTCCTCGAGTGATATCTGCATAGGGAAAATAGCGATGCTTGAATGTGTGATGAATGATGTTATAGTCCATTACATTGTTCGATTTGAATATGATGCAATAAGGTAAAAAATAAATTACCAGAAGAAGATCTTCGTCGGTACCGAAGGATTTGCGTGCTTCTTCGAGACACTTTGATGAGACCCTGTCGTGTTCCCTGCACATCAGGAACTTGTTGGATAATCCACCAGTTTATAAATGGATTTTTTGATTCAATATATCGGTAGCTGTTAAAGAGTTATAAAAGGAAGCTTAGATTGTACCGAGAACTCGCGGGATCTCTGATCTCGAACTCGTCTGTTTCGGAATCGTAGCCGCATATCACAACATAGTGACCTACAAAGAGAACAAACTCCTTAAAAACTAGATCAAATGTAGAGTGATTGTTCTGTTATCAACCGAATCGAATTTGAGCTTCGATGCAATAATGACGAAAATGTTATCAGTCAGGTTATTCATCTAGTTTGAAATCATATAAAGAGCCCGGACGACTATGCCTATGGTTGAACTATCCGACTAACACTAGCAGTCTTGTATATACATAAAGCAACAGCTTGATATATATAAGTTATTACAATGATATGTATCCTCATATGAGCATTCTGTTTAGTATTTTCAAATTGTATACTAGTGTGCAACACTTACCGGTATATCCTACATCGTTTCCCTGAAATCCAGGGATGATGACATCCTCCATCCAAGACTGACTGCAATGCAAGATTTCAGCAGAACTATTCAGCACAAACTAGTTAAGAAGTCATCATTATCATGCAATAACTTAAACCTTGTAATAATCGCTAAAATGCCCGAGGCGAACAAAGGGGGAAATACGGAACACGAGAAATACAAAACACAGCGGAAAGTTGTACAATAACAATTTACAGCCGCCTAGGGAAAAAGTCTTAAAAGGAGAATGTATACCTCAATTTGTACTGGTCAACCAAAGCGATTGCAATATACTTTCCCGACAAGATCCAACAAGAGATTTCTTCACCACTGATGGACCTGCACTGTAAAATGGGGAAAAGTTCATAACCCCAAGCAAAAGGTTTAATTGCGACAAAGATCATCGGAATTATGCCACACAGAGAAAAGACAGAGTAAAAGGGAGCTAAAACTTTCATCACAAACAAACGAACGTATCACTACATTCAATCAAAATGCAGTCAAGATTTAATGTTCCGGTGAATACCCCTATATTGATTCCTGCTTCCACCGCTTTTTTAAATAGAGTATCTACTCGAACCAGATCGTTAGGCAGTTGCTCCTGCAGAATAGTCAAAGAAATGTGAAAACCACACACCGGCTATTTAAGCATTTAATCATACGTGTCATGGTACAAAGATAAATTACCTTATAATATGTCTCACCGGAGTAGTTCGGGTTAGCTCCGAATGTTACGGTATAATAGGAAAATCTAACCGAAAACTTTTGCAGTAAGTAAGCTAGATCAACTGTCCAAATGCTGCATATACACAAATGCAGCTTATCATCAAAAGATGAAATGAAATGATATGAATGTACATCATATCCGAAATTTCCGGGTTTTTGATACATCGTAACGACAACATACCTAGTTGTGCAGCAAAGTTCAGCTAAATTCTCAATACTACAATCATTAACACCAATAGTAGTTAAAGCCATTAACACACAAGCAAGTCCACAATCCCAAGAGAACAATTGGTTTACATGCGGAACCTATAAATCACCATTAAAACAAATTCATAATTACAGCTTGTAACACAAGGTAACTTCAAAAAAATCCCATAATTTCACTCACTTGAACGAAATGGGATCGTGGCAACATCGATTTGTGGCCGATTCGATGCTCAAAACCGTAGCATCGTGTTGTGGTGTTCATTCGATCTTCATCTTCATCTGTTTTAAGAATCTTGTTTAACAGCAAATATAAAGGCCACATCAGGTGAGACCTGTTTTGGATTAAATTATAAAAATTATGCCACTGAGAACAATTATTTTATTTAGTTAATAACAACCTTAACCATCAAATCCTCTTCCTCTTGCAAATTTTTCCTGCAGAAAACATTAAAATAATTGAAACAAATTTCTAATAGCTAATATAAAGCTCATAAATTTCCCAAAATATGGTTAATTTTAAGAATGTAGAATAGATTAAAGTCAAAATTAGCTTTCTTTGCATTAAAATGACGTATTTACAATCTAATTAATTAACAGAAAACAACCTAATAAAAAGCAACGAAATGGGGGGGGGGGGGAAGGGAGAATCAATAGCTTTCAAAAAGTCAAACAAAACTAAATTCTTGGTTTTTGATCTAAAGCACGCAATATTACGAAGAATTATCGACCGGGGATTGAAACTCAAATCAATAAAAAAGGGGGAAAATCGAAGAACTTGTAGAATAAATGTAAATAAAAACCCAAACTTTTGAAAGAAAATGAGGAAAACGAAATACCTTTTTTGAGAGGGAAAATATTTGATTTTTTTTGGGTTTCGATTGGAAATGCAGAAGCTTTTTTCTTTCAATTGCATGAATCTGGTTGGTGAGTTTCCATTTTCCTTTTTTGGAATATCCTTTTTCTCTGTTTTGAAGACGACTTTGAAGGAAAAAGGTTACATGTGGAGGAATAGCATTGGACTTTCTAAAGTTAAAAAGAAACATATTAAAAATATGTACATTAATTTTATATATATATATATATTTTGAATTATAATAACATGGTAAACTCCTAATAATTAGCTCTGATTATATGAAATATTAATTTCATATTTATATTATTTTTAATAGTTAAATGTTATATTAATAATTTCATCCTTTATTTTAAAATTTTTATTTTTGAAAAAAATCAAATCCATATAAAAATATTAAGATTTAGAATAAATTATTGAAAAAGGATAATATTTTTATTTCATACCATCCTTTCTCATTATAAAAATTATGTATATATATATATAAAGATATTGAATGTTATCGAAATGGGTTTGGGTTATTTTAGATCTGATTAGTTTTATTTTAAATTCGGATAGTTTTGGGTTTAAGATATTCAAATTTGTTAATTGGGGTTTTTGAGTTTGATTATCTCTATCTGTTGAATCAACTTATAATTTTTTTTTTTGCTATTGTTTTAAAAAATTATTAATTTTTATGATTTTTTAATTGTTTATTTAGTTATTGATGGACTAATAATTAAATTGATTGAATAAAAAATTGATAGTTTAATAAGTTTGATTTTTAAAACAATGATTTTAGGACATATTCAAGTTATTTTCGGAATTTGTCATTTTAATTTGAATTATTTTGAGCACAACTCATTTTAAATTAAGGTTATTTTATAATTTTAACCATTTTTACTTGTTGGATTTTGAGGATATGCTATGAGCCAATCAAACATTAAATTCAATGCATTTAGGTTTTAATGATAACAAATCAATTTCATCATATAGCCACAATATCACATGCCATGAGAATCGAAACAAAACATAACTTATCACACAAGATAACATACACACAATAGAAACAACAGATTTCATTGATCGAATAATCATACATATTATTCATCGAAGTTTATAAAATTATTGACCTTGAATATGCAATCCAAAATTCGGTCTTAACTAAACTTAATCAAAAGAGGCTTACACGGCCATGTGGTCCACACACTTTACCTAGCACAGTCTGTGTGGCCCACACGGCCTAGTGCACCACCGTGTGGCTCACAGGGCCTGACACACGATCGTGTGGCTCATACTGTCTAGCACACGATCATGTGGCGTCGACAGTTTCAATTTACGAAGTTTTGAGTTAGCACTACACACCTGATTACTTTCGGAATGTCAGTAGAACAACAACACACCAAAATCCTAGAAGAGGAGATTGTCAAAATCCTCAACTTGTCGGGAGAGTAAGTGCCTTATAAATCTTACTTGAAGATTATAATAGGAAGAATCACCATTTGAATGGTGGCGAAACAGAAAATAGGCGACACTGGAGTGGACAACAGAGTGCTATTTTGCAATTTAATGGAAACAAACGAGAAGAAAGAAAAAGAAAAGATAGAAGAAGTAGAAAGCTAAAGAAATCTGATAGAAGGAGTTGCAACAAAAGAAATCCACGTGAAAAAGAAAATTTAGTAACAAAAATTGAAGACACAGAAAAGAATCAAAGGAAAATTGAAAGAAAGAAAAGAAAAACAGAACACGAGGAAGTGGAAAAATGGGACAACAAAAGTGGGAGAATTTTAGGTGATGGTAGTTTTTTTTAAAAAAAATAATATTATCCAACCAAACAAATTTTTTGCTAACTCATCAAATTGACTAAAGTTTGAATTCAATCCAAATTCCTACAACATGGGCGGCACGAGCAAAAATAATTCTACTTTGTACATATAAAATTTAAACTTGAGATCTATGAATAAGTTAAGACCTTATTACTGAATCAACAAGCTCAAATTTTTAGATAAGCTAGCAGCGACTAACTAGATATAGGGATAAAAAATAACCAAAATTTAAGGAAAAAAAAATCAAACACAGGACTTGAAGCACACATTCCAAACACTTAACCATTTAATTGAGTTAACTTTCTTAACACAACTCCTACAACCTTTAATTAAAAATAGGGCGTGACCCCTCTCAATTCATTAACTCAATTTATTTAAGGTGGATTGGATTGGTCAGTTCAAACAATTCAATCAATAATAGATAATTTAGTTCAAAATATGTCAGATTCTTATATTTTTTCAAAAATTTGAAATTTAAAATTTTTTTTTTGGATATCAAAATTCAAATCTAATTATTAACAATATACATTTTTTGTTAAATTTAAGTTCATTACAACATCAGTTTTTAACTCATGAGCATCAAATGAGTATTTTTTCAGAATTTAAAATAGAGGAATTAAATTGTTGTAAGTAAAAGTATAGGGACTAAATTTTAAATTTTTTTAAAAAAACATATTTTTAATTATAATTTTAATGGCTTAACAATTTACATATAACGAAAATTTGTTGACACAACAATAACTTTAACAAAAATATTATATCTACCTTATTGGGTCATCCTCGTTATCAGCGATATCCTCATCAATAATACTTTCAACACTTAACTTCGTTAAATTATTACTTCCACCTTCTAAATTAGTTCACCAACATTCTCCGACTCCAACATCTTTACATCGCGACTCTCAACCTATTGGATAAACCATTACATCTGCCTCCACCATATTTTTCTTTATTTTTTTAAAAAAAGAACCTTTTATCAAAGGTTACAATGTTCTAATTTGTAAGGATTTATAAGCATTGTTGTGGTTGAGAACGAAGTGAGAGCAAAGCGTATGAATGGTGGAAAAGAAAGAAAAATATAAAATATAGAGTTTTGATTTCTCAAGTGGAGGTCCAAAAAGTCTTGCTATTTGAACTCAAACCAACAACTATTATTATGTATAAAATATTTTGAATAGAATCATTGATTAAATTAAGTATATTAAAAATTAAAAGTGTAATCAGATAAAAAGTTGAAATAACCTATGTCAATTATCCTTTTATCTTAGAGTTAAAGTATTATTTTTACTTGTTAGATTTTGAGGATAGGCTATGTGTCAACTAGACATTAAATTCAATGCATTTAAAGAATATAACGATGATAACATTAACATTCCAAGACAAGACAAGAAACTAGATGTAATCACAATAATTTAGCATTTTTTCATTAAATTGTGCGATATAAAAAAAAAACAAATAAATAAAAAGCACAAAGTCTGGGTAGGGCACGTTACTCGACTGGCATGCTACCATTATAGTCAATAGAGACAATAATGAAGATACAAAGCACACGTATCAGGGCTAACACTGGTACATTGTTTGGAAAGTTGAAAAATGTCCACTCATCAAGGCTAGAGCTTTGAATTTTGTAGACAACACAATATTGTATGCTTTTTTGAGGGTATATGATGGAAAACTTTATAATCCCATAATGTTAGGCATTTTGAGCTTATATACATTTCCCCACTTTAGAAGCTTATTCATACAAAATAGCATTTTCAAACTATGGCAAAAATCTTATAAAACACTAAGCAACTAAAAACAAACATATACTAAACAATTCTCCAAATCCACAAACCAGACAAAGGCTAACATATCAAACAATAGTAGCAATATCAAAAGCTCACAACAAAAAATTCCAATTACATCTTACACCTTTATGTTTTTGTTCCCTATCCATCTTCATATTCAGTATCCATTTCATGCATAATCCTCTTCATATTCAATATTTATTTGATGCATCTCTAGCTAGTTGACGTATTATATGTTCTTCATGCTCTTGTATTCCATTGATACGAACCAAGCTTTCAACATAAGCGTGAAGGGAGATGGACTCCCGAAAATGATCTAGGTAAGTATTAATCTCAAGCTCCTTAAGCTCTTGGGTGGAGAGGTCAAATAGGACTATTTCATTATTTGTATCTCTAAGAAATAGCTCACCATTTTTCCCAAACCCCAATGGGTGTACAACTCCAGAAATAGATTCAATACTGAATTGTTTAGTCCATACTCCTTCACTCGTAACCCATAAATCAAAAGACATGCCAGTTCCTTCCAATAGGCAAACAATAACACTAAGAGATCCATTAAACATCAATAGATTATCATAGTAATGTAAGCAAGACCCAGCAATTTCTGGGAAAGGTAATATTGAAAACTTCTGATTCACCAAGTCAAATAAGAGAATTAGTCCAAGATATGCCTCTGTCATTGTTTTCCAATAGCAAATTCCATCTACATAATTATTTCCCAAAATTAAATCAGTTGGTGTATAAAGAGGACATGGAATTTCCTTCCAGGAATCACTTCTACTTGAATACAACTCAACTTGGAACTCATAATGAGGATATGCATATCGTTGTTCTTCTTCAATATTAACAAAAGTACGAGTAACAAATGGACTATGATAATAAATAAAACTAACAAATCGTATGACTTTGTAGTCATTAGTTTTAGAATCAAACCCCAAAGCAGCGTGGTCGAAAGAAACGCCATATAAAGCAAGGTTACCTTCAATGGGGGAAAGATAAGGAGGGCGTTGGATTGAAGATGGTGGAAGGATTTTAAACTCTCTGGTTGATGGGTTCCAAAGGGCAGCCTTATCCGTTGAAGGTTCTTGTAAACACAATAATCCATGACAAGCACCATAAACAGAGGGGATTGCATTCTTAAAAAAGGGCAAGTGAATGTTTTGTTTTACTAAATTTTTTTTATCTTTTTCGTTTGAAAGTTGAGAGAGATAAGGTTGGAAGGTGTTACCATCATGGCGTCTAAGAAGTAGATTAAGATTTTTGTTTTTAAGGTTGTTGTGATAATGTTTAAAAATGAAATGAGGAATTTGAAAAGAAGAACACCAATACTTACAAACACAGTTGAAGCGAGTAAGGGATTTAACTGGAAGCTTTGACAGAATTTCCATAACCAAAACTTCTGGTAATTCAATTCTTGCCATTTGCATCTTCCTCCTTTTATTTGCAATTGACTAACAGGAATAAATAAGAGGTGTCATCTATGGTGCAAAGAAGCATAAAAGGTAAGCATAGGAAAATTTCCTTTTCATCTCTAACCACTACCAAATTTACTCGCCAAAAAATAGTTAAATTAGTTTTTCAAGAATATTAGTCAATTTTAAATTTTTATACAAATAAATATTAGAATATGATCACTCATAGGACAACATCAATAAAAATTAATAATTATTTAAAGAGATAATGTTATATTTTGCCTCTGAATTTTAAGAAAATATCTATTATGCTCTTTGTTCGAGCTATTTGAATTATCAATATATATTTTATTATAGGACATGTACTTTTATAAAATGTTTAATGTGATATTTATATTGTAAGAATATCTAATGTGATTAGGGGTAAACAAAACTTAATTTAACTCGAAAAAATAATTTTTTTTCGAATTTCAAGTTAATTAAGCTATTCGATTTTTTTTTAAATTAACCCGAATAAGTATTTTGAATTTCGAGTTGAAATTAAATTAAATTGTACAATTCAATTAACTCGAATAATTCAAATAATATAAAATTATAAATACCTAAATAATAATTCATATCTTTTTTATCGAATAATAATTCATATAATTTATAATAGGTCATGTTTGCATTATTTTTATATGTATTTTTATCTCATTTAAAATTATGAGCTGAAATATGTAAACTTCAAAATCAAAGGTGTATGATCCAAATACTAATTTTATATAATTAAAAAGTAGATAGATTGATTTATGTATTTATGTATGAAGATTGCAATTTACAAGTACTTGAGTGTTTGATGAAAAGGATATAAATTAATTATATAATATAAACTACCATGCCACAATATTTATATAATATACAAATTCTTTATACCCATACAAAAAATCTAAAGGTGTATATAATTTTAAATTTTAAAGATTTGAATTTTTTTTGGGGTTTCACTTGGAAATGTAGAAAATGATTGTACGAAAGAGTGACGTTATGTTTGTATATTTTTTTAATAGTTTAATGTTATATCAGCAATTGTATCTTGAAAAAAATTTATGTATATATAAAGATACTGAATGTTATCCAATTGGGTTTGGGTTATTTTAGATCTATGTTTAGGTTAGTGTTATTTGACAATTGGATAGTTTTAGGTTTAAGTTATTCAAATTTGTTTAATTGTGATTTTTGAGTTTGATTTATCTCTATTTTATGTTATTTTAGTTTATTTAAGATGATGTTGTTGAATCGGGAATGACTTATAAACTATTCGGATAAAGGGATTGAATTGACCTATGAGTGAACTGTTTAGAATTGATAAAAAAAAAAAAACTAGAAATCTAGACAAAAATACTAATGGTTGAATCAACTTATAATTATTTTTGCTATTGTTTTAAAAAGTGTTAATTTTTTATAATATTTTTCAATTGTTTATTTAGTTATTAATAGACTAATAGTTAAATTGATTGAATCGAAAATTGATAATCTAATTAGTTCGATTACTGATTTAATTTTTAAAATATTGGTTTTAGGACATATTCAAGTCATTTTCGGATTGTATTATTTTAATTTGGATTATTTTGAGCACAACTCATTTTAAATTAAGGTTATAACCACAGGAGTTTGACATTTTTCATTAAAATTGGAGTATTTTCTTCATGTTTTCCCCCATAATTGTACCTTATCAAAAAAACAAATAAATAAAAAGCACAAAGTAAGGCAAGGCAAGGCAAGTTAGTCGACTGACTTGCTATCATTGTAGTCAATAGAGACAATCATGAAGCTGCAAAACATACTCATCGGGGCTAACACAAACTCATACATTGTTTGAAAAGTTGAAAAATCTCCACTCATCAAGGCTAGAGCTTTGAATTTCATAGATAACACAATGTTGTGTGCTTTTTTGAGGACATATAATGCAAAACTTTGTAATTCCATATCCAATTCATGCATATCTGTCTTCATATTCAGTATTTATTTGATACATCTCCAGTTGGTTGACGTATTATATATTCATTAAGCTCTTGTATTCCCTTGATACGAACGAGACTTTCAACATAAACATGAAGAAATGAGATGGAATACAGAGAAGTATCTAGATAAGTATTAATCTCAAGCTTCTTAAGCTCTTGGGTGGAAGGGTGAAATAGGAGTACTTCATTTTTTGCGCTTCTAAGAAACAACTCATCATTTTTCCCAAACCCCAGTGGGTATACAGCTCTAGAAATAGATTCAATACTCAATTGTTTAGTCCATATTCCTTCACTCGTAGTCCATAAATCAATTGCTTTGGATCCGTAAGTCATAACACCCAATGATCCATTAAACACCAATAGACAAAAATAGCATGTTGAAAAAGGCCCAATGAATTCCGGAATTGATCAAATCGAGAACTTCTCATTTGCCATGTCAAATGAAAGAATTGGTCCTACAAAATCATGAAATGCCGGACACTCTGTTTTCCAATAGCAAATTCCATCTACGTAATTATTTCCCAAGAATAGATGAGTTAGTGTATAACCAGGAGATGGAATTTCCTTCCAGGAATCACTTCTAAATGAATACAACTCACCGTGGGACTCAAAATGATGTTCTTCTTCACTATTAATAAAAGTAAGAGCAACAAATCGTATGACTTTGTAGTCATCAGTTTTAGAATCAAACCCAAAAGCAGCGTGCCTAAAAGAAACGTCGACTAAAGTCAGGCAACCATCTTGGATGGAGGAAAAATATGGAGGGCATTGAATTGAAGATGGTGGAAGGATTTTAACCTCTCTGGTTGATGGGTTCCAAATGGCAGCCTTATCCGTTGAAGGTTCTTGTAAACATAATAATCCATGACAAGCACCATAAACAAAGGGGGTTGCATACTTAAAAAAAGGCAAGTGAATGTTTTGTTTTACTATATAATTTTCATCTTTTTGGTTGGAAAGTTGAGAGAAATAAGGTTGGAAGGTGTTATCATCATAGCGTATGAGAAGTAGATTAAGGTTGTTGTTCTTAAGGTTGTTGTGATGATGTTTGGAAATGAAATGAGGAGTTTGAAAAGAAGAACACCAATACTTACAAACACAGTTGAAGCGAGTGAGGGATCTAACTGGAAGCTTTGACAGAATTTCAATAACCATAACTTCTGGAAATTCGAATCTTGGCCTATGCATCTTCCTCTTTGATTTTATTTTCAGTTGAAATTTCCTTATTTGCAGGTTTATCCATGTGAAGAAGAAGGATTAAGATAACATATCCTTATTTGCAGCTCTAACCACTACCAAATTTACTGCCAAAAATAAGGTAAATTAGTTTTTCAAGAAAATCAGTCAACTTTAATTTTTATACAAATAAATATTAAAATATAATTAATAATTATTTAAAGAGTTAATATCATATTTGGTCTCTCGACTTTTATAAAATATTCAATGTGCCATTTGTATTTTGAAAATTTCTAATGAGATATTTGAACTATCAATATGTATTTTATTACGGGACATGTTCTTTCATAAAATATTCGATGTGGTACTTATTTTTGAGAATGTCTAATGTGGTTAAGGGGCGAACAAAACTCAATTCAACTAGAAAAAATATTTTTTTTCAAATTTTGAGTTAATCGAATCGATTTATTCAAGTTATTTGATTTTTTTTGAGTCAATTCAAATAAATAATTCGAATCGAATTAAATTTTACAAGTCAATTAACACGAATGATTCAAAACTCAAATAACATAGTAGTGTAAATACTTGAATAATAATTCATATAATTTATATGTCATGTTTGCATTATTTTTATATTCTACTTTTTTTATATGTATTTTTATCTTATTTAAAATTATGAACTGAAACATTTAAACCTAATAGTGAAAAGTCTATGACCCAAAGTCTCAAAATAAGCGCTAGCCCAATTTGAAGTGCCCATCAAACAAAGTGTCAGTTCATTTAAGGCGGATTGGATTGGATTGGTTTGTTGAAATAATGCAATCAATTATGGATAATTCGGTCGGTTAATCGAATTAAAATTACATATAATTTATATTATTAATTATTAAGTTAGGTTAATTATTTAATTTTAAATTGAATTAACCAATAATCAAATTTTTAAAAAATCATTAATCAACCTCCGACCAAATTAAATTGGTTAATCGAATTAGATCAGTTCAGTTGATTAATTTGATTTTAATTGAAATTTGAACACCTCTACTCTCTTCTCACTGAATAAACCACCGTATCTCTCTCCACCATATTTTTCATGTAACACCTTTCATTCGGTCCGACCATCGAACCTGAGCTATAGGATGCTATAACATCCTTTACCAATAAGGTTAAGACCTTTAGCTTCATCCCTCTAGGTATCATTTATGTTATTTTATGATCTATAAAGATTAATCTTTTCAAAATTTATAACTCTCTCTTAATAAGGTTATCTCTAAAATTCGAGATATATACAATACACTGGATAGTGTCTTACCATCAACTTTTTAGTTTTGAAAATTTAAGTCATGAACAATATTTTAATTATTCTTTAGTTACATATACCAAGCAAATCATGAAATTGGATGAACATATATACAAAGTGGATCACGAAGATAGGTTCTTTATATTATTTGATTTCCTCCTTTTTTATGAAAACGATATATATATATATATATATATGAAATTCATGCAATATAATATTAGAAAAAATGTGTACGAAACGTTGCATGAAAAAGTTCACTCAAACCATTTCAATATAAGCATCAAAGTATAGCTTCAATTTGTATATTGATATTATAAAAAAAAAAATTGAAAACTCTAAAGTCAATTATGTATAAAATATACATAGATTTAACTTCGACCTTTTTACTTTGTTATTAGAGAAAATAATCCTGTGCATCTTTTAAAAATAAATAAAGTTGTAGCATGCTAATAAAGAAAATATAATAAATATCGAGATTTTAACTTAAATTTACTTTGGATAAACTATTAAAATAGTCATTTTTATTTGCTTCAGATTACAATTTAGTCACTTATGTTGAAATGTTATGTTTTAGTCACTTATGTTATCGCGTTGTAATATTTTAGTCACTGAGCCGTTAATTGCTGTTAACGGTGTAACGGTAAGCTGACGTGGCACGTTAAGTCATCATTTTAAATGAAAATTTTAGGTTAAATTCTATAATTGGTCCCTATATTGTTTCATTTTAAGCAATTAAAATTTTTTTTTATGTTCTTTTAACTTTCTTTTTTTTTTCTTTTATTTTCCATTCTCTTCTGCTTCTCCCTCTGTTTTCCTCCCTTCTTCATTTCTTTTAACGTAGTTTTTCTATGTTTTCCATTTGTTAAAACTAGTCCGCAAACTTGTCTTACTCGAAAAAATTAAATTGTTCAAAAAAATAAAAATATACAGATTAGTTTTAACAAATGGCAAACATAGAAAAACTACGTTAAAATAAATGGAGAAGGGAGGAAAACAGAGGGAGAAGCAGAAGAGAATGAAAAAAAAAAGTTAAAAGAACATAAAAGAAAAAAAAAACCTCAAAATGAAAAAAATATAGGGACCAATTATAAAATTTAACCTAAAATTTTCGTTTGAAATGATGACTTAACATGCCACGTCAACTTACCGTCACACCGTTAATGGAAATTAATGACTCAGTGACTAAAATGTTACAACACAATAACATAAGTGATTAAAATATAACATTTCAAACATAAGTGATTAAATTGTAACTTGAGGTAAACAAAAGTGGCTATTTTAATAGTTTACTCATTTACTTTTATGTCTATAATTACAACAAATTGAATTAAGTTTCAAAATCAAGGATGAATGTCTCTCATATTGGTAATAAAAAAATTGAAGCACATAATATAAAGTCATACCATACGGAATAAACCAACGTTTAGTATTTGAATTTGATATTTTTTTTCAACTTAATATTTGAATTTTTTTTATTCATATTAATTTCGAAACTTAACATTTTTGTTCTCTCTGAACTTAAATTCCATCAAAGTATAAACTGAAATGACATCACCACATTTATCGTATCTTAACGAAAAGCTACTAAATTTTAAAATTGATGTAGACTAAAACAAATATAGGGATCAAATTAAAAAAAATTCCCGAATTTAGAGACTAAATATTATTTTATGTCTCTATAAAGAATAAACTAACGGTTGGAAATTTCAAACTGGCTCACTTTTTTTTTTTACCTAAAGCATCATCAACTTTTTACATTTTCATATAATTAAACAATTCCTAGGTTTCATGCAAAATTCAGACAAAAGGGCTTTATGTTCAAACAACAAGAAAAGGTCAAAATAGTAGATAAGAGATTAGTGCTTCATCTTTTTTACACTAAAAAAGGACCAAAAGGCAAAAGTGGTTTCTGTCTTTTTTCTTCAACTTTCCCCCCTCTAAACGGCTATATGTCATACTCCAAAACCTTAAACCTTAATTCAAAAATCTCTATGTTATATTTTATAATTTTATATAAAGAGTGAGAATAATGATGTTTGGAGATCGAACTAAGAATTCGATGTCATTTTTTTTATTGTATTTCGTATCATATTTTAAGTATTTTTTTATATTAATATGACTAAGTCTATCCAAACTGTATTTACCGTTCAAGTTTCTTGATATTCATTGTTTATTTATAAGTTAAAATATGTTATAAGTTTATATTTTTTATTTTTTAAAAGTCAGATCCAATTGTAAACACAATTCAATTTTTTTGAACGGTATTAACAATCGGACTTATATTTTTAAATTTAAAAAGTAAAATGACAAAAATGTACAAAAAATTATAACATATTTTAACTTTATTTATAAATTAAAGCTTTATATATTGATATAAAATTTAACATTATTGTTAATTTATTGTATACATAATTTTCATTTATTCACTTAGGGTTATATTGTTATATTTATTTATTTATTTATTTCCCAAAATTACTATATCTATTTTAAAAATTTTTACCCTTTTAATAAAATTAATTAATATTTAATGGAAAAATACAAAAGTTTAATAACACAAGACAATATGATATGGGGCCTAACATTTTTATTTTTCTCAACTTCTAAATAAATTACTTTCATGGACCATCACGACTTTATATTAACGGTTATAAATGGTAGTTAATGTATTTTTTATTACTAAATAAGAATGAAGTCTTGGTCCAAACAGTAAGGTTGAGGTATTAAAAATTTTGATATCTCTATAGCTCGTGTCCTTGAATATCATGAGTCGATTTAGCTTTTATGGTATTCAAAGTCATCGAAACTTTAGCTTAGTGGTAAAGTATAAATTCGAATCCCACCGTATGTAAATATCATATATGAATTCCCAAAGTAGAGGCCTTGGCCCTCCTTGATCAAGTGGAAAAATATCATTAATAGCTCATTTCAGGTATTAATTGTTCATTTAAGTCCTTTAATCATTCAAATAAAAGGAAGTTTTGTAATTTTTGCTCTCCAAGAATAAAAGTTATAGCTTTGCCCCCTCAAAATTTTAGAATTTTACAATAATTTGAATAGGATTAACAATTGAACTTGTATTTTTTAATTAAAAATATAAAAATATATTTTAAAATAAAAAATAAGAGGACTAAATTCTAAATGTACAAAAAGCAAAGGGACTTAAAGCACATTTTAACATTATATAAAATAATGACAACTTGTGGGTCCTTATTAGGTTAGTTGTTGTAAACTGAAGCTCCCCTGTTACTATCAAAATTGATGGTCCATTGTGCATAATATAAATCATTCTTATAATTTATTTTATTCAATATTTCTATTTTGAATTTCGTTCCATATTAAGATAAAATTTTGTTCAAATTAGAATTTTTTAGTAAGTTAATAAATTACTGAATATTCTTATTGAAATTTGAAAGTGACTTAAAAAACAAATATAAAAAATTAATTTTATTTAATTATTATACTTATGTAAAATATTTTAGGTTTTTTCTAATAAATTTTAATTTTTCTTTCAAAATTATTTTGATTATTACATATATTGAAATATCAGATTAATAGAGAATCGATAGTTTATTAGACCCAAAATTATATATAAAAACTAAATATATATAATTTTTTATATGAAGATAATCATTATAATTAAGGGTCAGCAAAATTCAATATAAACTTTGATTAAATTGATTAAATCAACTCATTATCAGTTATTGAATTTCATGTACAAAATCGTTTGAATCGTTTAATTGATATCGTTTCAATTAGGCCAGTTAAATTTATATTGATCAGTCAGTCGATTCGATTATAATTGAAGGATAATCAATTAAATTGTTGTTTATGAAAAGCTGACCAAACCCTTCAATTTAATAAACATAAATAAAATGGGAATTAACCTTGTTTTACCCTTTCAGGAGTTGTTGGCATTGAAATTGGGGCAAGTTGAGAGAAATGGAAAAGAAAGAAAAAAAGTGGGAGTCCCATTGATTAATAACATGGGGTGCATAAATGATAATTAAACCTTCTTTAAAACTCACAACTCAACTATAACCTAACACAACTGTTTTGCATTATTTCTACTTTTCACCATATTCCCGTTTAACTTCCTAATTATTCACATCAATAACAATCTATCTCGCATGTTGGCATGATAGTTAGGGTGTTCATCGTCTCAAGTGTGATCTATGTTCGAGTTACACTAATCGCGTTACTGTTAGGGCTTTGTTCTTCTCTTGCACAATATTAAATGTTTTTTCTTTTTCTTCAACTTAGACACTTTTAGGTGTTTTAAGGCTGTTATTTTCTTTTCCCTTTTTTTAAGTGAATGGTTTAATTTAGAATTTGATCCAACTAATATGGAAAAGTTTACAATTCAAATAATATATTTTAATTTAATATAATTTAGTCCTCTTAATTTTATAATGTTGTTAATTAGTTCAAGTTAAAGGGCTGACATATAATTTTGTAAAGAATAATTACATGACAGGTGAATGCTTAAGGGTGCTTTAATTTTTTTTTATTTTTTATAATCAAACAACTTAATCCAATATACTAATGCTTTAACGAAAATAGTTAACGATGGTATAACTAATAACACTATAAAAATAAAAGGATTAAATTATATTAAATTAAAATAGAAAGACTAAATTGCAAAATTTTATATAATAGAAAGGCTAAAATTGTAGTCAAACCAGTCACTGTTCTACAACGAAAAAAAGGTAGGTTACCTCTGTACAGGGTTACTCAACTATTGTCGTATTTTTTAGTAACTCCTTAATGTTTATACTTTTTTGTCAATTTAATTTTTATTTTTATTTTAAGTTAGAGTTAGTCTTCAATTTTTTTTAAAAAAATTTAAATTTGATCGTCAATATTTTAAAAAAAATTGAATTGATTTAATAAAACTATTAGTTAAAAGGTTAAATTTTTAAACGTGACAAATTATATGTACATGCTCTCTCTCTCTCTTTTTTTTTTTAATTTTTATGAACCTTTTTATAATTTTATATTTTATTAAATATTTTTATAATTTTAAAATATTTTTTGACGTGAAATATAAAAAAAATAATATCATATTAGCATGAAGTACGTGTGAGATATCATGCTAACTTCATTAAAAAATCAATATTTTAATTAGTATTTCTGTTAAAGAAAAGAAAATTGACTTATTTTGAAAGGTTAATGGATACGTTTAGCTTCAAAAAACAGGCTAGATTGACAAAAAAAATAAAAAATTGAAGACTAAATTTATCATTATGCCAAAATAATAATACAAAAAGTTAAAAAAATAACTATTTTCACAAAGGGTGAACTACACCATGAGTTACTCAAACTATGTGCCACTTAATTAAAAAAAGTTACAATTTGATCATTGAACTATTCAAAAAATTTTATTTAAGTCACTAGACTATTAAAATCGAAACTATACTGCTTTCTCTATTTGCACTGCTTAGACTAATCGAAAGTTCTCTTTTCCTTTCTTTTCTATAGTTCAGTGTTTTTTTTTTTGTAAAACAACTTTGAAGGTCGAATCCTTTAGCCAAAATTCAAACAACTTTTTTCTCTGATATTTGACTTTAACTGTCAGATCGATTTGGATTTAAAGTATGTTCTTCTACTCGTCAATGAGTACTAATCTACTATACTGATAATTGAATCGTTGCTTGGAGCTTGCTGGCGGAACTTTTTTAAAAAAACTTAATAAGTTAATGACTTAAATAAAAACTTTTGAATACTTTAGTGATTTAAATGAAAACTTTTGAATAGTTCAGTGGTCAAAATAAAAATTTAACCATAGTTTAGGGACTGACGGCGTAGTTTACCCTCTCACAAAACAACCGTAATAAAACCAGGGAGGGTAAAACCGTAAGTTCACATGGATTGACACATCCATCAGCTGTGTCTTAAAAGTCCAACTTGCTGACGAAACGACAGCGTGCTAACAGTGACCCACTTCTTCTGTTATCAATTATTCTCAACGTATTCTCTACTCACAAAACTGAAAATGAAAGCTTTTTAAATTAATTTTTTAAAAAAATCACTCCTTTTTTTTTTTTCAGATTAAAAATTGCTCCTTTAATCCTAAATGAGAGAAAGACAAATCCAACAAAACAAACGGATCCAAAAAAAAAAAAAAAAAAACCCCAATTTTTATTTTGTTTTTTCAAAAAAAAATTTCAAAGAGAGACGTTAACCCCAGGGCACGTGCCAATCTTTCTATCTTTCTGACATTTCAAAAATCAAATCTTTTAACTCTCTCATCCCCCCTCTTATTATCTGTTGGTACCTCAAAGATTTAGTCTTTGCATTCAAGGGGGAAAAAGAACTTAAAAAAAAAGGGTTGCTATTAGTTAGTTAAGCACCCAATGGAGCCATTGTTGAAGAAGAAAGGTGATTGGTCTGAATCAGTGAGTGGTTCCAATGGTGGTGAGTCTAAAGAGAGTAGTAGTAATAGTAACAGTAGTTCAAGTGGATCAAGTTCTCATAAGGTTAGAGGTTCAGGTTCACCTCCTCTTTTGGGTTGGCCTATAAGGAGAGCTATTACTACTACTCCTTCAAAGAACTCAGATGTTTGTAGTGGGGATGATGATAAAGTTGGTAATCAAGATGATAAGTTTAAAAAAATGGGTTCTAGGATTAATGGTTAGTGGTGATGCTTTTTTTGAGCTCAAAATGTTTGATCTTTTGTTTCTTAGATTGTTTTTGGGGTTTGGGGTTGGCTAATTTTGACCAAAGTTTGAACCTTTTTTGTCTAATTCCTTTTTTTTTTTTGTGTGTGTGTGAATTTTTTAGAGATGGATATGATGAAGGAGAGATTTGCAAAGTTGTTGCTTGGTGAAGATATGTCAGGTTCTGGAAAAGGAGTTTGCACAGCTTTGGCTATTTCAAATGCCATTACCAATCTCTGTGGTATATATTTTCTGATTTTTGAGCCTTTTTATTGTTTCAATTTAATTAATTTTGTTTATCTGTGATTTGTTAACTTAAATTTGAAAAAAAAAACTTGCTTTAGCTACTATTTTTGGGCAATTATGGAGATTGGAGCCTATATCTGAAGAGAAAAAATCCATGTGGAAAAGAGAGATGGAATGGCTTGTTTGTGTTAGTGACCATATTGTTGAGTTTATACCATCTTGGCAAAATTTTCCAGATGGAAGCAAGCTTGAGGTAAATTTGTCATTTTTTAATCTTTTTTATTTTGTCCATTAAAAGGTTATAAAAAATGAAGAAATAGTTCAGAATCATGTGAAAATTTTCTGTTTGTTTGCTGAGAAAGTATGGGAAAATAAAAACATCTTTTGATCTTTTGGAATTTTCATTATTGTTGAATGGTGTTAAATTGGCCTGTTTTTTCTGTTTTTAGCTATGACAACTCAACAATAAGAAAGACAAATTTGAAGTTTCTTCCCTTAAAAGAAAAAAGAAGAAATATTTCAGAATCATGTGAAATTTTTGAATTTTTCTTTCTCAACCTGTATAATCCTCTGTTTGTTTCCTGAGAAAGCATGGGACAATAAAACATAATTTAATCTTTTGGAATTTTTTCACTGTTGTAGTTGAATGATGGTAAATTGGGTTGTTTCTTGGATTTTAACTGTTTGTCATGTGATTTTTCATAGGTGATGACTTGCAGGCCTCGATCGGATATTTTCATTAATCTTGCCGCGCTTCGTAAACTCGATAACATGCTTGTCGTAAGAACTAACAGTGGTTGAATTTATGTTTAATGGTTGTTGTAATATTGGGGGGGTAACATGTTCATGTTTTTGTTGGTGCAGGATATCTTAGATAGTTTTACCAACACCGAGTTCTGGTATGTTGATCAAGGGATTATAGCCCCCGATGCTGATGGCTCGGCTTCATTCCGGCAAACGTTGCAACGCCAGGAGGAGAAGTGGTGGTTACCTGTGCCCCGTGTACCTGCCGGTGGTCTTAGTGATGATTCGAGAAAGCAATTAAATCACACCCGGGAGTGCACAAATCAAATACTGAAAGCTGCAATGGCCATCAACAGCATTTCGTTAACGGAAATGGAAGTTCCGGATTCGTACTTGGATACTCTTCCAAAGGTATGTATGTTCATGAATTGCGTCTAACGGACAATGCCGAAAGGTTTGTATTTGATCTCTCTTGAAATGTTGTTGCAGAATGGAAGAGCTTGTTTAGGTGACCTAATATATAGGTATATTACTTCGGATCAATTCTCGGCCGAATGTCTGCTTGATTTCCTGGATTTATCCTCTGAACATGTTGCTCTCGAGATTGCAAACCGCGTAGAAGCTGCAATATATGTGTGGCGTCGAAGATCTCATTCGAAGCCTCCTATTAACCCAAACCGATCCACTGCAAAATCATCATGGGAAATGGTGAAGGACCTTATGGTTGATGGAGACAAGAGAGAATTTCTAGCAGAAAGAGCTGAAACTCTCTTGCTTTGCTTGAAGCAACGATTCCCGGGTTTGACTCAAACTACATTAGATACCAGCAAAATCCAATGCAACAAGGTTTGGAATTTCGAACCCGAAAACTACTTCATATCCCCTCTGAATGTTTTTATTCATACCTTATTTTTCAAACTTTCAGGATGTTGGAAAGTCCATTCTTGAAAGCTATTCAAGAGTTTTGGAAAGCCTTGCATACAACATCGTTGCACGTATTGACGATTTGCTATATGTAGACGACTTAACGAAGCATTCTGACAAGTTATCATCAGTTCCTACAGTTAGTGTAATCGCACACAAAAAGGTTTCCATCCCGTATACGGTACCAGTCTTGAACAGCAGCACTCCCTACAAAACATCGATCTCTACACCGAACTTTTCACCCGCACCGCTAATCAGCCCCGCAAAGGGAGAAAGATCTCCTTTTCTCAAGGAGAACAACCACAACAGCAACAACAACATCATTAAGCCGCATCGCCGAGGCTTCGGAGTGAAGAGGGTCTTGACTAATTATCTCGGGGTTGATACGAAAGCAAAGATATGTGGTAATCCAACAACAGATAGTACATCAATCCTCAAGAACTCCAACAGTACAGAGAACACAGGGAATAAAAAGGGTCATCAAATCATATCGAAACAATCATCGGCGAACCAGAACGGGACCAAAACACGGCAAAATCCTCCACGATATACGGTTACTTGAGAGAAAAAATTTCTCAAATAGATTAGTAAAAGACAGAAAACTTCTCTGGTCGTAGTAAAATAGTGTTGTGTATGAGTTAAATTTCCATATTTTTTATTGGTTGTGTTATTCTTTCTTGTAGTAAATTTGAAGCAGCTATTATTATATGATTAAAACAGCCTACTTTTTATCGTAGCTGTTAACTAGTCAGTACCATAATGATGATTTGTATCATTTGTGTTTCGATATTGATCCAATTTCGTGTTACCTTAAAACCAATATGTATATGGTCCCAAGTTGCCATCTACTTGGATGTTGTGTAATGGCTTGTCCCGAATATTCGTTTAAAAAGTGAGAGACTTTAGATAAAAATATTGATCTGAAAAAATAAGTTTGGGTAATAATTGAGGCTCGTTTTCTAAACAAGCCAAGTCTTGGGTAAGCTTTTTTGGCCTAGTGCTATTTCGTTATTATATTGTTATTATTTTTTTGTTATCATTTGGACATTGTATAACTCTTGTTTTATGATTAATTTTGTTACTATTTTAGAGATATTTACTTGCTAAGTTGCACCTATCTATCTTAGTCTTATTTTAATGTTTTTGTTTTGTGTATTTGATGTATTATATTTTTTAAATTTGTTTTTATATAAAAAATAATAACATACAAAAAAAAATTAATACGACCGGGTCGAGTCGGGCTTGGGTAAAATATTAAGTCTATTTTTCAGACCGGAACTAAAATTCTATCTAGATTTGATTATGGGTCGGATCACCTGCTCAAGTTCGAAGGCCTAATTAATAAGTGGGAGTGTTTGGGTAAAAAAAAATAGACCCAAAAAATAGTTTTAAACAAAAAAGATTCGTTTTCTAAACGGACTGAGTCTTTGTAAGATTTTTTTAACTAGAGACTATCCAAATTTGCCTAAATTTTTTTTTACTACTGTTTACTGCTGGTTTGTTGCTGTTGTTTTTTTGTCATTTTACTATTATATTACTACTATTTTATTATTATTATTTAGATATTGTATAAATATTATTTTATTGTTAATTTTACTACTATTTTAGAGGATTTACTTATTAAGTTGCAACTATTTTATTTTTATTTAAGTATATAGATTTTTTAAAATATATTTTCAATTTATTAAAAAATATTTATTTTAATATTTTTAGTATATTTGATAAATTATATTTTTAAATTTATTTTTATATAAAAATAATATAGTTGAATCAAACTAAGCTCGAATTTAATATTTTTTTCATCTAAATCAAATTTAAATAAAATTATGAAGTTATTTTTTAAACCAAACTTAACTTTTAACTTAAAAAAATTAAACCTATAATTTTATCTAAACCCAACAGTGCTACTTCTATCTAGGAATTTCCAAATGATTTAAAAAATGATAACATGGAGTGGTTGTAGTATAGTGGTGTGTATTCCCGCCTGTAATGCGGGCAACCCGGAAACGGCGGCGTTTCTATTTTTTCTTAAACAAACCGAAAATTTTCATCCTCTTTACGCAACCCTTTCTTTTCCTCCTTTCTACACATTTTCCGGGAAAATAAAAAACGCCCATAAAAGTTTCAACATAATAGAAAAACAAGACAAAGATCTGCTCAATCTAATCTCCTTGTTTTAAAACCTCTACCCTGTCCTAAAACAATGACAACCAGCATCCACGTCACTGCTTTAGACAGCGTCGTGAACGTAAACTCCCTTTTCACACTCGCCGTTTTCATCGGTTTAGCTTGGAACCCATACGATCCCAGCAACACACTCGTAGACCCAAACAGCCGATGTGCCCCAACATCAAAAATCGCCGAGGATTTGATTAAATTCCATGTCTACTCCTTCAGTTCTTTCCTTTTCTCCAGCCTCGTAGCTTTAGCTATCAAGCAAGCAATCAAGCTTTCCAAATCCCATACTTTTAACATCCATGTTACTTTCCGTGGATCCGAGTTTTTGGAACATGTTGATGTTAATAAGACTTTGCTTCGGGTCGGTATGGTGGTTTCGGGTGCTGGGTCTGTTGCGGGTTGTGTTTTTTTGATGTTGGCTTTGGTTAATGTTGTTCAGATCAAGGTTGGAACTTTAGCTTGTGGGAGTGGACATGCTTTTGCGGCGGTTGTTCCTTTGGTTATTTTGGTTCCTCTTGCCCTTTTGATCTATGTTTGTGTTGGACTTTATGCTTTCACTCGTTAAGTATTGGAAACTTTGAGAATGTATGTTACTTTTGGGATGTATTTTAATGAATTAAAGAGGAAAAAATCTGTGAATGTTGCTTTAATTTGTTCTTAATTTGCAGTGTTTTTTGGGTATATTTAGCTGTTTGATCTGTTAGTTTCTTTTTATTGTATCATTTAGATGGAATTATATAGTGGGGTGAAGTGAAAAACAAAAAAAGATTGGAACTTTGAGAATGTTGCTTGAATTGTTCTTAATTTGCTGCGTTTTTTTTTAGGGTATGTTTTTCTGTATGATCTATCTAAACTATAAAGGTATAAAGATTGAAACTTTGGGGATATTGTTTTTTTTTTTATTTTTTTATAAGGAGAAAGGGGTTGTGCAAAGATTAAACCCGGGATTGGTGTCAACTGAAGATTTGTTACAAGTCCTTTGTTCTCCCGTGGTTTAGTTGACAACTTTGAGGATATGGCTTATGATATAGGATAAGCATACACTTTCTAGGTTTGATTATATTTGGAACTTTATCTTGTAGATGATTTAATAGTTGTGTCCTTTTAGTAAGAGTAAGGAGAAATCGTGGCGAAAATGGGAGGTTTATGGTCGTGAAAGATGTGAAACCAGCATGTTTGCTAAACTTTTTAGCTTGTAGTTTGAGAAAATCTGTTTTGGTTTGAAAGAATTGGTCAAGTAGGGGAGATATTAGCTTCAGGTTTCGGAATGGTGAGTCATTTTTGGTGAATTGCTGGAGTTTGTTTTTGAATTGACAGATGAAGTAAGGTAGATACGAAAACCGCATGAAGAAAGATCTGAATTTCAACCAAATCCTCAAGTTTCGAGCTGAATGCCCACAGAAATAAAGTTAAAAACGCAACTCAATGCAAAAAGAAAACGAAAACAAGATACCTGTTAGTTCAGAAAGGTAAAGTAGAAGTGGGCACATGTAGGCAATTGATAGACTAGGTTTTTATAAGCTAATGCTGGTCGGTTTATTCGATTGTTTCCTGCACTATAATTATATTGCTTTATTGACTTTGGCTGCATGATTCTAGTTTGTATGGATGCTTAAACCGTGGATCGGTTTCTTAGGGTTGTTAGAGAAAGAGCACACAGAGAAACAAGGTGGAATATATGACTTAATGGTCAGTTCACCTGAAATCAATGTTCTTGAATAGTTGAGCAAAGACGTTTTCTCTAGTTCCATGTCCATTGTAATTGCTGTATATCATCTTTATTCAGCTATTTGATTCGGTATAAATTGTTGAGAAGTGTTTTTGTTAGAGTTCAAGTTGTTGTAAAGTGTCCCTTATATCTTTGATTGCATTGAAGAGATGGAAACTCCAGTGAAGTACATGTGCATTCTCGTGTTTGTTGTGAGTATGACCATTGCAGGGTTCAATGGAGTGGATGGAACTAGTAATTATTATGGTCCCTGTGGGAAACATGACATCGAGAAGGAGGCTCAGAAGCTGGCTCCATGTACATACGCAGCGAAATATTTCAGAGCTCCTGTTTCCGAGCGTTGCTGCACTATAATGGAGAAAAAGCTCAACAATCCAAGCTGCCTTTGCGCAATTTTGCAATCTCGTACGGCATATAATGCCGGAGTGAGGCCAGAAGTTGCGGTCACCATTCCAAAACGCTGCAACATTGCTGTTCGTCCTGTTGGTCACAAGTGTGGAGGTACATTTTGCATGATATTCATTGCTGCAGTTTTCATTATTTTACTTTTGACATATAATGCTGGTTTGTGTTATCCTGATGAAGCTATTGTTTGTTTATTTGTTGCAGCTTTCCCGTTTGTTTAAGACTGACTCACATAGTTCATCTTCCTGCACTACACTACTCAATTTTAGCAGTACAAGTATGCCGGGTTTTGTCAAAGTTGCTAGTCGATATAGTCGATAAGCTTCACTATGAAACCCTAAATAAAAGTGTTATTGTATCTTTCAATTATAAGTGAAAGTGTAGTTGTTTCTTTGAATAATAATAAATGAAAGGTTAGGTATATTTGCAGACCACTTGCTTCCTGTTTCTTAATCACCATTTCTTTGAAAAACTGTTGTTCTTGTGGGAATATGTTTGACATGAATATATTCAAAAATTTTCAAGTTCTTTTTATATTTTTTAAATGGGTTTTCGAGCTATATCTCGATCTCAACATGGACACTTAAATAAAAATAAAGAGTTCGAGCATTGAAGATAATATGTTTATGGGGTTTTCAATTAAACGATTGAACTTACTACAAGAAGATCCACTGGCACTAACAGATCGATTGGTTACCTTTATAGTTTATATCTTTATAATTTGTAAAGGATTAAATTAAATTTTTATAATTTTAAAGGGGGCCAAAGTATAATTTTATTTTTACTAATTTAAAATTTTAAGGGCCTATACATTTTAGGGGGGCTGGCATGGCTTCTCCCCTGTGATTCTCCATGTTTTGCCTTGAGTCTAGTGTTTAATTGAGCATGCAAGGGGCCAATGGAGTAGACGTTAGAGCATTTGGTGCGTATTTGAGATAGTATAGGCCCATCGAGCTCTTTGGGGGTGTTAAATATCAAGGCATTGGCTTGAGTGATCTTATGTGTTTGTTTTATGATAAAGTTGAATGATTGGTTCATTAATGTCAATTGTCCGACAAAAACTAGGAAGTTCTCGACATCAAAGATAAGTTTCCATGCCTGGCATTGTTATCAACCAGCACTAATATAATAATTAGATTCGACTTAAATGACAATTTATAGTTTTCTTATGAAATTATATATACCATCACCTCGTATTGTTTTATATATTTAAATATAACACTATCTAATTACAATTTTAAAAGCTTAATTTAAGAAACCAACCAATTTTCTCAAATTCTGATCTGAACTTTAAGTATGTTTTTTCATCAAACTTTCAATTAGTACATAACTTATAGCATAAGTTACATTTTTTTCATAACATAGCTTTCCATAAATTTATATTTTCGTTTCTAAATTATATTTCAGCTTGCTTATTTAAATTATAAAGAATTTTTTATTTAAATTCTTCATACTATATATATTTGTTAGCAATGTGGGATTACGAATATTGCAAACTACTAACAATTGTATATTTTTAGCATTATTATGGCTAAATGCTTATCTTCTTCATACACTTGACTCTCCTTGTTGAAGTGGCACTACTACTTATATTTATTTTGGTAAAGTTTTTTTTAATGTTTTCATTACTTTACATTTAAAAAATAGTAAATGAACTCCATTAAACGTATTCAAACTTATTCTCTATCAGAGACATATAACAAAAAATTGCTTTTACCAATTTAACAATTAAGTCGCTAATTAAAACTTGGTTTTCGATTATTGATTTCTAATAATGGTGTTAAAATTTGAAACTCATTCTAATTGTAGTCATGGACAGAACAAAAAAAGAAAAAAAATTCATGGGATTAAATTTTGAAAAATTAAAAGTACGCAAAAATCATATAAAATAATGCATAACATTTATACTCGATAAAACCAATGTATAATATAAACTAAACTATATTAACATTTTGATAAACAAATAATTTAATTCATTAACATAGAATAGTTTATAAGTAATTTTTTTGACAAAAAAAATCATTTAAATACTTTTAGGTACATACAATATATCAAACACAAGATTCATAATAATCTCGATAGCAATAAATCATAAACACCCCGGCCGACATACGCTCCAAAGTCGAAATTCATTCACTATGGGTCAAGAACCCACCAATAGCCCAATGGGCCAAGACCTCCTCTCGTGGAGCCCAACCCACTATTTACCCTCCTTTTTTTTGTTCCCTTCCACGAGCTCTGCCGGTACATCGTCGTGTCCCCTGTCGTTTTCCGGCACAATTTCGGGCCTCAAAACCCACAAAAACCTCTTCCTACTATTAACAAGCCCAAACCAAAACTCCATGAGTTGCTCCCTTGACAAAACTGCAATGCTACTAAAACTTATATAAATCATAGATCCCTCTGATTGCTTGTCAAGCCATGTGAGGCAACTTAGTATGAGTAAGGAGAAATCGTGGCGAAAATGGGAGGTTTATTGTCGTGAAAGATGTGAAACGAGCATGTTTGTTAAACTTTTTAGCTTGTAGCTTGAGATAATCTGTTTTGGTTTGAAAGAATTGGTCAAGTAGGGGAGAAATTAGCTTCAGGTTTCGGAACGGTGAGTCGTGTTTGGCGATTGCTGGAGTTTGTTTTTGAATTGACAGATGAGGTAAGGTAGATACGAAAACCGCATGAAGAAAGATCTGAATTTCTACCAAATCCTCAAGTTTCAAGCTGATTGCCCACGGAAATAAAGTAAAAAACGCAACTCAATGTAAAAAGAAAACTAAAACAAGATACGTATTAGCTCAGAAAGGTAGAGTAGAAGTGTGGCTTGGGCTACATGATTCTAGTTTGTATGGATGCTTAAACCGTGGATTGGTTTCTTAGGGTTGTTAGAGAAAGAGCACACAGAGAAACAAGGTGGAATATATGACTTAATGGTCAGTTCACTTGAAAGCAATGTTCTCGAATAGTTGAGCAAAGACGTTTTCTCTAGTTCCATGTCCATTGTAATTGCTCGAATTCATCTTTATTCAGCTATTTGATTTGGTATAAATTGTTGAGAAGTGTTTTTGTTAGAGTTCAAGTTCTTGTAAAGTGTCCCTTATATCTTTGATTGCATTGAAGAGATGGAAACTCCAGTGAAGTACATGTGCATTCTCGTGTTTGTTGTGAGTATGACCATTGCAGGGTTCAATGGAGTGTATGGAACTAGTAATTATTATGGTCCCTGTGGAAAACATGACATCGAGAAGGAGGCTCAGAAGCTGGCTCCATGTACATACGCAGCGAAATATTTCAGAGCTCCTGTTTCCGAGCGTTGCTGCACTATAATGGAGAAAAAGCTCAACAATCCAAGCTGCCTTTGCGCAATTTTGCAATCTCGTACGGCATACAATGCGGGAGTGAGGCCAGAAGTTGCGGTCACCATTCCAAAACGCTGCAACATTGCTGTTCGTCCTGTCGGTCACAAGTGTGGAGGTACATTTTGCATAATATTCATTGCTGCAGTTTTCATTATTATACTATTGACATAGAATGCTGATTAGTGTTATTCTGATGAAGCTATTGTTTGTTTATTTGTTGCAGCTTTCCCGTTTGTTTAAGACCACTCCCATTGTTCATCTTCCTGCACTACACTACTCGATTTTAGCAGTGCAAGTATGCCGGGTTTTGTCGAAGTTGCTAGTCCATATAGTCGGTAAAGCTTCACTATGAAACCCTAAATAAGTGTGCTATTGTATCTTTCAATTATAAGTGAAAGTGTAGTTGTTTCTTTGAATAATAAAAAATGAAAGGACACTTAAAGAAAAATAAAGAGTTGGAGCATCAAAGATAATATATTCATGGGGTTTTCAAGCTCATTATTCTAATATCTTGAATTAAACGATCGAAATTACTATAAGAAGATCCATCGGCACTAACAGATCGATTGGTTACCTTAGCCATTTCAGATGCTGATATCGCGAACTCCTCCTTTCGATCCACCATCACATCATTCACCATTTTCTCAACTATTTTCCTATCGCAAACATCCTTCATATCCAATCCTATTTTCCACACAGCACTCACAACCCTACTATTCACTTGTTGATCAGCAAAGTAAGGCCAACAAATCATCGGCACCCCGGCAACATGCTTTCCAAAGTCGAGTTCCATCCACTATGTGTCAAGAATCTGCCTCTTGCGGTGTGGTTCAACACTGCCTCTTGCGGTGCCCAATCGACAATGTAGCCTCTGACCTTACTCTTCTTTGTAAGCTCCTTTACAACATCCTCTCCTTCACCATCTTTTCCAATCACGGAATCTTGCCTCACAATAAACAAGAAATTCGTTTTACTGTTAAGAAGTCCATACCAAAGCTCTACGAGCTGATCCATTGATGTGCTCGTGCTGCTACCTAAACTTGCATAAATAACGGATCGGTTCGGTTGCTTATCGGGCCAAGCAATGCAACTTTTATCCTCTTCCCAAAGGGTATTCGGAAAGTGATCAAAGGATTCTCAATGTTTTGCCTTGAGTCTAGTGTTTAATTGAGCATGCAAGGGTCTAATGGGGTAAACGTTAGAGCATTTGGTGCGTATTTGAGATAGTATAGGCCCATCGAGCTCTTCGGTGGTGTTGAATATCAAGACATTGGCTTGAGTGATCTTTTGTGTTTGTTTTATGATAAGTTGAATGATTGGTTCATTAATGTCACTAAGTTGTTTTCACCAATAAGTTGTTTTTACCAATTTAACAATTAAGTCTAATTAAAAGTTGAGTTTCATGACAATGCCAGAACAATTGTTTAGAAGGAGGCCAAATGAAAATTTAATTTTTTATAGTCTTATATTTTTATAATTTTTAAATGATTAAATTAAATTTTTATAATTTTATAAGGGGCCAAAGTGTAATTTTATCTTTATTAATTTAAAATTTTAAAAAAATTTAGAGGACCTAAATAATAATTTTTCATTTTAGGGGGCCGAGGCCCATGCCAACCCCCCTAGAATGCCTTTGTTGAGTTTCTATTATTGGTGTCTAATAATAGCGTTGAAACTTGAAATTCATTCTAGTTGTAGTCAAGGGCTGAGAAAAAAAAATCATGAGATCAAATTTTGAAAAATTAAAAGTACGCAGAAATTATATAAAATAATGCATAACATTTATACTCGATAAAACCAATGTATAATATAAACTAATCTGTTTTAACATTTTGGTAAACAAATAAATTTAAGTCTTAAATATATAACAATTTTCATGAAGTCAACGTATAAGTAATTTTTTTAACAAAAAAAACTATACAAATACTTTTAAGTACATACAATACATCAAACACAAGATTCACAATAATCTCGTTAGCAACAAATCATAGACACCCCGGTCGACATACTATCCAAAGTCGAATTACATCCACTATGGGTCAAGAATCCACTAATAGCCCAATGGGCCAAGACCTCCTCTTGTTGAGCCCAACCCACTATGTACCTTTTTTTTTCTTTCCCTTCCACGAGCTCTGCTGGTACATCGTCGTGTCCCCTGTCGTTTTCCAGCACAATTTCGGGCCTGAAAACCCTCAAAAACCTCTTCCCACTATTAACAAGCCCAAACCAAAACTCCATGAGTTGCCCTTGACAAAACTGCAATGCTACTAAAACTTATATAAATCGTAGATCCCTCTGATTGCTTGTCAAGCCATGTGAGGCAACTTTGATCTACTTCCCTAAAACTATTCGAGGACCGATCCTACAATGTCCGGTTTGTGGCGGCAAGTCTTGTCTGGAGATGCTCATGGAGAGGTCAAAAGGTGTAGATTTTGGGACATTTGGTCCGCATTTGTGATAATGTAGCTCCTTCTAGCTCTTCAAAAGTGTTTAGTATGAGTCCATTGGCCTTGAAATTTTTCTTTGTTTCTCGGGCCATAAGTTGAAGAAATGTGTCCATTAGATCACTGGCTTGGCAGAAACTAGGAAAGATCTCGGAATCTAAGAAAAGTTTCTATGATTGGAACCTTGTTATCAAGCAATCCATGTCTTGGTTTTGTAATAATTTTGGTTAAATTCTTGTTTTCGTCTCTAAACTATACTTAACTTGGAATTTAGTTAATATACTTTAATTTGACATAATTTGACGGTTATTATTGTTACACTTTGACCTAAATCGCTAACATTAGCAAATTCTATCAGTTAGCTGATATGGATTTAAAAAAAATTTGAAACCCCAAATTTTTTTATGTCATTTAAAATGTAAAATTACTATAATATTCCATTAATTTATCATTTAAAAAGAAAACTAATTTGTAATAGTATTAGTGATTTGGACTAAAGCATAATGTTAAAGGAAAGTCGGTCTCAGACCCCAACGAAAAGTATTGTTCATGTGTTGTCTCTTCTATATTTCGTGGATGTACAAGTAAGGCCTTTAAGCCTTGGTTGCTGGTTTGAAGTTTGAACTCCCACAAGCGCAATATGCATAATTAATATTTTGCACAATCTTAGCATTTCTCCCATGAGTTTACAAGTCATATCTCCACTAATCAAGGTGTTTCTTAAATTCCGCAAACCGTTTTCGGCTCTCAATGGAATACGGGAGACAAAACCTTGACACAAGAACAATACTTTCTGTTGAGGGTCCGAGATCCCCTCCTCTCAACACATAACATCTATAATAATAGGATGATTAAATTATACCAAATTAAAATTTAGGAACTAAATTCTCAAATTAAGTATAATACAGAGACAGAAAACATTATTTTCACAAAATAACACACTTGTTAGCTGTTTGAATTGGAAGCTAATCTTTTTTCTATATTGAAAGAGTATGATATGACAATGACATACCTTTGATTGGAAGCTCTCCTGCTTGGATCATATCAGAAATTGAGAAATAGACCCAAATGCAACCAGCACTAATGGTACAAAATTGAATAATGGGGATCCCAAGCTCATTAGCAACATCAAAGGTAAGCCCTAAAGCACCATCTCCTATGATACAATCCGGAGGTGGGTTATCAATTCCAAGCTCTCAAACATATCCCCTATGGCAAGGCCTACAAGAGGATGATCTTGGGGAAGCCCATCCGGTATGGTCTCGAATTTGAACCCTGGATATTGGGTGAAATGGGAAAGAATATCGATGTGACAAACGAGACATTCGTGGTTGTACTTGGAGTTTAAGAAGGTGACCTTGAGGCTTGCAAGTGCCAAAAGCTCAGCAAGCTTGAGCATGGAGTTCACATGGCCTTGTGCTGAGAAAAGGGAAGATGAGTACGTGGGGAGATTGGTGCATTGCCTCCACCTTTTGTAAATATTTAGCATTATAGTAAATATTAAAAATCAAAATATATTAATGTGTACCAGTTTAAACTATATAAATTGTATTTACTGTCCAAATATATTATTTCTCCAATTTTTGTCTAACAATGTAATCTACGAATTATAGTTCTATTAGTGTTTTTCTTTAATCTGGAATGATGCACGGATTTTGTTTTAAACTAGAAGTTATTTAGTGTCATCATATCCGATAATTGATTTTAACAGCGTGATTAAATACATAAATCATTAACAAAAAGCTTAATTGATTTATAGATTAATAACGAGAACTTAATTAGATTCCAATTCAATACAAAAATTCAATTATAATTTTTCTTTCATTTTCTCTTAAGGGCTTTTTAAGCTCCGAAGCTTAAATAAAAACCACAAAAGTCAAGGACAAGCATATTACTCAACTGAGATGCTGCAATTGTAGTCAATAGAGACAATAACGAAGACACAAAGCAATTCATGGTGTTATCTATTTAAAATGTTAGCTAAACACAAACTGGTACATTGTTTGAAAAGTTGAAAAATCCAGTGCCCCTGTATGGTGCAAGGAATCCCTGCACCCATCTGCAACCTATTACAACAGCACAGGGACTTCATGTACGCATAGGTACATTCATCGCCTAATACTATTAAGTAATTTATCTGTCATCTAACCAAAATTTTTTTTAATTTAAAGGCTTTTGTTGCAAAGTAATCAAACTCTTTCACAAGACTTGCCCATACTATGGCCAAACTTGAAATCGAAAGGGTTGTATTGTTTGCTAAATACATAGGACAATCGTGGTAAATCTACGTATGGGAATTCTTTAACACTGGATCCTCTATTACACTGGTCGTAAAATAAGTTTGAATAATTTTGAGGTGTTCCAAAGAGATGGGATGGTCTCGGCCTTCCATAACAAGTATACATCTCCTGGAGTAGTAGAACATTAGTTGTTCGACTAATGTTCTACTACTCCGGGAGATGTATATATGTTATGGAAGGTTGAGACCATCTCATCTCCTTGGAACACTTTAAAATTGTTCAAGCTTATTTTACTGCCAGTGTAATAGCGGATCCAATGTCACAGAATTTCCATACGTAGATTTACCACAATTGTCCTATGTATTTGGCAAGCAATACAACCCTTTCGATTTCAACATTGGCCATAATATGGGTAAGTTTTGCCAAAGAGTTTGATCACTTTGCAACAAAAGCTTTTAAATAAAAAACAAAATTTTGGTTAGATAACAGATAAATTATTTAATAGTTTTAGGAGATACCTATGCGTACTTGAAGTCCCTGTGCTGTTGTAATAGGTTGCAGATGGGTGCGGGGATTCCTTGCATCATACAGGGGCACTGGATTCTCCTGAGCATCATACAGGTTGGGATTGGGGCTCTAGAGTTCAGACTAGAGCTGCAAGCTGAAGGAGGCAATTGAAGTGCCAGCTTGTAGAAGTCTATTACCGGAGTTGCTGGCGGATGGGTTTCTGCAAATGCTACCCATAATGAAAAACGATACAATGCATTTTTATAAATTCACAAATAAAAAGAGAAGTACTCCATATATAGATATTACATGCATGGATGGTTGAGCTGAGACTGGATGATTGTGCTTTGCAGGCACCTGGTTTATGATCTCCTTTATAAGCTTGGCACACATATTTCACAAATTTTTCTAAGTCCTACAACCGTGAAATAAATATTGAAGTTACTTGTCACAAAATGTTTACTTCACAATGACACCAAGAGAGAAATGAACAAACTCGCTTGTCTGAGTGGCTGATTATTCACCACCACCCATGGCACATATTCATGAGGTGGCTTCAGATGTGCAGTCTCGTTAGCTTATTGCAGCAGAAGCTGCATTTTATTAAGTTGGAAATTCAATGTTAGAAAAAGCAGAGGAGGAGTGTTAGTTAAACGCTAAGACATGCAACCAACCTTATAACCAAATCCAGTAGTATAGCATTTGTTGATTATCTCCTTATTCAATCTCAGCTTTTCACTGCAATTTTTCCACAGTGTTTTATAGTATAGTGACAAAGTAGCCTTGTCATTAACATTATCTAAAGAGAAAATGGGGGGGGGGGGGGGGAGAAATAAGCCAGAATATTGCAAGAGCAGCCAAAATATAGAAGATCAATGGTTGAAGATAAGCCATTGTTTCAGTGGTGGCTTTTGCACAATGCTGAACCTCCATTATGCAAGGCTTCTTATAGTTGAGAATTGGGGTGATGGTTTTCTGTCACTTTCACCAAGCCATGTATAGGATGAAAATTAAAATTTGACTATTTTTATATAATTAAAAAGCAGAGGGATTGAAACTGGAAATTAACTATTATTGATAAGAATTAGGGTGATAGTTTTCTGTCACTTTCATTAAACATGTGACAAATTTGCAAAGTTATCATCCCTAAAAAAACAATTATACACCACCTCAAAAAATGATTTACATGAATATTGCAATGATTTACACAGTTAAAATTCTTCAATTAAATTTATTAGTGTGGCATTTTAAAATTTAAAAAAAAAAATACTTGATAATCATGCCATAAAAATGGTATCATAATGGACTTAAATTTAATAAAAAAAATTTAACGATGTAAACAATTCTTTAAATTTACGTCAGAATTTTCATTAGAATAAAATGTTTAGACTAACTAATGACATTATAAATATTGAAACACCAATTTATAAAAAAATTCAAGTTTAAAGGTCAAATCTAAAATTTTAATATAATATAGGAACCAAAATTGAGATTTAACTATTTTTATATAATTAAAAAGTAGAGGGTTGAAACTGAAAATTAACCATTATTAAGAAATGGGGTGATAGTTTCCTGTCACTCTCAATAAACCATGTGACAAATTTGTAAAGTTATCATCCCTGCTAAACAATTATATACCACCTTAAAAAATATTTATATTAGGATTGAAAAGACAATAAAATAAAACCTCACTTGATGGTTTCATAATTAAGGGTGTTTATCGTTTCACATTTGATGTTTAAAAAACATTTTATTTTTTTATGAAGTTAAGAATTGACTTACTTTTTTACAAAACCGACTCAAAGAAATTAAAAAAATTATGAAATTGACTTAGAAATAAAATCTTATACGAGAATGAATATTTTTTATGGTGTCATGGTTCCACTAAAGCACATTGCATTTGGTTTAAATCTTGATTAAGAGTATGATAATTAATGCTTAGCAGAGAAAATGAATTAATTTATTTTTATATGTACCAACCACGACTACGTCAACTGTTATTCTTTCACATGAAATAGTGTAGAATATCAATTTAACAAAAATGGATTTACATAATGTTAATGCAAATTCCTCTATCAAAGTCTCAAAATTATAATGTAGCATTGGCTGACAGGTATTTTTATGCATAAAAATATACTCATTTTTGTTAAATTGTGATTCTCCTTATATTTGTATGTGATTCACAGCAGTAGGCTGATTCTTTCCTTTGCGCTGAGTAAATTAAATTATTGAAAGTGTTCGAAGTCAAATATTAATCTAAATGTTGCAATAATTAATGCAACAAGGAGACTATGAGTGATTCTTGCCTTATACCATGATAGAAAGGGACAACCAACAAAGCCAAGACTTATCCATTTATCAAATCCAAATAGTGGAACCTTGCTATCTCGACCATCAAAATATATCTAGTTTTGTTAAATTGTGATTCTGCTTACACTTCTATGTGATTCACACCTGCTGGCAAAAAGATTAGCTTAACAATATTTTTTCATTTGTTGAGTAAATTAAAATTATTGAAGGCGTTCGAGGTCAAATATTAACTTAAATGTTGCAATAATTAATGTAAAGGGGAGATTATGAGTGATTGCAGATCATTCCATAGATAGAAAAGGACAAAAAAAGTAGACAACCAACAATGTCAAGACTTCCATTTATCAAATCCTTGCTATCTTAGCTCAACCATCAAGATGTAATGTAGTAGTTTATCAAACACTGTTGAAGCGTGTAAGGGATTTAACTGGAAGCTTTGGGAGAATTTCCATCTCCAAAGCTTTCGCAATTCAAATCTTGGCCTCTGCATCTTTCTCTTTTTATTTTCTTTGATCTTATTTGTAATTCAGTAAGAGGAATAAATAAGCAAGCAAAATGGGAGTTGGTAGGTGTCAGCTATGGTCCAAACCTTAACCATGAAGCAAATAAGCATTAAAGGTAAGCATTTAATAGGCAAATTTGACTAAGAGGAATAAATAAGCAAGCAAAATGTGAGTTGGTAGGTGTCATCTATGGTGCTAACCTTAAACATGAAGCAAAGAAGCATAAAAGGTAAGCATTTGATCCATTATAATTACATGCATGTCATTTAGGAAATTTTCCTTATTTGCATGTGTATCCATGTGAATAAGGATTAAGATCAAATATAATATTTTTCTTTTGAATTTAGTCCCCAATTGTTTAAGAATTAAGATAAAATAGTTTAAATTTAAAGAACAATATGCTCCACATTTATTCACCTTCTGTATATTTGGAATTTAATTTTTAATTTTTAATTTTTAAAATTTTAGTCTCTTTATTTTTTAAATTTAAAAATTCAAGATGTTTAAAATTCTTCTAATTTTTTTTTAAAAAAAGTACTTGCTCCATAATCATTATAAACATTGAAGCACAAAATAGTCTCAAATTTTAACATAATATAGCAAATTTCTTTATCAAAGTCTCAAAATTATAATGTAGAACTGGTTAGCTGGTATTTTCATGCACAAAAATATATCTATTGGGATTGACCTGATTAAGCAACGAACAAGAAAAAATAGAGGAATAAATTAAAAAATTAAACACACAAATTTAATGTGAAAAAACCCTCTAAAGAAGATAAAAAATCACTGGTAAAAATAATTTTATTATAATAGCAAAAGAAACGAAGAGTAAAAAAAGATGGAGATAAGAACTAAACCCCGAAAACTCAAATATAAAAAACCCTCAAAACGTAAACACAAAATTCTCTAAATTGTAAAAGAGCCTATTTATAGCTAAATTCATAGATCAAATAATAATAAAATAATCTAAACTAACCAGTGTTTGATTGAAATAAATAAATAAAGTTTAAGTAAAAAATTATTTCTCAAATTTGACTGAAATATAAGTCATACTTAACTATATCTGTTTTTATTAAATTGTGATTCCCCCTTCACTTGTATGTGATTCAAACTAGCAGGCAGATTCTTTTGTTTACGTAGTAAATTAAGTATTAAAGGTGTTCAAAGTCAAATATTAACTTAAATAGTGCAATAGTTAATGCAAAAGGGGGACTATGAGTAATTGCATATGACACCATAAATAGAAAGGGACAAAACAGTAGGACAACTAATAAAGTCGAGATTTCATCCATTTATTGTGGAATACAGAACATAAACCATAAATGGAACATAAAGAATATAAAATAATTGGAATATATAATTTATATTTTTCTTTTGATATCTAAAAATTTATGGAAAATATTGTAAAGTGAAATAAATACATATATAGAAAAAAATATTTATATTACACGCAAATTATGGAATTCCTTACTAAATATGATTTGTAAATTGGGGCTTAAAATACACACTCCATTACTTTTATCTATTAATATCTGTCTATTAAATGTGAAAATTAAATTTATTTATATTATATGATACACGAGTTTTGTTTTATGTATGATTTAAAAAAAAATATACTTTTAAAATTATTTTAAAAATTCTAATGCTTCATAGATATCATGATTGAAAAAGTAAAAAGATTTATGTTTTCAGAACTAGATTGGTGGTCGAACCGATCAGACTATCAATTTTCGATTTGATTAATTCAATTAATTTTACCACAAATTCAATCGATTTATAATAAAATAATAAAAATATATTATAATATTATTTAAATATATGAAATGTTATTTCAGACAAATCAATATTAATTATCAAGTCGATCATCTTTCAATAAATCCTAATTTTAGGTTTGATATTATCTTATGAATACTATATATATATATATATATTGCTTTCAATTTGTCTTTTTGTCATTTATTTCAAAATTAAAAGCTCTTTATGGCACTTTTCCTTCGTATTATTTTATTTTTTACTCAACTGGAAGTTAGCAAATTTAGATAAACAATGAAAAATAATTTACTTTCTTCGTATATGCCAACTTTCCCATTTAAGACTATTTTTAGAATATGATAAAAATTGTCACTCTATGGTATATATGGTACAAAATTTCATTACAATTGTGTGTTAAATAAAGTATTGTTTAACCTATAATTGCATTGCTTAATGTGTCAAAATCTTCATTGCAATAGTGTGTTAAAACGGTCACTAACGTTATCGATTTATAATATTTTGGTCATTGAATTGTTAATTGTAACATTTAATCATCATTTTAGACAAAAAAAAAAAAAAGAAGAAGATTAAATTTCACATCTTGTTTCTATACTTTTTCTTTATGAATTAAAGTAGAATTAAGCTTAGATATCACATTGATAAACAGAACTTGAAATACTAAATTTGACTTTTTGAAAGAAGAGATACCGCATCAGAACAAACCCTAAAGTATAAGAGCTAATTTTGAAATTATTCTATACTAGCATTTAATTTATTTACGACAAAAACATTATCTTACTATCTTATGCTTTGGGGAAAGGAGTATTGAGAAAGAAGATAAGAATAGGGATTGAGAGGAGAAGTGGTAAGTTTTTGAGGAGGTTAAGGTTGCCTAACAATGTCAAAATTGATCAAATCAAGGCTACAATGGAGAATGGTACATGTGCTTTCTGCTGTTGTGCTTGTTAGGCAAAAAAAGATTGCCAAAAAAGAGAGGGTAAAATGTGATGATTTTGAGGTGTTTAGAAAAGAGTTTTTCACATAAATATATATTATAAATATAATATGATATTTTTCTATTTGAATCGTTAATTACCGAGTGTAATTCAGAGTTCTAATGAAATTGTTGATGTCTAAAGATTGAACTACAATAAGTATTAAAAGTGAAAATAAACCATACATAATATTTATTTATATTTTTGTTAGAGATGGTAAGAAAACTTGGGTTGCAAGTAATAAAATAAAGAAAATTTAGATAAAAGACTTGAAGCGTGAAAACACTATTCTTAATGTTTTTAAATTTGCCTTTAGGATACAAGAAGTCATACCCAACGAAAAAGAAAAGTAGCAAAAATAACATTTTAAGCGTTCTATGTTTTTTCATCGAAGTTTCACTTAGTATATAACCTATTTTACTTGTTTATCTCATTGCCGAATTTTTTTAATATTAAAATTTTAAATTCTAAAATAAATTAAATAAATTCTTGAATTTTTTATCCAGAGATAATATCAACCAATTTGTTAATATAATATTAAAATTAATTAATTTAATATCCTCTTAAAGTTTAAAATCTTATTTTATATTTCCTAATTATCATTAACAAAATAAACTCAAATAACTCATATTTAAAAATTGTCTATGAAACTTGATTAATTTTTTTATTATATAACTCGAATCTTCCATACTAAGTTAAAAGTAAAAGAAAAAAATATTTGCAATTAATTAAATTAATTTTTTGTTCGTTGTTAGGAATGAAAGATAAATAAATTAATTTAATTAATAGCAGAATATTTTTCTTTATTTTTAGTTTAGCATAGATTTAACATCATATAATAAAAAAATTTTAAATTTTATAAATAATTATTAAAAACAATAGTTTTCAGAGTTGGGTTTGGATAGATGTGTTCAGCGTTGGGCTTTTAATCATTTAGTTCTTTTAATTTTTTATTCATTTTTTTGGGGATTTGGGCCGATAGGCTAGTAGGTTCATTGTTGGCTCCTCTCTCATTTGGACCAAGAATTTAGGCCTAAAAATATAAAAATTCGGTCTAAATCATCTCTCTGGATTTATATATACATATATATTACCTACCCGAAAACCAGAACCCCATCAGCCCACAAAGATGGTGCGGGGTAAAATCGAAAAAAGTCAATGTGGGCAAATGATGGACTCGGATTTTATATGCTAATGCTTAAACTGTGGGTCAGTTTCATATATATGGTTGTTTGAGAAAGATCTAATACACAGAAACAAGGTGTAATTGATGTTTAATGGTCTGATAAGTCGAAAACGATGTTCTTAAATAGTAGGTATAGCAGCTGACACATGACTTTTTCTCTAGTTCCATGTCCATTGTAATATGTAGAATTCATCTACTTGTTTGGGTATAAATTGTTGAGAAGTGCCATCCTCTGAGTTCAAGTTGTAGACAAATATAGCTGAATATTGCATTCAAGAAATGGAAACTCAAGTGAAGTACATGTGGGTTGTAGTGTTTGTTGTGAGTATGAGCATTGACGGGTTCAATGGAGTGGATGCAACTCATGATTATTATGGTCCCTGTGGGAAACATGACATTGAGAAGGAAGCTCAGAAGCTGTCTCCATGTACATACGCTGCAAAATACTGGAGAGCTCCGGTTTCTGAGCGTTGTTGTGCCATAATAGAGAAAAAGCTCAGCAATCCAGGCTGCCTCTGCGCTATTCTGCAAACTCGTACCGCATACGATGCGGGGGTGAGGCCAGAAGTTGCAGTGACCATTCCAAAACGCTGCAACATTGAAGTTCGTCCTGTTGGTCACAAGTGCGGAGGTAAGTACAATTTTGCATGCTGCAGTTTTCATTTCCTTGACTTTAGACATATAATGCTTTAATTGATAGTGTTGGTTTCATTCTGATGAAGCTATTGTTTGTTTATTTGTTGCAGGTTTCCCATTTGTTTAAGATTGACTACCCCATGATTCATCTTCCTGCACTACACTGCATAGTATTAGCAATATAAATATGCTGGATTTTGTGGAAGTTGCTAGTCGATATGGTCGATGAGCTTCATTGTGAAATCTTAAATAAAATTGTAATTGTATGTTTGAATAATAAGTGAGTGTAGTTGTTTCTTTGAATAATAATAAATAAAATGATACTTATCTTTGCAAGTCATTTGCTTCTTGTTTATTAATCTCTACTATATAGAATTTTTTTTTTGAAATTAGTTACTTGATAGATAATTTAAAAAAGAGAAATTGGAACACATAAATATAAAAAAAAATTGATGCGTCGTTGAGAGCACCAAAAATATCCTATTCCCTATAAAATAGTAAAAATAATAGTAAAGTAGAAGTAGGGTCGAATCCTTAGGGATCGGATTGTACAAATGCTCGTTCTTGAAATCCTGGACAATTTCTTGGGCAAGAAAACCTGCGTTCCTGAAAAATAAAAAATAAAATTAAGAACCTGGAAAAATAAAAATAGAATTTAAAGTGAATTGAGTTTGCGAAATTAAATAAATTGCAGAAATTGAAATGAGGAAAAATAAATAGAGTTGGGAAAAGAGAAAGTTTCTTATGTGGCGAGATTCCAGCCTCCGGTTGTCTCATTTCGCCTTGGGTTCAATCCTTGGCTTTTAAGTAACCCTTCTCAATTCAAGTAAGCCAGTTATAGTGAAAAAGGATGTCTACGACCATCAGCTCCAAAGATTAGACTTACGATTTTTAGGGAATCTGACTCTAGCCAGTAATCTATGCTAGATTAACGCTTCTCAATGGCGAATCCCACGCCATTTTGTCTCTTTGACTCGCCAACCTCTGACGCAGTAAGTTAACGAACCGACTGTGCAATCCTTCCAAAACATACAAAACGGCCGCCTTTGCATATGCTGAAAAGCTTACTTCTTAAGGGCCATGGACGGAAGCGCTAGCCCGTAGTGCGGAGAAACGATTAATACTTGACGAGAAGGCTAAGTACGGATTCTAGGCCTCAAGAACCCTTTTTGGGGAATATAAAAATGGAAAAAGAAATTTTATTGAAAGAAAATATGAAGAAACAAAAACCTAGACTTTCAAGGGGAGAGTGTTTACAGAAAAAGATGAACCCCAAAAAGAGTCACTTCGCCCCCTATTTATAGTGCTAGGGAGATAGTTTAATTGAACTTAAATTCTAAAAAGATAAATACATTTAATTAAAGATAAATAAAGATAATTTAAATAAAATCCTAAATTTAAATAATCCTAATAATTATCCTAATATTAATTATCCTAATATAAATAAAATGGAGTCTTATAAAATAAAATCTCTTCTTTTTGCATTTTTAGTCCTTGTGTCTTCCATACTCGCACTTTTGGCACAATCTTTTTCCTGTGTCGCATATCAGCCCATTGTGTCTCCAAATTCGCACTTTTGTCCCTTAATTTTGCTTTTGCCTCCAAATCAGTCCCTAAAAGATAAAAAGACATAAATAGCTCAAATTAGTAGGATCAAGCTCAGAATAAACACATGATTAATACATAAAAATACGTTATTCTAGAGCATTATCAAATCCCCCCTACTTAGCTCATGCTTGCCCTCAAGTATGGTTCCTGTCCACCGTAAAAATAAAATCCTACCATGAAAGAAATTCTACTCTAAAGTTTTATAAAAATTAATCAAAATGCATACAAAAAATAAAGAGAACCTTTAGCTTGATTTAAGTAAAATTGAAAAAGTGTTCCAATTAACACACATAAAATTAAGATCGACTTGGATTATTTCATGAAAATTAGGTAATTTACCAAACCTATCAAGACACCCTATTCGTTTTTACCTTTAGTCCTCACATTTTATTAATATGACTTTTTTTTCTTTTTTTTTCTTTTTGTTATAGAATTTTAATTTAATTTATTTATTTTTACTTAGGAATATACTGTACCTTTTGACGCGAAGAGAGATGACAACCCAAGCACCCCACCCCGGTTACTCAGCCCAGCACATTCCTAATTTTTTTATTACTCCTAGGAACATATCGAACCTTTTGACGCGAAGAGAGATGACAAACCAAACACCTCACCCCGGTTACTCAGCCTAACACATTCTTAGAAATTAATTCCGGTTAGTGGAGTTTTACCTAACATGTCACACAACCTTTTGACGCGAAATAGGATGACAACCCAAGAACCCTACCTCGGTTACTCAGCTAGTCACGTCTTAAGCTACACTCATAACCACGAAAACATTATTATTATTAAACAAAAATTTAATTTTGGAGGACTTAGGAAAAACAATAAAGTGTAAAAAATAAGTTTCAGTAACCACCTTAATAGTCATGAAAATATTTTAAGCATACAATTATATTAAGTGTTCTCTTGTATTTAGACTTAATCAAATTTACCAAAATCAAGATAGGGTTAACTTTATTAATCATAATTATTTAAACTAAAAGAAATAAAACAGTGGAGATGAAATCTATCAAGCAAAATCATAATTAACTCAATAGATAAGACTCATGCATGTGGGTCAAACAGAGGGCAAGTCGTGGTCAAATTCTTGGGCATAAAAAGAGGCAAAATATGCTTAAAAAAATATATGGGCAGCAACAACCAACTCAGTAGCAACAACAAAAATTCAGTGTCGTAACCATTTTTTGGAAAAAAAAACGGGAATCGACTTAGATTTTTAAAAATGAAAACGAATAGAGGGAGTCGCCACCAATCCTTTTGATGAGGTGTGATCGGGTCACCTTAAATTAATCATTTTAATAAAAGTTAAGATTTACTAAAATGATAATTTTTGGTCTACGAAAATCAAAAAATGAGTTCGGGAGTCGGTTACTCACGAGGAAGGATTAGCACCCTCGATACGCCTAAAAATTGATACCTAGTTGATTAATTAGTGTCTTAGTGTCGAAAATTGAAAACTTGAAAGACTTTGAAATACGATCCCTCTTTGTATTAATATCGATTTAAAAATGATCGAATAAATTAAAACGGATGTTAAAGACTCTCTCACCTCGAAGTAATAAAATGTCACGCCCAGTAAGTTAGGACGCGTCATCTCGAACTTTGAGAATGAGCTTGCCTTTATTTAAAATTCATGTATTTTAATTCTTCTTTTTTTTAAAAAAAAAAAAGGATGTTCGGTTATTTAGGGTAAACGAGAAAGGTCGAAACCCAGTAAGTTAGGGCACGTTTTCTCGAATTTCTTAATACCAAATATTACCTTTATTTGTAAAAGCTCTTATCTCGAGATAACAAGATGTCATATTCAGTAAGTTAGGACACGACACCTCATATCTTCGAGAGTAAGCGTTTATTTCAAAACTCGTATTGTGATTTAAAAGAATATGCCGCTATTTAGGTTAAACGAGAAAAATCGAAACCCAGTAAGTTAGGGCACGATTATCTCGAATTACCAAATACGGAATATTTACTTTTATGAAAGAATTATTTTGGGTTGAGTAAAATTAGCATAACATAAGTCGTAATAAAATGGGATAATAAAGAGTGCGTAAACAAATACAAGTTTTGATATTGATAGACATAACAGAATAACCATAGATGCAGATGTAAAGGATAATGATAAGAGCAAAAATAAAAATAAACGAATAAAAATAATAAATAAGCTAGGAAATATTCGAAATTAAAAGGAACTAGTAATAAATAAACAATCATTATGTAAAACTAAAAATGATAGTATAGTAATGATAATAACAATATTAATAGTAATAATACAAGTAATAAGTATTTTAAAGTTTGGAATGATGTATGAAAAGGTATATATGTATGTGTATATATGAATAAATGAATAATATATAATATGAGTGAGAAATAAAACAAAATAAGTGTATTTAAAGAGTAATGGGTAAAATATAATAATAATATAATAGTAGTAATAATAATAAGGTAATAAATAATAACGACAATAGTAATAATAATATAAGTAATGATATAAACGGATACATAGAGAATATATATAATAACATAATAATAGCTATGTAAAATTAATTAATCTAATAACATGATGATAATACTAGTAATAATAATAAGGTGGGAAACAATAATAATAATACATTAGTAAGAAGAAAAACAATATATTTGTAATAACAATAAATAATAATAATAATAATAATAATAATAATAATAATAATAATAATAATAATAATAATAATAATAATAAGTTAAATTAATTGGTAATGAAGTAATAAGTAAATAGATATAAAAAAAGAAGGTATATAATATAATATCTATATGAAATTATTTAGTTTAATAATGAAATGATAATAATAGGGATAATACTAAAATAAAGTTAATAACAATATGTTAAGTCATGATAATAATAGTAGTAATATTTAAAATATATGTATATATAAAAAAAAACAGTAGCAAAAGGATATGTATATATAATAATAATAATAATAATAATAATAATAATAATAATAATAATAATAATAATAATAATAATAATAATAATAATAATAATAATGGATATAGTAATAAAAATGGCATTATAACAAAATAAATAATAATAATAATAATAATAATAATAATAATAATAATAATAATAATAATACTAATAAAATAGAGCAGCCAATAATAATAACACCTTAATAAAAATAACAAGAACATGTTAGTCATAACAAATTAATGAATTAATAATAAAATGAATAAATAAATACACATAAAATAAAAAAATAAGAATAATCATAATAATAGTATTAGCAAACTAATAGTAATAATGATAATAATAATAAGCTTAATAAAAATAATACAATAATTACATTAATATTAAAAATGATTAATTTAATGTTGAAGGCATGAAAATGAACAAAAAGGACTAAAACTGAAACAAAACATAGTTCTGGGGCCAAATCAAAAAATAAAAATAAGGGGAGAGACCCATTTGGAGTGCGCGAATAACATAGGGGACTAAAAAGGAAATTTTTCCTTGCCCCAAAACACTGCGCTTTAATCGGGACCAAAATGTAAACGAAAAAAATCAAAGGGGCGAATTTAAGAGCATAACAAACTTAATTGTAAAATGTTAAAAAAAAGCGGAGGGACCAAAAGTGAAAATAACCCCTCCGCTTCAAAACACACAGATCCAAGGCTGGACGGGTCGGGTCACGGGTTCCCTCCCCAAAACGACGTCGTTTTGCGTTTGGGGAGGGTACCCCAAAACACTGCCGTTTCAAAGGCTTATAAAAGCCAAATTTTTTTGAAAATTTCATTTGCTTGCTGTTTCAGAAAAAAAAAAAAGAGGGAGAGTTCTCCCTTTCTCTCTGGGAGAATCCCAGATCCCGATCAGGAGGGGTCGCTGAACCGCCGCAGGGTCACCGCCGGTCGCAGCGCGGTGGCCGGAATTTCGAAAGGTACTATATATTTTTTAAAAAATTTCTATATTTTTTTGTGTTTATAGTATATATATATGCGAAATAAAAGGTTCAAAAAAAGAAAGAAATAAATCAAAAGAAAACAGAATCACCTTTATTTTTCGATTTTGATTCTATGTATTTCGGTTTCTTCTAGTTTGTTTTTTTTTTGATCTGCTGTTGTGTGCTTTTACTCTCTGATTTTGTGTTTTTTTTTAAATCAAATGCTTCTTTTTTATTTCTCACCAAAAAACTGAATCCTTTTTACAATTTCGTTTTGGTTTATATATTTGTGCACACTGCTCCTTTTTGCTTTCCGTCTTCTCTCGTTTAATGCTTGCAGGTGAATGATGGTGGACTTGACCTATCGGTGGGAGCAGAGGCGGTGGTGGATGGGACAAGGAACAAGTGGCTGAAGCAGCTTAGGGTTTCCTTAGCTTTTTCTTTTGTTTTGTGTTTGGGTTGGGCTAGGGTTTTGATTTGTTTGGGCTAAGAATTTTGGTTTAAGTTGGGTATTGGGTTGGTTTAATTATTGTAATTGGGTAGGGCAAATTGGGCTTGTACATTCAGCATCTAAAATGACAGGAATAATGAGGAATGCCTCCCCCCTACTTAAAACACATAGTCCTCGATGTGGAATAAATAAATAAATAGGTAGAAGAAAAGTTTAGAAGAACTCCCCGTGTAGTTATTGTCATTCGCGCATTATGGTAATGAGTTCTCCCTATTGTTGTTTCAGTTTACCCAGACAAAAAGAAAAGAATTTTATTAATATCTAAAAATAATAAATAATAAAATAATAAGAAAAAATAAATAAAAATAAAAATAAAAATAAAATAAAAATAAAAATAAAAATAAAAATAAAAACAAAATAAAAATAAAAATAAAAATTGGGTTGCCTCCCAATAAGCGCTTGTTTAACATCGCTAGCTTGACGCCTCAACTAGTATTGGGGCTGTTATAGCTGAATTCTTTCGTTCGTATGGGCTTGGAAATTCTCATTTTTTATCACGTCCACCATATTTGGGTTTAATCGTCCTTGCGCCTCTTTCTTTGGTTCCGTATTTTCCTCCAAGGGGTTGATCCCTTTTAAGTCGGCAATGGTCTCATCATTCTCCAAAAATGTGCATTTGAGATGTTTGGGAAGTGGTTTTAATTTTAGATCTGGTGCCTGCACAACAGAAGGTAGAAGTTTAATATTCATAGGAGCCAATAATTTATTAACAGATTCAAAATCCTCAAACATCATTTTAGATTTATCTCTATAAGATGAATCAAAAGTTTTTTCTACTGATGAGTCAATTATGTCGACACGGTTTACGTCCAAGACTTCACTTGGGTGACTAATAGTGCCATAAACGTTAAACTTCACGATCTCTCTGTCAAACTCCATCGTGAGGGTTCCGCTTCGTACGCCAATCTTAGTATTCGCAGTACTAAGGAAAGGTCGCCCCAACAAGATGCCTGAAGACCCAGGAGCGTTATCCTCCTCCATTTTTATCACATAGAAATCTGTAGGGAAGATAAGCCCATTAACTTTGACTAATACGTCCTCGAGGACTCCTTCGGGATGCACAATGGACCTGTCTGCCAACTGAATGATAACACCTATCTTTGTCAAAAAACCCGCGTTAAGTGATTCATAAATAGAATAAGACATAACATTTATGGAGGCCCCTAAATCACACATGGCCTTTTTGATCCCCAAATGGCCTATTTTGCATGGAATAGTGAACATACCCCTATCTTTGCATTTAACCGAAATTTTTCGCTGTAGCACTGCGGAAACATTCTCACCAACACTTACCTTTTCATTACCTGTTAGTTTTCGTTTGTTGGTGCAAAGCTCTTTGAGGAACTTGGCGTACCGTGGAATTTGTCTGATGGCATCCAATAGTGGTAGATTGATCTCGGCATTCCTGAATGTTTTGAGGATCTCCTTGTCTTCCTTACTTTTTCGACACTGATTTAATCATCCTGGGAATGGAGGTTGGATTTTCGGTAGTGGGGGTTTCGCTGGGACCTGTTTATCGTTTTCGGGTTTTTCCTGGGCACTTTCTTGGCCAAGATTTGTGCTAGGAATTGGTTCCAGCACCTTTCCGCTTCGCAACGTTACTGCATTCGCATTTTGCCTCGGGTTTGGTTTTGTTTGCGATGGTAGCTTCCCTTGAGAGTTTATCTTTTCAATTGACGTGGTCAATTCTCTTATAGATGCTTCGGTTTTCTGTTGGAAATCAAGCATGTTAGCTGCTAATTTATTGACCAAAGTTTCTAGAGAATTACCTGAATCTTGTGGCTGTTGTGGAACTTGGTTCTGGTATGGTTGGTTATATCGTGGGTTGGCCCCATAACTTAAGTTAGGGTGATCCCTCCATCCTGGGTTGTATGTATTTGCGTAAGGGTCGTATCGCCTTTGTGGTGGCCCAGGAAAATTTCCCACAGCATCTAAATGAGCCATAGTATCATCATTCAAACTGGGACATGCATCAGTTGTATGTTCAAGGGTAGCGCATATTCCGCATAACCAAGCTACCTTTACTTTTTCTGCAACAAGAGAATTCAAAATATTAGCAATTCTATCAACTTTATCTTCTAAGGTTGAATTACTTAGCTGATGAACCCTTCTAGGGGGTTCAGGATTGGCTCAAAATTGTTGAGAATTTGCAGCCATTGTGGAGATTAAGTCTCTTGCTTGTTGTGGAGTCATATTAACCAACGTTCCTCCACTCGCGGCGTCTACCATATTCATCTCCATGGGTTTTAGGCCTTCATAGAAGTACTGGAGCAAAGACTGTTCCGTTATACCGTGTTGTGGGAAACTTGCACACAACTTCTTAAATCGCTCCCAATAGTCGTACAGAGTCTCTGCGTCTTTTTGCTTTATGCCCAAAATTTCTCTTTTTAACTCAGCTGCACGCGACGCAGGGAAACACCTGTTAAGAAATAAGCGAGATAGATCAGCCCAAGTTGTAATGGATCCAGGAGGTAAATAAAATAACCATTCCCTAGCTGAATCTGCTAGGGAAAAAGGGAAAGCGCGCAATTTAATTTGATCCTCAGTTACCCCCTGAGGTTTCATACTCAAACAAACCATATGGAATTTTTTTTAAATGCTTGTGGGGATTTTCATTTTGTAACCCACGGAAAGTTGGCAGTAGCTGAATCAATCCTGATTTTAGCTCGAAATCAGTATCCATAGTAGGATACGCGATGCATAGTAGCAGTTGTTCTGTCGGCGCTTCGGCCAATTGCCGAATTGTCTGAGCCATAGGTTGAGGTGCTAAATTAGGGTTTACGTCAATCCTAGCGTTAAGCACTTCTTCTGGGGAATCGACTTCTACTTTTTCTCCTTCAAAAGTTTGAGTAGGGTTTTCGTTAACCCTAGACTCTGCTTCGTCATCGATTCTGATTTCTGGCGGTGGATTACTTTGAGTTCCAACCACCGCTGACTGCTTTTTTCTTAGCTTTATTTCCTTGCAATTAGCTCTCGCAGTCTTTTCAATCTCTGAATCAAACACAAGAGTTCTTGGAGCAGATCTGGTCATAAAAAACAAAAAAATAAGATTAGTACGTTATCGATCCCCGGCAACGGCGCCAAAATTTGATGCGTCGTTGAGAGCACAAAAAATATCCTATTCCCTATAAAATAGTAAAAATAATAGTAAAGGGGAAGTAGGGTCGAATCCTCAGGGATCGGATTGTACGAATGCTCGTTCTTGAAATCCTGGACAATTTCTTGGCCAAGAAAACCTGCGTTCCTGAAAAATAAAAAATAAAATTAAGAATTAAGAAAAATAAAAAAAATTTAAAGTGAATTGAATTTACGAAATTAAATAAATTGCAGAAATTGAAATGAGGAAAAATAAATAGAGTTGGGAAAAGAGAAAATTTCTTATGTGGCGAGATTCCAGCCTCCGGTTGTCTCGTTCCGCCTTGGGTTCAATCCTTGGCTTTTAAGTAACCCTTCTCAACTCAAGTAAGCCAGTTATAATGGAAGCGGACGCCTACGACCACCAGCTTCAAAGATTAGACTTACGATTTTTAGGGAACCTGACTCTAGCCAGTAATCTATGCTAGATCAACGCTTCTCAATGGCGAATCCCACGCCATTTTGTCTCTTTGGCTCGCCAACCTCTGACGCAGTAAGTTAACGAACCGACTGTGCAATCCTTCCAAAACATACAAAACGGTCGCCTTTGCATATGCTGAAAAGCTTACTTCTTAAGGGCCATGGACGGAAGCGTCATCCCGTAGTGCGGAGAAACGATGAATACTTGGCGAGAAGGCTAAGTACGGATTCTAGGCCTCAAGAACCCTTTTTGAGGAATATTGACAACTTTCGGCTAGATAGGTTTTAGTGGCTCATGATAATGGTGGAAAAGAAAATAAATATAAAATGGAAAAGGGAATTTTATTGAAAGAAAATATGAAGAAACAAAAGCCTAGACTTTCAAGGGGAGAGTATTTACAGAAAAAGATGAACCCCAAATAGAGTCACTTCACTCCCTATTTATAGTGCTAGGGAGATAGTTTAATTGAACTTAAATTCTAAAAAGATAAATACATTTAATTAAAGATAAATAAAGATAATTAAAATAAAATCCTAAATTTAAATAATCCTAATAATTATCCTAATATTAATTATCCTAATATAAATAAAATGGAGTCTTATAAAATAAAATCTCTTCTTTTTGCATTTTTAGTCATTGTGTCTTCCATGCTCGCACTTTTGACACAATATTTTTCCTGTGTCGCATATCAGCCCATTGTGTCTCCAAATTCGCACTTTTGTCCCTTAATTTTGCTTTTGCCTCCAAATCAGTCCCTAAAAGATAAAAAGACATAAATAGCTCAAATTAGTAGGATCAAGCTCAGAATAAACACATGATTAATACATAAAAATACGTTAAAAAAGAGAAATTGGAACACATAAATATAAAAAAAACAATTTGGACAAGAAATTTTAAGTAGGTGGAATGAAAGAAATATTTCTTAAATGGGGATGAGATTAACTATCAAGCTGGTTTAAAATGTGGAGTTATGTTCGCATTTGAACTTTATGAACTTCATATCTACCTAGATAATGGTGTTGAGAATCCCTTTTTAACAATTGGAATACGATTATTTTTCTAAACATTGTTGATCTATGGGGAGAGGTAATATCGATGGAAGAATCACTTTTAGAAGTTACAACTATGATAAAATGACTGGGGATTTTAACTAATTAATTAAGTTATATTAAGGAAGTTTTCATACTCAATTGCAAAGGTTATCAATTCCCAATTATAGTTTTAGAATGTAGAGATGTGTTGACATTAGTTCACTATTTTTGTATATAAAAGATTCTAAGTAATCCATATCTCTGGTGACATTGGTGTAGGAAAAATCAATTTAAAAATAGTGGAATTAAGCACAACAAAATTTTAGGAATTTTCTTTAAAACTGACCCATTGTGATGTTAATAGCAATAATTCTATTATACAAATTATACCCATGTTTTCAAATTAGGTGGACTTTTTGTTCTCGGCTTTCGACCTCGCAATCTTCTCCATTATCCTCAACCTTGATTTGCTAGAGTGTGGGCTCTATTCACAAATCGATGAACACTTTAGTGAAACTTTAAGAGCTAGAAATTGAAAGACGAACTCTGTTAAAAGATAAAATTTATTTGGAAATAAATTCTATATTTTGACAGAATATCAACGTACATTAGGTGTGTATTTGGCGTAGCGCCCTTAGTCTCTATTTGTAGATAAATTAACAAGCGTTTTAGTTTGAATAAGGTGTCACTTAATAATAATATTTTAATGGGAAAAATGACTCAGTATACAAGCTAGGGGCTGTGGTATGCTCTCTTTGTGACTAGGGTTTTTCACCCATCCCTATTAAACTGGGTCTAGTTGGGCTTCGTCATTTATCGAGTCAATTATATGTGTTATTTGATCTTTAAATTAATTTATATAATTTTTTCAGCCCAAAAGATATATTTCCTATTCCAAATAAATTATTTATTCATTTAATTAATTAAATAGTTAATTAAACTCATTAAATTACTCAACATAATTCTAATTACGTCAAAATCATGACGATTTTATAGTACTAAAATCTATGAATAAATCAATTTAATTAACTTGTTTTCATGAAACTATGATGACTTTATTAATTTAATTTCCACTTTGAACTTTAACTATTTAATTACAAAATAATTAAATAATAATTCGAAGTAATTGATTTAATTCCCAACTCATATTCTTGTCTATAGCAAGAAAGTGAATCTAGTTAAATAAAAAAAAGTAGATTGATTAAATTTATAGAAATAAAAAGTAGATGGATTAAATTTCAAATGTGTAAAGAGTGTAGGGACTAGGAGCAAATTAAACCATTTAAATTGAATTGGTTATACATAAAGAATTCCATAAAAGGTCAACAAATATGACCAATGAAGTAACCGAGTTGCAGATGAAGAAAGGCCCGAATTCCTATGAAAGACTCAAAGTTTCTGGCTGGATGCCCACTGAAACAAATTGAAAATCACAACTCTATATATAATATAGAGAAGTATGAGGTAAAGTAGGTAATTGATAGAGTAGAATTTATCGATTTCAGCTTGCGCTGCATGATGCTAGTTTGTATGAATGCTTTAACTGTGAGTCAGTTTCATATAGAGGGTAGTTTGAGAAAGATCTAATACAGAGAAACAAGATGCAATTGATGACATAATGGTCTGGCAACTCGATCAGTAACCATCAAGAATATTTCCATGATAATTACATCTTACACATTTATGATCTAGTTCCCTATCCATTTTCATATTTAGTATCTATTTGATGCCTATCCCTCTTCATTTTCAGTATTTATTTGATGCATCTCTGGCTGGTTGACGTGTTATATGTTCCTTGTATTTTTATTTTTCCATTGATATGAATTAGGCTCTCAACATAAGAAATGGACTCCTATAATGATCTAGAAAGTATTAATCCTAAACTCCTTAAGATCTTGGGTGAAAGTGTCAAATAACACTATTTCGTTATTTGTGCCTCTAAAAAACAATTCACCATTTTTTCAAAATCCTAAAGGGTGTACAACTTCAAAAATAAATTCAATACTGAATTGTTTAGTCCATGCTTCTTCACTAATAACCTATAAATCAATAGACGTGTTAGTTCCTTCCAATGGGTAAACAGTAACACCAAACGATCAATTAAACACCAATAGCATAACATCGTATTGTGGGAAAAACCCAACAAATATTCGCCATGTCAAATGAAAGAATTAGTACTTCAATATCACGATACATCCCTATCGTTGTTTTCCAATAACAAATTCTATCTATGTAATTTTTGTGTATAATTAGGAAATGAAATTTCCTTCCAAGAATCACTTCTCAGTGAATACAATGGAACATAAAATGGGTATATGATGTTATTCTTCACTAGTAACAATTGTATGAAATTTCCTTAATCATAAGGTAACTTAGGATGGAAGAAGGATATGGAGGCATTGGATAAAGAAGCGTGTGTGGGCGCATATATATGTATATATATATACATTAAGTATACGTGGATTGAGGGATAAATTTAATAAAAAAAAGAATACTATTAATAAAAAATATAAAGATGAAGCCAAATTTACCGGCCACGATAATTTTCTGAGAATGGATAGAAATAAAAACAAAAATTTAAGAGGGGTAAGTTTTAATTTGTTCATACTTTGGACATGCAAAAGAAAAATATACTTTTATATCTAGAAAAATAAAACGGAGTTAATATTTGCTTCCGAAAAATCATAGTCTTGCAGATGAGATATAAGAGGGCGTAACAAGTGTAGGTGTACACTTGATGTTAGGTCCTCTACTTTCGGCACATAATTGGTGTTGGAGACCAAGCATTCATCATCACCCATGTCTCACTGTTATTCCAATTACACCTTATTTATGTAAATAAATATTCTCATTCACTTCTTAATATCCAAATCCAATATCTTAACTAAGATTCTTCACATTCAATATGAACATCCAATCCAGGAAGGTATTGTTTGTTTTCTTCTTTTGTATGTCCAGCTTCTCGTTAATGTTTGATCTTCTTGAATTCAGATTTTATTTTTTAAATGCATTTTGCTTTGAAACAGGAGTTTGAGACCACAAATGCACAAGGTGATGTAGAAAGAAAGGTGGAAACAATGGACTATAGTTCATCAGCTGGGAAGGGTCCAGAGATGAAGGCCGTGCAAGTGACTCACCAACATCCGCCAACCAACCAGAAGACCAGCGGCGGTGTCCTCACCGGTGCCGCTGCTGCTGCCACATTGGCCCTGGAATCCGCAAAAGATGCAATATCTCGAAATTAAATGGAACAAATGCTCCCATTAAAAGATTACCCTTTCCGATCGACTTTAGAATTGCTTACAATTTTCATTCTTTTGGGAGGGTATTAAGACTATATGTTTTGTATTTTGTGTAGGGTATTTGAGCAGTACTTCTATGTTTGTCTTGTAAGTACACAATATTCTTATTTAGAAATTATTATTGTTAGTGTGATTATTGTGAACAGGGGCGAAGCCAGAAAATTTGTTTAGGGGGGTCGGATGAAATTTTAATTTTCTATAGTTTATATCTTTATAATTTGTAAAGGATTAAATCAAATTTTTATAATTTTAAGGGGGCCAAAGTGCAATTTTACCTTTACTAATTTAAAATTTTTAAAAAAATTTAAGGACCTAAAATACAATTTTACATTTTAGGGGGGACTGGGGACCATGCCAGCCCCCCTGGCTATGCCCTTGATTGTGAAGCTTATGTTTGAAAATTGACATGTTGTATTCTCATTACACCAAAATACACTTAAGTAATTTTTTTTTGTGAAAGAAAATTACTAGTTGTATGTTGACTTTATGAAAACATTTCTGTTTAAAGCTTAAATTTATTTGTTCTAAATGTTTAATAAGAATGAAAAAATATTTAAAAGAAAGTCTACTAGTGAAGTAGAGAAAGAACAACAAGAAAAGAATGAATAGCTAAAGTGAGGTACAAAACAATTCGAAAAAGGTACATGTTATTCAAATTGGAGATCGATGGATGAATTATTGTTTGATTCCATACAATTATAGATTTAGTCCGTATTCTCCGACTGGATCATTCTTAAACCATATATTTATCAAAATATGAAATTTTAATCTTGACTCAAATGACAAACGTTAACCCATTAATTGGATTATTAGAGAGTAATATGTATAAATAAGAAGCTGACATAACATTACACATATGATAACGTGTTTGCAGCATCAGATTTTGAAAATAATAGAATTTAACTTAATGGATTTAATAGTTATCGTTAGTGAAGACTGAAATTTTAAAATTCTAAAAGTCTAATGACTATAAATGACCAAATTAAAGTATAGAGACTAAATCGACAATTTTCATAAAGTACAAGGACTAATAACATAATTTAACCTTTAGGCAAACTTTACAAAGATTACCGTTGATTTTTACTTAGATAAAACAATTAAAAAAAAGCTATCATATCAATATTTTTTAATTTATACTTTCATAGATGATAAAGTTTAAGTTCAATTGATATCGAAATTGTTATCAGTATAAGAGGACGTGAGTTTGAGCGTGTTGAAGTACACTTATTCCCAATTTTGTATAAAAAAATTACACTTTCATAAATTTTTTTTATCTAATTTAGATGTTTTCATATAAGCTAACTGACCTGTTTAAAAATTAATTATATATATATATTCCTAAAATATTAATTTGCCTTGTTTTTTTCCAAGTTTATTGGATGGTGGTTAGAGTGCGAAAGGTAAATATTATCTTTTCCTAAAATGCATCTAAATTATGCATTAAATGCTTGCCTTTTATGCATCTTTGCTTCATGGTTAAGGTTGCCACCATAGATGACGCCTAGCTTTTAGGAAGATGCAGATGCCAAGATTTGAAGTGCCAGAAGCTTTGGTGATGGAAATTCTGTCTAAGCTTCCAGTTAAATCCCTTACTCGCTTCAACTGCGTTTGTAAGTATTGGTGTTCTTTTTTTCAAACTCCCCATTTCATTTCCAAACATTATCACAACAATGTTAAAAGCAATAACCTTAATCTCGTTCTCCAACGACATGATCATGGCACGGCCAGCATGCCTTATTTCTCTCAAATTTCAGTCGAAAAAGATGAAAACTTTTTAGGAAAACAAAACATTCGATTTCCTTCTTTTAAGAATCAACTACGCTATGTTTATGGTGCTCGTCATGGATTATTCTGTTTAAATGATTGTTTAACAGATAAGGCTGCCATTTGGAACCCATCAACTAGAGAATTTAAAATCCTTCCTCCATCCTCAGCTCAACGCCCTACTTACCTAGGCCATACTTATGCCTGTGTTTATTTTAACCACGGTGCTTTCGTGTTTGATTCTAAAGCTGATGACTACAAATTCATACGATTTGTTACTCTTTCTTTTGTTAATACTGAATATGAAAATGCATTTGCTGAAAATATGTCCCAAGTTGAGTTGTATTCTCTTAAATGTGATTCTTGGAAGGAAATTTCATCTCCTAATTATACTCCATGTGGTTTAAATTGGGGTGATAATTACTTAGATGGAATTTGTTATTGGGAAACAACGATGGGGTACTATCCTGATGAAAAAGAAATGATTCTTTCATTTGACATGGCTAATGAGAAGTTTTTGGTTTCACCTATCCCAAAAATTTTCGAGTCTTACCCAGAACACTATATTCAAGTATTGGTGTTTAATAAATCGCTTGGTGTTTTTGCTTACCCAGTGAAAGGAATTGACAAATCTTTTAATTTATGGATTATGAATGAAGGAATATGGACTAAACAATTCAGCATTGAATCTATTCCTGGAGTTTTCAACGTATTGGGGTTTTGGAAAAATGGTGAAATGTTTCTTTTAAACACAAATTGTGAAGCAGTCTTGTTTGACCCCTCTACCCAAGAGTTCAAGGTGGTTGGGATCAATACTTACATGGAGCATCATCAGCACTACATCTCCGTTTTTGCTTATGTTGAGAACCTGGTTCCAATTAATGGAATACAAGAGCACGAGGATCGTATAATACGTCAATTAGTTTGAAATGCATCAAATAAATATTAAATATAAAAAGGGATATGAATCAAATAGATACTAAATTTGATAGCGGATAGGGAACTTAGAACATAAATGTGTAAGATGTAATGAGCGTTTTTCTCTCGATATACATTTTATGTAGACTATAGTTACTTGTGAGCTTCTTCATATTGTTGTTATTGTTTAGATTATATCTAAAATGTTAGCCTTTTCCTAGTTTATGTACATAATTATCAGAATGATTTTACAACTTTCCAAGCTGGATAAAGGATTGACTGATGTAGTCAATTGAAAAACATTTTTGATGATAATTTTTATTGAAATTAGTTTAATATATTTAAAATGCTTATATACAAGCAAACATTCCCCATATAAGTGCTTCCTTTTACATTTGATAATGTAACAATTAGTTTCTTATCAATTAATTCTTCTAACAATTTCCCTTCAATATCTGCAGGACTTCCAGTTGCATATACATCACAAAATTTAAAAAAAAAAAAATTTATTAAACTTAAATTAAACACTAAACGTTAACATTGTTATCTTTGAGTACTAAAATATATAACTTTTTTTCAAATATAGATATATTAGATTGGACCAAAAATAACATAAGTACCACATTAGAAAAAAGTGTCAAATTCTTGTTCCAAGTGATATATCAAGTCAAAATTAAATATTCAAACATACTTGATTTGAAGATAGAGATTGCTAAAAATTCTCAGGTATTCATTTGAACTTTTTGAAAATTTGTAAAGTTAGCAATTGGATTTGATCGCTTCAAGCATGGAACAGGAATACTTTAATTTAGCATATATACTTGCATTACAAAAAGGCAAAATGGGGATTAGAAGCTTAAAAAGTTACCCTTGCTTTCCCTAATGTTAGAAACTTGAGCACTAGTTGTTGAATATTTGTAAGTTGGATATGTAAAGGTTAAGTTAAAAGGAAAAGAAAAGCAAAACCTTGGAATTTTTAGAGACGAAACCTGATTAAATAATTTTGGGTATTTTGGGATGGTATTCATCCCTAATTATTTTGGTATGTTTTTGGACGGAATTCGTCCTTAAAGCCTTAGAGACGAAATTAATCTTTAATTATGAAGATTATTTTTCATAATTGTCCCTAAAACTTTTTAAAAATAGTTTTTAAGAATGCATGTGAGGGACTACTTAAATTGTCTCCAAATCTATTCGGGACATTTTTAATCTTCCCAAAACTCCTAAATTTTGTAGTGAACTATGCCATATAAACTAACTTACCTTATTTGTTTACAAATTTTGCTATGAATTATATATATCATATGAAACTGATTTTCCTAAAATACTAATTTTCCTTGTTTTTTTCCAAGTTTATTGGATGGTGGTTAGAGAGCGGAGAGTAAATATTATCTTCTACACGCAAAGTAGAGAAAAAAGAAGAAGAAGAAGAAGAAGAAGAAGAAGAAGAAGAAGAAGAAGAAGAAGAAGAAGAAGAAGAAGATGCAGATGCCAAGATGCAGATGCCAAGATTTGAAGTGCCAGAAGCTTTGGTGACGGAAATTCTGTCTAAGCTTCCAGTTAAGTCCCTTATTCGTTTCAACTGCGTTTGTAAGAATTGGTGTTCTTCTTTTCAAACTCCTCGTTTCATTTCCAAGCATTATCACAACAACCTTAAAAACAATAACCTTAATCCCCTTCTCCAGCGACTTGATGGCAACGCCGATCTCGCTTTTTTCTCTCAACTTTCAGTAGAAAAAGATGAAAACTTCTTAGTAAAACAAAACATTCGCTTTCCTTTTTTCATTCACAATTCCCCCCATGTTTGGGGTGCTTGTCATGGATTATTTTGTTTACATAGTTCTTGCATGAATGAGTTTGAGGTTGCCATTTGGAACCCATCAACTAGAGAATTTAAAATCCTTCCTCCATCCTCAGTCCAACGACCTACTTACCCAGGCCTTACCTGTGACCTTGTTATTTTTGACTGCGGTGCTTTCGAGTTTGATTTTAAAACTGATGACTACAAATTCATACGATTTGTTACTCTTTGTTATGTTGATAGTAAATGTGGAATTGAAAGTCCTGATGATGTGTCCCAAGTTGAGTTGTATTCTCTTAAATGCGATTCTTGGAAGGAAATTCCATCTCCTAATTATAGACCATTTGATTCATATTTGGGTAATAATTGCTTAGATGGAATTTGTTATTGGCAAATAACAATGGGGAACTCTCCTTATGAAAAAGTAATGATTCTTTCATTGGACATGGCTAATGAGAAGTTTTCGGTTTCACCTATCCTTGAATTTGTCGGGTTTTTCTCAAAAACCAATATTCAAGTATTGGTGTTTAATGGATCAGTTGGTGTTCTTGTTTACCCGGTGGAAGGAATTGACTAGTCTTTTGATTTATGGGTTATTAATGGAGGAGTATGGACTAAACAATTCAGTATTGAATCTATTCCTGGAGTTGTCAACCCATTGGGGTTTTGGAAAAATGATGAATTGTTTCTTTTAAACACAAATTATGAAGTAGTCTTGTTTGATCCCTCCACCCAAGAGCTTAAGGTGCTTGGGATCAATACTTACCTGGATCATCATCGCGAGTACGTCTCCCTCTTTTTTTACGTGGAGAGCCTAGTTCCAATCAATGGAATACAAGAGCATAAGGATCATATAATACGTCAATTAGTTGGAGATGCATCAAATAAATACTGAATATAAATAGCAATATATATCAAGTAGATACTAAATATGATGATGGATAGGGAACTTGAACATAAATGTGTAAGACCTAATGAGCATTTTTCTCTTGATATGCACTTTATGTAGACTATAGTCACTTGTGAGCTTCTTAATATTTCTGTTATTGTTTGGATTATATGTTTGAGATGTCATCGTTTTCAACTTTTCAAGCTCTCTTGCTTTCTTTATCAAAGGATTGACTGATGTAGTCAATTGAAAAACCCTTTTGATGATAATTTTTATTGAAATTAGTTTAATGTATTTAAAATGCTTAAATACAACGAAACATTACATTTGATAATGCAAGAATTAGTTTCTTATCTTTTCGTTCGATTTATTCCTTGAACTTTAGCATTTGATACAATATAAGTCTTGTTCTTAAAGAAAGTATCTTTGAACTTTAATATTGCTTCAGTAAACAATACTACTGATATTTGATATCATATTTTCAAAAATTATCTTATAATATCTTACATCTTAGTCCATCAAAATCATCCTTTGTAATTTTCCTGATTTTGGTGTGCCATTGATCTAATTTGCGTAACTTTTTCGTAAAAATGTTACTTTCAAATTTAAAGTGTTTTGGTTTATCACCATAATGTCAATTTGGATATGTTGTTGTTGGTTTTTGCAGAGAACTAACAGAAGCAAAGAAAAATAAGAATGAAAGGGATGATTGAATTCATAACCAAGCAGCTCTTATATACTTGCCTCAAGTAACAACCTCAACCAAAATTTAAACTCCTCCTACTAATAAGCTAACAATTCTCCCTAGGACTTAGTCTTATTAATAACAAACTTTACATCTCTTGAGACACTAACATTGTCCTCTTGACTTAAGTGCTGTAGATGCATAAGAAACTTAAATCAACTAACATAAATTTTTTTTTGTAAAAATATCTGGCATCTGATCCTTTGATCTGCAATAAACTAGTTTATTCAATATTCGCCTTCTATGAATTCCTTCTCGACTAGTACAACTTCAAGAGCTGCCTGCAATTGCTTCTTGACCTACAACCATCTTTAATACATTTAAAAAAAAATTCCACAATTCAAAAACATCACTGGCTACTCTAGAAAAGTTAAGGGAGTGTCCAGGTTACCGCCCCCTCCTCCAAGGTCTTGTGTTGTCACTACACATGCGATTAACACCATTTATGATTTGAATAATAGATCTTCTCGCGACCAATAATTCCTTTTCTGACTTCGTATTTTGAACTAAAAGTTTGGTTATCTTACCAGCTAAATTCTTAAACTCAACAGTTGTTACAAATGTCAATTCTTTAGTATGTGAAACTTTTTCAGTCAATTTTTTATTTTTAAAACATAACACATTGTTCTCTTCTGAAAGTTACACCTGATTCAATTTTAGTTTTTCACTCTCGATCTCCTGAGATTGAACTTTTTTTCGTAGCTTATCAGCATGTTTTTCAGATACTTCATGTGCAAAAGATGACAGTTTATCATCAGAGAGTGATGCCAACTGTTGCTCCAAGAGAGTAATCTTTGCATGCAATTCCTTTTTCTTAGAAAACTTTTTTTGCAGTTGTTCTTGTAGGATACAATTATCTGTTGACTTTATCTCAAGCTCAAAACTCTTTTCATTACATTATGTTATCAATTTCATAATTGTCTTAACTTTCTTAGTAAGAAGGTCCATTTGATTTGATGTCATTTCTCCTTAACACTTGGATGCCACTTGCTCCTCTTCGAGTGGATTCAATGAGAAGCTCTTCTTTTGCATCTTGATCCTAAACAATTTATTGCCACTTAAGTCAAGGATAAGACACCTTCCTTCTTCAAGTATCACTTTGAATCCCTTCTCTACCGATTTCCCTACACTCAACAAGTTTTGATCAATCTCAGATGCAAACAGAATATTTGAGATCAACCGAGTTCCATCACAGCTCTTTATTTCTGTTGTGCCTTTTCCCTTCACTTCTAGGTATTCTCCATTTTCTATCCTTACTCTTGACTTCAATGACCTGTCAAGGTTTTTAAACAACTTCTTATCACAAGTCATGTGATTGGTGCAACCACTATCAACTAACCAACTATCACATAAAATGCTAGATGAGAAATAAGAGACAACAAATAGATGATCATCTTCTTCTTTAACTATAGCATGTGCTCCACCTCGCTTCTGATTTATTGGTTCCTTGTAGAACTTCTCAATGTGCCCCATCAAGTTGCACCTTCTACACTTCACACCTGGCCTTCTCCAACACCTGAAATGGGGATGATTTGTTTTCTACAATACTTACATATAGAATATTATTAGAATTTCTAGTACCATTACCTTTTGCAATAGTTTCTAAACCACTATTTCCATCACTCTTCTTCTCATTCCACTTCTGGTTCTCTCCTCCTTCACCCTGTTGCACCTTAGCCTTCAATGCTCCTTCTATGCTTCCTTCTTACCTCATTAACCTCCTCTGCTCTTGTGCTTGAAAAGCACTGATCAACTCTACTACTCTTAACTGAGTTAAGTCCTTGGTGTTCTCCAAAGAGGCAATTGTTGCGCCATACTTCTCAGGCACAAAGACTAGTATTTTTTTCACCAATCTAGAATCAGAGAGATCAACCTAAGAACTCTTACCTTGTTGGCAATATCTATCCGATTGTCCAAGTATTCTTTTATTGACTTAGACTCCTTCATTTGTAGCCTCTCAAATTCTCTGATCAAGTTCAACACCTTCATGCTCTTGATCCTCTCACCTCTTTGATACTTAGCCTTGAGGTAGTCTCATATCTCCTTTTCTAATCCAAAATCCATAATTCTATTGAATATGGATGGTGAAACCGAAGCATAAAGGCAAGCCTTTGCCTTAGCCTTCTTGTATTTTGATCTGGTTCATAGTTGGATTGTTGGGAAGTAAAGTCACCTCATAGTCTTCCTCGATAGTTTCCCAACAATAAAAACCTCCATGTATGCTTGCGTTCTCACAGCCCATGCTTGATAGTTCTCTCCATCAGACACAGGTGGGGCTAAACCTGTCCATGGGTCGGGCCACCTGGCTTGGCCCGAACATTATATTCAAGTATTGGTGTTTAATAAATCGCTTGGTGCTTTTGCTTACCCAGTGGAAGGAATTGACAAATCTTTTAATTTATGGGTTATGAATGAAGGAATATGGACTAAACAATTCAGCATTGAATCTATTCCTGGAGTTTTCAACGTATTGGTGTTTTAGAAAAATGGTGAAATGTTTCTTTTAAACACAAATTGTGAAGTAGTCTTGTTTGACCCCTCTACCCAGGAGTTCAAGGTGGTTGGGATCAATACTTACATGGAGCATCATCAGCACTACATCTCCGTTTTTGCTTATGTTGAGAACTTGGTTCCAATTAATGGAATACAAGAGCACGAGGATCATATAATACGTCAATTAGTTAGAGATGCATAAAACAAATATTGAATATGAAGAGGGATATGGATCAAATATGATACATACACAGATGGGGTGAAATTTAATAGATTCCAATCATCAAAATTGCCAATTTTCAGGCTTGGGAAATCATCAGACTTGCAATGAATTTTTGGATGGGATCTTGGCATTTTTGGGTTGAGATGTCTCATGGCGTTTGAAGATATATCTCTTAGCTTCGAAACACATTTTGAATCACTTGATTTTGAGTTTGGGAGCTCAAGTTATGATCATTTTAGTGAAGACTGCGCGAGTAGAATTTTTGAACGGGATTATGACGGGAATTACGAGTTTCAGGCTTTTAATTCGAGTTTAAATCATATTGGGTTTGGGTTTTAGGCTTAATTTTTATTATATATGAGCCCAATATTTTATTTATCAGCTCTTATTATTTTATTATGTTAACAAGAAAGTTTAGTTTAAAACTACTTATTTAGATTAAATTAGAGTTTTAGTATACTTAGGAGTTTTATTTAGATTTATTTAGCTAGCCTATATATAGGCCTTTGCATTGTACACAATTCATACAATTCATTATTATTCTATTTATCTTTTGAGTTAATAAATTCTCTCTGGTTTTTTTTTTCAAGAATTTCTCTTAAGTTTCTTTTAGAAGAGTTTTAACAATCTTTTTAGATTGTGCGGATCATCTTTAAACTTTTTCTTGCCAAGGTTTTTATCTTGGAGGGGAAATTAGAGCCGTTTGAAGGGGGTTGTGGATTCTTCGTGTTTCCAAGGCTTCTTAGGACTTCTACACGCCACGTTCTATGTTTTCATTTATCTTTTGTTCTCTTCCTTAATCTTTGATTTATTATTTTATTTTAGTTATTTGTTTTAATTGTTTTATCTAACTTGGATTTAATTTCGTTTCAGGTTGTGTCAAAAATCCAAGTTTCTTTCCGAACGTCTAGAGCCCTAAGTCAAATTCGCGACTTTGACAAACTTTACGATCCGCTTTTGCGTTCATCCTTCTCATCCTTTATCAAAATAGATACTAAATATGATAGCGGATAGGGAACTTGAACATAAATGTGTAAGACGTAATGAGCATTTTTCTCTTGATATGCATTTTATGTAGACTATTGTTACTTGTGGGCTTCTTCGTATTGTTGTTATTGTTTGGATTATATCTAAAATGTTAGACATTTGCTAGTTTATAGACATAATTATCATAATGATTTTACAACTTTCCAAGCTCTCTTGCTTTCTTTATCAAAGGATTGACTGATGTAGTCAATTGAAAAACCCTTTTGATGATAATTTTTATTGAAATTAGTTTAATATATTTAAAATGCTTAAATACAACGAAACATTACACTTATAAGTGCTTCCTTTTACATCTGATAATGCAGCAATTAGTTTCTTATCAATTAATTCTTCTAACAACTGTCCTTCAATTTCTACAAGACTTCCAGTTGCATATACATCACAAAATTTAAAAAAAAAAATAATAAAAATTTATTAAACCTAAATTAAACACTAAACATTAACATTGTTATCTTTAGGTGCTAAAATATATAACTTTTTTCAAATATAAGTATGCTAGATTGGACCAAAAATAACATAAGTACTACCTTAGAAAAAAGTGTCAAATTCTGATTCCAAGTGATATATCAAGTCAAAATTAAATATTCAAACATAATTGATTTGAAGATAGAGATTGCTAAAAATTCTCAGGTATTCATTTGAACTTTTTGAAAATTTTTAAAGTTAGCAATTGGATTTGATCGTTTCAAGCATGGAACTATAATTTAGCATACATACTTACATTACAAAAAGGCAAAATGGGGATTAGATGCTTAAAAAGTTACCCTTGCTTTCCCTAATGTTAGAAACTTGAGCACTAGTTGTTGAATATTTGTAAGTTGGATATGTAAAGGTTAAGTTAAAAGGAAAAGAAAAGCAAAACCTTGGAATTTTTAGAGACGAAACCTGATTAAATTATTTTGGGTATTTTGGGATGGTATTAATCCCTAATTATTTTGGTATGTTTTTACGAATTTGGGGACAGAATTCGTCCTTAAAGCTTTAGGGACGAAATTAATCTTTAATTATGAAGATTATTTTTCATAATTATCCCTAAAACTTTTTAAAAATAGTTTTTAAGAATGCATGTAAGGGACTACTTAAATTGTCTCCAAATCTATTAGGGACATTTTTAATCGTCCCAAAACGCCTAAATTTTGTAGTGAACTATGCCATATAAACTAACTTACCTTATTTGTTTACAAATTTTGCTATGAATTATATATATCATATGAAACTGATTTTCCTAAAATACTAATTTTCCTTGTTTTTTTCCAAGTTTATTGGATGGTGGTTAGAGAGCGAAGAGTAAATATTATCTTTTACACGAAAATTAGAGAAAAAGAACAAAAAAAGGAAGATGCAGATGCCAAGATTTGCAGTGCCAGAAGCTTTGGTGACGGAAATCCTGTCTAAGCTTCCAGTTAAGTCCCTTATTCGTTTCAACTGCGTTTGTAAGTATTGGTGTTCTTCTTTTCAAACTCCTCGTTTCATTTCCAAGCATTACCACAACAACCTTAAAAACAATAGCCTTATTCCCCTTCTCCAGCGATTTGATGGCAACGCCGATCTCGCTTTTTTCTCTCAACTTTCAGTAGTAAAAGATGAAAACTTTTTAGTAAAACAAAACATTCGCTTTCCTTTTTTCATTCACGATTCCCCCTATGTTTGGGGTGCTCGTCATGGATTATTTTGTTTACATAGTTCTTGCATGGAGGATACAGAGGTTGCCATTTGGAACCCATCAACTAGAGAATTTAAAATCCTTCCTCCATCCTCTGTCCAACGACCTACTTACCCAGGCCTTACCTGTGACCTAGTTGTTTTTGACTGCGGTGCTTTCGAGTTTGATTTTAAAGCTGATGACTACAAATTCATACGATTTGTTACTTTTCTTTTTGTTGATAGTGAATGTGGAATTGAAAGTCCTGACGATGTGACCCAAGTTGAGTTGTATTCTCTTAAAAGCGATTCTTGGAAGGAAATTCCATCTCCTAATTATAGACCATTTAATTCATATTTGAATAATAATTGCTTAGATGGAATTTGTTATTGGCAAACAGAAATGGGGAACTCTCCTGATGAAAAAGTAATGATTCTTTCATTTGACATGGCTAATGAGAAGTTTTCGGTTTCACCTATCCTTGAATTTGTCGGGTTTTTCTCAAAAACCAATACTGAAGTATTGGTGTTTAATGGATCAGTTGGTGTTCTTGTTTACCCGGTGGAAGGAATTGACAAGTCTTTTGATTTATGGGTTATGAATGGAGGAGTATGGACTAAACAATTCAGTATTGAATCTATTCCTGGAGTTGTCAACCCATTGGGGTTTTGGAAAAATGATGAATTGTTTCTTTTGAACACAAATTATGAACTAGTCTTGTTTGATCCCTCCACCCAAGAGCTTAAGGTGCTTGGGATCAATACTTACCTAGATCATCATCGAGAGTACGTCTCCCTCTTTTTTTATGCTGAGAACCTGGTTTCAATCAATGGAATACAAGAGCATAAGGATCATATAATACGTCAACTAGTTGGAGATGCATCAAATAAATGCTAAATATAAATAGAAATATAGATCAAGTACATACTCAATATGATGATGGATAGGGAACTTGAACATAAATGTGTAAGACCTAATAAGCATTTTTCTCTTGATATGCACTTTATGTAGACTATAGTCACTTGTGAGCTTCTTAATACTGCTGTTATTATTTGGTTTATATGTTTGAGATGTTATTCTTTTCAACTTTTCAAGCTCCCTTGCTTTCTTTATCAAAGGAAGATTGAATGATGTAGTCAATTGAAAAACCATTTTGATGATAATTTTAATTGTAATTAGTTTAATATATTTAAAATGCTTATATAAGACGAAACATTACATTTGATAATGCAACAATTAGTTTCTTATCTTTTCGTTGGATTTATTCCTTGAACTATAGCATTTAATACAATATAAGTCTTGTTGTTAAAGAAAGTATCTTTGAACTTTAATATTGCTTCAGTAAACATTAATACTGCTGATATTTGATATCATATTTTCAAAAATTATCTTATAATATCTTACATCTTAGTCCATCAAAATCATCCTTTGTAATTTTCCTGATTTTGGTGTGCCATTGATCTGATTTGCGTAACTTTTTCGTAAAACTGATACTTTCAAATTTCAAGTGTTTTGGTTTATCACCATAATGTCAATTTGGATATATTGTTTGATACGAGTAACTCAGCCCAATTTAAAGGCCATAATAGAGATGAGTTTAGTTTCTCTCAAGGCCCAATTACGAGATCTAAATCCAAACAGATAAAGTCAAAACTCAACTTAGTGGTTCAAGACTTTATCATGAAAAAAATTCGAGAAGAAGAGTTGAAGTTTCAAGACAATAAATTCTGGAGTGATGATGAATTAGAAGAGACTAATTATGTTCGTGGGCCTAAACTCTCAATCTATGATGACAAGCTCATGTGGAAAATGCTAACAAGCTTAAGCATTTCACTTCAAGAACCCCAATTGATCTTACAAGCTTAGACGTTTCATATTGGGTTTAAGTTTTAGGCTTAATTTTTATTATATATGAGCACAATATTTTATTTATTAGCTCTTATTACTTTATTCCGAATTTTTGATAATTATTAAGTATTTTAAGTTATTTAGGAATTTTATGTTAACAAGAAAGTTTAGTTTAAAACTACTTCTTGTTTAGATTAAATTAGAGTTCTAGTATACTTAGGAGTTTTATTTAGATTTATTTATCTAGCCTATATATAGGCCTTTACATTGTACGCAATAGAGACAATTCATTATTATTCTATTTCTCTTTTGAGTTAATAAATTCTCTCTGAGTTTTTCTTTTCAAGAATTTCTCTTGAGTTTCTTTTAGAAGAGTTTTAACAATCTTTTTAGATTGTGGGGATCATCTTCAAACTTTTTCTTGCCAAGGTTTTTATCTTGGAGGGGAAATTAGAGCCGCTTGAAGGGGGTTGTGGATTCTTCGTGTTTCCAAGGCTTCTTAGGACTTCTACACGCCACGTTCTATCTTTCCATTTATCTTCTTTATTCACTTCCTTAATCTTTGATTTATTATTTTATTTTAGTTATTTGTTTTAATTGTTTTATCTAACTTGGATTTAATTTCGTTTCAGGTTGTATAAAAAATCCAAGTTTCTTTCCGAACGTCTAGAGCCCTAAATCAAATCCGCGACTTTGACAAACTTTACGATCTGTTTTCACGTTCATCCTTCTCACGCTTTATCATTGTTGTTGGTTTTTGCAGAGAACTAACATAAGCAAAGAAAAATAAGAATGAAAGGGATGATTGAATTCATTAACCAAGTAGCTCTTATATACATGTCTCAAGTAACAACCTCAACCAAAATTTAAACTCCTACTCCTACTAAAAAGCTAACAATTCTCCCTTGGACTTAGTCTTATTAATAACAAACTTTATAGCTCTTGAGACACTAACATTCTCCTCCTGACTTAAGTACTGTAGATGCCTAAGAAACTTAAATCGACTAACATAAATTTTTTTGTAAAAATATCTGACATCTGATCCTCTGATCTGCTATAAACTAGATTCTTCAATATTCGCCTTCTATGAATTCCTTCTCGACTAGTACAACTTCAAGAGCTGCCTCCAATTGCTTCCTGACATGCAATTCCATCTTTGATACATCTAAACCAAAATTCCACAATTCAAAAGCATCACTAGCTACTTTAGAAAAGTCATGGGAGTGGCCAGATTACCGCCCCCTCCTCCAAGGTCTTGTGTTGTCACTACACATGCGATTAACATCATTTATGATGTGAATAATAGATCTTCTCGCGACCAAAAATTCCTTTGCCAACTTCGATTTTTAACTAAAAGTTTGATTATCTCACCAACTAAATTCTTAAACTCAACAGTTGTTACAAATGTCAATTCTTTTGCATATGAAACTTCTTCAGTCAATTTTTTATTTTTAAAACATAACACATTGTTCTCTTCTGAAAGTTGTATCTGATTCAATTTTAGTTTTTCACTCTCGATCTTCTGAGATTGAACTTTTTTTCGTAGCTCATCAGCATGTTTTTTCAGATATTTCATGTGCAAAAGATGATAGTTTATCATCAGAGAGTGATGCCAACTGTTGCTCCAAGAGAGTTATCTTTGCATGCAATTCCTTATTCTCAGAACATTTTTTTTTTTGCAGTTGTTCTTGCAAGATATGATTATTTGTTGACTTTATCTCAAGCTCAAAACTCTTTTCATTAAACTGTGTCATCAATTTCATAATTGTCTTAACTTGCTTAGTAAAAAGGTCCATTTGATTTGATGTCATTTCTCCTTAACAGTTGGATGCCACTTGCTCCTTCTCGAGTGGATTCAGTGAGAAGCTCTTCTTTTGCACCGTGTTCCTAAACAATCCATTGCCACTAAAGTCAAGGATAAGACACCTTCCTTTTCAAGCATCACTTTGAATCCTTTCTCCACGAATTGCCCTACACTCAGCAAGTTTTGATCAATCTCAGGTGCAAGTAGAATAGTTGAGATCAACTAAGTTCCATCACAGCTCTTTATTGCCGATGTTCCTTTTCCCTTCACTTCTAGGTATTCTCCATTTTCTATCATTACTCTTGACTTCAATGACCTGTCAAGGTCTTTAAAAAACTTCTTATCACAAGTCATGTGATTGATGCAACCACTATCAGCTAACCAACTGTCACATAAAGTGCTAGATGAGAAATAAGAGACAACAAACAAATGATCATCTTCGTCTTTAACTATAGCATGATTTCTTTATAAAAGATTGATAAATAAATTATGAGGGGATGAAAGTTAATAACAAATTTGATTACGATAGGTGTCGAAACCATTTTTATTTTGGAAAAAATGGGGATCGACTTTAAGATGAAATATGGAGTCGCCACTAATCCTTTTTGTTTAGGTGTGATCGGATCACCTAATAAAACATTTTATTTTATTAAAATATTGATTTTGGCCTACGAAAGTCAAGAAAACGGGTTCGGGAATCGATTACGTACGAGGAAGGATTAGCACCCTCGCAACGCCTAAAATTGGTACCTAATTGATTAATTAATGTCCTAATGTCGAAAATTTGAAAAGCTTTTAAAATGCAATCCCTTTGAAAAATGTTTGGACAACTCGAGTTGGAATTTAAGATTCACTCGTCCTGAAGGAATAAAACACCACATCCAGTACGTTAGGATATGACATTTTAAACCCTTAAAATCGAGATCATCTCATGATTCCCAAAACATGCAATTAAAAGGATATTTTGGTTATTTGGTCAAATAAAAAACCGAAACCCAGCACGTTAGGGCACCATTTCTCGAATTTCCAAACACAAAATATTGCCTTATTTTGAAAAGTTTTCAAATAAGCGATTATAAAACCGGCTCAAAATGCATTTTATTTGGTTTGTTTGGAATAAAAATGAGAGGACCCGTATAAATTAAAACGTTGAAATTTGAATCGCGACGCGAAAATGTAAAAAAACGAAGTTACGAACATAGAACATGGATAAAATATTATACAAATGAATGGTCATAATATGAAATTCGAAAGGAATGAATTTGGTTACATACAATGACGACATATCATACGCTATGCAAATACTAACATTAATATTCGAAGGCTAATGAATCAAAAGCAAAATTTCAAGAAATTAGCATAAATAACATGTAGCAAGTTTTAAAACAAATAAATAAATGAATGATATAAAAGAAATGCAATTTGAAATCATCAATATGCAAACAAACAATTATATATATAAAAATCTTGGAGTAAGTAACACACATGAAAGTTTGGAAATAGATAAAAAAATAAAAAAAAATAAATAATATATGAAATAGTAAAGTATAAATGAAATTTCAAAATAAATAATATATGTATAAAAATTAAAGTAAGTGATATACAAAATAATATATGTCAATCTAAATAAATAATTTACTTGAAATGAAAAAAAATATATAAATAATGTATATATAAAAATATTAATAATATATGAAAGTGTTTGAAATAAACAAATGTATATATACATATACATATATATATATATATATATATATTAAAATAGGGTCTTTAAAGAAATAAATTGTATATGTAGATAGATTTAAAAAGAGATATAAACATTTTAAAGGAAATTTTAAGATAATACACTTGAATAATATGAAATTAACATATAAAAAAATTTATATATAACATGATAACATATAATATTATTTAAAATAAATATTGAATAAATTTTGAAGACAAAATGACATGTATAAAGAAAATTCTAAAATAGAAATTTTATATAATAAAACAAATAAAAATATAGATGAATGAAAGTAATCACAAACTAAAACAATATAAATCAATAAAAAAGTTTAAAAGACTATGCTAAGATAATTTTAAAAGAATGAATAATAATATTTTTTTTAAAAATAAAAGCATTACTAAGAATAAAACATAAACTGAAAAAATACTCAATTGAAATAAATATAAAATCAAAAGAACAATTCACAAACAAATAAATTTACTAAAACATAATTAAAGACTAGGATGAAATACGCACAAATGAACAGGGGTTTAAAATACAAATATCCCAAATCTTGAAACGCAGCGTTAAAATGAAGATTAAATTGAGACGATGCATGAAATTCCTGGGAAAATGTAGAAATAAATAAAACATAATCGGGCCTAATTAAAGATCAGTGCAGGAAGGGAGGGACTCATCGCTCAAATAACCCTCAAAGACCAAAACACGCGGATTTGGCCGTGCCTGGGTTGAGTCATCGGGTTTTAGCGTGAAATGACATTGTTTAGACGTTTTAAATTCGGCCCTAAATGGCGCCGTTTGGTAGTTCTTATAAAAACCAAAAAAACTTCAGAAAACCTCATTTTCTTCTTGAAAACTTAAAAAAACACAGAGAGCTCCCAACTCTCTAGCTCTCCGAGCGCCGACGGGGCTCCGGTCTTCGGGCCATGGCTATACGCCGCCGTATGCGACGGTTGGGACCCCAACAATGGTCCTCTTCGGCCTATTTCCCTCTCCGACCCAGATTTGCGAACGAAATACTCAAAAAAACTCACGACCATCGAAAGAATTTGAGAAAACCATTTGACTTCCGATCGCCCAAAAAGGTAAAAAAATGGTATTTTTATACAATTCTATATGTATATACACTATATTCGGTATGTAAAGCATGGAAATCTACCTTTGAATAATCTATTTTTTCTTTTTTGCTATTTGGATTTATATTTCTTGCGTTCGTCCCCTTTACAATATACAATCTGCCTTTTATAGCCGAATAGAGGTAAAAATAAAAAAAATACAAAAATCTTTTATTTATTCTGCTGTTGCCTTGCTGTTATTTGCTGTGGTTGTTAGTTTGTTTCAGGTGTGTCCAACTGGAGGACCAACGTGGAGGTCATGGAGGCGCGAAGAAAGCCTTGCGTGGGAGCTGCGACACAAACTGCTTTCAGAAACCCTTGGGGTTTTTGGAATTTTTGGGTTATTGGCTTGGGCCATTTGGGCTAGTTACAGAGTTGGGCTCCTGTAATCTAGTCTGCTTGGGGGTTTTGGGTGTAATGGGGTTTTGGTTTTAATTTTTAGGGCCTGGTATATTTCTAGGTTAAATTTTATTATTGGGCTTGTAAGAAATGGACTAATTTGGTGTTTTGAAATGCTTTTGTAAATGGACATTGGATCCTTTAGTTTATTATTTATTTTTTGGTTTCATTTATAGGCAATTTTGATTTCGGTGAGTGGCAGTGACTACAAGGATCTAAAGTTATTTTTTAATTTAACTCGAACAAATATATTCGATTCGAATTCCATCTCGATCGACTCGATTTGAGAAAATTTCAAATTGAGTTAGGATGATAAAATGTGGTTCGTCAACTCGATTAACTCGAAACTTTTCCATTCGATTCGATTTGATTGAACGTTCACCCCTAGTCGGGCATACATAGTCCAACAACCACTCAAGATTAAGGTATGTCACAAGCGAATAAATCTATAAACGGATTCAAGATCTATTCTACTTAGGTTCTGCCTGATTTACTGTCAGTCCAGTCAATCACATCTATGCATTTATCTTTTAGGAGCCATTCAATTCGATGCACAAGACAAAAGATCTCTCCAATTAAACTTAATAGATGACATATAAGTTTTTCAACTAGTTTGCTAAATTTTTGTTAGAGAGAGAGTTTTTTACTAACTTACCTTATTTGTTTAAAAAAATTTGCTATGAATTATAAATATCATATGAAACTGATTTTCCTACAATATCAATTTGCCTTGTTTTTTTCCAAGTCTATTGGATGGTGGGTAGAGAGCGAAGAGTAAATATTATCTTTTACACACAAATATGGAAATTTTTTTCGAAAATGCATGTAAATAATGTATTAAATACTTTCCTTTTATGCTTTTTTTTCTTCAAGATTAAGGTTGCCACCATAGATGACTCCTAAATTTTAGGAAAATATAGTTACCATGGATGCAGATGCCAAGATTTGAAGTGCCAGAAGCTTTGGTTATGGAAATTCTGTGGAAACTTCCAGTTAAGTCCCTTATTCGTTTCAACTGTGTTTGTAAGTATTGGTGTTCTTCTTTTCAAACTCCTCGTTTCATTTCCAAGCATTATCACAACAACCTTAAAGACAATGACCTTAACCCTGTTCTCCAACGATTTGATGCCAACGCCAACATCCCTTATTTCTCTCAACTTTCAGTTGAAAGAGATGAAAACTTTTTAGTAAAACAAAACATTCGCTTTTCTTTTTCTATGCACGATACCCCTTATGTTTGGGGTGCTCGTCACGGATTATTTTGTTTACATAGTCCTTGCATGGATGATACGGAGGTTGCCATTTGGAACCCATCAACTAGAGAATTTAAAATCCTTCCTCCATCCTCAGTCCAACACCCTACTTACCCAGGCCTTACTGTTGGTGTTTGACACACTTTATCCGGATGAAATATGAACTTCAGTTTGGATCTTAAACAACATCGTAATATATCCGGATGAAGAATGAAGAAAACTTGAGAATCAGGTCTGGAGTTTTTAAGCAAAATAGAAATAGAATTAAAAAGCAAAGAAAATATGTAAAGGAAATGGAGAGGATATTGAATGAAAAAGATTATGATTTTTCATTAATTTGACATTGGCAAACTGCCATTACATATATCAAACATGAGATGATCATTACAAGTCAAAATGCTACCTAAACATTTACCTAATACCACTTAAAACATTGAAAATTGCTAAACTAGCTTGCACAAGTTGCTTTACTGAACTTTCAGTCAATCAACATCTAAAATACATTAAAAAGTTTACCAACTAAGTTCTAAAAGAACTAAGTTACAAACTATGAATTTAAGGTAACCAAAATGAGTTGAAATTGGACAGCATCAGTAAGCTTCTGCTTTTTTCTATTGGTCTCAAGCTGCATGGCCACCTTTTCTGGTTCAAGATGCATACTTCACTCGGTAATAATACAACAATTTGATCTCTTTTTTTTTACAGCTGCATGCATGGCTTGGGCTGCTTTTTGACACTTTGGCTTCTTCACATGCTCAATGCAGGCCAACTTCAACACTCCTCCTTGGCTTGCATGCTGCAAACTCTTGTTCTTTAAGCTTTCTCTAATGATTTGATTCACTAAATCATTTTTCTCATCTCCTTTTACTTCCAAATCTCTTTGAAGGTCCTCGACCATTTACTTCAACTCTGATTTTTGATTCTCCATTTCATTCAATCTTTCGGATGACTTTTGTTTCTTTCTCTCAAATTGCAATTCCAGTTTTGCCTTATGGATATGAAAGGATTCCAACTGCTGTTGTAATGTGTTTACCTCATCCATTAAACTCTGTACTTGATTTGATGCTTCATCACCTTCAAATGCCAAATTTTCTTCCAACAGAGCCTTCTCAGCTTGCAACGTCTCCTTCTCTGATAGCAGATTATTTACCTGAGCAGTCAAGTTCTTCATACCAGACAATGGTTCATTGTTATCATCCTCAAGTTTCTTCGTGAGAATAAAAATTTCTTTTTCTCTCTTTTCTAATATTATTTCGAGTTCTGAAATGCGGGATTGGAGTCCTATATTTTGTTCTCCCAGTTTTTTGCTTCACTTGCTTTGTTCTCTAGCTGCTCCGCCATATCTCTGTTAGTTGCTTGTAATAATTTCAATTCAAGTTCCAAGATAGTTACATGTGCCTTTAATTATTTTATCTGAGCAGATGATTGATTCCCATGCATATCATGCACCTCTTTGAATGTCAAAAGTTTCTTTTCTTTTTCAACTGAATTAGTAAAATTTTCAACTAAATCTTCTTTGGTTAGCTGAGCCATTGACTTGTAATTGGCATGGCTAAGCCTCTTGTGAAACAGCTTGGATTCATCTACAGTAGCTGTGTAGGCACTATCTGGACTCTTATTCCAGTACACAATAAAACTTTTTCTGTCATAGCAACTATCATGAGCTTGGATCCACTTGGATCACTAATCAGGCATTCTTTGCCTTTGAATACAACTGAATAGCCCTTCTCAAGTAGTTGAGCAATGCTAAGCAAATTTCTATCAATTTCAGGCACTAACAAGACATTTGTAACAAGTTTGGTACCTGTAGGAGTGTTTATCAGCACATCTCCTTTGCCTTCAGCTTTGATGAAGTGTTTATTTTCGACCTTCACATTTGTTTTGAAGCTTTTGTCAATTGACTAAAAAATGGCAGCATCAGGGGTCATGTGGTTTGTGCAACCATTGTCTATCAACCATCCATTTGTGGCTTTTCTTTTAACAGCTGAGCAAGAAACTGCAAAAACTTGTTCTTCTTGGTCATTGTCTTCTTCTACTACTTGAGCTTCAGCTCTTGGCTGCTGGGGTTGGTTGTGTCTTGGTCTGCCCTTGTTTTTGCAAACGCTTTCTACATGACCCATCTTCTTGCAAAATCTGCACTGCACATCTGGCCTAAACCAACATACTTCACCCGGCTGACTTACCCTTTTGCAGTGTGGGCAGGGTGGATATCTTCCTGCACCATCTGCTTTAGGCTGGTTTGACCAGGTATTCTTTTCTTTGTAGGCAGAGGTGCTCGAGGCAGACTTGGCTTTGGCTTGAAAGGCACCTTCTTGGTGCTCCTCCTGTCTGCTGGCTCTACTTTGCTCTTGTGCATACAGAGCATTGATCAGCTCTGTTAAAGAGATGCTGGTCAGGTCTCTTGAGTCTTCAAGGGATGATATCTTTGCCTCATACCTTTCAAGCAAGGTTGAGATCACCTTCTCCACTATCCTTGCTTCATTAAACTGCTCACCAAGGAGCCTTATGCTGTTTACTACAACCATAATTCTGTCTGAGTACTGCTTGACAGTTTCTTCTTCCTTCATCTTCAAGTTCTCGAACTCCCTTCTCAGATTCAAAAGTTGTTGCTGCCTTGTTCTTTCTATACCTTGGAACTCCTCCTTCAGTCTATCCCAGGCCTATTTTGGTGTCTCACAAGCCATAATCCTTGTGAAGATCACATCTGACACAGAGTTTTGAATGCATGACATGGCTTTGTGCCTCTTGGTCCTTTCATTAGCATGCTGCCTCATTTGGGCCACTGTTGGGTTGGCTCTGAGTGGTGCTGGTTCAACATTTGAGTTGACCACCTCCTATAGGTCGAATGCCTGTAGGTAGGTCTTCATTTTAACCACCCATATGTGATAGCCTTCTCCATTGAAGACTGGTGGTGCAGCTGGTGAGAAGCCTGATGTAGCCATTGTTCTGAAGGTTGAAATATGACAGGTCCACTAAGAAATGAGCTCTTGATACCAATTGTTGGTGTTTGAAACACTTTATCCAGATGAAATATGAACTTCAGTTTGGATCTTAAACAATAGCGTAATATATCCGGATGAAGAATGAAGAAAACTTGAGAATCAGGTTTGGAGTTTTTAAGCAAAACAAAAACAGAATTGAAAAGCAAAGAAAATATGTAAAGGAAATGGAGAGGATATTGAATGAAAAAGATGATGATTTTTCATTAATTTGACATTGGCAAACTGCCATTACATATATCAAACATGAGATGATCATTACAAGTCAAAATGCTACCTAAACATTTACCTAACACCACTTAAAACATTGAAAATTGCTAAACTGGTTTGCACAAGTTGCTTTGCTGAACTTTCAGTCAATCAACATCTAAAATACATCAAAAGGTTTACCAACTAAGTTCTAAAAGAACTAAGTTACAAACTATGAATTTAAGGTAACCAAAATCAGTTGAAATTGGACAGCATCAGTAAGCTTCTGCTTTTGTCTATTGGTCTCAAGCTGCATGGCCACCTTTTTTGGTTCAAGATGCATACTTCAGCCGATAATAATACAACAATTTGATCTCTTTTTTTTACAGCTGCATGCATGGCTTGGGCTGCTTCTTGACACTTTGGCTTCTTCACATGCTGCATGCAGGCCAACTTCAACACTTACTTGTGACTTTGTTCATTTTGATTGCGGTGCTTTCGAGTTTGATTCTAAAACTGATGACTACAAATTCATACGATTTGTTGCTCTTTCTTTTGTTGATAGTGAATGTGAAACTTCAAGTGGTGATGGTATGTCCCAAGTTGAGTTGTATTCTCTTAAATGCGATTCTTGGAAGGAAATTCCATCTCCTAATTATAGACCATTTGATTTATATTTGAGTAATAATTACTTAGATGGAATTTTTTTATTGGCAAACAACGATGGGGAACACTCCTTATGAAAAAAAAATTGATTCTTTCATTTGACATAGCTAATGAGAAGTTTTCGGTTTCACCTATCCCAGAATTTGTCGGGTTTTACCCATAAAATGATATCCTCGAGGTATTGGTGTTTAATGGATCTCTTGGTGTTATTGCTTACACAGTGGAAAGAATTGACATGTCTTTTGATTTATGGGTTATGAATGGAGAAGTATGGACTAAGCAATTCAGTATTGAATCTATTCCTGGGGTTGTCAAACCATTAGGGTTTTGGAAAAATGGTGAAATGTTTCCTTTAAACACAAATTATGAAGTTGTCTTGTTTGATCCCTCCACCCAAGAACTTAAGGTGCTTGGGATCAACACTTACCTGGATCATCATCGAGAGTACGTCTTTTTTTTTTTATGTTGAGAGCCAAATTCCAATCAATGGAATACAAGAGTATAAGAATCACGTAATACGACAACTAATTAGAGATGCATCAAATAAATACTGAAGGTAATCTTTCCTAGTTTATATACATAATTATCATAATGATTTTACAACTTTCAAGCTCTCTTGCTTTTTTTATCAAAGGATGGACTGATGTAGTCAATTGAAAAACCCATTTGATGATAATTTTTATTGAAATTAGTTTAATATATTTTAAATGCTTATATACAAGGAAACATTACCTTTATAAGTTCTTCCTTTTACATTTGATAATGCAACAATTAGTTTCTTATCAATTAATTCTTCTAACAATTGCCCTTCAATTTCTGCAAGACTTCCAGTTGCATATACATCACAAAAATTTTAAAAATAATAATAACAAATTTTTATTAAACCTGAAGTAAACACTAAAAGTTAACATTGTTATTTTTGGTTACCAAAACTTAAATTTTTTGTCAACTATAGGTGTACCGGATTAGACCAAAAATAACATAGGTACACCTTAGAAAAAAGTGTCAAATCCTGGTTCCAAGTGATATATCAAGTCAAAATTAAATATTCAAACATGATTTATTTGAAGATAGAAATTGCTAAAATTTCTCAGGTATTCGTTTGAAATTTTTCAAAAAATTTAAAGTTAGCAATTAGATTTCATATGTGCTTTCTAGTAAGCATAATTGTAAACCTCTAGCATAGGAGTACAAGATGTAAAAGGACCTCTCAGAGCTCGAATCTAGCAACACCAATGATCTCCCCTAGCTATGTTAAGTGGTAGACTTTTATACCAATTGTTAAAATGAAATTGAGAAATAAGTTACATTCTTGAAGTAGTGACAAGGGAGTGGGCACTCCTCAACATTGCAGTTGAAACAGTAAAGACAAACATGAGACAAAGTTTGATTTCCTTACATTTTCAAAGCCTAGCTCAATGAGAAGTATCTATTATCTTAAAACTTTTACACAGTGATCCTAAATCTATCACACAGCCATGACAATTTCCTCACTTGTATCTTTAAAGACTAGAACCCTCACCACTAAATTCACCTTGTGAATTTAACTTGTAAAACCACAATATAAAAGGTTTTACTAGCAAATTGCCAAGTAAAGTTCCTCACTTGATCAGACTTAGTGCTCTAAATTATAGGTACATAAACATATACAAGCCTTTTAATTATATAGGTAGTTTGAGACTTGCTGACATAGAAATGATCTATCACAATCCCTATTAAACAACATATTAACTAAGGAAATATAATATAACAAGAAGAAGCAAGGTAAATAATTAAGGATTCTTGGAAACCAAGACTTCAACGATCTAATACAGCTTCCTTGATTCAAAGGATTAGATAAGGGTGATTTGATCTAATCTAATTCTCCAAATAAGTTTCTCCAAGTGATATGATATTCATTAATGGACTAGATATTGACACATAAATAATTATTAATTTTAATAATTTTAAATAAATAAAATTTAAAAACTTAAGTATACTTTGAAATGGCTAGATAAATTTAATTATCACAAAGATAAATAACATTATCATAAATATAAATATCATTTCAATATCATAAAGAATATTTATCTTAATATTTAAATTTTTTATCATTAGATTTTTGAAAATTGTTACAATTTAATTTTAATTTTTTTATTTCATTAAACTTCAAAATTATCATAAAATATGTACTATTTAATTTAAATTTAAGATGACGAGATATATAATTCTTTTATTTTAACAAATCTATATAAATGTCCACAAGTATGGTTTAAAATAAAGTGGAAATGAATATAAAAGTTGGGGAAAAAGTGAATATTGTAAAATCCACATGAAAGATGAAATTTGTGTTGTTGAACTCTACCATAGCATATGAGGACTACAATGAATTGTTTTAATATATTTTGGAGTTGAAATAATCCACAAAAAAGAAGATTAAATTAAAAAAAATTGTTAATTGGCACATGGTTAAGCATTACTTTTTCCTTCTTTTGGAACCCAGTTTGAGCTTTGCTTAAAGATGGATGCATCCATTAATTGAGCTAAATAAGAACAGTCCATGCAGTGTGTATGGGGCCATCAATTTTACAATTAATATTTTAAAAAAGTGTACAACTTATATAATCACATGGTTTACTGAAACCTGTCTGCATTAGATATAGCAACAACATTAATTGTTTCTCGTCACATGGTTTACTGAAAGGGAAAGAAAACAATAGTCATCATCCCCATTCTCAACTATAAAAACCCTTGCATAATGGAGGTTCAGCATTGTGCAAAAGCTATCAGTTAAACAATAATGGCTTATCTTCGACCATTGATCTTCTATATTCTGGCTGCTCTTGCAATATTCATGCTTGTTTCTCCCTCCCATTCCTCTTTAAATAATGTTAATGACAGGGTTACTTTGTCACTGTACTATGAAACAAGTTTATGCCAGCATTGTGCCTCCTTTATCTCCAATGACCTTGTCAAAGTCTTCCACACTGACCTCCATACCATTATCAATCTAAGATTGGTCCCTTGGGGCAATGTTGAAATCCATTGCCAGGTTTACAACTCTATTCTTCATTTTTGTTGGAAATTGGCCTGCATGCAGCATGTGAAGAAGCCAAAGTGTCAACATGCAGCCCATACAAATTCAAGCACTTAAGTTATCCGGGTAAAGTATGTGCAAGAATTCAAACACATAAGTTTCCTGTAAAATACGTGTGCAAATCAAGATGTTTATGCTCTTGTTTCTTGATTTTATTTTGTTACTTTTAGCTAATGTTTTGTTGCTTAGTTTGATTTGAACTAAGTTGGTAACATGTTTGATGTAGTTAGGTGCTGATAGATTGATAAATCAACTTTGTTTAAGTGTACAAGTTTAGTTTTGTAAATTCCAATGTAATTAGTGGTATTAGGTATGCATTAGGTGATGTAATTGATTTATTTTGACCAGCCAAATGACTGGTATATGTAATGGCTTTAAGCCAATGTTTCAAATGAATGAAATCATCAGATTTTCTTCCATATGCTCCATTCTTCCTTTGCCTTCTAAAAATTCTAAGTTCTGTTCTCCATTCTTGACAGTAGCTAAAAGCTTGAACTTTAAGCATTTTTCTTTCATATTTTACCCGGGTATAATACGTTGCTGCTGGTGCTCTGTTTGAAATTCTTCCTTACCCGGTTAAAGTGTGCTCAAAACCCAACAATTGGTATCTAGAGCTCTTATCTTAGTGGACCTGTTATAGTTGGATCACATACTGATGGCTTCATCAAGCTTCTCATCAGCTGCACCTCCAGTTTTCAATGGAGAAGGATATCACATTTGGGTAGTCAAGATGAGAACCTACCTCCAGGCATTTGATCTATGGGAGGTGGTTAACTCAGATGTTGAACTGAACCATTGAGAGCAAATCCAACAATGAGCTCAAATGAAGCGATACTCAAGAAAAAAAGTAAAAAGCACAAGGCCATGTCATGCATTCAGAACTGTGTTTCTGATGTTATTTTCACCAGAATCATGGCTTGTGAGACTCCAAAGTAGGCCTAGGACAAGCTTAAGGAGGAGTTCCAAGGTACTGAGAGGACAAGGCAGCAACAGTTGTTGAATCTAAGGAGGGATTTCGAGAATTTAAAGATGAAGGAAGAGGAAACTGTCAAGAAGTATTCAGACAGAATTATGGCTGTAGTAAACAACATAAGGATTGTGGAGAAAGTGGTCTCTACCTTACCAGAAAGGTATGAGGCAAAAATATCCTCTTTAGAGGACTCAAGAGACTTAACCAGCATCACTTTAACAGATCTGATCAATGCTCTGTATGCACAACAGCAAAGGAGGGCCAGCAGACAGGAGGAGCACCAAGAAGGTGCCTTTCAAGCCGAAGCCAAGTCTGCATCGAGCACCTCTGCCTACGAAGGCAAGAATACCTGGTCAAATGAGCCTAAAGCAGATGGTGCAGGAAGATATCCACCCTGTCCACACTGCAGAAAGGGCAAGTCACCCGGGTAAAGTATGTTGGTTCAGGCTTGATGTACAGTGCAGATTTTGCAAGAAGATGGGTCATGTAGAAAGGGTTTGCAAAAACAAAGGCAGACCAACATACAACCAACCCCAGCAGCCAAGAGCTGAAGCTCAAGTAGTAGAAGAAGACAATGACCAAGAAGAACAAGTTTTTACAGTTTCTTGTTCAGCTGTTAAAGGAAAAGCTACAGATGGATGGTTGATAGACAGTGGTTGCACAAACCATATGACCCCTGATGCTAGTATTTTTAAGTCAATTGACAGAAGCTTCAAAACAAATGTGAAGGTTGGAAATGGACACTTCATCAAAGTTGAAGGCAAAGGAGATGTGCTGATAAGCACTCCTACAGGTACCAAACTTGTTAAAAATGTCTTGTTAGTGCCTGAAATTGATAGAAATTTGCTTAGCATTGCTCAACTGCTTGAGAAGGGCTATTCAGTTGTATTCAAAGGCAAAGATTGCCTGATTAGAGATCCCAGTGGATCCAAGCTCATGACAGTAGCTATGATAGAAAAAAGTTTTATTGTGGACTGGAATAAGAGTCCAAATAGTGCCTACACAGCTGCTGTAGATGAATCCAAGTTGTGTCACAAGAGGCTTAGCCATGCCAACCACATGTCAGTGGCTCAGCTAACCAAAGAAGATTCGGTTGAAAATTTCACTAATTCAGTTGAGAAAGAAAGGAAATTTTTGACACTCAAAGAGGTGCATGATATGCATGGGAACCAAACATCTGCTCAGATAAAAGAATTAGAAGCACATGTAACTAGCTTGGAACTTGAGTTGAAATCATTGCAAGCAATTAACAGAGATATGGCGGAGCAGTTAGAGAACAAAGCAAGTGAAGCAGAAAAACTGGGAGAACAAAATATAAGACTCCAATCCCGTATTTTAGAACTCAAAAATAATGTTAGAAAAGAGAGAAAAAGAAAATTTTATTCTCACGAAGAAACTTGAGGATGATAACAGTGAATCATTGTCTGGTGTGAAGAACTTGACTGCTCAGGAAAATAATCTGCTATCAAAGAAGGAAACGTTGCAAGCTGAGAAGGCTCTGTTGAAAGAAAATTTTGCATTTGAAAGTGATGAAGCATCAAATCAAGTACAGAGGTTAATGGATGAGGCAAACACATTGCAGCAGCAGCTGGAATCTCTTCATATCCAGAAGGCAAAACTGGAATTGCAGTTTGAGAGAAAGAAACAAAAGTCATCCGAAAAACTGAATGAAATGGAGAATCAAAAATCAGAGTTGAAGCAAATGGTCGAGGACCTTCAAAGAGATTTGGAGGCAAAAGGAGATGAGAAAAATGATTTAGTGAACCAAATCATCAGAGAATGCTTAAAGAACAAGAGTTTGCAGCATGCAAGCCAAGGAGGAGTGTTGGAAATTGGCCTGCATGCAGCATGTGAAGAAGCCAAAGTGTCAACATGCAGCCCATACAAATTCAAGCACTTAAGTTATCCGGGTAAAGTATGTGCAAGAATTCAAACACATAAGTTTCCCGGGTAAAGTACATGCAAACTGAAGATGTTTATGCTACTGTTTCTTTAGTTTTATTTTGTTACTTTTAGCTAATGTTTTGTTGATTAGTTTGATTTGAACTAAGTTGGTAACATGTTTGATGTAGTTAGGTGCTGATAGATTGATAAACCAACTTTGTTTAAGTGTACAAGTTTAGTTTTGTAAGTTCCAATGTAATTAGTGGTATTAGGTATGCATTAGGTGATGTAATTGATTTATTTTGACCAGCCAAATGACTGGTATATGTAATGGCTTTAAGCCAATGTTTCAAATGAATGAAATCATCAGATTTTCTTCCATATGCTCCATTCTTCCTTTGCCTTCTAAAAATTCTAAGTTCTGTTCTCCATTCTTGACAGTAGTTAAAAGCTTGAACTTCAAGCATTTTTCTTTCATATTTTATCCGGGTATAATACGTTGCTGCTGGTGCTCTATTTGAAATTCTTCCTTACCCGGTTAAAGTGTGCTCAAAACCCAACAATTTTAATGATTTTCATTTCTAACTAATGAAGTTCAATTTCTTTTTGGTACTATAACTAATTATAGTTTATGCAACAATGTGCAGCATGGAGAAGAAGAATGCTACTTAAACACTATACATAGCTGTGTCATCCATTTCTGGCCTGATGTGGTAAATTCTTTTAGCCAAAAGCATTTGCACTCGTCTTGAATTCGTGTTTAATTACTCTACTTTGGTCCAGAAAGAGCACTTGGAATTCATTCGCTGCACAGAGCAACAAAGCTTAAAAGGGGGGCCAGTTGAAGCACAGTGGAAAAATTGTAGTGAAAAGCTGAGATTGAATGAGGAGATAATCAACAAATGCTATACTTCTGGATTTGGATATAACGTTGGCTGTATGTCTTAGTATTTAATTAACACTCCTCCTTAGCTTTTTCTAACATTGAATTTCCAAATTAATAAAATGCAGCTTCTGCTGCAATATGTTAACGAGACTGCACATCTGAAGCCACCTCAAGAATATGTGCCATGGGTGGTGGTGAATAATCAGCCACTCAGACAAGTGAGTTTGTTTATTTCTCTCTCTTGGTGTGACTGTGAAGTAACATTTTGTGACAAGTAACTTCAATATTTATTTCATGGTTGCAGGACTTTGAAAATTTTGTGAAATATGTGTGTGAAGCTTATAAAGGTGATCATAAACCAGCTGCTTGCAAAGCACAATCATCCGGTCTCAGCTCAACCATCCATGCATGTAATATCTATAAATGGAGTAGTTCTCTTTTGATTTGTAAATTTGTAAAAATGCATTGTATCATTTTTCATTATGGGTAGCATTTGCAGTACCCCAGCCGCCACCAATTCCAGTGGTAGGCTTCTACAAACTGGCACTTCAATGGCCTCCCTCAGTGTGCAAATCTACTCTCAACTGTAAAAAGCCAATCCCACCAGAGTTTAAAATACATGGAATCTGGGCGCAAGACGCTCATGACAGGCCGGTGCCCCAGTATGGTCCAGGGAATCGTTGCACCCATCCGAAACCTATGCTAGATCGATGGACACTCAAAGTACGCATACGTACATTCTTCGCCTAAAACTATTAAGTAAGTTATCTGTCATCTAACCAGATTTTTTTTTTTAATTTAAAAGGGTTTGCTGCAAAGTGATCAAGTTCTTTGGGTAGACTTGCCCCGACTATGGCCAAACTTGAAATTGGGAAAGAAGTACTTTAGCTTTTGGTACGAAGAATGGATAAAACATGGCACATGTTCCGACTTTGCACAACGACCTCTGTCATACTTTCAATCCGCCATACAACTTAAGAAAAAATTATCTCCAGGTATATCAACTAATTTGTTTTTATTTTCCCTTCACATTTCTATTTGTGTTTAATATACTTTATTGTCTCTTATTTGTTTTAATGAATTCTGTGAATCTAGATATGGGACTCACACCTGGTTCAACCTATACGGTCCAACAAGCTGTGAATGCAGTTTTTCAGCTTATACACGCATATCCCCAAATTTCGTGTAATAGAAATAGAACAAACAATAGACAATTATTACTCTCGGAGATGTATATATGTTATGAAAGACCGACATCATCTAATCTCCTTGGAACACTTAAATACTGTTCCCATTTATATCATGGCCAATGTAATAGCCTATCGGATATCATAAGTTTCCCTGCTAATTAGCTTTGCCACGATTGTCCAATGTATTTAGTAAGAAATATAAAATGTTATTAATAAGAAGGAGAGAGTGCTTTCTTTTCTTTTGTTCTTTACATGGAAAAATAAAAGGAAAAGTTGACACATACAAATATGGAATTATCCAAACATAGCATGACGAGCTGCTCCAATAAACTCCACCACATTATATTGGTTTTCATGTATCCGAGCGGACAAATACAACTTTGAAGAACGTACCATTCATTTTTAAAGATTTTACCATCAGAGAGCCAAAACTCCTACTAGCCTCCTTGACGTCATCCCTGCTGAAAGATTTGATCATCTCCACCTTCTTACATATTATATTCTTGTACATCTCTCTTGTAGCACATTAGTAATAGAAAAAATAGACATAAATAACAATAAAACATTTAAAACAAAACAAAAATAAAAATCCCATATAATTTGCTATATGAAATTTTTATTTATAATAACACACATGTTATTATTTTTTAAACCTCGAGTTTTTTATGTGCATAAATGTAATTATGAAAGAATCTATTAATATATTAGTTGGAATTTCTTTAATTTTAATTATAATACTTTTTCCATTAGCGGATTGTAAATATTCTTTCGACTTGATCTGATTGCGGGGTTGGGAAAAATCTTTCCAAAAATCAATATAAACACATAGAGTGCTAGCTTGCCTCTTCACACGGACAAATAAGGAAAATTTGTAACTTCAAAACATTATAGGTAGCCGTAACCAAAAGAATGTAATTAATGTACTAAATGCTTGCCTTTTATGGTTTTTTTTAAAGGAAAACTAACCTGGAATTAAAACAATTGTAAACAAACCCTTGATTGTTTCTCGTGGCATGGAGGTTCAGTATTGTGCAAAAGCTACCACTTAAACAATAATGGCTTGTCTTCAACCATTGATCTTCTATATTCTGGCTGGGTTCACTTATCGGTTAGCTCTTGTACCTTTCAAATTAAAAGGTCTCTTAGTCATTTTACCTTTCAAGTAAAAGTTACATTTTGGAAGAATAATTTCCTTAAGCATACTTAAAATATCATATTTCACGAGTTTAGTGATTCTTTCTTAGTTAATGTGACCAAATCTTAAGTGCATGGGCACCCTTCATTAGAGTAAGAAGTTTTAAACTTTTTATTCACCATTCCAATTTGAAGCATCGGATAGTTATTTTGTTTGATAAAATAGAGATTGTTTTTCATCCATCCATTATAGATTAAAAAAAATGATTTTTATGAATAGCAATTCCTTTATTGAATGTAACGGAATAACCGCCATTAAATAAATATACTATAGAAATTAAATTCTTCTTAAAATTGTTGGGAAGTGTGCTCACATTATAGTAAACATGTAACTATTTTCTATGTATTTGAACGATGAATAAAAGAAGTTAATTTCACATTTCACTGTTATGTCTTTTGTGTTTTTGTCTATCATATTTTGCATGCAGAGCAAAATTATGACAAACAAATATTAGCTTATTAATTTTCTAAGTTCAAATTGATGATAAGTGACACTAGAAGAATGTTTACATTGCGAGAAAGACAACATACTTTATTAGATAATCTAAACGAATCTGTAATCTCGTAAAAGAATGAAAGTGAGCATTTGATTCAAATACTTAGAAGATTGTTATGTCGTCTACAATTCCAATCGGGGTGATTGCTATTCTTAGCTATTGGAGTAGTTGACTTCACGGGTAGAGACATAGATGTATTCATTGGAAGAACGATACATTGGACTGGACCTAAAATGAACTAATTCTGAATCCGTTTGTGAATTAATTCACTTGTGGTGTTCATGATGTGATTTACCTAAATCATGAGTTAGTCACTGACTATGCGTTTGTAACTTATGTGATTTTATATAAGTGGAGGCTTGTGCTCTAAAGATGATCGAACCAATAGCCGATATGTTGGGTACATATCTAGAATGTAGTATGATGCATGCGTCTTGTATTGAAACCTTGAAAAAACATTTTTCTATTGCTATAATCATTCTCATACCCATCAATCATGTCTCATTGGGGTTCCATGATTAACTAGCAAGAACATGGATTACATCCAATTAGTTCCTGAATCTTTATTCTCAAGACTCCACATGAACCAACGACCGTTTAACTTTTGTTCATCATCTCTAACTTAAATATCGATTCTTGAGAAAATATTTAATAAGAGAAGATTTTGAGTGTGTAACCATTGACTCAATATTCATCATTAACATGCTTTCATTTGAGACTCAACCCACATAATATTTTTTTCTTTTTCTTTTCTTTCTTATTTTTCAACTTTTTTTTTCACTTTTTCGATCATTTTTTGGTTGGAAATATTTTTTTTATAGTCTAAAATAGTGCTAAGAAACAGTATGTAAAATTTCAGATCATATGAAAAATGTTTACCCACTAAAAAATATTTTTTTTCCAAAAATTGTCAGGGTAAAAAAAATTGTTTTGAGACTATTTGCTGGAAATTGGTTTTATAAGAACACTTAAAACTCTCAAATCTGATACCAAATGATAAAAAACGAGAGCGGATCATATGAAAGAGGATCATAAAGTTGTTCAAGTCACGGATTTAACTTATGGCTCTAGACATTTGAAAAGAAACTGAGATTTTGTCACAACGTGGCATGTAAAAGTCCTAAGAAGTCTTGGAAACAAAAAAAAATTCACAACTCTCTTCACGTGGCTCTAATTTCCCCTTTAAAAAAAAACCTTGGCAAGAAAAAGTTTGAATATGATTCCTATAATCTAAAAAGATTGTTAAAACTCTTCTAAAAGAAAACTCAAGAGAAATTCTTGAAAGAAAAGCTCAAAGAGAATTTACTAACACAAAAGAGAAGTTAAATAATAATGAATTGAATGATTTGTGTGTAATGCAAATGCCTTTAATAGGCTAGCTAAATAAAATCTAAATAAAACTCCTAAGTAGTTTTAAACTAAACTTTCTTATTGACATAAAACTCCTAAATAATTTAAAATACTTAATAATTATAAAAAATTGAAATAATAATAATAAAATAATGAGAGTTGATAAATACAATATTTGGCTCATATATAATAAAAATTAAGCCCAAAACTCGTAATTCCTATCATAATAACGTCCAAAATTTCTACTCGGCCAATTTCTATTAAAATAATCATAACTTGATCTTTTGAACTCAAAATCAAGTGATTCAAAGCTTATTTAAAAGCTAAGAGATAGATCTTCGAACGTCATCAAAGCATCTCAACCTTGAAATTCTTGGATCCCATCCAAAAAGTTGTCGAAAGTCTGCTAATTTCCTAAACTTGAAAATTGACAGCTTCGGTGAATGGACTTTAATAAATTTCACATCTTCCATGCATGTATCACTATTTGTCCTTACAAGGAAATCTCATCTAGTGAACCTACATGATAAAGTTTACCTTGGGGTGAGGCTAGGGTAGGAACCAGCTCGAAACTTTATCATGGTATCACTTACGGACCATCAATGGAGGTCGTAGGTCTTGTTCAAGGACCTTCTCCCACTCAACATTTAAAAAAAATCTAAAGTTTTATCCCATATTTAAAAAATGATGATATAATAGTCATAGTGGCATTCTTACCCAATTTATATGAAATACTTCCAATATATGCATGACATGTTATGATAATTTTATAATATTCACATTCATTTAGAAGAAGAATCAATCAATCATAAAAACAAACAATTTTCATTCTCCACACATTTTCTTTTAAGGGAAAAATCAAAGAAGTGAATGTGAACTGTGCACCAGATAGGGTCTTAAGAAGGAGAGTGAGTCTTATTTGATCACTTAAAAACCAAGTCTTGATAATACTCTAAAATGACGTGTTTTTATATATTAATCATGTGTTTATTTTGAGCTTGAGCCTACTAATTTGAGCTATTTATGTCTTTTTATCTTTTAGGGACTAAATTGGAGGCGAAAAGTAAATTCAAGGGAAAAAGCGTCAATTTGGAGATTAAATGGGCCAATATGCAACGTGGGACAAATATGGTGCCAAAAGTGCGAACATGGAAGGCACAAGGACTTAAAAGCAAATAGAAGAGATTTTATTTTGGAAGACTCTATTTTATTTTATTCTATTAGGATAATTAATATTAAGATAATTATTAGGATTTAGGATTTTATTTTAATTATCTTTGTTTATCTTTAATTAAATGTATTTATCTTTTTAGAATTTAAGTTCAATTAGACTATCTCCCTAGCACTATAAATAGGGGGTGAAGTGACTCTATTTGGGAGCATCTTTTCTGTAAACACTCTCCCCCCAAAAGTCTTTTGTTCTTTCCATATTTTTTCCTTTCAATAAAATTTCTTTTCCATAATTTTATTTACTTTCTCACCATTATCATGAGCCACTAAAACCCTTCTAGCCAAAAGTTGTCAATATTTCCCCAAAAAGGGTTCTTGAGCCTAGAATCCGTACTTAGCCTTCTCGCCAAGTATTCATCGTTTCTCACACTACGGTGGACGCTTCCGCCCATGGCCCTTAAGAAGTAAGCTTTTCAGCATATGCAAAGCGGCCGCTTTGTATGTTTTGGAAGGACCGCATAGTCGGGTTCGTTAACTTATCACGTCGAGGTTGGCGAGCCAAAGAGACAAAATGGCGTGGGATTTGCCATTGAGAAGCGTTGATCTAGCATAGATTCTGGCTGAAGTCGGGTTCCTAAAAATCGTAAGTCTAATCTTTGGAGCTGGTGGTCGTGGCGTCCTCTTCCACTATAATCGGCTTACTTGAGTCGAGAAGGATCATCCAAAAGCCAATGATTGAGCCCAAGGCGGAATGAGACAACCGAGAGGCTGGAACTTTCCCATAAGAATTTCTTTTCTCTTAAAACTCTCTTTATTATTTTTATTATTTTCGTAATCATAATTTCATAGAAAACTTTAAATTCTGTTTTATTTTATTTTCGCTTCCAAAATCAATTCTTAAATTCTGTTTTTTTATTTTTTTCCAGGAACGCAGGTTTTCTTGGGCACGATTCTGCCCAGGATTTCGAGAGACAAGCATTCGTATAATCCGGTCCCTGAGGATTTGACCCTACTTCCCCTTTACTATTTATTTTTCATTATTTTATAGGGAATAGGATATTTTTGGTGCTCTCAACGACCGCATCAAGTCTTTCCTTGCAAGAGCCTATCCTAGACATGCACATTCTTATTACCACACTTCTTATTTTTAATTGATCAACTGTGAATCATTTCATATGTATATAACATAATATAATAAACAATTATAAAACATATATATGTAAAGAAATGGATGATTAAAATAAAATTGTCAGTCAAGGTTTCTATGGTTCTATTTATAAAAAGCAAATGAAAAACAAAATTACATAGTTGTTCACCATAAGACATTCCTTGGGTCTTCAACCGTCATCTCTCCATCTTCTCCTTGTCATGGACTCCGTTTGAAAAAAAATACATTTAAGTCCTATGTTCATTTCGAACTCACAAGGAATATATGAATTTAAAAAAAAAAAACAAATAGTCCTATATGGAGATGATAATTCACGGTCTATTTCCTAAGAACCACAACCTTGGCAAAAATAACAAATATATAATATTGCATCTATTCTCATAAATAACTCCAAACATGCATAAGATCTAAAGAATGTCACATTCTATTTTATCTAATCATTCAATAAGAAGAGAAATCTATTTTGATTACTTGTTTATACTTATAGATAGAGTACAACCTGACTTTGATACCAATTGTTGGAAGATCAGGTTTGGAAAACGCAACGGAAAATAGGTTTAAGAAAAAATTAGAGTTTGAAAAAAAATTCAAAACAAGATATTGGTTGTGTTATCTAAAGTAATAAACACTTAATCAAAATATTACATTTATGATTCGTCTAGGATGAACGCTTCGATCGAGTATTTTTCTCCGCTATCCTTAAGCTCATGTCTGCTGATTGTGGGCTCGCTTCGAAATTTTTTTTTTCACAAAATTACTAGTGGGACAACTTCATATATCTCTAAACTTTTGGGGTCCATTTTTAAATACAAAAAATATCTCTAGAAATTTTTTAAAATAATTTCTTTAGAAAATTTTGTCTCTACAACTTTTCATGAAATTAATTGTATGAGGATAATAACCTAGATTATTTTATACAGGGAGAGTTTACAGAGAGGTTAACTAGGATTAGAATTAATCACGTTAATATTAAATTAATAATTTATTATGAAGATAAATATTAAATAAATTTAATATCTCACATTAATATTAAATCAATAAAGTATTATCTATATAAATATTAAATTAAATTAATATATCATATTAATATTAAATTAATAAAATACTCTCTAGATAAATATGAAATTAAAACAATGTTATCTTTAAAAAAGTTAATTTAAAATCAAGTTACCTAGTAGAGTCCCATTAGGAGTCTAATTTTTCCACTTCTTTACCATCGAATAACCACTGCCGCCAACTATCTATTGGCCGCAGATCACCATTGTCGTAGTCACTGTTCCCGACGATACCATCACTAACGCCGCTTCCCTTGACACCCTGAACTGTCACCGTTTTACCCGAATGGGCCTGACTGGTTTGATAGCTCTTTGAGAGACTACCTCTGTTATGGTTGGGCCGGTGTTGGCCAACCGAATGACTAACCCTATGCTCAGCCTCCCCTATTCCCCGATCGATAAGTGCTTGCCTAGGCTGGTTGTTCACACAACCAACCACACGCCATGCAACATCCCTTGGCTTGGCGTCCTTACGCTAGGCCCGATTCTGCCGATAGAGTTGGTCGAAACCCCTAGCGTGTTGTTCGAATAGCTTGCTACCATGGTCGGGGCACCATTGGCAAGACATTTACATGCCCTACTGTAGCAGCGGTTAATTTGATCCAGGTTAACAATGACCCGTCCTATCTGGTCCAGGCACCGGTGATAAACCGTAATTTATACATATTTTTATCCCATGCTTAAAACATTTATGAATGAATTCTCCTTAGATTTGGTGAATTCGATGCTCCTAATTCTTTAATTTCATGTTTTTATACTTAGGTGAGCATAGGAGAGTAAAAAGAGCAAGAAACATGCCGAAAATGGAGAAAATGAACCCACATGGGAAATCAACACGGCCTGGACTTCCTCACACAAGCGTGTCCATTTGGCAGGATCGAAGCACGACTTACACAGGTAAACTACACGCCTGTTCCTATTCAACAGCCTTGACCAAGGGCTGGAGCAATCGCACACGGACGTGTCACATAGACGTGTCCCTGCCGAGCCCAAGTATAGTCCTATTCGAAAAAGGCCACTTTTCAGGGCTCTTAGGCATTCTAAAGCCTATTTAAACACCTGAAGAGGCACCTAGAAGAGACACACAGAGTAGGAGGTAAGGAATTACTCAAGGGAAGCCGATTGGTCCATCTTAGAAGCCGGATTCATCGTCAAGACTAAAGATCTCCCTTCAATTTCCATTCAGGGGTTTTGGGTTTTCTTTATGTTTTGCATTCATTATTCTTCTGAGATGTTTTCTTTTATAATTATGAACTAAACCCCCTAAATACCTAAGGGGAATGAAACCTAAGACGGATCTTGTTATTATTATCTGAATTGTATGATAAATATTTGACTTGTTCTTAATTATGTGTTCTTAATTCTTGTTTTAATATTCCAGGATATTGATTCAAGTTAATGCTCTTATTCAGAGGAGGAATAGACCCTGTCTAAGAGTAAATTTGTCGTAATTAAGCGGAGTTGATTGCACGCCTAGAGATAGGGTGATAAGATTTCACCGGATTAGGGTGAAACCTAATAAGGGGATCCATAGATCGAGTTAATGCAACACTAGAGCGTTAGTTAGAAAGAGATTTCAATTAATCAACCTAGAGTTAGACGTTATTAGTCTCGAGAGAGATAATAATGTAACTTAGGGATTTCTACGGATCAAGTTAAATGAATAAATCGTCTGATTCAGAGTCAAATAACAAGTGAAGTCTAGGTGGATTTTTCCTTGGGTATTGTCTTAATCAATCGAGTTTTCCCAAAAGCTTTTTCCCAATTTTCTCTCTGTGCACCCTTAGTTTAGTTAATTAGTCTAGATAAACAAATCCCTTAATTTTTAAGTTAGATAATAAAAAGAAAGTAATTACTAGTACTCTTGGTTCCTTTGGGTTCGACAACCCGGTCTTGCTAAAGCTATACTATTGTTCGATAGGTACACTTGCCTTCATCGTGATAATAGTTAGTTCCAAGAATGATTAATTATAAATTTTTAAAACCTGTCACGAATATCACGTATCAAGTTTTTGGCGCCGTTGCCGGGGAACTAAGATATTAGGAACACTCGATTTTTATTACTTTAGCCATTTTACTTTATTTGCAATTTAAATTTTTATTTTCTTTTCTAATTTTTTTTATTCGTTCCTGGAAGGTTTTTATAGTGTATGATTAGAATAAACCAGTCGGGACCATTACTGTTTGATAGTGAGATCGATTGCACAGTTCACAGAAACCGAAGAGAAATAAGACAAAGCTTAAGATACACAAAGGAAGAGGAAGAGGACAATATTTCAACCACAACTGAGGAGATGGCTAAAAACCAAGAAATTTCGCTACCTCTTGCAATTGCTGCTAATCAGAATCTTGCTCCACGTACTATGTATGATTATGCTAAACCTTCTTTAACAGGAACTGAATCTAGCATAGTTAGGTCTCCTGTTGCTGCAAATAATTTTGAACTAAAACCTAACACCATTCAAATGATCCAACAGTTTGTTTAGTTTGATGGTTTGCAGGACGAGGATCCCAACGCTCACTTGGAAAATTTCTTAGAGTTTTGCGACACTTTTAAAATCAATGGCGTTTCTGATGATGCCATTCGCCTTCGGTTATTTCCTTTTTCATTGAGGAACAAAGCTAAACAGTGGTTGAACTCGTTACCACGAAGGTCAATCACTACTTGGGAACAAATGACAAAAAAGTTTTAATTAAAATATTTTTCGCCAGCTAAAACAACTAAATTACGTAATGATATCTCCTCTTTTGTGCAGATGGATTTAGAAACACTCTATGATGCATGGAAGAGATACAAGGACCTTTTGCGAAGATGCCCTCACCATGGGTTACCACTCTAGCTACAAGTTCAAACGTTTCATAATGGCCTGAATCCTTCGACTCGACAGATGATTGACGCAGTCGCTGGTGGAACTGTCAATAATAAGACACCTGAGGATGCTTATGAATTTATAGAAGAGATGTCACTGAATAATTATCAATGGAAAGACATGAGGACAAAACCAACGAAAACAACCGGCGTTTTTAACATCGATTCAGTCACCATGCTCTCTAATCAAGTAGAACTTTTGAATAGAAAAATTGATAGTTTTTTTGGTTATTCACAGGTTTACCCAGTAATGCAGTGCGAAGCAAGTGGAGGTGGATCAAACAATTCAGAATACCCACCCTATGGCCACAACATGGAGAACGAGCAGTTAAATTACATGGGTAATAATCCTCGATCTCAAAACAATCCTTATAGTAATACTTACAATGTAGGTTGGAGGAACCACCCAAATTTCTCATAGGGAGGCCAAGGGAATCAGAGACTACCACCACCTCCAGGCTTCCAACAACCACCCTACCAATAAGAAAAAAATCTGAACCTTGAGGAGATGCTAACAAAATTCATCTCGGTATCAGAAACTCGTTTCCAGAATATCGAGACAACACTTAAAAATCAACAAGCATCGATCCAAGGGCTCGAAACTCAAATAGGTCAGCTCGCTAAATTAATTTCTAAAAGACCACCAGGAAGTCTACCTAGTAACACTGAATCTAACCCAAAAGAGCACGTGAAAGCAATTACACTAAGGAGTGGGAAACTGTTAGCTGAATCTGAAAAGAAGCCACCACAAGAAGCTAATAGAAAGGAGGTCGAACCCAAAAATAATGACAATCTAATGCCAAAAGAATACAAACCACCAATCCCATACCCAGCAAAGTTGAAGAAAGACTGCATGGATGCATAATTCGGTAAATTTCTTGAACTTTTTAAACAACTGTATATTAACTTACCTTTTGTTGAAGCTATATCGCAGATGCCTACATATGCAAAATTTTTAAAGGAGCTTCTAACGAAAAAAAGGAAGTTTGAAGACTTATCTACAGTGGAACTTAATGATGAGTGCTCAGCAATACTCCAAAATAAACTACCAACCAAATTGAAAGATCTAGGAAGTTTTACTATTCCCTACTTAATTGGTAGTTTGAATGTTGATAAAGCACTAGCTGATTTAGGCGCTAGCATTAATTTGATGCCATATAAAATGTTTAAACAACTTGGTCTTGGGGAACCTAAACCCACTAGGATGAGTATTCAATTAGCTGATAGATCTGTTAAATATCCTAGGGGAATTATAAAGGACTTACTTGTAAAAGTAGATAAATTTATATTCCCTGTTGATTTCGTTGTGCTTGACATGGATGAAGATGTCGAGGTACCTTTAATCTTAGGTCGGCAATTTTTAGCCACTGCTAGGGCTGTAATTGATGTGGGTGATGGTAAATTGATACTTAGAGTAGGTGACGAAGTGATTATTTTTAAAATTTATGATGCAATGAGATTTTCTAGGGAACAAGATGACTCATTGTTATTTGATCGACTCTATTGATCATGCTACTCAAGATTCTTTTCAGAAATCGTACACAAGGACACGATGGAACTGTGTCTTGCCCAAGGAGGGGATGGATGATGATTCTGAGATAGGAATCGAATTAAACTCCAATGAAACCTCCCAAAACTAGCAGAATATGAGGGAATTAAGGTAAAAGATGAACTTAAGCAAAAACCCTCTATTGAAGAACCTTCAAAACTGGAACTTAAACAATTGCCAAAACACTTGGAGTATGTATTCGTCGGAAATAATTCTACATTACCGGTAATTATTGCATCCAACTTGTAACCCAAGGAGAAAGAGGAATTACTCCAAGTATTAAGAAAGCATAAAAGGGCCATAGCTTGGAAAATTTCTAACATTAAAGGGATCAACCCTTCTTTTTGCACCCACAAAATTTTAATGGAAGATGAATATAAACCATGCGTGCAAGCCCAAAGACGACTGAACCCCAACATGAAGGAAGTTGTTAAAGCTGAGGTAATTAAACTCATAGATGCTGGAATTATTTATCCTATTTCTAACAGTTCTTGGGTGAGTCCAGTACAGGTTGTTCCTAAGAAAGGAGGCATGACTGTTGTAACCAATGAGAAGAATTAATTAATCCCAACAAGGACAGTCACAGGTTGGAGGGTGTGTGTTGATTATAGGAAGCTAAATGATGCCACGAGAAAAGATCACTTCCCCCTTCCATTCATTGACCAAATGTTGGAAAGATTGTTAGGGCACATGTACTACTGCTTTTTAGACGGACTCTCTGGCTATTTCCAAATCCCAATAGCTCCTGAAGATCAAGAAAAGACGACATTTACATGTCCATACGGTACGTTTGCTTATTGTAGAATGCCTTTTGGATTATGTAATGCTTCTGCTACTTTTCATTGCTGCATGATGGCCATTTTTGACGAACTCGTAGAAGACATCATGGATGATTTCTCAGTTTTCGGTAACTCTTTCCATCTTTGCCTCAAAAATTTAAAACGAGTGTTAATAAGATGTGAGGAAACAAACCTTGTGCATAACTGAGAAAAATGTCACTTTATGGTTCAAGAAGGTATTGTGTTAGGACATAAAATTTCTAGCAGAGGGATTGAGGTTGATAAATTTAAAATTGAAACCATTGAAAAACTACCTCCCCCTAATTCGGTTAAGGCTATTAGAAGCTTTTTAGTATATGCTGGGTTTTACAGAAGATTTATTAAAGAATTTTCGAAAATAACTAAGCCTTTGACTAAATTATTAGAAAAAGATGTGCCTTTCAATTTTGATCAGGAGTGTTTAGAAGCATTTAATGCTTTAAAGGATAAACTGACTAAAGCTCCAATTATAATTGCGCCTGATTAGAATTCACATTTTGAAATAATGTGAAATGCGAGTGATTTTGCAGTAGGTGCAGTTTTGGGACAGCGAAGAGATAAACATTTTCAACCTATCTATTATACTAGCAGAACTTTGATAGTCACACAATAAAACTATACTACCATAGAGAAAGAGCTGCTAACTGTGGTTTTTGCATTCGATAAATTTAGGCCATATTTATTATTGTCTAAAGTTATTGTTTATACTGATCATTCCGCTCTTCGCCACCTTTTGACTAAAACTGATGCAACCTCGACTCATTCGATGGATCCTATTATTGCAAGAATTTGACTTGGAGATTAAGGATAAGAAAGGAGCTAAAAATCTCGTAGCTGACCATCTCTCCAGGCTTGAAAGCTTAAGTACCAAAGAGCTAGATGACATTGAAATAAATGATTCATTCCCTGAAGAACAATTTTTTGCTATATCTGATTCTGAGGTACCTTAGTTTGCAGATATTGTGAATTTTTTAGCCCTAACATTATCCCAAAATGGTTGACACATCAGCAAAAGAAGCGATTCTTCACTGATGTGAAAAACTACTTCTAGGAAGACCCTTTTCTTTTCCGTAAATATGCAGATCAAATCATTAGGAGATGCGTTACAAGGACAGAAGCATTGAAAATCTTGGAACATTGCCACTCAGGACCGACTTGTGGACATTACGGTGGAAAAAAGACCGTACATAAAGTCCTCAAATCAGGTTTTTATTGCCCCACTTTATTCAAAGACGCCAACAGGTATGTTACTTCTTGTGACAAATGTCAGAGGACAGGTAATATATTCAACTGTGATGAAATGCTTCAGACATATATGCTCTCATGTGAAATATTTGACGTTTGGGGTATCGACTTCATGGGTCCATTCCCTAGTTCATTCGGGAATAAATACATCTTAGTAGCTATTGATTATATATCCAAATGGGTTAAAGCCCAAGCTTTACCTACTAATGATGCTAGAGTAGTAGTACGGTTCCTTAAGAAACTTTTCTCTCAATTTGGTACACCTAGAGCAATTATCAGTGATAGGGGTACTCATTTTTTAATGCCCAATTTGACAAGACCCTTAAGAAATATGGAGTTCATCACAGAACAACTACCCCTTATCACCCTCAAACTAGTGGCCAAGTCGAAGTAACGAACTGAGAGCTTAAACGTATCCTAGAAAAGACAGTAGAATTGAACAGGAAGGATTGGGCGATGAAAGTAGATGGCGCTTTATGGGCTTATAGAACTACTTTTAAGACTCCCATAGGAACATCACCTTACAGACTTGTTTATGGGAAAAGTTGTCATCTACCGTTTGAGTTAGAATACAAGGCATTCTGGGCTATAAAATTTCTAAACCTTGACCCCAAACTTGCAAGTGAAAACAGGTTGATGCAATTGAATGAGTAAGATGAGTGGCGAGCCAATGCATATAAAAATTTGCGCCTTTACAAGGAAGCAACGAAGCGCTACCACGACGCTCGTTTGAAGCAACGAAGGCAATTTGAAGTTGGAGATCTTGTCCTGTTATATAACTCGAGGCTCAAATTGTTTCCCGGAAAGTTTAAATCACGATAGTTAGGTCCTTTCATAGTTCAAACTATGCTTGCATATGGCACAGTAGAGGTAAGTCATCCATCACAAGGCACTTTTAAGGTAAATGGACATCGTCTCAAAATTTATAATGGTGAGAATTTCAAAAACGATAAATAGGAGCGCTACGGCTCCACGAAGTTACCTAAATATACCCACAAGGTAGAGTCAAGCTTAAACTATAAATAAGCGCTTCTCAGGAGGCAACCCGGGCACTAACGGTGTTAACTTCTTTAAATTTTAGTCTTCAACATTTAATTCACTAACTGAGTCATTGAACACAGGATTTCCAGAACCACACGACCAGGCACACGGGCGTGCCATAGGCCGTTCACACACCACGGGAGGCAACACAGCTGTGAGATACGGCCGTGTGAAAACAGAGCAAAAATGTTTCCCCAACACGGGATCCGATAAGTTGCCACGACCGTGCGACATGGCCATGGGTAATCCTGCCAAATTAACACGGGTGTATGACACGACCGTGTCCTCCGACCGTGGTCGAGCCTGTCAAAATAAAACAAGCATGCACTTGCATTCATGGGTGTGGGAGAAGCGAACAAAGATTAACACAACCGTGCAACATGGATGTGTACACCAATGCGTCCAATTTTGAAAACCACAAAATGCACGGGCTAAACTGAGGGCACACAAGTGTGCCCCACGGCCGTGTGCCCCAATTTCTTTATAAACACCTACTATTTAGTTTATTTTTATCCTTATATTTTGAAATTACTTTTTATTTCCTTTTAATACTATTTTATATTGAGATTTTATAATTTTTTCGGCTATTTCTTTACGAGTAGTTATGTTTCTTCATACTTCTTAAAAAGTTCCTGATTTTATCACAGTTATAAAGAGCTCCAAAGCTCATCATCAAATAGGAACTAAGAAATCCACTGGTAAAGGTTCTTCACGACTGCCATGTCCTGCTCGACCACGACCATAGCTACTACCAGATACAATATTCTTTTGGTGCAGGACTTATGGACTAATGAACCTCTACCACCACTGGAATATCCTCCTCCACTCTCATCATTGCCTTGGCCGATTATTCTCCATAACTCTAATTCAAGGAGTTTATTCATCATTCAGGAAGTTTCACTTCTCTCCCTATCTTATGATCTTATATATATATTTTTCAATAAATCTATCTTTGTACATTGAGGGCAATGTACATCTTAAGTGTAGAGGGGTCCTTTATATCATTATCAGAAATCTTTGAATTTGGTCTTGCTCTCATGTGATTTTCTCATATCACTATTAGAATGAATTTTAATTAATTTATGATTTTTATTGATATGTCTTGAATTAAATACAGGTATTTATGCATTAATTGTTTAAACTTTAAGATATTAGGGAATCAAGCATGATAAGTTGATTTTTGAATAATTAAAAACTTTTAGGTTACTTCCCTAAGTTTAGGTATTATCTTGAATTGAAATTCACTAGTTTAAACATCAAAAAGCCATAATTTTTGTGAGATCTTGAGCCTTTAGAGCATATGTTATTTCTTTTATGCTCACTTTTATTATGAGTGCGTCAGTATTGATTTGTTATTCTAGAACTTGCTTGATTATGCTTGTCAAGACCACACTATTTGATTTGATATGTCGAGATGATAAAGGCACTTAGGTTTAACCCACTCACTCCTACCTTCATAATTAACACTTAGTGAACCCCTTTGAGCCTAACAAGCCATTAATTGATTTACCCTCAATATTAACCCATAACCCATTATTGTTGAAATCCCCTAATTTGATCCCTATTTTTGTCGAGATTCGATTTGAATTAATTGCTTAGCTATGTTTTATTCTTCGTTGCAATAATTAAGTTCTATGTTATTTGACTTGTTCTTAAAAATATATATATACAATACTTACATACATATTAGTAGTAATTCGTCGTTTTTGAGCTTAAGTGTTAATTCCATATTCTGAGAAGAAGCTCACTTGTATTCAACTGATGACTAGTTATTTTTCTAGCTAGGTAATTTTTCAATTCAATCTCGATTCTAACTTTTTCTTTCAGCTTGTGACCACACCCCCTAACCAAAGCCACATTACAACCCTCTAAAGACCTTTTTGATTGATGTATCATCTCAATATATAGTGGTGGAGATTTGATTTTCAAGCAAGCCTATGGAAATAACTTTTCATATTGACTAATGAGTGCTTTATTTGATGTCCTTAAACACCTCGAGTGATTTGAGTGAACCTTTAGTGAGGATGTTAAACTCTGTGATATTTTGATCAAATGTGATTACTTAGATGATGGGGGACACCTATGTTTTCATGATAAAATGCTCAACTTGGAATGTTTGAAACTTTGATGTACTTTTAGTTGAATTTTCAATGTATGATTACTTATGGATTATTTTGAGATATTATTGATAGGGATTATAACTTGAGAAGAATTTATTTTGATTATGAGTTGAGGATTTTACTTGAGGACAAGCAAACGCCTAAGTGTGAGGGTATTTGATAAACCGAAAATTTTACATATTTTTATCCCATACTTAGCACATTTATGGATGAATTCTCCTTAGATTTGGTGAATTCGATGCTCCTAATTCTTTAATTTCATGTTTTTATACTTAGGTGAGCATAGGAGAGTAAAAAGAGTGAGAAACAGGCTGAAAACGAAGAAAATGAACCCACATGGGAAATCAACACGGCCTGGACTTCCTCACATGGGCGAGTCACACGACTGTGTCCATTTGGCAGGATCGAAGCACGACTTACACGGGTAAACTACACGCCCGTGCCTATTCAACAGCCTTGACCACGGGCTGGAGCAATCGCACACGGGCGTGTCCCTGTCGAGCCCAAGTATAGTCCTATTCGGCAAAGGCCACTTTTGAAAGCTCTTAGGCATTCTAAAACCTATTTAAACACCTGATGAGGCATCTAGAAGAGACACACGGAGTAGGAGGCAAGGAATTACTCAAGGGAATCCGATTGGTCCATCTCAGAAGCCGGATTCATCGTCAAGACTGAAGATCTCCCTTCAATTTCCATTCAAGGGTTTTGGGTTTTCTTTATGTTTTGTATTCATTATTCTTCTGAGATGTTTTCTTTTATAATTATGAACTAAACCCCCTAAATACCTAAGGGGAATGAAACCTAAGATAGATCTTGTTATTATTATCTGAATTGTATGATAAATATTTGACTTGTTCTTAATTATGTGTTCTTAATTCTTGTTTTAATATTCCAGGATATTGATTCAAGTTAATGCTCTTATTCAGAGGAGGAATAGACCCTGTCTAAGAGTAAATTTGTCGTAATTAAGTGGAGTTGATTGCACGCCTAGAGATAGGGTGATAAGATTTCACCGGATTAGGGTGAAACCTAATAAGAGGATCCATAGATCGAGTTAATGCAACACTAGGGCGTTAATTAGAAAGAGATTTCAATTAATCAACCTAGGGTTAGACATTATTAGTCTCGAGAGAGATAATAATATAATTTAGGGATTTCTACGGATCAAGTTAAATGAATAAATTGTCTGATTCAGAGTCAAATAACAAGTGAAGTCTAGGTGGATTTTTCCTTGGGTATTGTCTTAATCAATCAAGTTTTCCCAAAAGCTTTTTCCCAATTTTCTCTCTATGCTCCCTTAGTTTAGTTAATTAGTCTAGATAAACAAATCCCTTAATTTTTAGGTTAGATAATAAAAAGAAAGTAATTACTAGTACTCTTGGTTCCTTTGGGTTCGACAATCCGGTCTTGCTAAAGCTATACTACTGTTCGATAGGTACACTTGCCTTCATCGTGATAATAGTTAGTTCCAAGATCGATTAATTATAAATTTTTAAAACCTGTCACGAATATCACGTATCAACCAGTTGGACCGTCGAACCTGTTTCACACACAGGGCACGATTCAACTAGTTTTGGGTTTCAGTCTCGAGTTTTGGTTCTTGGATAGAATTTTCAAGTTCAATTACTAATCGCAGTGATTCGTAACAAGTAATAAATATTTATAATGAAGATCAAACCTAGACTAAATATTATCACGACGAAAAGGCAAGCGCACCTATCGAACAATAGTATAGTAATGCAAGACCGGGATGTCGTACCCAAGGGAACCAAAAGTACTAGTAATAACTATCTTTTTATTATCTAGCCTAAGAATAGAAGGGTTTGTTTATTAAACTTATTATCTAAACCAATTAACTAATTTAATTAAAGTGAAGAGAGAATTTGGAAAAAGACCTGAAGAGAAGCAATTAATAAAGACGACACCCAAGAAGGAATCCACCTAGATTTCACTTATTATCTGACTCTAAACCGAACGATTTATTCACTTGACTTGTTCTGTAGAGATCCCTAAGTTAATTTATTATCTCTATTCAAGACTAATAACATCTAATCCCTAGATTGAATAACCAAGACTTTTCTCTAATTAACACTCTAGGGTTGCATTAACTCGATCTATAGATCCCCTTATTAAGTTTCACCCTAATCCGGTAAAATCTCGTAACCCTATTTCTAGGCATTTGATCAACTCCGCTTAATTATGCCAAATCTACTCTTAGGTAGGGTCTATTCCTCCTCTGCATAAGCACATTAAATCATGAATTAATACCCGGAATATTAACTCAAGCATTAAGAACACATAATTAAGAACAAATCAAGTATTTATCATACAGTTTAGATAATAATAACAAGATCCATCAAAGGTTTTATTCCCCTTAGGTATCTAAGGGGTTTAGCTCATAATAAAATAAGAGTACATCTCAAAAGTATGAAAATAATAAAACATAAAGAAAACTCTAAAACCCCTGAAGGAATTCTGAGAGAGATCTTCAGTCTTGGAGTAGCTCCGGCTTTTGAGATGGATCGTCTAGCTTCTTTCAAGTGATTCCCGGTGTATGGTTCTGTGTTCCAGAAAAGTTCTGGAGAGCCCCCCTTTCTAGGTCATACTTAGGGTGTTTATATAGGCTTTTGATTGGATTTTCTTCCCCCCTAAGTATCCTTTTTCCGTGTAGAATACAACTCCTTGAAAAAGGGACACGCCTGTGTGCCACGGCCGTGTGACATGGTTGCCAGGCCGTGTGCGATCCGTTAAATTGCCACGGCCGTATGGGCTCAATGGCCAGGCCGTGTGACTTGTGTAAACCTACGTCGACACCCTCGAAAGGCACGGGTGTGTGAGCTGCCCGTATGGCAAGACTTAGGCCGTGTGGATCTTCTCGATTTGGTCTGTTTTGTCCCTTTTTTAGCTCGTTTTTGGCTCCTTTTGACTCTTGGTGCTCTCCTGGGTACAAAACATGCAATAACCGGATTAAAAGCACCAAAATCCACAAATCTAGTAGTTGGGGTAAAAACATGTATCATTTGGCGTTTATCAATTACCCATTGGGCCAATTGTCTGACTTGAAAATTAATTTTAAAAAATATCATATTTATTTTAATTAATTTGATTATTCTAATTTTACTTGATCAAAATTAATTTTTCGAAAAATCACTAAGATTTTCAAATTAATTTTTTAAGAAAATTATTTAATCAAATTCTCTACTTGAACAATTCTCACAACTACCTAATTTAATTCCTCATCAAATAAATCGACTCAATCAAATTATTTCCAAAATCATAGAATTTTCTTTTGATACAAATGCAGTCCGATTGAGCTTTTGTTGAGCTAGCGGAAGGACTAATCATGCATATACAATTAGGCTTGAGTAATCACAATTATGTATAGAAGCATCTTTCTAACAATTCACAATTTACTTAATCGTGGAGTCAGTCCACAAGAAGTATCATGATTGAAAACTCTTTATTGTATACTCTTTATGAAAGCAATTCATCCAACTGATTTGTTCAATGACCTCGTTATGTATCTGTTATCCTCATATGATATCTGTTGTGCGTAAGCATGTAAAAGAGTAAAATTATTGTACTAAAAAATCACACTAAGTTCAATTCCCTGGAAAGAGAGGTGGATCACAAAGATCGCTTAAATACCAGGTCTTTCCTAGCCAGAATATCCCTCTATCATAATTTAATAGCACAATAAATCACTACAATCACAATCACAAAATATGCAAAATAAACAATAAAGAACACCAGAATTTTAACAAGGTTCAGCAAATTTTGCCTACGTCCTCGGACACTACCAAATATATTTCACTCCAAAATACAAGTAAAAATTTACAAATAGGGAGAGAGAACAATGCCTTAGGTAGAGAATAACAAATGTGAGATGATTCAAATGAGAAATGGTTAGGCCTATTTATAGTTGAGGTTCAGGGATCAACTTGCAAAGTCACTATACAATTAGGGACCAAAAATCTTGCAAATATCTCAAGTCAAATCTCAATCCCACTTTTGGTGCCTTAAATCTCAGATTTCTAGTGCCAACACTTTGATACCCATACCTTTGTAATCTTTGACTTTCCAAAGTATGGATGATTGCCAATAATCTCCATCTTGAAGATTTGATTAGGATAATCTTATCTTCACTCAGTTCTTTTTGACTTTGTCAACAATACTTGATAATGCCTTATTCAACTGTTAAACTTGCAGGATATTGATCAAGTTCAAACAATGTTCGAACTTGGTTGTTGTTACACCTTGGTCATCATATCTGCGGGATTATCTGCAGCCTTAATCTTTTGAAGATGAATTTTCCCCTCATCAATAATTTCACACACAAAATGGAATCGTACGTCGATATGCTTTATACGTGCATGATAAACTTGATTCTTTGCTAAATGAATAGCATTTTGACTATCACAATACATGTTAATATGCTCCTGAACCAATCCCAAGGTTTTAACCATACCTTGTAACCAAATAGCTTCCTTTTCAGCCTCTATTACATCCATGTATTTGACTTCTGTGGTTGACAACGTAACTGTAGACTTCCAACTTATTGGTCCTCCAGTAAATGTAAACACATAACCGGCGGTTGATCTTCGTTTGTCCAAATCACCGGCATAGTCAGAATCAACGTACCCAATAACACTTTTACCAAGTGTAGTATCCTATTTGAACAGTAATCCAACATCCATGGTCTTCTGAATATACCATAGAATCCATTTCACAGCTTACCAATGTCCTTTTCCAGGATTATGTGTATACCTGCTCACTATACTAACTGCCTGTGAAATGTCGGGTCTTGTACACACCATTGCATACATCAAGCTACCTACTGCATTAGAATATGAAACTTGTAACATGTATTCTTGTATCGTATTCGTCGAAGGAGATACTTGTGCAGAAAGCTTGAAATGAGAAGCCAATGGGGTACTTACAGGTTTTGTCTACTCGTTCATGCCAAACAGCTGTAGTACCTTATTCCAATATTGCTTCTGAGACAAGCTAACTCTTCCATGAGCTCTTTCTCTACATATTTCCATGCCAAGAATCTTCTTAGCTTTACCTAGATCTTTCATCTCAAACTCAAGGTTGAGTTGAGTCTCCAATCTCTCAATTTCAACTTTGCTCTTAGATGCTAGCAACATGTCATCAACATATAAGAGCAAGCATATGAAAATTCCTTCTTGTAGCTTCTGAAAATACATGCAATGATCAAATTTACTTCTTATGTACCTTTGCCATTTCATGAACTAATCAAATCGCTTGTACCACTGCCTCGGAGATTGTTTCAATCCATAAAGTGACTTTGTCAGTTTGCAAACCCAATTTTCTTTATCAACAACCTTGAATCCATCTGGCTAAGCCATATAGATTTCCTCTTCCAAATCACCATGTAAAAATGTGGTCTTCACATCGAGCTGAACTAGTTCAAGATCATATTGCGCAACCAAAGCTAGCAAAATCCGAATAGACGAATGCTTCACAACTGGGGAAAACACTTCATTGTAGTCTATTCCTTCTTTCTGAGCGTAACCCTTTGCTACCAATCTAGCCTTGTATCGAATTTCATTTTTACTAGGAAATCCTTCCTTCTTTGTATATACCCATTTGCATCCAATTGCCTTCTTTCCTTTGGGCAATGTCACCAACTCCCAAGTCCTATTTTTATGAAGAGACTGCATTGCTTCATTCATAGCTTGCTTCCACTTTACACCATCAGGGTTACTTCTTGCTTCTGTGTAAGTAGAAAGAACATCATCATCTGCAATTGGAAGTGCATAGGCCACCATATCATCAAAGCGAGCAGGCTTACGAATCTCTCTTCTTGGCCTCTTATATGTAATTGAAACTTGTTGTTGTAGAAGTTCTTGGGTTGGAACTTCTTCATTATTTGTCCCTCCAATATTAGCTGGATCATCATTAACCTTTTCAAGCTTCACCTGCTGCAGAGTACTACTGGTTTTGTCATCCTTTTGTGAATCCTTGTTCTTCATCATGGTTGATTGATTCATCAAAAGTCACATCTCTACTGAAAATAATCTTCCTTGTATCAGGACACCAGAGACGGTATCCTTTTACTCCACCAGTTATACCCAAGAATAATGCTTTTTTTGCTCTTGGGTCTAACTTAGTTTCTTTTACATGATAATATGCAGTGGAACCAAAAACATGTAAAGAATCGTAATTAGTAGCAAGTTTACCAGTCCACATCTCTATAGGAGTTTTTCCATTTGTTGCAGCTGATGGCAAATGGTCAATTAGATGGCACGTATATGTAATTGCCTTAGTGTAACGTCCCCTAACCCTATATCGTCGCCGGAACAGGGTTACGAGACATTACCAGTCAGTACAGTCCAATTCTGGTCATTAATTAAAATAAATATTCACACACGTCCTAGTTTTAAGATGTCATCCCTTTAATGGGCCCTCGCGGTCCAATATGAATAGTAAATTCAATTCGGGACTAATTTAGAATCACTATGAATTTTTAGTAAATTTCAAAATTCATACTACATACCGTTGGCAACCATAATTTACTCATTTCATCAATACTTCTACAACCTAAATGACTCTCATAAAACATCCTAGGTACATGCCATTACCAATACTCAATATCCTTTACCTCATTGAATTCAGGGTCGGCCTTGGATGCTGATTCAACAGTCTAACCTTAAGTTAACCTGCGTATGGAAACAAATCGTACGCTGAGTATGGTATACTCAGTGGTATTTCTATAATCCGAACATTTAATAATATAACAAATACTTAAGATCATAATAACAATTACAATTATTAAATTATTTATTTCATAGATAAATTTCAACTACTTACCATATAAATTTTATACAAATCATATAATAAACACAATAACATAATTATTCAATTCTTAAATAAATCCATTATTATTTACTCCATTCTTTCACTTACTATTCGGATAGCTTTCCTTAATTTATTCACAATTCAATATCATTAAACTATATTCAACTATACACTTATCAATCATATTCCATTTTAATTCATTTCAATAATAGCCAATTTCATTTATATCATATCAACTTACTATCCCTGATAGCTTTCACTATATACATACGATTCATATATTTCAAATCACATTTCAATTCATCAAGTGGCATCATATATCATCAATTCGAACTCCAATCATTTCATGAACCTTTGGTTCATATTTTCAATTTCATATCTAAATTTTCAATTCTCAATTCAATTTCTCGTTTCATTTCAATAGCTTGATCAATCAAATTTATTCGATTTTATCTTTCACTTATTTACCCCTATTAACAAACCCGGACTTTGACGGATACACGTTCCAACCCAAACACACGATGCGGCACATTGTGCCTAAAACGGTACATAGTACTGATCGATATCGACACACATAAAGTGCCTAAAATGACACACGAGGTGCCCGATCGACACACGGGGAGCACGAAATCGACACATAAAGTGTCCGATCGATAAAGCCGAAAAATCCCGTACACTTTCGGATCCTATGGCATGCCAATTATATCCGACTCATTGACTAGTTAATAGGTATTTCATTCACTTTCTCAATTTAATAATTCTTTCATCAATATACCATTCGATAATCACATATATTCACCCATTTTCACAATTCATACAATTTCATTCAATTCAATAATATATTTCAATTATTCACATTAATTCATAATTCAATACAATTCAATTCACTTTTCAATATCAAATATTCAAATATCACAATCTCATATATTCATATCAATTTCCTCATATTTCCAATCAATATGTTTTTCATATAACATTCATTCAATATTCAAATTTTTACATAAATCATATATATTATATAATTCAATCAATATAAATTCAATCAAAATAATTTCAATCAATATAAATTCAATAAATTCATCGCATACCAAAATCAATCCATTCCAATTGTAAAACATCATAATTCTAACACTAACAATTGCCATATGTATATAAATATAACAAATAATGACTAAGTTCGGATTATAGAAATACAAACCGTAGTTTCTGAGCTAACTCCCATTGACTTTGTCTTGTCCTTTCTTAGCCGAGATTTCCGGTACCACATTGACTATTAAAATTTAAAGCTTCAAAACCTTGATTTTCCCTTTTCTCCCTTTCTTTCTTTCTTTCATTTCTTTCTTTCTTTCATTTCTTTCTCCCCTGCTCTTCTCTGTTTCGTTTTGCTTTGTTTCTCTTTTTCATTTCTTTTATTTCTTTTATTTCTTTGTTTTTATTATTAAACTATTATAATATTTATTATTTATACATGTGTATATTTATTAATACACATGTATTCATTTATCACCTTACACTTGTCATAACTTTTATTTATTTATTTATTTAATATAAAATATTATTAATATAATAAACTTTAATTATTATTATTTTACTTATATAATAAGTAAATACACATGTATAATACATGTGTACCATTTATATTTGTACACATTTAACTTATTTTAACCATACATTTGTCACCCCTTTTTGGCTTATTTGCTTCTTTAGTCCATTCACTTTTATTTATTCTATAATTAAACTTTCACTCTTCATTCAATTTAATCATTTTATCTAATTATCCTTAATTTAAGTTAATTCACTTCATTAAACTTTAAATTAATCACTCACTTAACTTCGTAAATATATATATTAATAAATATTTATGAATCTATTTTTCAAAAACAGAGACCCGAAAATGTACTTTTTCGATAACTATAAAATTCGGGTCATTACAATTCTTCCCCCCTTTAATAAATTTCGTCCTCGAAGTTTTCCTAAAAAGAGGTAAGAGTATAGAAATCTCACTGTTTCTTTCGGTTCCCGCATTGCTTCCTCAATATCATGAATTCATCATGCAAGCTAGTATCTCAACTAGTTTTTCTTCATACGATAAACCAGATTGAATCTCAATATCCTCTGTCAATATAACATGTAAGAGATCTGATCTATACCATCTTCTGAGCTTCAAATCATGAAAAATTATCATAACTTTATGTAACTTCAGAAGCAAAACGAAACAATATTTTACCGATCAGACTTTTCTACAACTTCACATAGCCCAACAGAATAATAACTCAATTTCTCTTTCAACCCGACCTTCAAAATTTTCTTCCAAGGTGAATCTTTAAGAAATATCATATTACTAACAACATACTCAATATCCCATACTCAATATCCCAACGTTTCAAGTCTATATATGATTTCTCTCTGTCAAAACTGCTTTCAGTCTATTTCGAATCACTTCCACTTTTCTTCAATTTCACGAATCACCGCATATATATATATATATTTATTTTTTTCACAGTATTCAATCAAATCCCATGCAATTTTACGTTCATCATCATTCAGAACTTCATATAGTGCTAAAAAAAAAACTATTATCACATACCCAAAACTTCTTGTACTTGTTCTATAATCAGAGTATAAATCACGTCTCTCAATCAGAAATAATAGAAACCACCATACAATGTAACTCAGAAACCTATATTTTAGACAATTATTAAGTAAGAAATTTATTCATACCTGAATCGAATATGCAGACTTTGCCATACCTTCGACGATTATTCAAATACCATCTTTTTTTTTCTTTTCGAAGATCGAGATAATTCCAATTCAAACCCATAGAAACTCTATCCTATTTCCATTCTGATATCATCACTGGCTGTAACAGTTCTGAAGGTATCAGTATCTGAGGTTCAGTTCTATATTGCTAACATACAAACATTTATTTACAAGTTCAAAATATTGCTTTTCATTCCCAGTCATCAGCATATTTACTTCAAATCACTGTACATCTTATTTATTCCAGAATGCATAGACATAGTACTGCTATAAATTTCATGCAAATTCTTTTGTCTAAGCTCTAAATTCTTCAGTACAGATTCTATTTCTAAATAGCAGACAATTATCAAATTCAATCTGAAATTTTCAATCAAAAGTCATTTGTATTCTACACCCATATAACCGGTAACTCGTTGCCACATTTCTGAGCTTTGCAGACCTACTGTAAAGAAGTCGGTTTAACCTTTATCTCTACTAGAATTGAGCGATCATCAAATAATGACAATAGAGTGTTCATAGCTCATAACACAAAGTAAAACTTTCAATTCTGAGTATTCATAACTCCATTTGTTTTTTTTCCTGGATGATATTCAATTATCAAATCATGATCCTTTAGTGCAAAGACAATAGCTATCACTTTCGAATCATGTATCAAATAATTCTTCTCATGTAATTCTAACTTTCCAAAACATAATTCATTAATTTTCTTTATTGCATCAAAACACTGCTATCCCTGTAAATCACAAGTTTCTTCACTGGATTTCGTGACTAAACTGAGACTAATGCTTGATTAATCGAGCTTTCAACTAATCAAAACCTTACTAACGTCTATCAGATCATTCCAATTCCACATCTTTCTGTAATAACTGGCTAGTTTTAGAAAACCTCTGATTTCAAATATATTTTTCACTATCATTTCAGTTACAAAATCTCTAGCACATTCAACTTCTTCAATCAACAGTAGTTCGGGCAACTCTTCTGGAAACATATTAGAATTCTCTTGCACTATTGCCACTGATTTAAACCTTAACTTAAATACTTTAATATTCAATACATAAACAAGGTAAATACCATGACCCCTTTCCGGCATATATCTGTGTTGGCATGTTCAATATCACAATAGACAATTAGCTCAATCTTCTCTGATTCAACAAAACATTTCATGATTCTAACCTTGCAGTATAATATACTTTTGCTTATAATTTACCACCATATCATGCAGAATTAACCATTCCATTATTGAGATTATATCAAACAGTAATAACATCAAATCGATTAGAAAACGGTAGTATCATTTCAAACAGTTCTTGCAGATCCTATCAGCCCATAAATACTGATCCGAAAATTTTAATGCTTCAACCAAAAAAAAATTTAGCAAACTCAACAGGCAAATCTTTAATAGATACTGAACTTATGTAATCATAGGAATAGTCAAACCAAGATCAATTTAAAATAATCATATTAGTGTCGATAAAGAAGAAAGTACCTGTAATAACATCCGGTAAAGATAAATCTTCTTATATACAATTAACATATACCCTGGCTGATGTTCATTCTCCAGATTTTACAGTGAAGTCATTTGTCACACTTCGGCTTTCACTCGTATTTCTGAGATTATAGGGTAACCTACCTCTGATAGCTGTGTTACTCAGTCTTGAATTCTGAATAGTATCTTTTCAACTTTCTTTGAGCAATCACTAAAATAATAATCAGAAGAATCATATCTATTCACATATTCCGCTCTTTATTCTACATTCCTCAGCTTTTTGTCTTCTTTTAAACCATCTTCAAACTATTTGTACCTTACTATTTCTATCGGAATATACCCTCTAATATATTTATTCAATCAAACAAATTCTCTTCATATACAGTTGCAGTTATATGATCTTGTTTAAGCTTCAAGAATTCTGTACATTTCGGATCAAGAAATCTCTGACTGATATATATATTTCCTTCAAAACTCATCTCAGAAAATTTCCAAATAACCCTTTCTTAATCACAACAGAAATCAATATTTTCCACCACTGGCAAGCTGAATCTTTTTAACATAAATATCATACCTTTCTAACATTTAATCGATGAACAGAAATAATCCCGATAATATTCTCTAACTAGATTTCAGTTCTTCCAAAATCATTTTCAGCTTTAATTCTCAATTCATCCACACCATATATATACATGTACAGATCATTGACAGCAGATAACTTACCTGTTCAGACAAGCTCTATACCTTGAAGCACTTCGGGAACCGATTAAGAAACAGAAGGGATAGATCTCAGAAAGCGAGATATACAATTTCTTCTACTCACTGAAGAACATCAGTTATAATTCTAAATAATTATTTATCAATTCTTTTTTTATTATTTCATCAGTCATCATTCAGTAATTAATTACCCATTGAGTTTATACCCAGTGTTGTTGATTCAGTTTTCATCTAATTCACGAGACTATTCGTCTCCAGTATACATTTCATAATCAATACCATCGATATTTTCGTCTAACATTTTCACTATAAAACAGTACCAAACAAATATATCAGCATCCGATCCCGACTCAATTTCGACTCAATTATGGCATGTACCTCTAGACTCAATTTTGAGCTCGATTTAGTCAGAGAATCGGCTAAACCTGAATAGCTCTGATACCACTAAATGTAACGTCCCCTAACCCTATACCGTCGCCGAAATAGGGTTACGAGACATTACCAGTCAGTATAGTCCAATTCCGGTAATTAATTAAAATAAATATTCACACACGTCCTAGTTTTAAGATGTCATCCCTTTAATGGGCCCTCGCGGTCCAATATGAACAGTAAATTTAATTCGGGACTAATTTAGAATCACTACGAATTTTTAGTAAATTTCAAAATTTATACTACATACCGTTGCCAACCATAATTTACTCATTTCATCAATACTTCTACAACCTAAATGACTCTCATAAAACATCCTAGGTACATGCCATTACCAATACTCAACATACTTTACCTCATTGAATTCGGGATCGGCCTGGGATGCTGATTCAACAATCTAACCTTAACTTAACTCACGCATGCGGAAACAAACAAATCACTGAGTATGGTATACTCATTGGTATTTCTATAATCCGAACATTTAATAATATAACAAATACTTAAGATCATAATAACAATTACAATTATTAAATTATTTATTTCATAGATAAATTTCAACTACTTACCATATAAATTTTATACAAATCATATAATAAACACAATAACATAATTGTTCAATTCTTAAATAAATCCATAATTATTTACTCCATTCTTTCACTTACTATTCGGATAGCTTCCTTAATTTATTCACAATTCAATATCATTAAACTATATTCAACTATACACTTATCAATCATATTCCATTTTAATTCATTTCAATAACAGCCAATTTCATTTATATCATATCAACTTACTATCCCTGATAGCTTTCACTATATACATACGATTCATATATTTCAAATCATATTTCAATTCATCAAGTGGCATCATATATCATCAATTCGAACTCCAATCATTTCATGAACCTTTGGTTCATATTTTTAATTTCATATCTAAATTTTCAATTCTCAATTCAATTTCTCGTTTCATTTCAATAGCTTGATCAATCAAATTTATTCGATTTTATCTTTCACTTATTTACCCCTATTAACAAACCCGGACTTTGACGGATACATAGATTCTAACCTAAACACACCAGTACGGCACATTGTGCCTAAAACGGTACATAGTACCTGATCAGTATATGACACATAAAGTGCCTAAAACGACACACGAGGTGCTTGATACGACACACGAGGTGCCTAATACGACACACGAGGTGCCTGAAATATGACACATAAAGTGCCTGATCGATAAAGCCGGGAAATCCAGTACACTTTCAGATCCTATGGCATGCCAATTATATCCGACTCAGCCCGACTAGTTAATAGGGTATTTCATTCACTTTCTCAATTTAATAATTCTTTCATCAATATACCATTCTGATAATCACATATATTCACCCATTTTCACAATTCATACAATTTCATTCAATTCAATAATATATTTCAATTATTCACATTAATTCATAATTCAATACAATTCAATTCACTTTTCAATATCAAATATTCAAATATCACAATCTCATATATTCATATCAATTTCCTCATATTTCCAATCAATATGTTTTTCATATAACATTCATTCAATATTCAAATTTTTACATAAATCATATATATTATATAATTCAATCAATATAAATTCAATCAAAATAATTTCAATAAATATAAATTCAATAAATTCATCGCATACCAAAATCAATCCATTCCAACTGTAAAACATCATAATTCTAACACTAACAATTGCCATATGTATATAAATATAACAAATAATGACTAAGTTTGGATTATAGAAATACAAACCGTAGTTTCTGAGCTAACTCCCGTTGACTTTGTCTTGTCCTTTCTTAGCCGAGATTTCCGGTACCACATTGACTATTAAAATTTAAAGCTTCAAAACCTTGATTTTCCCTTTTCTCCCTTTCTTTCTTTCTTTCCTTTCTTTCTCCCCCGCTCTTCTCTGTTTCGTTTTGCTTTGTTTCTCTTTTTCATTTCTTTTAGTTCTTTTATTTCTTTGTTTTTATTATTAAACTATTATAATATTTATTATTTATACATGTGTATATTTATTAATACACATGTATTCATTTATCACCTTACACTTGTCATAACTTTTATTTATTTAATATAAAATATTATTAATATAATAAACTTTAATTATTATTATTTTACTTATATAATAAGTAAATACACATGTATAATACATGTGTACCATTTATATTTGTACACATTTAACTTATTTTATCCATACATTTGTCACCCCTTTTTGGCTTATTTGCTTATTTAGTCCATTCACTTTTATTTATTCTATAATTAAACTTTCACTCTTCATTCAATTTAATCATTTTATCTAATTATCCTTAATTTAAGTTAATTCACTTCATTAAACTTTAAATTAATCACTCACTTAACTTCGTAAATATATATATTAATAAATATTTACAAATCTATTTTTCAGAAACGGAGACCCAAAATGTACTTTTCCGATAACTATAAAATTCGGGTCATTACACTTAGCCCAAAATTCCATGCCCAATCTAGCATTGGACAACATACATCGAACTTTCTCTAGTATAGTCTGATTCATACGTTCTGCCACCCCATTCTGTTGTGGTGTATCCCGAACAGTGAAGTGTTGCACAATGCCCTCATCTTGACATACTTGTAGAAATGGATCATTCTTATACTTCGTACCATTATCTGATCGAAGTCGTTAGACCTTTCGACCAGTCTGAGTTTCCACCATCTTCTTCCATTTCAGAAATGCATCCAATACTTCATTTTTTCTTTTCATTAGATACACCCATACTTTTCTTGAATAATCATTAACAAAAGTAACAAAATAGTGCATACCTCCCAAAGAAGCCACATTGGTAGGCCTCTACACATCACTGTGAACGTAGTCCAGAATTCCTTTCGTATTGTGAATTGCTGAGCAAAATTTTACCCTTGTCTACTTGCCCAGAACACAATGTTCATAGAATTCCAATTTGCAAGAATTTGCACCTTTCAACAAGCCTTGCTTCGCCAAATTCTGCAAAGCTTTTTCACCAGCATATCCTAATCGCATATGCCATAACCTAGTAGCCTCTGAATCTACATCTTTCATAGAAACTGTTGATGTTGATCCAATAACTATACTTCTATTTAAATAGTACAGGTTATTCCTTCTTGTGCCTTTCATCACCGTCAATACCCCAGCTACTACCTTTAGTAATCCATCTCTCAAAGTGATTGTGAGCCCTTTAGATTCTAGGAGATGAAATTTTTCTTCAAGCTAGGTATGTAGTGAACATCTGTCAAGACTTAGATTGAGATATCGTGATTCTTCAATTAGATCGTACCTACTCCCATTGTCTTACAAGCACTGTCATTGCCCATAAAAACAACTCCACCTTTCTATTCTTTAAGACTAGAAAACCAGTCCCTATTAGGACACATATGGTAATTACATCCTGAATCCAAAATCCACTCATCTGTATGACATGCCATTGCCATACCAACCAAGCTAAAGTCTGACTCATCATCATGCTCCGCTACACATGCATTAGAAATAGCCTTGCCCTTTTTTAACTTAGGACAATTCTTTTTCCAGTGCCCTTTCTCACGACAAAAAGCACATTCATCTTTGGTAGGTCTCCCTTTGGACTTACTTATTCTACCAAGTTTGTTGCTGTGCGAACAACCTCTTACTGTTAAGACTTCTGTAGTTGTCTCTCTGTGATCTCTTTTATCTTTCTTTCGAGTCTCAGATATATACAATGTACTACAGACTGCATCAAATGTGATCGTATCCTTCCCATGAAGAGATGATCATATTCATTAGGAAGAGAACTCAACAACAATAATGCCTTGTCTTCATCTTCATATTTCTCATCCAAATTTAGCAAGTCTGCTAAAATTTTATTAAATGAGTTCACATGGTCATTCATTGACATACCGGGTGCATACATGAATAGATAAAGCTTCTTTTTCATATAAAAACTATTTTCAAGACTTTTCGTTAGAAACTTTTCCTCCAATGTATCCCACAACTTCTTTGCTGATGCCTCCCTCATGATAGAGTACTTCTGCTCTTTGGCCAAACATTGGTGGATTGTACCACACGCCTGTCTATTGATCTTGACCCACTCCTTACCATCCATCTTGTCAGGTTTTTCTTCAAGGGCTATATCCAGCTTTTGCTGACATAAGACACCCAGGATCTCACATTGTCACATACCAAAATTATTGTACCATCAAATTTCTCTACTTCAAATTTTGCATTAGTCACAATAGTTTTTGCTGATGGCGATGCCACTATCATTTTTCTCCTCAATCTCAACTACTGTATACGTGAACAGTACCGTAAAAAGTCGTATTCCCCAAGTACGAATCTAGCTCCAATACCAATTGTTGTACAGAAGCATGTAAAAGAGTAAAATTATTGTACTAAAAAATCACACTAAGTTCAATTCCTAGGAAAGAGAGGTGGATCACAAAGATCGCTTAAGTACCAGGTCTTTCCTAGCCAAAATATCCCTATATCGTAATTTAATAGCACAATAAATCACTACAATCATACTCACAAAATATGCAAAATAAACAATAAAGAACACTAGAATTATAACGAGGTTCAGCAAATTTTGCCTACGTCCTTGGACACTACCAAATATATTTCACTCCAAAATACAGGTGAAAATTTACAAATAGGTAGAGAGAACAATGCCTTAGGTAGAGAATAACAAATGTGGGATGATTCAAATGAGAAATGGTTAGTCCTATTTATAGTTGAGGTTCAGGGATCAACTTGCAAAGTCACTATACAATTAGGGACCAAAAATCTTGCAAAGATCTCATGCCAAATCTCAATCCCACTTTTGGTGCCTTAAATCTTAGATTTCTAGTGCCAACATTTTGATCCCCGTGTCTTTGTAATCTTTGACTTTCCAAAGTATGGATGATTGCCAATAACATCTTTGATTTCTCTGAGTTAAATTCGTCCACTCAATACAATCCTATTTTATCTAATTGTCACAATTGTGTCTTCTTAATGATTAATATGATCACTGTCAATTAATGATTATGATAAATTGCTCGTTCGAAAACAAGAAACTTGTGGGTAGAGGTGATCATGGGTCGGGTTGGGTTCGAGTTGGGCCCAACCAAAATTTTAGGCCCGTTGCTATGCTCGGGTTCAATCTAAATTTTTCCCAAGCCCAGCTCGGATAAAAATGCTAAAACTCGAGCCCAACCTGCTCGTATTAATTTTTTATATTATTTTTATATAAATGTTTATGAAATATATAATACACCAAAAATACTAAAAATATTAAAACAAACATTTCCCAACAAATTAAAAATAAATTTAAAAAATATGTATACTTAAATAACACTAAGATAAGTGCAACTTAATAGTAACAAAAGTAACAATAAATGCCTCTAAAATAGTAATAAAATTAACAATAAATCAAGTATTATCTAAAAAAAATAACAAAATAGTAGCAACATAATAGTGAAATGGTAGCAAAATAGTGAAAAAAAAAAAGAAAACAGTAAAAATAACAGTTTTTTTTTTGCATATTCGGTTGAGCCATGCTAGGTTTGGGAAAAAGGCTTAGCTGAGGCTCGACCCATTTTCTAAACGGGCCTTATTTTTTTCCCAAGCCCATTTTTTTGGCCTATATTTTTACCCTAAACCCTTCCACTTTTCAGGCAGGCCTTTGGGACAGGCCACCATAAACAGGTCTCCTTGTGGCCACTTTCCATATTTATTAATCCACACAATGTCAATAAAATGATATCATTAACTCTTTAATCGAAATATGAATTTCATTGTTGCTAGTAAAGTCATGCCATACATAAGTCATGTACCCAACATATAAGTTATCGGCTCAGTCATTTTTGGAATATAAGCCTCCACTCATATCAAAGCACATGAGTTATATATGCATGGTTAGTAATTGAATTAGGATTTAGGTAAGTCACACCATGAACGTCACAAGTGAATTAATTCAAAAATGGATTCAGAACTAATTCAGCTTAGGTCCAGTCCAATGTATCATTCTTCCAATTAGTACATCTATGTCTCTACTCATTGATCAACTACTCTAATAGCCAAGCCTATAAATCTCTTTAATTAGAATTGTAGACGACATGATAATCCTTCTATGTATTTGAATCAAATGCTCACTTTGATTCTTTTACAAGATTACAAACTTGTTTAGATTATCTACAGAAGTAAGTTATCTTTCTAGCAATGTAAACATTCTTACTGTAGAAACCTTCCTTTTAAAATGGGGAAGGTATTTTGAAAACAGGAGTCACCACCAACCTTTTAAAGTGTGATTGGATCACCTTATAAAACAATTTGGTCTACGAAATTATGAGAAAACGGGTTTGGGAGTCGGTTACGTACGAGGAAGGATTAGCACCCTCGTAACGCCCAAAAATTGGTACCGAATCGAATAATTTTATCTTAATGTGAAAAGCTTGAAAGAATTTAGAAATAAGATCTCTTTTAAAGCTAAAATAATTTGAGTTGAAAATCGAAATTCTTTCCTTCCAAAAGAATGCGAACATCACATCCAGCATAATTGGACACAATATTCTTAAACTTTAAGTAACTAAAAATCATCTCGTAATTTGCAAAATCTATTAAAAAGGATACTCTAGATATTTAGACAAACGGAAATCGCAACCTAGCATGTCGGGCACTATTTCCCGAATTAAATAAATACAAAAGACATTGCCTTGCTTTTAAGATTCCTTTGGATTAAATGAAATATAAAATTAAAAAAGATGATGCATTTAACCTATTACAAAAGATCAATATTAGATTAATTAAACTTCATACTTTAACATTTCATGCAAATATAATGTAGAAAAGGGTAAATACGACATAAATCACACAATATACTTTAACATTTCATGCATTTATAATTTTAAACAACATAAATATACACACATTATCATTTCATGCAAAAATACAATATAAAGAATAATGAATAGCACAATACAAATTACATAATATATATACAATAATATTTCATGCGAATATAACTTAAAATAACAATATGAATTTCCATGCAAATATATAAAATAATAAATAAGAATAAGAATAACAAGTAATTTATAAATCACAATTAAAATAGTACCAAACAAATGCAGAATGATACAAAAATAAATACAATAGGAATATATAACTAAAATTAGAGAAAAAGAATAAATTCAATATAAATAAAAATTAAAAACCATATATAAATAAAGGATAATTCTTTAAAAGATATACTATATAATATAATAGCTTAATACATTTATATAAATAATATGTAAAATAAGAACAAAATTTTATAATAAATTTTAGAATATTAAATACTAAATTTTTAATAATGATATATATATTATTTAATAATAGTTTTTTTTTAAATGTACATAATAATAAATAAATAATACAATATAATATATATAATAAAAATAATATAATGAATAAAACATATATTGAAATAACATAATGTATGATAAAATGTCTAATAGAATATATATAATACTTAGATAAGAATATATATAATAATTTTTATATATAGTAAAATAAATAATATATAAAGTAAAATGTATATATAACAAAAATCTATAAGAAACGTATATAATAATATAATATAAAATAATATATATTATTTATATAACTAATGTTGAATAAAAAATAAATAATAAATTAAATATATATAAAAAGGACTAAAATCGAAATTTTAAAAAAAACTAGGGCTAATTACAAATAAATGAAAAAGTTGTGGGCTTAATTGAAAGGGGCACTGAATCAGAGGGACTCACTGGGCAATTAACCCTAATCCCAAAAAACGATGTCGTTTTTAAAATAGGTTATAATAGCCATTAGGACTAAATTGAAACAAATATAAAATATTAGGGCCGAATTAAAATAAAAACAAAACAAAATTGTAAAGATTAAAAAATGCCGAAGGACCAATTGGGTAATTAGCCCATTTACAAAAAAAACACGCGGATCCTTCCCGGGTCACGGGTCACCGCATGGATTTCCCATTTAAACGATGCCGTTTTAATAATTATTTACTAAGTAAAAACGACACCGTTTTTGTAACCCTATATAAGTCATATTTCAGTCAAAAAAAATCATTTCTTAAAGTTAGAATAAAAAAAAACTAAAATCCTCTGCAGGGGGGAGGGAAAAAAAAACCCTGAGCTCTGGCCTCTGGCTTTCATCGCTCACGCGCTGTACGCGCCACCGCACATGGTGGTTGGAAGGAGAAAGGCCTCGATTTTCCAGGTGCACCCCAGGTAACCTCTTTCTCTTCTAAATACTGATGTTTTGTAAAGAAACGATTCATACTCGTAGAACAACAAGAAGTAAATAAATAAAAAAGGTAAATGAATCACCTTTTTCACAATGAAACTGTTCGTCTCCCTTGTGTATATGTGTATATCTGTTCTATACTGTAAAATCTGTGTTTTTATTGAATCTATGTGTATATTCAAAAAAAATGTGTCTTACAAATTAAAAAGAAGGGGTTTTTATAACCTTCGGTTACATTTTGGGGAAAGAATCTTTTGATTTCTTTCCCAGTTTGCCTTTTTTTTGCTGCTGTGGTTCTTTCCTTCTTTTGCAGGTGACGACGAGAAATCCGGCGATGGTCGTGCGGGCGCGCTGATTGTGTCGTGAGACGAGGGGTCGCTGACTATGGCGTAACGATTGGGATCATGCTTGCGGCGCTGGTGCTTCAGGAAACCCTAGGGTTTCCTGATTCAATTTAGGTTTTGGGCCTTCCTGGGCTTCGCTGCTTTGGGTCTACTTGGGCAGTCCATTTGTGGGTTGGGTGTAACGGGGTTTTGGCTAGTTGGGCTAAAAATGTAATCGGGTCTTTGGGCTTTGTACATGGACTGTATAAAAACTATTATTTTTTGTTTTTATTTGTTTTTATTTATTTATTTACGGGCCAGACAAATTTTGGTCATTATAGCTGCCCCTCTTTGCTCATTACTGTGTAACAGGAATAGAGCAAAGACTATAAAAGGGCCTAATTTGTCTGGCCTGGCCAAGTCTCCAAATCTTGATCCTCATCTTCCTCAGAGGTATTCTAATAGCTTCAAGAATGTCAAATTGGCTATCTTCAACCTGCTTCTTGCAAACTCAGGATCACCAGATCTGTTATCTTCGATCTGCTCTCTGACAATACAGAGACGCCAAATCCGCTATCTTCGATCTGCTCTCTAACAATACAGAGATACCAAATCTGTTATCTTCGATCTGCTCTCTGACAATACAGAGATACCAAATCTGTTATCTTCGATCTGCTCTCTAACAATACGGAGATACCAAATTTGCTATCTTCGATCTGCTCTCTGACAATACGGAGATACCAAATCTGCTATCTTCGATCTGCTCTCTGACAATACGGAGATACCAAATCTGCTATCTTCGATCTGCTCCTTGTAAACGCAAGGATGCCAAATCATCTTGGATCTGCTTCGATGCAAAAACATCCGAAGGTTAGATCTGCTATGTCTTCGATCTATTCTCCGTCGAATATGGAGATGCCAAATATGTTTCTTCGATTTGTTCTCTGACAATACAGAGATGCCAAATCATCTTAGATCTGCTTCAGCGTAAACACGTGAAAGCCAAATCTGCTATGTCTTCGATCTGTTCCTTGTAAACGCAAGGATGCCAAATTATCTTGGATTTATTTCGATGTGAAAACATCCGAAGGTTAGATCTACTATGTCTTCTATCTGCTCTCCGTCGAATATGGAGATGCCAAATCTGTTTCTTTGAATTGTTCTCTGACAATATAGAGATGCCAAATCATCTTAGATCTGCTTTAGCGTAAACACGTGAAAGCCAAATCTGCTATGTCTTCGATTTGTTCCTTGTAAACGCAAGGATGCCAAATCATCTTGGATCTATTTCTATGTGAAAACATCCGAAGGTTAGATCTGCCATGTCTTCGATCTGCTCTCCGTCGAATATGGAGATGCCAAATCTGTTTCTTTGATTTGTTCTTTGACAATATAGAGATGTCAAATCATCTTGGATATGCTTCAGCGTAAACACCTGAAGGTCAGATCTGCTATGCTTTAGCCTGTTACCCTACTGCTTAGGGGGTTAAGGCGCATAAATCTTCATTGTCCCTTGAAGGACATAACTTGTATAATGTGTATGATTTCATGCCTAATGATTAGGATGCTATGATAGAAGTGAGTCAAATGCTCCTAATTAAACCTGTTATAATGCAAAATGTTTATGAATATGACCCCTATTCTAGACGTCACCACTCATTCCTTCGTCGAAGTTTATTCTTATTTCTCTCGAAGTATCATTCCTACTCAGCCTGTGGGTTTGTACCATTCTTCAAATGCTATAACCCACCAAAAATGTCTGTAAGATGATCCTCTCTTAGGATCGAATCGTTTGATTTGTCCAATCATCATTTTGGACTAAAGAAAGAATTTCCTCGAGTTCTTTCAAACCCCACTTACGTGAATTCCTTGAATAATTATTCTGTTTTAGTTTCTTGTATTATCTAAAAATTTCCAGAGTAATGAGCAAAACTTCATTTGTGAAAATTATTTAGTTCATCTATCATTATTTTAATGCAACATACTTTAAGAATAATGGAAAATGAATTTAATCTTGAGAATAATTAGATTTGAATGAATTTGTCAAAAATACAAAGGAAATTAATCTGATAGCCTATCTTTGAGAAGAAAGAGAATCTAAAGATAGCAAACAGAACAAAAGTTAGATGCCCTAGATATCGCCACTTGAGCGTCTATACACCAGCTCCATGAAGACTTTATTGAGTTCAACATGTGTTTAAAAGATCAAAAGTACTTTGTTGATGCCCCAATATGCAACGCGCTTCGCTCTTTGTTAAACCAGATATAGTAAGATTACCGTGTGCTCTTCAAAATTTGAGCTGCCCTTTCAGGTTTTCAGCTCAAAACCCCTTTGGTCACAAGGCACCCTTTGCGGGTTTTCACCTTGGCCTCTCTATTTTTTTTATTTCGAAAACTCAAGGCGCCATTTGTGGGTTTTCACCCTGGATTCTCCTCTCCTTTAGACAAAGTACTTTTTGACTGAGTCTGGATTCACTATATTGGGTAAACTCTTCCCATCCATTTTCGTTAAGATCAATGCACCCCTAGATAAGGCCTTCTTCACGACATACGGCCCTTCCCAATTTGGCATCCATTTTCCTTTAAAGTCCTTGTGAATGGGAAGGATCTTTTTTAGCATAAGATCCCCCTCGTGGAATTCTCTTGGTCACACTTTCTTGTCGTAAGCTCGTATCATTCGCTTCTGATACATCTGACCATGATGAATGGCCCTTAGCCTCTTTTTCTCAATCAAGTTCAACTGATCATATCACGATTGTATCCATTCAGCTTCATCCAACTTTATCTCTGACAAGACTCGGAGAGACGATATTTCCACTTCAATGGGTAACACTGCTTCCATCCTATAAACCAACGAGAAAGGAGTTGCTCCAGTAGAGGTTCTGATAGATATTCGATAGGCAAAGAGTGCAAACGATAGTTTCTCATGCCAATCTCTATAAGTCTCAGTCATCTTCCCCACTATCCTCTTGATGTTCATGTTGGCTGCTTTTACTGCCCCATTCATTTTTGGGCGATACGGAGAAGAGTTATGATGCTTAATCTTGAATTGACTGCAAACTTATACTATCGTTTTGTTGTTCAAGTTCAATGCATTGTCTGATATGATCCTTTCAGGCATCTCATACCGATAAATGATCTCTTTTTTCAAGAATAGACTCACAGCTGACTTAGTAACATTTGCATAAGAAGTAGCCTCTACCCATTTCGTGAAGTAATCAATGACCACAAAGATAAAGCGATGCCTATTTGAAGCTTTCGGTGATATTGGCTCAATGACATCCATGCCCCACATGGAAAAAGGTCATGGAGAAGTCATAACATGTAGAGGTGAAGGTGGTACATGAATCTTGTCTCCATAAATCTAACATTTATGGCATTTCTTGGCGTAGTTGATACAATCCCCTTTCATAGTAGACCAATAATATCCAAACCTCATGATTTGTCTAGCCATCGTGAAACTATTAGCGTGCGTCCCACAAACACCCTCATGAACTTCTTCCAAGATTAACTTAGCTTCCATGACGTCAACACAACTCAACAGTACTTGGTCCTTTCTTCTTTTGTACAAGATGTCCCCATCCAAAACGTAGTCGCAGGCTAATCTCCTTAAAGTTCACTTATCATTTTCAGTTGCCTGTTCTGGGCATTTACGATCTCTCACATATCACAATATATCCTGATACCAAGGGCTATCATCCTTTTCTTCTTCCTCAATATTGCAACAGCGAGCTGGAGCCTCAAAGATACTCATCTGAATAGGTCTCATCTCCTCCTCTTTATTCGCTTTAATCATTGAAGCCAAGGTTGCTAGAGCATCTGCCATCTGGTTTTCGTCTTGTGGGATATAATTGAAAGTGATGTCATCGAACTCCTGAAGTAACCCCAAAACTACCTTTCGATAATTGATCAATTTAGGATCCCTTGTCTCCCATTCACCTCTAAGCTGGTAAATTACCAACGCAGAGTCTCCATATACTTCCAAGGTTCTTATTCCTCGCTCTATAGCCGCTCGGAGTCCCATGATGCATGCTTCATACTCGGCCATATTGTTTGTGCAATCAAAATCCAACTTGCACGTGAATGGATAATAATCGCCATTTGGGGATACCAAGACTACCTCAATTCCATTTCCCACCGCATTGGATACCCCATCAAAGCTCAGCTTCCAAGGATAATCCTCTGTAGTTGCTACACACATCAACTCCTCATTTGGGAAATCTAAATTCAACAGCTCATAGTCCTCTAGAGCTCTACTAGCCAGAAATTCCGCTATCACGTTTCATTTTATAGTCTTCTGGCTCACATAGACTATGTCAAACTCTAAAAGCAGAATTTGTCATCTCACCATTCTCTCATTCAAAGCTGTTGACTCCATCATATACTTCAAAGGATCAAGTTTTAAAATAAGCCAAGTAGTATGATATAGCATGTACTGTCTTAACCTCCGAGTCGTCCAAATCAAGGCACAACACAACTTCTCAATCGGTGAATATCTCATTTCACACTCAGTGAATTTCTTACTGAGATAATATATCGCCTTTTCTTTCCTTCCCGACTCGTCATGTTGACCAGGCACATATCCCATAGAACTGTTAAATACTGATAAGTACAGTATTAATAGTCTATCTGGACTGAGTGAAGACAACACCAGAGCATTCAACAAGTAATGCTTGACCCTTTCGAAAGCATTCTGGCATTCCTCATCCCAAGTGCCTTGATTGTGCTTTCTAAGGAGGCGAAAAATAGGATCACACTTCTCAGTTAGTTGTGAAAAAAATCGAGCGATGTAATTCAATCTTCCTAGAAATCCTCGAACTTCCTTCTGAGTTTGCGGTGGAGGTAATTCTCATATGGCTCTGACATTGTCTGAGTCAACTTCTATTCCCTTTTTGCTGACCACAAAGCCTAATAACTTCCCCGACCTAGCTCCGAAGATGTACTTTGCCGGATTAAGCTTCAACTGAAATTTCCTTAATCTCAGGAACAACTTCCTCAAAACTTCAATATGTTCCTTCTCTGTTCGAGATTTAGCAATCATGTCATCAACATACACCTCAATTTCTTTGTGTATCATATCGTGGAATAAGTTCACCATATCCCGTTGCTATGTTGCCCCTGCATTCTTCAATCCAAACGGTATTACTTTGTAACAAAAGGTGCCCCCAAAATGTTATGAAAGTGGTTTTATCCATATCTTCCGGATGCATCTTTATCTAGTTGTACCCCGAGAAACCATCCATGAAGGAGAACAACGAATATCCCGCTGTGTTGTCTACCAAAGTGTCTATGTGTGGCAGAGGGAAATTATCTTTTGGGCTAGCTTTTTTCAGATCTCTGTAATCAACGCACATTCGTACCTTCTCATCCTTCTTAGGGACTGCTACAATGTTAGCTACCCATTCAGAGTACTTCACCTCTTGTAAGAATCCTGCATCGAACTGCTTCTTGATTTCGTCCTTTATCTTCAATACGATATCTGGCCTCATTCTTCGCAACTTCTGTTGGACTAGCTTACAATCCTGTCTTATTGAGAGAACGATACACCACAATATCAGTATTTAACCCTGGTATATCTTGATAGTACCATGCGAAGATATCCTTGAACTCACGTAGCAACTCAATCAGTTCTTGCCTTGTGTCCTCGGTAATATGCGTGCCGATTTTCACCTCTTTCCCTTCCTCTAGGGCTACGTTCTCTATTGCCTCTTTCTCATGGGGCATGATTTGTTTCTCCTCCTATTTTACCATCCTCAACAGATCTGGAGACACATCACAATCCTGAACATCTTTAAAATCCTGAGATTCCTCTAAACACATGTCTTGCTTGCGAAAGAAATCAGGATTTGTAATATCAGTGCTCATGTCATTGATATCTAGGGACCTGTGAAGTATAAAGAATACACAAAGAATGAATGAATTTAAGAATGATTATTTATGTGCTATGAATAAGAATTGCAAAAGTTTAACGAAATATTGGTTGATAAAAATGAAACAATACTCGTTCAAATTGATAAAAGTTATGTTTTATTAAAAAAAATAATAGATGATCGTAAGCCCATTCCAAAAATGTAATCCTATTACTCCTAGGCCCTAGAGTAACAAGAATGTTTCGAGAATTACTCTGAAAAATTCCTAGAGACTACAGGAAGTTCCTCCGCAGTCTAATTGTTCAGAGAGCTTCCCGATTCGTAAGGGCGAATGCCCTAAAGGTTTCCTTGCTCTGATCCTTCGTCGTGTATAACATTAATCTGATGACTTTCTTCTATAAGTAACCCTCCCGATATGAAAGTTTGGGATATTGGAGGGAATGTCATCGGCTCCCACTCCACTTCTCTTCCATGCGCGCCCTTCTTCCCTCTTGGCGCTTCTCAAATTCTTTCCTCCTTTGCTTATAGTCTGGCTTGAAGTCCAGACCAAAGCGATCTCTCTTCTCTTTTTGTTCTGGGATTTGAGTCCCTCATTGCAAGTATTTTCCTAACCCTCTTCCTAGTAAGGCTCCCTTTCCACCATCATTTGTAGAGCCATCCTCGTGGCTCTTGCTATCTTTGGCACCGATAGCTCACTCCCTTCTGAAATGAAGGTTGCATTCACAAATTCTAAAGATCAAAAGGAACACTCAATAGACTCTTCGTTCGTCTCGACGTAAGGGGCCTTGCTAGTGACTGCGGCTATAATGTCCTCCTCCGTATTGATGGTCACTAACCATTCATCCATCACTAACTTTAATTTTTGGTGCAACGATGAGGGCACCGCTCCCGCTGAGTGTATCCATGGCCTTCCTAATAAGCAATTGTAGGAGGGCTTGATATCCATCACTAAGAAGTCTACTTCGTATATACTCGGCCCAATTTCCAAGGGGATGTCAATCCTTCCCATCACCTTCCTTTCTGTACCGTCGAAGGCTCTTACCACATTTTGACATGTCTTCATGTGAGAACCGTTAATGGTAATCTGTTCAATATAGATAACGGTAGAACATTCAAGGCCGATCCATTATCGACGAGCACGCTTGGGAGTATGTACCTCTTGAATCGAGTGGTGGTGTACAAGGCCTTAGTTGTCCCCCTGCCCCCTGGTGGGATTTCATCATCATTAAAGTAGATGAAATTATCCGCACTTATGTTATTCACCAACCGGTCCAGCTTGTTAACGGATATGTCATGGGTGACATATGTTTCGTTGAGCACCTTCATCAATGCATCCCGATGCACCTCAGAACTCAGAAGTAGAGCCAATACTAATATGCGAGCCGGCTGCCTACCCAACTGCTCGACCACGCTATACTCGCTATGCTTAAGGAACTTTAGAAATTCCTTAGCCTCCTCCTCCTTTACTGGCTCCTTGACAGGCACTTCAGCCTCTTTCTCCTTTTCTGCACTAACATTCTTTGTCTTTGTGGGCTCCTCTCTGGCACCCACCGTATCATACCGCTTCCCACTCCGTGTATGGGAACCCTCAACTTGTACATCCTTAGACGTACTGGCTATACTCTCCTCCTCCGGCACTGTCACACTGCAGTCATAACTCCATGGTACCCTCTTGCTATCCTTATAAGGGAAAAGCGTAGGCTTATGGATAATGACCTTAGGCACCGTTTGTGCCCCCACTTCATTATTCCCCAGCAGGGAAATAATAATCCTTGGCTGGCTAGTTCCTTTCTGTTCATCCTCCAGCACACATACTTGTTTTTCACAATAGCTACCTTCAAAAATTTGTAGCTCTTTGTTGTCTATAAAGCCTTGCACCAAGGCCTTGAATTTTTCACAATCTTGAACTTCATGTCCTTCTTTCTCATGGAACTCACCATAGTTCCTTGTTTCTCTTCTCTCATTTTTAGAGGTTAACATACCTCTTTTCATCATCTCCTCCCAAATCACCTTCATAGGTATCCTCACCTCAGCAACATCTTCCTTCATTCTCCTCTCACTGGCTTCGCCATTGGCATTCACTCCTTGATCGCTATGATTTGGCAACGATTTTTTAGTATTAGGGGTATTTTCGAACTTTACTACCCCCATATTAATAAGCCTCTCTACGGCCTTCTTAAAATCGGTACAGTTTTCGATCGAATGCCCTGGTATTCCAGCATGGTATTCGCATTTGTCGTTAGTGTCATACCATTTGGGATATGAGGGCTGCAGTGGTTTCAATTGAAAAGGAGCAATAGCATGTGCATCGTATAAGCTTTGATAAAGCTCACGATACGTCACAGGGATAGGTGTGAACTGCATCCTTTCAGAATTCTGCCTTGTACCCGACTCCTGCCTTTGAGAACTTTGTTGCTCAACTGCAGCTGTTTTAGGTTGATCAACTGTGATTGCCTTTGTATTGAAGGTGCTTGTGTTATTCACTTCACTATCCTTTCTCCTTGGGGCCAATCTTTTGGTCGTTTCCCCCTCGATTTTGCCACCCCTTATGGTGTTCTTGATCATCTCTCCCACCATGACTATATCCGCAAAGCTTTTAGTGGTGCTCCCAATCATGTGAGTGATGAGTGGAGCCTTTAAAGTGTTGATGAACAACATGGTAGTCTCCTTCTCCAACAACGGTGGTTGAACTTGCATTGCCATCTCTCTTCATCTCTGTGCATATTGCCTAAAATTTTCATTAGGCTTTTTCTCCATGTTTTGCAGCGTGATCCTATCCGGAGTCATGTCAGTCACATGATTGTACTGCTGCATGAAGGCTTGTTTAAGATCCTTCCATGAACTTATTTTGGCCTGGCTCAGTTGATTATACCACTTGGCCGCTGCCCCAACCAAACTATCCTGAAAACAATGTATCAATAATTGATTATTGTTTACATAACCAGTCATCCATCTGCAGAACATGGTAATATGGGCTTCCGGGCAAGTAGTCCCGTTGTACTTCTCGAATTTCGGCATTTTGAGCTTATGGAGAAGCATCAAATCTGGGGCTAAACTTAAGTCCTTAGCATCCATTCCCTGACGATTATCAGCATTTTCTAGTGCTCTAAATTTCTCCTCTAACCATCTGCAATGTTCCTCTAATTGCCTTGATGATTCGAGTCTTATTTCTTCCCTCTCAGCTACATCTAGATCGGGTATAACTGGATTGGTAGGATTGTCTCCAGGATTGAATCCCAAACTAGTTTGAAAGTTCATGGGTATTCTAGCATCGACTTGACCCTATTGAGGCCTTATTGTGACAAACAGGCCCTCGGGGATATGCCTCAGGTTGGGTCTGTACGTGAGGTGGAGTGAAACCAGGAGGATGACCCTCATTATCCTCTTCAGTGGTAGTCATAAGGGCTTTTCCTTTATCTGTTGTTCCCCTCAACAGCTAAGCCATCTCAGCCATCATATTCCTTTGAGCCTCCAACATTTTATCCTTCATCTCTTGTTGGATTTTTGCCAATTTCTCCTGTAATTGCTCTTGTATTTCTTTCTGAATCTACTCAAGTCTTTGATCCATATTCTTTGACTTAGCGCGTGTACCGTAAGGATGTGTTGCTTCCAGATTTTCTTTCTCTTACTCTCTTTCTCCCTATTAATTTTAACTAATTAGGGTCTTTCTATAAACTTGAATGCATATGATGTGATGAGATGCAAATGCATGAATGCTAAAAGATATCGATTCTGATTCAGTTTCTTTTTAGAAAACGTTATTTAAGAAATAAAAATCTTTACACAAAATGGATTACAAATACGCCTTTGCCCTCAGGCCCAAGGTTTTAACCCTATCCAACAACAAAGTTAGCTCTAGACCTCTATCTGACACTAACTCATATTTTATACTCAATACATTAGCTTGTGCTGCTAGGTCTTGTAAATGATCAACAACTTCTCGAATCTGGACTATAGCTTCTCCCATGAGATAATCTCTATCTCCCACTTGATCCTGAAGATGGTGAAGTTCTCCCTTCCACTGTTCTTCTCTTGCCTCGAGCTGCTCAATCCGTAGCTCACAGTTCTGTAGTGCTGCTTCCAACCCTCCAATATTGTGCTTCATTTCCTCGATCCTATCTAAGCTTGCCTTTAACTCGATCGCAGAGTTACGACTTCGGTGATGATGAAGAGATCGTCCAAGCTTAGCCACCTTAGTTTTTAATCCTTGATTTTCCTTCTCTAGAGCCTGATTACGCGACTGCATCTCTTGGAACTTTTTCTCCTAATACTCGGCTTTGATCATTTCCTCTTGGATCTCTTGCTGCCACTGCTCTGAAGATCTCCCTAATCCAACCCTTTTCAACGTTGCCTGGGCCTTCTTGTAGTGCGTCTTTAAATCATTTCGGTCTTCCTCAATCTTTTTCTTTTCCTTTTTTACCTTCTCGACTTCCATCTTTTGAACATCGACGTCGAGACTCAAGTACATTTTTTCCTCTTCGAGCTTCTCAATCCTCTTTTCAAGCTCTGAATTCTTTCTCTCGAACTCTTGCTTCATAACCTCCAACTCTGATGGAATCACTCGTAAGCTCTCCTCTAATGATCGAGCCACCCCCAAAATTAGCCTAGGGACATTATCGTTGACTCACCTACTAAACCACCCTTTATACTCAAGGGTTGACATCGAGCCTTCGGTTAAGATCTTCATACAAAAAGGCTTCTTCCAAGCCTCAGAAATCTCTCGCATCCTCTTCTTATAGTGATCTCCTTTATAAGAGAAATCACTCTGAGCTAAACCTTGTGTAGCCGGTATGAACTGTCTCGCTCGATATTGCCTTAGAACAAGCAATGGTGCATATCCAAAAACTCCCCAAATTCCTGGCAGAGGGACCCAATCAAAACTGCCACAGTGGTAAAGGACTTCACTAGGAACCAACCAAGGAGCCTTCCACATAACATCTTCCTCTCGGAGATTCTAAAGAATGTCTATCCACCTCTCCTCTGAAATGTCATCTCTCCTAGGCATGTCTACTGCTTCCTTTAAGGGAGAATAACCTTCAAAGAATACTCGGCAAGGAACATTATCAAGCTTCTAGAAGTGACTGTGGAACCAAACTAACAACAACTGTGCACATCCAATGAATCTACCTTCACCAGCTCTCCGACATACACTCAAGGATCTAAACGTCTTGGCTAGGATTGCAGGCACAGGTGTGTTCTGTTTACTAATTCGATCGAATAAATCTGCAACTGCCTCATCTATGTGCCCCATAGCTTTTGGAAAAATCATCAATCCATACATACTTAAGGCCAAGACATCAACTTTCTTCTTCACATCTGGGTGTGCCAATATCAAATCCCTCAAACTTGCCCACGGAATGCATTTGCTATCACCCTTTTGTTGGATTCGAGCTGCGGCCCACTGTTCACTCACCCCCTGTAATCGTCATTAATTTCTTCATGAAAGTTGGGGGATTAGCAGCCCTAACATAAGCTTTGTTACCTTGAATTTTTGGACAGCGAAGCAAAGTCGTATACTCCTCCAAAGTAGGTACTAAGTCTACCTCTCCAAATGTAAAACAACTATAAGCAGGGTTCCAGAACTGTACCACAACTTGAAACAGATGCTTATCCACCTTGATGTCTAGCAAATAGGGAAGATCTCTATAATTCTGATAGAAAAGCTGCTTAGCCTCGTCATCCCATTGAGCCCAAATGTCTTTCAACTCTTGAAACTCATTCTGTGTCAAATTAATACAAGTGAAGTCCCATAACTCTGAGGTATACCCCTCGGTAATACTATCTTCTTTCTCTAACTGGGTTTTCTCTGACCAGGTACAGACAGAGGCATTGTCCTCCACTTTATCAAGATATTCGTTCCCCATTACAAAACTTTCTAACTCAGAAATTGAACTGTGAATCGATATCTTTGAATGTTGAATGACATGCAATGATAGCAAAACAAAATAAATTAGTGTCGTATAAAAGTATAACAAACAAACACTTATAAGGGCAGTTTACTAAGAACTATCACCATAATCCCTAGGGTAAGCACTTAAAGTTTACTATATGAGTTTCAGTTCTAAAGTGAGGGTACAACCAAAGTGATTCCTCGGTCCTCACCCATTATAGGCTCATATAGACCAAGTTTAGTTCGGGGGACACATTTCCCTATTGCCATGCGGAGATGAAAATCTCACGAAGACATAGGTACAGTATCTCGGAAGCAATCCACTAGCTCATACGGAGGTGAAAACCTCACGAAAGCGTAGCTTCTCACTCCCACTTAAAGGTGCGACCACAGCGGTCATGCGAATGCAATGTGCGAAATCAAAGTAACAACATATGCAGCAAACACATGTAAAATGATCAATATGTTAAAATTTTCCAAACTTTTGACATTAAGACACAAAAAATCAATTTCTTGGCTTGACTCTCTTATAAGTCCCCAGTGGTTTGAAAACGAGAGCTGCCACCAACCTTTTAAAGTGTGATTGGATCACCTTATAAAACAATTTGGTCTACGAAATTATGAGAAAACGGGTTTGGGAGTCGGTTACGTACGAGGAAGGATTAGCACCCTCGTAACGCCCAAAAATTGGTACCGAATCGAATAATTTTATCTTAATGTGAAAAGCTTGAAAGAATTTAGAAATAAGATCTCTTTTAAAGCTAAAATAATTTGAGTTGAAAATCGAAATTCTTTCATTCCAAAAGAATGCGAACATCACATCCAGCATAATTGGACACAATATTCTTAAACTTTCGTAACTAAAAATCATCTCGTAATTTGCAAAATCTATTAAAAAGGATACTCTAGATATTTAGACAAACGGGAAATCGCAACCTAGCATGTCAGGGCACTATTTCCCGAATTCGTAAATACAAAAGACATTGCCTTGCTTTTAAGATTCCTTTGGATTAAATGAAATATAAAATTAAAAAAACGATGATGCATTTAACCTATTACAAAAGATCAATATTAGATTAATTAAACTTCATACTTTAACATTTCATGCAAATATAATGTAGAAAAGGGTAAATACGACATAAATCACACAATATACTTTAACATTTCATGCATTTATAATTTTAAACAACATAAATATACACACATTATCATTTCATGCAAAAATACAATATAAAGAATAATGAATAGCACAATACAAATTACATAATATATATACAATAATATTTCATTTCATGCGAATATAACTTAAAATAACAATATGAATTTCCATGCAAATATATAAAATAATAAATAAGAATAAGAATAACAAGTAATTTATAAATCACAATTAAAATAGTACCAAACAAATGCAGAATGATACAAAAATAAATACAATAGGAATATATAACTAAAATTAGAGAAAAAGAATAAATTCAATATAAATAAAAATTAAAACCATATATAAATAAAGGATAATTCTTTAAAAGATATACTATATAATATAATAGCTTAATACATTTATATAAATAATATGTAAAATAAGAACAAAATTTTATAATAAATTTTAGAATATTAAATACTAAATTTTTAATAATGATATATATTATTTAATAATAGTTTTTTTAAATGTACATAATAATAAATAAATAATACAATATAATATATATAATAAAAATAATATAATGAATAAAACATATATTGAAATAACATAATGTATGATAAAATGTCTAATAGAATATATATAATACTTAGATAAGAATATATATAATAATTTTTATATATAGTAAAATAAATAATATATAAAGTAAAATGTATATATAACAAAAATCTATAAGAAACGTATATAATAATATAATATAAAATAATATATATTATTTATATAACTAATGTTGAATAAAAAAATAAATAATAAATTAAATATATATAAAAAGGACTAAAATCGAAATTTAAAAAAAAACTAGGGCTAATTACAAATAAATGAAAAAATTTTGGGCTTAATTGAAAGGGGCGCTGAATCAGAGGGACTCACTGGGCAATTAACCCTAATCCCAAAAAACGACGTCGTTTTTAAAATAGGTTATAATAGCCATTAGGACTAAATTGAAACAAATATAAAATATTAGGGCCGAATTAAAATAAAAGCAAAACAAAATTGTAAAGATTAAAAAATGCCTAAGGACCAATTGGGTAATTAGCCCATTTACAAAAAACACGCGGATCCTTCCTGGGTCACGGGTCACTGGGCAGATCTCCCATTTAAACGATGACGTTTTATTACTTATTTACTAAGTAAAAACGACACCGTTTTTGTAACCTTATATAAGTCATATTTCAGTAAAAAAAATCATTTCTTAAAGTTAGGATAAAAAAAACTAAAATCCTCTGCATGGGGGAGGGAAAAAAAAAAACCTGAGCTCCGGCCTCTGGCCTTCATCGCTCACGCGCTGTACGCGCCACCACACACGGCGGTTGGAAGGAGAAAGGCCTCGATTTTCCAGGCGCACCCCAGGTAACCTCTTTCTCTTCTAAATACTGATGTTTTTTAAAGAAATGATTCATACTCGTAGAACAACAAGAAGTAAATAAATAAATAAGGTAACTGAATCACCTTTTTCACAATGAAACTGTTCGTCTCCCTTGTGTATATGTGTATATCTGTTCTATACTGTAAAATCTGTGTTTTATTGAATCTGTGTGTATATTCAAAAAAACCGTGTCTTACAAATTAAAAAGAAGGGGTTTTTATAACCCTCGGTTACATTTTGGGGAAAGAATCTTTTGATTTCTTTCCCAGTTTGCCTTTTTTTGCTGTTGTGGTTCTTTCCTTCTTTTGCAGGTGACGACGAGAAATCCAGCGGTGGCCGTGCAAGCGCGCTGATTGCGGCGTGAGACGAGGGGTCGCTGACTACGGCGTGACGATTGGGATCATGCTTGCGGCGCTGGTGCTTCTGGAAACCCTAGGGTTTCCTGATTCAATTTAGGTTTTGGGCCTTCCTGGGCTTCGTTGCTTTGGGTCTACTTGGGCCGTCCATTTGTGGGTTGGGTGTAACGGGGTTTTGGGTAGTTGGGCTAAAAATGTAATCGGGTCTTTGGGCTTTGTACATGGACTGTATAAAAACTATTATTTTTTTGTTTTTATTTGTTTTTATTTATTTATTTACGGGCCGGGCAAATTTTGGTCATTACACTTACAATGCCATTTATCATCAGCTTGAACTTAGAAAATCAATGAGCTAATGTAAAATTTCACTATTTATGCAAAACATGAAAGATATAAACACAAAAGATGGCATATAGAGTTTTGTTATTAGCATTGGTCAATTTTTCTTCCTTAATGGTCGATTGAACTTCAAGCTTGAATACTCTTTCATTTTAAGTGTCAATCTTTGGGGGTTCCAACATGTCAACATAGTGCGTCATGCTTTTTTCATTAATGAACTTAGTGTATGCCTTCACATGTGCTTTCTAGTAAGCATAGCTTCCATCTTTGAACATAGTAGGATGAGATATAGAAGAACCCTAAGTCACAAGCTCTAATACCAATTGAAATTATTAAACCATTGTCGGTGATTAAACTAAGTGCTTGAAAGAAGTGATAAGAAAGTGAGCACTTCTTTGGCATTAAATCTGGAAATAGAAAAACAAAATGAACACACAAGGATTGTTTATGCAATTCAATTTGCCTTTGTCTACGGAGCTTAGCTTAATGAAAAATATCCACACTCTTCAACAGTTACAACAAGTGAATCTAACCTATCACACACCCTATGGTAATTCTATTCATTTTCAAACCTTGAAGATCAATACTCTCACCACTGAGTTCGCCCCAATGAACTCAGCAAGTAAAACCACTATACATACAGTTTTAGTAACAAATTGCACTCTAAGAAAAGTTCCCAACTTGAACACAATATGTGTTAAAATCTCTCAGTATCATAACTTATACAAGTCTCTTCCTCAAATAAATTTATGCTCGAGACTTTCTTACTTAGAAGATCTATAAAAATCCCATCAAAACACTACCAAAATAATATGTTTACAATATAATAATAATAAATAAAACAAAATTGGACTCTTGTAAGCTAATCACATAAAGTTTCAATCCAATCCAAATGTCCATGGTGCAAAGGATTGACTCGGGTGAATTGATTCGATCCAATCTTCAATATGAGTTTCCCAAGTAATATGATATTCATTGTTGGGCTAGATGTCTTCCAAATAATCAGTACATCTCATTCAAATCGTTCAATAAATTGTCAATACTCAAATATGGAAATTGTCATTAAACAACTTGAGTGCTAGGGAAGTGGGCGGTTCCCTGACACTCAATGGCCAGATTCATTTTTTTCAATAGATTTGATGAAAATTGATAATTAACCAATAATATTAGCAATTAACGCTCATTAGATAAACCCTAAAAGGAAAATTAAATCACATTCATCATACTATATTTGATAAATTAAATGCAAATTAAATAAATTCACCACTAAATTTATTCTATTAACAAAATAAAAAAAATTCTAATATAATGATATTAGCAAGTAACTTTCATCAAATTATCTTCCAAACCTAAATTAAACATTAAAAGTTAATATTGTTATCTTTGGATATGAATAAATATAACTTTTTGTCAAATATAGATGTACCAGAGTAGACCAAAAATAACATAGATATCACCCTAGAAAAAAGTGTCAAATTCTTGTACAAAATAATATATAAGTCAAAATTAAGTATTCAAACATAATTGATTTGAAGCTAATGATTGCTAAAACAATCTTACGAATTCATTTAAAATTTTTGAATTTTTTTAAAGTCGGCACTTAGATTTCATTTCAAGCATGGAACTGTGTTAAGCACCATGGTCCAAGTTGAAAGCATATCTACTCACATTACAAAAAGGCAAAATGGGGACAATTTAAATTGTCTCCAAATCCCTAATTATGTTTTTAATCGTCCCAAAACCCCTAAATTTTGTAGTGAACTATGCCATATAAACTAACTTACCTTATTTGTTTACAAATTTTGCTATGAATTATATATATCATATGAAACTGATTTTCCTAAAATACTAATTTTCCTTGTTTATTTCCAAGTTTATTGGATGGTGGTTAGAGAGCGAAGAGTAAATATTATCTTTTACACGCAAATTAGAGAAAAAGAAAAAAAAAGGAAGATGCAGATGCCAAGATTTGCGAAGGCGAAGCTTTGGTGACGGAAATCTGTCTAAGCTTCTGTTAAGTCCCTTATTCGTTTCAACTGCGTTTGTAAGTATTGGTGTTCTTCTTTTCAAACTCCTCGTTTCATTTCCAAGCATTATCACAACAACCTTAAAAGCAATAACCTTAATCCCGTTCTCAAACGATTTGATGGCAACGCCAATCTCGCTTATTTCTCTCAACTTTCAGTAGAAAAAGATGAAAACTTTTTAGTAAAACAAAACATTAGCCTTCCTTTTTTCATGCACGATTCCCCTTTTGTTTGGGGTGCTCGTCATGGATTATTTTGTTTACATAGTTCTTGCATGAATGGTGAAGAGGTTGCCATTTGGAACCCATCAACTAGAGAATTTAAAATCCTTCCTCCATCCTCGGTCCAACGACCTACTTACCTGTGCCTTACACCGTGACCTTGTTATTTTTGATCATGGTGCTTTCGAGTTTGATTTTAAAACTGATGACTACAAATTCATACGATTTGTTACTCTTTGTTTTGTTGATAGTGAATGTGGAATTGAAAGTCCTGATGATGTGTCCCAAGTTGAGTTGTATTCTCTTAAATGCGATTCTTGGAAGGAAATTCCATCTCCTAATTATAGACCATTTGATTCAGATTTGAGTAATAATTGCTTAGATGGAATTTGCTATTGGAAAATAATAATAGGTAACTCTCCTTATGAAAAAGTAATGATTCTTTCTTTTGACATGGCTAATGAGAAGTTTTCGGTTTCACCTATCCTTGAATTTGTCGGGTTTTTCTTAAAAACCAATATTGAAGTATTGGTGTTTAATGGATCAGTTGGTGTTCTTGTTTACCCGGTGGAAGGAATTGACAAGTCTTTTGATTTATGGGTTATTAATGGAGGAGTATGGACTAAACAATTCAGTATTGAATCTATTCCTGGAGTTGTCAACCCATTGGGGTTTTGGAAAAATAATGAATTGTTTCTTTTAAACACAAATTATGAAGTAGTCTTGTTTGATCCCTCCACCCAAGAGCTTAAGGTGCTTGGGATCAATACTTACCTGGATCATCATCGCGAGTACGTCTCCCCCTTTTTTTATGTGGAGAGCCTGGTTCCAATCAATGGAATACAAGAGCATAAGGATCATATAATACGTCAACTAGTTGGAAATGCATCAAATAAATACTGAATATAAATAGCAATATATATCATTTAGATACTAAATATGATGATGGATAGGGAACTTGAACATAAATGTGTAAGATCGAATGAGCATTTTTCTCTTGATATGCACTTTATGTAGACTACAGTCACTTGTGAACTTCTTAATATTTCTGTTATTGTTTGGATTATATGTTTGAGATGTTATCGTTTTCAACTTTCCAAGCTCTCTTGCTTTCTTTATCAAAGGATTGACTGATGTAGTCAATTAAAAAACCCTTTTGATGATAATTTTTATTGAAATTAGTTTAATATATTTAAAATTGTTGGGTTTTGAACACACTTTAACCGGATAAAGTAAGAACTACGATCTGGACTTTAACAGCAGTGTATTATATCCGGATAAAGAATGAAGGAAAAAATGCTTGAAGTTCAAGCTTTTAGCTATCACAAGAGTGGAGAAATGTAACTTAGAATTTTTAGAAGGTAAAGGAAGAATGGAGCATATGGAAGAAAATCTGATAATTTCATTCATCTTTTTCCATTAGCATGTTGCCATTACATATATCAGAATAAAAAAAAAACTTACAAGTCAAATTTCAACCTAAACATATACCTACTTCCACTAAGCTTTTCAAATAACAAAAACTTAACTTGTACATTAACACCAAGCTGGTTAACAACTCCATCAACATCAAATTACATCAATCAAAAAGCTTATAGCAAACCATACTTCAAAATGAACAAAATATTAGTTCAAATCCAACAGCAACACACAACCAAGGTTGCTGCTTGCTTGTCACGAGCTTCCATGGCTAGCTTCCAGCTGCACTTGCTTCATACCAACTGCATGGAGATGAGCTTCAACACTCCTCCTTGAGCTCCATGTTGCAAACTCCCATAAGTCTTCTTAGCTTGTTGAACCTTGATGTACTTAGACCCTTGGTCAAAATGTCAGCTATTTGAGCCTCCGAATTGCAATGAACCAGCTTTATTTCAGAAGCTTGCTCCATCTCCCTTATTACATGCAACTTTATGTCAAAGTGCTTAGTTCTACCATGGAAGAGAGGATTCTTTGCAATTGCAACAGCAGACTTGTTGTCACAAAATATCTCTGTTGCTTCCTTTTGGGAAAGGTTCAAATCTGCTAGGATTTTCCTTAGCCAAATGGCTTGATTTACTGCACTAGCAGCAGCTGCATACTCGGCCTCAACTGTTGATTGAGCCACTAAAGACTGTTTTTTGGAACTCCAACAAACCATTGCTGATCCCAATGTGAAAGCATATCCTGATGTGCTTTTCATATCGTCTTTAGAACCAGCCCAATCACTATCTGTGTAACCTGTCAACTTTAGTTTTTCAGCCTTGCTAAATAACAGACCATGATTTAGAGTACCTTTAATGTATCTTAGCACTCTTTTTGCCGCTTGAAAATGCAGCACATTGCAGCAGTGCATGAATCTAGAGAGTAAACTTACTGCAAACATGATGTCTGGCCTCGTTGCAGTCAAGTATAAGAGACAACCAATCAAGCTTCTATAAGTGGTTTCACAAACTTCCTCATGACCCTCATGGCTCGATAATTTCATCCCAACCACAACAGGTGTAGGAGTTGGCTTATAATTCATCATTGAAAACTTTTTCAACACTTTCAAGGCAAATGATTTCTGATTCAAGAAAATTCTTCCTTGTTTTTGGCTTACTTTCATTCCTAGGAAGTATGTCATCAGCCCCAGGTCAGTCATCTCGAACATTTTCTTCATCTTTGTCTTGAAATCTGTTAAAACAGATTCATCACCTCCTGTGATAAGTAAATCATCCACATATAATGACATCACAAGCTGAGTTTCAGAATTATTTTTCTTGATGTACAATGTTGGTTCACTGACACTTCTTTGGAAATTCAAACTGAGCAAATAAGTGTCAATTCGAGCATACCAAGCTCTAGGAGCTTGCTTTAGGCCATACAGGGCCTTTCTCAGTTTACACACCATGTCTTCCTTGCCAGATACCTCAAACCCCTGTGGTTGCTCGACATAAATTTCCTCCTCAAGAAATCCATTTAGGAAAGCTGATTTTACATCTAGTTGATAGACATTCCAATGCATTTGAGCTGCAAAAGCAACAATCACCTTATTGTGTCTAATCTAGCAATCGGTGCATATGTTTCAAAATAATCCAGGCCATATTTTTGATCAAACCTTTCACCACAAGTCTAGCCTTGAGTTTATTCAAACTTCCATCAACGATTCTGTTTGGCCTTGTAGACCCATTTTACTCCAATGACTTTTCACATCGGCCAGTCCACAACTAGTATCCAAGTCTGATTTTTTTCGATCATGGCAATCTCATCTGCCATTGCCTGTCTCCACCCTCATCAGCATTAGCCTCTTCAAAATTGCTTGGTTCAACTTGAGCCATTTGAGCTCTTTCATAGATCTCAGCAAGAGTTCTTGTTCCTCTGACAGGTTCATCATCCAGATCCATATCAGGATCATTTTCAGCATCTCCAGTCTGATCCACTATTAGGTCCTCAGTAGTAGCCTTAGGTTCACCCTTATCCCAGTTCCAGCAAGCATGTTCATCAAAGATTACATCTCTACTCACTTGGATTTTATTGATCAAAGGATCCAAGATCCTGTAGCCTTTCTTAACAGCACTATAGCCCATCAGAATCCCAGGTTGAGCCCTTTCTGATAGTTTATCTCTTTTCATAGCTGGTATGTGAGCATAGCATAGACAACCAAACACCCTAAGGTGCTTTACAGAAGGTTTGAATCCGAACCAGGCTTCAAATGGAGTCTTTTGTTCCAAGGCTTTGGTTGGAAGCCTATTTTGTAAGTAGACTGCAATGTTAACTGCTTCAGCCCACAAGTTTTTAGGCAAATTCTTCTCAAACAAGAGACATCTGGCCATATCCAATAGACTTCTGCTTTTTCTTTCATCGACCCCATTCTCACTGGTGTATAGACATTAGTTAACTGATGTTTAACACCAGCTTTATTGCATAATGCTTGGAACTGAGCTGAGGTGTACTCTGTTCCATTATCAGTTCTAATTGTCTTCAACTTGGAGTCTACTTCTATTTCAGCTGCAGCCTTGAACTTCACAAATACTTGAGCTACCTCTGACTTGTGTTTCAAAAAGAAAATCCAACAGAATCTGGTATAATCATCAATAAAGAGAATGAAATACTTACTTCCATTCAAAGATTCTGTCCTCATAGGGCCACAGATATCCGAATGTACCAATTCCAAATTTTAGTTGAAGCTCTCCAGGATGTGTTTGTAGGAAATGGAAGCCTGGCTTGCTTTCCAATTTGACAAACCTCACAGACATCTTCACCTTGTACTGACTTGGTGAAGTTTTCAACCATCTCCTTATTGACCATCCGAGCCATAGACTTGAAGTTGGTATGACCAAGTCTTTGATGCCAAAGCTTGGTGTCTTCTGTTGAAGCAACATGGGCTGAGTGTGAGTCACCTGACCAGTTGACTTCAAAGCATTTTTCACTCATGGTGACTGTAATGAAGCTTGATCCATTTGGATCAGTGATTTTGCACTCTTGGCCTTTGAACACAATTGAGTACCCTTTCTCAAGTAGTTGAGAGATACTAAGAAGGTTCCTATCAATCTCAGGTACTAACAGGACATTTTTGATGATTTTTTCACCTGTGGTTGTGCATATTAGCACATCTCCTTGCCTTCACTTTTTGATGAGTGACCATTTCCAATTTTTACCTTGGTTTTGAAAGATCTGTCCAAGGTTTTAAAAATGGTTGCATCTCGTGACATGTGGTTTGTGCAACCACCGTCCAAAGAACCACCACCCTTTTTTGAGCCTTTGCTTTGACCAGCTACACATGACACAAAGAAAGACTCGCTTCTTCATGGTCACTGCTGTCTTCAGCCACTCGAGCTTCTTCACCCTTGCTTTGTGGTTGATTTTGGGCAGGTCTGCCTTTTTCTTTATAGACCCTTTCAACATGGCCCTTCTTCTTGCAGTGTTGACACACAACATCTGGCCTGAACCAGCATCTGGCCTCTGGATGGCCAGGTCTTTACAAAATCTGCAGAGTCGATCTCCTCCTCTTGCAAAGATCGTGGCTTAGGCTGCTTTCTCCAGCTTCTTCTTGCCCTTATAGGCAGAGGTGCTTGAGGTTGCTTTGGCCTTGGCTTGAAAAGCTCCCTCCTGGTGCTCCTCCATTCTACTGGCTCTCCTTTGTTCCTGAGCATAAAGAGCATTAATAAGCTCAGCTAGGGAGATGGTTGCCAGGTCTCTCGAATCCTCCAAGGATGAGATCTTTGCCTCATATCTTTCAGGCAGTGTTGAGAGCACCTTCTCCACAATTCTTGCCTCACTGAACTGTTCTCCTAGCAATCTTATGCTGTTAACCACAGCTATTATTCTGTCTGAGTACTATTTCACAGACTCTTCTTCCTTCATCTTGAGATTTTCAAAGTCTCTTCTCAAATTTAGTAACTGCTGCTGCCTAGTTCTTTCAGTACCTTGGAACTCCTCCTTAAGCTTGTCCCAAGCCTGTTTTGGGGTGTCACAAGTCATAATCCTAGTAAAGATTACATCTGAAACACAATTTTGAATACAGGACATAGCCTTGTGCCTCTTAGTCCTCTCATCCGCATGCTTTGATGAATCGAGCCACATGGGGGGTGGCCCTCGGTGGAGCTGGCTCAATGTCCAGTGTTAACAACCTCCCGTAAGTCAAATGCTTGGAGGTATGTCCTCATCTTAACCACCCACATATGAAAACCTTCACCAGTGAAGACTGGTGGTGGTGCTGGAGAGAAGCTAGCAGAAGCCATTCAAGATTTTTGAATCAAGCAGAACAGGTCCTCAAAGACAAGAGCTCTAGATACCAATTGTTGGGTTTTGAACACACTTTAACCGGATAAAGTAAGAACTACGATCTGGACTTTAACAGCAGTGTATTATACCCGGATAAAGAATGAAGGAAAAAATGCTTGAAGTTCAAGCTTTTAGCTACTGTCAAGAGTGGAGAACAGAACTTAGAATTTTTAGAAGGTAAAGGAAGAATGGAGCATATGGAAGAAAATCTGATAATTTCATTCATCTTTTTCCATTGGCATGTTGCCATTACATATATCAAAATAAAAAAAAAAACTTACAAGTCAAATTTCAACCTAAACATATACCTACTTCCACTAAGCTTTTCAAATAACAAAAACTTAACTTGTACATTAACACAAAGCTGGTTAACAACTCCATCAACATCAAATTACATCAATCAAAAAGCTTATATCAAACCATACTTCAAAATGAACAAAATATTAGTTCAAATCCAACAGCAACACACAACCAATGTTGCTGCTTGCTTGTCACGAGCTTCCATGGCTAGCTTCCAGCTGCACTTGCTTCATACCAACTGCATGGAGATCAGCTTCAACAAAAATGCTTAAATACAACGAAACATTACATTTGATAATGCAACAATTAGTTTCTTATCTTTTTGTTGGATTTATTCCTTGAACTTTAGCATTTGATACAATATAAGTCTTGTTCTTAAAGAAAGTATATTTGAACTTTAATATTGCTTCAATAAACAATACTGTTGATATTTGATATCATATTTTCAAAAATTATCTTATAATATCTTACATCTTAGTCCATTAAAATCATCCTTTGTAATTTTCCTGATTTTGGTGTGCCACTCATCTGATTTATGTAACATTTTTGTAAAATTGATACTAACTTCAAATTTCAAGTGTTTTGGTTTATCACCATAATGTCAATTTGGATATGTTGTTGTTGGCTTTTGCAGAGAACTAACAGAAGCAAAGAAAAATAAGAATGAAAGGTATGGTTGAATTCATTAACCAAGCAGCTCTTATATACATGCCTCAAGTAACAACCTCAACCAAAATTTAAGCTCCTACTGCTACTAAGAAGCTAACAATTCTCCCTAGTACTTAGTCTTATTAATAACAAACTTTACAACTCTTGAGACACAAACATTCTCTCCTGACTTAAGTGCTGCAGATGCCTAAGAAACTTAAATCAACTAACATAAATTTCTTTTGTAAAAATATCTAACATCTGATCCTCTGATCTAAAATAAAATAGTTTCTTCAATATTCGCTTTCTATGAATTCTTTCTCGACTAGTACAGCTTCAAGAGCTGCCTCCAATTCCTTCCTAACATGCAATTCCATCTTTAGTACATCTAAATCAAAATTCCACAATTCAAAAACATCACCAACTACTCTAGAAAAGTCATGGGAGTGGCCAGATTACCACCCCCTCCTCCGAGGTCTTGTGTTGTCACTACACATCGATTAACACCATTTATGATTTGAATAATAGATCTTCTCGCTACCAATAATTCCTTTTCCAACTTGGCATTTTGAGCTGAAAGTTTGATTATCTCACCAACTAAATTCTTAAACTCAACAGTAGTTACAAATGTCAATTCTTTTGCATATGAAACTTCTTCAGTCAATTTTTTATTTTTAAAACATAACACATTGTTCTCTTCTGAAAGTTGCACATAATTCAATTTTAGTTTTTCACTCTCGATCTCCTAAGATTAAACTTTTTTTCGTAGCTCATAAGCAAGTTTTTTAGATATTTCATGTGCAAAAGATGATAGTTTATCATCAGAGAGAGAGATGCCAACTGTTGCTCCAAGAGAGTTATGTTTGCATGCAATTCCTTATTCTCAGAACACTTCTTTTGCAGTTGTTCTTGTAGGATACGATTATCTATTGACTTTATCTCAAGCTTAAAACTCTTTTCATTACATTGTGTCATCAATTTCATAATTGTCTTAACTTGCTTAGTAAGAAGGTCCATTTGATTTGATGTCATTTCTCCTTAACACTTAGATGCCACTTGCTCTTCCTCGAGTGGATTCAATGAGAAGCTTTTCTTTTGCATCTTGATCCTAAACAATTCATTGCCACTAAAGTCAAGGATAAGACCCCTTCCCTCTTCAAGCATCACTTTGAATCCCTTCTCCACCAATTGCCCTACATTTAGCAAGTTTTGATCAATCTCAGGTGCAAACAGAACATCTGAGATCAACAAAGTTCCATCACAACTCTCTATTGCCACTATGCCTTTTCCTTTTACTTCTAGGTATTCTCCATTTTCTATCCTTACTCTTGGCTTCAATGACCTGTCAAGGTCTTTAAACAACTTCTTATCACAAGTCATGTGATTGGTGCAACCACTATCAACTAACCAACTATCACATAAAGTGCTAGATGAGAAATAAGAGACAACAAACATATGACCCTCTTCTTGTTTAACTATAGCACGTGCTCCACCTTGCTTCTGATTTCTTGGTTCCTTGTAGAACCTCTCAATGTGCCCCATCAAGTTACACCTTCTGGACTTCACATCTAGCCTTCTCCAACACTTGAAATAGGGATGATTTGTTTTCTACAATGCTCCTTGTACCATTACCTTTTGCAACAGTTTCTAAACCACTATTGTCATCACTCTTCTTCTCATTCCACTTCTGGTTCTTTTGTCCCTCACCCCGTTGCACCTTAGCCTTCAATGCTCCTTCTATGCTTCCTTCCTGCCTTATTAACCTCCTCTGCTCTTATGCTTGAAAAGCACTGATCAATTCCATTACTTTTAACTGAGTTAAGGCCTTGGTGTTCTCCAAAGAGGCAATTGTTGCTTCATACTTCTCAAGTACAAAGACTAGTATTTGCAGAGAACAAAAGCAAAGAAAAATTAGAATGAAAAAGATGATTGAATTCATTAACCAAGCAGCTCTTATATACATGTCTCAAGTAAAAACTTCAACCAAAATTTAAATTCATATTCCTACTAACAAGCTAACTCCTAGCTTCCTACTCCTACTAAATAACTAACAATTCTACCTAGGACTTAGTCAAATATCTCTAGAATTTAGTCTTATTAATAACAAACTTTGCGGCCTTGAGACACTAACAGTTGTCTACATTCAATAATTTTTACAATGAAGTTATACTATATGAATATGATATAAAAAAATTAATTAATATAGACATTAAAAAAGCATGAATACAAAGCATGTTATGAATATTTTAGAAAAAAAAATATATCAAAATTTATGATTCACTATTTTGTTATTTACTTTCACAGGATTATGGTTTCCTTTTTATAAACTGGGTCCAACTTTCCAAATTTCTGTACCAAAGTCATAGTAACTATCCGATAAATGTTGTTGGAAAAAGTCATATAGTAAGGGTCCAACTTTGATGAAATAATTGTAGCGACGTAAAAATTTTAGCTAGGCCGCTAATTGTGGCGATTTAGTGAAAATTTGAAAACCGGAGTTTTATTTTTGAAAATAAACAGGGAGTCGCCACCGATCCTTTTTATAGGTGTGATCGGACACCTGATAAATTTATTTTTAAAATAAAAGAAGGCTGAGTTTAGGTCTACGTCAAAATCCAAAGAAAAATTAGGGTTCGGGAGTTGGTTACGCGCGAGGAAGGTATTAGCACCCTCGCGACGCCCAAAATTGGTATCTCATAAACACGTGTTGCCTTGATTTTCAAAAATACGAGTTCAGTATAACATTTAGTCATGATCCGATTGAAAAGACGAGAAGTTTTAAAATTTGATTTGTTAGAAGGGCGTTCCGTTTTCAACGTGAGCCGATATGATTCACCCAACATAGCGATGAAATCAACGACTCGGTGTCAAACCGATACGTTGCCTTGTATATTTAGAAAAACCAGAATAAGATTTTCAAAATAATGCGAAGCAAAATGATAAATAAATGACAGAGCTAGGGGTGTATTAAGCAAATAAGTGTGACAATGATATTACAAACAATAAAGATATATGCGATATTAAACGTAATACGAGAATTAGACATGAAACGGAAACAATGGGTGTATATGTATACACGTATAATAATGGTATTTAAAACATGTACCTGACACATATGAAAAACATATAAATAACATATTATTAAGAAGTACGTATATAATGACGTTGAAAGACACATACATAACACGATAAAAAATCTATGCGATGTTAAATTGAAAATATGTATAGTATGATATTGAAAGGATTTTTATATATAATATAGTTGAAAAGTATATGTACATAAAATATATGTATTTGCATATATAGATAATAGTAGGGTTAGAAATATACTATATAGTGTTTGAAACTATACTTAAGATAATATAGATATAACTTGTAATGTTCAAAATATCTATATACAATATGTACACGTATATATATAAAACAAATATTAAAAGAGTATGTGCATAACATGTATGAAAAATGTATACATAATAATATTGAAATAAAATAATAAATGATGAAAATAATATGCATAATAAATAATATAATGATGTATGAGAAAAATACTAATATAAAAAGTATATATATATGTACCAATATCAATAATATATAAATAATTGGGGTAAAAATAATAATAATGTAATATATATATATATATATATATATATATACAAATATTAAAAATGTATATGTATAGTATGATATATGAAACATGTATCTAATATATATAAAAATATATATACGTGTAAGATAATATGCGGAAATACAACATAATATTAGAAATATATACATGATATATAATGATAATACGCTAGAAGGTGTATGGATATATATATGATACATAAAAGGCATATATAATATAAAGTTAAAATATTTGCATAAGATATACATACATAATACCATTAAAAATATATACATAGTATGGTACATAAAAAACATAGATATATAAACCATAGTACTAAAATATGCACATGATATATAAGAATATATGTAATAAAGTATTATTATTTGTACATGATATATGTATAATAATACAATGTCAAAACATTTACATAATATATATACGCATTAGAAATGAATAACAACTGATAATAATAATATTAAAAATAATAATGAAATATGAAAAAACAATCATAATATAATAGTATTATTTTAATAAAGTAATTAAAATAGGATTATATATAAACATATATATACCTACATGTATAATATACGTGTATTAATATTAATAATAATAATTATAATTATAATAATAATAATAATAATAATAATAATAATAATAAAATTCTAAAAATAATAAAACTAAAGAAAAATAACAAAAAAATTAAGAGGAAGGACGAAATTGAATTAAAAACTAATTATTGAGGCTGATTTGAAATAAAAATAAAGGAAGAGGATGAAATTGCAAAATGCGCGCAACATGGGAGGACCAAAATAGAAATATCCCCAGTCATTAAAACGCAGCGCTTAACACGGGGGTTAAATTGCAAACTGTACAAAATTTCAGGGCCAAATTAAAATATAATAACTTGATTGCAAAACGTTGAAAAAGCAGAGGGGCTGATTGCGCAAATAGCCCCTCCCTTAAAAAACACGCGGATCCTAGTCCGGAGCGGGTCGGGTCGACCCGATCCGCAGCCTAAAACGGCGTCGTTTAATCATTAAACGAGGGGGACCAAAATGGTGCGTTTTGGTCCCCTATAAAAGCTAAAAATTTTTAAAAAAAATCATTTGAGACCAGGTGAGAAAAAAAAAGAGAGGAAAGAGGGAGAGGGAGAGTTCGGAGCGATTTCCGGCCAGGGGAGGGACGTCGGTCCGATCGCCGGACCGTCGCCGGCGCGGTGGCCGGAAAAGGTAAAAATTTATTTTTTTATTTTTTCTTATTATTATTTTTTATAATATGTATGTGTTAAAATCGAAGAAAGAAAAAAAAAAAAAAAAGAAATGAACAGATTTTAAAAAAATAGTAAAGAAAATAAAAATGAAATCACCTCGATATTTCTGTTTTCGTTCGTTTTTCGTGGTTTCCGATCCTATTCCCTCGTACACGTTTTTGATATTGTGAATATTGCTTCTCGAATTTTTACTGCCTTTTTTTGTATTATTTTTTTTGAGAAAAAAAGGTAAAAATCCTCCTTTTTTTACAATTTCATTCGGGTTTTTATACCCATTTACCATCGTCTTTTTTTGCTTTCTGTCTTGTCCTAGCAGGAGATGGGCAAACGGTGGAGGTGATGGGGCGCAGAGGGCAGGTGGGGTGCTGCAGAGTTGTTAGGGGCAAGTGGGGGCTAGGGTTTCTGTTTGGGTTAGCTTAGGTATTGGGCTTGGGCATTGGTTGTTGGGCTTCGGGTTTTGTATTGGGTTAAATGGGTTAGGGATTGGGTTAATTAAAATGTAATGGGTTTGGTTTTAGTTTGAGGCCCAAAATTTGGCCTGTACAGCTGCCCCTTTTTGCTCATTGTCGTGTAGCGGGAATAGAGCAAAGACATAAAGAAAGGCCAATTTTGCCTCGTCTTGCTGAGTCTTGACTTCATTGTCACTCTTCTTGTTCAAGTAGTCTTCTTTTCACTCCACCGTATCTTGTAGCTCTGGTTCAATCCACTGTATCTTCAAATATAACTCGTAGCTTCAATCTACTCCAATATCATTTCAGGGATATGAGATTTTGTTGCTTCGCTCTGCTTCACTTGTGACTTCTGAAAAGTGAGATCTACAACTTCAATCTGCTCTTCTATTGCTTCAGTGAGATAAGGCTTGTGGTCTTTCCTTCTGCGACTTTAGAAAGGCAATATCTGATATCCTCGATCAGCTTCACTGCAACTTCAAGGAGACAGAATTTGGTGTCTTCAATCAACTTCGATCTTTATTCTTTACTCGGCATGTGATCCTGAGCTCAACTCATTTCTCGCAATATGAATTGACTCGTAAAAACAGACATTAAAAACAGAAATTGAAAGTAGCTCAACATGTGAGCCCAGGCTCAACTCATCTCTCGTAATGTGAGTCGATTTTTGAAAAGTAGAAATTAAAAGGCTCAACTCACCTCTCGCAATATGAGTTGATAATTTGAAAAGTGGATTTCGAAAAACAAAAATTAAAGGCTCAACTCACCTCTCGCGATATAAGTTGATCTTTGAAAAACATAAATTGAAGACAGAAATTGAAAATACCTCAGCGTGCCCCGAGGCTCAACTCACCTCTCGCCATATGAGTTGTCTTTTTGAAAAGCATAAATTGAAATTACCTCAACGTGTCTTGAGGCTCAACTCACCCCTCGCATTATGAGTTGATTTTTTTGAAATAACAGAAATTAAAAGGCTCAACTCACCTCTCGCAATATGAGTTGATATTTTAAAAATACAAATTGAAAATAACTCGGCATGTGATCCGAGGTTCAACTCACTTCTCGCAATATGAGCTGATTTTTGAAAAGCAGGAATTGAAAATAACTCGGCATGTGACCCGAGGCTCAACTCACTTCTCGCAGTATGAGTTGACTTTTGAAAAGCATTAAAAAAAGGAATTTAAAAATACCTCATCGTGTCCTGAGGCTCAACTCACCTCTCGCAATATGAGTTAATTTTTTTGAGACAACAGAAATTGAAAAACGAAAATTGAAAATACCTCAGCGTGCCCCGAGGCTCAACTCACCTCTCGCAATATGAGTCGATTTTTTAGATGAACAGAAATTAAAATTACCAAAAATATCATCCGTGGAACTCATGTGTCTTTTTGATTCAAAGGCAAACTATCATTCAACATTTGTTGTTCCGCTGGAGTACCTGTATATGTCATGCATGATGTCATCATGATATGCACATGTTGGTCTTAAATGCATTTATGCCTACATGATTATGCTATGCGCCTTGGGCTTGTTTATCATTTGCCCCTTTTTTCCGTCATGATTTTTGATGATCTGCGTTCATTACTTTGACTCTTGACTTTCTCTTCAGGCCCTGTACCCGTCCTCTAGCTTCACGAGTAATCTACGTTTTTTGGATATCACTCTTTGCCCCCCGATTGAACTTTTGTCCTTGCTTTGAGGCTCTTGCACTTATCAAGTTCTTATCCGGGTAATGCTTAACATTTCTTTTGTTTAGAGTATGTCATTTCACTATTTATCATGTAAATGAACCACATAATGAGATGCATGAAAGTGATCGGATAGGGACAAAAGGATACCTCACATTTATTCATTTCAAGTAAATCAAACAAAGAAAGTCAATCAAATGATAGTAAAAATGTCACAAAGAGAAAAGGGATGGCATTTCGACAAATACAAATACTCTAGATATTCAACGCATGAACTCTTCCACGTTCCTCAGTCAAGAATCTTTTCAAGCATGGCTTCTTGTGTGGAAGATTTTGAGCTTTCAGAAATACTTCAAGTACGGTCATCTCACCGTTTGGCCCCTCGTTCAAACGCCTCGCTTTTCTTAGGCCAGTGTTTGCTTAATTAGAATGCCCTTTCGGGTTTTCATCCTAACTTTTGTGTTGATCAAGACGCCCTTTTCAGGTTTTCACCTTGATCCCTTTTTTTTTTCAGGCATAATATTTCTTCACAGCATCTGAATTCACTGGATTAGGTAACTCCTTCCCATCCATCTCAGTGAGAATCAAAGCTCCACCCGAAAATGCCTTCTTCACGACGTATGGACCTTCCCAATTTGGTGCCCATTTTCCTCGCAGGTCTTTTTGTATTGGGAGAATCTTTCTCAGCACGAGTTCTCCTTCATGGAATTCTCTTGGCCGTACCTTCTTGTCATGGGCCGCGATCATTCTCTTCTGGTACATTTGCCCGTGACAAATTGCCCTTAGACGTTTTTCTTCGATGAGGTTCAATTGATCATATCGGGCTCAAACCCATTCTGCTTCTTCTAATTTTGATTCCATTAAGACTCGTAGAGAGGGGATCTCAACTTCGATAGGTAGCACAGCTTCCATTCCATAGACCAGAGAGAAAGGGGTTGCTCCCGTAGATGTCCACACAGATGTGTGATATGCGAACAAAGCAAATGGTAGCTTCTCATGCCAGTCTTTGTATGTCTCAGTCATTTTCCCAATGATCCTCTTAATATTCTTGTTGGCTGCTTCAACAGCTCCGTTCATTTTTGGGCGATAGGGCGAGGAGTTATGATGCTTTATTTGAAATTGCTCGCACACTTCCTTCATCATCTTGTTGTTCAGATTCAAGGCATTATCTGAGATGATTCTTTCGGGCAAACCATATCGACAAATGATCTCTTTTTTCAAAAACCTGCAGACTGCAGTCTTCGTTACATTGGCAAACGATGCAGCTTCTATCCATTTTGTGAAGTAATCAATAACCACAAAAATGAATCAGTGTCCGTTAGAAGCTTTTGGGAAAATTGGCCCTATAACATCCATACCCCACATAGAAAAAGGCCACGGGGAAGTCATGACATGAAGGGGCGAAGGGGCTGAATGAATTTTATCACCGTAAATTTGACATTTATGGCATTTCCTTGCAAAGCTAATGCAGTCGCTTTCCATCGCCAGCCAGTAGTAGCCGAGTCTCATAATCTTCTTGGCCATAGTGAAACCATTGGCATGTGTCCCACAGACTCCCTCATGTACATCTTCAAGTATTTTCCTGGCTTCAACGGCATCTACACATCTCAAGAGCACCTGATCTTTTCCTCTTTTGTACAAGATGTCCCCATCAAGGACAAATCCCCCTGCCATTCTTTTGATTGTTCTTTTGTCATTTTCATTTGTTTGTTCGGGATACCTTTGATTCTTGATATATTCTAAGACGTCATGGAACCACGGCCGTCCATCTGGCTCTTTTTCAATGCTGAAACAATGTGCAGGGACTTCATATATGCTCATTTGAAGAGGCATTATTTCCGTTTCTCTGTTTGCTTTGAACATTGAAGCCAAAGTGGCTAGAGCGTCAGCCAATTGGTTTTCTTCTCGTGGGAAGTAATTAAAAGTTATTTCTTTGAATTCTTTAATCAGTCCTGCCACTAGCTCGCTGTATCTGACTAATTTCGAATCTCTCACTTCCCAATCTCCACGGATTTGGTAGATCACCAATGCTGAGTCTCCATATACCTCTAGAGTTTTGATGTTTCGTTCGATAGCTGCACGAAGTCCCATGATACAGGCCTCGTATTCTGCTATGTTGTTGGTACAGAAGAAATTCAGCCTGGCAGTGAACGGGTAATGGTTCCCTTCTGGCGATACCAAGACTGCTCCGATCCCATGCCCCAATGCATTTGATGCACCATCAAAGCTCATCTTCTATGGCTTCTCATTCGATGACTCGGATTCTTTTTCAGAGATGCACATTAAGTCTTCATCTGGGAAATCGAATCTCAAGGGCTCATACTCCTCTGTCGTTCGAGCCGCTAAGAAATCCGCTATTGCACTTCCTTTTATCGACTTTTGACTCACATAGACGATATCGTACTTCGATAATAAGATTTGCCATCGTGCCATTCTTCCTGAGAGTGCAGGCGATTCCATCATGTACTTTATTGGATCCAGCTTCGAAATTAACCACGTCGTATGATACAACATATATTGCCTGAGTCTTCGAGCTACCCAAACCAGAGCACAACAGTATTTCTCAATGGACGAATACTTTGCCTCATATTCAGTGAACTTTTTGCTGAGGTAGTAGATCGCCTTTTCTTTCTTTCCTGACTCATCGTGTTGCCCCAGTACGCAACCCATTGAATTCTTGAACACAGTCAGATACAATATCAGTGGTCTTCCCGGAATTGGCGGTACTAGTACTGGAGGGCTAGACAGATATTGTTTTATTTTATCAAAGGCCACCTGGCATTCTTTGTTCCATTCTCCTAGATTATGTTTTCGAAGAAGCCGAAAGATTGGGTCGCATTGGTTGGTAAGTTGAGCAATGAACCGAGCGATGTAGTTCAACCTCCCTAAAAATCCTCTGACTTCTTTTTACGTGCGCGGAGGTGGTAACTCTTGGATGGCTTTTATTTTGTCAGGATCAACTTCGATGCCTCTGTCGCTGACGACGAAGCCTAGCAATTTTCCTGATGTAGCCCCAAACGTGCATTTGGCCGGATTGAGCTTTAGCTGGAACTTTCTCAGTCTGTCGAACAACTTCTTCAAGTTCACTACATGTTCTTCCTCCCCTCGGGATTTAGTAATCATATCGTCGACGTAGACCTCTATTTCTTTATGCATCATATCATGGAACAATGTCACCATAGCTCTCTGATATGTTGCCCCGGCATTCTTCAATCCGAACGGCATTACCTTATAGCAGAATGTTCCCCACATCGTTATGAAGGTAGTTTTCTCCATATCTTCCGGAGCCATCTTTATCTGATTATAACCCGAGAATCCGTCCATGAACGAAAACAATGAATGCTTGGCTGTGTTATCCACCAATGTATCAATGTGTGGCAAAGGAAAATTATCTTTGGGACTCGCTCGATTCAAGTCACGAATCCACACACATCCGTATTTCTTTGCCGCTTTTCTTAGGTATCGGACTATGTTAGCCACCCACTCAGGATATTTGGAGGCTTGTAAGAAACCAGCGTCAAATTGCTTCTTGACTTCCTCTTTTATTTTCAACAACATCTCGGGTCTCATCCGTCTTAGCTTTTGTTGGATGGGTTTGCATTCCGGCTTTAATGGGAGTTTATGAACCACCACATCTTCATTCAATCCCGGCATGTCCTGATATGACCATGCGAATACATCCTTGTACTCGCGGAGTAAAGCAATCAAATTATGCCTGGTGTCCCCCGAAATAGAGGTCCCAATCTTCACTTCTTGCTTTCTTTCTTCAGTTCTCAGATTTATTGTTTCAGCCGGTTCCTGGTGAGGCAAGATCTGTTTATCCTCTTGTTCCACCATTCTTAACAAGTCGGGAGGCGAGACATAGTCTTCGGCATTTCCTTCGACTTTGAATTCTCCTAAACAAACAGCTTTCTCAAAATCGATTTCAGGACTCGTAACGGGTTCGTTCATGCCATTGATATCTGAGCACCTGAAAGTTGGATGGAAAAGGAAACTATAGAGGGGCATCCAAGTATTGGGACCAAGATGAAATGTTATGACATGGTATGAAGCAGATGTAAGGATAGGCTATGAAATGAAAAAAAAATGATTATGGAATTAAATATGCGAAAGATCGTGACAAAATGCATCTTCATTGATATTCATTTGAATGATAAAGAGCGAATGCCAGCTCTTACAAAAGAATTCTATTATATCTAACGACACAATAGAGGGTTAATGTTTGAGCATTACTCTGAAGACTTATAAACTACAAGAAGGTCTTCAGCAGTCCAATTGTTCAACATAAAGTCCGGGGGACAAGGGCGTATCCCTGAGACGTCTTTACTTGCGCCATCTCCTTTGTCAATGACATTTATACTGACATTTTTGGAGACCCTTTCAATGATTAACAGTGTGCTTCGTGTATTGTCTTGTTCGGGGTACATCTTTCCTGCAGACGTAAATGTTTTTGACAAAGGAGGGTAAGCTATAGGCTCCCATTCTATTTCCCGGCCTAAGGTCCTTGCGACCCTTCTTTCCTGATCCTTCTTCCATTGTCTCCTTCTTTGACGTATGTCCGGCTGAAAACCTAAACCGTATCTGGCCTTGTGGTGCACTGGTTTCAGAGCCCTGGCTATTCCTTGCAGGTATCTCCCTAAACCTCTTCTTGCTCGAGCCCATCTTTCTACAGTCAACCTGACACCCATTTTGGTATTTCTTGAGAGTTTTGGTACAGGAATTTTGTTTCCCTCGGTGACGAATATGGCATTGACAAATTCAAGGGATCGAAAGGAACATTCGACAGCATCTTTATTCACTTCAATGTATGGTGCGTCAGTAGAAATAGATGCTACAATGTCTTCTTCCCCCTCGACGGTGACCAAACAGCCATCCATAATAAATTTCACCTTTTGGTGGAGGGATGATGGGACTGCTCCAGCAGAATGGATCCAGGGTCTTCCCAAGAGGCAATTATATGATGGTGTAATGTCCATGACTTGAAATTCCACATCGTATATATACGGGCCCACTTCCAGAGGAATTTCAATCTTTCCCATAACCTCACGCCTTATCCCATCGAAAGCCCTTACCGTGGAGTGACAAGGCCTTAAATAGGACAGATCCATCGGGATCCTGGAAAGTGTGGCCAAAGGCATAACATTAAGTGCCGACCCATTGTCGATGAGCACATTTGGTATTATATAGCCCTTGCAGCGAGTCGTAATATGCAGTGCCTTTACAGAGCCTCTACCGTTTGGTGGTATTTCATCGTCACTAAAAGAGATGAAATTATCCGCATTCAAATTATTTACCCATCAATCAAGTTTCTCAACAGATATGTTATTTAATACATAAGCTTGATTCAGCACCTTCAACAAAGCGTTTCGGTGTGGCTCTGAGTTTAACAGTAGAGATAGGACTGAGATTCGGGTTGGCTGCTTATTCAACTGTTCCACCACGTTGTACTCGCTGTGCTTAATAAACTTCAAGAATTCCTGTGCTTCTTCCTCATCCACAGGCTTTTTAATTTCTTGTACAGGTGGAACTTCTTGCTCGACTTCGGCCTCATTCATTACTGCCTTTCCTTTCTATTTTAAGTCACTATTTTTCTTTACTGGCTCGACTTCTTTAGAATAGCACCGCCCACTTCGGGTAAAATGCCCTACCTCCCCAACATCTCCAGTTATGGCTTCAGACTTTCCACCTTCCGGTGTGACGATACTAATGTCATACTTTCATGGTACGGCTTTATCGTTCTTATATGGGAAAGGAGCTGGTACTTCAATGATCATCTTTGGTTTTACCGGCTCTTTCTTCGCATTATAATAAATTATTAATGGTCGGTCGGCACTATACGGGAGACCTGAAGATTGATTATCGGAGGCGCATATTTCTCCTCTATCGGTCTCTTCACCTTTACAAAAAATCTCGATCTCCTTATTATCTATCATATTTTGCAGCAGCTCCTAACTCTTCGCAGGATCAATGTCAGGTCCTCAATATTATGGAATCCACAAAAATTTTGACCTTTTGCAATTTTTCCTCCGAACGCGCTGTTAGGATGACAAAGCAAGCCTTTCTCAACTAGTACCTCCCAGATTTTCTGCAGAGGTGCTCTAATTTCAGAAACCCATCTTCTACTTTGTCGTCTGTTCTCCTCTCCCACTACACTCACATTCCCTTCAGTGTGGTTTGGAAATGGGTTTCCGGCCGTACTGCCAGTACCATCAAATCGCAGAATGCCTGCGTCGATGAGCCCTTGAACTCTCCTTTTGAAGGCTAGACAGTTTTCCGTGGAGTGCCCCTGGTTCCCGGCGTGGTATGCGTAACTGGCATTCAGATCGTACCATTTCGGGTATGGGGGTTTCAGGGGTGCCATGTAATGAGGAGAGATCAACTGTTTCTCCAAAAGTTTAGGATATAGCTCCCCATACGACACAGGGATGGGGTAAATTGTGGTCTCTCGGTGTTAGGTCTTGCTGGCCTTGACTCATTTCTAGGCTGGCTTTGACTGGGTACTGTGTTTTGTGGAAACGTGGTGACGGGTCTTTGGTGATTCGCGGCATATACGGGGTAGGCGGGACGTGGAGCTTGGTAGTATGGGGTTTGAGGGGGATAATAGAAATTCGGAGGTGGATAGTTTCGAGGTCGGGGTTGATTTGGATACGGATTGGGGGCATAACGGCTTCCCATTCCCACCATGTGGGCTTCTAGTTCTTTCTTCTTTATGGGTACTGTTCTTCTTGAACTTTCTGAACCTTCCATCCTTCCACTTTTGATGGCACCCTCAATAAGCTCACCGGATATTACGATATCCGAAAAATCCTTTGTAGCGCTTCCCACTTGTTTGTCATAAAATGGAGCCTTTAAGATGTTGATAAAGAGAACGGTTATCTCCGTTTTTGTTAGTGGGGGCTCCACTTGAGCCGAGACGTCTCTCCACCTCTGTGCATACTGCCTAAAAGTCTCTGACGGCTTTTTCTCCATCATCTGTAAGGTCATCCGGTCTGGCACCATATCCGATACATGCTTGTATTGCTCATAGAATGCTGATGCCAAATCTTTCCAAGATCGGATCTTTTCCCTACTAAGCTGGTTGTACCACCGAAGAGCCGATCCTACTAGACTATCTTGAAAACAATGTATGAGTAGTTTGTCTTCATTCACATAGTCGGTCATTTTTCGGCAAAACATGATGAGATGCGCTTTCGGGCATCTTGTCCCATCGTACTTTTCAAAATCCGGTACCTTAAACTTTGGAGGCAGAATTAGATCAGGTACCAAGCTGAGTTCTTTAGCACCTAGTGCCGAGAAGACTTCAGTGCCTTCAATTGCTTTAAGTCTTTCCTCCAAACTCTTATACTTCTCTTGAGCCTCGTGATCCTCCATTCTCAACCTGGCTATTTCCACTGGATCGTCTAAATCTGGAACAATTGGATTGGCAGGATTGGCACTAGGATTTGATATGAATATTCCTTGCCCTACATGAGCAGGTGGCACCGGCCTTTGCTCTAGATCTGTGGGTTCCCCTTGGGTGTACCCTCTTTGTGTTACATGGGCGTGTGGCGGAGTGAATCCAGAGGGATAGAGCGGGTCTTGATTGTGATTAACTCTTGACCGAGGTTCCTCGATGTCAGGGCTCTGCATGGGTCCTTTTCCTTTAACTAAAGCTGACATCATCTCCATCATCTTATTCATTTGATCTTTCTGTTCGAGCGATTCCTCTCGTGATCTCACCATTAAGTCTCTCGTCTCTTGCTGTGACCTAGCCAATTGCTCTTGTAATTCCTTTTGGATTCTTTCCATTCTTTCAATCCTTTCATTGAATTCAACCTCCATTGTTCTAGTTTGTCGACGCGTTCTATACGAGTGGCGTGATTCTAGATTTGAAGTATTGCAACTGTGCATTATATGATCCTATCCTTAGTGAACGATTATGAAATATGCAATGAATGAATGAATGAATGAAATGAATGCATGACAAATAAATGCTGAATAAATGACGAACGAATTGTTAGTTATGAATAAATATGCGAGAGTTTGGTGTTGATTTCAAGATAGCCCCTATCTAGGCATTTCATTCATCAAAAGAGTTCATTACAAAACATTTCTTCATTTTGATTTGGCTATTATACGAACTTTCTAGCTACTTCACTATATTTCTTTATTCGCTCTAGGAATTCCGATATGCTCGATCGTTGACTCGGCGGGAATTGGCAGCTGAGATCCTCTGCTTCATCTGATAATTGTACCATTTGTAAGGCCGCTTCACGGATTTTGTTGATCATGAAGCCTAGTTGCATCTCTCTTTCTTGAAGGTCCATTTTATAAGCGTGAACGTCTCTATCATATTGATCGTTCTTCTCTTCCAAGGCTTTTAAGAGACTATCCAATTATTGCTGACAATCTTGCAGTATGACCTCTAAATCCCGTATCCTTTCTTTTAGTTCTTGAAATTTAGATCGACTAGTCATTACTTCGGCAGACACGGCTTCATATTCTGCGTTCTTCTTCCTTAACTCCATCATAGCCCGTGCGGCCCTTTCCTCTTCCTTTTTTGCTTTTCCCTTCCAAAACTCCATTCCCCCTTTGATGTTGCTTATCTCCTCTTTCCATTCCGATGATGATTTGCCCAACCCGCTATTCTTAATGGTGACTCTCAATTTCTTGTTTTCCAGATGAAGGTCCATTAAATCATTTCTTACAACTTCCATTTCCTTTTGCACTTTTTCGGCTTTAGACCTTTCAATCTGAACATCGATTTTTAGCTGGTAATTTTCCTCTTGCAGAGCACTGAGATCCCTTGACATCTTGGTCTTCTCGCGTTCAAACTCTTGCCTTGCCACTTCTAACTCGGATGGCAATTCCTTTAGGAAGGGATTCTGAAAGGCGTAACTCATTGACGAGACTTGCTGACTATTTATCCGCTGAATCCTCCATACGTCATAATCTTGAGTGAGAGTATCAGCGTATAGGGCCAACTCTACCAGATGAATTTTCTTCCAAGATTTTGCAGTGTCTCGGATCCTCTTCATGTATCCCTCACCCGCAAAAACGAACTCGGACTGTGCCAACCCTCCTGTGGTGGGTATGAATTGTCGCGAAGAAAATTGCCTTTGAACTAATAGCGGGGCATATCCAATACCCCCCCATAAACCAAGTAGTGGCACCCAGTCTTGTTTTCCGACCTTGTATAACAGAACTGACGGGCGTATCCACGGTGCTCTCCATGTTATATCCTCGGCGCGAAGGTTTTGAAAAACTGAGACCCAGTGTTGCTCGGTGACTTCCTTGGGCCATTCTTTCTTGAGATATGCTTCCAATGGTGCAAATTTTTTTGAAAACATGTGAAATAGAGTGCGCTCGACTTTCCAAAAATGGCTCATAATCCAAACATTGAGCAACTGCGCGCATCCAATAAATCGTCCTTCTCCCTTTCTTCGACAACTACTCAAGGACCTGAAGGTCTCGGCTAGAATAGTCGGGACAGGGTTGATTCCTTGTTTTAATTTTTCAAAGAAATCAACTACCGCAACTTCAAGATGTCCGAGAACTTTCGGGAAGATGATCAAACCGTAGATAGCCAAAGCGAATAGATTCACCCTTTTCATCATATCAGGATGGTTCAGAACCAACTCTCATAAGGAAGGCCATGGAATACAAATGGATTCATTCTTCTTCTTTATCTGCTTTTTAGCCCACGCGTCTGTCATATCTGTCAACCTCACTAGCTTCTTCTTAAAGGTCATCGGCTTAGGCTCCTTCACATATACCTTATAGGGCTGTGCATTATCAATACGAAGCAAATCAGTATACTCCTCTATAGTTGGGGTCATGTCCTCCCAATTGAAAGTAAAACATTGGTAGGCCGGATCCCAAAATCTGATCATGGCTTGAATCAAATACTCATCTATGTTGATAGTGATCAAGTGGGCTATATCTCCGTATTTCTCAGTGAATATACCTTTAACGTCTGAGTCCCACTGGTTCCAAATCCAAACCAAGTCTTCAAGGTTATTCTGACGAACGTTGACCGTTACGTGCTCAGGCAGATCGGCGAAACATCCTTCCATTAGACTATCCCCTTTTTCCTTTTGAGTTTTTAGAGACCAGTCACGAACCACGGCATTCTTCTCGACTGTTTGTATAATTGGCTCTTCCATTAGAAACCCGTTTTTTTGCCACTAATCTTTAATCAACACCCTCCTAATGTGATGCCTATAATGCATGATGAGAAAAACAATAAGGCAAAGACAAATAACCTTGATTAATAATTAAATACAGGCAAAAACATGGAACATTTATCAATTCGAACTAATTTATTAAACAGACCTAATCTCCTTTGTGTAGAGAGTGAAAATGCAAGAGGTAAGGGGCGTTCCTCCCGTGCACTTATTTCGGTGACTACTAACGAGCAGAGGTTCAACATGGCTCTAATTAGGTGGCTCGTACGGTTCACTATATGTGGTTTCGATTCTAGATGGGTACTCGAATTGTTCGTACTATCGTCTACTAAGACTAGTACAGAACCTCGGTCGTAGCCCATCATAGGCTCACGAGTTCAATTCGAGGGATTACATTTACTTATGCCTATACGGAGGGACAGGTTAACTCACGAAAGCATAAGTCATATGTAACCCGAAAGTATTCACTAGCCTGTGCGGAGGAACGAGTTAACTCACGAAGGCGTAGCGTTTACTTTCACTTAAACGGACGGAACCCGGGTATAGAGCTCATGTTTTGCAAAATGCAAGTGCACGGTGTGTGGGGAGAAACTCACAAACCTTTACGTTTTATTTAAAACTAAACCAAAACTAAAATCATAAGAATTTAAAGCTTTGAAACAATTGGGCAAAACAAGTTAGAAGAATATATACAACACGATGCAAATGTATGATTTTTCAAAAACATGTTTTTTAGGATCACGACTAAACATTAATTTGAACAAGGAATTTTGAAAGATTTGACAACACACGTTTAATTCGATTCGACTCTCAAAAATGCTCGTCCCCAGTGGAGTCGCCAGCGGTAGCGACGTAAAAATTTTAGCTAGGCCGCTAATTGTGGCGATTTAGTGAAAACTTGAAAACCGGAGTTTGATTTTTGAAAATAAACAGGGAGTCGCCACCGATCCTTTTTATAGGTGTGATCGGACACCTGATAAATTTATTTTTAAAATAAAAGAAGGCTGAGTTTAGGTCTACGTCAAAATCCAAAGAAAAATTAGGGTTCGGGAGTCGGTTACGCGCGAGGAAGGTATTAGCACCCTCGCGACGCCCAAAATTGGTATCTCATAAACACGTGTTGCCTTGATTTTCAAAAATACGAGTTCAGTATAACATTTAGTCATGATCCAATTGAAAAGACGAGAAGTTTTAAAATTTGATTTGTTAGAAGGGCATTCCGTTTTCAACGTGAGCCGATATGATTCACCCAACATAGCGATGAAATCAATGACTCGGTGTCGAACCGATACGTTGCCTTGTATATTTAGAAAAACCAGAATAAGATTTTCGAAATAATGCGAAGCAAAATGATAAATAAATGACAGAGCTAGGGGTGTATTAAGCAAATAAGTGTGACAATGATATTACAAACAATAAAGATATATGCGATATTAAACGTAATACGAGAATTAGACATGAAACGGAAACAATGGGTGTATATGTATACACGTATAATAATGGTATTTAAAACATGTACCCGACACATATGAAAAACATATAAATAACATATTATTAAGAAGTACGTATATAATGACGTTGAAAGACACATACATAACACGGTAAAAAATCTATGCGATGTTAAATTGAAAATATGTATAGTATGATATTGAAAGGATTTTTATATATAATATAGTTGAAAAGTATATGTACATAAAATATATGTATTTGCATATATAGATAATAGTAGGGTTAGAAATATACTATATAGTGTTTGAAACATATACTTAAGATAATATAGATATAACTTGTAATGTTCAAAATATCTATATACAATATGTACACGTATATATATAAAACAAATATTAAAAGAGTATGTGCATAACATGTATGAAAAATGTATACATAATAATATTGAAATAAAATAATAAATGATGAAAATAATATGCATAATAAATAATATAATGATGTATGAGAAAAATACTAATATAAAAAGTATATATATATATATATATGTACCAATATCAATAATATATAAATAATGGGGTAAAAATAATAATAATGTAATATATATATATAATAATACAGTATTAAAAATGTATATGTATAATATGATATATGAAACATGTATCTAATATATATAAAAAATATATATACGTAAGATAATATGCGGAAATACAACATAATATTAGAAATATATACATGATATATAATGATAATACGCTAGAAGGTGTATGGATATATATATGATACATAAAAGGCATATATAATATAAAGTTAAAATATTTGCATAAGATATACATACATAATACCATTAAAAATATATACATAGTATGGTACATAAAAAACATAGATATATAAACCATAGTACTAAAATATGCACATGATATATAAGAATATATGTAATAAAGTATTATTATTTGTACATGATATATGTATAATAATACAATGTCAAATCATTTACATAATATATATACGTATTAGAAATGAATAACAACTGATAATAATAATATTAAAAATAATAATGAAATATGAAAAAACAATCATAATATAATAGTATTATTTTAATAAAGTAATTAAAATAGGATTATATATAAACATATATATACCTACATGTATAATATATGTGTATTAATATTAATAATAATAATAATAATTATAACAATAATAATAATAATAATAATAATAATAATAATAATAATAATAAAATTATAAAAATAATAAAACTAAAGAAAAATAACAAAAAATTAAGAGGAAGGACGAAATTGAATTAAAAACTAATTATTGAGGCTGATTTGAAATAAAAATAAAGGAAGAGGATGAAATTGCAAAATGCGCGCAACATGGGAGGACCAAAATAGAAATATCCCCAGTCATTAAAACGCAGCGCTTAACACGGGGGTTAAATTGCAAACTGTACAAAATTTCAGGGCCAAATTAAAATATAATAACTTGATTGCAAAACGTTGAAAAAGCGGAGGGGCTGATTGCGCAAATAGCCCCTCCCTTAAAAAACACGCGGATCCTAGTCCGGAGCGGTCGGTCGACCGATCCGCAGCCTAAAACGGCGTCGTTTAATCATTAAACGAGGGGAGACCAAAACGGTGCGTTTTGGTCCCCTATAAAAGCTAAAAAATTTTAAAAAAAATCATTTGAGACCAGGTGAGAAAAAAAAAAAAAAAGAGAGGAAAGAGGGAGAGGGAGAGTTCGGAGCGATTTCCGGCCAGGGGAGGGACGTCGGTCCGATCACCGGACCGTCGCCGGCGCGGTGGCCGGAAAAGGTAAAAATTTAGTTTTTTTTTTATTTTTTTTTATTATTATTTTTTATAATATGTATGTGTTAAAATCGAAGAAAGAAAAAAAAAAGAAAAAAAAAGAAATGAACAGATTTTAAAAAAATAGTAAAGAAAATAAAAATGAAATCACCTCGATATTTCTGTTTTCGTTCGTTTTTCGTGGTTTCCGATCCTATTCCCTCGTACACGTTTTTGATATTGTGAATATTGCTTCTCGAATTTTTACTGCCTTTTTTTTGTATTATTTTTTTTTGAGAAAAAAAGGTAAAAATCCTCCTTTTTTTACAATTTCATTCGGGTTTTTATACCCATTTACCATCGTCTTTTTTTGCTTTCTGTCTTGTCCTTGCAGGAGATGGGCAAACGGTGGAGGTGATGGGGCGCAGAGGCGGTGGGGTCTTTGCAGAGTTGTCGGGGGCAAGTGGGGGCTAGGGTTTCTGTTTGGGTTAGCTTAGGTATTGGGCTTGGGCATTGGTTGTTGGGCTTCGGGTTTTGTATTGGGTTAAATGGGTTAGGGATTGGGTTAATTAAAATGTAATGGGTTTGGGTTTTAGCTTGAGGCCCAAAATTTGGCCTGTACAATAATGTAACAAAAAAATTAATTGATGTTTTTATTAATTTCATAAAATAGAAATTGAATAATTGAATTTAAAAATTATGAACGTGAAATTAGAAATCAAAGGATTTCATTAAGAATTTAAGTTGATGTTGAAAACCAAAGAAGTAAGAATATGTGTAGGATTTCATTAAGTAAGAATAGGTTATTTAATTAAATAGGAATTTTAATTTTATTTAGTAAATCAATATATAATTACAAGTCGGATGACTAATTTAAAAGAATTTTGAGGGTATATATATCTTTCACTATTTAGAGTTTTGAAGTTGGTGTTTTTGTATATAGTATTGATTAATTAGTTCGAATATATGAAAGAAAAAAAATGATATACTCAAATGTAAATAAATTGGCTCCGAGTTGAAATTTGAAATCAAGGACCAGTACGTAGAGGTGGGCGTCATGCGGATTCTATCTTGGAACATTTGCGGGATTGGGTCAGATCAAAACAAATGGCATTAGGGGATGTGTTTATGTGATGTGGCCGAGTTGAAAGATTCAACTTGTGATGGCGTTGGATTGAGTTTGTTGTGCTCTCTTTTCGTTTATTTTGAGGAGCTTGTTCATTTACATGTTTGCTTGGTTGGCATTGAGATGGGGGCTTATCTTGCGTGCTACATCATTATGATCATTTGGTCGGCTCAAATTGATGTCATTCTTAATAAGTTGGTTATGAACTTGGATGGCTTCTGCTCTGTACCATTTTGAGGACTTGGTAGTGGCTTTGGGCTTCATGCGATGAGTTGTTTATCACTTGGCTAGCTTTTGTCACTGGTTCATGGAATTTTCTGCTTCTATTTTTTGTTGAGCTTAACGATGAATGGAGCCCTGGTTGGACGCATGGGTAATTTTTCTTGTGTAATTTTTGGAATCTGAATGCTTCTACGTTTTCCGATTTAACAGGCACTCTCATTTGCCTCAATTTGTTGGTGATAATTTGGATTTGGATCTATGATAAGATACGTTGAGGATGTCATAAAATATTCGTGTTAAAATTATTTATTAGTATCAATTTTACGTTTTATCTTTAAGATAATTTTTATTAAAAATCATTTTTTTTATATTTAGTATACTTTTTAATTTCAAAAATAAATATTGATAAGAATGAGAAGATAATTTAAGCAACTAAGCAAGCAAAGACGCTAACCCATAAAAGATTGATAAATAAATTATGAGTGGATAAAAGTTAATAACAAATATAACTACGGTGGGAAATTGTGATTACGGTGAGTGGCAGTGACTACAAGGATCTAAAGTTATTTTTTAATTTAACTAGAACAAATATATTTGATTCGAATTCCATCTCAATCGACTCGATTTGAGAAAATTTCAAATTGAGTTAGGATGATAAATAGGATTCGTCAACTCGATTAACTTGAAACTTTTCTATTCGATTCGATTTGATCGAACGTTCACCCCTAGTCGGGCATACGTAGTCCAACAACCACTTAAGATTAAGGTATGTCACAAGTGAATAAATCTATAAACGGATTCAAGATCTATTCTACTTAGGTTCTGCCCGATTTACTGTCAGTCCAATCAATCACATCTATGCATTTATCTTCTAAGAGCCATTCAATCCGATGCCCAAGACAAAAGATCTCTCCAATTAAACTTAATAGATGAGATATAAGTTTTTCAACTAGTTTGCTAAATTTTTGTTAGAGAGAGAGTTTTTTACTAACTTACCTTATTTGTTTAAAAAAATTTGCTATGAATTATAAATATCATATGAAACTGATTTTCCTACAATATCAATTTGCCTTGTTTTTTTCCAAGTCTATTGGATGGTGGTTAGAGAGCAAAGAGTAAATATTATCTTTTACACGCAAATATGGAAAAATTTTCCGAAAATGCATGTAAATAATGTATTAAATACTTTCCTTTTATGCTTTTTTTTCTTCAAGGTTAAGGTTGCCACCATCGATGACGCCTAACTTTTAGGAAGGAAATTTCAAGTGGTAATGGTATGTCCCAAGTTGAGTTGTATTCTCTTAAATGCGATTCTTGGAAGGAAATTCCATCTCCTAATTATAGACCATCTGATATATATTTGAGTAATAATTACTTAGATGGAATTTTTTATTGGCAAACAACGATAGGGAACACTCCTTATGAAAAAAAATTGATTCTTTCATTTGACATGGCTAATGAGAAGTTTTGGGTTTCACCTATCCCAGAATTTGTCGGGTTTTACCCACAAAATGATATCCTCGAGGTATTGGTGTTTAATGGATCTCTTGGTATTATTGCTTACACAGTGGAAAGAACTGACATGTCTTTTGATTTATGGGTTATGAATGGAGAAGTATGGACTAAACAATTCTGTATTGAACCTATTCCTAGAGTTGTCAGGCCATTAGGGTTTTGGAAAAATGGTGAAATGTTTCTTTTAAACACAAATTATGAAGTAGTCTTGTTTGATCCCTCCACCCAAGAACTTAAGGTGCTTGGGATCAATACTTACGTGGATCATCATCGAGAGTACGTCTCTCTCTTTTTTTTTTGTTGAGAGCCTGATTCCAATCAATGGAATACAAGAGCATAAGAGTCATATAATACGTCAACTAATTAAAGATGCATCAAATAAATACTAATGTAATCTTTCCTAGTTTATATACATAATTATCATAATGATTTTACAACTTTCCAAGCTCTCTTGCTTTTTTTATCAAAAGATTGACTAATGTAGTTAATTGAAAAACCCTTTTGATGATAAGTTTTATTGAAATTAGTTTAATATATTTAAAATGCTTATATACAAGTAAACATTACCTTTATAAGTGCTTCCTTTTACATTTGATAATGCAACAATTAGTTTCTTATCAATTAATTCTTCTAACAATTGCCCTTCAATTTCTGCAAGACTTCCAGTTGCATATACATCACAAAATATTTAATAATAATAATAATATTTTTTATTAAACCTGAATTAAACACTAAAAGTTAACATTGTTATTTTTGGATACCAAAACATAAAACTTTTGTTAAATATAGGTGTACCATATTAGACCAAAAATGACATAGGTACACGTTGGAAAAAAGTTTCAAATTCTGGTTCCAAGTGATATATCAAGTGAAAATTACATATTCAAACATGATTTATTTGAAGATAGAGATTGCTAAAAATTCTCAAGTATTCATTTGAAATTTTTGAAAAAATTTAAAGTTAGCAATTAGATTTCATATGTGTTTTCGAGTAAGCATAATTGCCAACCTCTAGCGTAGGAGTACAAGATGTAAAAGGAGTTCCCAGAGCTCAAATCTAGCAACACCAAGGATCTCCACCAGCTATGCTAAGTGATAGACTTTTATACCAATTGTTAAAATGAAACAGTTGCTAAGAAATAAGTTATGTTCTTGAAGTAGTGACAAGGGAGTGGGCATGGGTGATAAATTGCTTGTTCGAGAATAAGAAACTTGTGGCTAGAGGTGTTCATGGGTTGGGTCGGGTTCGAGTTGAGTCCAACCAAAATTTTAGGCCCATTGCTATGCTCTAGTTCGGCCCGACCCAAAAAATAGGCCTAAAAATTTTCCCAAGCCTGGCCCGAATAAAAATGTTAAACCCGGGCCAAGCCAGCTAGTGGTAAATTTTTTATATTATTTTTTATATAATTTTTAAATATATATAATACATTAAAAATACTAAAAATATTAAAATAAATAAAAAAAATATGTATACTTAACACTAAGATAGGTGCAACTTAACAAGCAAATGCATCTAAAATAGTAACAAAACTAATAATAAAACAAGCGTTATCCAAATAATAACAACAAAATAGTAGTAACATAGTAGTGAAATTGTAGCAAAATAGTGAAAAAAAAACAAGAAAATAGCAAGAAAACAGTAAAAAAAATAGCAATATTTTTTGCATATTCGGGCTGGACCAGGCCAAGTTTGGGAAAAAAAGGCTTACCCGATGTCCGACCTATTTTCTAAATAGGCCATATGTTTTTGCCCAAGCCCATTTTTTAGGCTTATATTTTTACTTAAACCCTCCCACTTTTTCGGGCGAGCCTTCGGGCCGGGTTGGGTGGCCCGACCCATGAACAAGTCTACTCATCGCCACTTTCCATATTTATCAATCCACACAATGCCAATGAGAGGATATCATTAACTCTTTAATCGAGCTATGAATTTCACTGTTGCTAGTAAAGTCATGCCATATACAAGTCATGTACCCAACATATCGGTTATCGGTTCGATCATCTTTAGAACATAAGCCTCTACTTATATCAAAGCATATGAGTTATATACGTAGGGTTAGTGATTAAATTAGGATTTAGGTAAGTCACACCATGAATATCACAAGTGAATTAATTCAAAAACGGATTTAGAACTAATTTAGCTTAGGTCTAGTCCAATGTATCATTCTTCCAATTAGTACATCTATGTCTCTACTCATTGATCAACTACTCTAATAGTCAAGACTAGCCATCTCCCTAATTAGAATTGTAGACGACATGATAATCCTTTTATGTATTTGAATCAAATATCTATTTTGATTCTTTTACAAGATTACAAACTCGTTTAAATTATCTACTGAAGTAAGTCATCTTTCTTGCAATGTAAATGTTCTTACAGTGTAACTTATCATCAGCTTGAACTTAGACAATCAATGAGCTAATATTTGCTTGTCAAAATTTCGCTATGTATGCAAAACATGAAAGACATAAACACAAAAGATGGCATATAAAGCTTTATTATCAGCATTGGTCAATTTTTCTTCTTTAGTGGTCCACTAAACTTCAAGCTTGGATACTCTTTCATTTTAAGCGTCAATCTTTGGGGGTTCCAACCTGTCAACACAACGCGTCATGCTTTTTCATCAATGAACTTAATGTATGCCTTCACTTGTGCTTTCTAGTAAGCATAGTTTCCATCTTTAAACATAGGAGGACGAGATATAGAAGAACCTTAAGTCTCAAGCTCTAATACCAATTGAAATTATTAAACCATTGCCAGTGATTAAACTAAGTGCTTGGAAGAAGTGGCAAGAAAGTAGACACTTCTCTGGCACTAAGCTTAGCTTAATGAAAAATATCCATTCTCTTCAACAGTTACAACAAGTGAATCTAACCTATCACAGACCCTATGGTAATTCTCTTCATTTTCAAATCTCGAAGATCAATACTCTCACCACTGAGTTCACCCTTGTGAACTCAACAAGTAAAACTACTATACATACAGTTTTTGTAACAAATTGCACTCTAAGAAAAGTTCCTCACTTGAACACAATAAGTGCTAAAAACTCTTAGTATCATAACTTATACAAGTCTCTTCCTAAAATAAATTTATGCTTGAGACTTTCTTACATAGAAAATCTATAACAATCCCATTAAAACACTACTACAATAATATGCTTACAATATAATAATGAAAAATAAAACAAAAGTGGACTATTGTAAGCTTATCACATAAATTTTCTGTAGCGACGTAAAAATTTTCTGCTTTTAGTCGCTAATTGAGGTGATTATTTGAAAATTCGAAAACTGACTTGCGATTTTATTAAAAAGGGGAGTCGCCACCAATCCTTTTTCCTAGGTGTGATCGGACACCTAATAAATCCTCTTTTTTAAAAGAAATTTTATTCCTTAAACAAACAGAAGGCCGAGTTTAGGTCTACGTTAAAAGCCAGAGAAAAAAATAGGGTTCGGGAGTCGGTTACGTGCGAGGAAGGTATTAGCACCCTCGCGACGCCCAAAATTGGTATCTTGTTAAACATGTGTTGCCAAAAATACGAGTTCAATATAACATTTAATCGTGATCCGATTAAAACACGAGAAATTTCAAGTTTTTCAGTTTCTTTTGAGAAGGATGTTCCGTTTTTAACACGAGCCGATTAATATTCACCCAACATAGCGATGAAATCGACGACTTAATGTTAAATCGGTACGTTGCCTTATTGTTAAAAAGTATAAGTAAAACATTATTATAATAAGAATTCGGAAATGATGCAAACAATGATGCAATTAATAATAAAAAATTAAAAAACTAAGAATATTAAAACAACAATAACAATATTTTCAAGAAAATAAAAAATAATGTATTATTAATATAATAAGAAAAATAATATATTTATAACAATAATAGAATATAACAATATATACATAAAAAATATATATACATAAACATGTGTATATACATGTTAAATGATGAAAAGAATAATAATTATACTAATAATAGTGGTAATGGTGATGATCAAGGAGTAATAAAGTAAGTACAAGTATGTACAAAAAGATATATGTATGCATAATAATATTAAAATAAAATAATAAGCAACAATAGTGAAAATAATAAGTATAGATATATATAAAAATAATATTATATATAAAAAGTATATTATATACACATATAATAAAATATATACTAATATTAATAATAAATATAATAGGGGTAAAAATGGATATAATAATAACATGCAATAATACGGTATTAAAAATATATATATACAATGTTGCTATTAAAAATATATATACATGAGATAATATAAAAAATAATATAGTATTCAAATATATACATGATATATATAAAAGTACAATATTAAAAAGATATATATACGTAATATATAAAAATGTATACATAATATGATATTAAAATATCTACATAACATTTACATATTAGAAATAATAATGTTAAAAGTACCTATTAATAATATTATATAAATATATATCTATATATATTAAAGATACGTACATATAATGATATCAAAAGTATGTACGTAATATAGATATAAAAATACATACATAATGCAAATATTAAAAATATATACATAATATAATAAAATATATGAATAATAGGATATAAAAATATATACATAATAATATATAAAAATATAATATTAAAAACATATATACATAACATATATGAAAAATATATATCTATAATATTATAATATTTACATAACATATACATATTAGAAATAAAAACAACTATTAATAATACTACATAAATATATACATATATATTAAAAATAAATAAATAATACTATATTATTATAAGCATGTACATAAAATATATACATATGATATAGTTATACGTACATAATACATGTAAAAAATATACATAATATAGTATTAAAAGAATTTGCATAATATATACATTTCAGAAATAAAAATAATATTAAAAGCAACTATGTAATATATATATATATAAGTATTAAATAAAAATAATAATAATGAGATGCTAATAAATAGAAATATAATAACAATGACAATAATAAAATATAATAATATGAATAACATTAAATTAAAATAGAATAATGAGAAAAAGTAAAAAAGGACGAAAATGAATTGAAAATGGAATTTTTGAGGCGAATTCGAAATAAAACAAAAGGAAAGGGCTTATTTGAACGTGCACAAAACATAGGGGGACCGAAACAGAAATTATTCCCTCCCATCAAAACGCAGCACATCATCGGGGACTAAATTGAAAAACGTGACAAATTTCGGGGCCAAATTAAAAATAAAAAATAATTTAATTGCAAAAGCTAGAAAAAGCGGAAGGGCCAAATGCACAAATTGCCCTTCCGCTCAAAAACACGCGGATCCTGGCCTGGAGCGGGTCGGGTCGGGTCGGTCATGGGTTAAAGGGTGAAACGACGTTGTTTTGGCCATGGGGGTTAAGGCTCAAAACGAAAAGTAAAAATTTGACCTCTTTTTTTTTTTTTTTTGCTGCTTCTAAAAAAAAAAGAGAAAGCTCTCCTCTTTCTCTGGCCTGGGCGATTTCAGGCTATGCTCCGGCCAGACTTCCGGCGACATGCCGCCGCCGTCCATTGCCGCCGGCCACCGTACACGGTGGCCGAAAATTCAAAAAAAAGGTAATTTTTTTCTTTTTTCTTTTAAAAATATATTTCCCTTTTTATTTAAATATTTATTATGAAAATATTTTTTAAAAATAAAGAAAACAGATTCTAAAATATAAAAAATGAGATATGTAAAAGCAATGTAATCACCTTAGATGCTCGATTCTCTTTTTTTTTTTGGATGTTGTTCGATTCACTGTTTTTGTGTTTGAAAATATAATGTATGTATTAAAACTTGCCGAACCGCTCACAAAGAATTTCGATTTGGCTTTTATAACCATTTACAAGTATTAGTTTATTATTTCTGTCTTTTCGCGTGTTTCTCTTGCAGGAGCAATTGAGCAGTGCTGCAGAATTGGTGGCCGGTGCAAGTGGGCTGACGTCGGTGGCATGGTGTCAGAAGGTGGTTGCGATGCAAGTGGGAAGGTGGCTAGGTGGCTAGGGTTTCTTGATTTGTTTTTTTGTTTTTGGGTTAGGGCTAGGGTTAAATGTGGGCCTAAGTGTGGGTTAACTTAGATGGATGTGGGCTGATTGGGGTTTGGGTAAGTTAGGTGGGTTTTGATTTTTTTTTTTGTTGTAAATGGGTTTAGTTTGTGGTAGGCCAAAATTGGCCTGCAACAGTTTCAATCCAATCGAAATGTCCATGGTGTAAGGGATTGACTTAGGTGAATTAATTCGATCCAATCTTCAATATGAGTTTCCCAAGTAATATGATATTTATTGCTGGGCTAGATGTCTTCCAAATAATCAGTAAATCTCATTCAAATCGTTCAATAAATTGTCAATACTCAAATATGGAAACTGTCATTAAACAACTTTAGTGCTAGGGAAGTAGGCGATTCCCTGACACTCAATAGCCAGATTCATATTTTTCAATAGATTTGATGAAAATGGATAATTAACCAATAATATTAGCAATTAACGTTTATCAGATAAACCCTAAAAGGCAAATTAAATCACATTAATCAGACTATATTTGACAAATTAAATGCAAATTAAATAAATTCACCACTAAATTTATTCTATTAACAAAATCAATAAAATTTCTAATATAATTAGCAATTAACTTTCATCAAATCAACTTTCAAACCTAAATTAAACCTAAAAGTTAATATTGTTTTCTTTGGATGCGAATAGATATAACTTTTTGTCAAATATAAGTGTACGAGAGTAGACCAAAAATAACATAGATATCACCTTTGAAAAAAGTGTCAAATTCTTGTACCAAATGATATATAAGTCAAAATTAAATATTCAAACATAATTGATTTGAAGCTAGAGATTGCTAAAAAATCTCAGGAATTCATTTAAAATTTTTGAATTTTTTAAAAGTCGGCACTTAGATTTCATTTCAAGCATGGAACTATGCCATATAAACTAACTTACCTTATTTGTTTACAGATTTTGCTATGAATTATATATATCATATGAAACTGATTTTCCTAAAATACTAATTTGCCTTGCTTTTTTCCAAGTTTATTGGATGGTGGTTAGAGAGCAAAGAGTAAATATTATCTTTTACACGCAAATTAGAGAGAGAAAAAAGGAAGATGCAGATGCCAAGATTTAAAGTGCCAGAAGCTTTGGTGACGGAAATCCTGTCTAAGCTTCCAGTTAAGTCCCTTATTCGTTTCAACCGCGTTTGTAAGTATTGGTGCTCTTCTTTTCAAACTCCTCCTTTCATTTCCAAGCATTATGACAACAACCTTAAAAACAATAGCCTTAATCCCGTTATCAAACGATTTGATGGCAACGCCAATCTCGCTTATTTCTCTCAACTTTCAGTAGAAAAAGATGAAAACTTTTTAGTAAAACAAAACATTCGCTTTCCTTTTTTTTATGCACGATACCCCTATGTTTGGGGTGCTCGTCACGGATTATTTTGTTTACATATTTCTTGCATGGATGACATGGAGGTTGCCATTCGGAACCCATCAACTAGAGAATTTAAAATCCTTCCTCCATCCTCAGTCCAATGCGCTACTTACCCAGGTGTTGAGTTTTTACACAGGAAGAAAAACAGTTCTATTTTACGCGGGTAAAATATGAACAATTTGTTGAAACTGGAACAACAAAGTAATATACCCGGAAAAAGTATGTGTTAAGTTTCGATCAAAATGATCAATAAAACAAAACAAAGAAATTTTGTGTTTGAAAGCTCAAAACAGAAGCAAATCGGATGAACAAAAAAATTAGAACAAGTTGGCTATACTTGTTACTTAAAAAGTTCAAAATTACATATACATAAGTAGATGGATTTCATTGGAAAAAAACAAAGCTTGCTTGTGCAAGTAAATAACCTGTTAAATCAGCATAATGACTTCCTAAATAGCTACTAACACAGTTATGTATCTAACTAAACCTTAGCAAATACAAAAAGTTACATTGAAACAAAAGTCAACTGTCACATGGACATGCCACTCGAATTACTCCTTGGACAATAGCATGCTTCAGCTGTGATGCTCGGTCACCTGCATGCTCATGCATTATTGCATGGTTGCATGCATGTTGCTGCTGTAGTTGCCACCTTTGAACACCAGGCCTTACCTATGCCCATGTTATTTTTGACTGCGGTGCTTTCGAGTTTGATTCTGATGACTACAAATTCATACGATTTGTTACTATTTGTTTTGTTGATAGTGAATGTGGAATTGAAAGTCCTGAATTTTTTTTCTGCAACAGTCGAACTGTGCTGTTGTCAAAAGACAAACAGAACAGCAAACAGAATTCAGAATTTCAGCAGCTAAAAAATCGCAAACCAACATTACAGCAACAAAAGACAACAATACTAAAATCTCACCACCAACCTTTAAACATATTCTCCCTGTTAACGACAGCAATCGCCAATGAAGCAGCGCCATTTCATTGCCTTTTCTATCAGCCACCGAGAATACTACTTTTCCAGCCTTTAACAAGTCTCTATTGATGTCAGCAAACATTGCTTGAAGAGACCAAAGTCTCATTTCCTTGTTAACACACCAAGATAACAGCACCAAAGAACCAATTTCAATAAATAAGGAATCATAAATTTTCCAATTCATAGTTATGAAAACATCCAGAGCTACCTTTACCGCATTGGCCTCGGCCACATCCACATCATAAGCAGTCACCGAACCCGGAAATAAAACTCTTGCAACACCCTTCTTGCAATACCCCACCACATCCCGCTTTACCTTCTTTTGCCACCCCGCACACATTAAACTTTAACCATCCAAGAGGAGGTCTCCAAAATGCGGCTGCAGATTTGGATTTACAATTATCAAAACAATACCTATTCGGACAAAACCACCAAAAGCTTTCCTGCAATTTGACTTCATAATACACCGACCTGATCCACAACAGAGCTCTCATCTTAGTTTGAAAAACCAAATTTTCCATAGACACCCTCTTACTATCAAATACCAGCCCATTTCTTGCAATCCAAACCGTCCAACAAGCTGCCGCTATCGATATCAACCAGAAGCTCTTCCTATTATCAGCCAATTTAACTTTGTTACATAACCCGAACAATTCCTCAAAATTATCCACCTTTTCCCAAACCACCTCCCACCAATTGAAAATTTTAAACCAAAAACCTTCAATATATCTGCATTTGAAGAACAAATGGGAAGCACTCTTCGGCTCTCTTTCGCACCATGGACAGCTTACCGAAAAAATTTGTAAATTCACCCCTCTTTTAACCAGAAATTTCTTAGAGGGAATTCTGTCGATAACTAACATCCACAAGAAGCTACGCACTCTAGGAGGGATCTTAAGGTTCCATAATCTGTCACATGCAAGATTAATTTCCACCCCACCATCCATTATTAGTAATTCTGAACATTTTTTCACCAAGAACTCTCCACTTTTATCATTAACCCAACACAATTTATCCGTCATATATGGAACAAAAACCGTATCTCTCTCCATCTCTGTCAATTCTCTAAACATCAACTCCTCCCTCCCCAACAATTTTCTTATAAAGAAATCATTCCATTCATCTCTATACCTCCCAAAAAATCCCAAACAGTCAGCTAACTCGCTATCCTTATATCTTGCAATACGAGAAAGTCTTGGAAAGACCCGTCTTAATGGTTGACGCCCACACCAAATGTCAAACCAAAACAATGCCGTCCTTCCATTGGACTAGTTTAATATATTTAAAATGCTTATATACAATGAAACATTACCCTTATAAGTGCTTCCTTTTAGATTCCTTAGATTTTATAATGCAACATTAGTTTTTTTATCAAAGGATTGACAGAATATTTAGAAAATAAAAATAAAAAATTATTATTCACTATTTTGCTATTTACTTTCACAGGATTATGGTTTCTTCTTTTATGAATTGCATACCCATCTTTCCCTTGTAACGTTTTTGAGAAAAAAAAAAAAGCATTGATTTTTATTTCCAAATATTATATCCTTCCTGTAATATGATTAAAATATGAGCATCAAGTTGCTACCAAAAAAAAAAAAGTGAGCATGAAGCAATACGCTTTTTTGAAATTCAATTACATGAACTTGAGCTGCAACTTTTCCTAATATTTCTTTCTTAAAGTTGATCTTTGAGATCTTCCAATTTTGCTCGAAATATTCAGCATGTTAAACCTAGTCAATATTGAGGAAGTTGGCATTCTTTTAGTTCATCAATAATTTCTTGTCGTTAGCTTTGAGGAACTTGTTCGTGTACATGTTTGCTTGGTTGGCATTGAGATGGGGGCTTATCTTGCGTGCTACATCATTATGATCATTTGGTCGGCTCAAATTGATGTCATTCTCAATAAGTTGGTTATGAACTTGGATGGCTTCTGCTCTGTACCATTTTCAGGACTTGGTAGTGGCTTTGGGCTTTATGCGATGATTTGTTTATCACTTGACTAGCTTTTGTCACTGGTTCATGGAATTTTCTGCTTCTATTTTTTGTTGAGCTTAACGATAAAAGGAGCCTGTGGAAGCGATCATTTGGTTGGACGCATGGGTGTTCCTGGGATCCATAATGCTGATACGATTTTTTTTTTTTTGCGTAATTTTTGGAATCTGTAATGCTGATATGATTCATCTTGAGATTCATAAGCCTTCACAAGCTATGTCTTCCCATTTAACAGGCACTCTCATTTGCATCGTTTTGTGTGGTGATTATTTGGATTTGGATCTATCATAAAGTATGGGCATAGTGGTAAATTGCGGCTGCAACACAACTTAACGGCCGCATTGTAACAGAAATAGAAACTACCAAGGTGCAATATCGACACAACACATCGCATCAAAAAAATTACATCATGATCATTGCGGTTAAAATCCGTTATTTAACGCCGCAACAGTTATTAAAAAGTGGTGCAACGCTGCATCAACACCGTAACAGGTCATTTAGAACTTTGTTTGCTTAATTGCAAACTTAATTACATCTAATAATTAAATTTAAAGCTTCTATAAACTAATGTTGGAGTTTTCAATGTTTAGGCTATAACAGGATAATTATAGTAGGCAACCACCAAGATAATCAATGGCCAAAGCTACTTGTCTGTGGATCAAAAGAATAAGAGAATCAAAATGATAACAACATTAAATCTTGATAATTTTAAAGTAAGAACCAGAAGGAATCATTAATAGTATGACAGTAGCAAGCATAAAATTTATAGACATTGTAAGAGACTTGAAAACTAAGTTCCCCTAATAAGATACAATAAAGCAATTAAAATGATTAGGTTTTATGTTCTTGAAAATTAAATAAAACTCATAAAATGTATAAATATAATTTGTTAAAAGCTACAAAACTTTTTTTTAGTTTAACTGAGATTTTTAGTTTTGAACTTTTGGTCAAATTTTTATATCAATTATTATATTGAAGAGTTGTGCGTACGTGTACAATTATTTTGGCAGGAACTAAGAATGTAGGTATTGAGTTTTCTTTTGAATTTTTACAAAATAAAGTTGTCTGTGAAATGAAATGAAATGACAATATCACATGCTTTGTGTAAGAATAGGAACTAATGTATTTATATATATATATTTTCTCCTAAAATTCAGTTAAAAGCTTTAAAGCAGAAATTTAAAGGGTCCAAATTTTTTTTTACACTACTAGCCTACTACAGAATAACATTTTCGGGTGAAAGAGTAGGAGTATTAATTGAATTTCAAATTATCTCAACTATTCTCTTCAACATTTAAGAGCTATTTCTTCTGTTTTCTATTTCAAGAGTTGTGTTCGTGAGTTAATAGTGAGAAATCGATATCATCTCAACTCAATTGTGAAGCAAGAAATATAAGAAAGTTATGTAATTATTATTTCTAAAATATTATTATTTTGCTTATTACCTAGTTCAAAAATATATTTGTCTTACTAGTTGAATTTAGAGTTGCTATGTAATTATTATTTTTACATATTTAATTAATAATTAGTTATATTTATATTGAATTTTATCTGAATTTTTGTAAATATTTGGTAGTATTAATTATAAGTTTTATATTTTTGTGAATCTCTTGTATTATTAATTATAGGTCTTATAATTTTGTTCCATTTGTTTTAGTTTTAAGTCATATTATTTTTGTTTCATTTTGGTGAATATTTTTTATTGTTAGTTTTAAGTCTACAATTTTTGTTTCATTTTTCTGAGTCTTTTACTAGTTGTTTTGAACTCAAGTAATGATTAATAATAGTTTTCATGCAAATATAAGAAAAAATGTCATGTTCAAGAAATAAAGAAGATGTAGCTCTTAGTGATGATTATGGTTAGAGGTGGTTGTCGAAGGTAATCATAATAATGTCAAATGCAGATTTTGTGGAAGAATTATTCAAGGAGGAATAACACGGTTGAAAGAACATTTCGCTCCAAAAAAAAAAAAAGGAATGTAGCACCTTGTCCACATATCTCGACAGAAGTTAGAAAAATCATTGCCAACAGCTTCAAGAATATCATAGTGAAAAAGCTGTGAAGTAGGGGAGGAAAGAAGAATTTGAGGAAAGAATAAGATTAGGAGGCCATGGAGACTATGGTGATAGTAGTGATGATGATGATGAAGAGTTAACTATCGCAAGACGTGCGAGTATGAGATCTCAAGTTGAATGCGAAGAAAGGCAACGTCGAAGAGCAAGAACTGGTCAAGATTCAGCTTTTGAAATTGGAGGAGGTAGTGAATTTGGAACTTAAGGAATTAGGCAATCATTTAGTGTCTGTACGTCTGAAAGAAGTGGGAGGGAACATCAATGGACTAATCTTGAATCTCCTAGAGCTAGATTAGCAAACATGGATCCTATTCTGAAAAGATCAACAAGTTCAAAGCAATCAAAACTTAGTTTGAGCTTTCTTAAAAATGCAAAAGCTAAGCTAGGGAAAGCAATGTCCAAGTTGATATTGCATAAAGCTTTACTTGCGAGAATCGCAGAGTCACCATTTCTCCAACCTGCACTTCAAATTGCAACGGAAGTTGCAAAATTGATTAGGGGCCCTTCAGCTTATGAGGTGACAGGAGTGTATTTGTAAGACAAGTATAAAGAGATACAAGAATGGGTAAATAGCCTTAGGCCTATATGTGAAGAAAGAGGGGTGACCATTATGTGTGATGGGTGGAAAGGGGCAACTAATCAACATATAATCAATTTCTTGATTTACAGTACAAGAGGTACTGTTTTTAAAAAATCCATTGATGCTAGCAGTGTTACCTCCTGTACTGCTGAGTATTATTTTGGTTTGATGGACAAAATGGTCAGTGAAATTGATAAAAAATTTGTTGTTAAGGTTGTTACAGACAATGAAGCAGCTATCAAAGCTGGCGGTCATATGTTGATGCAAAAGAGGAGCACTTGTATTGGTCTACATGTTCTGCTCATTGCTTGGATCTTACTTTGGAAGAAATTGGTAATAGAAAAAGTGTAAAAAAGGTCTTAGATAAGGCAAAAAAGATAACTCCTTTCGTATACAATCATACTTGGATAATTGATTATATGAAAAAATATACCAAGTCTTCTTTCGTATACAATCATACTTGGACAATTGATTATATGAAAAAATATACCAAGTGTGTAGAACTCTTACAACCTGATATCACTAGATTTGCTACAAATTTTATTGCTTTGGAGAGCATTGTTAGAAGCAACCAAGAACTAAAGGAAATGGTGACTTCTTCAGCATGGAAAGGTCCACATACGCAAGAAAACCAGCTGGACTAGAAATGATGGAAGTCATTAACTCAAGTGAGTTTTGGAAAAAGGTTGTTGATGTCTTAAAGATCCAAGAACCGTTGGTTAAAGTGTTAAAAATGTGTGATGGCGATGAAAAACCAACTATGGATTTTATTTATGAAGCTATGGATCGATAAAAGTTGGTAATTCAAAGAGATTATTGCTATTACTAGAAATATTGGGATATCAGTGATAAGAGATGGAGTAATCAACTTCATAATGATTTACATTCTGCTGGTATGTCGTAAAACTTTTAAATATTTTAATTTGTAAAGTGTTTTATTTAGATATCTACTATAATATTTATTATACAGGATATTTCTTAAATCCACATTTTCTGTATGGAGGCAATTCCACAAACTATGTGCTTTGTGAAACCACGAATGGAGCTAGAAATGTTATACAAAGATTAGAGCCTAACATGAGTAATCAAGTTTTGGCAATGAATCAGGTATATATTTATATACCTAAATTTGTAAAGGAACCTATAAATTCTTATACTGTAATTACTGAATTATTTATTTTTAGTTGTTGTTATATCGAGATAAAGTGGATTCTTTTGGAACACCATTAGCTCAAGCTGCAATTCTGAAGACTCATCCTGGTAAAAAAGAATTTTACCTTTATAGTTTTGTAGATAATAAAGATATATTTATAGATACTTTACAAATTGCATCTTATTATTTATATTTTTTGTATAGCTAAATGGTGGATTAATTATGGAGGTTGTGCGCCTCAACTTCAATGCATTGTTGTTAGAGTTTTGAGTCAAACAACTTCATCTTCAAATTGTGAGCGTAATTGGAGTACATTTAGTTTAATCCACACAAAGAAGAGAAACAGGCTCAAGCCTAAAAAGCTTCAAAAATTAGTTGATGTTCATTATAATATGATGATATAAAAAGCACGTCTGGCTATTTTTTCACTCTAGGTTCAGCGGTCTTCTGTTGGAGTTCAAAGAAACAACAAACCGTAGCTCAATCAATAGCAGAAGCAAAGTACATTGCAGCTGCTGCTGCTGTTAATCAAGCCATTTGGCTTAGGAAGCTCTTATGTGATTTGAATGAAAGTCAAGTTGAAGCTATAGAGGTTAGAGTTGACAATTAGTCAGTTGTTGCCATAGCAAAAAATCCAGTATTTCATGGCAAAACAAAGCATTTTAAGATTAAATATCATTTTGTTAGAGAGACTAAACAATCAAAGGAAGTTAATCTGGTTCATTGCAGCTCAAAAAACCAGCTTGCTGACATTTTAACTAAGTCTCTCGGTGCTACAAGGTTTGATAACTTAAAAAAAAGTATTGGTGTTTGTTGTATACAGTCTAAGGAGGAGTGTTGAACTTTGGCTTGCAATGCAACAGCAGGGAAGCTTTGAAGCTCAACCAGTACAGCAGGTACATTTTGTTTAATATGTAACTAGCTTTAGTTCTTTTGTAATTGTTGAAATATGTATATATTTTAAATTTATTTAGGTAGATAAATCTTATTTAGGTAGATAAGTTTTATTCATATTCTAGGAATATTTTTATTTTATCTTTTAGTTGTTTATTAGAATAAGGGAACTATTTTCTTTTATATTTTAGTAGTTTATTAGAATAAGGGAACTATTTTCCCAATTAAGATTAGGACTCTTTTCTCTATTTAAGTTCAATTCTTCAGTTAATAATATAGAACAGTTTTATTAAAAACTCTCTTGAAAACTTTTATGGCATCTGAGCTAGGTTAAAATCTCTAGTAACATCATGGTTAAAACAGCCTTCACTAGAGATAAGAAAAAACCTTGGTGCGATTACTGCAAAAAATATTGGCACACTCGAGAAACGTGTTGGAAGCTCCATGGGAAACCGAAAAATGGAAGGAAAAAGAGTGGCAATGGTCGTGGTTCACAATCAGGGGATAGCAGAGCTTTCCAAACAACTAATGGAAATTATAAGGGTCAAAGTTCTCTAGAAGGGTCTCCATTCACTAAGGAACAATTAGAGCATCTACACAAGTTTTTTCAATCACCACAATTTCGGATGAATTCTTCAATTCCTAACTCATCCAATAATCCTTCTTCCTCTTTTGCCCAATCAGGTACTGATTTTTCTGTTTTTTTCAGTGTCAAGCCTTGTAAAACAAACACATGGATCATTGATTCTGGAGCTAGTGATCACATGACTAGTAGTCATTTTCTTTTTTCAACTTACACACCTTGCGCAGGAAATAAAAAGATCAAAGTAGCAAATGGGTCCTTCTCGGCAATAGCCGGGAAAGGCACTGTTAAAATTTCATCTTCCTTGGTTTTACATGATGTTTTACATGTGCCAAATCTAGCTTGTAATCTCATATTGGTCAGTAAATTATACCGTCCTCAAATTGTCATGTTATATTTGACTTCTCTATGTGTAAGTTTCAGGACATGGTCTCGGAGAGGATGATTGGCAATGCTAAAGAATTTGGTGGAATTTACTTTCTTAAAGACGATCATCTAAGTCAACCAACAACTACTTTATGTTTAAATTCTGTTTCTGATAAGGTTATGATTTGGCATTATAGGCTTGGACATCCTAATTTTTACTATTTAAGATATTTGTTACCTAATCTGTTTAAAAATAAAAGTCCTTCTTCATATCATTGTGAATTTTGTGAATTGGCTAAATATTATTGGTCATTCTTTCCACCTCAAAAATATAAAGCCTCCAAACCTTTTTCTTTAATTAATAGTGATGTTTGGGGACCTTCAAGAGTCTCGACCTTTTCAGGAAAATGTTAGTTTGTCACTTTTATTGATGATCATACTCGACTTTGTTGGGTGTTTTTATTAAAAGATAAGTCTGAAGTTAAAAATGTGTTTCAGTCTTTTTATGCTATGGTGAAAACACAATTTGGTGTGCAAATAGAAGTATTTCGGACTGACAGTGGTGGGGAATTTTTTAGCGACCAATTAGGTGTTTTCTTAACCAAATATGGACTAGTCCACCAAAGTTCTTGTACAAATACACCAGAACAAAATGGGATTGCAGAAAGAAAAAACCGACATCTTTTGGAAGTAACCAGAGCCTTGATATTCACTAGTCAGGTACCACGTTATCTTTGGGGCGAAGCCTTGTTAACAGCTACATATCTTATTAATAGAATGCCCAGTAAAACACTAAACTATAGAACTCCTTTTCGTCTCTTTAAAGATAATTTTTCTAACTCTAAATTGATCACAGATTTATCCCTCCGAGTTTTTGGGTGTAGTGTTTTTGTTCATCTTCACAACCGAGGTAAACTAGATCCTAGAGCAAAAAAATGTGTCTTTGTTGGTTATGCTTCTAATAAAAAGGGTTACAAATGTTATGATCCAATTGATAGGAAGATTATTGTTACCATGGATGTCACATTTGTTGAAATACAATCTTATTTTGATTCTAATCTTCAGGGAGGGAATTATACTAAGGAAGATTCTATAATTGATCAAGAAAAGATTAGGAATATACAACATAGGGATTCTAATAATGGGGAAAGCGAATTTATAATTAACATAGAAATTAATAATGTTAATGTTAATGAAAAGGAGGATGAAGGTGTAGAGTCTAATCATGAGAATAAAAAATAAAAAAAGGAGTTAATTGTTTACTCAAGAAGAAATCGAAATCAAGAGAGTGGAATCCACCAGATTCATCACCAAGAATCTGACCCGCAAGATCCTATCAAAAGTCCAGGTAAAACTCATAATCCAGTCAATGAATTTTCTGATTTAGATATTCCAATTGCCAAAAGAAAAGGTGTTAGAAATACTGTCAAATATCCCATGTCTAACTTTGTATCCTATAAAGCCTTGTCTTCGACATTCACAACATTTGTTTCGTGTCTCGATACTGTACAAATACCCAAAAATGTGAAAGATGCTTTACAGGTTCCTGAGCGGAAGGAGGCTATTTTAGAGGAGATGCGCGCTCTTGAAAAAACAAGTACATGGGAAACAATGGAATTACCTGTAGGGAAAAAAACAGTGGGCTGTAAATAGGTGTTCACAACCAAATTCAAACCAGATGGATCTTTAGATAGATACAAAGCTCGGTTGGTGGCTAAAGGGTACACTCAAACATACGGGATAGATTATCTTGAAACGTTTGCTCCAGTGGCCAAATTAAATTCCGTTAGAGTTCTTTTATCAATTGTTGTTAATCTTGATTGGTCTTTACAGCAGTTAATTGTGAAGAATGCTTTCCTAAATGGAAAACTTGAATAAGAAGTTTACATGGATCCTCCTCCAGGTTTTGAAGAAAAATTTGGAACTCGAGTATGTAAACTCAAGAAATCTTTGTATGGTCTGAAGCAGTCTCTTCGAGCTTGGTTTGAATGATTCACTCAAGTTGTTAAAAAATAAGGTTACTCACAAGGGCAAGCTGATCACATAATGTTCTATCGACATTCACAAAAAGGTAGAATAGCAGTTATTATAGTTTATGTCGATGATATCATTCTTACAAGAGATGATGTGGATGAAATAAAGCGTCTCAAGGAGCATCTAGCATTGGATTTTGAGATTAAAGACTTGGGTCCTTTGAAATACTTTCTTGGAATGGAAGTTGCTCGATCAAAGAAGCTGGGATGAAATAAGGCGTCTCAAGGGTCTTGTGGTCTCTCAGAAAAAATATGTGATTGATCTTTTAAAAGAGTCTGGGATGAGTGGTTGCCGCCCAACTGACACACCAATTGATCCAAATGTAAAATTCAGAAATAAAGAAGGTCGATTAGTTGATAAAGGGCAGTACCAAAGATTAGTTGGTAAATTAATTTACTTATCACATACAAGGCCAGACATAGCTTTTACAGTGAGCTTAGTGAGTCAATTTGTGCACTCCCCAATGGAGGAACATGAAGAAGTAGTGTTTCGAATTCTAAGATACTTGAAGAGTTCACCGGGAAAAGGCTTATTCTTCAAGAAATCCAAACAAAGAGGAATTGAAGCTTATACAGATGCAGTTAGGCGTGCTCAATAACGATAGAAGATCTACATCGGATATCTCATATTTGTTTGGGGAAACCTCGTGACTTGGCGAAGCAAAAAACAAAGTGTTGTAGCAAGAAGTAGTTCAGAGGCTGAGTTTAGATCAATGGCTCAAGGAATTTGTGAAATGATGTGGTTAAAAAGAATTATGGAAGAGCTGAGGAAACCAATAACTTCTCCAATAAAGTTGTACTGTGATAACAAAGCTGCCATTAGTATTACTCACAACCCAGTCCAACATGACAGAACTAAACATGTTGAGATTGATAGACACTTTATCAAGGAGAAGATTGAAGAAGGCCAAGTGTGCATACCGTTTGTTCCTTCAAAACAACAGATTGCTGACATACTCACCAAATGACTCTCTAAGACAAACTTTGATTTTCTTGTAAGCAAGTTGGGCATGATTGATATATATGCACCAACTTGAGGGAGGGTGTTGAAATATGTATATATTTTAAATTTATTTAGGTAAATAAATTTTATTTAAGTAGATAAGTTTTATTCATATTCTAGGAATATTTTTATTTTATCTTTTAGTAGTTTATTAGAATAAGGGAACTATTTTCTTTTATATTTTAGTAGTTTATTAGAATAAGGGACATATTTTCCCAATTAGGATTAGGACTCTTTTCTCTATTTAAGTTCAATTCTTCAGTTAATAATATAGAACAATTTTAGTAAGATTAGTTGTTGATTTAAATGATGTTCAAGTGATGTAATAGCTGATAAGTCAGCTTTATTTTGTGTGTAATTTAAGCTATGTTTTTAGTCAAGTAATTAGTGGGAGCAGTTATACATTAGGTAACTGCCTTGTAACTTATATGTTTTTGACTTAATGAAATTTGATATGTAATATCTTGATCAATTCTCTTTGCATCCGTTTTCTCTTTGATTCAATTCTCCTTTGTTTTATTCCAAAACCCCAACAATTATTCTGTTTACATAGTTCTTTATCGGATATGGCTGTCATTTGAAACCGATCAACTAGAGAATTTAAAATCCTTCCTCCATCCTCAGTCCAACGCCCTACTTACCCAGGCCTTACTTGTGATCGTGTTACTTTCGACTACAGTTCATTCAAGTTTGATTGTAAAACTGATGACTACAAATTCATACGATTTGTTACTCTTTATTATGTTGATAGTGAAGAGTTATTATTCAACTCCTGATATTATGTCCCAAGTTGAATTTATTCTCTTAAAAGTGATTCTTGGAAGGAAATTTTATCTCCTAATTATACTCCCAAGTGGTTTAGATTTGGGTAATAATTACTTATATGGAATTTGTTATTGAGAAACAACAATGGGGTACTATCCCGATGAAAAAGACATGATTCTTTCATTTGACATTGTTAATGAGAAGTTTTTTATCTCACCTATCCCAGAATTTATCGGGTTCTACCCACAATATATCCTTCAGGTATTGGTGTTTAATGGATGGCTTGATGTTCTTGCTTACACAGTGGAAAGAATTAACAAGTTTTTTCATTTATGGGTTATGAATGGTGTGTACTAAACAATTTAGTATTCTATTCTTGGAGTTGTCAACACATTAGGATTTTTCGGAAAAATGGTGAAATGTTTCTTTTACACAAATTACAAAGCAGTTTTGTTTGACCCCTCCACCCAAGAGCTTAAGGTGCTTGGGATTTATACTTACCTTGATCATCGTCGAGAGTCCAAATCCCTTTTTGTTTATCTTGAGAGCCTAGTTTCAATCAATGGAATGAAAGAGCATAAGAATTATTACTTGTGAGCTTCTTAATATTGCTGTTATTGGTTGTACAATATGTCTGGGATGTTAGCCTTTTCCTGGTTTGTAGGTTTGGAGAATTATGTTCCGACTTTTAAGACATTTCTTTACTTTAATTATGGTATTTTAGTTGTTTTTAGCTGCAGATTTATGAATTGTGGTTTCCTTGGTGTTTAATCACTTCGAGTATGCTTGAGAATATAGTAGCAATCTGCTTGGTTATTTTGTTTCCCAGAGAATAACATGACTTTAGCAATGAGTTTTTGTCCTTGAGGACTATTCGGTAGGAAAATATCCCTTTTTGGATATACTCTTAAGCAAAGTACGAACCCCCAAAAGATTACCTTCCCTAACACATCTCTATATCGCTCTTCCAAGTTGATTCTTCTTCTTCTTCTTCTTCTTCTTCTTCTTCTTCTTCGTCTTCTTCTTTTTGTTTAAAAATCAGGAGAATACAAGCTAGAATACCAGAAAACTTGAACAGATGCTACAAAGGATTCAGTACGATCAGCCCCCACTTTTGCCAAGAAACCAGCCCACCTTCTCATCTCAGGACTAACATCAGCATCAATACAATTCAGGATCATACAATACAAGCTTGGGCAAAGTTGATTGTTTGAGCACCAAGAAATTGCACGGGCAGAATCTGATTCAATAATGAGACCACGCGAGTCATCGCCTTTTCATTGGATAGAACACTCTAGTGCCTGGGAGATCGCCATCAACTCCGCTTGTCCTTGCTCGATGTCTCCCAACGTACTAGAGAATAAAGCTTTCAAAACTCCATTGTGGTCCCTGGGAACTCCGCCACAACCATTTTGCCAAAGAAAAATCATTCCTCAAGGCCTTTGTTCGATGAACATTGGCTTCAAGTTGTTAAATGAACTGTTCTTGTGAGGCAATTTCAGCAGTGAGATGTTGCAACATCCTCTGCTCAAAGGTTGAAAATTGCCCAAGAGTGCCACTCTTTGTGCCAACTAGTGCAGACACTGCTTCTCATCTGGAGGCACGGTTCTTGGATTGGCCTTGGTGTGCTTCCCTTCAAGCCACTTGTAAGAATATTAAAATCTGCAAACTTCCTCTCATACTTTTTAGTGGCTAACACAAGTTTAGAATTTTGCTTAAACAAATTCTGAAAAATTGGAGGGAAAGGAAGACATAGCCTGGCGTACACTCTATCCGCATGCTTGATGATCTTCTGAAAGATGAGTTTTCCCAAATTGAACTGTGTGGCATCATAAATCTTCCACAAGAGAGTGGTCATTTCCTTGGTAACTGTATTCCTCTGCCTATTGGGAATCCAGTTCCTAATTGCAATTACAAATAAACCAACATACGTGGATTCTAAAGTGGATGCTTGTAGTTTAGTCGTCTGTAGTCAAGTGAGATGAACTCCATTGGTGATTGTCTTAACCATGGAGTCATAAGATTCCTCTAGTTCGACATCAATGAAGCATTGTGTTTACATTATTCTACGAAGTTATACGATTTGTTACTCTTACTTTTGTTTATAGTAATTTTGAACATCCACCTTTTAATTTTATGTACCAAGTTGAGTTATATTCACTTTTAAGTGCTGAATAACATGATTGGGAATACCACGGCGATGGCACAAGAGATCCTTGATTAACATTTGGTGGTGGTTGATTGAAGAGTCTTTATATCTTTTATATACTTAGATACGATGGTATTAAGTGCTTTTGGATTCACAACATCTGTGATGCGGTGAAATTTTTTACCTCACAACTACAATTAGTCTCTAATTACTAAATTTTAACCTTGCCACCTACGCATACCTCACAAATAATGCATCGATTGTTGTCAAACTTGGTCTTTCATCCTCAATTTTTTTCTTATATACATAATATAAATAATTTCATACTGAATATTTTATGAAGTCGTAATAACTATCCAAATTTTGTAATTAGAAACTTGAATGAAGATTGTTGTTGTTTTTGCTCTTTACCTTATGCCTAAATGTAATAAATATATGTTCTGTCATATTTGACTGTTAGTGTTAGATACGATTTTTGTTGAGTTTTTCACACAGGAAGAAAAACAGATCTAATTCACTCGGGTAAAATATGAACAACTTGTTGAATTTGGAGCAACAAAGTAATATTCCCGGATAAAGTATGAAGAAAGTTTTTTGATTCAAGAAAAGAACAGACAGAAGCAAAAGGAATGAGAAATTGAGAGAACAAAAAGATAATCAGTGTTTTTCATTGATACATCAAATATATGATATACATAGAAAGCTTACAACAATATTTTTAACTTGTTGTAGTGAACAAACATTAAATCCATCCTAATGATAACCTAGGACCTGTCTAAAACTGGAAAGTACTTGACTAACTTTATCCAGTCAAAAAGTTTCACATCAAATCACATACAAATTCGCTCTGTTACAACAAAACGTACTTCATCCGGATAACATATGTACATTTGCTGTTTGCTGTATTTCATCCGGGTAACATACATACAGCTGTTTGTTGTCACCTTTAACACTCCTCCTTGGCTACAAAACAGTAGACTCCAATTTGCTTCTTTAAATACTTGAACCTGGTGGCAGCTAACGGCTTGGTCAAAATGTCTGCCAATTGATCTTGTGAGCTGCAATGAACAAGGCTAACTTCTCCTGTCTGCTCAGCTTCTCTAACAAAATGATATTTGATTTTAAAATGCTTAGTCTTGCCATAGAAGGCTAGATTTTTAGCAATAGCCACTGCTGATTGATTGTCAACCTTAATTTCAGTAGGCTCAAGTTTCTCTTCATTTAGATCATATAGCAACTTCCTAAGCCAAATGGCTTGATTTATCACTTCTTCTTTGCTGCAATGTACTCGACTTCAATCAGATTGGGCAACTGTTTGTTGCTTCTTTGAACTCCAGCTAAATACTCCTGAGCCAAGTGTGAAGAAGTAACCCGAGGTGCTTCTCATGTCATCTGCAGAACCTGCCCAGTCACTGTCTGAATATCCCACAAGTCTAAGCTTATTTTCCTTCTTGAACATGACACCAAGCCTCAAGATTTCCTTAATGTATCTAAGTACCCTTTCTGCTGCCTTGAAATGAGATATGTCACAACAGTGCATGAATCTAGACAACAAGCTAACAGCATGCATAAGGTCAGGTCTAGTTGCTGTCAAGTAGAGCAAACAGCCAACTAAGCTTCTGTACTCCTTCTCATCAACTCTCTCTTGATTTCCAAAACTGGTCAGCTTCTCTCCTTAAGCCATTGGTGTGCTCACTAATTTGCAATTTGACATGCAGAACTTGTCTAGGATCTTCAGGGCAAAAGCATACTGGCTAATGAAGATTCCTCGATCATACTGGTTTACTTCCATGCCAAGGAAGTATGTCATGGCTCCCAAGTCAGTCATATCAAACATTTCCTTCATTTGAGTCTTGAAGTTATTGATCAGATCAATTTTGCTTCCAGTCACTAGCAGATCATCTACATAGACTGAACAATTAACAAAGTTTCATCTTCAGTCTTCTTTACATAGAGTGTTGGTTCACTCAGACTTTTCTCGAACCCAAGTCTGCACAAGTAAGTATCAACTCGATCATACCAGGCTCTAGGTGCCTGTTTCAGACCATACAAGGCTTTCTTCAGCCTATAGACTTTGTTCTCTTCTCTTGGAACTTTAAACCCTTCTGGTTGCTCTATGTAAATTTCCTCCTTCAGAAAACCATTCAAAAAAGCTCACTTGACATCCAATTGGTGAATCTTCCACTGTTTCTGTGCAGCCAAGGAAAAAAGAAGCTTGATTGTGTCAGGCCTAGCTACTGGAGCAAAAGTCTCCATGAAGTCAATGTCATACTCTTGACTATAGCCCTTTACCACCAATCTTGCTTTATGTTTGTTTAAAGAGCCATCAGAGTTGAATTTGGCTCTAAAAACCCACTTGACACCTATGACTTTCTTCTGATTTGGCCTATCAACCAAGTCCCAAGTTTCATTCTTTCTGATCATCTCAAGTTCAGCTTCTATTGCCTTCTTCCAGTTTCTGTCCCTTGCAGCTTCTTCATAGCTTGAAGGCTCAAATATGGCTACATTACACCTATGATAGATGTCAGCAATGGTTCTGGTTCCTCTTACAGGAGGATCATCAATGTTTGCACTTTCTGGTTCATTCTCAACTGGCTCTAAACTGATGTCAAGTTGTTCTTCATCAATCTGACTTGCATCTGAACCTTCCCAATTCCAAAACTTTTTCTCATCAAATTTGATGTCCCTGGTCACTACAATCTTTTTTGTTGAGGGATCAAACACTCTATATCCCTTTTTGGTACTGCTGTAGCCAACAAATATGCTAGGGGCAGACCTTCTTTCTAGTTTAATTCTTCTTTCAGCTGGCATGAGTGCATAGCACATGCATCCAAACACCTTTAGATGGGAAACTGATGGTTTAAACCCATACCATGCCTCAAAGGGTGTTTTGTCTTTTACTGCTCTTGTTGGAAGCTTATTCAACAGGTAAACTGAGGTGTTGACTGCTTCTGCCCAAAATCTGCTTGGAAGTTTGCTTTGAAACAATGGACATCCGCCATATTCATCACCGCCCCTGTTTTTCTTTCACAAACTCTATTTTGCTGTGGAGTATAGACTGTGGTCAACTGATGATGGATCCCTGCATGCTCACAAAGCTTTTGAAATCTTTTAGATAAGTATTCAGCCCCATTGTCAGTTCTTAATGCCTTGATTTTACAGCCTGTCTGATTCTCCACTAATGCTTTAAACTTGCTAAAGGCTTCAAATACCTCAGACTTTTGTTTCAAGAAGTAAACCCAACAAAGTCTGGTAAGGTCATCAATGAACAACACAAAATATTTGTTGTTATTCAAAGAAGGTGACTTCATTGGTCCACAAGTATCAGAGTGCACTAATTCAAGCCTTTCTCGAGCTCTCCAAGCTTGGTTCACTGGAAATGGCAATCTGGTTTGCTTACCAAACTGACAAACATCACAAACACTGTCACTTGCTTCCACTTTAGACATATCATCCACCAAGTTCTGTTTTTGTAACAGGTCAAGTGATCTGAAGTTAACATGGCCTAATCTTCGTGCCATAGGCCGAGATTATCGAACAAGTTTACATAAGCTTTGTTTTCAAGCTTATTAACATCAAGCATGAAACATTTATCTACCATGCCTACTGTAATCAATTCTTGACCATGACAGTCCTTTATAACACATGAATCATTTTTGAAAACTAGACAATACCCTTTTTCAACCAACTGACCAACACTCAGCAGATTCTGATCAATATTAGGCACAAAGAGCACATCTGAAATGATTTTGTTACCTGAACAAGTGCTGACAAGAACACTGCCTCTGCCTTTGGCTTCAATTAGCTCACCATTGCTAATTTTGATTTTTGAGACATAGCTTCTGTCTAGATCCTTGAACAAACTCTCATCACCTGCCATGTGGTGTGAGCTGTGAACACATGCTCCTCCTGAGCTTGAAGGTTTTCAGTAGCTTGAGCTTGAATCTGCTGCTGTGCTGGTGCCTTTGGTTTGTTTTTATAAACTTTCTCAACATGGCCAAACTGTTTGCAGCTCCTGCATTGGATGTCTGGCCTAAACCAGCAAAACCTTTCAGAGTGAGTGGGCTTCTTACAATGGACACATGGTGGAAACTTTCTCTTGCTTGAATCTCTCCTTGGTTTATCCCTCTTGTCAAGCCAAGGCTTCTTACCTTTCTGACTTGTGCTGGAATTTTCTTTGGCCTTTGCTTGGAAGGCTCCTTCAGGATGGTCTTCCTGCCTATTGGCCCTTCTCTCGCTCCAAAGCATAAAGGGAGTTCACTAACTCAGACAAGGAGATGGTTGTCAAGTCCCTTGAGTCCTCAAGTGAAGAGATTTTAGACTCAAATCTCTCAGGGAGTGTGGTAATAACTTTTTCAACCACCTTGCTATCACTGAAATCCTCACCAAGCAGCCTTATGCTGTTAACAGTGGCCGTAATCCTATCTGAGTATTGTTTAATGCTCTCAGACTCCTTCATCTTCAAGTTTTCAAAGTCTCTCCTTAAGTTAATCACTTGTTGCTGTCTAGTTTTATCTGACCCCATGAACTCCTCCTTCAACCTTTCCCATGCTTCCTTAGGTGTGCTGCAGGCCATGATTCGAGTGAAGATTACATCTGTCACTCCATTTTGTAAGCAGGCCAAAGCTTTGTGCTTCTTGGTGCTCTCTTCAGCATGCTGCCTCATTTGAGCAATCGTGGGATTGGCCCTCAATGGATGTGGTTCGATGTCATTCTCAACTACACTCCACAAGTCTTGAGCTTGAAGATAAGTTTTCATCTTGACTACCCAAATGTGGTAGTTCTCTCCAACAAACACAGGTGGTGGTGGTGGTGTAAAGCTCATCTTTGCAGCAAACAACTAGACCAACAAAAAAAAACTTCTGCTTCTTTTCTCTCAAACACAACCAAGGTCCTCAAAGACTTAGGCTCTTGATACCATTTGTTGAGTTTTTCACACAGGAAGAAAAACAGATCTAATTCACCCGGGTAAAATATGAACAACTTGTTGAATTTGGAGCAACAAAGTAATATTCCCGGATAAAGTATGAAGAAAGTTTTTTTATTCAAGAAAAGAACAGACAGAAGCAAAAGGAATGAGAAATTGAGAGAATAAGAATATAATCAGTGTTTTTCATTGATACATCAAATATATGATATACATAGAAAGCTTACAACAATGTTTTTAACTTGTTGTAGTGAACAAACATTAAATTCATCCTAATGATAACCTAGGACCTGTCTAAAACTAGAAAGTACTTGACCAACTTTATCCAGTCAAAAAGTTTCTGTCAAATCACATACAGGTCGTCTGTTACAACAAAACGTACTTCGTCCGGATAACATACGTACATTTGCTGTTTGCTGTATTTCATCCGGGTAACATACATACAGCTGTTTGTTGCCACCTTTAACAATTTTGAGCACAAACATATTTGATCCTTTTATTTTTTTTAATTTTCCATATTTTTTAAGGGTTTTTGGAGTTGTATCTCGATACTCATGTCTAGATATGCGTTAGACATGGATGTTCAACTATAGCATGAAGAGTAAAGATAATGTATACGTTAATATTATAGCTATATTAATAGATTTCCTAGTGGGAAAAATTCCCACAAGCATAGTTCAGTACATAAAGATAAGACTAGTCAACCAAAACAAAAGTAGAAGAACAAGATGCCACACACACTGACCTAGATACGTTCAAATACATATACATATACATGTATATGCTTCTCCTATTATGCTAGCTATCTACTAGCTTATTGTCCATAATAATAAGGTTGATCAAGCTCTACCATTCCTGCAAAATGGTTCATAAACATGAATTTAATCACCTAAACCACATTAAAATAATAACATATAAGCTCAAAATGCATAACAGAATGGGATGACAAAGTTTTCATTTATACCTTGAGTTGACACATTTGCATTATTTTGGATGGAGACGTTAGTAATACAGTGAGCCTGTTCAAAGAAACAATAGTTGATTAAACACTATTCCGTACTATCATTCTATGTTACTCCAACTCGGTTGCGAATGTCAGGCATGAATACCAGTAACACAGCTATCGCTAATGCGTAAAAGAATTTCATAGCTTCATACCCTGCCACCAATTGCCCCTTGAAGCACCATTAGAATTGATTCCAATGGGATCATCTTCTTCCCCTTCCTTCCTGAACTGTAAAAGAAAAAGACCAAGAATTGAGTATAAAAGAAGATGCAGAACCTCTGTGTAAAGTACACAATATTCTCTCAAGTTTGGCATGTAAAAGGGTATCAGTTTAAGGAATATTGTTATGTGTAAATACACTTACATATAGGGGAGCATCAGTGGTTTGCTGCTTTGGAGAATAATATTCTTGGCCTCCATAGTAGATAGATGAGCTGAGATAGCAAGGTTCCATTGTTTCACTGTGATAAATGGATGAACTCTTGTCATTGCTGGTTGTGCCATTGCTTTGTCCCTTTCCATATGTGGTATGATCTACAACATAACATTTTTTGCAACATTTGAATTATATTCCCTCATCCAACTTCATATGTCATTAAGTTGCTTGAGAATCAAGCAAAAAAGCAAACTTTGTGACTTAGCTATCACCATTAATTTGACTTCATATACACACATATATATATATATAGTTTTCATCTAAGAAACAAGCATACGAGGCAATGAAAGGCAATTATTCCATACCCCTAATACCTGAGTGAATAGAGTCCTTCCCTTGAACCTGAAATCAGAAAGAGAACATAATTTAGACATTTGCAGCACAGTGAATATAATCAAACATTTGATATACATACTTTTAAGCAATCATTAACTTAAAATACATAAACCCCACCAAAGTTTCACATATTTGCAGGCATAACAGTTGCCAAAAGAGTAAAGGGTATTTTAAAAAAAAAAGTGTTTTACCGGTGGTGGAGGTGGGAAAATACTGCCAAGAATCTCACTAGTGGAGGATAATGAAGAAGAGTCCTTAGGAGAAAAGAGATGATGTAAAGAAGATGAAGAAGAAGAAGAAGAGCCATTCACTTGACTTTTGTTTTCCATATCAGATTGTTAAAAGAGAAATTGAAAAAAAAAAAAAAAGCTTTCTTTGTCAACCAAAGGTCTGATGTTTGAAAGATGTGTTAACAGTAAAAAGTCCCTCAAAAAAGGAGACCAAACACAAACATAGAGGAATTGGCAAACAGAGAGCGAAAGACTGCAAGATGTGGAAGTTGGCAAACCGTCTAAAGCTATTTATAAGCCATTTAGGAAGCATGGGCACGAATATGACTACATTTTCTTTCTTTCTTTCTTTTATAAATAAAATCACAAGAAGACACCATAATAATACTCTACTACTATTATAATAAATATGTTTCATCTAGTTGCTATCACTGAGTCAATTCGAGATTCATTCAGAATCAATTTTAGTAAAGCAATTAATGTTAATAAAACGGTGTTTTCATTTTTTTAATTATTTTTCTATGAAATGATTAAATAAAATAATTAAAAGTAAGCATAATGATAAATTTTAGTACTTAATGTTTATGTCTTTTGACAATTTTATCTTTATTTTTTTAAGATAAAATTGACGCTTAATTTTTTAAAAAAAAAAGAATAAATTTGACCATTGATCTTTTTAAAAAAGAGTCAAATATTAAATATTTATATATTACAACCCGCATAACAATTCACATTATTTTTCTCTCACGAGGAAAATAAAACTATAGATAGACTTGTCAAGATAGTTTGCGACAGGAGATTAGGTCTTAGACTGTTTGAACATTTTTATCGAAACTTACTAAAATATTTGACCCAACTTCAGACTTGAATGTTTTTTTAAAATAAATCTTTCATGTGAAATTTTATATTCTACAAACAATATAGACTCATTTAAGGTGGGTTTAGATGAGCGGTGCAGTGCGGTGCGTTTAGTTTTTTTTTTTTTACGCTACAGCATTATTACAGTATCTAATTTCACCGTCACTGTTGTTTTTACAATAAACGCAAATAAATGCACCGCCTATTCAGACCCACCTTTAAGTTTGTTTGTGAAATTTATAGAAAATACTTTTCCTTTTAATTAATTATTTTTCATTTTTGTTTGATGTGTGGGGATATGCTTTATGTTGTAAAATTAATTAACAGTTGACTCCTTTAGTCTTTTCAACATCATCTCTTTATTTATATTTATTGAATTTAAAAAATTATTTATTTATCTTGTTTTGTTTTGTTTCAACTTTTGGAAGAATCACAGATGACACCCTCATCCAATGCAATGGGTATATTAAGCAATCTATCTATTTATCTTCCTTACATATCTTTCAAGAATCAATGACCGAATATATTGTTTTCAGGGAAAAGCAGAATATAAATGTACTGATTTTCTAAAAATAATTTAATATAGGTTAAATTTTGCAATTAATTCTTGTATTATGTGTAAATTATAGATTTAGTCCTTATATTTAATTTGATCAGTTTTAGTTCATATACTTTTTCGAATTTTAAAACTTTAGTCCCGACTAAATAATAGCTATTATATTCATTAAGTTCTATTGTTTCCAAAATAAGATGCTGCAAACATATGATCGCGTATGCAATATAATGTCAATTTATTAATTTTTTACATTTATTTACGAAAAAAGCTAATTAATGGATATAAGGACTATTATTTGCGTCAATATTAAAATTTAAAAAGTCTATAGGTTAAGAATGATTCATCCGAAAGCATAGATTAAATCTATAACTTTACGCGTAATGCAAGTTTTGAGACATTCAAAAGAAGTGAGCATATTTTCCTTTTTGAAATTTTTATGGAAGGACTAAAATTGAATTATAAAATTTTGAAAACATTATAATATAATTTTATTATTGTACTACTGTTATAACTTTCAATTTTTTATAAATTAAAGAATAATTAATTTTTTTTCTATTTGTGAGGGAGGCAAAAATACTTGACAGCCTCTGTCGCCACCTCTGTTTTTATGTATCTAACTTTTTAATAAAAGCAAATATACTTTATTATCAGTTCCATTGGGTTCCATTTTGATAGCTAAGTATATATGCCCAAGAATATGCAATCTTTAATTAAAAAATATTTTGATTACGTGATACCAAAAAATAATTAAATTAATATATTTAAAAACTAATACTCGTATAATTAATATTTTAATAAACTAACCATTGAATTTATCAATATATTTGTACTTGTCATGCATGTAAATTTTTGAATCGATCTAAAATATTGTATATATTAATATTTATTGAAGTATTGAAAGTTTTTTTACATAAAATAAATAGTCAACAAATTTTAATTTACATCAAATTTGATATGTATAATTTATATGAATAGAATATAAAATATGACCGTTAGATCATTAGAATATTAGTCATACAAAATATACGAAAAGGTGTACCAGTGTAAGTGAATTCCTCCCACTTTTAAAATTTACATGATATAAACGATTATCATATCGAGATATAATTGTTCTCACATAATCAACCTAAATTTAACATTATTAATCATTGGACCTGATTTTTTAAAATGCAAAAAATAAAGAGATTAAATTTTAAATTTTTGAAAAATAGAGACATAATTTTAACCTAATACAAATGTATGAATTATTAGATCTATCATGCAAATGAACATTCTTAGTTAGAAATTCCAATTTTTGGTTATAAAATTTGGTGGAACATTTGGTCATTTTGAAATCCACGTCAAAGCTGAAAAACAGGGTTGTTGAAGTCTATCATAAGATTCTTATTCCTAATTTTGAGCATAGGGAGCCTCCTTTAACATGTGAGAAGTACAATGAATTGTTTCAATGAATTTTGGAACATATATGTGGACTAGCAAGGTTCAAATCATCCATACACACACAAAAAAAATGCAATTACTTATATATATTTATTTTCATAAAATTAGATTTTTTATCGTTAAAATTTTCGAGTTAAGTCGAGAATGGTTTCAATTTTATAATTATCTTTATAATTTTTATAAATTTTTACTAAATTTTATTGTATATATTTAATTAATATTGTAAAAATTAATATACTTGTGACATATGTTAAAGTTTTTAAAATTTTTAGACTATATCGCATTCACTATGTGAGTGAAATAAAATATTTTTTTAGAATTTATTCAATAATAATTATCGGTGTAGTGATAAAAAATTTATATATAAACATTATAAACACATGCTCGATATTTGAATATGTGGTTTTTAATTATTTTATTTAAAATTATATAAAAATATGATAAGATAAAAAGTAGTATCCTTTAAAAGAAAGAATATATATATATATATATATATATTTAACTAAATTCATATATAGTTAACCTATTAAACCAACTCGATTAAAGGTTTTATGATAAGTATAGAAAATAAAATCATGAATCTAATAATGTTCCATTTGGATGGTTTTATTTTTTACATTTTTAAAAAGGGTAAATTACAAAGATAGTTATTAAAAAAAATTATTTTAGGAACTTAAAATAAAAAGTTTGTAATTTAAGTATTCATGGTACATAGTTCGATTATTTTGATCACCCCGTTAAAAGCACAAAAAATTAAAAAATTATTATAATAACAAATTTAGCCCTCAACTTTTATATATTATATTGATTTAGTCATAATTTTAAAAATTAACCCTTAAAATTTACAATTGTTTTCAAATTGATCCTAATTCTAAAAAATTCAGAGAAATATATAAAAGTACATAGATATTTTCAAAAAAATAATAAATTTAAATTTTATATTAATCTTAATCTTAATATAAAATAAAGTAAAAAGCCCTCCTCACCCCGTCCCTCTCCCTCTTCCCCTCCCCCACCAGACCTATGTAATAATAGGCAAGATTTTGGTTAGCGTAGAGCAAGACGTCCAAAGTGTGGCCTGGGGCTAATGTCACAGAATTGGCAAAAGAGCGTGGGGTGTAAGCCCCGTTTCGTCCCGATTTTAAAGCTATGGTATGCGATGCCAAACACCATAGCTTCATTGGCCACTGCATTTACTATACGATACAGGTAGTAACGTTGGTAATCTACTTGTTGCTAATATGTTGTGTCTGTTGCAAACATCCAAATTCATATCATGCAGATGGTATAATTTGATGTAAAAACCAACAGCTGGTTGCTGCATACCCTTGCTGCATCCGATGACTGTTGATTGTGTAAGCATCTGGTTACCGATGCGCCGTTGCAATGCTTTCATTGAACTCTAATCGGTACCATGGTCCTGACACAAGTTCTAATACGCTTCAGTATAATTGTTTGCTCTGCATTAACAAGTTGAGGACTAAATTTATTATTATACCGATTTTTTAACTGTTATGTCAGCTTGTTTTTTAATAATTGGATGACTATCTGTATGGTTTACTCTTTTGAGAGCACCAAGCAAACATATCCTCTATGATTAATCAATATACTAAAAATGTGAAAGGATTCCCTTGATAATTCAATCAAAATGTTAGGCAATGGATGCCGATTTCTCTAAATTATTGCAAACAAACTTGAGTGTTAAATTTCAAAAGCATAATTTTGTTTCCTAAAAATGTGTCTAAATTACTTTATGATTATATATATTCTCCACTGGTCCCTTGTTTTTAGTAATTTCTATATGTGATGAAAAGATTTGACAAGATGACAATTAATAAATTTTATATAATCATTTTGGAAGAATAATCTTATATACATTTTTAAGTTTATAGGGAAAATTTTAAAAATTGTTTTTAAGGGGCCAAGATAAAAAATTATAAATCATGGGGGTCAAAACCAGAAATTTTATATTAAAAAGCCTATGTTGAACTATTAGTTTCCTAGAGGGACTAAAAGTTAATTACACCATTTTATAAGACAAAGGCTTTTATAAGACGAAGGTAGGGGTAGACAAAGACTTCGCCCATTTGAAAATTTATATTTTTAACCAAAAATTAATAATCCAATTTAAACTTTTTTTAGCATAAGGTTTTAAAATTTTTCCCCTTAAAAATAATTTTATATAAATAAAATTCTTAATTTCAACAGGGCAATAAAATTATAAATTTTATATATATATATATATATATTAGATTTTATCATACTCATGATATGGGTGAACGAAAATATTTTATATTAAAATATATTTTTATAAAATTATTTTTAACCAATGATTATTAGTGGAGTAGTAAGCCATTTTATATAGTACAGATATATTGATTGCCGTTTAAAGTAAGGATATTTTAATAATTTCACAACTGAATTGATATTGAATTGACTCATGACATCAAACTAATAAATTATTTTAGATATAATATACAGAAATCTTAAAAAGAATTAATGGTTTTTAAAGACTTATCAATCATATAAAGAAACCTTCTAGATTGACAATATCAAAAGTATAAATGGTTGTAATTAATTCCCAATTCAATTGAAACTAGTTTACCAATTTACATACATAAATTCTGCTAGAAATTCAAAACCTCACATTTGAGAATTTGATCCAATAGTCAATTTGCATACAAAGTGAAAGAAAGAGAGAACATTCTTAGCTAGTCAGAATCTATGGCCTAACTTTTCATGTTTTCAAATTCTCATAAAATATGATTATCCATGTTGAAGTATAAATGGTATAAAAAGCTTTACAAGTGTATACTTTATTTTGTTTTACATGATGAATATTATTATTTAAATATTTTATTTTGTTGGTGTCACGAATTAATTGAGATAATTTAGTTGGAAAAAAATAAAAGTTAATATAAATAATTGAGGATAGGGTAGAACGTTAATTTAATCTATACTAATATTTAGGATTGACAGAATTGGTATCGCTCATCAATTAAGATAACCGAGTTCTAACTTAGTTGATAAATTACAGAAAACTTATTTTTTATAAAATAAGGAATATTATTATGACGATATTTTGTCATTTTATATTTTAAGATAGAAAGTTAATTTAATCTATACTAATATTTAGGGTTGGTTGAGCTGGTATCACTCATCAATTGAGACAACCAAGTTCTAACTTAATTGAGAAATTACGGAAAACCTATTTTTTTATAAAATAAGGAACATTATTATGACGATATTTTTGTCATTTTATATTCTAAGATAGAAAGTTAATTTAGTCTATATTATTATTTAGTGTTAATTAAGTTGGTATCACTCATCAACAAAGACAATTGAGATCCAACTCAGTTGAGAAATTACTAAAAATCCATTCTTTTTATAAAACAAGAAACATTATTATGAGGGTAAAATCTAAAAAAAAATCACATTTAACAAGATTTGAAAGCACCGTAATTTTTAATATCTTAACTTTACCATTTCAACTAAAACCTCATTTATATTTTATATCAATCTATTTTATAAATATAATTGTTATATAAATTTTTTTTACCATATCATAATCTAGTAATTCTTAAATATTTTCTAGCAAAGCAAAATTCACAAAGAGTAAAAAAGTTTTAAAAAAATTCACTCATTTACACAGAGTCACTAATTCAACCATCTTTTTTTAATATTTTTCTGTAATAGCATTCAACTATTTTTAAAATATTTTCTCTAATAGCATTCAACAATTTTTAAAATATTTTTTATTGGGTGATATATATAACTCAAATATGAACAAAAGCAAAACCCATTTGTGCCACTATTCTGAAAAAAATGAAAATCATCATGAAAATTACAAGCAAAACTTGAAATGTTTTATTTTTATTGTATTTAAAAATAACTAATATAGGGTATCATCATCAATTCGTTATCTGAAATTGATATTTATAGTAAAAAAACATAGCTTTAATCTTATAGTAATATTAATCATATATTCATATAAATGGTTACTGATACTTCCATGGAAGACATTTAAGCTTTGGGCAAGAATAAGAAGCATCCCATGAGCTCCTACATTCACCTCCCTCACCATCACAACATTTGCACACAACTCCAAGGGTGGCCAAATTTATATACCCTAATATCATAAACAAATTGATACTCTTTCAGAATTCATGTAAAAAGAAAACCGAAATAAACCCAAAAGAAATGATTTATTACTAACCTCGTCGATGAACACGTTTGAGGATTCCACATTCAACACGTTTGAAATTCGAAAATGTTAGCACCACAATGAGAAAGATGAAGAACCCTAAATGTTTAGCCATGTTTAGGAAGCTTTTGATACTATAGTTTCAATAATGCTTTGCTTAAATTCTTTAATAATTATGGAAAGACTTTAGAAACAAAAAATGTGTTTGTGGGATGGTGTTTCAATTGATCTCCTTTATAAAGGCTTTAGGGTATGATCACCCACGCGTTTTCATTTGCTTCAAAGTCTCGTAAAAAAGGTGATTTCTCAATACCTATGATTTTTTCCCACACATTAAAAGATAATAGTAAAGTTTGCATAACAAAATTATTTTAAAAATGAATAATTGATTTGGAGTTTTATTTATAGAGAGTACAGATAGAGGTTGTTCATAGATTGAATCCGAGATTGATTCCAATCAGTATTTTCATAATCAAATCAAACCAATTAGTCAGATTGAGAACCGATTAAGGTATTGGTGTAAAGAGAGACAAAGAAAAAATATTGATCCATGAACTGATCAGACTAGTTGAATGGAGCTAAAAAATCAGTTGAACCACATTTTATAATTTTTTTATTTTATTAAATTCTAACAATTTATTTAATTTAAAGCGGATACATTGGTTGGACCGATCAGATTGAAAATCAATTATCTAATCAATTCGACCATCGATCTAACTCCAAAAACCTAAAAATTTGAATATAAGTCTTTTGCCACTTCATTTATGAAAATTGATTGGTGATTAATTGATTTGGAATTAAGTTGGAACCTTACTTTGAATAAAATAATTCACAATATTCAACTGATCCCAAATTTTGGAGAAGTCCATTTATTTTCTTTAGGATAATAAATTATCTAAATTATGCTTAATTTTGTTTATTTTTTCTTTCGCTTAAACTTTATATATACAAATTTGAGTCAAAATGTAAAGTCTTTTTGGGGGAAAAATTAGAACAAGCGTGATTCTAATCGCAGGTTTAATTATTCACTAATCGTTAATAACGTGTTCGTAGGTTAAAAGTATAGCTTTTTATAATAATTTTTACGTGACTTTGTCAAACTTGTTAATCGGGCACAATCCTTTTAATTGAAGAATATGTGTGAAAAAGACTATTTATTAGGGAAATGTGTTAGAATTTCATGCATTTTCAATTGATGGGGATGGGTTAGAAAGAAAATTGAAAAGAAAAGGTAAATTTTATTTTATTAAAAGAATAATAGTCTACATAATTTAGGGAAAATATTATCAAATTTCTAAGATATTTCGGTGATACTCTTTTCCTACTCATTCTTGTGATGCACACACCTGTCATTCCAGTTAGTCTAATCTCTTGGCCCACTCGTGTGGGTGCTCAACCTTATCTCTTGATTTACTATGCTTTCGTTACGACTGGTCAAATTTATTTGTCCTCATTAGGAGCACTTAATGTGAAATCAAACACACAACTGTTGATCTGATATACTACCCACCGCAAGTCATTATTCTATTCTCAAAATACATGATAGAATTTATAATTAGGGTAGAAGTTAAAATTATAATTTTTACGATATTATTTTAATAGTCTGTATATATTTATTAATTTAAATTTTTAAAATTTTTATAATATTTAGAAAAAAAATTATTTTAGAAGAAACCGAGTCCCTTACCACTCTCACTCAGGCTACACCCCTATCTGCAGTGCACCCGTCTATATATGGATAAATTTCTTTTCTCAATGTGTAATTACACAATGCCATTTTTTTTAGAGTTCTTGACGTGACACTTGCAGGTGGCGGCAAACATTAAAACATCCATAAGCCTCATCTTATAAAAGAAGTACTAAGAATATACTCGTATAATGTTTTTAAGGATTTAATTTATAATCAATTGCTTATAGTCAGAAAGGGTGAATTTTGAATATAAATTATGACAACACAAATCAATAAAGAATTAAAAATAATGTAGATTAATGTCGACTAAATCAACTTAAAACCCACACGTAATAATAACACATTATAAAATTAAAAATTCATAAATATAATTATACATAATAAAACTCAAATTTAAATACTCAATTTAAAATTTTCACTTTTACCAATTGCATCCAGCCGCAACAAATACAGTAGATTTTTGCACACGGGTTTATTCATTTCTGGAAGATGTTTAAAGCATTCCAGAGAATTTCTTCTTGGAAACTTTATTCATCCATCAAATGAAATCCATGACTTCTTTTAAGGGGTATTAGAAAGATGACTCTTTGTCTTGCATGAGAATGTAGAAATTTAGAATCAATTTTGTGGATTTTGAGTAGGGTGAAATCAAATTTGTGGATATTCCTTTTTTAATTCTTCATGACTTCGTCCAAATTTAACATAAAGCCGATAACAAGATGAGTTCCTAGGTTTAAATACGGCTTTAGTTACTATACTTTTTAGATTTTTGAGATTTAATCTCTTTATTATTTTTTTAAAAATTTTAGTCCTTTTTACTTCTTCATTGCATTTTTATGAATTTTTATTAAAGTTCAACATGTAACATTATGTTTTATTATTAGAAGTTTTTATTTGAAATTTAAAGTGGAATGATTAATTCTATTGGAACTTCCAAAAATATAGAAGAATTAAATTCAAAACTTTGAAAAGTATAAAGATTGGGGTATGAGTTTTTATGAAACAACTTCTACCTTATAGATATTAGGGAAAAAAAACCAATTTATTTTAATTGTATTTTGACTTGATCATGGGTATTTCGGCTTGATCAACTTAAGTTTAGATAAAATTCTTTTATTCTCGAGCTGACCTTTTTTATTTAAATTTTTATTTAAAATTAATGAAAAAAATATTTGCTACACTGTCGAATTTTTAGACTTCATAAGCAGTGCTAAGAGTTGACAAGTATTCTATAAGAATATAATAAAATATTTAAAACAAGAAAGACATATGTTAAATTTTTAAGACTGCTTATGAAATAAAAATATATATAGCCAATATACGAAATACTCACTAAATTTTAATTATAAAAATACATAAATATTAATATAAAATTTTATTTTTAATAATTTATTATTTTTAAACAGTGAAATGAACTATTTGAATAAACTTAGTTGAGCCAAACTCAAACTTTTTTTCGTGAAATTATTTTTTTAAAATCAAATCTCGACTTAATCTAACCTAACTCAACCTATAAATACCATGAAAGACAAAAATTTAAAGAAAAAGAGAGAGAGAGATTAGTGCTTTTTTTAAAAAAAAAAATTTAAATGATAAAAAGTATTTTTTCAAATTAAAATGGGAATTAAATTGTTTTCAAGTACAAAGAAAAAAATCAGCAATTAATTATTATTGCAAATAAATAATCCAAACATCAAACTCAAACATAGTATTATTATTATTATTATTGAAAGTCACACTCTTGGCTTTATAGCAAACGGTCCAATGAAACCAATGATAAGTGGTGTTATGTTCATACCATAGACCAAAATTCAAACTCAGTGTATTTTAAGTCAACTCGGTCCCACTCGGATTATTAATTATTAATTAAAATTTACTTTTATTTAAATATAATGAAAAGATTAAAAATATAATAGAATATAATTTTTAATATTAAAAAAATAGTGGTTTTGACGAGTAACCAATTCGAATCACAAATCAGCCCAAGCAGCCCAAACTTACTGGGTGAAGATTTCCCGGCCCTTTACATAAAATGGTCCAATTCCGGTTTGGTCCCTCTACTATATTTTAATCTTATATTTTAATTTATCATAATTTAATCCCTCTATTTATAAATTAATTAATACCGTACTGACAACCTTGTTTAAAAAGAACATCCATTCTAACTAGAGGTGTGCATGGGCCGGGCTACCCGGCCCGGCCCGAAGGCCCGCCCGAAATGTGGGAGGGTTTGGGCAAAAATATAGGCCCGAAAAATGGGCTTGGATAAAAAAATAAGGCCCGTTTAAAAAATGGGCCAGGCCTTGGATAAGATATTTTTAGCCCGAACCCGGCTCGGCCCGACCCGAATTCACTAAAGGACAAAAAAAATCTGCATATTTTTTTTTTATTTTTGAATGTTATTTTCTTATTGTTTTCTCCATATTTTGCTATAATTTTACTATTATGTTGCTATTATTTTGTTGTTATTGTTTGGATATTGTATAAAATTTATTTTATTGTTAATTTTCTTATTATTTTAAAGGCATTTGTTATTTTTTTATTATTTTAGAAGCAATTGCTTGTTAAGTTACATTTATCTTAGTGTTATTTAAGTCTACATATTTTTCAAAATTTATTTTCAATTTGTTGGGAAATATTTATTTTGATATTTTTAGTATTTTTGATGTATTATATATATTTAAAAATAATAATAATATAATATAAAAATTAATACGGACGGGCCGGGCCGGGCTCGAGTTTTAGTATTTTATCCGGGTCGGGCTTGGGCAAAATTTTAGGCCCATTTTTAGGCCCGGACCAGCCCGAGCCCAATAAATGGCATGATTTTTTAGTTGAGCCCGACCCGAACCCGGCCCGGCCCGGCCCATGAACACCTCTAATTCTAACTCATATTATTGAAAAGAGAGTTTTTAAATAAGTTTTTTTTATCGGAAAAGTTAATGGGGCTAGTTATTTGTAGGTTAACTTTTGATATTAGTCCCGTATTTAACGAAGGTTTGGATTTAGTCGTTATACTTTTATTTAATTAAATTTAATTTATGTATTTTTTAAATTTTAAAATTTTAACCTTCACTAAAAGATATTTATTAAATTCATTAAAAGTGAATTTGATAAACTATTGAAAAATAAAATTTCATTTAATTGAAAACAAAAATTTTTAACATTTAATATTTTAAATATGTTTGATAACCATTTTAATTTTTTTCTGAATATAAAATTTCAATACAAAAGCGTTGAATAAAATAAGTAAGTCTTATTTTTCAAATGATTCATATAGTCAAGTGTACCCATTCTAATCAAACGATTCATAGCTGCCAATATATCTCGCGGTAACAAAAATGTATTTTTCTAAGGTATATTAAGATTCAATCTCTAGTTCATATTTCGTCAACCAATCCTTCCTAATTCACATCTTTGTTGATATAATTTCTTTTGTGATATCTTACACAAGGATTCAGAAAATACCGAATCCCCGCCTACACAAGAAAATTGTTGATAAAACTCCAAAATGGCATTTTCTTTTGACTCAATTTCTTTTTCCTTATCGGTCAAAAAAGACAAGAAAATCTTAGGATAGCAAACATTCTTTAGAATTTCTCTTAGATTCGAACCTATAATTGATAATAGAACTAGAATAGATATATTCTGTTTCCTACTTACACAAGCCCATATCCTTGCTTTTCTATCATTCTAATTCTAACCTCCCCCCCCAAATCTCAAATTATGGTACTAGTATAGACCGAAATTTCGTTATGATCCAATTCTGATAGATAGATACCGAGGCTTTGCAATATTTGATTGACCACAATTCTATATATTCCATTTACCTACATATCACTTAATGCAGAAAATATTAAATTGATTTTGTTTTATTAAAAAATTAGAATAAATTATCCTCTCTTTAAAAAAAATGAAATATTCAAATTAATATATTTATCTTTCATCCAAACTATCTAAAATAATATAAATTATTATATTAATAAGATGAAATTAAAAAATAAATAATATTTTAAAAATCAATATTTACTTTTATCATACAACAAAATTATATTCAATCCTCATATTTATTAATTTACCAAACAATTTTGTAATATAAATTCATTACTTATAAAATTTAGTAGTAAAAATACAATACTTAATTTTTTAGTTTATCAAACACACCCTAAGTTAAGTTCTATCACTTCCAAAATTTAATACAATAAATATATTATTATGTGTCATGCAGTGTCGACTTATTATTTCCACATATCATTTACTAAAAAATCTAGTTAATGGATTAATGACTGTCATTTGTGTCAAGACTGAAATTTCAAAATGTAAAAAGTATAGGGACTTAGAATTATCCAATTGGAGAAGATGGACAAAATTTACAATTGTATGCATAATACAAAACTAATAATTGAATTTAGCCAAACAAATTTAACTGTTACTTTTTTTTGTCAGGACTCAAATTTCAAAAGTTGAAAAATATAGTGACTAAAATTGATCAAATAATTGTAGCAGGTATTAATCGTACTGACATGTTTAAAGCTTGGTGGTGAGTATTACCTTTGATGTCGTATATTAGTTTTCAATTGTAGGAAATGTTTCATTGTGGTATTTTGTAAGTTGTTCCTTTAAATGTTGTTCTTGTTCTATTTACAACAGATCAATTTGAATGAAGCAAAATAAAAAAAATGATCAAATAAAAGCATCAGAACTAAACCCACAATTTTTGCAAAATACAGGGCTTAATAGTAGAATTTAACCTTATTTTTACTACTTAATGACATTATATGCTAAATTAGAATACAAGGACTAAATCCAAAATTTAAATATAGTAGAGGGACTAAAACTAAAAGCTGACTGACATAAAACGAATGCCATAACTATTCATGAAAGTAGCTCCTTTGCAGTGTTGCGAGCTTTGCAAAAGGCCTCTAAAGGCTTAGCTTTTGGTAAATTTAGTCCTCTCCCTTCCGCCATATCAATTTTCTTTGAACTTACTCGTTTCCACTCAAAGCATTGAATCAATGACCCTAAAGCCAATCCCACAACACGTTGGCCTAAATCCATTCCGGGACAAGCCCTTCTTCCTAACCCGAACGGCATCATCTTATAACCCTCGGCCCGACCGTTCTCGAACCTTTCTGGCTTAAAACATGTTGCCTCATCCCATACCTTTGGGTCCCTATGGATCGCCCATGCATTCACTAGCAACATTGTACCCTTGGGAATGTTGTACCCTAATAAGTTACAACGATCAGACGAGACGTGGGGAACAAGAAGTGGCACTGCCGGGTTCAACCGGAGGGTCTCTGAGATTATGTTTTGTAGATAACGTAGTCTCGGGAGATCGGTTTCGTCTAGCAATCTACCATGACCGATGTGGAAATCTAGTTCGGATTTACTCTTCTGCAATGTGTTTAAATTGTTGAGTAAATGAGACATCGACCATTCTAATGTTATAACTACGGTGTTGGTTCCTCCAAGTAACATATCCTGCATGATAATTATTAAAAAAAAAAAAGAAAAGAAAATCATTAATAGGGTTTGATTAAGTGAGACAGTAAAACTCAGCAAGTTAAACTTTAGAAGGAAATTAACTATTTCAGGAAACCCTAATTTCTAATCTAATGGTAACTTTGCATGGATCATCTTAATACAGTTTGAATTCCTTAACTTTTTTTTTATATCTATTTTATGATTTATGTTCGGGGTTCATAACTGCCCCTTACAATAATATTGTCTTCAAGTTTTGAACCAATGTTCCTTCTTAAGAATGCAATGTGCCTTATCACTGCATCCAACACTTGATGGCTAAACTCTTCTTAACATAAGTTGTTTGATGACTAGAGATGTTCTTGAGCCTGGTTAGACCAAACTCATATATGACATCAAGTTCAACACTAAATATAATTATCCAACTTTGATCAAACTCGTATATAAGATTGAAATTTTCTCTTAGCCAGTTTATATTTATAAGTAACTAAATTACGTTTAGGCCTATTAGGGATGTAATCAAACAAATTCAAGCCTGAATATTGTCAAGCTTGATTGAACATCTATTTTTAAACTCGAGTTTGGCTCGAGCTACTCGAGTTTAAGCTCAATTAAGCTCGCTTACTAATTTTTGTACTTGAGCTTGAGCTCAATTAAGCTCATTTACTAATTTTTGTATTCAAGCTCAAGCTCGAGCTCGTTTTCAATGATTAAGCTTAAGGTTAATAATATATATTAAAAGCAATAACGTAATTTAATAATATAAAAAAATATGAAAAGCTCGATAAGGTTTGCAAGCTATTCGAGTTAAGTATTACTAAGCTCAAATTCAACTTGGTCGATAGCTCAGGCTCGGCTTGATAATTATCGAGTCGAGTTTGAATTTTTTTCGAGTTGAACTCAAGTAGCCTGCGAGTACCAATGTCAAATTTACAGCCCCTAGGCCTAGACGTATTTTTAATTTTAATTTTTTTTAAATATATGATTTTGAAATGACTTCATATATAACCTGGACAATCCCTTTGATGATCACATCAGTATAATACTGAGCTTCCGATTCTTGCAAACGAAGCAAATGGCTGATCATCGTATCCTCCTTCTCGAAACCATCTTTGTTCCTTCGATGGTCATTGACCAAACCTTGCAATAATCCATCGATTTCTCTCGTTAATTTCACCACTTTCTTCTTGTATCCAAAGAAATCAGCCCACTGTAAAAATGGAAAGAAATCTCCTACATTTGGTGAGATCCCCAGCTTCAAAAGCTCATGTAGGAGACCATGAAGCTTTACTGCTTCCGGTTTATGTTGCTTGCCTGCAATCATCCTCATTATTATATTAAACGCTAGTTTTGACAGCAATGGTTTCAACTCTACCTTGACAAAGTTATCGTCACTCGAAGAATAATACAGTTTCCGCAACAAGTTCTTGATTTCGTCTCGTCGAATACTCGAAGATGAGTTCAAACGATTGGCAGAAAAGATTTCGAGCTTGCATATTCGTCTAAGATTTCGCCAATGGTCACCGTAAGGGGACGAGCCGAGGGTGGTGTAGTCGTAGCCGATGTACTTGCCAACCCAGAAGTAAGGACGGTTGGCGAAAACGACGTCGTTTTTGGTTAAGCATTCCTCGACAACCGACGGGGATGATACGACAATCGCGAGGCGTGAACCAAGCCTGAGGGAAAAGATTGGGCCGTGTTTTTGCGAGAGGGCAAAGAGGGACCGGTTGAAGGGTTCCTTGAGGAGATGGAGATGGCCTAGAATTGGAAGAGTTGGTGGACTTGGTGGGAGATTCATGTGTTTACATCTTGTTCGATTCAAGAGCTTGGTGATAACAAAGATTAAAAGAATAAATATAAGCAAATATATTTCAATAAATTCCATGTTAAACATGACATGTAAGAAAGGGATTTTGAGATGATCAATTGCGGATTGAAGGACCCTTCTATAAAGACCTAGCAAAATGCGAAATTCTCTTATTTAATGCAAAATTGTAAAAATGCACATATTTATCACACGTAAAGGGATGAGTAATGGTTCGAAATTAGAGCTGATCATAGGTTGAGTTGATCGGGTTAGTGCAAAAAATCAGGTCTGAAATTAGAGCTGATCATGGGTTGGGTTGGCCTGGGTTAGTTCAAAAAATTAGGTTCATTTTTTAAGTCCAGCCAAACTTGATAAATGGGTCTGAAATTTTGTCAAAGTCTAATCCAAGTCTGACCTACCTGTATTAAATTTTTTAAGATTTTTTATATAAAAATAAATTTAAAAAATATAATACATTAAATAGACTAAAAATATTAAAATAAATATTTCTCAACAAATTGAAAATACATAAAAAAATATTTTTATACTTAAATAAACAATAACATAACAGTAACAAAGCAGCAACATAATAGCAGTAAACAACAACAAACAACAACATAATTGTTTTCTGTCAAATTCGGGTCGGGCCTGAGCAAAAAAAGTTTGCCTGAGGCTCAGCCTATTTTTTAAATGAGTCTTATTTTTTTGTTCAACTCCATTTTTTGAGCACATATTTTTATCCAAACCTTCCCACTTTTGAGTGAGCTTTTGAACCTTGACGGGTGGCCCGACCCATGATTAGGTGTATCCAAAATGTGAGGTATTTAGAAACATTAAATGTGTGAATCCCTATTTGATTAGTCGTAAGTATCACTTCAGTTTTAAATTAGTATTAGATAGGTTAAGTTCGATTAAAATTTTTATGTCTTTCAGCAATATCAATCCATTTCGACCAATACTAACTTGTAATGGTGTATACCAACATGTAATTTTAGCCGGTACAAAATTGTAATATTATATAATTCAAATTTTAATTTTTTTATTTTAACTAATTTTTTTATCTTTTATGATTATATTTAAAAATAAAATATAATCATTAAATTTATTTATTTAATTTTTTTATGTTACATTTGGCTATTAATATAAAAGCATGAGGAAAATTTTTATTTAATACTCATAAATTAAAATGGTTGGACATGAAATAAAAAATAATTAATGCAAATTTAAATTTGAAATCAAAATGATGAGAAAAGTAAAAAATAATACATTTTCAAATAAGCAGATTAGGATGTTGTTATTAGTGGTCGGGGCTAGGCTATTGTTACTGCTATTTGATTATGTTGGTGAATTTCTAGTAGTTTTTTGGTGCCATAAGTTGAATGGCATTTGTGATATATATTTCTTCTTCGTTGGGTTTTTCATGACAGACACGACATGCGAGAATATACAATTTTAAATGCTATTTTTTTTTTTAAATTTGGCGCTTCATCATGTTTGTACTTAAATATTATTGTTTAATGGGTTGTGTTGGCATTCAAGTTCGTTACTCTCACTAACTTTATAATTGTCTAGTTATATTGCTTCAGTTTTAGTATGCACAATTTTTCATGTGTGAATATTGTCTGGTTATATTTTGATTCTTTATCAATTTATATTTTGTATTGATTTGATTATAATTTATAATCATTTAAAAATATATTTATAATTATATTCTATTTATAAATGTAAAACTCTCAAGAAAATACCTTGCTTTAAATTAGAATTTAAATGGTTAGGTGCGTAGTGAACTTATTTCATTAATTAATGTTTAGTTAGAACTCAAATGGTCCTGATTTGCGTTTTGTTTTACAAGTATTGAATTAGGTAAAGTGTTATTACTCATTAATGCATTTGCTTTTTAATTTTAAATTGAGATAGATAGTTTACCTGAATAAAAGTCGCGTTTGTTGTATTTATTATTTAGGTTTTACCTTATTATTGTAATTTATCAAAAAAAAAATTAAAATGAATAGTTAAATTATGGCATTTAGTTTTGTATAATTGGTTGCTTCAATCCAAATTTTCGTTACAAAAATTATTAATATCATTTTGTAACTAATAACATGCTGCCATGTGTAAAAAAAAGTTAAAAAGAATAAAAAAATTTAAATTTCATTAATTAATGTTTAAAGACCTTATTTATTTAGAACTTAAATGGTTGTGATATGGTTTTATATAGGATTGAATTAGGTAAAGGCAGGGGTGAAGTCAGAACAATATTTTAGGGGGCCGAATGAAATTTTAATTTTTTATAGTTTATATCTTTATAATTTTTAAAGTATTAAATTGCATTTTTATAATTTTAGGAGAGGCCAAAGTGTAATTTTACCTTTACTAATTTAAAATTTTAAAAAATCTTAGAGGGCCTAAATGGCAATTTTTTATTTTAGGGGGCCGGGGCCCACGCCACCCCCTAGAATCGCCTCTGGTTAAAGGGTTTATTACTCATTAATGCATTTATTTTTTAGGTTCCGTTGGTTTTACTGGAAATGGCTTCTTAAAAATGCTTTTTGAAAAATGATTTACTTTTCCGAGAAAGTTAATATTTTCTAGTGTTTGAATGAATATATGTAAAATATTTTCAGGATATATATTTTCTGTCATTTGGCAAATATGCTGAAAATATTTCATAAAAATTGTTTCAAATGAAACAAACATACATTTGAGATTTTCTAAATTTAATACAAAAAACATTTTCCGAAAACCATTCTAAATGTCTGCCAATTGGAACACTTTTGTATCATCCTTAATTAGTAGGTAATGTTTTTTTTTTTTATTATGCTTAATTAAGTTATTATAGTATTATATAGGTTTAAAGTTTAAAAAAAGTGTTTTTTTTTTTTAAGAATCAATTAAGCTTTTCTGCCAAAAACACCTAATTAAGTTATCAAATTAATGATAACAACACATCAATTAAGTACTTTAACAAACATTTTCCATTGTTAATTGTTAATGTGTTGATGTGTCTGGTAACTACTATTCAATTAGTCATTTTGGTATTGACATGAAAGTCCACCTCAGAAAAAAAAGAGTTAAAAAATATAAATTAAATAAAAATTATTAAAAATAAAGTCCAAAATAACTTCAACAAAATGATGTCCAAATACATTTGAACCTGAACATCTATTTGTCTAAATTCATTATAAGTGTAGTTTTTTAAATTAAAAAAATTGGTGGAGCGACCTCTCCAGTCTCTCTCAATTTTGATATTGAGCAAATTAGTCTCTCTAAAAACTAGAGTAATTTAGTTCTTGTCAAATTTGAAAGTGAGCAACTAAGGACAATTAATCACAACATTAATGTATTCTATATATTGTACATACTTTTGACTGGTATAATTATAAATTAGCCCTTGATGTTTACATATTTTGTTAATTTGGTCTTGATTCTAAAAAAATCAACAAATTTAGCCTCAACATTTACACATTTGCTCAAATGTTGCTGGCTAAATTAGTTAAATTGGGATTAAATTGTCAAAATGTGTAAACTTTCAGGGCTAAATTTATTATTATACAAATCAAAATTATGTACAATTAACGGAAAACATTAATACCATGATTAAATTAAAGTACTACAATTTTTCTTTGAAAGAGGACCAATTTATTCAATATCAAAATTTCTTTTATTTTTACACATATTTACTTTCAAAGATTTAATTTAAATCTCTTGCCGAACTCTCAAATATATAAGACTAAAACCCTTTTAATCTACCATTAAAAATATATATAATCTAGTAAAGAATTATGTGTGGGATTGAAACACTCACATAGCATAGAGTAAAAATAATTGTTAGGTATCGGTTGAGTCTTAGTTCGATTGATATGGGTATTATTGTCAATGCAAGAAGACGTGAGTTCGAGTTCGTTGAAGTATACTATCCTCCTATTTTATGATTTTGGGAGGGGCTATGACTAATTTTAAGTATTGTGTCAAAAAAAAGCAGATATAATCAGAACCGAAATTATTAAAAAAATATATTTGTTAGGTACAAAGATTAAGACACTTGTAAAAATAGCATCAACTCCATTATTTAAGTTTTATCTCTAGTAATGGTCTTCTTTTTTCCATTATTCAATCCAGATTTTATTTTATTAATTTTTGTTTTATATTGGTTTTAGTTAAAGACGAATAACTCCCATATTAATATACATTTATGCTTATTAATATGTATTTTAAAGTAATGAATTTAATTCAATTAATACTTCATGATTCATGAATAAGCAAAGTTTAATAAATGCAAATTAATATTTTTCCTTTTATGGAAAAAACTTCCAAGTTTATGTCTATGTATATATGAAGTGATCTATACTTCGTGATTCATAAAAATATCCATTAATTAAGTGAGTTGTTAAAAGCATAGAAGAATCGATACACGTGAAAATTAAGCATCATTGATTGAAAATCGAATTTTTATTATTGTTTTAGTTGTTTTTTATATTGTAATATTTATGAGCGTATTTATTTTTTACATAAATTATTTATCTAATTGATGAATAATTTGTAAATATTAAAATCAATCATCATTGACATAATTTTCTACTTGATGTTTTCTTTTTCTTTAATTTTAGTAGATTAAAAGAGTATTAATCCCATGCTTTTGAGTGCTTAGTAAAAGATTTATATTAAAATTTTGTAACTAATAAAATTATGAAGTGTAATAATAGAAGAAAAAATAAAAATTAAGGGCTTTAATGGTAAAAGAAATTACTGATTGAGGGTTTATTTAACTATAAAATAAGTATAAAGGCTTATTTAAACATGCAATAGTTTGAAGGATTTTTTTTTTTTTTTTTGCTTATTAGCATGAGTTTAAGGTTCGATTTATATTTATTTTTCGTTGAGTTTTTCATGACAAACATGGCATGCAACTATTAGAATGACGAGAACATGCAATCTCGAATGCCATTTTGTTTTTAAAAATTTGGCGCTTCTTCATGTTTGTACCTAATTGCTATTGTTTAATGGGTTGTGTTGGCATTCAAGTTCGTTATCGTCACTAACTTATTTATTGTGACGTCATTTTGGCTATACTTTATAATTGTCCAGTTATGTTTCTTCAGTTTTAGTATGCACAATTTTCATATGTAAATATTATTCGATTATATTTTAAATTTTTTTATCAATTTATATTTTGTATTGATTTGATACCTTACTTTAAATTAGAATTTAAATGGTTAGGTGATTAGTGAACTTATTTCGTTAATTAATGTTTAGCTAGAACTCAAAAGGGTTGTGATTTGATTTTTTTTTTTTACAAGTATTGAATTAGGTAAAGTATTATTACTCATTAATGCATTTGCTTTTTAATTTAAAATTGAAAGGAAATAAATTTTTAATTTGATTTGATTTGATTTTTTAATATTATGTTGCCTCAATCCAAATTTCATTACAAAAATTATTAGTATCATTTTGTAACTAATAACACGCTGCCATGTGTCAAAAAGAGTTAAAAAGAATAAAAAATTTATAATTCATTAATTAATGTTTAGAGACCTTATTTAGTTAGAACTCAAATGGTTGTAATTTGCTTTTCTTTTCTTTTTTTCTTTTTTCTTTTTTTGGTTTAATGATAAATTTGGTCATTAAAATTTGCATATTTTGTTAAAATGACCCTAATTGTGTTTTTGAGCCTTTTTTGTCCATTAATCTTTGTTCCTTTTTTTTCAATTTGCTTTTTCTAACATATTTAATGAAAGTACCGTTAAAAAAATTAACAAGGATGATGTGGAATATTTTTAATGAGATGTAATTTATTACTAAGATAACCCTTTAAGATAATTACATGTGGAAAATAATAAAATAAATAATACAATAAAATAAGGAAAATAATAAAATAAATAATACAATAAAATAAAAAATAACTCTTAATTTAAAGAAAATAAACGTAATTATCTAAAAAAAAATTAACTCAATAGAAAAACTTCTCAGTAAACAAACGTATGAAAGATTGAAACTTTTTGAAAGAAAAGAAAATTTGAACCCTTGAATTTATTCATTAAATCTATTAGAAAAAGTAATTTAAAAAAAAAAACAAAAGTTGATGGCCAAAAAAGGCTCAAAAATACAATTAGGGCCATTTTGACAAAACATGCAAACGTTGGTGGCCAAATTTATCATTAAACCTTTTTTTATAAGTATTGAATTAGGTAAAGGATTATTACCCAGTAATGCATTCGTTTTTTAGACTCCGTTCGTTTTAATGAAAATGGCTTTCGAAAACTTATTTTTGGAAAATGACTTACTTTTCCGAGAAAGCTAATATTTTTTGGTGCTTGGATGAATCTGTATAAAATATTTTCTATTTGATAGATATCCATAAAATATTTCATAAAAGCCGTTTACAATTAAACAAACATACATTTGAGATTTTCTCATCTTTTCGTTGTTTAATTGAGTTTATTTTATATATATAAATTTAGATTTTACATTGTTCTTTGTAAAACAAACACGACATAAATATAATTGTCATAAAATATTATAGTGCAATTTCCTTTTAACAATCAAATTTTATTTTATAATAAGGAAATATTTTGTAATAATTAATGCCATATATAAAATAGGGTAAATTACACTAAAAGTCACCTAGGTTTCATTTCAGTCACTCAACTTTCAAAAAGTTACAAAACACTCCTTTTTGTCGCTTTCCGTCACAGACGTCACGGCAAAGTGACATGGCAGGTGATGGAGTCGTTGGTGTCAAAAAACCGTCTAGTTGGCCGTTACTCTCACTTAACAGCTCTACCAGCACCATTTTAGGGTTAGAGAAAAAGAAAAGAAAAAGAAGAAGAGGAGGAGGAGGAGGAGGAGGAGGAGGAGGAGGAGAAGAAGAAGAAGAAGAAGAAGAAGAAGAAGAAGAAGAAGAAGAAGAAGAAGAAGAAGAAGAAGAAGAAGAAGAAGAAGAAGAAGAAGGAAAAATAGAGATCCCTGAAGTGATTTGGGGAAACTGTTAATCAATTTCAAGGGCTAGGAACATCCTTAAATCCTGGCAAAGCTTCATATGGAGCAGTTCCTAAGTTCCTATTAAGTTTTTGATCAACAACTTGGGAGAGTCTACTTCCATGGCTACATCTGAAAGTAGAAGCAGAATTAGGGCCAAGAAGAGGGGCATTATCAATTAGCAGCCTATGATTACCCACGATATCACTGCTTCTGGAGTGGGAGAGATTACTCAAAGGAGGAGCAGACGAACCCCAAAATTCACGATTCTCAGACGACTTAGATGGCTTTCGAGGAAACCTGCCTAGTATCTGCTTGATCATATCCAAATCAAAATAAAGAACCAAATCCAAAATGAACCTACCGTTATTCAATTTTCCTCTACAACATAACCTAGTCCATTAAGAGAAGGGAACTTCAACTCCAAAATCAGAGAAGAAAACCCTATAAACTATCACAGAAGTAGAAACCTCTATCAAGATGTAATTTTGGAAAACCCCAAAAGTATCTACCAAAGCAAACACTCTTGTTCTTACCAATCATACTATACCCAAAATTTGACAACTTCTTTTGCTCAGTACAACTATAAAACAGAAAGATAACACCTTTTGACTTAACTTCAACAGAAATAAAAGAAGAAAAAAAATCCACTTAAAACTGGAAGGCAAAACTACAAACTTCAAGAATTAAGAAAAAGCTCCAAGATTCTAATTCTATGTAGTTCCTCGTTACCTCTTCTTCTCCAAATCAGCAACCAAAGTCAGTTGGGTCAAATGATGACAGGATCTGGGTTTTATCAAAAACACCAAATTAGCATCAATCATGGAAACTATGAACCAATATATATATATATATATATATATATATGAACTATAAAAGGTGATGAACTGAAATAAAAGATAACATAACAAAAAAAAGCAAAAATAAGATAGAAGACAAAAGCAAACCCAGAAGAGAGGATAGCCCTTGAAACTTAAAGAAAGGTATAATAACTTGTGAAAATAAAATAAAATAAAATAAAGAACACACAAATTTTTACGTGGAAACCCTTTCGGGAAAAAACCACAGGCAGAGGAGAAGAAAATTCACTATGTCGAATTCGAATTAATACAAGAGGAATAGACTATGTCTATTTATAGGCTTGTAAAGCCATATTCTAGTAAGACTGAAACACCTTATTCTAATCAATATCAAATAGATGGAATTTAATAAGGTTTAAAAAACCTTATTCTAAAAATAAAATAAAAGAAGTGTAATTCTATATGAATTCTTCTTTTATTTTATTTTACCACTGTATTTTATTTAAATAAGGATTCGGGTCATTTAATTCTAACAATCTTCACCTTGACACGAATTCTCAACGAACAAGTTTTTCTTCACGAACTCTCAACGAACAAGTTCTCCACATCTTCCATAAAACCCCTTAAGGGTTTAACTTCAACAATGAACACCAACCAAGTTTAAGCAATGCTCAAACTTGGTTATAGGAAGTGACTTAGTCATCATATCTGCAGGATTTTCATGAGTACTAATTCTGCTCACAACAATATCACCACGAGCAATAATATCACGAACAAAATGATATCGAACATCAATGTGTTTTGTTCTCTCATGAAACATTTGATCTTTTGTAAGAAAGATGGCACTCTGATTGTCACAAAATACTGTACTGATTTGAAGGTCTTCATTGAGTTCACTAAAGAGTCCTTTCAACCAAATAGCTTCTTTACAAGCTTCATGTCGTTATATACTCAAACTTTCATGGTAGACAAAGCGATCAGTAGTTTGCAAAGTGGCTTTCCAACTGATTGCACAACCTCCAATTGTAAAGACATAACCTGTGAGAGATCTTCTTCTATCAAGGTCTCCAACAAAATCAGCATCAACATACCCAATGACTCCATCTTCAGTTCTTCCAAACTGTAAGCAAACATCAGTAGTACCTCGTAAGTATCTTAAAATCCACTGAACTGCTTTCCAGTGTTTTTTATCGGGATTCGCCATATATCTGCTAACTGCACTGACTGCATATGATAAATCTGGACGTGAACAAACTATAGCATACATGAGAGATCCACTGCACTAAAGTATGGAACATGTGACATGTACTCAATCTCATCATCTGATTGTAGAGACAAAGCCGATGAAAGTCTAAAATGGGCTGCTAAAGGAGTACTAACAGGCTTAGCACTCTGCATATTGAATCTGCAAAGAACTTTCTCAATGTACCCCTTTTGACTTTGGTACAATTTACTTGTTTTTCTATCTCTGAGAATCTCTATACCAAGTATCTTCTTTGCTGGTCCTAAATCTTTCATCTCAAATTCTTCACTTAGTTGGGCTTTGACCTTTTCTTATCTCTCTTTTATCTTTTACTACTATCAACATGTCATCAACATAAAGAAGTAGATACACAAAAGAACCATCACTGTTTTTCTTAAAGTAAACACAGCTATCAAAACTACTTCTTTTGAAATCATGAGAAGTCATAAAGGAATCAAACCTCTTGAACCACTGTCTTGGTGACTGTTTCAAACCGTAAAGGGACTTTTTCAGCAAGCAAACATAGTCCTCTTTTTCTAAGACTGTAAAACCTTATGGTTGTTGCATGTAAATGTCCTCCTCAAGTTCTCTATGCAAAAATGCAGTTTTTACATCTAACTGCTCAAGCTCTAAATCATGCATGGCCACAATACCAAGCAAAGCTCGAATCGAACTATGCTTAACAACTGGGGAGAACACATCTGTGAAGTCCACTCTTGGAATTTGACTGTAACCCTTTGCAACAAGTCTTGCTTTATATCTGGGTTCTTCAACTCTTAGAGTCTCTTCTTTCTTTTTAAACACCCATTTACAATGAACAACTTTTTTACCTTTAGGAAGTTTCACAAGATCCCATGTTCTGTTTTTGTGGAGTGATTCCATCACCTCTTGCATAGCAAACATCCACTTTTCTGAGTCTTTACAGCTAACCGCCTCAGAATAATTAGATAGCTCTTGATTCGCATCTATATCTTCAGCCACATTTAAAGCATAAGCAACTAGATCAGCCTCGGCATACTTCTTTGGAGGTTTAATTTCTCTTCTAGTTCTATTTTTGGTGATAGAGTATTATGGTGAAGAAGCAACTCTATTCTCAATTTTTGTACTGGCTTGAGGAGTCGACTCTGTATTAATCTGATGCTCCACCTGGTTTTGATTTTCTTTATTGGAAGAGTCTTTAAGAGATAAGTTAGGTAGCATAGTAGTTTCATCAAAATCAACATCTCTGCTAATCACAACTTTTCTATTTTCAGGACACCATAACTTATACCCTTTTACACCAGCTTTCTAACCAAGAAAAACACATTTAATGGATCTTGGTTCCAATTTTCCATTATCAACATGAGCATACACAGGACACCCAAAGATCTTTAAATAAGAATAATTAGTAGGTTTACCAGACCATACCTCTTGTGGAGTCTTTTTCTCAATGGCAACGGATGGAGATCGGTTGATCAAAAAACATACAGTAGAGGCTGCTTTTGCCCAAAACGACTTCGGTAAGTTGGCATTTGACAACATACATCGAACCTTTTCCATGATCGTTCTGTTCATTCGTTCTGCAACGCCGTTTTGCTGTGGAGTATGATAAATTGTCAAGTGTCTCACGATCCCTTTTGACTTGCACAATTTATTAAACTCATCAGAACAGAACTCTAAGCCATTGTCTGTGCGGATGTATTTTATTTATTTTCCCGTTTGTTTTTCAATCATAATTTTCCAAGACTTAAATGTGGAAAACATATTGCTTTTCTGCTTCAAGAAGAACACCCAAACTTTTCTGGAAAAATCATTAATAAGTGTTAGCATATAATTAGCTCCACCTCTCGAAGGCACTCTAGATGCCCCTCACAGATCAGAATGAATATACTCCAATGTTCCCTTCGTGTTATGGATTCCTCTGGTGAATCGAACTCTCTTTTGCTTCCCAAAAACACAGTGCTCACAGAAATTTAGTTTGCAAATTCCCTGCCCATCAAGAAGTCCTCTTTTGCTCAATTCCACCATGCCATTCTCACTCATATGCCCTAGGCGCATATGCCAAAGTTTAGTAATATCATCATCTGATAAGGAAGAGGAAGCAACAGCTGCATCACTAGTAACAGTAGAACCCTGCAAAACATATAACTTGGCAGTCTTTCTTTGCCCTTTAATCACAACAAGGGAACCTTTGGAAATCTTTAAAACCTCACTTTTAGCTGTGTATCTGTACCCTTTTGAATCAAGAGTACTCAACGAAATTAAATTTCTCTTTAATTCTAGAACATGTCGCACGTCACTAAGTGTTCTGACAACTCCGTCAAACATCTTAACTTTAATTGTTCCAACACCTGTGATTTTACACGAAGCATTATTTCCCATCAAAATAACACCTTCAGACACTGTTTCGTAAGTTGTAAACCAATCTCGATTGGGACTCATGTGGAAGGTGCAGCCTGAATCAAGTATCCACTCTTCGCTTACTTTAGAATCATGGACAGAAGCGACTAGAAGTTCACCATCGCTGTAGTCTTCTACAACATCAGCTTCACTGAAATTTTCTAGTTGTTTTCCCTTTTGATTCGCAACCTCCCTTTTAATCTTGTTATGTAGCTTATAGCACTCAGATTTAATGTGCCTTTTTTTCTTGCAGAAGTTACAAGTTTTACCTCTGTTTGAAGACTTCGATCTACTCTTAGATTTACCGCGAGGATTCCATTCCTGTGTCCTTCCACGATCATTATCAGCATTCTGATCTTGTCTCTCACGAGCAATGAGACTCTCTCCTTGAGAGTCGGGTTTAACCACAAGATGCTTCATCTTATCATACGAGGTCAAAGAATCATAAACCTCATCAACTGTGAGAGACTCGCGACTATATAAAATCGTGTCTCTAAAGGTTGAATAAGGTAGGGGCAACGAACAAAGTAGAATCAACCCTAGATCTTCCTTATCATATTGAACCTCCATGGCCTCCAAGTTTGAGAGAATTTCTTTAAACACTGTTAAGTGTTCGTGTACAGACCCACATTCCTCCAAACGATGAGCATAAAGACACTGCTTCATATGCAACTTGCTTGTTAGAGTTTTTGACATACATATTTGTTCTAGCCTCTTCCATAATGCAGCGGCGGTCTTCTCTTTCATCACATCTTGTAAAATTTCGTTGGACAAATACAGATGTAATTGTGTTAATGCCTTTCGATCTTTACGCTTCTTCTCTTCATTTATTAAATTCGAAGGCATCTTATCTATCCCTAGCAGGGCATCTTCTAGATCCATCTGCGCAAGAACTGCTTGCATCTTAATCTGCCACAACGCAAATCTAGTGTTGCGATCCAACTGCAAAATTTCATACTTCAAAGACGCCATTACCGTGATCGAGATAAAAAACTTGGAAGCTCGGATACCAATTTATGAAAATAAAATAAAATAAAGAACACACAAATTTTTACGTGGAAACCCTTTCGAGAAAAAACCACGGGCAGAGGAGAAGAAAATTCACTATGTCAAATTCGAATTAATACAAGAGGAATAGATTATGTCAATTTATAGGCTTGTAAAGCCATATTCTAGTAAGACTGAAACACCTTATTCTAATCAATATCAAATAGATGGAATTTAATAAGGTTTAAAAAACCTTATTCTAAAAATAAAATAAAAGAAGTGTAATTCTATACGGATTATTCTTTTATTTTATTTTACCACTGTATTTTATTTAAATAAGGATTTGAATCACTTAATTCTAACATAACTTGATGCAGAAGTTGAACACAAATTTAACTTGCCACATCAGCTGGTTAACTTTCCACGTTAGCTGTCCCGTTAACACCCTAACAGAAACTGTTAATCAGTGACTATGTTGTCACTTTTTTTTATAACATTAGTGACTATTTTGTAACTTTTCAAAAGTTGAGTACTGAAATGAAACCTAGGTGGTTGTTTTATTAGCTACTCCAAAGTTGGGTGACTGTTGGTGTAATTTACCCTATAAAATATTATATTATTATTAAATAAATTTCGACCGAGGGTTAGGGAGCCCTCGAGCTAGAAGAAGGTTTCAGCAAGTGCTAAAAGTCAATCGTCCCTATGTGGTCTTCTTGATAGAGACTAAGTTGAACTATAGAAGGATAGAACGTGTTCGATGTTAGTGTGGCTTTCATAATGGTATTGATGTACTGTCTGAGGGTACGACAAGTGGGTTGTGTATAGGATGGAAGGAAGGAATTATAGTAAATATGAGGAGTTTCTCGATCAATCATATTGAAGTGGAAGTTGAAGAAGAGTCTGTTAATAGGAAGTGGAGATTTACAAAATTTTATGGGTCTCTTAATGCTCGTTTAAAGGAGGTGACTTGGAATCTGTTAAAGACTTAAGGTGAGATAGCAGTTTACCATGGTTGGTTGGAGGGGACTTTAATGAGATACTGTATTAGTTTGAAAAGATGGGAGGGGTGGTAAGTGAAAGAGAGAGAATGGAGGGATTTAGAGAGACTTTGGAACAATGTCAACTTGAGAATTTGGGGTTTACTAAGTTGTGGCTTACATGAGGAAGGGGAAATTTTGAGAACAATAATATTAGGGAGCAGCTTGTTTGTTTTGTGGCAAACATGGATTGGTGGATGTTATTCCCAAATTATAAGATCAAGCTTCTGGGGCACTCTTTTTCGGATCATTGCCCATTATTGTTGGATACAGATGTTGATGTCTAGGGTCCTAAAGTACAGAGATTTTGATTTGAACAATAGTGGCTGCTAGAAGATTCCTGTGAAGAGGAAATTCAATGCCTATGGAACAATAGCAGAAAAGAGGTTTCGGATCATCTTAAGGATCTTGGAGATGGTCTATTACGTTGGGCACGAAGATTAAAAAAGGATAAGAGATTTAGAGGAAAGGGTGATGGATTTTAATAAGAAGGAACGAACGAATGGGATACTTGGTGACTTAATTGAAGCAAAGTTGGAACTCAATATGGAGATAGATAAAGAGGAATTATATTGGGAGCAAAGGGTGAGAGCAATTTGGTTAAAGAATGGGGATCAAAATACGGCTTTTTTCAACAGATTTGCTTTACAGAGGCAGATAATCAATCATATTAAGAAGTTTAAAAGGGAGGATGGATCGGTAACGACTAATATAAATGAGATGGCCAAGATTGCGAAGGATTATTTCTTTAATCTATTTTCAGCAAGCGAGGAACTTGGAGGGTGCTTTAGAGGAAGTGAAAAGATGTATAATGGAGGTTATTGCACCCATACTTGACAATAATTTTAATTAAGTTTGAATTGATCCAAATTAAAATTCACCTTGTTCAAATCCAACTAAAATTGGACTGAGTTTATTGGACCGACAAAGTAGTCTAACCGTTAGATAGGTTTACTAGGGTACATCTTTTAAATTATTACAATAGTAACATTATCAATTGAGCTAAGACTCAATCGACACATATTATTAAATTATTGTAATTCACATGTATTAATGTCATCTTTATTATCTTCTTCATAATTTCAAATTCAAAAATTGATATTCGAATATTGCTCTTTCCATCATTCTTCTTCCAAAGCAAATGCAACAACGGGACTTCTCACTTGATGCAACCCATCGTCCCAAATCAAAGCACCCGAAAGCATCATGTTGGTGATGTTGTTGCCATCAATTTTAGCTTTAACTTTCACAATAAATGATTTCATTTCCCCAATAGCCTTGAATCCAAGCAAATTCGGTCGAACTTTGATTTCGAGTCCTGGAGGAGCCTTCACCGTTGCCTTATAAATTGAAACACCCGAGCCAACATTCGTCACCGTTCTATGAAACACTCGCCTTGTAGATTTTCCAGGAGTTGCTGACAAAGCAAACGATGGATAATTTAGATCCCATGCTGTCCCATTAATGGAGTCCGAGCACTTGCTTCGATCTCCGGTAACAAGTCTAACAGTTTCCGTATCATATCCTTGATCACATAGAAATTTAACGTAATCGATCTCTCCGGCATCATAAATCAACCCGGGATCCAGCGCTGAGGAAGGAACCAAATGGCCTGATCCGAATGCGAACTCGGCATCGGTGTTGGTCTCGAGACTTAATGGAACAGCTGCAGTAACAAGAGCCAAAATCAGGATAAAATTATATGCGGTGCTTTATGAGCTTGCTTTTTGAAGCAATACCTGTAGTCATTAGAGCAGATTTAATTGCAGCAGGTGACCATGTCGGATTAAACGATTTGATGTAGGCTGCTGCAGCGGTTGCATGAGGGCAAGACATCGATGTGCCGGAGAGTATGTTATATGGAACAATCCGATTGTCACCTTCGTAGCCAGTTATAGTTGTCCCTTGAGACCATGCTGCCAAAATGTCGACCCCGGGCGCAGTCAAATCCGGCTGCATACACATAAATTAAGATGTCCAAAGTCCGGAACGGATGATACATCGAAAACAACATGAGAAATTCAACGAATTCACCTTTAGAATGTCGTACGTAATAGGGTTAGGCCCTCTTGATGAAAATGAAATCACATATGGAGCTTGTTCATCCTTTTCTTCAATACTTTTCAATATTTTTGCTTTCGGTTTTCTACTAAAACATGGCAAGAAATATAGTTCAATAATTTATTTAACAAATTCACTAATGAAGAATTTTTATTTTCGAAAACGAACCTTGTTGTGTTCAAGTAGGTCAAGACATCGGTTCCATCATCGGACCCCAAGCATGAAACGGGTAATGGAAAATTGAAGGCCGAATCCAAGTAATACTGCATTATAGCAGCAACAGCTCCTGCAGCTGATGGACCTTCACCACTATTTACAGAATCACAAAGAACAATCTTCCCTTTAACTAATGCCTTATCCAGTGAGTCTCCCGAGCAATACCTTGCATTTCAAGTAACATTTTTTCTTAATTATAAACATTCGTAAAACAAACCCGAAGTCAACTTCATGATTCGTAAAATTACTCGTTATGTTACCTCGATTCGGAGCTATCGTATCCTTTTTTAGTATTTGGGGCATCTCCGCCATATATGAGAGGGTACAAATTGTGTTTGAGCTCAACAGTATTTATAGATGTTCCCTAAAATATGTACTTGATATTAGAATTTGTAAAACATGGAGTTAATATATGAAATTTGGGGTTTTTTCAAAAACTTTTTTACCTTGTAAATTTCACCATTACCCAATTTCACCTCAGTGAAAAATTTTCTATCTATGGTACTCGCAGCTACTGAGAGGGACCAAGGTGAAACATTTGTGATACTTGCAAGCTGAGGTCCTGAATTACCAGCAGAATTTGATGTGAGGATTCCGTTTTTCATCGAATGGAAAGCTCCAATAGCGATGGAATCGTTGAAATAATCAATCGCGAATGAACCTCCGACGGAAAGCGAGATTATGTCAACACCATCGGCAATTGCATCATCAAACGCTGCGAGGATGTCCGCATCAGAGCAACCATCGGCCCAACATATCTTATAGACTGCGATTCGAGCTGAGGGAACCCCTCCTCTAGCTAAACCCGAAGCAAGACCGGATAAGCTTGCCTTGTGTACCAAGGCACCGGCTGCTGTCGAAGATGTATGACTCCTATGGCCTTCCGAATCTCTTGGTGATTGGATATCTGTTGGATGGAAGTTTTTATCAGCCTTATAGTATCGAGCTCCAATGATTTTACTGTGAAAAATTGAATAAAAAATTGTCAAAATCGATCAGGGTTTCGATTTAGTTTTCGGGATTTCAATAGAGTATTTACTTGCTGCAAGTGAAATTTGATGATCCTTGGCAAATGCCTTTCCATTTTTTTGGAGGTGGACCAAATCCTTCATCGTTGAAACTTTCAGATTCCGGCCAAATTCCGGTGTCTAACATTCCAATAATGATATCACTTTCAAGATTTGTTCTTGTAACATTTTTGGAGAATCCCATGAAATCCCATGATCTTGTTGTGTGAAGCTGTTTCATTTGATTAGGGAACACTGAGACAATCCCTTTCATGTCTGAAATTCAATTAAAAAACTCCATTATTAATGTAATAACCTTAAATAATAATGATCCTATAAAAGAACTAAGCTAAACATACTGGCCAATTTATGAGCATCATCATTGGTCAACTTGGCAACAAATCCATTGAAGCTCCTATGGTAGCTATGAAGCAAAGAGCTTGATCCACCACTGTTGAAAATTCATGTCGTCATAAATATTATTTCTTACATGCTATCGAACCTATTTAAAGTTGCCTTTTTTTTTTTTTTTTTTTTTTTTTTTTCTTTGTTGAAATTAAAAGGGTTAATATACTATTTGGTATTTGAATTTAATTTTAATGTTCAATTTAGTACTTGAGTTTGGCTTCAATGTTCATTTTGGATTGGGTTTCAATTTGAACATCGAAGCCAAACTCAGGTACCAAATTGGGACAAAAAAGACTAAGGTACCAAATTGAAAATTGAAACCAAACTCAAGTACTGAATAACATATTAACGCAAATTAAAATTGCTATATTAAAGGCTACCAAAGGAGTGAGTATAATATATGTCTAATTCTAGTTTTAGCCCCTCTATTAAATTTTGACTTAGTTTAGTCTTCTACTTTTTTAATATTACTACTGTTTTCCAATTGATAACATGTTAGTAGCTTCCGTTAAGTGACACACGTGGATTTTCTTTGTTGTTATTCAATTACACATAGCCACTTAAAAATTCAATTGACTGCTTAGGACTGTTTTAAAAAAAATCCAATCCATCATTTTAACGTAAGCAATTAATGGTGTCACCGGTTTAGGTCTACTAGTAACTTAAGAGTATAAGAATTAAATTTCAAATTTTAGCATAATAGAGGGACTAAAACCATAATTAAACCATGATATATATATAACCTGCCAAGAACTTGTTCTAGGATGTTAATGTGAAGCCTTTCTGCAGAGAATTCCCCATTGGGACGTTCACCCATATAAACAATATAAACCTGCAAAAGCTTCAAAAACCACAATCAAACATACATATACATATACATATAAACAAACACATGTATTAAAGAAAGCTCAAAGAAAATAGTTTTTTTTTGCCTTTCGATCATCATCGGACACTGCCTGGGAAATAATGAATATACAAAAAATGAAGATGAAAAGAAAAACCGATGTCGAAGATGACTTGGTTGCCATTAAAATCCACTGCACTTTGCTTGTATATGATTGTATGAACTTTAAAGCTTTATATATGGTGGAAATTGAAACTATGAACCCTCATTATTTTTTGGATCATGTGGGATCCCAGATTTCTCAAACAGCTATTATGTATTGTTAAGCTCGCCTCTAGGTGTTCTTTAAATATTGAGACCGTCTAAAGACGGTGGTCTTTACAATGTTTTTGTTGTTCCAAAGCTTGCTGGCAATGATACCAGAATATGTTGAAAATGCTTGAGGAAAAGTCCAACTTTTGGGGTTAATATATGATTTTGGTTTCAATGTTTAAATTGGTATTTGAGTTTAGTTTTAATGTTTGATTTTAATGTTTAATTTTGTATCCAAACCAAATGACATCATGTAGCCTAGAGGTGTCCATGAGTAGATTAAGACCTGGTTCCAAAATATTTTTCAAGTCGAAACTCACCCGAAAAGCTCGTTTTACTATTAAAAACATATTTTTAATTACTATTTTATATATTTTTATAATTACACCTTTGGACAGGTCTATAAATATCTGACATTACACACTAATTAAAAAAATATAGGTAGTTAATTGGGATAAAGAAAAATCTTAGATACATTGAACATTGAACAACTTATGTACTTAACCGAGATAAAAAAAAAACTCAAATATCAAATTAAAAAAACTCAAGTATCAAAATAAACATTAAAACTAAAAACTTAATTACTCAACAAAAAACTCATGTGCAAAATTAAATATTAAAAGCAAACTCGAATAATATATTAATCTTTTTTCCTGCTGAGTGGAGAAAAGCCATAAAATATGAAAGATTCCAGGGAAGAGTTGTTCATTCTGCACTGAAACATTATAAAAATTTCTCATCTTCATACTCTATTTTACTTGTATTTCAGGTAAATTATTCAACCTCCATGACCTATCAATTCAGCGAGTAGGACTATAATAAAAAATTATTATTCGTTTAAAATAAAATTTTAGACTTCAATATTCAAAATTTCCAAGTTTATACTATATATTTTTTCTTTTATGTAATGTATTATGTAATTAATATAGTATAAAAATTAAATATATTGTGCTATAATGTAAATATTAAAATATATATTATGTTATTTGTGTTTAAAATTAAATTAAGTCACTGGACTATTAAAATTATTGGTGTATGCCATTCTTTGCTCACGTCTACACTAATTGGAAGCTCTTTCTCCCCTACTCTTCAATAGTATATTTTTTTTTATGAAACAACTTTGAACATCATGAATTTGTGAACTAAAATCCAAACAATTTTTTTTTTCAATCTCCAACACCGACTGTTAGATTGGCATGGATCTAAAGTATGTTCTTTTACTCGTCGATGGGTACGGGTCCACTGTACTGATCTTTGAATTGTCTCTTGGAGCTCGCCAGCTAAATTTCATTTTTCTTTAGAAAAAAAAAACTTAACAACTCAGTGACTTATTTAAAAAACTTTTAAATAGTTTAGTGACTTAAATGATATCTTTTGAATAGTTCAATGTCATTTTATATCATTTTTAAGTTAAGTAACCAAAACTCAGAGATCAATAGGGAAATTTGGGCCAATATAATTTAAGGTCCAATTTATTAATAAAGCCTTGATGATAAAATACATTTGTATTCATTTATTGAGGAGTAATTTCAATTTCTCCATTGATTTCTTATTCAAAATCAATATGTACATACATTGAGATTATCAATACTATTAGCAATCCCCTTAGTTTTATTACTGGTAATCGAGATCATGGATTAAAAGGCAACAACGGGACTCCTTACTTGATGCACACCATCATCCCATACCAAAGTACCCGAGACCATCGGAAGACCAACCTTCACTGCAACCGTAACAACAAACGATTTCTTTTCTTCAATGGACTTGAACGACAAAACATTTGGCTTAACTTTGATGTCGAGTTCCTTTGGAGCATTAACGATGGCATTATAAGTCGAAACCGGCGATCCGACATTGGTTACGGTCCTATGAAAATCACGACTGAAGTATGTATCATCTCCCGAGAGACTAACAACTAATGCGAATGTAGGGTAGTTTAAATCCAATGCACTTCCATTTGTTGCTTTCGTGCAACCAGTTTTATTATCTCCTGTAATAAGGCGAAGTTGTTTCGAACTATACCCTTGTCCGCACAAAAATTTAATATAATCAATCTCCCTAGCATCGTAGACCAATCCTGGATCGATGGCCGATGATGGGTTTATAAGACCAGACCCATACGCGAACTCGAGATCGGTATTTGTATTAGGACTCATCGGCCATGCTGTAGCAAAACAGAGAAAGATATTGGTTAGTAACCATATATAAGATTCATCAATTGCAAATATGGTAGTAGTACCTGTTGTCATTAGAGCTGATTTAATAGCCGAAGGAGACCAAGTCGGATGAAATGATTTGACATAAGCCGCTACAGCGGTCGCGTGCGGGCAAGACATTGAAGTACCTGAGATTATATTGTATGGAACTATTCTTTTATCATTTATGACCCCTGTCACGGTCGTAGCCTCCGACCACGCTGCTAATATGTCAACTCCTGGTGCTGTTATATCCGGCTGCAATTTATATTCAAATGTTACGAACTTTGAAAATTGATCAAAGGGGTTGATTATTATAGATTCAATTTATACCTTGAGGATGTCAAGTGAAAGAATATTGGGTCCTCTCGATGAAAACGAAGCAACATAGGGAGCAAGTTCGTCTTTCTCCTCGGTACTCCGAAGTATTGTTGCTTCTGCTTTCCTACACAATTAAATGAAGCAAAGTTAGTGAAATACAATAAATTATGATACTGATCATGAAGTTATAGTGATGCTACTTCATGGTATAAATGTAGTGTAATACTTCACTTCCGTCAATTAATTTGAGAACCGAAACACCCAAGGGGAAAGTGTAGGCGAAATCCTTGAACTAAAATTATCTGATGATCCATCGAATTATAAATAAATTAATTTTGTAAACAAACTAAAACACTAGCAATTGGATTCTGATGGTCCATTGGTATATTTGTATTCATGATGGTAAAAATCGTCACTATATGTTTAGGGTTATAATAGGAATTTGACCATATAAAAACATTTACTGACAATTCATACTGCTTCTATACGTTCAAGGAGATAGATCAGAATTTTACTCAAATATATTGACGACTTTACTGTCAGTATAGGTATTAGAAAATCAACTATAATGGATGGTACCTATACCGACAATTGCTATGTACGATTAAACTATCGGTATAGACTTTTAAATCTATTCCAACAGTCGCGTTTTTGTCAAAAAGGAAAATCTGTATGGATGTTACATGGTTATTCTTTTGTCAGAATACCCATTTTGATCTTCGTCAGTATATTTTTGACCTTTACCGACGGTTTTGTTTTTTAGCATGGTTTCTGATCCGTTACTATTTCGCAGTTTGTTTGTAGTGCATATTAGTGAAATTCAATAATTTATGATACTGATCATATACTGATCATGAAGTTATAGTGATGATACTTCGTTGTATTAATGTAGTGCAAAATGTCACTTCCGTCAGTTAGTCCGAGAACCGAAACAGGTAACACGAAAGTGTAGGCGAAATCTTTGAATCCATCGTCTCGAATTAGAGCACCAACAGCTCCCGCCTGTAATGGTCCCTCCATGAAATCCAAGTAATCACAAAGAACAATTTTTCCCTTTACCAAGGTCTCATTCAAGGAGCCTGGCAAGCAAACCCTGCATTTATTTTACAATGAATTTCTATTTTTTTCTATGAAATTAACCGAAGAATTGCAGCGAATATTACCTGGATTCTGATGAACTATATTTCGGAGCATCAGCGCCCCATATGAGAGGATAAAATTTACTCTTAAGATCGAAAGTATTTACCGAAGTTCCCTATGAATGACAAGGTAATTTTATCAGTATTGCCAATACAGACTGTAGTAAAATAACATGAAATCAACGTTAAAAAGTATCATAGAGGCCTATATACTAAGAGTCAAATTGCATTTTGTCCCTTTCACTAAAAATATGGGTAAATTAGTACTTTTACATTAGATCAAAGAACATATTGATCTTTCTGTTAAAAATTTCATATATTTCTATAATTAAAAATGATTCATAAGTTATAATGAGGTACATGTGGACTATTTGATTAATCCATCAACTATGCCGGCTTTTAATAGTAGAAACGGAATAAATTTTAATATAAAGGATCAGTTTGATCTTTGATCTAACATAAGTGGACTAATATACTTATTTTTTGAGTAAAAGAGGAAAAATGCAATATAACTTCTAACATGGGGGAAGCCAGGGGGTGGCATGGGCTCCGGCCCCCTCTAAAATGTAAATTTGTTCTTTTGGCTCTTAAAATTTTTTAAAAATTTTAAATTAGTAAATGTAAAATTGTACTTTGGCCCCCCTTAAATTATAAAAATTTGATTTAATCATTTACAAATTATAAAGATATAAACTATAAAAAATTAAAATTTTATCCAGCCCCATAAAAATTTGTTCTGGCTTCGCCCCTGACTTCTAAAACCAGAGACTCCATAATATTTTTACCGAAATGGACAAGTCTGTTTTATTACCTTGAAAACTTTACCATTACCCAATTTCACCATAGTTTGAAATCTTTTATCTATGGTACTTGCACCTACTGAGAGAGACCAAGGGGAAATGTTTACAACAGAAGCATAAAAAGGACCATCGTTACCAGCTGAATTCGATGTTAGTATTCCGTTTTTCATCGAATGGAAAGCTCCGATAGCGATCGAATCACTGAAATATTCCAAAGCAAAGAATCCTCCGACCGAAAGGGAGATCATGTCAACTCCATCTGCAATAGCATCATCGAATGCTGCGAGAATGTCTTCATCGTAACATCCATCGTACCAACAGATTTTGTATACTGCGATACGAGCTGATGGCACTCCTCCACGAACTGTCCCTGCACGAAATCCGTATAAACTTGCCTTGCTAACTACAGCACCAGCAGCTATCGATGCAGTGTGACTCCCATGACCTACGGAATCTCTCGGAGACTGCAAATCTTCCAAGGGATAATCTCCTTTAGCTCGATAGTATCTTGCCCCGATGATTTTACTGCATGTGATATTGGAAATTTTGCTAAGATTTTATATCATAATATATATAATTTATGTATAAGTACATATATTCAATCATATTTACTTGTTGCAAGTGAAATTAGACAACTTTTGGCAACTGCCCTTCCATTTCTTCGGAGGAGGACCAAATTCTTTATCTTCAAAACTTTCCGATTCAGGCCAAATCCCTGTATCGAGGACAGCTACTATGATGTCGCTTTCTAACACTGTTCGTCTAGAATGTTCAAAGAAGCCGACGAAGTTCCACGATCTTGCCGTGTGGAGCTCCTTCTTTTGGCTTTGGAAAACAGAAACAACCCCTTCCATGTCTGAAATAAAGTTCTATATTCATTAGTACGGTTGAGACTTGAAAATTTTTACATTTCAATCCAAATTCCTATGTTATACAGTTTCGATTAGACTTGTCGAACGTTCATAAGGGAGGGTGATAAAAATATTAAGATTGAATAAAAAATATGACGCAATGCCAACAAACCAGCCAATTTCTCTGCCTCGCCATTGGTCAATTTGGCGGCGAAGCCGTTGAAACTCCTTTGGTAACTATGTAGCAGTAACTCCGATGCGCCGCTGTTAAATTTTAAATGAATTTTAGTCAATCTCAGCTAATTATTTAACCTTACCGGTAATGTTTGTGACAAATTTACCTTCCGACAACTTGTTCTAGCATGTTATTATGAAGAGTTACAGCTGAAAATTCACCCTTTGGAAGGTCACCCATGTATACTATATGTACCTGAATTCAACAAACTTAACCATTCAATGAAAACATTTTTACTATTCGAACTCAAATGAAGTGTCGAAGTAACATAGCTAATGCATAAGGGACTTATGTGCCTTTCGATCATCGGATGCCGCCGCACGGGAGCTAACTGCCAGCAAGGTGCAAGCAAAAGTGATTAGCTTGAACCATTGCAAAAGAGAAGCTTGAATCGCCATTGGAGAGATTTTTGCCGATAGATTAAGCAGTGTGCAAATATGGGGTTTATATAGGCAGTGAATGTAGTGGGAATTGTTGGAATTTTTTTACTTTGTTAGTCCCGCCGACAAACGAAAGCTTCTAAAAGCATCATTTTACTATGTTCTTGTTGCAAAGCTTAGTTGTGTATGATGTTCGAAATAACATAAAATGGACTTGAGATGCATACGTAATTAAGATTTTAAGAAATGGTCTGAGATAGAATTTAGTCTGTTTATGTTTGGTTCTCTGGAAACTTTCAAAGAGAAAGTTACATATTGTGACTTGGAATTACTAGCTGGCAAGTGAAATTAAGATATAGTAATGTTGGTTATTTTGATTTCACATTCGAAGTTCGATTATTTCGAGTTAATTGTTTGAATCACTTCAAATTTCAGACATTCTATTTAATTCTATATTTTCTTATGATTAAATTGAATTAATCCTATGAAATTTTCGAAGTTGGAATAGAATTTATATGTCCAACTAAGAGTGCAATATCCTCTCAATAAATCACTTAATTATTGGAAAATTACTCTATACGGTGACAAGTGATTATTATTTTTTTAAAAACCATAGATCAATCCATAAAAAGTAAGTGCAATTTTAGAAGGCAGTGGTCTACAAGTTCTGTTTGAGTACTTCATCAAAGAGCTATCCCCTCAATAGTTAGCAACCCATTCGATTAATTTGGTATCAGTTAAATAGTATAAAAATATTTAGAACACCTCTCAGTAAATATTTAAATTTTCTTTTTTATAAATGTGATTATGGAACATAATTTAAGTAGAAATGACATAATTTGACAAGAGGTAATAATTTCATACAATCCTATCTATAGATGTTTTTAATAACAAGGACATAAAATAATAAGTCCAGTATGATGACATTGATATGAAGAACTAAAATAATTTATTTCTCCATCATACTTGCATATTTTTCAACTACATGAACCCAATTTCATTGTTCTGTGTTCATTAAATTATTTGATAAAAACATAAAAACAAACAGATTGAGCCATTAATAAAAACATTAAATGTCTCATAATCATAGCATTATTGAAGCATAAGCGACGACGGGGCTCTTAACTTGATGAACGCCGTCATCCCAAATCAAAGAACCGGAGATCATCGAGTTCCCAAGTTCAGCTCCAACAGTCACAACGAACGATTGTTGTTGACCGACATATTCGAAAGAAAGCACGCTCGGTTGAACTTGGATTATGAGCCCTGGCGGAGCGTTAACTACTGCCCTATAATTCGACACTGCTGAGCCGACATTCGTCACTGTCCTGTGAAAGACTCGAGTGATTGATTTTCCAGGAGTTGAGGATAATGCGAACGACGGATAGTTTAGATCCCACACCGTACCATCCGTTTCTTCGGAACAACTGCTACTATTTCCACTTATTAGTTGAATGTTTGAAATGGTATATCCTTGTCCACACAAGAATTTAACATAATCGATCTCCCCTGCATCGTATACCAATCCGGGATCCGTTGCTTGTAAAGGGTTTATGTGACCTGCCCCGTACGCAAGCTCACCTTCGATGTTGTTGTTAGAAGTCATCGGAAAAGCTGCAAAAGAGTAGATGAAATATGGTTAGATGTCGTAATCCGGAACCCAGATCTCGAATAGGCTTAATTAATTACCTGTTGTCATTAGAGCAGATCTAATGGCAGCAGGGGACCATGTTGGATGAAATGATTTAACGTAAGCAGCAGCCCCGGTCGCATGCGGACAAGACATGGATGTACCCGAAATAATGTTGTAACGAGTTCTTCGGGTATCGTCTTCTGTCACGGTGGATGCTTCTGACCACGCCGCCAAGATATCGACCCCGGGTGCAGTGAGGTCGGGCTGGTCTCGGATTGAGAAAATTAGAAACTTGGAAAGGAAGTAAACTGAAAAAATTGTGAAATATCATTCCATCATTACCTTGAGTATATCTGTTGTTATAGGGTTAGGGCCTCTAGATGAAAATGAAACAACAAAAGGGGCAAATTGATTATTGTCTTGGCTGGTCTTGAATATTGTTGCTGTTGGATTCCTAATAAACAAATGAAAGTAATTAAACTAAATTAATTATATGAATCCATTCATTAAACTCTTTATAATTGAATATTATATGTCAAATTATGATTTTGGTCCTTCTACTATTCACAAATTTAGTTTTTAGTCCCTATATTTTAATTTCCGACAATTTTATCTTCTACTTTTATAATGGCATCAATTAGTCCGAATAGTTAAAGACGGTTTACTATTGGTGAAATTACTGATAGATCCGTCTATTATAGGGACTTTATCATATTAGTCCCTCCACTATTAAATGAATTAATTTAGTCTCTATGCTATTAAAAACAACCGAATAAGAAGAAATATTAATAAAATTACCATTTACTATTTAAAAAATGACATTTATTTTTTAACAGAGTAAATGCTAACTATGTTAAAATTTAGCCTTATTTGATTTCTTCTCATAATAGGGGACTAATTTGATCTAATCTTTATAATAGAGGGAGCTGTTAGGTACTTTCACCTTTTGCAGTTCTAGTTAAAATGGTACATGGATTTCTTTTCTTAAAAGCACCCTTCCAACGTGACATGAACTTTTTTTTTTTTATCAAAACGGAAGTTTTTAAGAAAAATTCAAGTCAGCATTTTAACTAGATTAACTATTTAGAACAACCAATGAGTAAAGATCAGATTATACCAAATTAAAGTATAACGACTATATCCTAAATTGAGCATACTAGAGGGGCCAAATCAGAATTAAGCCAATATTATATAAGGAAATAGGAAAATACTCTGTTGTATTCAAGTAATTGATGATCATTCTTCCATCATTCACATTCAAGGTGGAAAAAGGTAGAGGGTAACTGAATTGAAAGTCCTTGTATCCTGTATCTTGAAACACGGCACCGAGGGCTCCGGCCTCTAATACACCTTCGTAATCGGTGAAGTACTCGCAAAAAACGATCTTTCCTTTCACTAATGTTGCATTCAATGCACCTGGAAAGCAATACCTGTAACAAAATTTCGTTAAAAATCAAGGTATACTCACTGACACTGAACTAATTCCAAATCGTCTGCACTATACCTGGAAAACTCAGATGTAACGCCTAAGGTCAAATTGGGTGCATCTCCACCGTAGATGAAAGGGTACATTTTTCCTTTGAGATCAAATGTATTTATAGTGGCACCCTATAGGAAGAAAATTTTAAGCGTAATTCAATTCAAGACATGAATGGAGTTATGAATATCCCTCTAATTACCTCGTAAATTTGGCCGTTACCGAGTTTCACCTTCGTAACGAACTTCCGATCTATCGTACTAGCTGCCACAGTTAGTGACCAAGGTGAAACATTCACGACGGATCCAGGAGTAGGACCGCCATTACCGGCGGAGTTCGAAGTGAGGATCCCTTTCTTCATTGCATGGAAAGCGCCGATCGCGATCGAGTCTTCAAAGTAATCAAATGGAATGGAACTCCCTACCGAAAGAGAGATTATGTCAACACCATCAGCTATTGCATCGTCAAATGCAGCGAGAATGCCTTCATCGGAGCAACCATAGGACCAACATATCTTATACACCGCGATACGTGCAGACGGAACCCCACCACGAACCGTTCCTTTGGCTATGCCGAATAAGCTGGCTTGGCTAACTAAGCCACCTGCAGCTGTTGATGTTGTATGAGTCCCATGACCATCTGCATCTCTTGGAGATATAAAATCTTCCGGACCGTTATCGCCATCGGTCAGGTAGTATCGAGCTCCGATTATCTTTCTGAAACAGATTAAAACCTTGTTAAAGGCCAATATTTCATGATCTAATGAACTATTTCCATAATGTTAAGTTCGATTATGTACTTGTTGCAAGTGAAATTGGCCGATTTTTGGCAGGTGCCCTTCCATTTTGTCGGAATCGGACCAAATCCAGTGTCGTTAAAACTTTCGGATTCGGGCCAAACCCCAGTGTCAAGCATTCCAATAATGATATCACTCTCAATGATTGATGTTCTCATTTTTTTGTTGAATCCCATAAATTCCCATGTTCTTGATGTATGGAGCTGCTTCTTTTGACTAGGGAACACTGATACAACCCCTTCCTTTCCTGGAAAAGAAATTTAAAAATTAGTTACCCAAAAGTTTCTTTTTAATATATCCATAATTTACCAAAAACATCTAATTGTGGTTTTAGTCCTTTTGTTATGCTGAAATTTTAGTCCAAACTGATAACATTATTAATGTTGTTGGAATCGGATTAGATTGATCAGTTTAACTGGTTGAATTAGGAATTGACAAAGATATACATTATTTTACGTTCCAAAATGTACTTTTTCATTCTCTTCTTCATTAAATAGTTTTTTTAAACATAGATATTTAAATTGAAAGATCAAAATTTTATGATTAATTTAAGAGATGAAATAACAAATCAATTTAAATTAATTACTTTGTTTAAGATATTAAACTCGAATTTCACATGATTTCCTATTTAATTTATAAGTTTTTTATTTATAATATTCATATTTATTAAGAATATAATTTGTTTCAAATTTTTTAATATGTATAAAATATTATTTAAGAATAGAAGTGTGTTTAAAATAACATTAAATGTTTAAACTATAAGGATACAAATATAAAATAAAAAATTTCATAATTTAATATTTAAATTTATCAGATAGTCTAATTATATTAAGCATACCTAAAAATTTTCATAATTCAAATTCAACTCTTAATTTTTCAGTACTTAATTTTCAGTTTACCAAACAGCTGATAAATAAAACGAGGAACCATTTTATATTTTATTTATTTGATTTATTATATTCAATACTGATAAGAGAAAAAATAAAAATTAATGTATATATTAGCTTTGATAATGGATTAATGACAATGATTTAATTTATCATACATATACGTATTTGGAAATGCAAGTTGTCTATTGTTTACTTGAATTTATATCATTAATGTTTGCTTTGGTAGTTCAATACTTCAATTACAAATTACAAATTAGAAATGATAATGTTAATGTTTTAATGAATGTAGAATTTTTAATTGATGTTTATGTATTTATTTTTATTTATTTGTGTTTATATTTTTTTCTAGATTTTTTTTTATTTTTTCAGAATTTTTTCTTTTGGGTGTTTGAACATGTGGTTGAAAGCGTAATAGAGGGACTAAAACCATAATTAGACACTACAAAAAAGATAGTGCTTAATCTACCTTTAAGTTTATTTGCCTCATCTTGGGTTAACTTAGCTGCAAATCCATTGAAACTCCTACCGTAGCTATAGAGCAAAACATCCGATGCAACACTGTATAAATAATTCATAAACCTACGTTAAATATGAACGAATCGGAAGTCGATTAAAAGGCGCAAAATTTTAGAATAACAAAACAATAATCGACAAACCCGGGAACGATTTCTTCGAGCATGCCGATATGAATATTCGAAACGGAGACATCACCCTTCGGAAGGTCACCCATGTACACAATGTAAACCTGGTTCAATCCAACAACAATTAAACACATTAGAACTAATTCGAGTCCCGAAATCAACCAAAATCAGCTCGGATTTCTATATCTATTTGCCTGTCTCTCATTCGTATCGGAAGCTCCATGGCAGCCGACGAGGAAGCAAATCGTGAAACAGACAAGCGTAAGCCATGTCGAAGCACACTTCCGGACCGCCATCTATGAGCTTTCGAGCTTGGGTAAGCAAATAACCAATGCAATGAAAGGGGCATTTATATAAGTGTTTATATTAATTACTGAAACAAAACGAATGCATTGTTAAGCTCGTCAATGGATCCATCCCTGGCCATTGGCCGGCTTCTAGAAATGTATGAAGCATGCTGTTTTCTGCCGAAAAGTGTTGATTACAAGAAAATTTTATTAAACAATTTTCAGTTTGTCGTTTGTAATTTGGCATTCGAATTGAATGTATCTATATATATAAATATGTTTTGGCTTAAGAACTTCATTAAAGCCTTTGAATGTCACCATTTCATGCCTGAAACATGTATTATTTGAGTGGAATCTTCTTCTTTTTAATAATAGGGTGTCACTAGGTGAGTTCGATTTAGTTCAATTGGTGTTTTTAGATTTTTTAAATTAGCTGTGATAATTCAATTCGCTTAGATTCTCTTTTTTTTTTATTAACTTTAGGGGTTAAAAGCTAAAAAAATAAGTAATTGTACTTTAAAAGCTAAAAAGTAAGTGCTCTTACTTTTTTTCATTTAAGAACTAAGTCTAACCATTAACAATATTATTAATATTTTCCACCAAAATTTATCAACATAACATATTGATTAGACTTTTCTCATAGAACATTGTATAGGTTGATAAAAAATAAATATGTTAAGTTGAGAAATTTTAATAGAAATTACAAAGAAAAATAATGATTGGACTAGAATTTTTAAATTAAAAAAATAGAAGGTTGAAATTTTTAACTTTTAAAGTACAAGGACTAAATCTCGAATTTTGAATAAGTATAGGGATTAATAGCATATTTTAATCTAATTTTGGATTTTGAGTTTATTTCACTTATTTTAACAAAATAAACTTTGTTTTATAGCTTTTTAATATTATTAGGTAAACTTTTTTTTTCATAAATTTCTTTTAAGAAAGTTAATTTTTTTAAGTAATTAAAACTTAATATATAGCTCTAATATGGTATTTTTTGAAAAAAAATTATATTGAAAATTTATGTTATTTTATTTTTTTAAATATAAAATTTTTATTTTTATATCATAACAAATTAAAATTAGTTATAATTAAATACAAAATAGAATATAGTTAGATTTAGTTCGAGCAATTGTAGTTTTTAAACTTGTATTTCAAAAATCATCTAAACATCACAGTTCTATTCGGTTTTCAATTTCTTGATTTTTCGCTCAACTCTGTTACTAAGTAAAAATTGTCTAAAGATCAAACTTGAAACTGCTCTCAATTGAATATCGAACACAAAACGTTTACCACTCGATACTTCAAGTAGAATTTTTTTTTTTTGGTACAAGGAAGATTTATTGTACTTTTGACAAATAATGACTTTAGATTGCAAATATATTTATGAAAATTTGCTAAATTTCTGTTTGGTTGTTAGGAAAATTGTGAAAGGGAAAATCCAAATCACGACGTACAAGCTTCCTTTGCCAAAACATTTAATTTGTCCTTTGCCATGACAAATTGGTGTATAATAGGATGTATGATTTTTTGTTACGTAAAAAACACGTTTTTGGTCCCTTTCAATTTTAATATTAAGTAAATTTTTTTCTTTAAAAAAAAATCAAAGCAAATTAATTCCTGTTTATTTCAAAAGTGAGAAGGATAATTAATCACAATGTTAATATATTTTATCTATATAATAATAAATTTAGTCCTCTAAGTTTACACATTTTATTAATCTGGTTCTGGTTTAATAAATTTAACCCATAATATTTACAAATTCTATCAACATTTATACAAAATATATAAACATAAAGAGCTAAATTTATTAATTTACTAATCAAAATTAATTACAATTGACGGAAAATATTAACACCATGTTTAATTGTCATTTGTTACTCACTTTCAAATTGATAGTGTAACACCCCCGACCCAGCCTAGGAGCTTCGGCTAAGTCAAAGGCGTTACATTGATCACCGAAGTGATCCAATAAAGCCATTCTTTTGCTTGGGTTAAATTGTATAAAAACCACTCTTTAGTTTTTAAGAAAAAAACTTTAATCAAATCAGCTTTACTTAGTAATCTGATTACAATATTATTAATGTGAAGTTTTGAAAAACGGTTAAGGTTTTAAAAAGACTTAGCTAATCTTTAAGTATTTTGCAAAGTAGCGGAAAAATTTATTAAGAATAATAGTTTTCTAAACCAAATAGCATGCAATTATCAAAGTACTAACTAAGTGTCATGCTTAAAATTAATAAGCTAAACAATCTCAAACCTAAGATATAAAAACAAGAAATAATTAGTAATTACAAACCTATAAATAAATAAATAAAAGATTTAGGAAAACTTTAATGAAACTTTTAAATAATAATGAAAGAAACAAGAGTTGCTAGTCTGATGTTCCTCCAATGCCATTCCGAGTCCTAATTTTCTGTGTTATCTATAAGGTATGGAAAAGGGGAGGTGAGCTTATGACAACTCAAGGTGAGTCTAATTTTTGAATGATTATATATAATTGTTCAAACAGTAGCATCATAGCAAATTAAGCATAATGTAAAGAGCTTTCAATAAATCAATGCATGTAAAGATTATGTTCATGATGCCATGTGATTTTAATTTTTAGTTCTCACCCACCCATCTTATCTACCCTCGAGCATCGTTCGACACTCCAAAACACATGTTAATAACTAACCATCCCAGATTTTCTGGTGACAATGGTCGTTCACTTGTCATCTGTGATGATGACCTTTACTGCAATAACTTATCATCCTGGTTGCTCAGTTTTGATGGAATTATAAATTATCATCTCAGTTTACCCGGTTTCAATGACATTGTTGCCTACTTTGTGTAGTACTGACTTTCGGTATAGACTTAAATTGTCACTTTCTCTTACGAAACTCCTCCATCCTCCATACCCAATTTCATGTAAGCATGCACATGAAATTAGTAATGTCATGTTAAATTTAAGGTTGTTATATGGCTGAGTCATGTTTATAACTTGATTAAGGTTTATATATGAAAAATGACACAGTAGTGAATGATGAATTGAAAGATTGAACTTGTCATAATTGTCAATTGTGATGTTGGTGAAATGGAATTTGTAAATGCATATAGGATGTGTATGGGTTGGGTGATCCCAACGCCTTTTCTTATAATCAATTAACTGAGAAAAAAAAATATATGATGTCTAAGGTTAGGAATTGATTGTAAATTAATAGATTAGGAAATCTTAATTTTCATAGTACCGACCAACACTGAATTTAATAAATATTAAGCACAGCCACACCTAAGTCGGCTAAAATCAACTTAGCTGAATTGGTTAAATGGTTGCATGGTTAGTTTATTTGATTATGTCAGTAAATTATGAGCTATTAAATTTTATAATCAAATTGATTGATTTAAATCGGGTCGAATTGATTAACTAGATAAATTAATTAATGTTACATTAAATTCATATACGGTTCATACTTTGCTATATTGCTTAAGCTAACATTGAAGACTAACATTTCGAGATAAATAAGTACAAACTCTAAATATGAATCGTAAAACGGATATTAAGGATATAAAAAAAATTGCTCAAGCCAAGACATGATTTCTTTCCTTGAACGGTACCGATTAAATACATTCTAATTTCTTTTACCCATGTGGAGAACTATTAGAAATCGATTGATGATTAATCTCAAAACATATCCAGAAATCAACTTTGATAGAGTTTCTTGTAATCAACGGTGGGGATTAATCAACTTTGATAGAATTATTAGAAATCGATTGAAAGTGTATGTGGGGAACCCTTACACCGGTCAACCCAACTTAAAAGGGGTTGTTTATTTCTTTTGTTTGATTACAAAAAGGAAAGCTTCTGCACATATTTATTACCCTTTTTGGATTTGACAAAAAGCCATTCTTTTTGGCTTTTACGTGTGGATGTGGGAAGCCATTTATTGAGAGCCAAAAATAAAATTTTAAAAAATAGAGAGATTGAAGCTTGTCAAAAAAAAAAAAAAAGAGGAGAAATCAATTTTTTAAGTTTGGTGCAGCAGTGATCAACTCTTCGATCGAAGGTCCATCCATGGTTCGATTAAGCTGATTTTTGGACAACAGCTAGGTGATAACGTGTTCTTGACTTTGTACGGTCAGATTTTTCATCCGAGCCTTGTAGCGTTGGAAATACCCGTTTTTCAGCACTTGCATTTTTGGTGATGTTCTCTCATTTTTCTCTCTTTTGCTAAAGATTACATATTGTGAGCCTTGTTGGAGTTGAATTCTTGTTGTAGGCTTGATATTGTAATCTTGTAGTTGAACATTTGGTGATAGTGAAGTTTTTGATCAGACTCTAAAGTTCCGTGGTTTTTACCCTTGATTTAGAGGGGTTTTCCACGTAAAAATACCAGTGTCTCTATTTATTTATTTTTGTTGTGGTTGTATTGGTTGATTTGTGGTTGATTAAGGTTGTTAGAGAACATATTTTGTGCTATTGTGCTTGCCATAATTTTTGACAGGAGTTATAGGGAGAGAAAGAACACCGATTGTGCTTTGCTTTGTTTCGATTATTCGATTTCTACCCAACAAACTGGTATCAGAGCTCAGTTATTGTGTCAGATAATTATGGAAATCAATACGAGCAATATGATTATGTTGAATGGCACAAATTATTAACTTTGGCGGAATAAAATGAAGGACTTGTTGTTTGTGAAGGCTTTGCATCTTCTGGTCTTTGCTACTCAAAAACCTGATTCGAAAAGTGATGAAGAATGGGAATTTGAGCATCAACAAGTGTGTGGCTTTATTCGGCAATTTGTTGAAGAAAATGTTTACAACCACATTGATTAGGAGACACATGCTCGAACATTGTGGGAGAAGCTTGAAAGCTTGTATGCTTCGAGGTCGAGCAATAACAAGTTGTTTTTGCTGAAAAAAATGATGGCGTTGAAATACAAAGAAGGAACGTCTAGAGCTGACCATGTTAGTGAATTTCAGAGTGTGATGAATCAGTTACTTGGTATGGATGTCAAATTTGATGACGAGATTTTAGGGCTTTGGTTTGGTTACTTGCTACTCTACCAGACTCTTGGGAGACCTTTCGGGTCTCACTCATTAATTTTGCCCCACAGGGTATTATTACTTTGGATTTGGCTAAGAGTGGTGTGTTGAATGAAGAGGTTAGAAGAAGACCTCAGGGTCCTACATCACAGTCCGAGGTGTTGGTTATCGAGAACAGGGGGAGGAACAAAGACAAAGATAAAAAAAGGTAGAGATAAAAGCTGAAGCAAGTCAAGATCAAGATACAAGAATCTTGAGTGCCATCATTGTGGTAAGAAAGCCATATCAAGAAATATTGCTTCAAGTGGAATAAAGAGAACAAAGGTGGTGGTGATAAACACGATCAGAATGATGATGAAAAATCCGAGTGTGTTGCTACTGTTACTCGTGAAGATCTGTTGGTTATTTATGACTAGAATTTGGTCAACCTAGCATGCGGCGAGTCTAGTTGGGTGATTGATACTGGTGCATCACTTCATGTCACGTCGAGGAAAGATTTATTCGCATCTTGTACTCCTGGTGATTTTGGGGTATTGAAAATGGGTAATGACAGTTTGGTTTCGGTTATTGGTGTGGGAGATGTTAGCTTGGTGAGTAACAATGGAACAAAGTTAACTCTCAAGGATGTCAAACATGCATCAGATATCCGTTTGAATTTGATTTCTGCAGGAAAGCTTGATGATGAGGGATTCTATAACACCTTCAGTGAGGGGCAGTGGCAGCTGACTAAAGGCTCATTGGTTGTGGCTCGAGGAAAGAATAGCTCAAATTTATACTTGATGCAAGCTTCGACTTCTCGAGAGACGGTGAATGTGACAGAGAATGACAGCTCAACTGAATTGTGGCATAAACGAATCAGTCACATGAGTGAGAAGGGGCTTAACTGTTTAGCAAGGAAGAATAAACTTTCGGGGTTTGAAGAATGCTACATTGAAGAATTGTGCTCATTTTCTAGTAGGAAAGCAAAGAAGAGTTTCATTTAAAAGTCATCCTCCTCATAGAAGATCAGAGTTGCTAGAGTTGGTCCATTCAGATGTTTGTGGTTTGATAAATGTAAGGTCACACGGCGGTGCACTTTATTTTGTGACTTTCATTGATGACTGTTCAAGAAAGCTGTGGGTTTACACTTTGAAGTCTAAAAATCAAGTCTTTGAGGTGTTTAAACATTTCAAGCATCAGTTGAAAGAGAAATAGGAAAGAAGTTGAAGTGCATTTGTACTGATAATGGTGGCGAGTACACAGGGTCGTTTCATGAGTATTATCTGCGATAGGGAATCAGACATCAAAGAAGACTACCAAAGACTCCACAGTTGTATGGGTTAGCTGAAAGAATGAACCGAACATTGATTGAGAGAGTCAGATGTTTGTTGTCAGATGCAAAGTTGCCAAGATTGTTTTGAGCTGAAGCTTTGAATACAGTGACACATGTGATAAATTTGTCTCCTAGTGTTCCTTTGCGAGGTGACGTGCCAGATAGAGTTTGGTTTGGTAAAAACATGTCATATGATCATCTACGTGTGTTCGGTTGTAAAATATTTGTTCATGTTCCAAAGGATGAAAGATCCAAGTTGGATGCCAAGACTCGACAATGCATTTTTATTGGTTATGGTCTAGATGGTGAGTTTGGTTATAGACTCTATGATCCAGTTCAGAAGAAACTCGTGAGAAGCAGAGATGTTGTCTTCATTGAGGATCAGACCATTGATAACATTGATAAAACGGAGAAAGTGGATTCACAAGATAGTGGTGACTTAATCGATGTGAATCCGGTTCCCTTAGACTCTTCACCAGATCCTATCCAGGATAATGTGCATGGTGATATTAGTGATGACCATCAAGATATAGGTGACTTTGATACTCCTAGGATGATGTTGTGAATGATCAACAACAAGCACCTATAGCTCCACCAGCAGTTCCACTTCGAAGGTCTTCCAGAGATCGATGATCTTCTGTCAGGTATTCTTATGATGAATATGTTCTTTTGACTGACGGGGGAGAACCTGAATGTTATGAAGAGGCTATGGAGAGTGAATACAAAGATCAGTGGGTTGAAGCGATGAAAGATGAACTTCAATCCTTGCATGAGAACCATACCTTTGAGTTGGTGAAACTGCCTAAAGGCAAAAGAGCTTTGAAGAATCGGTTTACAGGTTAAAGCAAGAAGAAAAGTCTTCATCTCCACGATACAAGGCTAGATTGGGTTATGCTCAGAAAAATGGGGTTGATTTTGAAGAAATATTTTCTCCAGTTGTAAGGATGTCATCTATCAAAACTATACTGAGTTTGGTAGCTTGTTATGACTTAGAGGTTGAACAAATGGATGTGAAAACTGCTTTTCTTCATGGTGACTTGGAAGAAGAGCTTTACATGGAGCAGCCAAAGGGATTTGTTGCACAAGGGAAAAAGGACTATGTGTGCAGATTGAAGAAGAGCTTGTATGGTTTGAAGCAAGCTCCAAGGCAATAGTACAAGAAGTTTGAGTCTGTTATGGGGAAGCAAGGCTACAAGAAGACTACTTTTGATCATTGTGTGTTTGTTAAGAGATTCTCTGGTGATGATTTTATAATTATTTTGCTATATGTTGATTATATGCTTATTGTTGGTCAAAATGCTTCTAGAATTGAGAAGTTGAAGCAAGAGTTGAGTAAATCCTTTGCAATGAAGGATTTGGGACCAGCAAAGCAAATTCTCAGAATAAGATTGACACGTGATAGAAAGGCCAAGAAATTATGGTTATTACAAGAAAGGTACATTGAGAAAGTACTTCAAAGGTTTAGTATGGACAAAGCTAAAGCGGTGACTACTCCCTTTACTATGCACTTCAGATTGAGTGTTAAGCATAGTCCTTCCACAGAAAAGGAGAAGGAAGAGATGCAGAAAATTCCTTACTTTTCAGCCATGGGTAGTTTGATGTATGCAATGGTTTGCATGAGACCAGACTTGGCTTATGCCGTTGGTACAGTTAGTCGTTTTCTTTCTAATCCAGACAGAGAGCATTGGAATGTAGTGAAGTGGATTATGAAATATCTTCGTGGCACTTCCAACATGAAACTTTGTTTCGGCAATGAGAAACCTGTTCTTGTTAGGTATACAGATTCAGACATGGCTGGAGACGTTGACTCGAGGAGATCTACTTCAGGTTACTTGATCACTTATGTAGGGGGAGCTGTGGCATGGCAATCGAGATTGCAAAAGTGTGTTGCATTGTCCACCACCGAATCAGAGTTCATTGCAGCAACTGAAGCATGCAAAGAGATGCTTTGGATGAAGAAGTTTGTGCATGAGCTTGGTTTTACTCAGGAGAAGTATGTCCTGTATTGTGATAGCCAGAGTGCTATTCATCTTGGTAAGAACTCAACTTATCATGCTAGATCTAAGCATATTGATGTAAGGTACCATTGGATACGAGATGTTCTTGAAGCTAAGCTGTTAGAGCTTGAGAAGATACACATTAATGATAATGGTGCTAATATGTTGACGAAGGCCTTACCAAGAGGAAAGTTTGAAGCATGTTGTTTGACCTCCGGCATGGAGGTATTCCCCACATAGTTGGAGGGGGAGATTTGTTGGGTGTGGGTCCCACTATATGGGGAACCCTTACACCGGTCAACCCAACTTAAAAGGGGTTGTTTATTTCTTTTGTTTGGTTACAAAAAGGAAAGCTTCTGCACATATTTATTACCTTTTTTGGATTTGACAAAAAGCCATTCTTTTTGGCTTTTACGTGTGGATGTGGGCAGCCATTTATTGAGAGCCAAAAATAAAATTTTAAAAAATAGAGAGATTGAAGCTTGTCAAAAAAGAAGAAGGAGAAATCAGTTTTTTAAGTTTGGTGCAGCAGTGATCAACTCTTCGGTCGAAGGTCCATCCATGGTTCGATTGAGCTGATTTTTGGATAGCAGTTGGGCTATAAGGTGTTCTTGACTTTGTATGGTCGAATTTTTCATCCGAGCCTTGTAGCGTCGGAAATACCCGTTTTTCAGCAGCTGCATTTTTGGTGATGTTCTCCCATTTTTCTCTCTTTTGCTAAAGATTACATATTGTTAGGCTTGTTAGAGTTGAATGCTTGTTGTAGGCTTGATATTGTGATATTGTAGTTGAACATTTGATGATAGTGGAGTTTTTGATCGGACTCTAAAGTCCCGTGGTTTTTACCCTTGATTTAGAGGGGTTTTCCACGTAAAAATACCGGTGTCTCTATTTATTTATTTTTGTTGTGGTTGAATTGGTTGATTTGTGGTTGATTAAGGTTGTTACAGAACATATTTTGTGCTATTGTGCTTGCCATAATTTTTTACAGGAGTTAGAGGGAGAAAAAGAACACCGGTTGTGCTTTGCTTTGTTTCGATTGTTCGATTTCTACCCAACAATGAAGAATGATGACGCCATACATTTTCTTGTAATCAACATTTCTAGCAGAAAGATATATTATTAGTGAAGAATTACAAATTGATGGAAAATATTAACAACGTGATTAATAGTCATTTGTTACTCATTTTTGAATTTGTTATCTTGATTTTATTTTTTTGGGAGAATGATTTCTTTTGATAATTTATTTTTCACCAAACAAACACCGTGAAACAATGAATATGTTTTACTGAAAATATTTAACATCCAAACAAACGTATCCTTAAATTCTTTTTTATTTTCAATCTCAGTTATATGAATACAATTTCATCCTGATACAATTGATTTTCATGAAACATTGAAATTGAAACATCAAATAAATAAAACATATAATACTTTTTTTTTGTTTCCAATAAAATTAATTCATTCGAGTAAGGAAGCATAAGCCACGATAGGGCTCCTCACTTGATGCACTCCGTCGTCCCAAATCAAAGAACCGGAGACCATAGAGTTCCCGAGTTGTGCTCCGATGGTCACAGTAAAAGATTGCTTTTGGCCAAGAGATTCGAAAGAAAGCACACTAGGTTGAACTTGAATTATGAGTCCTGGTGGAGCATTAACGACCGCCTTGTAAGTCGACACTGGAGAGCCAACGTTCGTCACTGTCCGATGAAAGACTCGTGTGACCGAATCTCCGGGAGTTGTGGATAGTGCGAAAGAAGGGTAGTTTAGATCCCACACAGCTTCATTCATTACTTCTGAACATTTGGTGTTACTTTCGGTTATGAGCTTGATTTGTTTAGGACTATATCCTTGTCCACACAAGAATCTAACATAATCAATCTCCCCAGCATCGTATACCAATCCAGGTTGGGTTGCTAGTGCAGGGTTTATATGGCCTGCACCGTATGCAAACTCAGCTTCGATGTTGTTCTCGGAACTCATCGGAAAAGCTGTTGTCATTAAAGCAGATTTAATGGCGGCAGGGGACCATGTTGGATGAAATGATTTAACATAAGCGGCTGCGCCGGTCGCATGGGGACATGACATGGAGGTGCCTGAAATAATGTTGTAGGAAACAACTCTTGTATCGTCTTCGGTTTCTGTCAATGGGACAGCTTCAGACCATGCTGCTAAAATGTTGACCCCAGGTGCTGTAAGATCAGGCTGCATCCGAGAACTGAGACAGTAAGAACAGAGGTACGAGCTTTAAGTCTTTACATATTTTGATCTTTAATTTTTCTTTTACATTCACCTTGAGGATGTCTGCTGTGACAGGGTTCGGCCCTCTTGATGAAAATGAAACAACGAATGGAGCGAACTGATTATCTTCAGCATTTGTCTTGAATATTGTTGCAGTTGGGTTTCTATTTCAAACATGACAATTATAAAACAATGATTAATGTACTAAATCAAGTTGAACAAAGCATAATCATGTTTGGTAATGAGAAGTGTAAATACTCTGTTGTGTTCACGTAGTCGAAAACAATTCTTCCGTCATCCAAGTTCAAGTTCGAAAGAGGTAAACCGTAAGCGAAAGCATAATCTTTGTGCCTGCCACTCTGGAACACGGCCCCGATGGCACCGGCTTGGACCGGACCATCGGCATTGCTCTCGTAATCGCAGAAAACTATTTTTCCTTTCACTAAGTTTTCATCCAATGTTCCCGGACCGCAATACCTGGAATTTTCATTGCATTAGGATCAATTTTATAGCATAAAATTTGACATTATCGTTGAAAAGATATACCTCGAGTCCTCGGATGTATAACCTTGCGACGTGTTAGGAGCAGCTGCACCGGCGATGAAAGGGTACATTTTTCCCTTCAGATCGAATGTGTTTATAGAGGTTCCCTAAAAATTAATGTCGCACATAAGCATCAGGTATGTCTAGATCTATCCAAGGGTAGAAATACTCGTCCAAGCCGGAATAATTAACATAAACAAGCTTTCTTACCTCATAGATCACACCATTGCCGAGCTTGACCTTAGTGACAAACTTTCTATCAATGGTACTAGCAGCCACCGATAAAGACCAAGGCGAAAAGTTTGTAATTGACGACGGACTGGGACCACTATTACCGGCAGAATTCGATGTCAAGATACCATTTTTCATCGAATGGAAAGCTCCGATAGCAATCGTATCATCAAAATAATCTGACCAGGAAATACTCCCGACAGAAAGCGAGATTATGTCGACGCCATCAGCTATTGCATCGTCAAACGCTGCAAGAATGTCTTCGTCATAGCAACCATCGTACCAACAAATCTTGTAAACCGCAATGCGTGCCGATGGCACCCCACCACGAGCCGTCCCTTTGGCCAACCCGTATAAGCTCGCCTTGCTAACTAATCCACCAGCAGCCGTCGATGATGTATGAGTCCCGTGACCTTCGGAGTCTCTCGGCGATCTATAATCGTACGGACTGTAATCTCCATTAGCTCGGTAATATCTAGCTCCAATTATTTTGCTGAAAAAAAGAATTGCGGCATTGTTAAAAGACTTAATATTTTAAAGGTTTAATGAATATTTCCATTTGATTATGTTTTTACTTGTTGCAAGTGAAATTGGTTGAGCTTTGACATGTTCCTCTCCATTTTCTCGGAATCGGACCGAATCCAGTATCATTCAAGCTTTGAGATTCCGGCCAAATCCCGGTGTCAAGCATTCCGACTATGATATCGCTTTCGATAACCGATCTTTTCACTTTTCTGTTGAATCCCATAAAGTCCCAAGACCTTGATGTATGAAGTTGCTTTCTCTGGCTAAGAAAAACTGATACCACCCCATCTTTTCCTGGAAAATAAGATTAAACCCAAAGTTACTAACAAAACGGCAAAGACATTGTATTTTCTTGGTTTGAAAATTTTTCTCCAGAAAACCTCTCAGTTTAGCTGCTTCATCTTTGGTCAATTTTGCAGCGAAGCCATTGAAGCTCCTGTGGTAGCTGTAGAGCAAAACATCTGATCCAACAGTATTGCTGCATTCATTCATAAGTAGAATCAGAAAATCTCGGTAAAAATGGTCAAATTATGGTCTTGATCCCTTTACTTTGCTCAAATTAGGGTTATAGTTCTCATATTTTAACTCAACATAATTTAATTTTAATTGTATAATATTGTTAGTTAATCCAAATAAATAACACCATTATTTGTTCCGATTATAATTCTTACCTGGATTTATCTTTAAAACACCGCTTCTAGGGATATCGACAAGTGGGTAAACGGTGGCCTTGGCTGGTTAGCCCTCCAAAAATGGTAAATATGCTTTTTAGCTTTTTTTTTTTTTTTAATTTTATGAAATTATGAGTTAATATAATAGTAAAATTCTACTTTAATTCTATTTAAATCTATGATTTATCTCTGGACTCCCTGAATTAATTTTATTGCTTCGCCCTATCACTTCTATCATAAACACTCTTTCAGCATGATGAGTTGGAAGGGCTGTTTTTAGGAAACATTCACACCAACATTTGAAACAGAACAATTAAGAAAGTTACTTATTTGAACTAACTAGTAATATTATAAAAGCATATGGATCCCAAAATTGAGTATGATTAAAGGACTAAAACCACAATTTGACCCAATCAAATCCAAAAGAACATGCAATTAGTAAGTACCCGGGAAGAACTTCATGAAGCATACTGGTGTGAAGGCTTGTAGTTGAAACCTTGCCCTTTGGCAGGTTCCCCATGTAAACAATGTAAACCTGCCTGTTATCAGAGGAACCATGGCTGCACGACATAAACATGGAAAGAGTGAAAATGACAAGTGAAAGCCATGCCAGAGGGGAAGTTCGGGCTGCCATTGTTGAGTTTTGTGGAGCTTGGTTTTGCAGCAGATAATGCCATGGAATGGGGAATTTATATAGGGTTTTTGAATGTAGTACTGGGAACAAGCTCCAATGGATTCGTTAATTTTTGAATTATTTAAGCATTGTTAAGCTCGCCAATGGAAGAAAATTTTGTCCATTGCCGGCTTTTACCAATTACTATGATCTTCATTCTTCGGTCAAAACAAGTATTTTCTGTTAAATATTATATATTTCATGCCTGAAACATATATTATGATGTTCAGAAACTATTCGAGGGAAAGAGAAAGGGAAAATTGACAATTAGTGGCTTTTGATTGCTGAAATATGGTTTACGTAGTTTGGTATGTTATCTGTTTGGCTCTTAGGAAAATTGAGAAAGGGAAAATTCCAAATCATGATAGTTATTTACTAAGCTGCGTGATAGTTTGTTTGACCGTCCAAAAACATTTAAATTTTTATTGGAATAATATAATTTTTGGCTTTCGTTTTAAATTTGAAAATTATAAAAGATTAATAAGGTGAGACTCTAATATTTATATCGTATCATCATTTAAAAGTTAAAAATATTATATAATTTTTTTTGGTGATGACATGATACAATTTAAGAATATCAAATTCAATGTTTTAATAATCGAATCGGTTCTCGATCCAATTGATTCGATCGATTGGACTGCTAGACCAACAGTAATTAAATAAATAATCAAAAATCTAAAAAATTGAAAAATAAACAATTTATTTAAACCAATTCAACTTGTTCAACTATTGATTTTTGTCCCAATTTTTTATTTTTATCAATTTCAAGCAGTTTTCAATTTAATCAGTTCAATTCCTTTGTTCGGACCGTTAAATTGATCGAGTCTTGATCCAATCAATCCGACCAATTAATCCGATCTTGTTCTAGTAACACTTGTTACATTATCAAATCTTGACAGAATCTAAATTTAGGTATCAAAGTGGACCCAGAAAAAATATAAATACCAGAATGAACCTAGTTATCTTTTATTCAAAGATGTATTAACTTCAAAAATGACAAGTTGGTTGTATTTGATATTTCTATGAAAGATCATATTTATAGATGCTTAAATTCAGCTATTAGTCTCTACATTTTGCAAAAGTAGTTTAGTTCATGTAGTTTAAGTTGATCAATTTTAGATCTTGTATTTTTTAAATTGATCAATTTTAATCCTTAAACTTTTCAAAATTTAAAATTTTAGTTTTGACCCGAGCAATAGTATTTAAATTTGTTTGGTTAAATGTAATTATTAGCCATGTACTACGTGTATAGTTATATATTTTGTCCATATTATCAAATTGGATCATTTTAAACCCTTATACTTTTCAAATTTTAAAATTTTAATCTTGATGCAAATGGTAGCCGTTAATCTAGTAATTAGATTTTTAGTATGTAATGTGTAGGAATAACAAGTTGACATTACATTACATATATAATAACATATTTGCCGCATTAGATTCTGGAAATAACAAAGCTTGACTTAATGAATTTAATAGTTATTATTTGGTGATAACTAAAATTTGAAAATTTAAAAAATATAGTGACTAAAAATGACTAAATTAAAGTAAATAGACTAAGTCTACAAATTACATAAAGTATAGGGACTAATAGTAAAATTTAACTTTTATATATACATTTTTTTGAAAAAATGAAACAATATAGATTAATTTTATCAATTTTGCTTAATTAAACTTTTTTTCAATAAACAATTAAAACATTACAAGATTATATCACACCATAACGTAGGTGAAAAAATAAATATGTAACAGATAAATTTATTTAAAAAATTTGAATTGAAAATAAATGGAGCTATAGTTGGAATGGTTAAGTTAAGCTACTGAGTTCAAATATCATAAAATATATATTTTTTAGATTTTACATAATTTAAATTACAAAATCATTATATTTGTTATTTAATAAAATGATTGGTTTTTTATAATTACTCAATTGAGTTGAGATCTGGTCAATCGGTGACATCAACTCAGTCAATCCTTTAAATAAAATATAGATAAGTGATAGTGTTTGTTTTCCAAATCCAATAACAATTTTACTTTCATACAAAAATTGTATGACTCATTTTCTATTTTTTCTCGAAATTTCATTATATGTGATCTTAGAACGATAACAAATGTGTTATTGGAAATTTTGGAACGTTACATACGGTCCTTAAACTCCTCATCTTGTACTAGGCTTAGGAATACTTCAGCTTTTAGAGAATCAACATCAAAGCTCAGCTTCATTTTATTACAGGTCTCACATGAATACAATTTATCATCATGGAAGATAGAAGACAAAAACATTAAAAGACAACAAATAAAATAAAATAAAAAACATCATTAAAACTTTTTTTTTTATTCCCTTCAAATGATTTCACTCCACTAAGGAAGCATAAGCAACAATGGGGCTCCTCACTTGATGCACTCCATCATCCCAAATCAATGAACCAGAGATCATTGAATTTCCAATTTCAGCTCCCACTGTCACAATAAACGTTAGCTTTTGGCCAAGAGATTTGAAAGAAAGTACACTTGGTTGAACCTGAATTATGAGACCCGGTGGAGCATTAACGACCACCTTGTAAGTTGACACTGGCGACCCAACGTTCGTCACCGTCCGATGAAAGACTCGAGTGATTGAATATCCGGGACTTGTGGATAATGTGAAAGAAGGATAATTTAGATCCCACACCGCTCCGTTTGTTTCTTCGGAACAAGTGAAGTTGCTTTCGGTTATGAGCTCTAGTTGTTTAGGGGTATATCCTTGTCCACACAAAAAATTAACATAATCGATCTCGCCGGCATCGTATACCAATCCTGGTTGAGCTGCTTGTGCAGGGTTTATATGACCTGCACCGTATGCGAATTCGGCTTCGAGGTTGTTCTTGGAACTCATTGGAAAAGCTGTTGTCATTAGGGCAGATTTAATGGCAGCAGGGGACCATGTTGGATGAAATGATTTAACATAAGCGGCTGCACCAGTTGCATGGGGACATGACATGGATGTGCCTGAAATAATGTTGTAAGGAACAATTCTTGTATCATCCTTAGTTTCTGTCAATGGGACAGCTTCAGACCATGCTGCTAAAATGTCAACCCCAGGTGCTGTAACATCAGGCTGCATCCAATAATGTCTTTAAATCCTAAAACAAAAAAATCTAAAAACCCGGACTAAACTAAACGAATTCACCAGAATTCATTTAATTTACCTTAAGGATGTCTGGTGTAGCAGGGTTAGGACCTCGTGATGAAAATGATACAACGAACGGAGCGAATTGATCATCTTCAACATTAGTCTTGAATATTGTTGCGGTGGGGTTTCTATTTCAAACACAGCAACCATAAAACAATGATTAAAGCACTAAATCAAGTTGAATGAAACATAATTATGTTCGGTAATGAAGTTAGTATCTATACTCTGTTGTGTTCACGTAATTTAAAACATTCCTTCCATCATCCAAGTTCAAGTTCGAAAGAGGTAAACTATAAGGAAAAACATAATCTTTGTATACGCCGCTTTGAAACACTGCACCGATGGCACCGGCTTCGGCCGGACCTGTACCGTCGCTATCATAGTCGCAGAAAACAATTTTGCCTTTCACTAAGGTTTCGTTCAATGTTCCTGGACCGCAAAACCTGGCATTTCCATGGCATTAGGATTATGATTCAGAGTTGAATTTTATAGAATAAATTTTGAGATTATTGTTAAATAAATCACCATGAAATACAAAGATATACCTTGAATCCTCGGATGTATAACCTTGAGATGTGTTCGGAGCAGCTGCACCGGCGATAAACGGGTACATTTTTCCCTTTAGATCAAATGTGTTTATGGAGGTTCCCTAGAAAAATAACACATAACCATAGGTCCAATCATTAACACATCTAAATATGCGCTAAACAAGAAAATTTTAAGGAACTTTCTTACCTCATAGATCTTCCCATTTCCGAGCTTGACCTTAGTGATAAACTTTCTATCAATGGTACTAGCAGCTACTGATAGAGACCAAGGCGAAAAGTTTGTAATTGATGACAGAATAGGACCACTATTACCGGCAGAATTCGATGTCAAGACACCATTTTTCATCGAATGGAAAGCTCCGATAGCAATCGTATCATCAAAATACTCCGATGAGAAGAAACTCCCAACAGAAAGGGAGATTATGTCGACGCCATCGGCTATCGCATCGTCAAACGCTGCGAGAATGTCTTCATCATAACAACCATCGGACCAACAAATCTTGTAAACTGCTATGCGAGCCGATGGCACCCCACCACGAGCTGTCCCTTTGGCTATCCCGTATAAGCTTGCCTTGCTAACTAAGCCACCGGCAGCTGTTGATGAAGTATGTGTCCCGTGACCTTCGGAGTCTCTCGGGGATTTGTAATCGTATGGACTGATATCTCCATTAGCTCGATAATACTTGGCTCCAATTATTTTCCTGAAAGAGAATTGCAATTATTCAACCAGTTGGACCTACCGATTGAATCTGAATTTTTAATACTTGGTTTTGACTTTACCTATTGCAAGTGAAATTGGCTGAGCTTTGGCAGGTGCCTTTCCATTTTTTGGGAATCGGACCGAGTCCGGTGTCGTTAAAGCTTTGAGATTCTGGCCAAATCCCAGTATCAAGCATTCCGACGATAATGTCGCTTTCGATAATTGATCTTTTCACCTTTTTGTTGAATCCCATAAAGTCCCATGACCTTGTTGTGTGAAGCTGCTTCTTTTGGCTACGGAAAACTGATACCACCCCATCTTTTTCTGTAAAAAGAAATTAAACCCAAAGTTACTAACATAATGGAGGAGACAATGGAGTTTTAAAATTATAATTTTGGCGAAGGAATTTTCTAGAGAAACCTCTCAGTTTAGCTGCTTCATCTTTGGTCAATTTGGCAGCAAATCCATTGAAGCTCCTGTGGTAGCTGTAGAGCAAAACTTCGGATCCAACTGTACTGCTGCATTCGTTCATAAGCAGAGTTAGAAAATCTCGATAAAAATTATTAAACAATGGTTTTTATCCTCTACTATGCTATAATTACAGTTTTAATTCTTGTACTTAAGGTATAATTTAATTTTTCTACTTTTATAATATTATTAATTAATCCAAATAAGTAACATTATTAATAGTAATTGTGATTAAAATTCTTAAGTGAATTTATATTTAAAACACTGCTGCCAGGGGCATAGACAAGTGGGCAGAAAGTGGCCTTTCCCCTCTCTCAAAAAAATGAAAAATTTGCTTTTTAGCTCTTTAAATTTTATGAAATTATAAGTTAGTATAATTATAAAATTACACTTTTAACACCCTTAAAATTTATGATTCATCTTTTTCCCAAAGTAATTTATGAGTTGGAAGGCATGCTTTTAAAAAAACAAATTCACATCAGCATTTAAACCAGAATAATTAATGAAGCTTTCTGTTTGAACTATCTAATGATATTATAAAGGTAAAAAGTAGAGAGATTAAATTACGCCAAATAAAGGTACTTGGACTAAATTCCAAATTCAAGTATGATTGAAGAACAAAACCATAATTAGACCTAAAAAATCCAAAATAGCATGCAATTAATAAGAAGATGAAGAACCTGGGAAGAACTTCATGAAGCATACTGGTGTGGAGGCTTGTAGTTGAAACCTTGCCCTTTGGCAGGTTCCCCATGTAAACAATGTAAACCTGTCTTTTATCAGAGGAACCATGGCTGCACCACATAAACATGGAAAGTGTGAAAATGATAAGCGAAAGCCTTGCCAAAGGGGAGGTTTGGGCTGCCATTGTTGAGTTTTTGGAGCTTGATTTTGCAGTAGATAATGCCATGGAAAGGGGACTTTATATAAGTTTTTTGAGTGTGGTGTTGGTATAAACTCCATTGGACTCGTTAATTTTTGAAGCATTTAAGCATTGTTAAGCTCGCAAATGGAACAAGATTATCCATTGCCGGCTTTTACTAATTACTATGATCTTCATTCTGCAATGAAAAATTTATTAAATAGTTCGTTTACTGTAATTGCAGAGATCTTTTTCCAATTTTTATATGATGTTCAGAAACTTGAGAAATTTGTTATGCTCTACGTTTGGTTCTTGGGAAAATTGAGAAAGGGAATATTCCAAATAATGATATTCAATTACTAGCTGGCTGATAGCTTCCTTCGGCAAAAAGTCCAAAACAATTTTGTTCTTTGCTTTGGGAATTCAGCTTGGCTGATGTTTTGGATTCAGAAATTTTTTGACCTTAAAATAACTAATTGGTGCCGGAAAGAAACAATGTATGAAAATATGTTAGGGTCGTAAAACCTCAACAGTTGATGGGTGTCAAATACAAAAAAAAAAAAAAAAAGTATTTTTATATCTAAACAGTAAATAAATATTAATATACAGATTAAGGTTCATCTCATAGAAATGGAAAGATTTAAAATTCTTGTTCGGTTCAATCAAGTTACACTTCTAGGCAATTGTCATGCCCACAACGTGTGACAGTCTTTAAAAAGTAAAAAGGGTTTAAAATATGATAAAAGTAAAATTGTAACACTCCCTACCAGTATTCGTTGTCGGAATAAAGATCGAGGCATTACTGGAGTTTATGAATTAAATTTTTTTAAATTTTTTTTAAATTTTTTTTAATTCAATATAACCCCTTTATAGATATCTAACATTCCCTGCAATTTTAAACCGAGACCAATCCACATCAACCAATCCAATTCAACATATTTTCAAGATAGATTCATGTATATTTATAAGATAACCTCATCACATACCAAAACCAAGATTTGTTAGTCATACCAATGGCTAACCTTACATTCATTTCACATTAACATCTACTTTATTAACTTATACATGCCATTGATTTCTAAAATAAAGTTTCTTTATATATCGAAATCTTGAGGTTGATAGTGTGATGTGTCTCCGACCGAATCCGACCTCCGAGTTCTTAACACTACAAAACAGGGGAAAAGGAAACAGGGTAAGTACTTTGTGCTTAGTAGGCTCATGTAACAAGAATTATACTTACCTAATATTTTCAATACAATGCAACAAAAATTCATATATCTATTCAATGGATTATTACCCTAACATGCACAAACTTAACATTCAAGTTAGTCCAATCATGTATCAATAATATATACCATGATTAATGAGCTCATCGATACCATAATTTTCATTCCTTGTTATTTTTCTATATTTATCCCGTTGAATTTCTCAGAATTTCGATTGATTTTCAGAGGTACACTTTTAGTGTACAAACCCAGGTCCGTCAATTCATATTCATGTGCGCACATTTCCATTTCAGAGAGCACACTCCCGCGAACCTCATTCTTACAGCGGGATTACTACTCCAGGCTAAATCCCCTGTAATATAAACTTATAGAGTATTGTCGGGATTACCAGTCCAGGCTAAATCCTCTGCAAGGACAATTACTCTAATGAGCTTGGATCTGAATTACCCGTCCAAGCTAAATTTAGACCCTAATTCGGATTACCCGTCCGGGATAAATCTATTTTCCACATATTCTTCGGGAGGGCTATATCAAGATAGGATCACTCGTCCAAGCTAGATCCTTTTTACCGTCAATTCCTTTTCAGACATCCATTGAATTTTTCTTTCATTCAACCGGGATTTCTTCCCCTTTTTATCAAATATATCAATGTTTCATCAATTTTCATACAATGAACATTCAAATCATATTCACATCAATAACATATATTTTAAGTATTTAAGAATATAATTCAAGTTACACGAACTTACCTCGATACTTGTTCATATACAAAAATCTACTAATCTCGATCTTTTTCCTTTCCTCAATCTAGCTTCGTATTTGAATTTTCTGGATCTAAATAAATAAATTTAATTATCAATTTAATATATTTCATGTTCATATGCAACATTCTCTATAATCCCACTATTATTTATAGTTTATTGAAAGTTGTCTACTTGAGTCATAGTCACTAAATTATTTTTATCTTGAGCTAGAGAACTCCAAATTCAGATACGCTAATTTTTCCTGAAACTAGACTCACATATCTTCTTACTATAAAAGCTTCAGAATTTTTGGTTTAGCCAATAAGTACTGTTTATTCTTTAAATTCACCCCTATTCTGCTGTCTGACAATTCTGACCCTTCTTTACTAAAAATTAATTATCTCTTCAAAAAGAATTTAGATGATGTTCCCATTTGTTTTTCTTGAAAATAGACTCATTCAGGATTCTAAAAATATAAATTTAAACCCCTAATTATTTTTATTCAATTTTTTATGATTTGTCAAAGTCAAAACAGGGGAACCCAAATTCATTCTAACCTTATCTCACAAAATTTATTATATCTCATGATTTACAATTCCATTACTTACAGCGTTTCTTCTATGAGAAACTAGACTCAATAAGCTTTAATTCCATTTTTTTTATCTTCTAATTAGATTTCAAAAATTTATGGTGATTTTTCAAAATTAGTCTAATGCTGCTGTCCAAAACTGTTTTAGTGCAAACTATTTATTACCATTTTTCCCTAAGCTTTTAATAAATAATAATTTCGTCTCTACCCAATTAGCCTCTCAATTGAGCTGATTTTTCTCAATTAACACTTTATTCTATGACTTTAAACTACTTTTTAACCTTTGGGAATCAGAATTTCAGCATTAGGCTTTAATTCCAAACATTTTCACAATTAGGTCCTAAAAATCAATTTCTATTGAAATTACCTAATAAAATAATCTCATAAACAAATTAAAGCTTCAATTTCATGCTATTTCATCATAAACTTACAGAACTCAACCATGGTCACTTTCAATTTCATCCATGAAATCAAAAACTAATGAATTTAATAGTAGGACCTAGTTGTAAAAGTCTTAGAAACACAAAAATTACAAGAAATAGGCAAGGATTAACTCACTTGGTGAAAAAATTATGGAATACCAGCTTAAAGAACCCCTCATATGGCGTTTTGGCTGATGAGAATGAAGAAAAATAAAGAGAAATCTAGATATTTCCTATTTAGTCCTATCTTTATTTAGTTAATTATGCAATATTTCAATTTTGCCCTTAAATCATCAATTTTCCTGCTAATTTCATGCCCTCGCCACCCAGCCCAAATAAATTTTGGGTCTAATTGCCTTTTAAATCACTTCTTATTAGACACTTAAGCTATTTAATCATTCTAGAAACTTTTACACATTTTCCAATTTAGTTCTTTTCATTTAATTGACTACCCAAAAAGTAAAATTTTCTAACGAAATTTTAATACCCCATCACTAACATTTCATAAATATTTATAAAAATATTTTCAACTCGGTTTTATGAGATCGAGATCTCGATACCTTGTTTTTACCCAATTTCTTCAATAATTTTTTTTCTAACTAACCACTAAATCGGTAAAATTTTTCTATCGATATTTTCATACGATTTTCCTATTATATTAATATTCATGCAATAATTTTTTAAAATAATTTCTCTTTAAATCGGATTTGTGGTTACGAAACCACAGTTCCAATAATTTTGAATTTAGGTCATTACAAAAATAATAGAGATAATTGAAATTTAAATAATGGTAAAAATAAGCAGAAATGAAATTCAATTAAATAAGTTGATGTGATGAAATTCTAACTTCAAGCTCGATTTTATTCCTGTTTCGAACCAGACTTTAATAACAAGTCTTTTCCTTCAACCAATAAGTCAGTTATAGTGATCAAGGATGTCTCAGACCACTAACCCTTCTATGTGTAAGTTAATTACAGAAACGGCCAACAATTAACTCTTACCAACAAGCAACCATGAGATACACGTCTATGATTTAGCTCTCTGATAGCCTTGTGAACTAGAAGGGCCTAACTCGAACCAATGACCTCAATCGCACGGGTCGTTTAAATCTGATTGCTATTTCCCTTAACAAAATCCAACCAACTACTTAATTGGACACACCAATGTGTTCTTCGGTAGACCAAATACGATAAACAATTGACGTGGTACCTCCAACTATACGCCTATCATCACCAAATCAACAAGCTTTTCTTGACTTGATACCAATACGACTTTATAAGACAACAGCGTCTATCTTCTTAACCAAAGAAATAACAAATATCGGTATGAAAGTTTTTAAGTATGGGTTCGGATTTCATGGCTTTCTACCGGATTGTTTATTAGCCTAAAGGTAGATGGGAAATTCAGTAACTTGTGAAAATAAATATATTTAATGGATATGTGTATATATAATATGTATGTAAAAAATAAAATATGTATTAAAGAGTTATCTAAAAATATCAAAAGATAAAATATTAAAATATTAAAATATTATCCTAATAAAAAATTAAAAGTATTATTTTTACAAATAAATCCAAAAATAAAAGTTCTCAAAGTATATCTTTGTCCATCAACTTGTTCTTCAACCCAAAACTTTTACAATAGCCCAATTTCTTACTCTTTTTGACTTTCCGAGTTTGCTTTTGCATCTGATCAAAAATCAAATATTTAACCCAAAACTAAGAATTTATCAAAATTAAGCACAATAAATACGTCAATTGGGTACATTATCAACCGTCCAATGGATTTTTAACCGATATGTATAGATTGGAGTGAATTTTTTTCTTTTGAAAAATGGATGCAAGGTTGGGTGAGTTCTTCTTTGAACAATCGATTTGAAGCGATTATAGTAATTATTTGTCTCCCTCCATCTCATCTCAAATTGCTATTTTACCATTGAATATATATAGCTATTACAAGATAAAATTGTAAGCATGTCTTATCAGAAACCCCATAAGTTTTATGTTTAAATATTTTTTAAAGAATTATGTTTAGATATTTACTTAACTTCAAAAAGATTGAAAATATTATATATAACTGGTAAAACTTAAATTAAAGTGGGGCTAGGTGGGGCGAGGCATGGTGGGAGAATGGATATATCCAACATCCATGAGGTGATAGTGATTTTCAAGATTATACATTTTTATCAAAATAGGGGGTGGTAAAACAGAGTGTGCCAATTGTGAATGGATGGTGAATTTGGTGACATCCGCGCTCACCCCACTCCATTGCCATCCCTAATCAACTAGGGGAAAAAAACCTATCAACCCAATTATTAAGTTACATAACAAGAAAACTATTAACAATTCAAACTTTCTTTTATAGAATCAAGGTACCTTCAAATCCATTTTACAATCCGTGACTAATTCTTTCGAGATTCATGACTACCTCTCCCAAATTATCATTTTCAAAATTTGAATTTGAGTTCTCTCTCTAAAAGTGCTATGTGATTTAGCATTACACCCAATACATACTTAGCTGATCAAATATTTCTACAAAATACCATACCCTTCTCAAGACTAGGAAATATTAGTCCCTATTTTTATTATTTTAATGGAGGGTTAAAATAACATTTAGGCTTTCTAAGTATAGTAGAAAGAAATTTGAAAGGATAAAAAATTGAAAGAGTAGAAAAATAGAAAGAAGGAAAACATAATTTTTTGGTGTAGTTGGTAGAAATGATGGAAAAATTGAAAGCAAAGTAACGTTTATTCATTACTTGATAGAGTTAAAAAAGTACCTATCAAGTCCCTCTGTTACATGGATTGCATCAAATCAATCCATATGCTATTAAATGCATCATTCTGATCCATGTACTATGAAAAAAGAATTAAATAAAGTTAAATTGTAGTGGAGTTAACATTTAATGTTAAAAATGACATGAAAATCAGGTTTTTTTTTTTTTTTTTTTGCATTTGCATTTGCATTTGCATTTGCACTTCTAATTCAAACAAAAGACTTCATTTCCAAAACAATAAAAAAAAAAAACTTTTAAAATATTAACCTTGTTAATGATAAATGACATTTTTAAATAGTAAATACTAAGTCTGTTGAAATTATGATTTATTTTATTCTTTTTATTAGTAGAAGGATTAAATTGATCCAATAATAATAGATAGATTAATTTAATCATATCCTTATAATAGAAGGGTTTACTAAGTACATTCACCATTAAAAAATAATTAACTCTGTACTTTTTTTTCCTCTGATCAATTTTCTTCCTTACCAAACATACTTAAAATTTATTTTATCACAACAATATACATAATATTTCTCATATAATCATATTTAAAATATCTGCATTATCAAATTTTGGATCCAAATTAAGCTTTTTGAGAATCAACATCAAAGCTCAGATTCGTTTTATTACAGGTCTCACATGAATACAACTTATTATCATGTAAGATAGAAAACTAAAACATCAAAGACAACAAATTAAAAACAAAACATTATTAAACTTTATTTTTTTTTGTTTCTTTTGGAATTTAATTCATTCTACTAAGGAAGCATAAGCAACAATAGGGCTCCTCACTTGATGCACTCCATCATCCCAAATCAATGAACCAGAGATCATTGAATTTCCAATTTCAGCTCCCACTGTCACAACAAATGTTAGCTTTTGGCCAAGAGATTTGAAAGAAAGTACACTTGGTTGAACCTGAATTATGAGACCCGGTGGAGCATTAACGACCGCCTTGTAAGTTGACACTGGCGACCCAACGTTCGTCACCGTCCGATGAAAGACTCGAGTGATTGAATTTCCGGGACTTGTGGATAATGTGAAAGAAGGATAGTTTAGACCCCACACCGTTCCGTTTGTTTCTTCTGAACAAGAGAAGGTACTTTCGGTTATGAGCTTGAGTTGTTTAGGGGTATATCCTTGTCCACACAAAAATTTAACATAATCGATCTCGCCGGCATCGTATACCAATCCTGGTTGGGCTGCTTGTGCAGGGTTTATATGACCTGCACCGTATGCGAATTCGGCTTCGAGGTTGTTCTCGGAACTCATTGGAAAAGCTGTTGTCATTAGGGCAGATTTAATGGCAGCAGGGGACCATGTTGGATGAAATGATTTAACATAAGCGGCTGCACCAGTTGCATGGGGACATGACATGGATGTGCCTGAAACAATGTTGTAAGTAACAATTCTTGTATCATCTTCGGTATCTGTCAATGGGACGGCTTCAGACCATGCTGCTAAAATGTCAACCCCAGGTGCTGTAACATCAGGCTGCATCAAATAAACTAGATGAGTACTAAGAAGAGAATTTGACCATAAAATGTCAACAACTCCAACCCGTCCAAACCAAACCCAACAACGACCTAACCCAAAAAAGACTTGAACCCAAGGATGACACCAGGAATTTTATGTTAGGGGCTGAAATAAAATTAAAAATTTTTGGAGAGTGAAAGCTAAAAAGTTTGTATTAAAATTGTAAACAATTAATTTTTAAATGGGCCAAGAGTGAAATTTCCCATTTAGCCAAAGCCAGAAAGGTTTAAATTGAAATTTTAAATATTATAAGGGATTAGAAGTGAAATTGCACCGTTTAACCAAGAGCGACATCAAGGCCATTACCTACCGAAGCGTTGCCTAAACCCAGAATAAACCAAACATAGGATGATTTGAACCTAAAATTACTTGAACAATTAACCTTAAATGACTCCGAACGAAAAATAATTTAAACCTGAAATAAATTAAAAATTTTAAAATCCAAATTTACCTAATCTAAAATCAACCTAAACCAGCTTATTAATAGGTCTAATAATTAAGGTTGAAAAGTGTCCCATATTTTGGCCCATTTTGTCAAAATGAAATCCAAAACTAAATATTAATATAAAAAGGAAATGAGAATTGAATCAAGCGGAATTATCATGGAGGGTTCGAAAAATCTAAATAACTTGATCCAACCAAACAAATTCACCAGAATTCATTTAATTTACCTTGAGGATGTCAGGAGTAGCAGGGTTAGGCCCTCTTGATGAAAACGTAACAACAAACGGAGCGAATTGGTCATCTTCAACAGTAGTCTTGAATATGGTTGCAGTTGGGTTCCTATTTCAAACATGGCAACCATAAAAATAATAATAATAATAATGCAATAAATCGAGTTTCACAAAACAAAAATAATGTTCGGTAATGAAGTTAGAATCAATACTCTGTCAAGTTCACGTAGTTGAGAACATTCCTTCCATCATTCAAGTTCAAATTCGAAAGTGGTAAACCGTAAGTGAACGCATAGTCTTTGTATCTTCCACTTTGAACCACTACCCCAACCGCACCAGCTTCGACCGGACCTTCGATGTAGGTTGTATAGTCGCAGAAAACGATTTTGCCTTTCACTAATGTTTCGTCCAATGTTCCTGGACCGCAAAACCTGGCATTTCCATGGCATTAAGATTAAGAGTTGAATTTTATAGGATAAATTTTGAGATTATAGTTGAATAAATCACCATGAAATACAAAGATATATATATACCTTGAATCGTCGGATGTATAACCTTGTGAGGTGTTTGGAGCAGCTGCACCAGCTATGAATGGGTACATTTTTCCCTTTAGATCGAATGTATTTATGGAGGTTCCCTATAAAATTATTAATGTATATAAATTAGTCCTCAATATGTTATTCTGACTAGAGCAACATCAAGTGGTATATGTTTAAATTTAGAGAAAGGATTGTATGAAATTGTGATTCCACGTCATTTTTATCCATTTCCAATGGAAAATTGACAAATCAGATTTAATTTTCAGGAGAAAAAATCCGATTTGTCATTCTCCGATTGAAAAGAGATAGGAATGACGTGGAATCATAATTTCATACAATCTCTTCTCTTAAATCTATAAAGGTTAGACTATATCCCACCCAAAGCCATAGGTTGGTCCAATATTTGAGATGATTTGGATAATAATATTAGGCAAAAAAAAATAAAGTACTTTATTCAATTTGAAGCCCAAACCCTATTTAATTTAATATTTATATAATAATTAGTAATCATTTACACTTATTTCATATTTTTATATCATAAGTCCAATACAAACACTATTTCATATCTTTTAGTGTTTACAGTTACCTTTTTCAATAACATTGTCTCTTAAGCTCAGACCATAGTTCTTTCCTCGAAAATATAATGTATTTATTATTTTAATTATTCTCATTTTATTTGATAAATTTATTTTGATATTAATTTTTCATTCAAACAAAATATGGGTTGGGCGAGCTAAGCCCTAATAATGTTTTATTATTTTAGGTTTCACTTCATATCATATTTTTATCAGTTGAGCTTGGACAGATAAAAAGTCATTAATAACTAATTTAGTCTAATTCCGTATAAGTATAAATATATTTAGATGCATAGTTTAAACATGAAATTTTTAAAGAAAAATGAAATGTCGGAATAATTAACATAAATGAACCTTCTTACCTCATAGATTTCACCATTCCCGAGCTTGACCCTAGTGACAAACTTTCTATCAATGGTACTAGCAGCCACTGATAAAGACCAAGGCGAAAAGTTTGTAATTGTTGACAAACTAGGACCACTATTACCGGCAGAATTCGATGTCAAGATACCATTTTTCATCGAATGGAAAGCTCCGATAGCAATCGTATCATCAAAATACTCCGATGAGAAGAAACTCCCCACAGAAAGGGAGATTATGTCGACGCCATCGGCTATCGCATCATCAAACGCTGCAAGAATGTCTACGTCATCACAACCAATGGACCAACAAATCTTGTAAACCGCAATGCGGGCCGATGGCACCCCGCCGCGAGCCGTCCCTTTGGCTAGCCCGTATAAGCTTGCCTTGCTAACTAAGCCACCTGCAGCTGTTGATGAAGTATGACTCCCATGACCTTCCGAATCTCTTGGAGATTTATATTCAGATGGATCAAAATCTCCATCCGCTTTATAATACTTAGCTCCAATTATTTTCCTGAAAGAGAATCATAGTATCATTAAGACTTAATATTTCTGAGTTTAATTTATGTGTTCCTTTTAAAAGAATAAAACAACGGATCCGACACCAAATCGATCGAGATCAAATTACATTAAGAAATCAACAAAAATCAAATAAAACAATGGTCGTTAAAAAAACAAGAATAAAGGAACAAAACCCATTATTCTATCATAAATTAATTAATTTTTTATAATTGGGGATGGGCCAAACATTTAAATTAATTAAATTAAGTAAAAATCTGTTATAATTTGTATTATAAATCAACTAAATTACGGTTTAATATGCCCAAAAAGTACATAATAAAAAAGGGTTCCATCGTAAGGTACAATTGCACTTGTATCCTTAACTTAAAAAAAATACCCTAAAATTCATTTTCTATTTCAAGAATGATATGATTTGCTGATGAAAAGCAAATTTCTTTTGAAAATTTGTTTAAAGTGTGGTCCACCGAGAGTCGATAGGTCCCTTAAGGGGTCGGTATTGTATTCAATGAGGTGTTTTATCTTTCAACTCTAACAAGAGCCCAATGCTTAGGGTTGCTTAAAGAGACAACTAATTCAATAAAGTGGGAACGTCTCGGCGGTACAGACTATATTCAATTGGTAGTACAGTTGTCCATAAGTGTCCTATATACTATAAGGCACAAATTCAAACCCTATCAAGTATAAATGCTCACATTTCCTTAATAGGCAGTCATGCACCATGCACAGCTTATCCTAATGAATCCGCTGTTTCAAGCACTCGAGATCTTTACAAAATTGAAAGATGAAAATGTGATTGGAAACAACATTGACCAATTGTGGAGTTCGTTGACTCCCGATAGACAATATTTTGAAAATATCCGCTACCTCCCATCAACATGACTAAATTTATATAGTTGAACGCTGAATCAATTGATATCTGATTCAACCAGTTGAACTAACGAATTTCAATCTAAATTTTCAATGATTGATTTTTGACTTTTACCTGTTGCAAGTGAAATTGGCTGAGGTTTGGCAGGTGCCTTTCCATTTTGCTGGAATTGCACCGAATTCGGTGTCGTTAAAGCTTTGAGATTCCGGCCAAATCCCGGTGTCAAGCATTCCGATAATGATGTCACTTTCGAAGACAGATCTTTTGACTTTTCTGTTGAATCCCATAAAGTCCCATGACCTTGATGTGTGAAGCTGCCTCTTTTGGCTAAGGAAAACTGATACCACCCCATCTTTTTCTGAAAAAAAAATTAAACCCAAAGTTACTAACATAATGCATGAGACATTGGAGTTTTAAAGATAATAATTTGGTTAAAAGAATTATCTTGAAAAACCTTTCAGTTTTTCTGCTTCATCTTTGGTCAATTTGGCAGCAAAGCCATTGAAACTCCTGTGGTAGCTGTAGAGCAAAACATCTGATCCAACAATATTGCTGCATCCATTCATATGTAGAGTTAGAAACACTCCGTAAAAAATGATCTAATTGTGGTTTTGATCCCTCTATTATGCTCAAATTAAAGTCTTAGTTCTTATACAGGCATAATTTAGTCCTACTTTTCTGATATTATTAGTTAATTCAAATAAGTAATACCATTAACTATTCAAATTAAAATTATTACAAGGATTTATCCCTAAACACTGCTTCAGTCATAACAGTATATGTTAGCATGATGAGTAAAGGTGTCTATAGACCAAGTCAAGTCCAGGATTGATGGTTTGGTCCAATAAAAAAGCCCATATTACTATTTTAAAATAATAAATTGATAAATATATAGTTTTATAATTAAATTTATATAAAAATATTTTAAAAATTTATTTTAATTTAATTAATGATAGGTTGTGCCAGACTTGTCTATGTCCAACTCAAGTTAAGCTAAATGAACAACCAGAACTATGAACAACCCTAATAATGAGTTGAAATGTATATTATTAAAAACAAAAATCCACGTGTGTTTTAAGCGGAATAATTAGTGATACATATTCAAACTAGCTAATAGCATTATAATAATAATAAGACAAAGTTACGGGCGAAAATAAAAGCAATTAGCCTAATCCCAAAGTCAAGTATGATTGAACGACTAAAACAACAATTCGGCCCCCAAAAAAAAACCCAAAAGAACATGCAAATAATAAGTACCTGGGAAGAACTTGTTGGAGCATACTAGTGTGAAGACTTGAAATTGAAACCTCGCCCTTTGGCAGGTTCCCCATATAAACAATGTAAACCTGTCTGTTATCAGAGGAACCATGGCAGCAGCAAATAAGCATAGCAAGAGTGAAGCTGATAAGCGAAAGCCATGCCAAAGGGGAGGTTTGGGCAGCCATTGTTGAGTTTATTGTGGAGCTTGATTTTGCAGTAGATAATGCCATGGAAAGGGGACTTTATATAAGCTTTTTGTGTGGTATTGGTATAAGCTCCATTGGATTCGTTAATTTTTGAAGCTTTCAAGCATTGTTAAGCTCGCCAATGGAACAATGTTTGTCCATTGCCGGCTTTTACCAATTTCTATGATCCTTTCATTCTTCACCAATGATATATCTTTCTGCCACAAATGTTGATTACAAGAAAATGTACGGCGTCATCATTCTTCATCAATGATATATGTTCGTTCAATCGATTTATAATAATTCTATCAAAGCTGATCAATCCCCACCGTTGATTACAAGAAACTCTATCAAATTAAGTTGATTTCTGGATGTGTTTCGAGATTAATCATCAATCGATTTCTAATAATTCTCCACATGGGTAAAATAAATTAGTATGTATCTAATGGGTACCGTTCAAGGAAAGAAATTATGTCTTGAGCAATTCTTTTATGTCCTTAATATCCATTTTACAAATCATATTTAGGGTTTGTACTTATCTATCCCGAAATTGTTAGTCTTCAATGTTAGCTTAATATAACGAAGAATGTAGTCTGCAGTTGTTGGTGTAGATGTTCAAAAGGTCAATTGAGTCGATTTTTTCAATTTACTCAACTTAACTTATCATTATATAAAATAATTGAATAGATCAATTTAAATAATATAAATTGACATAGTCGAATCAACTTAACATTGATTAATTTATCTAATTAATTAATTTAACCTGATTTAAATCAACTGATTGAATTATAAAAATTACTAATTCATAATTTACTGACATAATCAAATAAACTAACCATACCATCATTTAACCAATTCAGCTAAGTCGATTTTAGCCGACTTAAGGTGTGGCTTTGCTTAATTTTTATTAAATTCAGTGTTGGTGGGTGTTAATCTATTAATTTAGGAGGATAGCTATATGAATTAAACAAATGATTTGACTTGTGCTCAGATGCGCGTTTTAATCCACTTCGGATTCGTTGATATTTAACTTGGGTTTATGAATTATTTATGCAATCTATTAACTTGCGTCCGATGTTTTGCTCCATAGCTACCGTTGGAGTTTCAATGGATTTGCAGCTAAATTAACCAAAGATGAGGCAAATAAACTTAAAGGTAATGAACAATTCTAAAAAAAATTATAAACACAAATAAATAACAATAAATACATACACATCAACAGAAAATTCTACATTCAATTACAACATTAACATTATCATTCCTAATTTGTAATTGAAGTCTAAAGTAAACAATATAACTAATCTGGAAACAACTTAAAATGGTGATGGCAACCCAATGTGAGGATCTTGATTGAACTGATCAAGATCTAAATCATTAGAAAAGTGCTGCTGCATGAATAGTGCTGGTTCAAAAACACCATAATCAATGGGTTCATAAAGAGTTGCAAATGCAATCCCATTTTCAAGCATTTGGGAACTAGTATTTATGGGTTCATAAAGAGGTGCAAATGCAATCCCATTTTCAAGCATTTGGGAACTAGTATTTATGGGTTCATAAAGAGGTGCAAATTCAATCCCGTTTTCAACCATTTGAGTTCCGCTGTATGGTAGAATTTCACTTGTATCAGCTTCAGCTTCACTTTCCACTCGATGACCTTCTTGTTGAACCATTTGGGCTCCATCGTAAGCTACAATTGCACTTGTATCAGCTTCCGCTTGAGCTTCCTCTTGATGACCTTCTTGCAAGGTTTCATGTTTTAGCCTTTTTTCCCTAAGGTTCTTATATACTCTACACAACACCCAATCATCAAGCTGAAAAAAGAAAAGAAAAATAAGTGACGAATTCGAATAGGAATACACGATAAGATAATATTTGAAGGATCGTACCCGCATGTCTTCATTGCCGAGTCTTTTTCTAATCGGAGCATCGGTTAATACGTATTCATGCATGAGCCAATTTGTTTTAACACCTTTTGGTGGTTTCCCTTGGTAAAAGACTAAACTCTTCTTCAATCCAATCTTCTTTCCTTTACGACAGATCAACTTATCAGATCCGGTAGCTTTCCAATACCCGTTACCGGCATTCCTCGCCGGCCTCGAACCATTTGCGTATTTTCGATCTCTTGGCGTGAAGAAATAATATTCGTTTCCAACCCCATTTGAGAGTGCATTGTTGCTCATCGCTATTGATAAAAAAACCAAGACAAAACAACAACACCAAAATCATGGAAAAGCTTAAAGAAAACAAAAGAAAAAGCCAAGAAAAGAAAAACTGGGTACCTGTAAGAGTTTGGGGATCATAGTTGTAGAGAAAAACCTCTTTGATTCTGTTGGGTGGCAATGGCAAACCAAAGATTTTGGGTCTCAAGTAAAAATTAATAATCTCGTCATCCCTCGGTTTGAATCTATAACCAGGAGGAATTGATCTAAGGAAAGCTTCGTCTTTTTCTTCCTTCAACATTAATGGATCTATGAAAACTTGATTATCTGACATTGAAGAATGTGCTTACAGCTCCAAAAAAACTAGTACAATTTTTTATCTGAAATATTTTGTTGTCTTGACTTTATGTAGACTTAGGGTTAAGTTTAACCGACTTATTAATTTTTTAATATTTAATTTAAAAATATTTGTTTAATAAAATAATATTAGATAAATTAGAATTGAGATAGATTTCGAAGTCCTAACCTTTTCATATTTTTAATTAATTATCGATAAAAAAAGTTATTAGATAATATGGAATTTAAATTAGGATAATTAATGTTAAAGGATAATTGATTATTTTTATTTTTAATTTTATAAAATTCCCGTAGTTAATCTTTAAAACCATTCTCGTAAATATCATTTTAATTAAATAAAAAAGTAAATACTATTCTGAATATTTTAAAATATAACGAAGTAGCTTTCTTTAACCTAAGCTATTGTTGTTGGTATAATATATTAATGATTAGACATCAGGACGCCATTCTCTGTTGAACGAGGTTGCGACTTCAAGAACCCCTTGTCAATTTGAGTATCAATATATGCATAACTACTCATTTTTAGTATCAAATATCCATATGATCTTGAAAAAAAGTTAATACCAAGGTGACAAAAATTACCAAATTTAAGAGTTAAATGTTTCTTTATCTGATTCAAATACAAATGTGTTTCATGAATAGTGGTGATAAAAATAAAAGTATCGGCCACTGTAGTTTGAATCGGATTGGATTGATCGAGCACCCCACACCCGACTCAATCACTGAATTCAAATGAAAGACGTCTAACTACATTGCAAGAACAACTCGGATAACTCAATGCAAATTCACTAAGTTTAACAAATAATTTTCTTATATTCCAAATAAACCTTCATTCATATTCATGTACATACATTCTAGATGATAATCGACTTCATTTAACATGTCTCGAAATTTCTCGGGGTAAAAAATAGGGTCGGATTCGAATTCAAGCATGGCGAAACCAGAAAAATTTTTTAAGGGGGCCGGATGAAATTTTAATTTTTTATAGTTTATATTTTAATAATTTGTAAAGGATTAAATCGAATTTTTATAATTTTAGGGGGGCCAAAGTATAATTTTACCTTTACTAATTTAAAATTTTTTAAAAATTCCAAGGGCATAAAATGCAATTTTATATTTTAGGGGGGCCGGGGCCCATGCCAGCCCCCTGGCTTCGCCCCTGAATTCAAGCTCAATCTATTAAATTTGAATAGTGTGTCTCAAGACATGGTTTCACCGGATCGGGAATCGGACAACATATTGATTGTCATAATTTTCATAATTTATCGATTTTAACTTTAAACAATTTTTCATTATTTTCAATTACGAGCTGACATTCCAGCTAGCTATTAATAATCATTGGGTACAGTGGTAAGACACATAACACTTTTAAGGAGATAATGCAAGTTTTAACTCTAGAAAAAACATGATTAAAAAGGACAATTACGAACCCCACATATAAATCTTAAAACGAACATGAAAGATAAGATTTTAGCTGATTTTTTAAACATATAATTTTAAAATAAAGTAAAAGATTTCTAAATAGATTGTCTATTCCTTGGAATTTAGTTTGATGAATTTTTTAAACATATAATTTATCAAAGATTTTTAAATTTATCAAAGGTGAAAATCACCATTCAAGTTAAATGAGACAACATATTTTTTTTTTTTTGGCTCAATCGAGTAACATAATTCAAGTAAGACGTTGGAACCACTAACTCTTTCAAGAACAAAAGAATTACAACAATGTTTCAACAAACAATCCGAATCAAACATCTCCTCACAACAAATACAATAATGAATTTAGTAAATTCACCACGAGGCTCTAAAAAGAGAAGATTGTGGTTGGGTATATTATGAAGTTCCAGTAAGGTTTCTATCTGTTGGAAGAGGTGTGAAGTTTTGTTGGTTGGAATCAATTTTGTTCTGGATTAATTGATTTTGGTTATATGTTCCCGTCTAAATGAGGATTCGTTAACAAATAATCCTTCTACGAATTAAGGAGGAAGTTTTGGCAATTTAATTATTTGCACTATCTGGTGGTTTAACCAAATATCTGTTTTAGCAGCTTGACTACATTTATGGTGGCTCCACCACACACATCTGTTTTGGCATCTTGACTGCAATATACTTGCTTGACCAGATATATCTTTTCTAGGAGTTTAATTGCAACTCTGGTGGTATTATCCACGATTATCTATTAGTGTGATTTGGTTGGACGAGTTCTAGGGACCTCTATTTTGGTGTGTAATGAAGTTGGGTAGGAAGTTTGTAATAGCCCGATTTTTCAGAAATAGTGGTTCGGGGCCACCAAAATCGGCAAGAAATATTGTAGATTTCATTATTTAATATTTAAAAGTCAAATGAAATTTTTAAGAGATTTTTGAATTAGTAATTTATGTTTTATAAAGATTTATTAGGTCAAGAAAATTGAGAAAAAGAGATATTGAGACCTCGGTGTTCTAAACCGAGTCGTAAATACTTTTATAAATATTTATGGAGCATCATTAAGGTAGTATTAAAATTTCGTTAGAAAATTTTAACGTTTCGGTGGTTAATTAATTAAAAAAGACTAAGTTGAAAGAGGTGCAAAACTTGCTAAAGTGATTAAATAGCTTAATAATTAAATAAGGAAGGACTTGAGAAGCAATTATGCCTAAATAAATAGGCTGAGGCGGCATAGCATGAAAAAAAAACTGGAATTTGGTGAAATAAGGGCAAAATTGTAAATTTTTCCAAAATTAGATGAAATAAACGGAAAATTAGAATTTCTAGAGAAATCATCACCATTTTCAGCTGGAAAACAGCCATGGAAGAGGGTTTAAGCTTTTTTTTCATATTTTAGTTTCATGTATGTTTAATTCTTGCTTTTTCCTTGAATTTTTTACGTTTTTGGGACTTTTACAATTAGGTCCAACTTACTATTTCATAAGTTTTTTTTATTTTTCTGAAGGTTTTGGAAGATACCATTGATAATTTCATATTATTTTAGTTATTAGATGATGAAATTGAGATGTTAATGGGTATTTAAAGGTATTTTATTAAGGAATTTTGGATGAAATCATGTTTTAGGGATTAATTTGTAAAGTTGTTGAATTTATGTGAAATTTTGAAATTTCATGGAATTTATGGGCTGCTATTGATATATGTGAAAGTATTTAGGCTTGGAATAAGGAATAAATTACATGAATTTCATTTTCCAAGCCTAGGGACGAAATCATAAATAATTAAAAGTATAGGGGTAAAATGGTAATTTTACCTAAAATGTGAATTGGATAGAAATGAATGTAAATTGTATTAAATTGAGCTAAATTTACTCGTTTAGATTCGGATAGACCGAGTACGGAAGTAGATCATGGTAAAGAAAAAGTATTAGATTAGTAGATTACAAGTCATGAACAATTAATCGAGGTAAGTTTGTGTAATTTAATTGTGCAATTATATGTTTGAATTGAGTTGAATGATTTGTATGTGAATTGTGTATTGGCCATGTATGTGAAATTTAATAATATATCCAGAAATACCTGATAAATGTTAAAGTCTCGTTTAATTGAATGAAACTCGATTGGATACAGGGTTCTTTTTCCCGAAATGGTAATGTTCCTGCATATGTTGTGGACATGCCGTAGCTCGAAAGAGCGTCCCATTACAAGCCCTCCCAAGCTTCTCGTTATAGTGTTCTTGCAAGCTTCCCGTTAAATGCTCTTCAGAGCATCCCGACTGATTGTGATCTGCATATGTTGTAGACACCCCCACACTCTTATGAGCGTTATGCTTATAGGTTCTTTGTGAACCTCCTGTTAAAGGCTCTTCGGAATTTCCTGTTAGTGCTCGCTTGAACTTCCCATTATATAGCTATCCGGTGCTTTTTATTAAAATGCTCTCCAAAGCTACCCGATATAGGCTCTTTGTGAGCTTCCCGTTATTAAGCCTGAAAAAGCTTCACGTTACATAGCTCAGTGAGCTTCCCGTTATAGTGCTTGAGAGAGAGCTTTCTGATTTAGTGCTCTAATGAGTACTCCTAGATATGAATTGATGGATTCCTGATTTGTACACTTTATGTGTACTACCCTCGAATCCCTCAAGATTTCAAATGATTCAACAGGTGAAATTCTGACATGAAGATAAACGAAAATCAAAATGAAATCAATATCTAAAAAATACATGAAATGCATGGAACTTGGTATTTAATGAGCTCATCTTTGGTATTGATATTTACATGAAATGATTAACTAACACATTTGATGAGATTATGTGCTTAGGATATGGACAAATTGCTTGGAATGCATGTGTATGTTTACTTAATATACAAATGAATGGTAAGTTAATTTCCTATTATACGGACTTACTAAGCATAATATGCTTACTCTATTTTATTTTCATCTGTTTTATAGTAATACGAAAGCTCGTTGGATTGGACACTTGGCGAAGATTACTCACACTATCCACTTACATATTTCGGTACAAATATGATACTAATTATAGATATAATGGCATGTATAGGTTTTGGTTAGCCAATGTTAGATACAAATATTTTGGTTGTAAATGGCCATTGGAATGGCTTGTGATGAATGTGTTTTGGTATATTAACATATGAGTTAATTTCATGTTTGATATAAGTGTTTAATTTGGTTTATGAATATTAGTATGATACTAAGTAAATATGGTCAAGTAGATAAATTTACAAACATAGATTTATGAAGTGATATGGTATGTATGAGACTTGAGTTTGGCATGATTTAAATGTTTTGGATTGGCATTTGGATATGTTAAAATGTTTGTATAGGTGGATGATCAAATGGGTGAAAAATAAAGTTTGGAAATGACCTTATTTTGTCCACACAGGCAGAGACACAGGCGTGTGTCTCAGCCGTGTGTGACACACGACCTAGCGCATGAGCGTGTGTTCTGGCCGTGTATCCTCTACATCTTAAAAATTCATAACAGAATGCTCAGTATTTTTCACACGGCCTAACTACACGGGCGTGTGACCCCTGTACCTAGGAAAATTTTTGAAGTTTTGCAAAAAAATTCTCTGAGTTTCCGATTTAAACCCAACTCGTTCCTAATGTATGTTTTGGGCTCGAGGGCCCTAATAAGGGACTTTACAATTATTTTCTAACATGTATGTTAAAATGATATGAAATTTCTGTATTCATTTCGTAAGTTCTGGTAATGCTACATAACCCTGTTCCGGCGACTGATACGGGTTAAGGCTGTTACAAAGTTTTTCTGAAAATTCTACATTATGTTTTTCTGAAAAATACCGCATTGACATAATCATGCATTCTTAGTTTAGCTCAATTGATCGTTATGAAATTCTCTTGATACTCTGATTTGTATATTTTGGTATGTGTATTCTTTGTTTGAGTTTAGTTATATATTGAGCTTTATAGCTCACCCCTTTGTTTTATCTCTGACTTTTCAAGTAATCATTTAGTTTAGGCTTGGATGGCATGCAAGTGCTTGGATTTATTTTAATAAGATGGTCTACGTTTGATAACACTCTAAAATGGCATACTTTTATGTGTTAAGGACATATATATTTTGAGTACAATCTTACTAATTTGGGCTTTTTATGGTTTTTTTTATCTTGTAAAGACTAAATTGAAGGCAAAAGAAAATTTGGGGGCAAAAAGTCTGAATTTAAAGACGAAACGGGTTAGCATGTGATATAGAGAGGCAGTGGTGCTGAAAATACAAATTGTGAAAGACTTGGGGCAAAAATTCAAAGAAAGAATTTATGAACCTAAGACTTTATTTAAATTTGAATTTCATTTTTAGGATTATTGTTAGGATTATTATGATATTGGTTAGATTTAATTTCAAATTATATCTTTTATTTATCTTTTAGAGTTTAAATAGGAACAAACTAGGTTTTCTATGTACTATAAATAGGGGATGTAGTGACATAAATATTCACTGATCTTTTTTGAAAAAAAAAAACTCCTTCCCCCAAGGCTCTAGCCTTTTTTGTTCCTTTTATTTTATTTTCCAATAAAAGTCCATTCTATTAAACTTGTGTTCTTTTTCCCGAAAAGCATGAGTCACTAAACTCATCTAGCCAAAGGTTATGGAGATTCCTCAAAAAAGGTTCATGAGGCTTAAAATCCACACTTAGCCTTCACAACGAGTATTCATCGTTTCTCCGCATTACGGGGCTGACGCTTCCATCCATGTCCTTCTAAAAGTGATCTTTTCATCTTGTGCAAGAAACGACATCTTTGTATATTTTGAGAAGGTTGCACAGTAGGTTTGTTAACTTATTGCGTCAGAAATTGTTGAGCCCAAGAGACGAAATGGTGTGGCATTCTCCATTGAGAAATGATGATCTAGTGTAAGATGGTCTCGCAGAAGTGACGGTTGGCTAGAGTCAAGTTCTTCTAAATCGTAAGGCTAAGATCTAAGTGGAGCTGGTGGTCTAGGCGTCCTCTTCCGCTATAATTGGCTTATTCTGTAATGAGAAGATCACCTGAAAGCCTAGGATTTAACCCAAGATTGAACCCAAGGAGGATCGAGATAACCGGAGGCTGGAATCCCTCAAATCGAAGAATCTTTTTCCTCAATTTTGTTTCTTTTTACAATTTCAATTTCAATTCCTCCATATTTTTTAATTCTGTTTTTTTTTCCCAAGTACACAGTTTTTCTTAGGCACGACTATGCCCAGCATTTTGAGGAACAAGAAGTTGTAGCAATCCAGTCCATGAGGATTTGACCCTACTTCCTTTATGCTATTATTTTCATTATTTCATAGGAATAGGTTATTTTTTGTGCTTTCATCGACACCCCAACGTTTTTAACTTTTCTAGACTTTTTGGACTGTAAAGCTGTTTTTGGACTTGGTTTTGGTTTTTGTTTTGTCTGTCAGTTTTTTAGTGTTTATAAAATGAAACTACAAAAGCATATGATTTACCAAATTAGAATTCGGTTTCAAATCATAACTCTGAAAATTTTCCGCTGCAAAATTAAGTAACCACTCAAGTGTTTTTTTGTAAATAATTTAACAATTTTTAACGAATGTTTGCCTTAAAATTGGAAATGATTTGCCAAAATAGATACTTTCAAAACACACGATTTTGAATTCAAATTCTAGGTTTAAAGTAAGTGTTTTCCGGACTTATGTTTTTGTAAACATTTGTGAGAATTTTGTCAAATTTTATACTTTCGAAACACACACTAAATTTGATTAAATTAAAAATTCTTTAACAAACTATTGTAATCTCTCCAGAATCTACCATAACATTTAGGTTAGGTTTGAGGTGTTACAAATCCCATTTGAATTTTGCGTAAAATTTTAATAAAAATTGAATAAAACTAAAGCATTGAATTTACAAACTTCCTTATTATTGATCTAAAAATTAAGAGTAATTTTGTTCTAAAATTCAAATTTCACTTGTAATTTAGGATTACTTAAGAAAGATGCCATAATGAGATTATACCATATATTATGAGATGATCATAATGTGAGATTACGAGATAGTCGGAAAATTGAAATCCAAACACCATAATCTCATTTTGGAATATAAGATTATAGGTCATAATATTATATTCGGAGAACCAAATGCCCCCTAAATGAAAACAGTCGAATGGCTCAATGACCATCTTGTAACTTTTTAAAGTTAATTGACCAAAACGTTCGAATAATTTAGTGACCTTGAGTGTAATTTACCCAAAAATTAAATATCAAATTTTGGGCATGAGAAATTACTCGAGATACCGATTCAAATCGATTTTTTATGTTTTTAATATTTTATTGATTTATTAGATTCAAATCGATTTTTTATGTTTTTAATATTTTATTGATTTATTAAGTTAAACTAGTTAAACCAATCGAATTGATTAGATTATCTATCCAATTTTAATTTTTTAAGATTTTTTAATAATTGCGAGATTGATCATTGAACCCTCTGATAATTCATAAAATTATTATGAAAATAAAAAAAACTAATATTATTTACAAAATTTTAATTTAATTTTTATTCGTTATGAGATTAAGAATACAAATTCTCTCTGAAATCTAATTTCTTATCTAATATTATCTTATAAATTGATATATTTAATATAATTATTTTTTTCTCAATTAAATATTAAAAAATTAAGTGCTTCGGTTATTAATAATTAATTAAAAATACAAAATATAAGATTAAGAATACAAAATCTATCTCAACTCAAATTTCTAATATAATATTATTTTACATCTCTATAAGCCCAACACAATCTCAGGTAATCAAATTATGGAGAATTCAATGTTGAAGAGGCTGAAAGAAGAAGATGACGAAGAATATTTCAGAATGCTCCCGGCTGGTTATAGATTCAAACCAACCGACCAGGAGCTTATGGATTATTACTTAAGACGAAAAATTTCGGGTCTTCCATTGCCGCCCAATAAAATAAGAGAGGTCAATTTCTACAGTCATGATCCTGAAACTCTTACAGGTTTTGATTCTTTTTTCTTTATTTTTTCTGAAATTGTTAAACATCGGTTTTCTCTTTAATTTTGTTTTATTGATTATTTTATTTTCGTTTTGATTAAATAGCCATGAACAATAAGGTATCGTCGAATGAAGTCGAAAAAGAATGGTATTATTTTACGCCACGAGAACGGAAATACACAAATGGATCAAGGCCGGCGAGGAAAGCCGGTAACGGATACTGGAAAGCGACCGGAGTCGATAAGCAGGTCCTTCTTAATGGAAAGAAGATCGGATCTAAAAAGACTTTAGTCTTTCACGAAGGGAAACCACCGAAAGGGTCTAAAACCAATTGGATTATGCATGAATATGTATCAAGCCATGCTCCTGTTAGAGTAAGACATGGCAAGGAAGACATGAAGGTACCATCTTTCAAATATGTGAAATTTTTTTATTGTATATTCGAATTTAGTACTTATTTTCGATTTTTTTTTTTTTTTGTTTTCTTTCAGCTCGATAATTGGGTCTTGTGCAAATTATATCAAAACTCAAGGGAAGCAAAGCAAAAACATAGAACCACACAACAAGGGAATGGTCTTGAATGCCAAGAGAAAGTTGAAGCTCATATAGCTGCAATTGTACCTAACAAAATGGCTGCTGCTGTTAGTGAATCCATTAATATGGTTGCATCACCTGCTTATCATCAATATGAACAGCTTGACGTTGAATCGTTTAACATGAATTTCGAACAAGACACTAATCGGATACCTGAACAACGCTATCCAATGCCTCTTTTCGGTGAAAACAGTAATTATTATATGTTTGATAATAATTCAACACTTGGAGGAGAGTTCCAGCAACAGGTTCCAAATTTTGGTGATTTTGCAACAAATGTTGCTGCTGCTGCTCCAGTGACTTCAATGTTTCCTCTTGGTAATCAGTTTCAGTCCATGGCCAATGCTGGTTTTAACTTGCCACCGTTGCCGTTGCAATTTCAGCCGCCGCAGCAATTTTTTGGTGTCAACCCTGATTTTGATTTTTCTGTTGATGAGTACCTTTTGGATTATGAGTTTGGCATGCCACCACCAGCCGAGTTTTGTTGAATTTTCATTGGGTTTTTATTTTTTATTTTATTTTTTTAAAGATTTTTAGTGTTTTTTTTAGCAATGTTGGATTTAAGTTTGATTATTTTTATAGGATGTTTGATTATTTTTAGGGTTAGTGCTTGGAATCAAAATCTACTATAGGTGTTGAATTTGGGATTAATCAGCTTAAATTGGGATGTTTATTTTGATTTAAATTGGGGTCTTTCGAATTGAAAAAGTGAAAATTTTTACTATAAATTAAAACTGTAAAAATTCACTAATTCGATAATTAATCAAGTTATTCGGATTAACTCGAATAAAAAATTAATTTTTTTATTTAAATAGAATATTCTAAAGTTAAAAAGTCAAAACCATTAAGTTAAAAGACAAAAGTACATCATTTTGATAAATATTTATACTGTTAAAAGGTAAAATCATTATATTGTTTATATAGTTAAATAATATTGTATTTCGTAAACGTAACATTGAGTATAAATAATAAGATTCATTCGAAAATTTTTTGACTCGATTCTATTCGAAAAAATTCAAATTGAGTTTGATTGCTGAAATAGGATTCGTCAACTCTACTAACTCAATTTTTTTTACGCGATTCTACTCAACTTGATCGAACACTCACCTTAACATTAATGATACATTATCTATTACTTTTTGAATTAGAAATTATTGGTCCAAATGAAGAATATGATTAGTGATGAAGACGGTCCAAAAAGACCAACAAATTATATGATTTCAATATTAAATTTTATTTAAAAAGTGACTGAATTTAGCTATAGTTAATTTTGATCCCATTGAAAGACCGTTTTAAGTGGCTTTTTGTACGTTAATTCTGTTTTCTCTCTTTGGCTATGGAAAGCAATGCCTTTCTTCACTAAAACAAAATCACCAAATTTGATGATTTTTGTGTAATAATTGTTAATCAAACGAGTTTGGGTTTTTCATTTTTTTTTTTTATCTTTTCTTTTTGTTGAATCTATCAATTTTTAAAAGGTGATTAAATTGTAAATGGCATATAAAGTGGATCATGAATACGATTATCTATTTAAGATTGTATTGATCGGAGATTCAGGCGTCGGAAAATCTAACATTCTTTCGAGATTTACAAGAAACGAATTTTGCTTGGAATCCAAATCTACAATCGGTGTTGAATTTGCGACAAGAACTCTTCAGGTTGCCTTTATATCTATCTATCAATCTAAATATTCGATTTTGCTGCATATTGTTCCATTGATTGTTGCTGAAAATTGTTGTTTATTTAGACACAAAGTTTGTGAATCAAGTGGTTTGAACCTATGTTATTCCATCTCGGGTATAAGATTCGAACTTGACAGGTATCCAAATATGGGAATGGTTGGATTTATTATTAAATTATAATTTTGGTCTCTTAATTATACTTAAATTTAATATTTAGTTATTATATTTTAATTTGACATAAGTTAATTTAACGAGTTAATAGTGTTAACTATTCTAGTAGAAATACTAAAGTAAAAAAACGGGTATAATTGGACTCAATTGGAATCAAGTAATTTCGATTAAGAAAAATAAAGAGTTCGAACAACCTTGAAATTTTTCATTAGTATATTTTCTAGTTATGTTTAGGAACTGTTTCTTTCATATCAGGTAGAAGGGAAGACAGTTAAGGCACAAATATGGGACACAGCAGGCCAAGAACGGTACCGAGCCATTACAAGTGCTTACTATAGAGGTGCTGTTGGGGCACTTCTAGTTTACGACATAACCAAAAGGCAAACCTTCGACAATGTCCTAAGATGGTTACGTGAACTAAGAGACCATGCCGATTCGAACATCGTCATCATGATGGCCGGTAACAAATCCGATTTAAACCATCTCCGAGCTGTCTCACAAGAAGATGCTCAAGGCTTAGCTGAAAGAGAAGGGCTTGCTTTCCTCGAGACATCAGCATTAGAAGCAATCAACATCGAGAAAGCATTTCAGACAATTTTGTTGGATATTTATCAAATTATAAGCAAAAAGGCATTGGCAGCACAACAAGCAGCTTCTAGTGTTCCTCAAGGGACAACTATTAATGTTAACAATATGTCGGACAGTGGAACTAAAGGAGCTTGTTGTTCTTCTTAAAAGATACCCATTTCTTGCAAGTACATAAAGATATGTAAGGGAAAAAAAATTGTTGCATTGCCATACAATTTTGTTGACCCTTTTGAACATACATGAAAACCCTTTTTGAATATATATATATATATGTATATGTATGCATGCATGCATGTATATATTCATGTCGAGGCAATGTAAGATGAAAACATGAGGGTCTCATGATTTGATTTGGGATATTGATTGAAGGGTACCAAATATTTTTTAGTTTAGGCCAAAAAAAAAAAAAAGAAGATGCAGAAGAGGTGTTGTAAGGTGTTATTAGCACTTTGATTCTGTTTTCATTTTTCAATAAAATTTTGGTGTTAATTATTGGCTTTATTAGTAAATTTTAGCTCTGAAATATTATTTTTTTTCGATTTCACTTAAACTATCAATTTTATTCTTATTTACTTTAAAAAATTATAATATCGATCAATAAAAATATCGTAACACCTAACACATTTTTTTATTAGATGTATACTTTTTTTTAATAAAATGAGACATAATGGTTTATTTGTGACTTTTGACTTAAAAAACTTTAAGTGCTATAATTAAGGGGCTAATTTAATAATAAAGCTTTAATTTTAATCATGTTGTAAATTTAAAAATAAATATATTTTTTGATACCTAAATTTATAGTTTTAATGTTTAAATTGGTACTTAAGATTGGTTTTCATCACCTATTTTAATCCGTTTTTTTTGTAACTATATTGAAATTGGATGATGTGGATCAAGCATGTTGTTATACATGGAAAATTGGTGTGTCGTTGGAAGCACAAAAAATATCTTATCCCTGAATAACGAAAAGAAATAGTATAAGGGAGTAGGGTTAAATCTTCAGGGATTGAACCACCATAACTCCTTGTTTCTCGAAATCCCAAGCACAATCGTGCCCAAGAAAAATAGCTGACCTGGGAAAGTATAAAATATAAAAAAATTAAAAAATGTGGATAAGTCGAAATTAAATAGATCGAAATCATAATTGTGATAAGAAGCAGAATTGAGAAAAAGGAGTTTTCCAATTCAGGGATTCCAACCTTCGGTTATCTCGATCCTCTTTTGGTTCAATCATAGACTTTTAAGCCAATTATAGTTGTTCATGCTTTTTGGGGAAAAAAACACAAGTTTAATGGAATGAAATTTTATTGGAAATGAAAAAAAAAAGGCTAAGAGCAGAAGGAGTTTTTTTACAGAAATGATGGCTCATGTCACTCCATCTCCTATTTATAGTACATAAAAAACTTAGTTTGTTCCTATTTAAGCTCTAGATTATAATGTTTAAATGATATAATTTGAAATTAAATTTAAACAATATTATAATAATCCTAACAATTATCCTAAAAATAAAATTCAAATTTAAATAAAGTCTTATGTTCATAAATTTCTTCTTTGAATTTTTGCCCCAAGTCTTCCACACTTTATATTTTCAGCAGCACTTCTTTCCTATTTAGCATGTTGACCTGTTTTGTCTTTAAATTCATGTTTTTTGCCCCTAAATTTCTTTTTACCTTCAATTTAGTCCCTACAAAAAAAAAACCATAAACAGCCCAAATTAATAGGATCGTACTCAAAATATATATGTAATTAACACATAAAAGTATGTCATTTTAGAGTATTATCACAAACACATAAGCTAATGATGTGGCACGTGTAACAAAGGTCAAAAATAGATTGTTCCAGTCCACACCATCTAACTTTCATAGATACTAATTTAAAAGAAAACTTAGATTTGGTCATGGATCGGGTCATCTATCTAAGGCCGCTCGAAAAATGAGAGGGTTTGGATAAAATAAGATACTTGAAAAATAGGTTTTGATAAAATTTAACGCCCGTTTTCTATATGGGCTGAGCCTTGGGCAATACTTTTTGGCCCAAGCCAAGCCTAACCTGAATATATTATGTTATAAAAAAATTATATTATTTATATATGTTAAATAATTATTATATATATTTATATTTATATTAAATCACTAACCTGATAATAATTAAACTCATTACTCAAAACTTAAAAATAAAACTTATCCAACTAAATAACCCAACCGAAAATATATAATTTTGAAAATTATATTTAATACAATAAAATATTTATTATATTTATGGTAGTGTTTTTTAATATAATATGTTTTAAATGTATTTTTAATGTGTTAAAAAAACTTTTATTTTAGTGTTTTTTAGTGCATTTTAGTGTATTATATTTTAAAATAAATAAATAAAAACTAATCTAAAAAATAAAACATGGACAAGTTAATATTTACCTTTCTTAAATATATTGGGTTGGACTGGGGTAAAAAACTAAGCTCATTTTTTGAGTTGGGCTATACCCGGACTTAAAAAATTGGTCTAAATATTTTACATGGACTCGGGCTAGGTCTAAAACAAACTTAGCTACCAAAAAGTATATTTAATTCACATTTAGTAAGAATAATTTTAGAGATTTAAATTTTAACAAAGACTATCATTTATCTTATCTACTTGAATGAGATAAAATTAAATCTTAAAAATAAAAAAATAAAAAAAAACCAGCTTCGAAGATGATTTCATTTCCAATTATATAATTGATTAAACTGGTTAAGTCGATTGAATCGAGAACCAACTTCTTATTAATTCAATTATTAAATCATCAACTATTTCAATCATATAACAGAAGACAAACCAACAAATGAATGCTTGTGCGTCTGGTAAGGACGAAACTCTACATGTTTTGAAACTGATGTTTCATTAGAAAAAAAAAACAGCCTAAAATTCACACTGTACTTTGCTTTTTCGATCAATACAGGTACTAAAGAGTTTTCCCTTAAAAATTTTCTATGTCACAAATAATGCATAGTGTTGTATATATACAGTGTAAGGGACACTACTGTTTCATGGATGAGTATCAGAGAGAAGTCACATGTCTACCTTTACCATGACCAGAAAACTATTTATTCATTTATTGTTCTCAACAGTCAAGCTCACATCACCATGTCACATTAATTTCATTTCATTTGGCTTATTAGTTTTGTCTTAATTCTTTTCTTCTTTGCAAGGACATGATTGTGTCTTAATGTTTGTCCTCAAGGGTTATAATTTATTCATTTATGGTGTGTTAGTGTCAATCCCAAACAACTAAGGTAATTTATTAAAGTTTTTATATTTTTCGTAAATTTTAATTTTAATTTTTTAAATTTAATTTTTAAATTTAATTATTAATTCTTTTAAGATTCTTTTTTTAAATCACATTGCGATAAATTTGAATAATAGAAAACTTTTAATGATATTAATAATTAAAATTATATTTTTAAATTTAAAAAAATAAAAGTAAAAGGGCGAAATTGCAAATGAATGAAGAATAGAGGGAATTAAGCCACATTATAACTTTATAAAATCAGCTCATCATTAGACTGTAAATATCCATCTATTTGCACTATTATTAAAAGTTTAATTGAGTTGGTTTCCTTCTTTAACCAAATTGCAACTTAATTATGAAATTATCAAAAATTCAGTGTTTTTATAAAGTAACAAAGATTATTTTGAGAGTATTTTTTCTTTTTATATTTTGATCAATCTAGAAAAATATGTACATAATGAGAATTATAAGATTTGAATCTTAAACATCATAAATTTTATTATCTCTACTTTATCAATCTACATAAAGTTTCATAGGTGTCTTAATTAGACCTGTTCATGGGTCGGACTATTCGCTCAGGCCAAAGGCCCCCCGAAATTTAGAGGGTTTGAGTAAAAATATTAGGTCCGAAAAATGGGCTTGGGTAAAAAATTAGGTTCGTTTAAAATACAAGTCAGGCTCGGCTTGAACCTTCAAAGCCCAAGCCCGGCCCGACTCATTTTTAAGTTTATAATATTTTATATTATGTTATTTTTTTATATTATGTAATTTAGAACATATTAAAAAATATATATAATATTACTCTAATGTAAATATTAAAATAATGTTAATATGACTATATAAAAAAATTTAATAAATAAAAAATGTATAAAATTATTAAATATTAAAATAAAATAAAAAGATATTTAAAAAATTTTAAAAAAAAAGAGCAGACTTAAAATGGGCTTAAGCTAATCTTTTATAAATATGGACGAATTTTGGCAAAATTTTATGCTCGTATTTCGGATCAGGCCGAACTTAATATCATACTTAAACTTGACTCAAACCCGACCCTATTAATGAACACCTCTAGTCTTAATCTATCAATCAAAGAGTAACACAATGAGACATACAATGGCCTTACCCCCACCGGAATAATAAATTTGTGATTCTAACTCTTCTAAAATTTATAAAATTGTATAGTAATATAATAATAAAATCTGACTTTCAACTCTCAAAAACTTATAATTGATCTATCACCCTCTTAAAACAATTTTTCTAAATTCACCCCTCCTTTCTTTTTATTATTTTAGTTACTAAAAAGAGAAATATATTCTAAAAGCTAAACTAAAAATAAAAAGTATTCCCCAACAATTGCAATACTTGCATTCATTGATATTTTTGGTATAATAGATGCTATCATGCATATAATCATACTCATGTAGTATAAAGTACAAATTTTGCTAGAAAAAGTACAATAAATTGATGCTTCAAAAGAACAATATGTTGTAAATTTGAATCATTATTCCATTATTATATTTAATATATAAAATAATACTGTAAGTGGGCTGTTGTAAGCAAGTCCTTTTTTATACTCAATCCAATGCCATAAACAGAAACAAGAGTCCACATATTTGAGCTTATGTGACCTACATCTATATATATACATATACATATAAAATTCTATAAACAATCCGCTGTTTCTTTTCCTTCTTCCTTCATTTCTTGTCTGAAAACCACATTTCTTTCATGGCAGAAACCAATGAACCCTTCCACATACCACAACAAAACAGAAAGAACAAGCTTAGGTTCACCATTGAAACCAACCAGCACCAGCAACAAGCTTTCATGCATGGTCCCCAGTGTGGTAGTGGTTTAGCTTTATCTCTATCTTTTCAACATAATAATCCCAACATTATGAGCAATCTCCCTTTGAGCTTAAATCAACAGAATCTGCAGATAAGAAGCTCAGTTCCACTTGGTCCATTCACCGGCTATGCATCTGTGTTAAAAAGTTCAAAGTTCTTGATCCCAGCACAGCAGATTTTAGATCAATTTGTGGGTGTTGATTATACAGTTTCAGATCTTCCATTAGCTGATCATCATGACGATGGTGTTGGTGATGATGATGATGATAATCCAATAACATGCAGTGATAAAATTCAACATCGTTTGAAGAATTCAAGGCTCATTCTCTTACTAGATGAGGTATATACATACATGCATACATACATGCATGCATAGCTCTCTCTTGCATATAAACATGATTATGTAAGTTGTTTAGTTTTTTTTTTTTTTTATGTCAAGGAATCATTATCAGTATATATCAATATACCTCGGGGTAAGATATCTGATATATGGAGATGGCTGGAAAAAAAAAGATGTCTTGTCTTGTCATATTAAATCATGTTACTGTTCTTTTTTGTTTTTTTTTTCTTTCAATCTTTCTCTGTGTGTTAGTCCTTGGACTGTACTGACATTAAACTTTTAAAATTAAAATAGCTTTCTTGTTGAGCTTGTTAGGGCCATCACCATTAAAAGACACAAAAAGAGGAATGTAGCTCCTTGTTTGGGATCTGATATATATATATTATATATATTTAAAAGGAAAAAAATAGTTAGGAAACTTTAGTAGAGGAAGACCTAGCTAGCCCTGAAAGGCTGAAACAGACAAACAGTTGGCTTATCTGCAATGCTTGAAACTAAAATTGATTGCATTTTAAATGAAATGTGTCAACAAAAAAGACCAAAAAGGCAATATATTGTTAACTATATATATTTATAATATGTATCTATTTTTGTGGTTAGAAATGTATTCTTGTACATTAGAATGGGCACACTAGAATGGGTACACGTGACATTATTTATTTAGTTATTTTGTGAGTTATATAAATTTTTAACAGTAAAAATTGATAAAATTTATAACAAAAAAAAATTTTGATGTAAGTATAAGGATTAATTTATTTATTTTCTTAAATAAATAGGAAAAAATATAATTTAACTTATGATACTTTTATCGAGAGATTTTATATGTTGAAATTTGTTCTTTTGTTGACCTGCATTAGGTATATAGGAAGTACAAGTTGTATTGCCAACAAATGCAATCAGTTGTTTCATCGTTTAAATGTGTTTCCGGGCTCGGAAACGCTGCACCGTACGTATGTTTCGCTTTCAAAGCCATTGCGAAGCATTTTAGTTGCTTGAAGAATGCTATTTTGGACCAAATTCAGTTTGCAGGCAAGACCGTGTCCATCGTCAATAATGGCGGTGTTGATAAAGTTAATGTTCCGGGCGTTTGGACGTCTGATCGACACGGGATTAATATCCAAAATCCGATTTTTCTTCATCATCCACTTTGGAGATCTCAAAGAGGATTACCGGATCACGCGGTCGCGGTGCTCAAGACATGGCTGTTCGAGCATTTCCTGCATCCGTAAGTCATTGTTCCGTAAAACCTCTTTGATAAACCATTGATAGTTCCACTATAAGATGTAAAGTTTTTGGCATTGCAGTTATCCGTCGGATACCGAAAAGCTAATGTTAGCTCAACAAACCGGTCTATCTAGGACTCAGGTGAATTTTATCTATACAAAAGCATCCATTTTTCGAGCTGGAATGAACTGGCTAATGCAGCAATGAAATGAGCATTTTTTATTACAGGTTTCAAATTGGTTCATCAATGCAAGAGTTAGATTATGGAAGCCAATGGTGGAAGAAATACACAATCTTGAATTAAGACAAGCTCAAATTCAGACACAAACAACAAATCAAGACCCTAAACTGCCACATTTCATTACAAGCCAAGAAGTCGAAAATGTCCAAACGAAGCGGCCGAGGAACGAAGCGGTGTACGATGAAGAAACCGAGTTGCAGAAGAGTACATCACCTTGCATTGATCAGATTCCAAGCAATCAGCATAATAATACTGGAGTTGGTGGAACCAGTGGTTTTTGTTTAGCATTGTGTCTGAACCAGAACAATGGGGTTGAATTGGAACAACAGCCATTGCTGCCTATGAACTTGTGTCATAATTTCAGGTTGGAAAGCGATGGTGAACTGAGTTTGAAACCAGGTTTTGATGTTGGAAGACAGTAGCAGAGCATTGTTTTGTTATGATGTTTTATTGCTTTGCTAATCTTCGCCTTTGAAAAACTTTGAAACTTGTAACTGTTTCTTTATGCTATTTTATTTTCCCTTCTTCATTAAATTTACTGTGCAACCATTGTCTGCATGCATTGAAATTAAATATATATATTATATATAAATTCAAAAAATTATAAAAATAAAAAAATTAAACTTGTTTAAAAGTTACCTTTGACTTTGACTATTATTAATGACGAAGAGCTGACCAGCATTGATCACCATTGATGAACAGTTCATCGGTGTAGACCAAATTTGAAATTATATATTTTTCAGAAGATAATTTTTTTTAAGCTATTAATTTTTCTTCTTGAATTGATATATATTTAAAATGTTTATATATTTCAAATATTTTTAATTTTTTTATATATTTTTTTTCTGGTTTTCTGCATTTTTTTTCAAATTATCATAATTTCTATAGAGTATATATATATTTTGTGATTAACTATTTCTTTTCGTTTTTTATTTTTATTTTTGAATTTTTATAATTTATAATTATATATATTAAAAGTTTCTAATATTTTCTATAATTTATATATTTTTTGAATTTAGACAAATTTTTAATTTTATAAAAATTTAACTATTTTTTTCTTTTTTCTTTTTTTCTTTCTTTTATATATGTGTCATATTTTAATTAGCTAATAGTGTCATAATGTGCACCACCTCTCAATCAATATTTTAGCAATGTTGTCATTAGACTAATCAGTTAACTTAATGTAACTTAAATATTAAACTGAATAAAACAATATAATTTAAAAATCAAATTATATTTTAAATATTTTAAATTAATGTCACATCATTTAATGAAATTTATAGGCTACAATAGGTCTATGAAAACAATACATCACTAAAATACCACGTCATATTTTAAAATAAATGTCACTTGATTTAATTAAGTGTGGAAGGGTGGTGCATTTACTTGTGTTTAGTGTAAAAATAATGATGGTTGTAAGATTAGATATTATAACAACAATGTAGAGTAAAACAAAAAATAAGTTAAACGCACCGCACTACACTCTACTACCCATCCAAACCCACCATAAATCTACCTCATAAAATTTACTCTTTTTAAATGTTATAAAAATGACAAAAAAAAAATTTAACTAATGGTATCTCATTTAATTAAGTCCACATGGTAAGATTATTATTATTTTAATTATTACAAAAATGGTTATTTTACTCGTTTTTTCTAATATATAATGATTTCTTTGAGCATTTTAAAAATACAAAAATCAAAGTGCACATCAAGGAGGCTTACAAGGAATCATCAAGAGATTCACCTCCATTTTCGCCATGCCTTGTCATAGATCTGCACAAGACCGGCGTACAGGTCAAAGCATCCAGACCAAGCTTAAAAGCATTTCCGAGACTCCTCCAGCTTATGAGATAACTGGTGGTGGTGAAGGATCCAGCTCTGCTTCCAGTTTGCAGCAGCAGTTAAAGAGGGACATTCTCACTTGGAGGTTAGCACCAAAGATGCCCTAGCCCAGTTGATGACGGAAGAAGATAGACCCCATGTCGTTGTCTCAATAGTCGGCATGGGATGGGAAGCATCGGAAAGACAACTCTTGCCAAAAAAGTATATCATCATGATGTGATGAGACGTCGTTTCGATTTCTTGGCTTGGGCATATATATCTCAACAATGTAAGCCAAGAGAAGTCCCGTCATGCAAAAAAAGAGTTCACTCATCCTAGAAAATGAGAACTTAGGATAACACTAAGCCTTTTAAGTCCAAACTCTATAGTTCAAGTACTTCACTGATTCTTTTTACTGTTCCATATTTTATAACAAGAAATATACATATATATATCGAACCACGTCAAGGAAAACGAAAAGCATGAAAACTTATAAAATGCAATGAACTTGAAATAGAAGTCATAATATTATAAGTTGATAGAGTTTGAGCAACATCTATGCATTACTATGCCCAATGAGGAAGCCCTACATAATATAGTAGCATTACAAACTTGAAAGGAATATTAACAAACATAATGCTGTTCTAGTAAACACTAAACAGAAAATGTCTTCACCGCTACCAGTCTGCCTGGAAACACTACCTTGTTCCATTCTGGCTCTCTACACTGTAGAAACTGCAGAAACAGACCCAAAATAGAAGTAACTACAGCACTAAAAACCTTGTTCGGTAAGCAAAGGTTAAACATTTTTCAAACAGCAGTTAACATCGGTGACGAAAAAAATTGATTTCGAATAGTTTAATGATTAATAGGAAAAATTAAAAATTTAGTGGCCAAAACAAAACAAGGGCAATAGTTTAGTGACTATTTCAGTACTTTACCCATTAGTATGATAGTAAAATTAAGTTTTGATCCCTCAAAAATCTATACTTCAACTGCCCTTAGTTGTCTTGTTTATGCATATCTAAATATGTATTTGGGTAAATTACCTAGTTGGGTGAAGAGTGGAAAAGAATCCGAGAAATAAATTATTCACGTTTTCTGAATCAAGGCATAGCATAGTTGGTTTAGCTCAGTTGGTACATGCGGACGTGTGTTCGAATCTCACAGTAAACATATTTTTACTTTTATTCTTATTTGACATATCAATCACCCTTAATCTCCGGTAGTTTCCCTAATCAATTTTAACTTTTTCTCATCTATAAAATTCAACTAAAACTCTACGATAAAAGAAAAACCCAACTAAAACTCTATCATATTTGGACAATTTTAATTAAAATAAAATACAAACTCAACTAAAAGCTTACGATGTTAGGATAATTTTAGTTAAATTAATCATACCTATAATACATCAAAATACTTTCATCTTAATCAAATTATAGATATTATTTATTACTTTCGAGAGTTATAATATAAATAAATCTTTTAATTAGTACTTCAATTTAATCTTAACTCTAACTATTTGAGTTCACTTTTAAGTGTATTATTGATCTATAAATAGTCAATTGATTCATTCCTTTTTTATCATATCAATTTATTCAAGTTTTGTTTGTTTGTTTTTAATGATGAATTTCAAAAGTAAAACGTTTTTTGTTGTGTTTTTATCATGTCTTTTGGTCTCAAAGGCCGAAAAAGTTGATGTTGTGGTTGAAGGAGCAACTTCCATTGCTCAAACCGATGAAGATTTTATTTGTGTTACCCTTGATTGGTGGCCTACAAACAAGTGTGATTACAATCAATGTCCGTGGGGTCAAGCTGGACTTTTTAATTTGGTAATTTTATTTTATATTTTGAGTATATATTGATTAAAGATTGTTTATTTACTTAGATGTTTATTAATTTGTATTATATATTCTATTTATAGGATTTGAAGAACAAGATTCTTGAAAAGGCTGTAAAAGGTGAGTATTGGAGTTATTCTAATGAATGTTTTGTTTACTAATATTTTTTATTTATATGAGCAGCTTCTAATTTGCTAATTAATGTCGGTGAATAATTTATGGTTTCAGCATTTAATCCATTGAGAATTAGAGTCGGAGGTTCGTTGCAAGATCAAGTGGTGTACAACGTTCGAAATAATATTGAGAATTGCCAACCATTCCAAAAACAAGACAAGGACTTCTTATTTGGTTTCTCCATTGGATGTCTTGACATGAAGAGATGGGATGAACTCAATGAATTTTTCAATCAAACTCGGTATAAATTTATGACACTTATGTTATTTTTAAATAATATTTATGATATGAACTATTAATGTTATTTTTATGTTGCAGAGCCAAAGTTACATTTGGTTTAAATGCTCTTATTGGAAGAAAAGAGTCTAAAACTGAAAAGACTCTTTGGGTTGGTGATTGGTATTCACATAATGCTAAAGATCTCATGAGTTATACAATTTCCAAAGGATATAAAATTGACTCTTATGAATTAGGTACTTGATTGATATTAATATTTTTATATTTTCAAATTAGTTTATATACGATTGACTTTCATCAAATGCAATTTTCTTTTCTTTTTTTAGGAAATGAATTGTGTGGAGTAGGAGTTAGTGCTAAAATTGAAGCTAAACAATATGCAAAAGATATGGGAACACTTAAAAATCTTGTAAAAGAGATGTATCCAAATCCTAAAACTCAACCTAAAGTTTTAGGCCCGGGAGGTTTCTATGACAAGAAATGGTTCGATACTTTTTTGGATGCTTCAGGACATGATGTTATTGATGGAGTTACTCATCATATTTATAATCTTGGACCTGGTATCTATCTATATATTAATTAAAATATATATTTTTTTAATTTATTGTTTTGCCATGATTTGTTTAATTTTATTGATGATTAATCTAGGTAATAACCCAGATGTGGTTCATCGTGTCCAAGATCCATTTTTCTTGACTCAAATTGCTCAAACATTTAAAGATGTTTCAAATGCTATTAACAAATTTGCACCATGGTCTGGTGCATGGGTTAGTGAATCCGGTGGAGCTTATAATAGTGGTGGCCAATTAGTGTCGTATACATTTGCATTTGGCTTTTGGTAAGTGTTTTTTAAATCTTTTATTAGTTGATTATTTTTAGGGCCCTATTAAAATTTAATTATTAACTTATGACTCCAACAGGTACTTGGACCAATTGGGAATGACATCAGTTTATAACCACAAAGTTTATTGTAGACAAGCTTTGACTGGGGGCAATTATGCTCTTCTCAATACTACCACATTCATTCCTAATCCGGATTATTACGGGTAACTTTCATATATTTTCCGCCATATTTGTTGTTAATTTCATTTGTTTTAATTTTATTTGTTAAAATATCTTTTGCAGTGCACTTTTGTGGCATAAAGTAATGGGGAGTAAAGTTCTTTCCGTCACACATAAGGGTTCTCCATATTTGCGTGTATACTCTCATTGTGCCAAGAAGGAGGTAGCTTTTATTATTTTGGTTGACTCAATTAATTTTAATTTAATTTTTTATTTATGAAATTTTTGTTTGGTTGCAGCCTGGGATTTCTTTCGTTTTCATTAACTTATCGAAGAATACCTCTTTTGAAATTGATCTTTTCCATGATCTAAATTTAAATGGTGGAAGTTTAAGTTTTGAATTTAAAGGACATAAAGAGCGAGAAGAGTATCATTTGACTCCAAAAGATGGAAACATCTTAAGCAGTGTCGTATTGTTGAACGGAACACCACTAGAACTTTCAGACTCATTGGAGATACCAGAGTTGAAGCCGAAGCTTGTGGATGGTTTGAAACCTATCAGCATCGCTGCTCATTCAATCGCATTCGTAACCATAAGAGATTTCAATGCACCTGCATGTTCTTAGGATAGGATTTTATTTCTTTTAGGAGCAAAATTTATTGATTTTATTCATTAGGCCAACTTAAGATTTTTGGTTTTTGAGGAACGATTTATTGATATTGTTCATTAATTAGGTCAATTTAGGTTATGATATTCATTTTTTTTATTTTTAGTTTGTTCTTTCTGATTATTTTTTTATTATTTTATTATTCATTTTTTTCTTTTTTAATTTAACTCATAATTATGTTTAATAACAATTTTATCGAAGATTTTAAGCAAAAGTTTGGAATAAAAGTTATGAGTATACATATTTACAGCATTGTATAGTCATTAATATTGTGTTACTACAGATTAATCAAAACATGTCAGAAATTACTACAAAGCCTTCATTAATACAACTTGCTGCTTTTGCCTACATCGTCTAGCACCTAGAGAATTGATTTTGCGTTGTCCTTACATTGTCTTTTTTACAATTTCTTTTAAAATTAATAAATAAACAGTAAATGAAAACCATTGCTTGAATGTAATGTGTCATTGAGGGAATCTATGTTACGAAGAATTGTTATTCATCCTTGAAAAAGGGATGTTTGTTTGAAGGGAGAACATCCGAAGTTGCGTTCTTTGTTGCTATTCCAGAACGAGGAATTGATAAAACTCCACTTGTCAAAATGCAAATCTTCAAATTTTTAAGGGCGTTGAATCTTGTGAGAGAAAATGTCGGTGAGTGGCATCTCCATCATTTGAGGTATTTGAAGCTAAAGGGATTGAAGGTTAGTGATTCCTAATGTTTTATTCAAATTACAACGTTTAAGGCATATTGTATTATCTACTTGGCGTTTTAAGTCGAGGATGAATAGGGCATTGCATTGGCAGCCGAGGTTTTGTTCAAAAAATATTGAAACTTTGAAGTATATAATGGTGGACAAGATGTTTATTGAAAATAATGAGTTGCTTAGATTGGCTAATAGTCAGTGTTTAAGAATAGCATTTAAGAGATTAAAAGGTGTAAAGCCTATCCTAATGTCGTTGATCGAATTGCATCCCCTTGGGTCATTGTACATGGAGCTTGTTGATATAGTCCCAATATCATATCCAAACTTGAAAACCCTTTTGAGGTGTCATTGCCTCTCTAAACTAGAGTTAAAAGTGAAGATAAAAGAAGATTCGAGTTTAAGTCATCATATTTTGAATTCCTTCCATCAAGCATTGTCAAGTTAACTTTGTAAAGTTATTTCGTTTGAGGATTCTCAACTTATATTTTAAAGCATATATGGGGAGTAAAATGATTTGTGCTTTCTACTTGAGTTGAGTGGGAGATAGAAAAAGGTGAAATGCCATTTGTCCAGAGTTTACTTTTGTATGAAATTTTAAATTTGGAGATATTGCCACTCGAGTTGAGGTATATTATTACTCTCTAAGACTTAAAATTAAAAGGAATGAAGAGTTATTAATATAAAGGAGAGGATTGCTATAAAGTATCCTACATTCCCTCCACCGATGTGACAGAGGTAATTATTATTTCATGATTTCCATTTCATATATTCAATTATTACTAACTAGTATAGAAAAAATGATTATCATATGTATATACCATTTTCTTCTTGATGAATGTAATCTAATGATCGACACTGAAATATACTTGGTCGAGATTGGCTGCTGCTTTGTTTGATCAACCAAGCAAGAACAACAAAGGGGATGATTGATATTCAGCTCCTTCAAGCAAGCTAGTGTGTGTGCTCTTTTAAGAAATGAAATACCATATAACGTGAGGTTGAAGATGATAGATTTCCATTGATGAAGATTATTTATCCACCATCTTTTCTAGATTCTGTGTTTTCCTTAGTAATCTGCTTACTTTGATTCTCTTTACAAATGGTTCCTTAATTTGCATGTAATTATGGTGGTGGATGATGATATCTTCATTGAGATCATTTAATCAACTCTTTCAATTCAAAGTGCTTCTTTAATCTTTTATGCAAATTCTGAAGAATTTGTGTTATTGCTCAAATTCTCCCAATTTGCTTGATTGTTGGACTGCCTAGAACTGCAATACTTCTTCCTTTAAATAAATAGTTATTTTATTTATAAAATATATCTAATTATTATATAAATTGTTTTGAAGTATTTTAATTTTTCTAAAAGAGGTATGGTCAGATCAAACCAGGGTCGAACCTAGATAAGGAGTTTTCAAACATTGTCTCAGCCTAATTCGAATAATGGGCTTGATATTTTGTTCAAGTCCAATCCAATATAAAATAGAGTAATTCAAGCCTAGCTCAACTCGACATAAAATTGGTTTTTTCCGATTGAAGTGAAAGTATAAATTGTAGCAATTAATTAACCAAACCGATCTAATTCGATTAATCGGTCAAACCGATCTAGTTCGGTCAGAGGTCAGTTAAAGGTTTTTTGGAATTTTGGTTAATAGTTAATTCGGTTTGAAATCGGGTAATTAACCAAATTTAATAAATAATATTATATAGTATATGTATTATGCTATTACTAATTCAATTATTTCGGTTAATTTGGTCAAATGAACATTATCAAAAAAATTTATATATGTTTTATACTTGTTTTAAAATAAAATTAAAATTAAAACTTACAAATTTCGGTTAACTGATCGAATTAACCAAAATATTTCGGTTCGGTTAAATTTTTTTTGAAAAAGATTTAGTTCGGTTAATGGTTAAAGGATTAAACAGTTCAATTAATTCGGTTAATACTAGTTTAGTTTGGTTAACCGTTTGAACAACAATACCTCGAATGATAAGATGAGCTTACACTTTTTGTCCAATCTCATTTTTCAAGCTTTGGCAAGCCTAATCATATTTCGAGACTCTATGTTTTTATTTTTAAGAATTTAGTTCATATGTTTTTCAAATTTCAAAGTTCAAGTTTAACGGTTAACATTATTAAACTTTTTTATTAAATTTATTGATGTGATATTTTGAAATAAAAAAAATACTCATGTGGTAGTCATGCAACTACAAAAATATCATAATGAACTTCAATTTAACAGAAAAAAATAATAATGTTAATATTTAGACTTGAATTTTAAAATCTAAAAAATAAAGTGACCAAACTTTTACAATTAAAAATTTAAAGACTAAATTCTAAGTTTTCAAAAAATGCAAGGACTTATAACATATTTTAACCAAATAATAATCAATATTGTCGTTTTCTGTTTTGGATGCTATAGACCATGAGCGATGACTTTTGGGTCTTCAAAATAGTTGTGGGACTTGAGATAGTTATCAAGTCCAAATTTTCTACATAAATTTGTGCAATTTTCTACATATACTTGTGGGTATTCAAAATAGTTATCAATTCAGAATTTTCGACCAACAGAAGAAATGGCGGATGCTATTGTTGTGTCCTGTAGCTGTTGAACCAGTTTTCATTGATGAAGTGATTGGTTAGTAATTTGATCAGATTCTATAGATTTTCATTAATGAAGTTTAGCTATCCAATGTTTTGTCTGATTGATCTTAGTTTTTTTCCTTGATAATCTAATAATGGTGGGTGATGTGTTGGTTGATATTAATTTACTGTATGAATTCAAAGTGCTTATTTAGTCTTTTATGAGAATTCACAAAATCCACTGTTGCTGAAACTCTTTCAATTTCCAGGATTGTTTTCCAGAGTTGATCAATCAGTTTGAGATATGGCAGGTGCTATTGTGTTCTTAGCTGTGGAAAGGATTTCAGATTTGCTCATCCATGAAACAGTTTTTCTCAAAGATGTGAAAGATCAAGTTGAGAGCCTTAAGGCTGAACTGAAGCGTATGGAATGCTTCTTGAAGGACGCTGATCGTAACCCAGACCAAGACGAGCGTTTCCGCAATCGGGTGTCGGAGATCAGAGATCTTGCTTACGATGCTGAAGATGTTATCGACTCCTTCATTCTTGAATGTGCACATCAAGGAGGATTCCAAGGAATCGTCAAGAGATTCACCTCCATTTTCACCAAGCCTTTTCATTTACACAAAACAGGGGTGCAGGTCAAAGCAATCCAGATTAAGCTTAAAAACATTTCCAAGAGTCTTCCGGCCTATGAGATATCCGGTGAAGGAGAGGGGTCTAGCTCTATTTCTAGGGTGCAACAACGGTTAAGGAGGACATTCTCGCATGTTGAGGAAGAGGATGTCATTAGCTTGGGGGTTAGCATCAAGGATGTCCTAGCCCAATTGATGACTGAAGATGACAGACCCCACGCCGTCGTCTCAATAGTTGGCATGGGGGGGATCGGAAAGACTACTCTAGCCAGAACAGTATATAAACACATTGATGTGAGACGACATTTCGATTGCTTAGCTTGGGTTTCTATAGCTCAACAATGTAAGCCAAGAGAAGTTTTGCTTGATGTCCTGATGAAAGTTCAACATGAAAGAGCATCAATTGATAATCTAAATGAGAATCAATTGGTTAAAAGACTTTCAAATGTTTTGAAAGAAAAGCAGTATTTGATAGTCTTCGATGATATCTGGAGAAGTGAAGATTGGGATATTCTTAAACCCGCTTTTCCACGAGGAAAAAAAGGAAGCAAATTTTTGTTCACAACACGCAATAAGAATGTAGCTTTAGTTGCTGATCCTTGCAACTCTCCGATAGAGCTCCCATTTCTTACAGATGATGAAAGTTGGAAGCTTTTTAGAAGCAAAGCAGTCCCTCGAAACAAGATAGGTTCTCATGCCTGCTTGGAAGAATTTGAGAAATTCGGGAGACAGATGGTGAAGAAATGTGGGGGCTTGCCTCTAGCAATTGTTGTGTTGGGGGGCTTGCTAGCAACAAAACACTCATTGGTCCAGTGGGAGATGGTTCACAGAAATATCTTCAATGGACAGTTAAGAGGGTTCCAACATGATCATCAATATCATGCAGTGCATGGAATTTTGGCTTTAAGCTACTACGATTTGCCTTATCATTTAAAGCCATGCTTTCTATATCTTAGTCATTATCCAGAAGATTGGGAGATATCAAAGAAGGAACTTATTCAATTATGGATTGCTGAAGGTTTCATTCCACCATCATTAGAAAGCAGCGAAATATTAATGGAGGATATAGGTGAACAATTCTTAGAAGAGCTCATAAATAGAAGTTTAGTTCAAGTTGTTAAGCGGGACTATACAGGAATAAATGTGAAAACATGTCGGATGCATGACCTCTTGAGGGACTTATGTATAGAGAAAGCAAGAGAGGAGAAATTCTTGGAAATTGTTCAGCCACCATTGACTGAATTTAATGTGACATTGGCGGAATTTATGCTACGAAGAATTGCTATTCATCCTAGCAAAAGGCATGTTTCTTTGAAAGGAGAACATCTAAAGCTACGTTCTTTATTGCTATTTCAGAATGCGGAATTGATAAAACTCCACATTTCAGAATGCAAAAACTTCAAGTTTTTAAGGGTGTTGAATCTTGTGAGAAGGGATGTCGACAAATGGCATGTTTCATCTGAAATTGGTAATCTCCATCATTTGAGGTATCTGAAGATACAAGGTAATCAAATCATCTTACCCCACACTATTGGCCAGTTGAAGAGTTTACACACTCTATATCTCCAATGGGGGTCAAAATTAGTAATTCCTAATGTTCTATTCAAGTTAGAACGTTTAAGACATATTTTACTATATGCTCGAGGCTCTAAGTCGTGGATGAAAGAAGCATTGCAATGGCGGTCGAGGTTTTGTTCAAACAATGTTGAAACGTTGAAGTATATAGTGGTGGACAGGAAGTTAATTGAAAACAATATGGTGCTTAGGTTGACTAATATTCAACGTTTAGGAATAGTATTTAATAGACCGAAAGATGTGAAGCCTATCTTAATGTTGCTGATTAATTTGCATCGTCTTAGGTCTTTGTACATGGAGTTTTATTTGGGTCCAATCTCAATATCTTTTTCAGATTTGGAACTCCTTTCTCAATGTCATCACCTTTCTAAACTAGAATTAAGAGGAGAGATAAAAAAAATTCATGTCCGAGCCATCATGTTTCAAAATTTCTTCCGCCAAACATTGTCAAGTTAACATTGTGTTCCTCCAAGATGATTCATGATGCAATGGGAGTACTGAAAAATCTGCCTTGTTTGAGGATTCTTAGATTAAGGGATAATGCTTATGTGGGGACTAAAATGATTTGCTCTATCCATGGGTTTCCTCAACTTGATTCTCTTGAAATGATTTCTCTACGAGAGTTAAAAGAATGGGAGATAGAAAAAGGCGCAATGCCACGTCTTCGAAGTTTGCATCTCAATGACATTTATAACTTGAAAATGATTCCAGAAGGGTTAAGGTATATTATCACTCTCCAAGAATTAAAACTAACAGACATGAGGAGGTCACTAGAAGAGAAGATTCAAGTGAAAAATGGAATAAAAGGAGAAGATTTCTATAAAGTACGCCACATTCCCTCCATCCAAATACGGTAATTATTAATTCATAATTTCTATTTTCATATATTTGATTATTACTAGTATAGAAAAATGATGATGATGATGATGATGATGATATTTATACTCCCTTTTCTTCTTGATGAAGGAACTCACTCTTCGTAAGGCACTAAGCGAATTGGGATGCACATAGCCGAGATAGGCAGCTGCCTTGTTTGAAGAACCACCACAGCTCCATCAAATTGATTATGGTGGGTGATTTGAGTGTCTTTATAAATAGTTTCCTTTGCATGTAATCATGGTGTGTGGCTGATCTTTTGATTTAGACTTTATTATAAAGTTTTAAAGTTTTCCATAAATATTTTTTAAAAAATTAATATTCCAAGTAGATAAAAAATTCAATATCTCTTTTATTATTTTATTATTTTATTTTAGAAATATTTTTTACATAATAATTTTTTTACTATTTTAAATATAAAAATTAAAATAAAATAAAAATGGAATCAAGTTTAGTTTCATTAACGCCAATTTTTTTAACTTGTGAACTAAAACCATTCGAATAGTATCGACTCGAGTTGATTTTTAATTTTCTAATTTTTCTTAGTCCTAATTAATATAAAAATTTAAAATTATATTTTATTTCATAATAATAATAAAATAATAAGGTTTACAATTTATAATAAAATAACTCAAACTTAAATTGAAGGGCACAAAATCCTTTTCTTATTTTCATTAACAAAAAATTAAATTAAATTAAATTTCCTATGAATCTACTGGCGATTGCAAGAGAGTAAAGATAATCACTTCCGCAGCTGATCTTCCTAGAGGTGAAGAAAAGTATACAATAGGGGCGGTGCTATCGCGTGAGAAACAAAAAACAACGGTGTTTCCGGCGAGGACACACGTGGAAGTATCTGATTGGAGAACAATATTAACCGACCTTAATATCCAACACGTGGTAGAAAAAGAAGATTCCAAACTGAAAGCATATTCGTTCCAGTATATCCTATAGAAGTAAAAACCGCCTACAACCGTTACCATGATAGCACCCTCTGAGTGGTATTTATTTTGATAAATATTAGTAATATTTATTTTTATTATTTGAAAGGGTTTTTGATATCAAAATTAGACATGTTTTAGATTTATTTTATTATTTTAATATTTTTTATAAGATAGTGAATAATTTTTAAAATATATAATTAGTTTTTTAAGAAATACTTTTCTTTAAATAGAGATAACTTTTGAAGAGAAAAAAGATAATTATTTATTTTATATAATATAAGCTTTTTATGTCGATTTAAAAATAAAGTAAACATCACACGTGACATCAAACTGGATTAAACAATTAGTATTAATATGGATATAGATGATACCTCGTTTTATCAAGTCATATATCAATGGTATAAAGAGTGGTGACTAAATCTTTTGTCGGTATTTTAAAAATTAAGGTTTAAATCTTGTTGTTAGCATTCACTATTCCAATTTGTAACATGTATCGATTTAGGGGTGTTCAATCGATTAACTGACCAAAAATAACATTAACTGAATTAACCGACCCTTCAAAATTTTTAACCAAACAGAATTTTTTTCGGTTAATTCGGTCGATTAACAGAATTAACCAAAAATTATATTTTTTATTTTTGGTTAAAATAAGTATAAAATTAACCGAATTAATCGAATCACTCAAATTAACCAAATTAACCGAATTAATCGAATTATTTGTATAAATTTATATTTTTTATTTTTATTTTTAGATTTTTATTTTTATTTATTAAATTATTTGTAATTTTTATGATTGGGTTGGATTGGGTACTTAGGTTAATATATATTAGATTGGTATTTAGGTTTATGTTGAATTGGGTTTGAATAAATAGTGGGCTATTTATATATTATAAATTATTTATTAATGTTTTCGGTTAAACTGAAAATATTTGGTTAACCGACCGGTTTCGAACCGAATTAACCGTTAACTGAAAACTCAAAAAATTATTAACCGACCCCGACCGAATTAATTCGGTTAACAGACTGATTAATCGAATTCGGTCGGTTAACCGAATTTTTTTAGTTTTACCCAAATTTTGCACACCCCTATATCGATTTGTCTTAAATATGTCCTACATGTACCCTATCTTGATTTATTTTGATTAGGGTTAAATCATTCTTGGGGCTTGAATTTAGTAACTTTTCTCACATTGGGGCCTAATTTTTTTTGTCCAAGTTAAGCGCTGAACTTGATAAATTTTCTTAGATTGAGGTTTGAACCTTTTTTTTTTGTCCGAGTTAATCCTTAAAAAACCTAAAGCTCAAGTCCCAATATAGGAACAATTACCAAGTTCAAACCTTATTATGAGAATAACTGCCAAGTTTAGGGACTAACTTAGAAAAAAAGTTCAAACCCCAATGTGAGAACTGTTGTCTAGTTTAAGCCTCAAAGTGGAAATAATTGTCAAAGTTCAGGGCCTAACTCAGACGAAAGAAAATATTTAAGACCTTGATATAAGAATAATTACCAAATTTAAGCCCTAAATAAATTTTAACCCTTTCGATTAAGATGCAAATATATTTCAATTATCACTTTCATCCTACTTATAGTGATTGATTTTCTTATTAACACATATTTTAATTATCAATTAAATAGTATTTATAGTAGTTGATTTTATTATATATGTATTACTTTATGATTGTATTTATACTTATAATAGTAAAATAAAATAAAAATCTATCAAACAAATATATAAGGAAATAATTATTAAAAAAAAGTGTTTTAGGAAAAGATTGACTTGATAGGAAAGTCAGATAGATCAACGGCTGTAAACAAAGAGGGAAGTCGGTTCGGTAGATTTAGATAGTAACTGATTAACATTAAAACGGCATCGTCTAACTCAACCTTTCTTAAAAAAAAAAAAAAAAAAATATGCGAAGACTGAAACTTTTGTAAGAAGCATAAAGAAAAAGAACAACAAATAAAGAAAAAATCTTTAAATTCAAGCTTTGATTTTTGTTCCTATAAAACCAAAGCTCTGTTTCTTTTTACCTAATAAATTTGCAATCTTTGGTAAATTTTGCAACTATTTTTGGGTTACATTTAGATATGCAGACGGAAGCAAGAGTTGGTGTGGTAAATTCAGGCCCAGGAGGAGGAGGAACAAATGGTGGGGTTGAAACAACAAGCTTGAAATTTAAGCAGCAACAGCAAGAGTTATTACAAGCACAAAAAACCCAGATCGGTACTGTCTCTCAGTTGCTTGCTGGTGGGGTTGCTGGTGCTTTAAGCAAGACTTGTACTGCTCCTCTTGCTCGTCTCACCATTCTCTTTCAGGTTTTGGTTCTTTTTAGCTATTTTTGTTCACCTTTTTTTAAAGATAGCTTGGTGGTGTTTGAGATGGTTTTGGGGTTAATTGTATTTTGGTTTGATTTAATTTATTTTAAAAAATGACGGTTTGGTAGTATTTTGATGAATTTTGCATTAAAGATGATAACTTTGGGAAATATTGATGTATGTTTTGTCAATTGATGAAATTGTATAGGGCAGCAAAAACTCTGATTACCTTTTAGTATGCTTTGGTTATGTATTTGTAAGTCATTGCACAAATTGTTTATACAAATATGGAGTTAAATTATCTTTGAGGGTGATATGAATGTCTATGAATTCTGGAAACCGATATTGTCTTCACCTTTTGTGTATGAAACAATAATATGATAGGGTAGCTTATGCATTTTAAATCAGTTGGGTTAAGCTATGTATAATGTCTATGCAATGAGCCTTTCATGCGTGGATACTGATAAAATGTTGCTATTCTCGATCCATTATTTGTTGAATCCTTGTTTTAGATTCTGTCCTCCAATCTTCATGGGATTTGCTTGCTATCATAACTAGTTTATCGTATGTGTTTTTGCCTTTCCATGAATTGGCAACCCTGTGATAACCTTGTTTTTTGTCATCATATCTTGTAGGTGCAAGGTATGCACTCTGATGCTGCCACATTAAGAAAAGCTAGTATATGGCGTGAAGCATCACGAATTGTTGGTGAAGAAGGTTTCAGAGCCTTCTGGAAAGGGAATCTTGTCACTATCGCACATCGTCTGCCGTATTCTTCTTTAAATTTCTATGCCTATGAGCAGTATAAGAAGGTTGGTACTAAGATTCTAGACACCATACTCTTTGACGTTCTCTGCTTCTTTTCAGCATTTTTCTTCTAACATTTTGATAATTATTCTTTGTTTCAGTTACTATATATGCTTCCAGGATTGGAAAATCATGGTAAGAGTATGAGTGCCGACATTTGCATACATTTTGTGGGCGGTGGCTTGGCAGGAATTACTGCTGCATCTGCTACGTATCCACTGGATCTTGTTAGAACACGTCTCGCAGCCCAGGTTATATTCATATGCCCTTAACAAAATAATTTTCATTGCTTTACGTAGGTTAATAGTTTTTTTCATTTTCATTTGTTCTTGTTTTCCTGATATCGACTGAACTTGTATCACCAATGGCTAGTTTACATGACGAGATGCATGCACATGCTTCCATTTGGGTCTTAAAGGGTTTCTTGATTTACATTATTTACAACTAGGAGTGATATTTAAACATCTCTATTTTTCTTCTATATATACAGACAAATGATACATACTACAGAGGCATTTGGCATGCTTTACGAACTATTTGCAAAGATGAGGGGGTTTTAGGCCTATACAAAGGACTTGGAACAACTCTCTTAGGTGTTGGACCCAGCATAGCAATTAGCTTTTCAGTATATGAGAGCTTGAGGTCTTTTTGGCAGTCACGCAGGTAATTAATCATCTTAAAACAATAAATGGTGTCTTCTTCTAATTATTATTTCATAAATCATTACTTTTCTAAGCTCAATTCGTTTCTCTCTTTTTTTCTTTAATCAACTTCACATTAGGCCCCATGATTCCACTGTCCTGGTCAGTCTAACTTGTGGCAGTCTTTCTGGGATTGCATCATCAACAGGTGAGTAATCTTTATACATTGCAAATTTCTGAAATCTGTGATTTTTCATTATTTTCTTCTTGTTATTTACCAAACGAGCACTTAATTTGATGTTGCCTTCAAGATAGTTTACACTTGTGTGGATCCACTTCACTGCATTGTTCTATTTTTCCTGAATAACTATCTTTTAGGTAAATGTTTTCTCTATTTTCAGTTGTATATTGCTAGATCATGTTGCGTAACTTGTCGTTCGTAATGCTGTTTTGGCAGAAACATTTTTGGTTGAAATGCTTAAAAGTTAATTTGATCTAACAATGTCATTATTTAACTATAGTGGTTAATACTTTTAGCTGTTTACTATGCTTTTGGTGCAGAGAAGCAGGTTACGGTGCAGGCTCTGCATTAAGAATCTAAACCAGATTGCATCCTAGAGCCGTGACCCAAACCGGAGTTGTTTTTTGTAATGGCATGAGAGGTTTAGTAAGGAAGTCAACAAGAAATTTACCATTTTTCTCTTCTCTACCGTTATTTATTCTTATGTCAAACTTGGTTATAACTTCGCTCTACTACGGGTTTTTTTCAACAACTTTTCTCCCCAAGGATTGCAGTTTGTCCCGTAATGCTCTACTCTCAGGTGAACTAATACTGCTTCCTCAAGGTATCAGTGTGAGAGAGGTATCCTCCTTGAGGTATGCTTCTCGGTTAGGCTTAGTGGATCGAAGTCCTTGTGACGTTGCTGGTGCTTTTTTCCAGGAACTCTCCATTAATTTGTACCAAATGTGGAGTAAACTCAATAATTTACATAGGCCAGATATTTTACTAACAAAATAGTGATTCAAACATGTGAACAGGGTCAAACTACTAGCTTCTATTAATGGAAGCTAATCATTATTCCTTATGAAAAAGACAATTGTGGGTGAGATTGTGCAGCCTTGACATGGTTTCGGTCACATTTTGTGGTGTTGTGTTTATCTCTCATCTCTTAGGTTTTCCTTGGGGTACTCAGGTTGTAACCAGGTTTCTAGCTTTTGCATAGATCTTTTTTACTTGCTGCAAAAGATCTATAAGGGGTTGAGTGTAATACCTATTCGGGTCAGTCTAAACCCGCGTTTAATATTACTTACATTGCCAATGGTAGTTCTTGTTGACTTTCTTACTAAATCATGTTGACCATAACACAATTTAATTGCTTTCTCCTTTTTATGATCAAATGTTCAATTATCGGTTTCCGGCATTCAAGTTAAGGATTCCTTAGTTAGCAGGGAAGTCGTCGTTTGAAAGCTTGCTTTCAATGTTAAATTATAAATATGTGATAGCATGCTGTTTGTTGATAGCTTGGATTTTTTCACTTTAGCAGTTGAAACTAGCATATTTATCGAGAAAATTTCTGTGCGATTACGTTGTTTGGTTGGTTTGTGTTTCTAAGTAGAGCCTCTTGGTAATATTGTCATCTATGAACTGCCTTTTAATGTGTTGGATAAAGCAATTCATGACTCTTTCATTTGTGTTCTCTATAAATGCAGCAATATTTCCATTGGATCTCATTAGGCGACGGAAACAGTTAGAGGGAGCTGGTGGACGAGCCCGTGTTTACAAAACAGGGCTTTTTGGCACATTTAAACACATATTCCAGACCGAAGGCTTTCGGGGCTTATATAGAGGGATATTGCCTGAATATTACAAAGTGGTACCCGGTGTCGGTATATGTTTCATGACCTATGAAACATTGAAGACCCTTTTAGCAGATGTTACCACAAAATTATAGTTCGTTTTCTTAAATCCAACCGTTCGAACCGCAACTGAAACTACAGATTGGTTGAATTGGCTTATGTGATAGCACAACACAATTTAACTTTCATAGCTTATTTTGCAGTGGCAGATTTTGTTATGCTACTGTGATAAATACATTTTTCCATGTATATAGATGGATGGTGACATACATTTCAAGTGTACCTTATGATGTCTGCATCGTTAAAGATTCAATATCGATGGTGGTCATCTACGAACACCCTTTTCCCAGGTTCAAGTTTTTACTTAATTGCAGAAATCATTGGCATGTATCATTACATTCATAACTTAAATTTTTAGTAATATTTTACCTCTTACAATGAGTCTTTGGATTATATCTGCTGTAATTTTATCACTAATCTTCAAAGTTGCAGGTGCTGAAAATTCTGCAACTTTACTCATGCATAAATTGTAGTGCTTTTCAGATCATTGTCTTTGAAGAATTATGATCTCGGTGGTAAAAGTCCCATAGGAGGGCCTTTATATTAGGAGTTATAATGCATTTTGTTCTCCTTTTTAAAAAATCGGGCAAATTAATTCTTGTATATTAGTATTAGATAAATTTAACACGTCACGTGTTACTGTTTAATTATTTTATCAATCAAGTTTGTTTTTAACAATATAAAGGGAACAATATAAACAGATGAACATTTTAACAAAAAGGATAATTTGCACTTTGATCTTAATTTTTGTCTATTTTTAGTACTTTGATCTTAATTTGTCTATTTTTAATAAAAAGATGAAATGGAATATAATTGGCACTTGAACTAAATTGATATGCAATTTGCTGATATAACCGCGGTCGCGGTTGAAGTGACAGTACTATAAATCAAGGTTCAAAAACTTATGATGAAAAAAAAATCAGTATGCAAACTTAAAAGCAGCTTTGATCTCTATAAATATGAAATATGAATTTCCAGGAAAGTCTTTGAGCATTTTTATGCCACTGGAAGTTACAGCAAGGAGCCAAAGGTAAAAAGAAAGAGGAACTCATCTTATTAGACAATAATAAATGTTAAAACCAAGTTACTTTTGAACCAGAAAACATAATCTTTAACATAATGTTGATCATGTAAACCCCATGAAAATTTTGGGGAGAAGCTGTTTCAATCTTCTGTCATGACCTCCAAGATGTTTGACAAGCTGACTCAACACTCAGGTTTTTACAATGGGAAATTCCCCGGTCAGGCGAATGTGGTCTAAGGTTTGACGTAAACCATATTTATTGACGGCTGCATTGGCAGCTCGAAACCCTCCACCGTAGGCAGGGGAAGCATCATGAGCAATCTGGTGAATGAAGAATTCACCAAGCTTGTTTTCAACATTAGATCTCCCTCCTTTCTTAGACGATGAAGAGGATGATGAAGCGGCTGATGTAGATGCTCTACTGCTCGATCCTGGTAGTACTTCAGACTCGAGCCACATGTATGATAACACTTGACAGATTCCTTCCTCAACCTCAGGGTTCAGGTTCCGATAACCTGCAGTATAGGAGAACACAACATAAAAATGGAAGAATATTGAAAAACTTCATGCAGGAAAGAGGATTGATTACGGTTTTATTCTACCTTTGAGGCGTAACCAGCCATGCATTAACTCGTGTGCGAGAATAGCCCCAGTTAGCAGTCTGCATATTCCGGCAAATATTACTGTCTGAACAACAAGAGATAAATTGAATCATAAAGAACATAAGCAAGAATTACCTTGGAAGACCATACAGAACTAAAATGGCAGTGACTTCACATTTCCTGGTCAGCTTTTGAGGTTGAGTTCTCATGCCAATAAGTTGTCGGCCTCCTATTCGCGGTCTCTTTAGTATCTGCAACAAATGAAACGAAGATCAATGTCAGACTAATGTCAATCAACAAAGCAAAATCATGGAATTAGTTCAGTTGACGTACACTGGTAACTGTCTGTTCTTCAGACAGACATAACCCCCTTGTCTCAGGCATATGATGATATCCCTGGAAAGAACCAAAACTGAAACATCAAAGCCATTCCATGAAACATACGAAAGTGTAAAAAATTGAACAAGGGTTCATAATGTTACATTCTTTTCTCCAACAATAGCTTCGTTAAGTGCTTGTCGTTCAACAAGAAGCATCGGAATTTGCTGGTCTAGTTTCATGTTCATTCCTTCATAATAGTCTCTAATGGCATGGTATAGAGGTTGGCAATCACCAGTGTCCATGATTGCAGATTCCATGCATTCCAAGCATAAACTCCGACCATCTTCAAGCGAATAATATCTTATGTTCCAAGACTTCACGAGACAAAAATTGTGAAGAAAAACAGGGTTTCAAGGAGAAAAACAGACCAATAAATTTGAAGCTTTAACACGCATTTAATCAAACAGTTCTGAGAATCCATACCTCCAAACGTTCGCAACTACAGCAACGAGCTGTGTTATCATGTTCATGTGATGGACAATACTTTTGGGACCAAAATGGATGGCATCTATACTCTATTAAACCGGCTCCGTTAGTCGGAATCTGAAACTCGACATAATCAGAAAGAAGAATGTGACTCATAGAACTAATAACTCAAATGATATGACCAAGAAAGATTCTTACAAATTGGAGACAAACATCACATTTAGGATGTGTCAGTTCTTTGAAGCAAGTTTTGTGATATGGATCCCTCCCTGATAAAGAAAACTTGAATCACCACAAGAAAACACACAAGTTTAGAGCTATATGAAGAGCAATACGATATTTGAAAAGCTGAACACACAAAAAATGAATCAAACTACCTCATGCTCGGTAATCGGATACCCACAGGAATGGCAACGGAAGCAATTGGGATGAAAATATGCTCCCATGCATCCCAAGTAATTGCCATATCCGATCTCACGATGACAGCCAGCACATACTCTGCAAGTCATAGGCATCAATTATAAATTAATCAGATACAAGTTTTGGTTCCAAGATACCTTCCCCATTAAGTAACCGGGATTTGGCTGTGGGACGGCACAAGAGAAGACATCTTGGAACTCAGTTTTTATATAATCTCACATTGCTTTACAACTATGAGTTAAAGCTTTTTTACCTATATCCAATAGGATGGTACTGCATATTGCCATAAGGAGGATATGCAGATGAATTCAAGCCACCATTATCAGCTCCCCTAGGTAAAGCTCCACCATAATTATTGTCTCGTCGCCATTCATTGTAACCTAAAACACCATAACAGCAAATAAGTATGTGAAAGATCAAGAGGTTACAAGGAGAAAGAATTAAAGATTGATGAGAGTCATGTAGGATGATTTTTTTATTTATCAAAAAACTTACCATTTGGTTTTCCCATTCCCTCAGATAAAGAAAGCGCAATTGCATGATCTAATTCTTCTTGTTCCTTCTTTGTCCTAGGACGTTCATCCTATTGACATAAAACCAAAACTTGATCTCAAAAACATTCCTAAATCATCTAACCCCAACAAAGGAACACAATGTTCTAACACAAGTCTACAAATTTGTTGAGGGGAGGTTGGACTTCTTTGGGAAAAGACTTCAAAGTGTCGTCCTTCGGGAGAAGAATTGTGCTTGGAGTGTCTGTGTTTAGTCTATCTCCCGACTCCACGAAGAGCCATCGACAGGCTCACATTTGCCCTTGGCAGGCGAGGTGCTCCCAGTCCATGAACCCGTTGAGAGCTCTCCGTGGAGTGGAAAGATAAAACCAAGCATAGATATCCGGGGCAAAATATCTCCATCATAGGGACACACTTTAAGACTGCTCCCAAAGCGAGTCTCACCTCCCCTCAACAAAATTCAATCCCAGTAGGCATCTTTTTTCATGTAAAAGTTAATCTAATATTATGTTCATATGCTTGAAAGTAAACCAAATTACTTAGAGAATAATATAGAATAGTAAAGTTACCGGCATCCTAACCGGAGCACGAACAACCATGTTTTCTTCCCCTAGATAATGAGGATTACAACCACCACTACCGCCGCCACGACGACCACTTGAACTTGACTTAAAAAGCTTACTCAACCACTTCATAATCCTTGATTTTCTCTCCGGATATGAATTGTTAAAGTCCCCTGCTTTTTTCCATAAAAAAAAAAAACTTCAATACCATAAACCAAAAAAAAAGGGTCATATCAAAGAATTCAAATCAAAACTCAAAAAACAAAAAAGAAAAACAACCCACCATAGATACAAGGATGAGAGAGGTGGTTAACACCCGAGGGAGGAGGAGGAGGCGGCGGCGGCGGTGGAGGAGCCATGGGATATATATTTTATTGAAAAAAAAAGACCAAAATTTGTGAATGAAAACGAGAGGGGGAGAGAGAGAGAGAGAGAGAGAGAGGAAAGTAGAAGGGTGAGAGAGAAAACAAGGAAGGGAGAGAAGAGAAACCATTGTTAAAAGAAGGGAAAGAAAAGAAAGAATCTGAAGGGGAGAAAGTAAGCAAAGGGGGGAGAGAAGGGAGAGAAGAGATTCTTGGCTTGAGAAAGTGGAAGGAATATCTGAGTAAAGAAGATATATAAATTTAATAATGGAAGAAAAAAATTGGAACTTTGCGAACGGTTTAGAAAATTGCAGGTCTTCCATGAATAAAGGTTCTCTCTTTTGTAATCAGAGCTGGGAGAAGGGAATTTTGTATGTGTTTTTACAGATCAGGTGCTATGCTTTAGCGGTTTTCTTTTTAATGGTAAGATGGATGGGATTTATTTGAAAGGAATTTTTTTGCCGGGTAAAAGGTCGATCTGATGGAAAATGACCCTCGAATTCTTTTCATTTACATAATTGCCATTGTAACTTCTTCTTTTTTGCACTCGTCATATGTATGTGTTAAATATTCGGGTAAATTGCATTCAAGGTCACAATATTATTAGTAAGTTTATGTTTTGGTCACTCAACTTCAAAATGTTACAAAATAGTCAATTAACTATTCAAATGTTTTAATTCAAGTTACTAGGCTATTAAAATAGCTATCATATGGCGTTCTATGTTTTGAAAGCTCTCACTCCTCTTCTCTTCTATAGCTCAGTTCTTTTTCATGAAACAACTTTCAATTCCATGAATTTGCAAACCAAAATATAAATAGCTTTCTCCTTCAATAATCGACATTAACCGTCCGATCGACTTGAATCTAAAGTATGCTCTTCTACTCGTTGATGGGTATTGATCCACAATACTGATCATCAAATTGTTGCTTAAAGCTCGCTAGCCTAACATTTAAAAAAAAACTTAATAGTCTAGTGACTTACATAAAAACTTTCAAATATTTCAATGAATTAAATGATAGTTCAGTGACTATTTTATAACTTTTTGAAGTTGAGTGACTAAAATGTAAACTTATTAATAGTTTAGTGATCCTGAGTGTAATTTACCCAATTTTTTCGTTGAATAAGTCAATGTGCAATATACTTGAACTTTGATTTGATATAATTATACACATGAAACTTGAAACTTTAATTTTGATTCTATCATATATATTTAAAGAAATAAATACATCAATTTATTTTTATATTGGATAAATATAATATGCAACCTGTAAACACAAAAATGATACTATATCAATAATTATATTAATAATATATGAGAATTGAATCAAATCAAAATTTCATGTATAAAATTACACAAATTTAAAGCTTATGTATAAATTTGTACGTTAAACCAAAGTTTATATATAATTTTAAGATTTATCCCTTTTTTATATTCATGTTATTTTTATGCGTTAAAAAAATGAGATATTCAAATTACTATATTTATTTTTCATCCAAAACCATTTAAAATCATATAAAATATTATATTTATTTTTGGCCTAATGGTCAAGGGTGTTTACTGCCCCAAGTATGACTTTGGTTCGAGTCATGCTAGTCATATTGGTTGTTGGGGGCAAACATACCCTAATATAAAATTAAGAGATTAAAAAGCTTCAAATTTGCCTAAACAAAAAAAAAATCACAAATAAATATTAAAAAAAACTTACTTGTTCAATCGATCAAACCAATTTTTAATTAATTCGTTCAAAATCTAGTTCTCTTTCCGATTCAACCAGTCCAATTGATTTTTTTTTATGGCTTAGGCTTAAAAAGAAACTTTAATTAATTACTAATTCATGTTATAGATAATTAATCATATTTTAATTTCTTTCCTATAATATTAATCATTTTCGTATTGTATCTAAAAGAAATAAAATAACATTTAATCCCGGAATTTGGTAACTTTTCCATTTTGATCTTAAACTTTTTTTGGGTCCATATTAGTTTGAAAATTTGGTAGCTTTTCTCAATTTGATATTTGAATTTAGATTTTGTCAAAATATGATGATGCGACACTCTAAAATTATGCAATGTCTTGAATATTTTTTAAAAAAATTTATAATTTTTAACGATTGTTTGTATTTTTTAGATTTTATATGAAAAAATTTCAAGTGATGATATAATACAATTTCAGAATATCACGTCATGGCTTTTGAAAGAAATCTAAATTGAAGGATCAAATTGAAAAAAATTAAATGTCACTACCTTGTTCCTATTTAAAATTATGGAATATAAATTTGAGAAAAAAGAGAGTATGCTGTTTTGGGAGGTTCCTCTTTTGATTCTTGAAAAGTCAAATGATGGATACTTTTCTGAGTTCTTAGGAGAATGTTAGGAACAATGACAGCTAAATGAAACACCAACGTTGTTTCTGGATTTTAATTTCAATTTATTATAATAATTTCACTTTTTTTATTCCAACTATTTCATCTTTGGTGGGCACCAACATAATACAGTGACCACCATGTTTTGGACATGAAAATTTTGGCCCTAAAGTAGACCAAATAGTGTTAATTTGATTGAATTTATCTAGTTTTGCTTTATCAGTTTCAAGACCCTAAAAACCAAATCGGATAAATCGGTTAATTTGTCAACTCAATGAATATCTACCACTCAATATTGTAACTTGACGTATTTGCTCGGCATATTTTAACCAAAATTGTACTATTTATTGAAATCTTTGAGAATTACTAGCAATCTTGAAGACGTATCATGCAAAAATTAAGTCAAACAACAAACATATGAAAACTTTCAATGTAACTGAAGTTTCCTTATTGAAGACATATCTAAAAGCTACTTTTGAGGAATTAGAGATTTTCATGCACCAAGCTTGCGTCCTTGAATTGATAACCATCTTTCGACTAACTTGGTCTCCTCCATCCCTCAGAACCAATAAGGGGTAGTATAAGAATATTCTTCTATTGTCCATCGACTATGCCTTTTGGCTTGATCTTAGGCATTGACTCACTTTCCGTGGACGAACTTTGTGGAGGAACCCTTGGGTTTTCAGGGAATTAGATTCTCACCAATATTTGCGTTACTCAAGTCGACATTCTCGCTTCCTCTTCGTCTACTTCCACTCATGCAGGTGCTTCCCCCTAAGGCGGAACGCTCTGTTGTAAGCCATTATGCGATTATTTAAGAGAAGACTTGCTAATACTTTCCATATGAGATTGAGAGATCACTTATTTATTCTAACGAGGAATTTGTTATAACACAAAATTGTTGTAAGCAAGCTTGTATTGTTCAGTTTGCAGCTAAGCTTTCTAGGGGATTTCTTAATGAAAGAGTATACGAGTGATGTTGCAACTTAGTTTGTAGTAGATTACTCTCTGGGTAAAGTTCCGCAAACATAGGAAGTTTCTAAACTGCATAACCAAACTCTTATGTCCATTTCTGATTTTGTGTATTATCTTTATAACTTTCAATCAATATGATCGTATCAGTTGATTCCAACACGAAAGAGTGAAGACATGCTTTTCTAATTCTTTATAAACAACAAAAATATTAAACTTAATTTAGGGTTAATTAAAGGTAACTCGCATATGATTAAGACATAGGCATGAATATATTCTTTAGCTTGTTCCATAACTTTATTAATTAGCCACTGCTTTTTTTTTAAAGCAGATTTATTGCTTGATCAAAGATTTTTTTTTTCTATAATATTCTATGAAAATAAAAAAATAAATAAAAAAATCAAAGTTCCTTTCTTTCATCCTAAATAAACTTGTGGGGATCTTTTTCATAAGCCATTGCTAATAAATCTAACGTAAAAAATAAAATAAAATCTTTTTAGATTGTTTTGAAAACTGAAATCGAATCATATTCCTTGACAGAGTTTGCCATGTGTTCAATAAAATAAAATGAAAATCCAACACAAGATTTTTTAAAAAAAATTATATAAATAAATAAAACAGATAGATTTCTTTTGTTAAATTATGTTTGAAAAGGCTGATGATGTCGCCATTGGAGGATATGAAAAAACTTAAAGAAAAAAAAGAAAAAAGATTCTTTCCTGTTGGAAGACATGTTTTGCATCAGCATGATGAGGAAAGTTGTTTTACAACGTTGCATGTGTTTCTTTTCTTTTTGTTCCATATAAAAGTAACTGGAAAAAGAATATAGTTACATAAATGACTGATTGTCTACTTTTTCAAGTTATAAAATTTAGTTCATTTACTTTAATTTGTCTTAAAGTTTTCGGATTGGCAGTACGTTTATCTGCTGTTAGTGTAAAAACAACGGTGACAGTGAAATTAAATACTATAGCAATACTGTAGCGTAAGATAAAAATAAAGCTAAATACACTGTACTAGAGATAAACTCTACCTTTATAACTTTATTAGCATACCCAAGTCGATAACACTTTAAATTGTTGTTGTTACAATGATATTGTGAATTTTTCTGTTGATTACTTCGTATAGTAAAAATTCATGTCATCACTTTGATAGTAGCAATGCCAACGGACTAAAGCTTTATATTAGCACCTCAAAGTTGAAGGTTCGAGCTTTGGGTATTACATCCCCTCTTTCATGATGGGTTTGGATGGGTGATTGGATGCGGTGCGATGCGATTAATTTACTTTCTGTCTCACGCTACAGTATTGCTACAGTATCTAATCTCACCGCCACCGCTATTTTTATACTAACCACAGGTAAACGCACCGCCCATCCAAACTCACCCTCAATTTTGTAAGCTTGCAACGGTTAATAATATTATCAATTTGACAAGACCAAATAATGTAGATTAAAGTAGAAAAATTAAGTCAATTAGTAACTAGTGTATTCCATTTCCACAAATTATTCACAAAAAAATTAATTAATGGATTTAATGGTTATTATTTGTGTCAAGACTAAAATCTTAAATTTTCGAAAAGTAAGTTTGGGTCAAGACTAAAATTTGAAAAGTACGAGAACTAAAATTGACAAATTCGAAACATACGAAGACTAAAATTAACCAAGTTAGAGTGCATTAATTAGATCCACAACATATGCATAGTACACAGACTAATAACATAATATGGCTTTAATAAAATAATAATTCGAGTTAGACCTAATTCATAAGCCCAATACATAATCTAACTCATAAGGCATAATCCCGAGTTGTGACTTATTAATCAGGTGCTCACATTTCTCAAAAATAATTTAAATTCAAATCTCCGTTATACCAAAACTATATATATAAAATAAACTCTCTTTTTTTTGTAAATAAAACAACATTAAGCGATTACAATAATAAGCATGAAATCAAAAACTCATAATATCATTTTGAACTAGCTTCCACACAACATGTGGGGTTCGAAAAACACCTGAATACTGATAAAACCTATAGCAGCATGCTTGGCCATGAAATCCGTAACTATATTACGAGTTTATTAGAATTATACATAAATCCGAATAACATAGTTTAAACAAATAAAATAGGTAGCAACTAGGAAAAGGAATGAAGAAAAAAACGGAAAGGTTCCCTTTGAGATATAACCAGCTATTTGGGTATCTTAACTGATATTTCGGCCACCTTTTTTTTTTTCTTCACTATTCGACAGATGATGGGTATAATTTTCTTTTTCCTTTTTGAATGGGAAAATCTAAGATCACTTTATTATTTTTCCAACTTGCAAGTTTCAATTCTTGAATCTCGAATATGAGTGAAGAATATAAAATATAAATTAATCGATAATTATGTCTCGATGTTTATGTTTAAATATGTGTCGAACAAAAATAATTTTCGTGAACATTTCTAATTTTATAGAAAAACAAGATGATTGGCATAATCTATGTTATATAAATTCAAGTATATTTAATTTTTTATCTAAATTCTTTTATATACTTAAAAGGTTTTACTTTGTTTCCCAGACGGATAATAATGGAGTGTCGTACCCCTATATGATGGCCTGGACAGTCAAATCTGCAGACAATATCTTCAGAGGAACGCTTTGTAAGAACTTTTCACCTAGTAACTTGCTTAGGAAGCGGATCATCCATTCATTAATTGTTACATCAAGTCTTAACTATCACGTCTCATCTGAAGTGACCCAAGGCATATCATAGAACCACTCTACCTAAGCCTACGACACCAAACCGCAAGGGACAACATGTATATAAGGCTTGAGGGCGTTAAGTCGAAAGCAAGCAGTTTACATCACCACCTTACTGCCTCACTCTTAGTTTGACCTTCTCCTCTTGCTCCGCTCACTCTACTAAACGGCTCTTCAACCTATCAAAGTAAAGTGAACCATCCATCTTCGTCTACTCCTTGTATCAAGAGGAAACTAGAAGGGCTTGCTCTCCATTTTTTTTTTTGAAAACTTTCACTAAATTGTATAATATCTCATTAAACTTTTCAAATTTTTAAAAAAATTTCAATAAACACCAAAAGTTATTGAAAATGTTAATTAAATTTTCTAAAATTCCCATCAAACTCCCTAAATTTTTAAAAATTTTAATTAAGCCTCCCAAAATCTCTCAAAATTTATCAAACATATAAAAAAATAATAAAGAGCTTGGAATAAGATATCCATAAAAAACAGAAAGCATGATATATGTCAACTAAGAAGTGTTTCCATTAGATTATTGAATAGTCAAACACACTTTTGGGAAAGATGTTTCAAAGTAGACACACATCAACCCAAACACCTTTCTCAGCCAATATCTCTAAAAAAACATATTTTTTTTTGACCATTTATGAACTCCAACATAACTGTCAGCCATAAACATTGTATCTAAATTAAAAAAAAATCATAAAGACTTTGGATACAAATATTCATAAGATAGTGGTAGTGTATCCAATTCTTATGCACCATTGACATTTAAAAAAAAAATTGATATTTAAATTGGACTTTCGGTCTTTTTTTTTTTTTTTTACTTTGATGGGTTCTTTTTTCCATATTTGAGCCTTTAAGCATCTTTAACCTTTCTAATTACAACAATTTTTGCTGAACATTGAAAATTATTGGGTTTAAATGCTTAAATCAAATGTACCAAAAAGCAAGATTTGGATTATATAGGGGGCTGCCTATGATTAGAAACATAAAAGATAATTATATGTATATATATATATATATATATATATATATATTCCCATTGCTTGTTCCAAAATTTTATGAACCATTGCTTTTGGGGGAAGAAAAAAACAGTTCCTATAGTTCTTAGAAAGGGGGGAGTGAGGGTTTTGCTTTGACATTTCTAGGAAATTCAAACGTGTTCGTAATTAAGATTTAACCATTGTTAAGACATGACTTTGTGTTTTAATTAGGGGTTTTAAATATGCTCTCGGTCCTTGTATTTGTGGGGTTTTACAATTTAGTCTTTTTACTTCTATTTTGTTAAGAATTTAGTTTTGTTATTTGTTTGATTTGAAAACGAAGTCTAATTGGCGATTTGTTAATGAGTTTTCATTAAATTTGAATCTGTAGAATTTTAATATTGGTTTAAAAATTAAAGTTTGATTGACAATACTATTGCACTTATACCTCACAAAGTCTTGAGCCTATGACCTTATAAGTCAACGCCTTTGATTAAGGAAAATCCCTAGTAAGTTAGGACATTCATGAGAATAAAATGATGGGCCCACATACTTGACATGAGCAAGATATTTGTCATTCTCACGCCACGCATACCCATATCCTAAGTTTGACAATTCATACCTACGATGACAAGGCATTTATAGGTTGACTAAATTCGAGGGAATACTAAACAAATATATAGGTGTCATATGACACCTTGGGAACTATAAAAAAAAAAAAAAAAAAAAAAAAAAAAAAAAAAAAAAACCCTTACAGGCTTATTAGTAGTCGAAAAAGGGGTCAAGACACTCTTTTCTCTAACACTCTCAACTCTATCTTCTCATCTTCAATCCTTTCCTTGTATCCACGTTCCAATCATCTCAACCTTCCTACGACTCTTCGCCCATTAAGTGAACCATCACAAACTACCACAACCCCCTCCTTATATCAACAAACACATAATTAGTTAACACTATTTTCAATTAGACTTAAAAGCCGAGGGATTTTGAAAAATACAAGGAGTAAGAGCATAATTAAGCTTTTAAAATTGATTTAGAATCCTTATACCTAGTTTTCCATGTTTGCCACTATAGAAAAACCAATATTCTTCAAAAGATTAGAGAATTTAACTTATTTGTTTAATTAACAATGAACAATGATATATTGTGATGAACAATAACCCAAAACGAAAGTGAGAATGAATTTGATTCTTGTGAGACATGAAAATAATACAAAAAATGTGTTGAATTGAATGTTAATGGAAAATAGTTCATGTTTACCAAAAATTGAAACAACTATTAAAATATAGTATTTGCATACCTCATTTCAAATTAAGAAGCTTTCTGGATTTCAATTTCATTGATCATGTTTTGGGTCTTGCCCTTATTTGACGTTGTTTAAAGTTATGGAGAACATATTCAATCTGAGTCGGAGAATAGTACTTTTTGCATCCTTTGATTTACTTAACGGTCCAAATTGAAAATTGATCTAAATCCTTAACGGAAATTTAAACTACGATTCTAAATGGTTTGATAAAAACACGTCTCTAAAATTGATATGAATCGAATTAGTTCAAGTATTAAAATTTTCGGTAAAAAGATACTTTTGGTTCCTTTCAATTTGATAGTGAGCAAATTGGCTCCTCTAAAAAAATAAATCAAAGCAATTTAATTCATGTTAATTTCGAAAATGAGCAACTAAGAAGAATTATTCACGATGTTAATGTTATTTGACAATTGTACGTAATTTTGATTGGTGTAATAATAAATTTAGTTTTCGACGTTTATATATTCTGTTCAGCGTGAAGGAAGGGCTAGGCAAGGGCCCTATCTCTTGAAATGTAAAATTATAAGTTAATACATGGTAAAATTATAGTTTAGCCCCAAAAACAATAAAATTTTGATATAGTCCTAAAAACTGTAAAAATATAAACCAATATGACGGTGAAATTGTATTTTAGCTCCCATAAAAAAATATATAACATAATCTCGCCCCCTCTCGAAAAAATTCCTGGCTTCGCCCTAGTATTGAAGTAAATGTTAACAAAATGTGTAAATGTTGTAGAAAAATTGTTAAATCAGAACCAAATTGATAGAATGTATACATATTACATGCTAAATTTGTTCAATCAATACCAAATTGACAGAATGTATAAATTTCGAGCACTAAATTTGCTATTATGCCAATAAAAAATATGTACGAAAAATATTATCATTATGATTAATTACCCCTTAATTATAAATTAATAAGTTAAACAACTCCAAATTTTTTGAAAATTACTAATTTACTTAATTTCAAAATTAAAAAAGATTGAAAAGATTTTTTAACACAAATTTTAAAACTCGAACAAATACAATTCATATTGATCCGATCTAAAACCAAACCAACCATTCAATTAACAGGTATATCTATGTTATAGGTTTCTTCTACTTTTTAGGTAGTTAGTTGTCACCTTTTCCATTCCTCCCTGGTTCATATGCTTTATTCCACAGCCTTGTTATCCACCCATTCCTGCATGATCCTTGTTATATATATATATATATATATATAGATAGATATTTATATTTGTATCCTTTGAACATTTTCTTTTTTATTTTATAGGGGGATGTAGCTGACAAGGTGATTCGTGTCGGTTTTTTAACAAAAGTGAAGAAAATTATCTAGACAGAACATATAGAACATGTTGTTGTTGCTGTTGCTGCCTATGAAATTTGGCTGGAAATTGAAAGTTTAAGATAAGTGTGTGTATTCTGATAATGGAGTTCATAAGCGAACCCACATATTGTCTCTTTGAGTTTTGTCTTTCTTACACACTTGTGGATGATGTTTCAAACATGTCTCAATGAAGACAAAAATTACCCCCCAAACCCCCTTTTCTTAAGACAATTTTTTGACATAATCACTTGTTTGGTCCTCCTACTTTACAAAAAAAAAGTATTTTAATTCTTCATTTAATTTTTCATCCCTTTTAAACTTTGAACTTACTTTGTTTATCAGATCATCTCAAAATAGATGAAAAAGTTAAAAGCACATTCCAAGAATACTTTAGATTACTCCTCCAAAAGAAAAAATCACAAGGAGTCTAATTTTTTTTATTTTCATTTGTCTTAATTGTATTCGAGATATATTTTAGGTCAAATTCTAATATTAATCTCTATATAATATTTTGCTTAATTTTAGTCCATTTATTTTTAGTCACTAAATTTTTTAAAAATTGAAATTTCAGTTTTGATCAAAATGATAACAATTAAATTCGTTAGGTTAAATTCTGCTATTGGTCTTGTACTATACCTAAAATGTAGATTTAGTCCAAGTTTTCCTATTTGATCATTCTTATTCTCTATATTTTTCAAAATTTAAAATTTTAATCTTGACATAAATGACAATCATTAATTAAATGTATTAACAAACATTTGTGAATAATATATGGAAATAATAAATTGACATGGCATTATAAATATGATAATATATTTTTTGCATAAGATTTTGAAAATAACATAGCTCAAATTAATAAATTTAATAGTTACCTTTTGGTCAGACTGAAATTTCAAAATTCGAGAGGTATAAAGACTAAAAATAACAATATTAAGTTATAATAATTAAATGCACAAATTACGCATAATACAAAGATTGATATTAGAATTTAACTATATTTTATATACGTTGTCGGTAACTTAACATATGATTTTTGATAAATTCAAGTATACATGTTATGTTTAATTATGGATTTAATTCCTTTACTTTATTTTGTAATATTAAGATGTTGAAATTGATAATATTATTAGTTGGATAGTTTACACTGAAGAAGGGGAGTTTTTTTGTCAAAACCAATGGCTTAAGAGATTTAGGGCGTCATGGCCCCCTTAAAATGGTAAATTTTCAATGTAGATTGTTTATAATTTATAAAATTTTAAATTAGTAATAGTAAAATTACATTTTGCCTCCCAAAATGATACAATTTTGATTTAATCCTTTAAAAATTATAAAGATATAAGCTATTAAAATGATAAAATTATATTTTTATTATCGTAAAAATATACAATTTAATTTTGTTCAAAAAAGTTCTAACTCCGCCACTGGTCAAAACAACATTAACTTTAATTTATCAAAACAACGTTAACCAATATCCTTAAGGGGGCTAACATTTAAATTTATCATTGGTTGAAGAAGATTAGTTAACTCTCCCACATGGTTGATTGAATTTCCATTCTATTTTTGATTATACGAGTAAATAATACTAAACTATTATAAAAAAATAATATTTCAGACAAAATGCAATAGATAATTAAATATCGCATACATAAGTATATATATCGTAATGGGTAGTATAAAAATTTCGTTCTCGCATGGAGTTATTACTAATTATAATGCTTATCACCAACTATTACTCTATAACTTTTCCAAATAAACTAATAATAGGATCCGAAAACTAAAACTAGTAAATAAAATTAATAGAGCAAAACTCGAATGAATAATCAATCAATAATAAAAATTTAGGACTACAATTTTATTCACTATATTAGTTAATCGTTCTATCTCCGCCTAATTTATCTCAATAAAGTTGATTACTGACTTGGATATTAAAATTCCTTTAATTTTTTTTATAATTTTAAGTAACTAATTTAATCTAATTATTGTGCTTGATAATTTAGACTATATCAATTAAGAACAACCCAATTTTAGTTACTCAAGGTAATCAAGTATATTCATATCTTAATTAGGAATAAAGATTTGACCCATTCATTTTATGCTTAAATCGAAAAATGATTTTCTATTTTTTTAGGTTTTTCTTAATTAATAATTAACGGTATTATTATCAATAAAGAATAAATAATAAATAAATAATCAAATTCTTATTAACAATAGAAAATAATGAAAATAGAAAATTTCAATTAATGGAAAAATAGAAAAACTTTTCAAAAGAAAAACAAGAATTAATCATGAAAAAAGGGAAACAAGAAAAAAGAAAAAGAAAAATTTGAGCTTTCTTGTTGACTTTCTGTACTCAATACTTAATGTTTGAAAGCTTTCGCGGCTCCTCTTATTTTCCCACACAATTCTCGCGAGCTAATACCTGTTTTATACTCTTTTTAAGATTTACAACCTTAAAAAGAAAATCTTTCAATAGTGCCGCTCTAGTCATCCTTCGTAGGAGTGAAAAATTATCTACCAAATTATTCACATAATTCGCACGTTCCTATGGACATGACATGAATTAATTTTAACGAATTTTAACTCATTATTAAAAATATAAATATATAGCTGATTGAATCTTAATTCAATTAAAATAAATATTATTATTAATATAAGAGAACGTGTTATCGATTCGAGATAATATCAAAATCTAAATATAAATCGTATCCCAAAAATCTTTATTATTATACTTAAAATTTATCTCATTATTATTCTTATTTTAAATTCGTTATCTCAATAAATAAAAAAAACACAAAAATTAACATTCAAACGTGATTCCAAGCCCACATCACGAGAAATGAACCGGCCCAAACGGTTTAATAAACAGTAACTCCTTGAAAACGACGTCATTTTAGTCATCGGTGTTCAATTATTCATTTGAAAAAGAAGGAAACCAGTAAGATATTTCTCTCTTGAAAAACCCCCCAAAAAAAAAAAAAATTCTAATTATTATTTTATTTTCCATTATCTTTCCCACTCTTTCTTTTTTTTTTTTCTCAAAAAAATAAATTTATATTTAATTTCTCTAAAAAAAGATTATTACCATTTTCCCGAAGCTCTTTCTCTCCCTAACAAAAAGGGGTCGTTTATCTTGTTCCGTTTCGGTTTTTTTAGGGTTTCGTTTAATCAAAGGCCGTTGAAGGAGGACGATTTAATGGCGGCGGCGACGGTGCAAGGGATGGACCCAGCGGTACTAGACGATATAATCAGACGGCTGACGGAAGTCCGATCAGCCAGGCCAGGGAAACAAGTGCAATTATCTGAATCTGAGATCAAACAGCTTTGTGTTGCTTCGAAAGATATCTTCGTTCAACAACCTAATTTGCTTGAACTCGAAGCACCCATCAAAATTTGCGGTAAAGTTTTTGGGCTTTTTTTTTTTTTTTAAATTTTTAGCTTTATGCTTCGTTGGGGTTTGTTATTAGAAAATATTTTGTGGGTTTGGAAGGAAAGCTGAGGATTTAACATGTATTAAATAGGTCGTGATAGATTCGGTAAAGGTTGTAGTTTTGTTAGTGTTAAATATATAATGTTTTAGGGAATAAGATTCTTTTTAAAAAAATGGGGTTTCAATATTTAAGATTTTTGAACCAGATAGAGGTGATTTTCATCTTTTTAAAGCTTAATTTATCCTTTTTTTGGAGGTGGAAATTGGGTTCCTGTTGTTTTGTTTTAACTGTTTGATTGATATATGAAGCAAATAAAATCATATATATGACATGTTTGAATACGATTGTAAACTCCAATGAATAGAAATGGAGATATCATTCAAATGGGACTTAATAGTACTACCATCATTTTCCTGTATCTTAATTGTAAATTTTTTGTTTGTGTTTTTAGGTGACATACATGGGCAATATAGTGACTTACTAAGGCTGTTCGAGTATGGGGGTTTTCCTCCTCATGCTAATTACCTATTTCTAGGCGACTATGTTGATCGTGGCAAGCAGAGTTTGGAAACTATATGTCTTTTACTTGCTTATAAGATTAAGTACCCAGAGAACTTTTTTCTATTGCGAGGAAACCATGAATGTGCATCTATTAATCGGATATATGGATTTTATGATGAATGCAAACGACGGTTTAATGTGAGGCTGTGGAAAAGCTTTACTGATTGCTTTAACTGTCTTCCTGTGGCGGCTCTTATAGATGACAAAATATTGTGTATGCATGGTGGTCTTTCACCTGACTTGACAAACCTGGATCAAATTAGAAGCTTATCTCGTCCAACTGCAATTCCTGACACCGGTTTGTTGTGTGATTTGCTCTGGTCTGACCCTGATAGAGATGTTAAAGGATGGGGAATGAATGACAGAGGAGTTTCGTACACCTTTGGTGCGGATAAGGTGTCTGAATTCTTAGCAAAGCATGATTTAGATCTTGTTTGCCGTGCGCATCAGGTTGTTACTTGTCTACACTTTTTCCACCCGTCTATTTAGTGTTGTTTATTTTTGATGGTAAACTGGTTATTTTTGTGTAGGTTGTGGAGGATGGTTACGAATTCTTTGCTGATAGGCAACTTGTTACAATATTTTCTGCGCCTAACTATTGTGGTGAATTTGATAATGCTGGTGCGATGATGAGTGTCGATGAAAACCTGATGTGTTCTTTCCAGATTCTCAAGCCAGCAGAGAAAAAAGCAAAGTTCATGTCCACTAAAATGTAATGGTTGCTGCTATCAACATTTAATGGCTTGCAAGTCTTTACGAAGGTCAGCTAAATAGAGTTGTTTTTGTTTTCTTTAAATTCTTTTTCGTTTTTATTGATGATTTTTTTTTGGCTGCTGACTGCCATTGTTTGTCGTTTACAACATATCAATCAAGTGTTGCTATTATGTGGTTGTGAGTGTAGGAATAAATCGAGTTAGTGACTTCAGCTGACATATTGATTTTAATGTATGTATTATTGTCTGAACATTGATATACATCGCAAAGATGTGCTATGAGAGAAGAGAGTTCGAGATATCCTTATTCATTAATGGTTGTTACTTTCCTCTGTGTTTACTTTAGAAGTTTTCAGCATTTTCAGGTATCTCTTATGTTTATGATGTTAACAAAAGCTTTTAGGTGGCAATAATATTGAGTCATTATCAGAATCATTGTTATCATAAAGCACTTTTTATTCAAACCAATCGTGAAATGTTCATAATTTCATTTGATGGTCCAACTTCAGAAACTAAAGAAAATACCTTCTTTGACCTCTCTTTCTCTCTTTGAAGATTCAGGCTTATGATTATCTGGATCACCTCTAAGTAGAGAATATTCAAAAGTCAAAAAAGGCTTCTAATGGGGAAGAATGGAAATGATTTTCTTTCTATTGTATAATTTAGTGATCAACCCCCCTCTCCTCAGTATCTACTTGCTGGATTGTCCACCTTCTTCTCCTTCAATGTACTCTTTTGTCGGTTCTGAATATTGGTGATTGGTAATGAGATTTTAGTTTCTTATTGTCATAATGCAACATTCAAAACAATGAATCTTTTTTCTCCTTAAAGTCATATGATGCTTATTGTAATTGTTAATTATGTTTCTTTATTTACCTATATTTGCTATTCATTTGGTTATTAAATGTAAAAGTACCATGAAGGCCTTTGTACTAGGAGTTAAATTGCATCTTGCCCCCTTTATTAAAAAAATGGGCAAATTAGTTCCCGTATGTTAGATAAAAAAACAAAATAATTCTTTCTGTTAAAAAATTGATCCATAACTACTGTAAAAAAACCGGTGTGGCTGACTAGACAGTTACACATGGCATGCCATAATACCTCATGTTGACGTATGGGGACCAATTTTAATAGTTAATAGTAAAAATGGATGAAATTTTTTTTAATAGAAGGATCAGTTTGCTATTTGACCTAACGTATAGGGACTAATTTGCCCATTTTTTGAGTTGAGGGCAAAATTCTTCATGGTACACTTTTACTGATATTAAATGTCATAACAACAATCAGTGCTACTTTGTATTATTTATTGTCTCTTTTTTCTCTGATGTAGTTATCCATCACCCTCCAAAAATGGTTGAAACTGAGGACTGCTGGCACCCAAACTTTTGCTAGAGGAGATGCAAGTGATGGCTCTATGGATACCGTTTGTAGGGTAAAAAGGTTTACAAGTCTGCTTTCGTGTAGCATAAGCCGCCACTGTATTTCTCTTAATTCTTCTTTATTTTCCACCTTCATGTTCTATCTTTTTTCTTTATAGCAGTTAATCTGCGGTTCATGTATAGATATATCTGGTCTGACAGCTCATAGTTGTGCTTTGAGTTGTTGGAACAATAAAATATGGCCGCTTTCGTCTTCAAAGGATTTTTTCGTATTTCGCAGACTTTTTGCTAATTGAGATGTTTGTGTTGGGTATGTTTAGGTGCAATCAAATGTTATGAGATGATTAGCTGCAATTAAGAGCCTATTGCTCACTTGTAATGATTAATTTTGTTTTTGAAGATTTATCTCTCTTTGGTGTATGAGAATGACTAATGCCTAACTGGTAGCATCATGAATCTACATGGTGACCCTGTTATTTCATGGTAAGAAGGGGTAAAGAAAATGCCCGGAGCTATTTTTCGAGCATCTTATTGCGAGTTTTATATAGGAAATGCCGGGAGCTATTTTTCGAGCTCTTTGCTAATTGGGGCTCCCTTGGAATATGCGTGTTGGGATAGGAGGGATTTCCCACCTTGTTGAAGCGTTCCTCTCCCTCCGGCTGTGCTTTCTGTCATGATCTTAGAAACGAACCATGAATCTCATATCGACTAGGTACGGAAGTGTTTACAATATCGTCGAGTTGTGAGGTGTCTCTTGCTGTTCAAACTATGAGGTCTAAGGGGTCAAAGCGGGTAATATATTGTATATTGGTGTTGATTGAGGGGGCTTCCTTGGAATGCATGATGGGAGGGAATTTCCTAATGTGTTGAACTGTGTGCTGTGTCATGATCTTCAAAAGAAAATCACGAATTTAATATTGATTTTTTATTAGTATTCAACTTAGTATTTTATGTGTTCACACTATGGTCAACTTGTCAGGTGTGTTTTGTTTACGTAAGGTTTAATGCGTCAAAGTCTGTAATGTATAAGCAAGTGTGGGCATCATTTTCAACTTGTGAGGTGTTCTTGCCTGATAAAACCCAAAGGTCTAGTAATTGAGGTGCTAATTGATTTGTCTTAATTATTATTATTATTATTATTATTTTGGTATTCTTTGATTTGATCCAATACTAACCTTTGTTGGATCGAATGATTAGGCAGTCTATGTTGTTTAAGTTGGGTTTTAAGTTGGAGTATTGTGAGTGAAGAAAACATTAAGAGTTAATTTTATTTTTGGGTCTAATAATGTGACTTAGAATAATCAGAACTAAAAGGTACTCAAGGAACCAAGGTTTTCAACATTATCGAGATGTTGATTCGATTGTGCTATTCGTTTTGATTAAATAAATTATTATTAAAGGGTTGCAAAAGAAAAAATTAATTCAATTGATTTAAATTCTTTTTTTAAATTCAATTGGTACGAACCTATTTTTGATTAGTCAATTAATATTGGTCTTGCTTGAGTAACTTTTGTATCCTAGAGGGTCCAGTGCACAGATTGAACCTCCAATGGATAAAAGAAATTTTCATTTTACTCCATTATTATTATTTCTCTATTGTAATAATAATTTTAACTATTATTTAATATAACTTGATTTTAATATTTAAATTTTATTAAAGACTATTTTATATTATAGTATTAAATTTAAATAGTCTTTAATAATTATTTTTTATTTTAATTTCGTCATTGTTACATTTGAATTCAAAAATATTTTTCATTACTGATTTTAATCTCGGGTATTTTATTAAGAAAGACCCATTTCTAACATTATCTACGGAAATGAGCTACTTAAAATATTATTTATTGGAATGGTCTAAAAACGCAAAACGTGCTTATATGAAAGCGTTTTAAAGGGAAATTTCAAAAAAATGTATTTTCGTGGGGGCGCTTTTACTATATCAACAAAAGCACGTTGACGTGGAAATGCTTTTGCTGACATGGCAAATAACATACGAATAACTCAAAAATCCTAAAAAAAAGGGGCTAAAGTGCGCCCACATCAACGTACTTTTGTCATGTCAGGAAAAGCACGCTGAAATGGAAGCGCTTTTGCTGACATGGCAAAAGTGCTCTCACGAAAGAGTGCTTTTCTGAAATTTCCTCAAACGCTTCCACGTAGCCACGTAGGCACGTTTTGGATTTTTTACCCAATTCTGATAAATAATCTTTTAAATGGCCAATTTCTATAAATAATGTTGAAAATAGGTTTTTTTAATAAAATACCCTTTAATCTCATCATTCCAATAATCAATCTCACTCCAATATTTTCTAAAATCCATTTTCAAATAAAAATAATATTTCTTCAAAAAATTAGAAAATGAAAAAAAAAGGGCGCCCACTCTTTCCCATCATTTATACACACTTCAAAATTCAATTTAAAAAGTTGAAAAAAAAGGAAATAAATTTAAATTTGTTTCGACCCCCTCGCTTTCTTTTGCGCTTTGACGTAGGGTTTACTTACACTCTTTTTCTTTTCTTCTAACCACCAGATTCCAATTTAAATCAAATATTTTTTCAAATTAATTCCCATTCTATCTTCTTCATTTCTTATTATTTTCGTTTAAATTTTAAGTTTTTACTCGAAAAAATATATCTTTCCTTTTACTAAACGAAAGATTATAATGAATCTACCGGATCCGTCGTCGGAGTTACTAGCAGCGAGTGGCGGCGACACCGTGAAGATATTCGACATCAAGCTTGAACCGAACGATCCTTGCGTTTTAAGTTATTCGCCTTCTCCGAGTTGCATTGTCAACTCGGTTAAATGGAACCACACTAGTAAGCTCGTTTTTCTTTTGTTATTTTAAAATTAGAGCTTTTTGTTTATTTATTTTTTCACATTTCTGCTGCTACGATCTGTTTGGTTGCTGCAAATGTGGTTTCTTTGTTTTTTTTTCTTTTTTATTGGATAAAAAATGTAAATTGAAATTAATAATTTATTGAATTGAACGGATTAAGTTCGCATTTTAACTTAAATAAGTGGAATTTTTAAATTTAGAACATTACTTAAGATGAATTTAGCAATTACGCTGGGAATTTAAGTATTTTGTTTTTGGATTTATTTGTATATGGTTGTTTGAACTGATTCTGGCTGAGCAAATGTTGGCAGATTTAGTGGTGGCGAGTGCCGGAGAGGATAAGAAGATATCCTTGTGGCGGAAAAATGGGCAGAGGATTGGGACAATTCCGGTTGATGGGACTGATAGTGGAGATAACATTGAGGTAAATCCTTCTCTAGATTTAGTTAACTGTTGAATATTGTTGAAATACTTTTAGTTTTATTGTTTTGAATCGAAGAGAAATTTTTTTTGGAGTGGGGTATAATGTTCATTTCCAGGTAGATCATGCATGTTAAATTCCAAAGTTGTTATACTTTATGTTTCTAACCATATTGTCATGCGTAAGGTTTTTAGTTTTGAATGCATACATCACTAAATAGAAGTTACCAATAGGATGTGTGTTGTGGATTGGCAGCTGACTTAAAAGATATTTTGAATAAAACTCATTGTAGATTATTAAATCATGTAGTAAATTGAGTTACTTATGAACAAAAGAGAGAAGTTTCATGCTTTCTGAACCTTCTTCTTTATTAATGTGGACGAGTTGTGCTATGCATTATTGTCTGTAGTGTAGGACTATAATGAACAAAATATCATCGTCACTTGAAATTTCTGTCTATACAATTACCATATGTTTCTAGCTGACATTAGTGGAGGTACTTAGCAAGAGAGGAGGATGTGCTTAAGTAGCATGGACAGATAAGCTTGCTTCAAACATTTAGCACTTTGCATTGCATCTGAATGATGTCCTTTTCCTCAAATTTGATGTCATAATGCTTTATGCAAAAAAAAAAAAAAAAAAAAAAAAAAAAAGAAAACGAGTTTGTGGCCTCATTTGCGAAACTAAAATCCTCAAGTTTTTGACTCGACACCCAAAATTGATTATTCGTTGATGACACCTGAAATTGCTTATTCATTAATGTCAGGCCTTGATTAGTTTACATGGTTACTGAAGTTATATATAATTATTTCCATGGCCTTCTTTGTCAAATTTAACAAGCAGAATATCCCTTTTATTTACAGGAGTCCATTTTAGCTATTAGCTTTAGCAACAAGGGATCCAGATACATATGTTCAGGAGGAAGTGGTCAAGTTGTAAGAATATGGGATTTGCAGCGGAAGCGTTGCATCAAATGGTTAAGGGGTCATACCAGCTCAATAACAGGTGTTATGTATAACTGCAAAGATGAACACTTGGCCTCCATCAGCCTAAGTGGGGATCTGATACTTCACAACCTTGCTTCTGGGGCAAAGGCTGCTGAATTAAAAGATCCCGATGCACAGGTTGTTGAGTTTGTTGCATTTGGGTGCTTATGTTAAGTTCTTAGTCATGTTTGCAAGCTAATTTTCCTCTGATGGATTTAAGACCAGGAACTAAAGGTACTTGATTATTCGCGGATTAGTCGACACATTTTGGTGACCGCAGGTGATGATGGATCTGTCCATTTATGGGATACCACTGGTCGTAGCCCAAAGGTTCTCTTCTCTCTGTCTGTCTTAATATTCTTGATGTTCTGAGCATATATGTAATCCACTGGCTTTTACAGGTCTCTTGGTTGAAACAGCACTCTGCTCCGACAGCTGGCATTAGTTTCTCACCCTCCAATGATAAGGTCTCATTGCTTCTTCTTTTCCTTATTAAGGCTTAATTAAAGGAATAGGCTGAGCTTTTCTGGAAGGTTGAGATGAAGGAATTTTTTTTTAATGGTTAAGACATCTTTCAAAAATTGTTAAATATTCTGACATTTCAATTTTCTTTTTCCTTTTCAACAGATTATTGCTAGTGTTGGGTTGGATAAGAAGCTATACACTTATGACTCAGGGTCTAGAAGACCCTCAGCTTTCATTTCATACGAGGCACCTTTTTCTTCATTGGCATTTAAAGATGATGGTTGGACACTGGCAGCTGGTACTGGTAATGGTAGAGTGGTGTTCTATGATATTCGGGGAAAACTACAGCCTTTTACTGTTCTTCGTGCTTATAGTAGTTCGGAGGTTGGTTATCTTTTGCTCTGTTATCACTTTTTAATATAAAAAGAGACCCAGGCCCTGATAAGTTCTTGTAGTTTGCACTTGCTTTCTATTTTCCCTCAAGAACTCTAACTTGATATGGAATTTTGAATTGTATTTGTATAAAAGATCATGTTCTATAATGGAACTAATGATATTAATTGGATGTCACTGCTTGCTTGTTTGTGCTCCTACTTCAACGTGTTTTGTGTCAATGGAAAGTAATAAGCGTTATTCCTTTAATCATTTTAAATCCTAAGTGTTTATAGCATCTATCAGGCTGTTTCAAGTTTATGTTGGCAAAGATCAAAACCAGCCATCGTTAATGAGAGTACTTGCACTGCTGAGACTGCTCTTTTGGGAGGTGCAATGGAGGATTCTGTTCTTATGCCAGACCCACTTCCATCTGTGACATCAACAGGCCTTTCATCGTCCACAGCAGTTTCTGGTTCTCGTATCACTGGCCGTTCAGGTCCTGCAGAAGTATCTTCTCTTACTAGTAGTAGTGGATCAACATCAAGCACACTCAATCTCTCTTCTTCTCTCGGAACACCAATTAGAAGCCATCTATGGCCAGGTGGAACACTAACGAGATTACATGCTCCTCGTTCTACATTCAATTTCAAGGATGATATGGAGGTATTTTCCCCTCTAGTGGATGTTCATCCTATTACACCCTCGCTGGATAAGCTGTGGGATGGTCATGATGGTGCAAAGAAAGACCACCTACCCAATGATAAGAAGCCATCCTCCCTGCTGTTTCCTTCTAGTAGGAGGTTTGCTTTTGCTGATGATGGAGCCAGTGATCACCCAATACTTGATTGGAAGTCCAGTTCAACGTCTCAACAGGTTTTTTGCTTTTTGCTTTTTTGTTATTGGTAACAGTAATGCATAACATATTTATTTTGATTTTTTTGTACAAGATATTACTTTAAATCTTCATGGTAATGTTCTGCTAGTTTCATAAAAGTATATGAGTTGATCCTACGTTGTCATTTTTGCATAGAATGGGAATGTGGTCTTTTTGTGCATTATGTTGTATGTTTGGAGCATTATGAGTGTTTGTATTAACAAGTCCAATAGATCAACTGTGTTTTAGTATGACTTGCATGTTTTGAGGATTTCTTTGATTTACAATTGCAGACAACTTATTATCATCTGCAGTGGGATGTCATATCCAACAACTTTTATTTCTCTTAATAAATGAATTAGCTGAGCTTGATTCACAGGCTATTATATCCTATGTTCTTTAGTCATAGAACTGTTTCTTATACTTAATTTGGTTTTTGGAGAGCAATTGATATGGCTTTTCATTCTATTTCCCCATAATGATGTTTGTACACCACTTATCTTTACAGGATGTGACGAAGTCTTTTACAGCATTGGTATCTACCCCTACACCATCTTCCAAGAGTGAAGAGACCTCCATCACTCCTCCAGAAGCTTGGGGTGGTGAGAAGATATCTGACAAATTTGCTCACCTTCGCCAGCTGCCATCTCGTTTTGGGATGCCAGCTTCTGGTGGTCTGACAACGAGCTCTATTTATGCTGGACAAGATCAGTCTTCAATGCTCAGTCAGACCAGTTCTAACCTGAGCTATGAAAATTTGCACACGAAAGATGTCTCTTCAAATCAGGAGACTTCTTCATTGGGATTTCCTGAACATTTCTCCTCGAGCTCCATGTCTGCTTTATCTTTTGGTTCAAAAGGCATTACTAGAGCTGGCAGCCTTGACTCACCAAAACTAGCATCTTTAGCACCGCCTCGAAGGTTTTCAACATATGCCGAGAGAATTAGTACTACATCTGCTTTTAGTGATGGAACATCCCATTTGGTGGCTTCTCCAAAAACAAAGAAAACGGGAGCTGAAACCAGAGAAGAGCTGTTTAATAGCCTGTTATCGAGGTCTGATTCATTGACTGCAGCGGCATCAGGAGTTCTTCCAGCAATGAATGTATGATATCTGGTTTGGTTAAATAACCATTCACTACATTAATTTCTCTAATCACTTAGGTCTTTTTATGCATTTGAGTAGTGAAGTCATTCTGGATGAAGGATTTTTACGAATTACTATATATTTCATAGTTTTTTTCCGGGCATGACACTGCATTGATTGTGAACATAATAGGGAGGAACATTACAACCCCCCAAGGCATCTCAACAAGATCCCCAACAAGGAAGCAACTTTACTCTTCAGCTATTTCAACGAACTCTAGAAGAAACCCTCGATTCATTTCAGAAATCCATTCATGGAGATATGAGGAACTTGCATATTGAAATTTTAAGACAATTCCACATGCAGGAGGTATTTACCTATCATCCTGTCCTTTATGTTGCTTTGGCTTTCATGTACATATTCTCCGCTCTAATTTGCGGAAATTATTGGAACAGATGGAGATGTCTCGTGTGATGAGCTCCATATTACAGAACCAAGCTGAACTGATGGAAGAGGTTAAGTCTCTCCGGAAAGAAAATCAGCAGCTTCGTCAATTGCTTTGAGCGCTTATTAAACAACATTATTGTGTGAGGTTAGTGAATGCCTCTTCTGATCACCTTGCCGTAACTTCTGTTTCATCAATAGGCTTGTCTCATATCAGAGTAAAACTGCTTACAAATGTGAGGCTAAGATTTTTACATTTCAGAAACATGTATATAAATGCTTCTTGGTTGATTGAAAATGAAGCATTTAACACGGTTATCTTAGTACATAGAGTTCCCTGGATTTACTACATTTTGATTTGTGTAACCTTATTAAAACAAGTCTTCAATAGAAAGTTGAGTCGCTACTTTGTTCTTATTGTTTATAGGAAGAATAAATTATGTGAAACTCAACTTTTTTTAGCACACAAACAAGCACACAAACTTTTGTGAATTTAGATGAAAAGGGAGTTTAGTTCACAAAATGTTTGATTAACCTGACAATTAGCGCATTACTAGATATGTTACAGTTCCGTGTTTGGTTCAAGCTAAAAGTTGAAATAATTCTAGACTCAAAAATATTTAATTATCGGTTTGTTCTTAGTAACTAGTAAATGAGTAAAAAGTATTTAATACTTTATGATGATTTTGATTAAAAAAAACTTTATGGAATGATTAATATCATTGATTAATGTCGACTCTTTTTATATAATATTTAGGTGGGGATGAGCGTCATATAGTTCGAACTTGTGTAAAATGGGTACTTGATAAAAAAATTTAATCATCATTCCACATAAGTCAATATTAGTATAAATCTATTTTATACATTTTGTTATAAGAAATTGTACATCTTTTTGTTATGTCATATAAAAGTATACATGTTATATGTTTTGATTGACATTGTATCATCTAATTTTTAATTGGAATAGTGAGTTGTAAATTTAAAGGGGTTGTTTTACTATTTAAATAACGAATTTAACCATTTAACATCTAATGAGTTATTTAGAATTTCTTTCTTCACTTTAAATTAGATTAATTTCAATCAAATAGATGCAAATGAAAAACCAATTAATAAGGAGATAATTTTTTAGAAAAATAAACAAATTGGGAGGCCTGAAGTGAGCATTAGATTTATAGCAAACAATCACTTCTTTCAAAGCTTATAGTATATAACAATCCAATTTTTATAAAAAGTAAATATATACACTTAATGAAATTAGATATCTCGGCAAAGTGTCAAAGTGGCAAAGTGTATTCCATTGCTGATTAGATAACCTACATCAAGAAGAAAAATGGTATGCATATATCATCATCTCTTATGTATAATAATTAAAAATATGAAATAATAAAATGATATTAAAATTTTAGTTTTTCTAGAAAAATGATTCGAAATTCTTATTTTTTTATATTTTAATTATAATTTTTATGGTAATTAAAGATATATTCTTCTATCATGTTATTTTATCAACATTATGTCAATCTCTAACTCTATGGGTGAAAAAGAAAAGAAAAAAAATGTAAAGATTATTATTTTATAGAAATAAATACCTCACGAGATGTTGGCTTCTATTATTTTGGGATCAAATAATGTGGACGGAGGGAATGTGGCGCACTTTATAAAAATCCTCTCCTTCTCTTCCATCTATCACTTTAATCCTTTCTTCCAATAACGAAGATATTTCTATTAAATTTAATCCTTGGAGAGTAGTAATGCACCTCAATCCTTCTGGAAGCATCTTTAAACTCTCAACCTTGACCAACTCCAATTCTCGAAGGCATGGCATTGCACCTTTTTCTATTTCCCACTCCTCCAACTTTTTTAAAATCATTCCAAGATAATCAAGTTTAGGAAATCCATTTGTAGAGCACACCATTTTACTCCCAATATATGCTTCCTTCAAATAGAGAATCCTCAGATGACATAGCTTTTCTAATACGGCCATTGGATCTTGGCTCAGCTCACAGGTAACCAAAGTTAATTTGACAATATTTGATGGAAGAAATTTTAAAACATGACCGTTCGGATGTGGCTCATCTTCTATCCGACCTAGTAATTTCAGTTTGGAGAGGTGATAATATTGAGAAAGGGGTTCTAAGTGTGGGTGTGAGCCATCAAAAAAACTTAAGGACACTGACCTAAGGCGTTGCAATTTGGTTAGCAAGATTAGGGTAGGCTTCACATATTTTGCTCTGGTAAATGCTATTCCTAAACTCTGAATATTAGTCCACCTAAGCACCGCATCATTTTCAGCCGCCTTCTCATCCGCCACTATGAACTTCAAAGTTTCAATATTTTTTGAAGTGAACCCTTGCCGCCAACGAAATCCATATACGGGGAATATCCCATCCAATTTTATTACAATATGCCTTAAACGTTCCAACTTAAACACACCATCTGGAATTACAATGTCAAAACAAAACTTGATGTATAAAGTGTACAAACTCTTCAACCTGCTAAAAGATCGCGGCAAAATTATTTTGTTATTGTAGTATAACTTCAAGTATCTCAAATGTTGGAGATTACCAATTTCAGTCGACACATGCCACCACTTATTGTAGTTGCCCCTTTTTGCAAGAGTCAACACCCTTAAAAATTTGAAGCTTTTGTATTTTGAAACGCATAATTCTACCAATTCCTCATTCTGAGAAAACAACAAAGAACGTAATTTTAGATGCTCTCCCTTCAAATAAACTTTCGATTTACTAGGATGAATAGAAATTCTTCGTAGCATAGATTCTGCCAATGTCACTTCAAGTTCATGCTGTGGTTGTTGAATAATTTCCAAGAACTTCTCCTCTCTTGCTTTCCTCATGCACAAGTCCCTCAAGAGATCATGCAATCGACATGTCTCCACATTTGTTCCTGTATAGTCTCGCCTGCTAACTTGAACCAAGCTCCTATCTATAAGCTCTTCTAGGAATTTTTCGCCTAAATCCTCCATCAAGAATTCTTCGTTTTCCGGAATGAAACCTTCAGCGATCCATAAACGAATGAGTTCTTTTTTCGGTATCTCCCAATCTTCTGGATAATGACTAAGATACAAAAAGCATGGTTTTAAAGGATAAGGCAAGGCATTGTAGCTTGAAACCAAAATTCTGTTCACTGCACCATATTTACGATCTTGGTGTGAGAGCTCATTTAAGTGTCCATGGATGTTTTTGTGAACCCTCTCCCATTGAGCCAATGACTGTTCTGTTGCTAGCAAGCCTCCCAACACAACAATTGCTAAAGGCAGACCTCCACATTTTTTCACCATCTCTTTTCCAAGCTTCACAAATTCTTCTGAGCAGCATTGAGAACCCATTTTGCTCCGTGGGAATGTTTTCTTACACAAAAGATTCCAACTTGCATCATCTGTAAGAAGTGGGAGCTCCATGGGAGTGCTCCAAGGATCGGCACGTGAAGCCACATTTTTTATTCGTGTTGTGAACAATATTTTGCTTCCCTTTCTTCCTCGTGGAAAAGCAGGTTTAAGAATATCCCAATCCTCGCTTCTCCAAATATCATCGAGGACCACCAAATACCGCTTTTCTTTCAAAGCATCAAAAAGCGTTCTCGTCAGCTCAATTTCGTCCATTTTCTCAATTTTCTCTCTTTCATCGTTAGAAGGAGAGAGAACTTTCTTCAAGACACTAAGCAAAACTTCTCTCGGCTTACATTGTTGAGAGATAGAAAACCAAGCCAAGAAATCAAAATGGCGTCTCACATCAGCATGATTATATACTTTTCTGGCAAGAGTAGTCTTACCAAGGCCCCCCATGCCGACTATGGAAACCACGGCGTGGGGTCTATCTTCTTCAGTCATCAACTTGGTCATGACATCCTTCGTGCTAACTTCCAAGCTAACAACGTCCTCTTCCTCGACATGTGAGTATGTCCTTCTTAACTGTTGCTGCACCTTGAAAATTGAGCTAGAGCCTTCGCCATCATCGGGTATCTCATAAGCTGGAAGATTCTCGGATATGTTTTGGAGCTTGGTCTCGATTGCTTTGACCTGCACCCCGATTCTGTGCAGATGATAAGGTTTGGTGAAAATGGAGGTGAATCTCTTGACAATCCCATGAAGACCTCGTTGATGTGCTGCTTTAAGAATAAAAGAGTCGATGACATCTTCAGCATCATAAGCAAGATCTCTGATTTCGGACACCCGATTCTGGAAACGCACATCTTGTTCAGGCTTGCGATCCGCGTCCTTCAAGAAACACTGCATTCGCTTCAGTTCAGCCGTTAGGCTCTGAACTTGATCTTTCACATCTTCGAGGAAAACAGCTTCATGGATAAGTAAATCAGAAATTCTTTCAACAGCTAAGGACACAATAGCCTCTGCCATTTCTCCTGCTGGTTCAGAACAGATTCCACAAACAGATCGGCAAGTATTAGTAGAACATTTGATGTATTAGTGGAGAAGTATTTCTCTGTATCAGAAGTTTTGAAGAGCTGTTTTCGGGGGGGAGGTTGGTAATTATTTTTCTTATTATTATTATTATTAAAATGGAACTTAACTTTTTTTAAATAAAATAACATATATTCAAAGTGGATTCAGGAGAAAATCACACGTGTTTAGTGAAATCGGAAATTTGGGGAAAGAAAAATAAAAAAGCAAAATTTTAAAATAAAAAAAGACTGGCTTTTATTTTTATTTTTTTAAGAGAAAACGTTAGGTGGACAGAAAAAGTAATGGGGGACAAAATTTCAAAAGCACGTGATTTTCCGCATTGAAAGCAGAACCTGTTTTCAATTTCCACATTGGAAATCGATAAAGTAAAATGGAATGTGAAGAAAAGACAAGCTAAAGTTAAGATCACTCACATTAGTAGGCCAACCCTCATTTCATTTCTTCCCAAATATGACTATTTGAAGACCCAACGGTTATTGCTCGTAATTGATTGGATAAGTCCAAAAGAAAAATGATAATTACGTGGCTAAATTATACTCAAAAAGAAATTATTAATAAATTTATGTTTTAATTATTTAATTTTAAAAAATTACAAAATAATTATTAAATTATTCAAAGATTTTCATTTAAATCTTCGTTTGTTTGCAGGTAAAATATTTTTTAGAAAATGATTTCTGAAAAATAATTTTTTAGAAAATGATTTATTTTTCTGGTGTTTGGATAAATCTGTGTAAAATATTTTCTGTTGTTTGGTAGATTTCCTGAAAATATTTTCCTGAAAAGCTATTTTAATAAAAATTTATATATTTAAGAATTTATTATCTTTTCTTTATTTGATTGAGTTTACTTTATATATATATTAATAAATTTATATTTTAAATTATTTTTACATGTATTGCAATGATTTATTTATAAATAAATAAATTATTTTAAATATATAATAATACTCAATTATTATAAAATAGTAAGCAATCGTCAGCAGGATTCGTTGATCCTCAAAAACAATAACCAACTTGTTCTCTCATTTTGTTCATCCGATTTTGCATCTGTTTTGAACTTTCAAACACAAAATTTCTTTGCTTTGTTTCACTGATTATTTAATTGAAACTTAACACATACTTTATCCGGGTTTATTACTTTGTTGCTCTAGTTTCAACAAGATATTCATATTTTATCCGGGTAAATTAGATTTATTTCTCTTCCTATGTGAAAAACTCAATAGAGATTAATGTTGTATGTATCCTTATAAAATGTTTATTTTTAATTGCTTATTATCGCTAACGAAGAACCTTTTCATTTTTTAATCTTGGCCTGAAATCATGATGTAATTCCAATGATTCCTTAGCTCTATCTTTGCATTTTGTTTATTTATTTTTTTAATGGAAACTAACAAAAATCCCATAAACACAGCAAAAATCACCCCTAAAAAACTTTACTTGTTTTAAAGAACGAGGGATTTTAGGTGCAAAAGCAGTAACAGAAGAGCAATGCCTAGAGGATGCTGTGAAAGTGGAACCCTTTGGCGCACGAGATCTTTAAACAAATTCCCAGCTGTCCTTAGAAAAAAAAACGTAGATTGCAGAGATGGGGTAAGTGGGTAAAAGTGAAAAGAAATAATAAATTCGATTCTTTGTATTGAAATGTTCGAGAGAGTGAGAGCTTAGGGAGAATAGAAGAAGAAGAAGGAGAAAAGTTACCTGGATGAGAAGAAGAAGGAAGATAAACGGCGCACTGAGTTTGGAAAATGTCTTACAGGAAAAAAATCTGTAAGACATTTTACATAAAAAGCAAGCAATTTTACCTGTGTTCCTGAAAATGTTTTCCGTAGGTAAAATGTTTTTAGGTTACCAAACAACGTAAAACCAGGAAAACATTTTCCGGAAAATGTTTTCTTGGTTGCCAAACGGAGCCTAAGTCATTGATTTATTCAACAGTTTTTATTTAAGTTATTGGACTATTAGTTTTTTCTTTAAAAAAGTTCGACTAGCGAGGTTAAAGCGACAATTTTGATGAATGGTACGATGGATAAATACTAATCGACGAGTAGAAAAACATATATTAGATCAAGTCAATCCGATGGTTGGTGCCAAAGAACAGAGAAAAAAATTATTTAGATTTTAATTCGTAGATACATGACATTCAAAATTATTTTATAAAAAAACCTAAACTATAGAAAAGTAGGGGTAGAAGAGTTAGTAGGCAAACAATGAAGGCTATTTTGAAAGTGACTATTGTAGATTGTCCTAACTCAAAGCTAGTAGAATAAATAATAAATAAATTTCTAAAATTCAAATCTAAATATTTCATTGGCTCTCCTCGGTTTGTTCCTATAACCGATATATTAGATTTTGTAACGTATGGATTCGAAAGATTGTTTAATCGGTAAATTGATCGATTATTTGACTCGAATTATCATTAATCGATCCTTTTAAACCTTTAATAGTTATCGAACCGAATTTTTTCAAAAAAATTAACTGAACCAAACTTTTTCGGTTATTTCGGTCGGTTAACCGAATTAACTGAAATTTATATATATTTTTTATTTTTGGTTAAAACAAGTAGAAACATATTAAAAAAAAAATAACTGAATTCACCGACCGATTAATTTATACTCTTAAAAATTAACCGCACCGACCGAATACTTATATATTATAATATTATTTATTAAGTTCGGTTAATTCTATTAACCGATCTATTTCGAACCAAATTAACTATTAACCGGACTTCCAAAAAATTATTAACCAACTCTCGACCAAACTAAATCGGTTAACCGACCGATTAACCGAATTCGATTGGTTAACCGAATTAATTCAGTTTTACCCGAAATTTGCACACACCTATGGATTAGTGTTCGTTCCTCTTTTAGTTTATCACATATGGTTCATTTTAGGTGTTTATCGGTTAGAATTAAGTTCATGTACAATATTTTTATGTTTATTTAAAATTGATTCGGTTCAAAAACTTGGGTAAACTTATTTATAAATGATATGTTTAAGTCTATTTTAAACCAATAAATTTTAAATATATATTATTCTTAATTTAATTTTCTAATAATATTTTTTATTAAAATTTAAATTTAGACAATATTTTTTTATGTTTAAATGATATATAAAAATAAAATATATACAAAAGTCTAAAGTGGGTTGAGTTAGATTTCAGAAAGTTGAAGCTTAACACGAATCCACTTTATTTTTTTTTATTTAAGTTCATTTTTTGGACATTATATTTTTTTTTGAGAAATAAAAAATAGATGCCATTAAAATTGAAAATTAAATACAGTCTCTATATGGATACCATGTGTCCTACTCTCCTGCATTCGTCAATCGATGTAACTGTTCCTAATTAATGCAAAAGTTGTACCCTACTCAATTCCTAAGGGACTTTAATCTTCCGGTTTTAAAAGAAACAATCTAAAAGAATCAAACCTTAAAAATCGATTACATCCTAATTTTTTGAAAAAAACTAGCAATTTCTCTTCTGGCAAACCGCTCTTTCATCTACCACTATGGTTCCACCTTGGAATGATTTGTACTTTTAGCATCCTCGATAGAAATTCTTATAGAAAAAAGAAATCGTTTTATCCAAAAAAACATCTATATATTAAATAGACCTTTTAGCTTAAATAAATAATCTAACTCTGAATTTATAGATAATTCATCAATTATCAAATCAATCAAACTCATAATTATAACACCCATATCCAATTTCCGTTATCGGAATAGAATTACAGGGCATAATTGTACCGTTCAAAATATTTCATATCAGTTAGCATCTAAATATCAAATTAATTTAACAAAAATAATATAAAAGTCATAGTAGAACAAACCCTACCTTCACATACCCTAAATATTCTGACATTTCAATTTTCTTTTTCCTTTTCAACAGATTATTGCTAGTGTTGGGTTGGATACGAAGCTATATGTAATGCCCAATTTTGGCCCAGGCCCGTATAAACACAAAACCAAAAAATAATAATAAACAAAAATATTAACAGTCCAATAAAGGTCCCTAAGCCCAATGACTAAACCTAGATCTGACCCAAAAATAGGCCCAAATACTGAGACCAAGATAGAAACCCTAGCAGGTCCACCTTGCGTCGCAACCGAGCCCCCACGCCAGCTACCTCCGTACCCTCCAGCACAGCCCCCGTACTCGAGCGCACTCCGTACCTGCGAACAAGACAAACAGAGCAGCAAAAAAACAAAACAAAGAAAATAGTGTATTTTGATTTATTTTTTCTTTCTTTTTGGCTATAAAGCCAGATTTTAATCTTGTAATCGAGGAGGATGAAAACACAAACATTATTTACATACTGAAATACAAAAGAAAAAGGAACCCAAGAAAAAGGTGATTTTCATGAGTTTCATTCCTTTCCTCTGAATCAGTTCTATCGCTCTTTCATTTTGCTTTGATTTCTTTTTGTATAACGAAATAAAACAGAGGACTCACCTCGCTTCTAGGCCGTCGGTCCCCTATCACTTCGTTGTAATCGGAGATAGAAGGGGGATCTGAGGCTAAAATGGGCCATACTTCGAAGCTTGGGGCGTCGGTCACCGCACCTTGCGGCGGGTTGGTGCTTTTTTGAGGGAGAAAATGGAGGTGCGGCTGAAGAAAAAGGGAGTTAGGGTTTGTGAGGCCGAATCCTCAGATTTTATCCCTTTTAAGGGACCTCATGCGGCATCGTTTTGAGTCCAGCTCAATGGTTCCAAAACGGCGTCGTGTAGTTAGACCCGACCGACCCGATTCAGCGCCCTCATGACCCGCGCGTTGTCGTGGTAAAGGGGAATTTGCGCTTCTAGTCCCTCTTTTTATATTAGCCTCTGATTGAGTTCGTTCGAGACTCCCTGAGCTTTTTAATTTGGACTTATAGTTTGCGCTTATTTGCAATCGGATCCGTGCCTAAGCGCAGCACTTTGGGGATCTGGTATATTGCCAGTTCTAGTCCCTATGTGTTTGTGTGTGTCAAGCTTTAGTCCTTCTTCTAATTTCAGTAACTTATTTTATTTATTAAATGTCCTTTTGATTTTATTTTTGTTTCAATTGAGCCTTTTTTTTATTCATTATCTTCGACATTTTCTATTTTATTCTTTGAAACCCTTTTATTTTCGATTTTCTTTTTTATTTCACCATTTAGTATATAATCTTGGGGTATGTTATTAATTTTCGTATGGTCTTAGTTTGTTATTCATACTTTTATTCATGTACGTGTGTGTATATCTATATAAAATTATATACGACTATTTATTCATTTTTCTTTAAATTTGTTCGTTTGAAATGTTTTTATATACATGTATATACTTTATAATAAGGTTAATTTTATTTTATGCATATTATTAATCTTTATATTATTTTATACATACGATTTCTTTTAAATTTATTCTCATATTATATTACATAATCCTATATATATTATTTTATGTATATAAGTCTTTCTTTTAGAACATATTTTATTATATATTGTTTTGATTTAAAGTCTCGCATTTAAATACCATTTTTATGTGTATATACATTTGTCAACTTTGAATAGATACGCCATCTTCAAAATGTTTATGTCCATTTTATAATTTGTTATAAGATTAATTTAAGCTTGTAGGTATTCCTATATTTTTACAAATAATTATTTTTAAAAGTTATTTATGTATATATGTTTTGTAAATCTATTTAGTGCATTATATCTTGTCATATATCTTTATTATTCTTTCATATTATATACATTATTTAAATTATCATGTATTTTATTAACTTCTAAATGAATTAGTGTTTAAAACATCTTACACGCAATTTGATTCAAATTCTTATTCTATAATATTTATTTCAAATATCATATAGCTATCCCTAGTTTTCATGCAAATTTGTCAACCTATATATGGGTCCATTTATTCGTATTTATTTTAAAACCGTTTTATAGCATATTGGCTTCTAATTGCTATGTTGTTTTTATATCTTGCATTGATTATTCTATATCATGCTATGTACATTATTGTGGCATATTATTGTATGTATTGTTTTGCTTGTGTGATTGTTATATTATCATTTTCGTCATTGTATTACCACGTTAATTATTCTCTACGCATGATTGAAATCGAATTATATTTCCAAGCTAGTTATGCTTAGTCGTTTAAGTGCTTGTTAGTTGATTAAATAAATTGTATTATCTTCATTTTTCCATTGTCATATTTTTATGCGTACACATACTACCCCATTCATCGTTTCTTTACTTGACTTTTGAAATGTGGTTTTATAAAACCCAAATTTTATAATTAATTTCATCTTATTTCAAATCAAATTAATACGTCTTAAGCTAGCCCTATAATCATTCATTCAAAATTTTTTCAAAACGAAGACGAGATTCGATGTTTGGCAATTCGCGAAATCGTGCCCTAACGTGTTGGGTTGCAATTTCGCGTTGGCTCAAAATAATCGAGTATCCTTTCAAAATTTCATTCATATCTTCTAAAAAATTTTTATTTAAAACAAAGGCAATATTTGGCATTTGACAATTCGAGAACCATGCCCTATCGTGCTGGGTTGTGATTTCTCGTTTGCTCAAAACGATCAAACACTCCTTTATATTCTCACTCATGTTTTTAAAAAAATATATACTTAAAAACGAAGACGACGTTCAATGTTTGGCGATTTGAGAATCGAGCCCTATCATGTTGGGTTGCGCTTTTTCATTTCTCCAAAATAATCGAATATCTCTTCGGTATTTCACTCATATTTTCTAAGGTAAGACAATGTTCGATGTTTGGAAATTCGAGGAATCGTGCCCTACTGTGCTGGGTTTCAGTTTTTCGTTGGACCAAATAGTTGGGCATCCTCTTGTTAATCTCAACTTATAAACTTTTGTACATCGAAACAAGAAGATTTTAGCAACCAACTCGGGTTACTCAAACGTTATAAAGAAGAACCACATTTCAAAAACTTTTTAACTTTAGACATAAGGACAGTATTTAATTGATTCGATACCAATTTTGAGCGTAGTGAGGGTGCTAACCCTTCCTCATGCGTAACTGACTCCCGAACCCGTTTTCTCAAAAGTTCGTAGACCAAAATTTTTGTTTTAATAAACCAAAAATGCTTTATTAAACTAACCTCATTTTTAGGTGATCCGATCACACCAAAACAAAAGGATTGGTGGCAACTCCATATTTCATTTTCAAAAAGTCGATTCCTCTTCTTTAAATTTTTAAAAAAATTTTTAAATCGAGAGATGGTTTCGACACTATACACTTATGACTTAGGGTCTAGAAGACCCTCAGCTTTCATTTCATATGAGGCACCTTTTTCTTCATTGGCATTTAAAGATGATGGTTGGACACTGGCAGCTGGTACTGGTAATGGTAGAGTGGTGTTCTATGATATTCGGGGAAAACTACAGCCTTTTACTGTTCTTCGTGCTTATAGTAGTTCGAAGGTTGGTTATCTTTTGCTCTGTTATCACTTTTTAATATAAAAAGAGACCCAGGCCCTGATAAGTTCTTGTAGTTTGCACTTGCTTTCTATTTTCCCTCAAGAACTCTAACTTGATATGGAATTTTGAATGGTATTGGTATAAAAGATCATGTTCTATAGTGGAACTAATGGTATTAATTGGATGTCACTGCTTGCTTGTTTGTGCTGCAACTTCAAAGTGTTTTGTGTAAATGGAAAGTAATAAGCCTTATTCCTTTAATCATTTTAAATCCTAAGTGTTTATAGCATCTATCAGGCTGTTTCAAGTTTATGTTGGCAAAGATCAAAACCAGCCATTGTTAATGAGAGTACTTGCACTGCTGAGACTGCTCTTTTGGGAGGTGCAATGGAGGATTCTGTTCTTATGCCAGATCCACTTCCATCTGTGACATCAACAAGCCTTTCATCATCCACAGCAGTTTCTGGTTCTCGTATCACTTGCCGTTCAGGTCCTGCAGAAGTATCTTCTCTTACTAGTAGTAGTGGATCAACATCATGCACACTCAATCTCTCTTCTTCTCTCGAAACACCAATTAGAAGCCATCTATGGCCAGGTGGAACACTAACGAGATTACATGCTCCTCGTTCTACATTCAATTTCAAGGATGATATGGAGGTATTTTCCCCTCTTGTGGATGTTCATCCTATTACACCCTCGCTGGATAAGCTGTGGGATGGTCATGATGGTGCAAAGAAAGAGCACCTACCCAATGATAAGAAGTCATCCTGCCTACTGTTTCCTTCTAGCAGGAGGTTTGCTTTTGCTGATGACGGAGCCAGTGATCACCCAATACTTGATTGGAAGTCCAGTTCAATGTCTCAACAGGTTTTTTGCTTTTTGCTTTTTTATTATTGATGACAGTAATGCATAACATATTTATTTTGATTTTTTTTGTACAAGATATTACTTTAAATCTTCATGGTAATGTTCTGCTAGTTTCATAAAAGTATATGAGTTGATCCTAAGTTGTCATTATTGCATAGAATGGAATGTAGTTTTTTTGTGCATTATGTTGTATGTTTGGAGCATTATGCGTGTTCGTATTAACAAGTCCAATAGAGCAACTGTGTTTTAGTATGGCTTTGCATGTTTTGAGGATTTCTCTGATTTACAATTGCAGACAACTTATTATCATCTGCAGTGGGATGTCATTTCCAACAACTTTCATTTCTCTTAATAAATGAATTAGCTGAGCTTGATTCACAGGCTGTTATATCCTATGTTCTTTAGTCATAGAACTGTTTCTGATACTTAATTTGGTTTTTTGAGAGCAATTGATATGGCTTTTCAGTCTTTTTTCGCCATAATGAAGTTTGTACACCACTTATCTGTTCAGGATGTGACGAAGTCTTTTACAGCATTGGAATGTACCCCTACATCTTCCAAGAGTGAAGAGACCTCTATCTCTCTTCCAGAAGCGTGGGGTGGTGAGAAGATATCTGACAAATTTGCTCACCTTCGCCAGCTGTCATCACGTTTTGGGATGCCAGCTTGTGGTGGTCTGACAACGAGCTCTATTTATGCTGGACAAGATCAGTCTTCAGTGCTCAGTCAGACCAGTTCTAACCTGAGCTATGAAAATTTGCACCCGAAAGATGTCTCTTCAAATCAGGAGACTTCTTCATAGGGATTTCCTGAACATTTCTCCTCGAGCTCCATGTCTGCTTTATCTTTTGGTTCAAAAGGGATTACTAGAGCTGGCAGCCTTGACTCACCAAAACTAGCTTCTTTAGCACCGCCTCGAAGGTTTTCAACATATGCCGAGAGAATTAGTACTACATCTGCTTTTAGCGATGGAACATCCCATTTGGTGGCTTCTCCAAAAACAAAGGAAACAGGAGCTGAAACCAGAGAAGAGCTGTTTAATAGCCTGTTATCGAGGTCTGATTCATTGACTGCAGCGGCATCAGGAGTTCTTCAAGCAATGAATGTATGATATCTGGTTTGGTTAAATAACTATTCACTACATTAATTTCTCTAATCACTTTTGTCTTTTTATGCATTTGTGTAGTGAAGTCATCCTGGATGAAGGAGTTTTACGAATTTCTATATATTTCATTGTTTTTTTTCCGGGCATGACACTGCATTGATTGTGACCATAATAGGGAGGAATATTATACCCCCCCAAGGCATCTCAACATGATCCCCAACAAGGAAGCAACTTTACTCTTCAGCTATTTCAACGAACTCTAGAAGAAACCCTCGATTCATTTCAGAAATCCATTCATGGAGATACGAGGAACTTGGATATTGAAATTTTAAGACAATTGCACATGCAGGAGGTATTTTCCTATCATACTTTCCTTTATGTTGCTTTGGCTTTCATGTACATATTCTCAGCTCTAATTTGCGGAAATTATTGGAACAGATGGAGATGTCTCGTGTGATGAGCTCCATATTACAGAACCAAGCTGAACTGATGGAAGAGGTTAAGTCTCTCCGGAAAGAAAATCAGCAGCTTCGTCAATTGCTTTGAGCGCTGATTAAAAAACATTATTGTGTGAGGTTAGTGAATGCCTCTTCTGATCACCTTACCGTAACTTCTGTTTCATCAGTAGGCTTGTCTCATATCAGAGTAAAAATGCTTACAAATGTGAGGCTAAGATTTTTACGTTTCAGAAACATGTATATAAATGCTTCTGGGTTGATTGAAAATGAAGCATTGAACAGGGTTATCTTAGTACATAAGAGTTCCCTGAATTTATAACATTTCGATTTGTGTAACCTTATTAAAACAAGTCTTCAATAGAAAGTTGAGTCGCTAGTTTGTTCTTCTTATTTATAGAAAGAATAAATTATGTGAACTCAATTTTCTTAAACACACAAATTTTTGTGAATTTAGATTAAAAGGAAGTTTAGTTCACAAAATGTTTGATTAACCGGACAATTAGCGCATTACTAGATATGTTCCAGTACCGTATTTGGTTCAAGGTAAAAGTTGAAATAATTTAAGACTCAAAGATATTGAAATATCGGTTTGTTCTTATTAAATAGTAAATGAGTAAAAAGTATTTAATACTTTATGATGATTTTGATTAAAAATTTTTTTATGGAATGATTAATATCATTGATTAAACTGTTAAAAGTTTCAAAATGATTAATGTTGACTCTTTTTATAAAATATTCGAGTGGCGATGGGCGTCATATAGCTTGAACTTGTGTCAAACGGGCACCTGAGAAAAAATTTAATCATCATTCCACATAAGTCAATATTAGTATAAATCTGTTTTATACATTTTGTTATAAGAAATCATACATATTTTTGTTATGTCATATAAAAGTATACATGTTATACGTTTTGATTGACATTGTATCATCTAATTTTTAATTGAAATAGTGAGTTGTAAATATAAAGGGGTTGTTTTACTATTTAAATAACGAATTTAACCATTTAACATCTAATGAGTTATTTAGAATTTCTTTCTTCGGTTTAAATTAGATTAATTTCAATCAAATAGATGCAAATGAAGAACCAAATCAATAAGATGATAATTTTTTAGAAAAATAAGCAAATTGGGAGGCCTGAAGCGAGCATTAGATATATAGCAAACAATCACTTTATTCAAAGCTCATAGTATATAGCAATCTAATTCTTATAAAAATACATACACACACTTAATGAAATTAGATATCTCGGCAAAGTGCATTCTAGTGCTGATTAAATAACCTACATCAAGAAGAAAAATAGTATGTATATATCATCGTCTCTTATGTATAATAATGAAAAATATGAAATAATAAAATGATATTAAAATTTTAGTTTTTCTAGAAAAATGATTTGAAATTCTTATTTTTTATATTTTAATTATAATCTTTATGGTAATTAAAGATATATTCTTCTATCATGTTATTTTATTAATATTATATCAATCTCTAACTCTATGGGTGAAAAGAAAAGAAAAAGAATGTAAAGATTATTATTTTACAGAAATAAATACCTCACGTGATGTTGACTCCTATTACTTTGGGATCAATGAAATGTGGATGGAGGAAATGTGGCGCACTTTATAGAAATCTTCTCCTTCTCTTCCATCTATCACTTTAATCCTTTCTTCCAATGACGAAGGCAGTCCTATTAAATTTAATTCTTGGAGAGTAGTAATATACATCAATCCTTCTGAAAGTATCCTTAAACTATCAACGGACAACTCCAATTCTCGAAGGCATGGCATTGCACCTTCTTCTATTTCCCACTCCTCCAACTTACCTAAGAAAATCATTTGAAGACAATCAAGTTTAGGAAATCCATTTGCAGAGCACACCATTTTACTCCCAATATATGCATGTTTCAAATGGAGAATCCTCAAATGACATAGCTTTTCTAATACAATATTTGATGGAAGAAATTTCAAAACATGACCTCGGATGTGGCATATCTTCTATCCGCCCAAATAATTTCAGTTTGGAGAGGTGATAATATTGAGAAAGGGGTTCTAAGTCTGGGTGTGAGCCATCAAAAATACTTAAGGACACTGATCTAAGGCGTTGCAAATTGGTTAGCAATATTAGGGTAGGCTTAACATATTTTGCTCTGGTAAATACTATTTCTAAACTCTGAATATTAGTCCACCTAAGCACTGCATTATTTTCAATCGGCTTCACATCCACCACTATGAACTTCAAAGTTTCAATATTTTTTGAAGTGAACCCTTGCCGCCAACGAAATCCACATTCGGGGTATATCTCAGCTACTTTTATTAGAATATGCCTTAAACGTTCCAACTTAAAGACACCATCTGGAATTGCACTTTCATAACCAGACTTGATGTATAAAGTGTACAAACTGTTCAACCTGCCAATAGATCGCGGCAAAATCATTTTGCTATTGTAGTATAACTTCAAGTATCTCAAATGTTGGAGATTACCAATTTCAATCGACACATGACACTTTTCGTAGTTGTCCGATTTTGCAAGAGTCAACACCCTTAAAAATTTGAAGCTTTTGTATTTTGAAATGCAAAATTCTGCCAATTTCACATTCTGAGAAAACAACAAAGAACGTAATTTTGGATGCTCTCCCTTCAAAATAACTCTCCATTGACTAGGTTGAATAGAAATTCTTCGTAGCATAGGTTCTGCCAATGTCACTTCACGTTCATGCAGTGGTTGTTGAATAATTTCCAAGAACTTCTCCTCTCTTGCTTTCTTCAAGCACAAGTCCCTCAAGAGATCATGCAATCGACATGTCTCCACATTTGTTCCTGTATAGTCTCGCCTGCTAACTTGAACCAAGCTCCTATCTATAAGCTCTTCTAGGAATTTTTCGCCTAAATCCTCCATCACGAATTCTTCGTTTTCCGGAATGAAACCTTCAGCGATCCATAAACGAATGAGTTCTTTTTTCGGTATCTCCCAATCTTCTAGATAATGACTAAGATACAAAAAGCATGGTTTTAAAGGATAAAGCAAGTCATTGTAGCTTGAAACCAAAATTCTGTTCACTGCACTATATTGACGATCTTGGTGTGGGAGCTCATTGAGGTGTCCATGGATGTTTTTATGAACCATCTCCCATTGAGCCACTGACTGTTTTGTTGTCAGCAAGCAACCCAACACAACAATTGTTAAAGGCAAGCCTCCACATTTTTTCACCATCTCTTTTCCAAGCTTCACAAATTCTTCTGAGCAGCATTGAGAACCCATTTTGCTCCGTGGGAATGCTTTCCTACAAAAAAGATCCCAACTTTCATCATTTGTAAGAAGTGAGAGCTCCATGGGAGTGTTGCAAGGATCGGTATGTAAAGCCACATTCCTGTTTCGTGTTGTGATCAATATTTTGCTTCCCTTTCTTCCTCGTGGAAAAGCAGGTTTAAGAATATCCCAATCTTCTTTTCTCCAAATATCATCGAGGACTATTAGATACCGCTTGTAACGACCCAAAATCCGTGGGCACCGGAATAGTGTGTTATCGGGCCTCCGTCTTAGTGAAATAAGTTCAAAAATAATTATTAAAAATATTTATGAGTCTAGTGTGTGTCTAATTAGGTTTTAATTAAGTAATTTTAACTTAATTTAAAGTAATTAGCAAAAAAGATTAAATTGAATAAGAGGTAAAAGTTTAATTCTAAAACAATAGAAAGTAAAAAGGGCCAAAATGGAAAATATGCCATTAAGTAATGGTTGAGGCGGCATAAACGTATTAAAAATATAAGAATTTATTTAGATTATATATATATATATTATATTATATTATATTATATTATATAATTGATTATTATAATTATTAATAGTTATGATTTTATATTATTATTATTATTATTATTAAATAAATTAAATAGTAGAGAATTGTATGGTAATAAAAAAAATATATTGGTATATTTGTAATAAATAGATACATGTGTAATTGTTACAAAATAATTTGTTTACTTAATATTAAAGTAATAGATAATTAGATTAAATTATATTATTGATAATTAAATAATTATATCATAAGATTTTTTTTATGTTAAATAGAGTATGATTATGACAAGTGTAAAGTGATAAATATATATATATGTAATGATAACATTTATTCAATTATAATATTTTATTTAAATTAGTAGATATTTATTATTTATTATTATTAAAATTAAGAGATATTTATTAATTAAATAATTATAAAATAAGATTTTTATGTGATAATTAAATAAAATTATGACAAATGTAGGGTGATGATATTGGACAAATGTAAAACATGTGTGTGTACAATTGTTATATATATAATTGCTATTAAATAGATATTTATTTATTAATTAAATATAATATAAATAAAATAAAATAAAAAGAAATAAAGCATAAAATAAATAGAAACAAAACAAATAGAATAGAAAACAGAAGCATCGAAGGGAGAAAAAGAGAAAGAAAAAGGGAAAGAAAAAGAAAAAGGAAAAACTAGAGATTTAAAGCTTGGAGTTTAATTGGTAAGCTTAATTAAGTTCTTTTCTTTTAATTTTGATGTTTTAGAAGCTTTAGAATAAAGTTTTGTTGAATTTAAGTTGAAATTTTGAAAGTTAGTAGATTTTTTACTAGGGTTTATGTTGAACAAAAGATGAAATTGGGGGTTTATTTGATAGAAATTTTGATTGGAATTGAATAAAGGATTGAATTGTAAACTAAGTTATAAGTTTTGAGTTTTAGGGATTAAATTGAAATAAATTTGAAATTATGAAAATATGATAAAAATTAAATAGTTAGATGTTAGTTTGGCAAGAAATTGAGTAGCAAAAAGGTATGAATTGAGAAAGAAAAATAAATTGGTTTAGTTGGGATTAAATTGGAATTAAAGTAAAAGTTAGATAAAAATTTCAGCATTTAAATTGTGTTATGCTAATAATTGTGAAATTATTTTAATTGTTCGTAGCTAATACCAAGCCTGAAGCATCGGCCCAAAAAGAAAAAGGAAAGATCGTTGAGGATTGAATCCGAAGAAAATTCTGGTTTGTATCACTATAACTTAAGCTTTATAATTAATACGTGTTTAATTTAATATGTATGTGTGGTAAGTATTTTAAGGTAAGTATTTAATGAACTGATAAATTTGTGATTGAGTATTAAAAATTGAGATTGATACTGAATTAAATTATGGGATACTGAATATTGTTTTGAATATCGAATTGAATTGTGAAAATTTACTGAATATTATTACGATAATCGCATTGAATCAGAAAATTTTTGATGAAAACGAAATCTTATATATCGTGTGAAAATTGATCGAATAATAAATTATAATTAATATTGAATCGAAATAGAAATTGTAATTTGAAAGTGAATTAAATACCCTATTAACTAGTCGGGCTAGTCGGATATAGTTGGCATGCCATAGGATATGGAAGAGTACGGGTTTTGCCGGGCTTACTGATTAGGCACTTATGTGCCGACTACCATTATATCACCGTTACTTATTACTGATTCGATACTTTGTGTGTCGAATATCATTATCATATCTTTATTCATTTCAAACACTTTGTGTGTTGAATATCATTATTATTATCAGTAATGTGACCTAATTTTCAGTGGTATCGGGAACAGAGATTTGAGATCACTAAATCTGACGGGTGAGTTGAAAATTTAATAAATTAATACTTATGAGTCAAATATGAATATAAAAGCATTTTTGAATTAGTGAATTTGGTGATTTAAAAGAATTAATTAGCTAAAATGGGTCGAGAATGAGGTATCAAGACCTCGACTTCATAAACCGAGCCATAAATATTTTTAGAAATATTTATGGAGTGTTGGTGAGGTAATAATAAAATTTAGTCAGAAAATTTTGACGTTTGGGTGGTTAATTAAATAAAAAGGACTAAATTGAAAAAGGTGTAAAAGTTGCTAAAACGATTAAATAGCTCAATTGTCAAATGAGGAAGGACCTAAAGTGCAAATAAGCCCAAAGGAGATATTTTGGGCGGCAATAGCTGAGAAAAATAAGGAAATGGGTGAAATAAGGGCAAAATTGGAAAATTGCCAAAATTGGCTAAATAAAAATGGGACTAAATTGGAATATCTAGAATTCTCTTCATTTCTCTTCATATTGATCAGCTGAAAAACAACCATGGAGGAGGGTTCAAGCTGGTTTTCATACTCTAGCTTCATGTAAGTTCAATTCTTGCTTTCTCCTTCAAATTTTTATGTTTTTGGACTTTTACAATTGGGTCCAACTTATTATTTCATTAGTTTTTGATTCTATGGCTAATTTTTGAAGTTGTTATGGATGAGTTTTGGAAATATATGATGATTTGGCATTGAATTAGAGCTTTAAATTGTTTATATTCTGATTTTATTGAAAGAATTGAATAGAAAGTGAATGTTTGGGACCTAATTGTAAAAGAGTTTGAAGTTAGAGTTTTATGTAGAAATTCTGAATTTCAATAGTTATGAAATAACTTATAATGTCTAGAAAAATTATTAATTGAGAAAATTATCCTAATTTAGGGGTTAATTGAGCAAGGACTGAATTGTATGAATTGTGATATTTGGGGCAAAATGAAAATTAACATTTTACACTAAAACTGTTTTGGACAGCAGCAGTATTCTAACTTTGAAAAATAACTAAAAATTGTATAAATGGAATTAGAGGATGAATAAAATATGAAATTAAAGCTTATTGAGTCTAGTTTCTTATAAAAGAAATTATGTAAGCAATAGAATTGTAAATCATGAGATACAATAACTTTTGTGAGACAAGGTCAGAATGATTTTGGGTTCCCCTGTTCTAACTTTGTAAAATCATAAAAAATTGGATAAAAATAATTAGGGGCTTATACTTATATTTTTAGAATTCTGAATGAGTCTATTTTCAAGAGAATCAAACGAGAACATCATTCGAATTCTGTACGAGGAGATAATTAATTTTTAGTGAAGAAGGGTCATAACTGTCAGATAGCAGAACAGGAGAGATTTCAATGAATAAACTGTATTAATTGGCCCAGCCAAAAATTATGAAATTTTTATGGTAATAAGATATGTGAGTCTAGTTTCAGGAAAAATTAGCGGATCTTAATTTAGAGTTTCGTAGCTTTAGATATAAATAATTTAGTGACTATGACACAGATGGACAGCTTGAATATTCACCTAAGTAGATAGTGAAAATTATGGATAATGTTACCTACAAGTATGTTGTTTATACTAAGGATGTGGATGGAGAGGAGGAGGAGGAAAATATACAAAAATATATGAATGACTCGTGTATAAATTGATCACATGCCCGATTATAATCGATAAGTGTTGGATTAGAAATGATATAATTTTTTATTTGGAATATTTATTATGAAATTATAATTATTGTTATAATACAAAAATTGAACTTGTGAGTTTATAAGGCTAAATTTTAGTGATTATTTGTTAATTTTATGAATTTCATGATGTGTTATTTCATATGTGTTGATGATAAAATCGTGAATAATGTAAAAGCATGAAAATTGAATAAATGATCAAATTGAGTATTTCAGTTCAGTGACAAGATGAATTGAAGGAAAAGACCATGGTTGGACCATGGCAACAAGTGATAAGTGATAGCTTCGGCTACACTTATCTGATCAAGGACAAATGACAAGTGAAAAGTGGTAGCTTCGGCTACCTGATCAGTGAAAAGTGGTAGCTTCGCTGCCGATCGATGAAAAGTGGTAGCTTCGCTGACGATCGATGAAAAGTGGTAGCTCGGCTACCGATCGTTGAAAAATGGTAGCTCGGCTACCGATCGATGAATAGTGGTAGCTTCGACTACAAGTGACAAATGATTTCTGTATAAGACCATATCCGGGATATGGCATCGGTGTGATATATGCTATCAGATAAGACCATATCCGGGATATGGCGTCGATGAGATATGTGATTAAGTGTAAGACCATAGTTGGGCTATAGCATCGATATATGAATATGTGTAAGACCATAGCTGGGCTATGGCATCATTATGTGAAGATGTGTAATACCATAGTTGAACTATGGCATCGAGAAAACGAAGTACTCAATTCCGTAAAACGTTCACTAATTTGACAAAGTTTGGTAAGTGTTACATGGAATTATGTGATACAAGGAAGTACGAGTTGATAAGATATGAGTATAGAACTTGGTTGATAAATGAATTCATTTGTGATTATATAATTGTTCATCTTGAATGTACTGTCCATATGTATTGATAATTCAAATGTTTTAATGAATAAGTTTCGACATGGAATAAATTGAACACGAGATAAATAATTATGAAATTGAACTCGAAATTCATGAAAATGACAATTATTGATATATGGAGACATGAGAGATTGATATATGAATATGGAAAATGTTTGATAAATGTGTTTATTCATAATTATGGAATTATATACCTCATTTGTACTATTTGCCTAAAGATGATATTTCAAATACTTTGGTTATTTAAGCTTAAATATGAAATAGTATGAAATCAAGATAAGTTGTTATGAAAACATATTTAGATTACAGAGATATGGCTGATATATGTTGTATGATTACATAACGTGAAATTGTGTATATATATGAGAAATTTATTGAGAATTGAGCCCATACACGTTTCTTGTTATTTATATGAAGTGTACGACTGTCAAGGGTGATGAAGTTATAAATAGAGAGTTACACGGGTTGAAAACATGGGCGTGTGACTCTCCAAAGTGTGAAAATTTTCTAAGTGTTGCAAAAGTTTCATATGTTTACAGTTTGGTCCCGAACCACCCTGAATGTATGTTTTGGGCCCTGTAGGCGCATATAAGGGACGTTAAATATATGTATGAAAGTTTTTAATTTAGAAGAAATTTTATGGCTGATTTTTACATGATTGATCATATTAAGTTCGGTAATGCCTCGTACCCTATTCTAGGCTCGAAATACGGGTAGGGGGTGTTACAGTTACTGCTACTGCTATTGTTATTGATTACTGATTAGGTACTGTGTACCGTTAAGGCACATTGTGCCATACTGGTGTGTTGGTTGAAATCCGTGTATCCGCCGAGTCCGATTCAAGTTAATAGGGGCAAATGAAATAAATCTACTGATAAAACTAAATTTGAAGGATATAGCATATGTGAAAGTTGAGAATTGAAATAAAGAAATAAGAATGATATATATATATATAATCGAATGATAACATAAAAAGATTAAATTGTTCATTAGGTGATGATAATTGTAATGTAAAAGTATGTGTGTGATTTAATGTATTTAATTATTAACTGAATTATAGTGATACCACTGAGTATATGCATACTTAGCGTACAGTTGTTTCCGTGCGCAGGTTGTAGAAGTCAAGTACTGAATCAGCATCCAAAGCCAGACCCGACTTCAGCAAACTTTTGGGTGATGTATATTTTCTTTTGGTAATGTGGCATGTACATAGGATATGTATAAAGGTTATTATGTTTTGAATATAAATGGTTTAAAATATTAGTATTACAAGTCTAAGAATTATAATGAAAAAGTTTATTCATTTCAATTTAATTAGTACAATGATAAATTTAAATTGATATTATATTAATTAAGTTGATTAGAGGTATTTAGAGTAGAAAATGAATGTGTGAAATAATTTGGTTGAATTGGTTATGCTTGAAATGGATATGGTTTTAATTGCAGGGGGATTTATGTAAAAATAAGTAGAAATGCTGTCGAAATTTAAAAAAAATAAAATAAAAATTTGGAGTACTTAAACAAGTCTCGTTTCAGTTAAATGTATGCTTTAGACTTTGAGAGTTAAATATAAGAATTTAGTAATTAAATTATGTTATGAATGTTATTTTATTTGTGAATTATTCAGAAGTTGTCTGATACGTCCGGTAATGCCTCGTAACTCTGTTCTGGCGACGGTTTGGGGTTAGGGGGTGTTACACCGTTTTTCTTTCAAAGCATCGAAAAGTCTTTTCACCAGCTCACTCTCTTCCAGGTTGTTAATTAGCTCTTTTCCATGAACTTTCGCCAAGATAGTAAGCAAAACTTCTCTCGGCTTACATTGTTGAGATATAGAAACCCAAGCGAAGCAATCAAAATGGCGTCTCATATCAACATGATTATATACTTTTCTGGCAAGAGTAGTCTTACCGATGCCCCTCATGCCGACTATGGAAACGATAACGTGGGGTCTATCTTCTTCAGTCATCAACTTGGTCATGGCATCCTTCGTGCTAACCTCTAAGCTAACGATGTCCACTTCCTCGACATGTGAGTATGTCCTTCTTAACCGTTGCTGCACCTTGAAGATTGAGCTAGAGCCTTCTACGTCACCGGGTATATCAAAAGCTGGAAGATTTTCGGAAATGTTTTGGAGCTTGGTCTTGATTGCTTTGACCTGCCACCCGATTTTGAGCAGATGATAAGGTTTGGTGAAAATGGAGGTAAATCTCTTGACAATCCCATAAGAACCTCGTTGATATGCTGCTTTAAGAATAAAAGAGTCGATGACATCTTTAGCATCATAAGCAAGATCTCTGATTTCCGACACCCGATTCTGGAAATGCACATCTTGTTCAAGATTGCGATTCGCGTCCTTCAAGAAACACTGCATTCGCTTCAGTTCAGCCCTTAGTCTCTCAACTTGATCTTTCACATCTTTGAGGAAAACAGCTTCATGGATGAGTAAATCTGAAATTCTTTCAACAGCTAAGGCAACAATAGCCTCTGCCATTTCTCCTGCTGGTCCAGAACAGATTCCACAAACTGATCTGCAAGTATTAGTAGAATATTTTATGTATTAGTAGAGAAGTATCTCTTTATCAGAAGTTTTGAAGAGTTGTTTTTGGGGGTGAGGTTGGTATTATTATTATGGAAGGTAACTTTTTTTTAAATAAAATAACATATATTCAAAGTGGAATAAGAAATTTGGGGAAAGATTTTTTTTTTTGTTATTGATGAAATTAAGGATAACAACAAGAAATTGAAAATAGAAAGTTCAATAAATCCAACTGATAATTAGGATTAAAAAGATGTTATAAAAACAAATCATAGTTATGAAATAAATAATAAGGACACTAAATAATAAAAAAATAGAAGAGTAAAAGCAATTAAGAAATGAGGGCAAATAAGAAATGTAACAGCCCGATTTTGGATGTAGTCGGAAAAGTAGTTTCAAGACCACAAATTCAAGGGTAGAGAAATTATTTTTAATATTTTTTTTATGTGTCATAGCATGATTATATGAGTGCATGAAAATTTTGGTGAATTAATTTTAGTAATTGCATGCTTAATTGAGAAAAATGACTAAATCGCATAAGGGGCAAAAGTTTTATTTTACTAGCAAATGATGTTAAATAGCTAGAAAGTCGTAATTAGGGGTCTTTAAGGGGAAAATAGACCCATTTCATTAAGGGTGGCCGACCATAGAGACAAAAAAAAATGAAATGGTCAAGGTTAGGTGAGGTTTTGGTGATTAATTTGACTAGAAATAAAATAAAATAAAGAGAAAAAGATATCACCTTTCATCTTCCTCCTCTCCACCGAAAATATTAGCAAAAATAAGGGTTTTAGAAGCTTGAAATTTCAGCAACTCTTCACCCTTGCAAGTAAGTGATTTTGATGGTCATTTTTGTTGATTTTTGTGTTTTTGGAACCCTTATAGCTTACTCTAGCTAATGGGGGGACTATTTTGCAAAATGATTGAAAGTCTAGGGTTTTTTCATGAGAGTATTTATGTTGTTTGCTGATTTTTTATGAATCTAATGAATCGTATTTTTCGGCCATACTTGGATAGGTTCATTGTTGTTTTTATCGATAATATATTAATTTATTCTCGTGATGAGAACGAACACACGGAGCATTTAAGAACTGTTTTGCAGACATTAAGAGATAAACAGTTATATGTCAAGTTTAGTAAAAGTGAGCTTTAGCTTCGAGAGGTCGGATCTCTAGGACACATTGTATCAGGTGATGGGATTAGAGTAGACCCAAGTAAAATCTCGGCTATTATTGAGTGGAAGTCGTCTAGGAATGTGTTAGAGGTTAGAAGCTTTCTGGGTTTAGTACGATATTACAGACGGTTTGTTAAAGGGTTCTCTATGATAGCTACTACTATGACGAGGTTGCTTCAGAAAGAGGTCAAGTTCGAATAGAGAGATAAATTCCAACAGATTTTTGAGACATTAAAGGCTTTATTGACTGAAGCCCCAATTTTAGTGCAACTAGAGTTGGGAAAAGAATTTGTGGTATATAGCAACGTCTCTTTGAATGGATTGGGGTGCGTGCTTATGCAGGAAGGTAAGGTAATATCCTATGCCTCAAGATAGCTAAAACCACACGAGAAAAATTACTCGACACACGATTTAGAGTTGACTGCCATTGTGTTTGCATTGAGAATATGGAGACACCATTTATATGACGAGAAATGCTGAGTATTCACCGACCATAAAAGTCTAAAGTATTTGATGACTCAAAAGGAATTGAACCTCCACCAATGGAGATGGCTAGAGTTGATAAAAGATTACGAGTTGGTAATTGACTATCACCTGGGGAAGGCGAACGTGGTCGTAAATGCATTGAGCAGGAAATTGTTATTTGTCTTAAGTGCTTTGAATACTCAGTTTTCTGTAACCAAAGACGGTTCAATTTCAACCAAGTTGAGAGTGAAACCAATGTTTTTACAAGAGATCTGTAAAGTTCAGAAAGACGATAAAGATTTGCAAACCAAGATGGCTCAGTGCGTGTAATATCCCGAAATAGGGCCTAGTCGGAATAGTGATTTTGGGACCACAAATCCGATGTTGAAATATTTATTTTATGATTTTATGAGGTCTAGAATATGAAAATATGCATGTGTTAGAGTTTCATGAAGAAATTCTATGAGTAAGGTGTCCAATTGAAAAATAAGGACCAAATTGAATAAATTTCAAAACTTGGATTCTAGAAGCAATTTGTATGAAATTGCTTTAGATTATTAATTAGAAGGTCTTAGAGAGCAATTTGCCTAATTTTTAAGTTTTTGGACAAAAATGGGCATGTATGGATAAAATTTGAAAGAAAGGGCTTAAGGACATTTTGGTCATTTGGCTAATTAATGAAATAAATTGGGAAAAATAAGCCAAAAATAAGCTCATTCTCTCCATGTTGCTACCGAAAATTAGGGTTCTCCATAGCAAGGGTTTCCAAGCTTTCAAGCTCAATAGTAAGTGTTCCCAACCCCCGTTTTTAATGTTCTTCGTATTTTTGAAGTCCCGGTAGCTTACTCTCTTCATTTCTACCCATATTTCATGCTAGGGTTCATGTTTAGAAAACTACCATGAATGAGATGCTTGTATTTTGATATTTTATGGAGGAATATAAGAGTTTAAAAGATGGTAAACAACTTTTACTAAGTGGTTTTTCATGGAAATGACTTAAAGGGCTAGATAGTAAAAGTTGAAAAAAGTGGGTAGAAAAATGAGAAATAATGGTAAATGTGGGCTGCCATAAGAGGGAAAAACATTCGGCTAGGTTTGAATAATATAAAAAATTTATGCATTTCATCATACGAGCCTAGGGATTAAATCGTAGAATGAGATGCTTGTATTTTGATATTTCATGGAGGAATATAAGAGTTTAAAGGATGGTAAACAACTTTTACTAAGTGGCTTTTTATGGAAATGGCTTAAAGGACTAGATTGTAAAAGTTGAAAAAAGTGGGTAGAAAAATGAGAAATAATGGTAAATGTGGGCTGCCATAAGAGGGAAAAACATTCGGCTAGGTTTGAATAATATAGAAATTTCATGCATTTCATCATATGAGCCTAGGGACTAAATCGTAAATAATGTGAAAGGTTAGGGGCAAAATGGTCATTTTGTCTGGGGTTGAAATTTAGACTCAAAAATAATAATGTGAGGTTTTGATAATTCTTTTTTACTGTTATAGACCCCGAGAAACAAATTGCTGAGGTCGATCGAGGAAAACGAAAGGTTTTAGAATAACCGAAACGAGTACCAGGTAAGTTTGCATAACTTTAAGTAAACTATTAATATGTCTAATTGCATGTTTTATGATTGTATGATAATTGTGTATAACGATGGTATGAAAATCCATGAAATGTGTTAACAATAATGATATGGCAATAAATGTCCCGGTTGAAGTCAAAAAGGGAAATTCAATGGATAAACCATGGCTTATATGACTTGAGATCTTGCATGTGTTGCAGAAAAGGATTTAGCCCGGACTGGTGTTTCTTAAGTGATCGAGCCTCTCGAAGAATATGTGTGCATTGTGGGTTTAGCCCGGACGGGTAATCCGATTAAGGTCTAGATTTAGCTTGGACTATTAATTCAGATCCGAGCTCATTAAGGGTGTTTGTTGCTTTAAGCGATTTAGCCTGGACTGGTAATCCCGACATCACCCTATGAGTTTATATTATGGGGGATTTAGCCTGGACTGGTAATCCTGCAGTAAGATGTGAGGTTTGTGGGAGTGCATGCACGAGATGATCGCTCTTATGACTTGACGGTAAATGGATAATCCATCGAGATTTCTGAGAAGCTCAACGGGATTAACATGAGATATAAAATTTAAATGTTAGATGATGAGCTCATCTAAGACAAATTACATGGTGTATTGTTATGGGACTAACTTGTTGATTGAGTGCATGTGATAGGGAGACTATTTCATGCTTGATGGTTTTATTGCCAAATATAGATGTATGCTAATTAATCGGTAAGTTTACTTTTTAGTTATTCGGGCTTACTAAGCATGTAAATGCTTACCCTTCTCTTTTTCTTGTCTTACAGAGCTCGAAGACTCGTAGAGATTGGAAGATGGTTGGAGAATCAACACACTATCACCTTGTCTAGCTTTGGTATATAGATATTTTTACTTTCGTTCAATGGCGTGAATAAGGTTTTTGTTTATTTTGTTATATGTGTCATTTGATTAGCCAATATGAAGGCTTATTATGGTATATCTATTCACTTGTATATGACCATGAGAATTGACTCATTTTGATGTAGGTTATGACCTACCAATTGGTACATGTTTATGTTCAAATGCTCTTATGATGATTAAGTATGGTATATCACAATTAGGCACATACAATGTAACCAAATCACATGAGATAATTAGATCATAATTGGCAATGAGTTTAAATAATGAGCCAACCTTAAATGCTTTATAAGACATATGAATCCTTAATGCGAAGGAAACAACCTAGCATGTAAAAAACTGATGAGACGAGGTTTATATGCAATGAAGTTTGCCAAGGTCATTTAAGAGCATAATCAGGCCATGTTAAGTACTTTTGAAGTCTATAAGTGTGTGAGGATGTTAAAGGGTAACTTAAGGCTTGGAAAATAGCCCAACAAGGTCCACACGGGTAGACACACGGCTAGCCCCATGGGCATGTCGTATTGCCGTGTGTCCATGCACCTAGAAATTTTAAGTCAGAATGCATGGTAGTAAACGCACGGGTAGAGACACAGCCGTGTGTCTCAACAGTGTGGAAGGCATAGCCTAGCACACGGGCGTTTGTTTTGGCCGTGTGCCCCTAAATGCATGCTGACATCATAAACAGAATGTTTAGGTTTTTATACACGGGCGATCACACGGGTGTGTCTAGGCCGTGTGAGGGACAGGGGGTAGAGATACGGGCGTGTGCTTAACTATGTGAAAACCCCTGTAGGCTCAACATGAAAAATAATTTTCATAAATTCAACACGGGTTTTGGACACAGGCATGTCCCAAAGCACACGGGCGTGTGTACTACCTCCACACGGGTGTGTGAGGTTTGGTCTAGGTTTTTTTCCAATATTTTTCTTAAGTTCTCAATTTAGTCCCGACCCATTTTCAACATATGTTTCGGGCCTCGTAGGTCCACAATAGGGTTGTTATGAATAAGAGTGATCAGTTCTAAATTGGGACGAATTTTTATTGCCTGGTTTTACATGATTACCTGAGTAAATTTTCGGTAACGCCTTGTACCCTATCCCAGCGTCTGATACGGGTAAAGGGTGTTATAGTGCGGGACGGGTATATAATTAGACTTTCGGATTGGTTCTGATGGCTGTTTAATGTTTCAAAACAGAATTTGTGTCCCCAAAGACTATGAGCTTATTCGAAAAATTCTGCATGAGGCGCATAGCAGTTGTATGTCTATCCATCCGGGTAATATGAAAATGTATAATGACCTGAAGAAAATGTATTAGTGGTTGGGAATGAAAAGAGACATTTCAGAGTCTGTTTCTAAGTGTCTAGTTTGTCAGCAAGTGAAGGCTGAACACCAAGTACCTTCGGGTTTACTTCAACCCGTAATGGTTTTCGAATGGAAATGGGACTGTATAATCATGGGTTTTGTATTGGGGTTACCTTTGACCCCAAAGAAAAAGGATATCGTATGAGTGGTTGTTGATAGGCTAACAAAGTCGGCACATTTTATACCGGTGTGTACCGACTACTCACTTGAAAAAGTGGCTGATTTGTATATTTTCGAGATCGTGAAACTTCACGGAGTGCCCTTGTCGATTATTTCGGATAGAGATCCTAGATTTACCTCGCTATTTTAAAAAAAAAGTTACAAGAAGCTTTGGGGACAAAGTTTAATTTTAGCATGGCTTTCCATTCGCAAACCGATGGTCAGTCGGAGAGAGTGATTCAGATTCTTGAATATATGTTGCGGTGTTGTATGCTTGAATTTCAAGACAGTTGGGAAAAGTATTTACAATTGGTATAGTTAATTTTTATATTTTGAGTATGGCAAGTATAGGGACTAGTCTTTTGTTAGTGTCATATTATTTTGGGGCCAAGGTGTTGGCTTGTCATGGAATTTTTCATTTTTTATAAGGTCATGGACAATAGCTAATATTCATTATTAATATATGCAAATGATGATATTTTCATGGATGAGCAAATTGCATGGATGAATAAGTGCATATTTGGATTGTTAAAGTGTAGTGAGGGTCGTATTTAAATGTCATGTTGTAGTTGATTTGGTCTTGTATTGCTGTATGGATTGGAGATGTTCGATGTTGTGTAGGTTGGTACAAATAAGGGTGGCAAAAAGGCTTGGTAGATAGTCTTGTGTTGTCCACACGGACAAACACACGGGCGTGTGTCTAGGCCGTGTGTGACACACGGTCTGCCCTTCGGGCATGTAGTCTAGCCGTATGTCCCCTGTACCCTAAGTTTACAAGTCAGTATGCATGGTAGTAAACACACGGACAGAGGCACGGCGGTGTGCCTCAGCTGTGTGGAGGACACGACCTAGAACACGACCCATAGCCTTCAACATGGCCATGTTAAAAAGAACACACGGGCGTGTCGCCCTTCCACATGGGTGTGTGCCCCTGTTTGCATTGTAATTTTCCAAAGTTTTCTAGAGCGCTCAGTCTAGTCCCGAATTTTTTTCAAAGTGTGCCTTGGGCCTCGTAGGCCCATATTGGGGACGTTAAGTGGTAGTTTGAAAGTTTTATGTTTGGACGAAATTTTACGACTCGAAAGTGAGTGAATGTATGCATTAAGTACGGTAACACGAAGTCCTGTTCCGGCGTCGAACTCGGGTAAGGGGTGTTACAAGAAAACCCCATCAATTTCTCCTTTTGCAAACCACTCTTTCATCTATCACCATCGTTTCACCTTGGAATGATCTATACTTTTAGTATCATTGATGAAAATTCTTGTAGAAAAAAGAAATCGTATTATTCGATTTTTTTTATACATAAGATGGACCTTCGAGCTTAAATAAATAATTTAACTCATAAATAGCGGTTTTTTTATAAAAATAATTTAAATTTTTTTATTATTTATGAAAATAATCGATTTTTTTATTAAACATGTAAATTATTTAAAACATACAGTAAAAGTTGGTAGAATTAAAGAGTTTGGCGTCACCAATATACCACGTCAACAATCGAGATAAATTTTTTTTTTGTAGAGCCATGTAGAATGACATCACCTGTATAAATACTAAAAAAATACTGCTATTTCTGAAAAATTGGAGGACCTTAAAAAAAACTTGGTGAAGCTAAATAATTTAACACTACCAATTTCTAAAATTATCAACGTCATCTATTTTTGAAATGTCGTTTTTTTATGTCATTTATGTATTTAATAAAAAAATAATCATTTTCATAACCAAATTATTTGAATTATTTTTATAACAAGCTTTATAGATAATTCATCAATTACCAAATCAATCAAAAAGCATAACAGACACCAATTATCAAACTATTCAATCAAAGCAAGACAGGTTTTAGTCTCACTCGGAAAAGCCACAGTCCACTCAAGTAGAGCAGTCATAACCAGAGATTTTCCACAAAAACAAAATTCCAAATCAAGAAGCAACTTTTTAAAATAAAAACAAAATTGCTTTTAGAAAAAGCTTTAGGTGGACTCAAAAAGCGATGGGTGACAAAATTCCAAAAGCGCCTACAGATTTTCCACACATTGGGAGTAAAAGTTGTTTGCAATTTCTACATCGGAAGCCATACAACGAAGTTGTAGGAAACTGACATTAATTAGTAGGCCAACCCTCAATTTCATTTCTTCCAAATAACAACTATTTGAACACTCAACAGTCGTTGCTCATAATTGATAGGATAAGACCAAAAGAAAAAATATAATTATTTTGGATAAATTATGCTCAAATTCGCTAAACTATTAATAAATTTATATTTTGATTATTTAATTTAGAAAAATTTCAAGATAATTATTGAACTATTCAATAATTTTCATTTAGGTCAATAAACTATTCAAAAGTTTTTGCTTAAGTCATTGAACTATTAAGTTCTTTTAAAAAAAATACAGTTTGGCTAGCGAGGTTCAATTGACAATTCGATGAACAATACGATAGATCAATACTCATCGAGTAAAAAAAATATATTAGATCATGCCAATCTAATGGTCGGTATCAAAGAAAGGAGGAGAGCTGTTTGGATTTTAGTTCGTATATACGTGATATTTAAAGTTGTTTCATGAAAAAAAAACCCTAAACTATAAAAGAGTAAGGGCAAAGAGTTTATTATTGGTGCAGGAGATGTGAACAATAAAGACCATATAACAATGATTTTAATAGTCTAATAACTTAAATGAAAATTTTCAAATAATTTAGTGACCATATTGTAACCTTTTGAAGTCAATTGACCAAAATAATAATTTAGTGACTTTTGGTGTTATTTACTCCAATTATTTATTATTTTTACTGTATTATTTTTTACACAATACTTAAATTACTCATAAATAAATTTCACAATGCGGATATTACACTCTTATTAACATTCAAACCCACATCCCCAAATGTCTTTTTGCCCGAATAATAATTTTTTTTATCAAAAATGAAAGGACCACTTAGAAAATATAGTATAAAGAATGTTGAAAGAAAATAAGAGAAAATTGACTAGTACAATAAACAATAAATATATTTCTAAAATTTAAATATAAATCAATTTCCTTAAAATCCATAAATCGATGAAGAATCAATTAATGTTGAGCTTCTTTGCAGGCTTGCATTTGGAGATGAAAGAAAGCATCCAACCCTACCAGCAACAACATGAAAGTGGTATATAAATGCTTACAAATGTGAGGCTAAGATTTTTACGTTTCAAAAACATGTATATAAATGCTTCTTGGTTGATTGAAAATGAAGCATTTAACAGGGTTATCTTAGTACATAGAGTTCTGTGAAAAAAAAATAGAATAAAAATAAATAAAATAAAGAACACACAAATTTTACGTGGAAACCCTTTCGGGAAAAAAACCACGGGCAGAGGAGAAGAAAATTCACTATGTCGAAAAATTTGTATCAATACAAGAGGAATAGACTATGTCTATTTATAGGCTTGTAAAGCCATATTCTAGTAGGATTGAAACACCCTATCCTAATCAATATAAAATAGATGAAGTTTAATAAGGTTTAAAAAACCTTATTCTAAAATAAAATAAAAGAAATCTAGTTCTATATGGATTTTACTTTTATTTTATTTTCCATCATATTCTATAAGAATTTGGGTCACTTAATTCTAACAATCTCCACCTTGACACAAATTCTCAATGAACAAGTTCTTCATTGCGAACTTTCAATAAACAAGTTCTCCACCTCTTCCATAAAACCCCTTAAGGGTTTAACTCAACAATGAACACCAACCAAGTCTAAGCAATGCTCAAACTTGGTTTTAGGAAGTGACTTAGTCATCATATCTCGCAGGATTTTCATGAGTACTAATTTTGCTCACAACAATATCACCACGAGCAATAATATCACGAACAAAATGATACCGAACATCAATGTGTTTTGTTCTCTCATGAAACATTTGATCTTTTGTAAGAAATATAGCACTCATCATCACAAAATATCATGCTTGATTTGAAGGCCTTCATTGAGTTCACTAAATAGTCCCTTCAACCAAATAGCTTCTTTGCAAGCCTCGATGAATCGCCATGTACTCAACTTGATGGTAGACAAAGCGATCGTAGTTTGCAAAATGGCTTTCCAACTAATTGCACAACCTCCGATTGTAAAGACGTAACTCGTGAGAGATCTTCTTCTATCAAGGTCTCCAAAAAAATCAGCATCAACATACCCTATGACTCCATCTTTAGTTCTTCCAAATCGTAAGCAAACATCGCAGAGTGCCTCGTAAGTATCTTAAAATCCACCGAATCGCTTTCCAATGTTCTTTACCGGATTTGCCATGTATCCGCTAACTACACCGATCGCATATGATAAATCTGGACGTGAACAAACCATAGCATACATCGAGAGATCCCATCGCACTAGAGTATGGAACATGTGACATGTACTCAATCTCATCATCCGATTGTGGAGACAAAATCGATGAAAGTCCGAAATGGTCGCTAAAGGAGTACTAACAGGCTTAGCACTCTGCATATTGAACTCAAAAAGAACTTTCTCAATGTACCCCTTCTCCGACTTAGGTACAATTTACTTGATTTTCTATCTCTCGAGGATCTCCATACCAAGTATCTTCTTTGCTGGTCCTAAATCTTTCATCTCAAATTCTTTACTTAGTTGGGCTTTGACCTTTCTTATCTCTTCTTTATCTTTTCTTTGCTATCGACATGTCATCAACATAAAGAAGTAGATACACAAAAGAACCATCACTATTTTTCTTAAAGTAAACACAACTGTCAAAACTACTTCTTTTGAAATCATGAGAAGTCATAAAGGAATCAAACCTCTTGTACCACTGTCTTGGTGATCGTTTCAAACCGTAAAGGGACTTTTTCAAAGAAGCAAACATAGTTCTCTTTTTTCAAAATCGTAAAGCCTTACGGTTGTTGTTGCATGTAAATATCCTCATCAAGCTCTCCATGCAAAAATGCGCTTTTACATCTAATCGCTCAAGCTCCAAATCATGCATGGCCACAATACCAAGCAAAGCTCGAATCGAACTATGCTTAACAACCGGGAGAACACATCTGTGAAGTCCACTCCTGGAATTTGATCAGTAACCCTTTGCAACAAGCCTTGCTTTATATCCGGGTTCTTCAACTCCTGAGTCCCTTCTTTCTTTTAAATACCCATTTACAACGAATGCAGCCCTTTTTACCTTTAGGAAGTTTCACAAGGTCCCATGTTCTGCTTTTTGTGGAGTGATTCCATCTTTTCTTGCATAGCAAACATCCACTTTTCTCGAGCCTTCACAGTAATCGCCTCGAGAATAATTAGATGGCTCTTGATTCGCATCTATATCTTCACCACATTCAAAGCATAAGCAACTAGGATCACCCTCAGATATTTCTTTGGAGGTTTAATTTCTCTTCTAGTTCTGTTTTTGGCGATAGAGTATTGTGTGTGAAGAAGCAACTCTATTCTCAATTTTTGTACTGGCTTGAGGAGTTGACTCAGATTAACTGATGCTCTACTTGTTTTTGATTTTCTTTATTGGAAGAGTCTTTAAGAGATAAGTTAGGTAGCATAGCGCTTTCATCAAAAACAACATCTCTACTAATCACAACTTTTCTATTTTCAGACACCATAACTTATACCCTTTTACACCAGCTTTATAACCAAGAAAAACACATTTAATGGATCTCGGTTCCAATTTTCCATTATCAACATGAGCATATGCAGGACACCCAAAGATCTTTAAATCGTAATAATTAGCGAGGATTACTGACCATACCTCTTGTGGAGTCTTTTTCTCAATGGCAACGGATGGAGATCGGTTGATCAAAAAACATGCGCAGAAGACGCCGCTTACGCCCAAAATGACTTCGTAAGTTGGCATTTGACAACATACATCGAACCTTCTCCATGATCGCTCGTTCATTCGTTCGCAACGCCGCTTCGTTCGCAACGCCGCTTTTGTTGTGGAGTATGACGAATCGTCAGTGTCTTATGATTCCTTCCGACTTGCACAATCTATTAAACTCATCGAACGTAACTCTAAGCCATTATCTCGCGCGGAGGTATTTTATCTGCTTTTTCCGTCTGCTTTTTCAATCATAATTTTTCAAGACTTAAATGCGGAAAACACATCACTTTTCTCGCGCTCGGAGAAGAACGCCCAAACTTTTCTCGGAAAAATCATCAATAAAGGTTAGCATATAATTAGCTCCACCTCCGGAAGGCACTCTAGATGGCCCCACAGTCGAATGTATATACTCCAATGTTCCCTTCGTGTTATGGATTCCTCTAGTGAATCGAACTCTCTTTTGTTTTCCAAAACACACGGTGCTCACAGAAAATTCGGTTTGCAAATTCCTTGCCCATTAAGAAGTCCCTTTGCTCAATTTCGCCATGCCATTCTCACTCATATGCCCTAGGCGCATATGCCAAAGTTTAGTAATATCATCATCCGACAAGGACGAGGAAGCGATAGTTTGCATCACCATGAATGATAGAACCACCTCGCAAAACATATAACTTGGCAATCTTTCTCTGTCCTTTCATCACAACAAGGGACCCTTTGGAAATCTTTAAAACCCCACTTTCAAATTGTTGTATATCTGCACTTTTTGAATCAAGAGTACTCAACGAAATTAAATTTCTTTTCAATTACGAACATGCCGTGCGTCACTAAGTGTTCGACAACTCCATCAAACATCTTAACTTTAATTGTTCCAACACCGCGATTTTACACGGAGTATTATTTCCCATCAAAACAACACCTTCGCATAATCGCTTTGTTTAAGTAAGTTGTAAACCAATCCCGATTGGGACTCATATGGAATGTGCAGCTGAATCAAGTATCCACTCTCGCTTTACTTTAGAATCATTGATGTAAGTTTACTAGAAGTTCACCATCGCCGTAGTCTTCTACAACATCGCCTTCACCGGATTTTCTCGGTTGTTTTCCTTTTGATTCGCAGCCTCCCTTTTAATCTTATTTTGTAGCTTATAGCACTCAGATTTAATGTGCCCTTTCTTCTTGCAGAAGTTACAAGTTTTACCTCTGTTTGAAGACTTCGATCTACCCTTAGATTTACCACGAGGATTCCGTTCCTGTGTCATACCACGATCATCATCAACATTCCGATCTTGTCTCCCACGAACAATGAGACCTCTCCCCGAGAGTCGGGTTTAACCACAAGATGCTTCATCTTATCATACGAGGTTAAAGAATCATAAACCTCATCAACTGTTAGAGACTCACGGCTATATAAAATCGTGTCTCTAAAGGTTGAATAAGACGGGGGCAACGAACAAAGTAGAATCAACCCTAGATCTTCCTTATCATACTGAACCTCCATGGCTTCCAAGTTTGAGAGAATTTCTTTAAACATCATTAAGTGTTCTCTGTACAGACGCACCTTCCTCCAAACGATGAGCATAAAGACGCCGCTTCATATGCAACTTGCTTGTTAGAGTTTTCGACATACATATTTGTTCTAGCCTCTTCCATAATGCAATGCAGATTTTCTCTTTCATCACATCTTGCAAAATTTCGTTGGACAAATGCGGATGTAATTGTGTTAATGCCTTTTCGATCCTTACGCTTTTTCTCTTCATCTGTTAATGTCGAAGGCATCTTATCTATCCTAGCGGGGGCATCCTCCGAGATCCATCTGTGCAAGAATCGCTTGCATCTTAATTTGCCACAACGCAAATCTAGTGTTGCGATCCAACAAATGAATTTCATATTTCAAAGACGCCATTACCGTGATCGAGATGAATAACCCTAAGCTCGGATACCAATTTGTGAAAAAAATAGAATAAAAATAAATAAAATAAAGAACACACAAATTTTACGTGAAAACCCTTTCGGAAAAAAAACACGAGCGCAGAGAGAAGAAAATTCACTATGTCAAAAATTTGTATCAATACAAGAGGAATAGACTATGTCTATTTATAGGCTTGTAAAGCCATATTCTAGTAGGATTGAAACACCCTATCCTAATCAATATAAAATAGATGAAGTTTAATAAGGTTTAAAAAACCTTATTCTAAAATAAAATAAAAGAAATCTAGTTCTATATGGATTTTACTTTTATTTTATTTTCCATCATATTCTATAAGAATTTGGGTCACTTAATTCTAACAAGTTCCCTGAATTTACTACATTTTAATTTGTGTAACCTTATTAAAACAAATCTACAATAGAAAGTTGAGTCGCTACTTTGTTCTTATTGTTTATAGGAAGAATAAATTATGTGAAACTCAACTTTCTTAAGCACACAAACTTTTGTGAATTTAGATTAAAAGAGAGTTTAGTTCACAAAATGTTTGATTAACTGACAATTAGCGCATTACTAGATATATTAAAGTACCATGTTTGGTTCAAGGTAAAAGTTGAAATAATTCTAGACTCAAAGATATTTAATTATTGGTTTGTTCTTAGTAAATAGTAAATGAGTAAAAAGTATTTAATACTTTATGATGGTTTTGATTAAGAAAAACTTTATGGAATGATTAATATCATTGATTAAACGGTTAAAAGTTTCAAAATGATTAATGTCGACTCTTTTTATAATATTTGGGTGGGGACACTAGACCAAAATAGGGTTTTAGCGGCGTTTGAATAGAAAACGCCACTAAAAATCGAATAGATCAAGAATTAGCGGCATTTTTATGAAAGCGCCGCTAAAGATTGAGCATTAGCGGCGTTTTTAACGAAGCACCGCTAAAGATTGACCTATAGCGGCGCTTTTTAAAAACGCCGCAAAAAGATTAAAGATAACGACAACGTTTTTTCTGAGCTTCAATGGCATTAGCGGTGCTACCCGAAAAACGGGTACCTAATAAAAAATATAATCATCATTCCATAAAGTCAAGATTAGTATAAATCTGTTTTATATATTATGTTATAAGAAATCGTACATAGTTTTGTTATGTCATATAAAAGTACACATGTTATATGTTTTGATTGACATTGTATCATCTAATTTTCAATTGAAAGAGTGAGTTGTAATATTTAACCATTTAACATCTAATGAGTTATTTAGAATTTCTTTCTTTGGTTTAAATTAGATTAATTTCAAACAAATAGATGCAAATGAAGAACCAATTAATAAGAAGATAAATTTTTGAAAAAATGAGCAAATTGGGAGGCCTGAAGCGAGCATTAGATATATAGCAAACAATCACTTCATTCAAAGCTCATAGTATATAGCAATCCAATTCTTATAAAAAATACAATCTCTCGGCAAAGTATAATCCAGTGCTGATTAGATAACCTACATCAAGAAGAAAAATGGTATGTATATATCATCATCTCTTAGGTATAATAATTAAAAATATGAAATAATAAAATGATATTAAAATTTTAGTTTTTCTAGAAAATGATTCGAAACTCTTATTTTCTTATATTTTAATTATAATTTTATGGTAATTAAAGATATATTCTTCTATCTTGTTATTTTATTAATATTATATTAATCTCTAAGTCTATAGGTGAAAAGAAAAGAAAAAGAAAGTAAAGATTATTATTTTACAGAAATAAATACCTCACGTGATATTGGCTCCTATTACTTTGGAATCAATGAAATGTAGAAGGAGGGAATGTGGCACACTTTATAGAAATCTTCTCCTTCTCTTCCATCTATCACTTAAATCCTTTCTTCCAACGACGAAGACATTCCTATTAAATTCAATTCTTGGAGAGTAGTAATACACGTAAATATTCTGGAAGCATCTTTAAGCTAACATCGGACAACTCTAATTCTCGAAGGCATGGCATTGCACCTTCTTCTATTTTCCACTCCTCCAACTTAGGAAAAAATGTCATTCGAAGAGAAACAAGTTGAGGAAATCCATTGGCAGAGCACACCATTTTACTCCCAATATATGCCTTTTCCAAATGGAGAATCCTCAAATGACATAGCTTTTCTAATACGGCCATTGGATCTTGGCTCAGCTCACAGTCAACTAAAGTTAATTTGACAATATTTGATGGAAGAAATTTCAAAACATAACTGTTCAGATGTGGCTCATCTTCTATCCGACCCAGTAATTTCAGTTTGGAGATGTGATAATATTGAGAAAGGGGTTCTAAGTCTAGGTGTGAGCAATCAAATAAAGTTAAGGACACTGACCCAAGGCGTTGCAATTTGGTTAGCAAGATTAGGGTAGGCTTCACATATTTTGCTCTGGTAAATATTATTCCTAAATTCTGAATATTAGTCCACCTAAGCACTGCATTATTTTCAACCGGCTTCTCATCCACCACTATGAACTTCAAAGTTTCAATATTTGTTGAAGTGAACCCTTGCCGCCAACGAAATCCACATACTGGGTACATCCCATCCTCTTTTATTACAATATGCCTTAAACGTTCCAACTTAAACACACCGTCTGGAATTACAATGTCAAAACCAGACTTGATGTATAAAGTGTACAGACTCTTCAACCTGCCAATAGATCGCGGCAAAATCATTTTGTTATTGTAGTATAACTTCAAGTATCTCAAATGTTGGAGATTACCAATTTCAGTCTACACATGCCACCACTTATTGTAGTTGTCCCTTTTTGCAAGAGTCAGCACCCTTAAAATTTTGAAGCTTTTGTAATTTGAAATGCATAATTCTACCAATTCCTCATTCTGAGAAAACAACAAAGAACGTAATTTTGGATGCTCTCCCTTCAAATAAACTTTCGATTTACTAGGATGAATAGAAATTCTTCGTAGCATAGATTCTGCCATTGCCACTTCAAGTTCATGCAGTGGTTGTTGAATAATTTCCAAGAACTTCTCCTCTCTTGCTTTCTTCATGCACAAGTCTCTCAAGAGATCATGCATTCGACATGTCTCCACATTTGTTCCTGTATAGTCTCGCCTGCTAACTTGAGCCAAGCTCCTATCTATAAGCTCTTCTAGGAATTTTTCGCCTAAATCCTCCATCAAGAATTCTTCGTTTTCCGGAATGAAACCTTCAGCGATCCATAAACGAATGACTTCTTTTTTCGGTATCTCCCAATCTTCTGGATAATGACTAAGATACAAAAAGCATGGTTTTAAAGGATAAGGCAAGTCATTGTAGCTTGAAACCAAAATTCTGTTCACTGCACCATATTGACGATCTTGGTGTGGGAGCTCATTTAAGTGTCCATGGATGTTTTTATGAACCATCTCCCATTGAGCCACCGACTGTTTTGTTGCCAGCAAGCAACCCAACACAACAATTGCTAAAGGCAAGCCTCCACATTTTTTCACCATCTCTTTTCCAAGCTTCACAAATTCTTCTGAGCAGCATTGAGAACCCATTTTGCTCCGTGGGAATGCTTTCCTACACAAAAGATTCCAACTTTCATCATCTGTAAGAAGTGAGAGCTCAATGGGAGTGTTGCAAGGATCGGCGTATAAAGCCACATTCCTGTTGCGTGTTGTGAGCAATATTTTGCTTCCCTTCCTTCCTCGTGGAAAAGCAGGTTTAAGAATATCCCAATCCTCGCTTCTCCAGATATCATCGAGGACTACCAAATACCGCTTTTCTTTCAAAGCATCAAAAAGCCTTTTCCACAGCTCATTCTCGTTCAGTTTCTCAATTATCTCTCTTTCATCTTTAGAAGGAGAGAGAACTTTCATCAAGACACTAAGCAAAACTTCTCTCGGCTTACATTGTTGAGATATAGAAAACCAAGCCAAGAAATCAAAATGGCGTCTCACATCAACATGATTATATACCTTTCTGGCAAGAGTAGTCTTACCGATGCCCCCCATGCCGACTATCGAAACGACGACATGGAGTCTATCTTCTTCAGTCATCAACTTGGTCATGACATCCTTCGTGCTAACCTCCAAGCTAACAACGTCCTCTTCCTCGACATGTGAGTATGTCCTTCTTAACTGTTTCTGCACGTTGAAAACTGAGCTAGAACCTTCTCCATCACGGGATATCTCATAAGCTGGAAGATTCTTGGAAATGTTTTGGAGCTTGGTCTGGATTGCTTTGACCTGCACCCCGATTTTGCTCAGATGCGAAGGTTTGGTGCAAATGGAGGTGAATCTCTTGACGATTCCTTGAAAGCCTCCTTGATGTGCACGTTCAAGGATGAAGGAGTCGATAACATCTTCAGCATCGTAAGCAAGATCTCTGATTTCGGATACCCGATTACGGAGACGCGTGTCTTGTTCCGCCTTCCCATCAACGTTCTCCAAGAAACACTGCATTCGCTTTAGTTCAGTGTTTAGGCTCTCAACTTCTTCCTTGACATCTTTGAGGAAAACTGCTTCACGGATGAGTAATTCTGAAATTCTTTCAACAGCTAAGGACACAATAGCCTCTGCCATTTCTCTAGCTGATTAAAAAAAAAGTCTGAATTTCTTTTTTTTTTTTTTTTTTTTTTTTGGATGTAAAACAGATTGATAATCAGCCTGTGTGTATTTTCTGATTCCTTTTTTTTTGTTATTGGTCTATCAAATGTAAATGATAATTAAAATTGAACAAGAAGAAAGCAAAAGCAGATTCTTCTTTCCTCATTAATTAAATTCTTTGCCTAAAAAAATGGGGATTCTTTTTCTAGCTTTCCCTACTCCTTGATTCCTTGCTTAGCAATGAAATACCCCCAAATGAATTCCCAAAGCTTTACTATTTCTGAAACTGGAGCAACCCTCATACCCCTTCAAATATCTTACAAACCTATGATATTATAATTAGAAATAACTATAAATTAAATTAAAAATAAAATTCGGTTCAATTCTATTCTATTACACCCATTTTTAAAATTTCTATTTCGTTAACCATTCGAATACTTTAATTTATCTGTATTTCCTTTCTCAGGCTCAAATGTTAATCTTTTTTTATATACCCTAAAAATTTTTAGTTTAAAAAAACCGTGACGCTGAAAAATGGTTGGATCTAATGGTTTCAACCTTATTAAGTATAGCATTAAAATTAGAAATAATTTTAGTTTTTCTAAATCCGAGTCTATAATTCATAGTAATTATGAATAATTAATAAAATTATGAATAACTAATAGATAGTTAATAGATAGGGATAAATATTAAAACTATACATGAACTATGGGTTAATGTGTAAATTATACATAAAATTTTGATTTAATCCAATTCTTGTCAAGTATTAAAATAATTATTGATATAATATCATTTTTTATTTATAAATTGCATACATAGATAATTATATTTATCTAATATAAAAATAAATTAATATATTTATTTTTTTAAATGTATATAATTAAAATAAAATAAAATTTTTAAGGATACATTTGAACCACAATTAGAGTTTCGAATGTGTAATTACATCAAATTAAAGTTCATTAACAATTATATATTAAATCAAAATTTATGTATAATTTTAATATTTATTCCTAATAGATAATACGGAAATAATTTGCTGAATTTCAATGAATACAAAATTTCTTATCATTTGAGACCACTTAGCTCAAAGGTTAAAGCATCATGTATAAAAAAAAATCTTAGATGCTAATATTAAATTATTTTAATTAATATTTTATTAATTAAAGTATTTAAAAAATTATTTTTTATATTTTGGTAAATTTAAACATTTAAGACAAAAATGATGTAGTAATTAAACTAATCAAAATTCCATAGCATTGTTTAAATGTTTTCTTTTATTTTCTCAGCGAAAGTCCATTTTATTAAGCATAAAAAAACAATGTTCTAAAACTGTAATAGAAAACCGTAATGAAATAAGCGTCATGCATTGAAGCAAGTAATTTCGTACACCTTGATCCCCCGGCAAATTCGGCAACATGTTCATTGACGAGGCACGAGAACGACATGTCAATTGCTCTTTAATTCACGAAAATCATTGGAACAGATGGAGATGTCTCGTGTGATGATCTCCATATTACAGAACAAAGCTGAATTAATGGAAGAGGTTGAGTCTCTCCGGAAAGAAAATCAGCCGCTTCATCAGTTACTTTGAGCGCCTATTAAACGACATTATCGTGTGAGGTTAGTGAATGCCTCTTCTAATCACCTCACCGTAATTTTTGTCTCATATTAGAGTAAAACTTCTTATAAATATGAGGCTAAAATTTTTATTTTTCATAACCATGTATATAAATGCTTTCGGTTAATTGAAAATGAAGCATTTAACACTGTTATCTTAGTTTCCCTGAACTTACTACATTTTGATTTGTTAATCTTATCAAAACACTATGCTTCGGTTATTCTGAACATGTAGAGATGTTTTAACACTAACCCGTTGGCTAAGGATTTCATTGTACCGAAGGCTTCCAGTTTCTTCAATAATGTATATGTTGCTTTTTTTCTTCGGAACCTGTTGTAACATATTATTTGTTAGACATAATTGAATTGTGAATAGAACTTTTTTATCTAACCTATCTCATTCTGACCGATCCATGTCTATGGGCATCTTCTCTGTAAGGATTCTTTCAAGATCGCTCTGAATCAGTATTGCTAACATATGAACTTACCACATATTGAAAATTTGCGATGTCGTCAAACTTATTAATATCAAACCTTGATGTAGCAATCTCCGAATGAGTTAAATGTGAAAATCAAACTAGCTCTGATATCAATTTATTAGGAATTAACCTTGCTGTATGCAACGAACAAGTAAATAAGAAGATAACTTACCTTAACTATAATCTCAACCAAGTATTATTAATAAGTTTTTTTTTTTCTTTTGTTTGGTTTAAATTGATTAATCTCAACCAAAACATCACCTGTCATAATTAGACGCAAACGAACCAGTTAATAAGAAGATAACTTTTTTTGAAAAAAAAGGAGAAGAAGAAGCAATTTGGGAGGGTAGAAGCAAGCACTAATGCTAAAAGACAATTGAAGAAAATATTGGATTGATCTCAAAACTAATATCATAAGCAAGAGAACTAAAGTTTCGAAATATAAGAAAACAGAACATAGAGATATATAGAATTTAATTAGAAAAAAGAAAACATTGGATAACTAAAATTTGTACTCTCAGCAAATTATTCATATAAACAATCACTTCATTCACCAATCCAATTCTTAAAAATACACACGTGATGGAGTTGAATATCCCGACGAAGTGCATTTCAATGCTGATTAGATCAAGAAAAAAAATGGTATACACATATCATCATCTTTTATGTATATCAATTAAAAATATGACATGGAATTTATGAATTAATAGAGTGATATTAAAATTTTAGTTTTTTTAGAAAAATGATTTGAAATCCTTATTTTTTTAATTTTAATTACAATTTTTATGTGAATTAAATATCAATATTTTTCTTTTTTTTTGGTTATTTTACTAATTTTATATCAATCTCCAACTATACGAGTGAAAAGAAAAGAAAAGAGATATTATTTTTAGAAAAATAAGCAAATTGGGAGGCCAGAAGCGAGCATTAGATATATGGCAAAAAATCACTTCATTCAAAGCTCATAGTATATAGCAATCCAATTCTTATGAAAAATACATGCACACACTTAATGAAATTAGATATCTCGGCAAACTGCATTCCAGTGCTGATTAAATAACCTACATCAAGAGAAAAAATGATATATCTATATCATCATCTCTTATGTATAATATTTAAAAATATGAAATAATAAAATTATATTAAAATTTTAGTTTTTCTAGAAAAATGATTCGAAATTCTTATTTTTTTATATTTTAATTACAATTTTTATAGTAATTAAAGATATATTCTTCTATAGTGTTATTTTATCAATATTACATCAATTTCTAACTCTATAGGTGAAAAGAAAAGAAAAAGAATGTAAAGATTATTATTTTATAGAAATAAATACCTCACAGTGATGTTGGCTCCTATTATTTTGGGATCAAAAAATATGGACAGAGGAAATGTGGCGCACTTTATAGAAATCCTCTCCTTCTTGTCCATCTATCACTTTAATCCTTTCTTTCAATGACAAAGGCATTCCCATTAAATCCAATTCTTGGAGAGTAGTAATATACATCAATCCTTCTGGTAGCATTCTTAAACTATCAACACAGACTAACTTCAATTCTCGAAGGCATGGCATTGCACCTTCTTCTATTTCCCACTCCTCCAACTTCATTAAAGAAATCATTCCAAGATAATCAAGTTTAGGAAATCCATTTGCAGAGCACACCATTTTACTCCCAATATATGCTTCATTCAAATAAAGAATCCTCAAATAACATAGCTTTTCTAATACGACCATTGGATCTTGGCTCAGCTCGCAATCAACCAAAGTTAATTTGACAATATTTGATGGAAGAAATTTCAAAACATGACAGTTCGGATGTGTCTCATCTTCTATCCGCCCCCATAATTTCAGTTTGGAGAGGTGATAATATTGAGAAAGGGGTTCAAAGTCTGGGTGTGAGACATGAAAAAAGTTTAAGGAGACTGACCCAAGGCGTTGCAATTTGGTTAGCAAGATTAGGGTAGGCTTCACATATTTTGCTCTGGTAAATACTATTCCTAAACTCTGAATATTAGTCCACCCAAGCACCGCATTATTTTCAACCGCCTTCTCATCCACCTCTATGCACTTCAAAGTTTCAATATTTTTTGAAGTGAACCCTTGCCGCAAACGAAATCCACGTACGGGGAATATCCCATCCACTTTTATTACAATATGCCTTAAACGTTCCAACTTAAACACACCATCTGGAATTACAATGCCAAAACTAGACTTGATGTATAAAGTGTACAAACTCTTCAACCTGCCAATAGATCGCGGCAAAATCATTTTGCCATTGTAGTAGTATAACTTCAAGTATCTCAAATGTTGGAGATTACCAATTTCAGTCGACACATGCCACCAGTTATTGTAGTAGCCCTCTTTTGCAAGAGTCAACACCCTTAAAAATTTGAAGCTTTTGTATTTTGAAATGCATAATTCTACCCGTTCCTCAATCTGAGAAAACAACAAAGAACGTAATTTTGGATGCTCTCCCTTCAAATTAACTTTCGATTCACTACGATGAATAGAAATTCTTCGTAGCATAGATTCTGCCAATGTCACTTCAAGTTCATGCAGTGGTTGTTGAATAATTTCCAAGAACTTCTCCTCTTTTGCTTTCTTCGTGCACAAGTCCCTCAAGAGATCATGCACTCGACATGTCTCCACATTTGTTCCTGTATAGTCTCGCCTGCTAACTTGAACCAAGCTCCTATCTATAAGCTCTTCTAGGAATTTTTCGCCTAAATCCTCCATCAAGAATTCTTCGTTTTCCGGAATGAAACCTTCAGCGATCCATAAACGAATGAGTTCTTTTTTGGGGATCTCCCAATCTTCTGGATAATGACTAAGATACAAAAAGCATGGTTTTAAAGGATAAGGCAAATCATTGTAGCTTGAAACCAAAATTCTGTTCACTGCACCATATTGACGATCTTGGTGTGGGAGCTCATTTAAGTGTCCATGGATGTTTTTATGAACCATCTCCCATTGAGCCACTGACTGTTTTGTTGCCAGCAAGCAACCCAACACAACAATTGCTAAAGGCAAGCCTCTACATTTTTTCACCATCTCTTTTCCAAGCTTCACAAATTCTTCTGAGCAGCATTGAGAACCCATTTTGCTCCGTGGGAATGCTTTCTTACACAAAAGATTCCAACTTTCATCATCTGTAAGAAGTGAGAGCTCCACGGGAGTGCTCCAAGGATCGGCACGTGAAGCCACGTTTTTTATTCGTGTTGTGAACAATATTTTGCTTCCCTTTCTTCCTCGTGGAAAAGCAGGTTTAAGAATATCCCAATCCTCGCTTCTCCAAATATCATCGAGGACCACCAAATACCGCTTTTCTTTCAAAGCATCAAAAAGCGTTCTCCTCAGCTCAATCTCGTCCATTTTCTCAATTTTCTCTCTTTCATCGTTAGAAGGAGAGAGAACTTTCTTCAAGACACTTAGCAAAACTTCCCTCGGCTTACATTGTTGAGAGATAGAAAACCAAGGCAAGAAATCAAAATGGCGTCTCACATCAACATGATTATATACTTTTCTGGCAAGAGTAGTCTTACCGAGGCCCCCCATGCCGACTATGGAAACCACGGCGTGGGGTCTATCTTCTTCAGTCATCAACTTGGTAATGACATCTTTCGTGCTAACCTCCAAGCTAACAACGTCCTCTTCCTCGACATGTGAGTATGTCCTTCTTAACTGTCGCTGCGCGTTGAAAACTTAGCTAGAACCTTCTCCATCACGGGATATCTCATAAGCTGGAAGATTCTTGGAAATGTTTTGGAGCTTGGTCTGGATTGCTTTGACCTGCACCCCGATTTTGTGCAGATGCGAAGGTTTGGTGCAAATGGAGGTGAATCTCTTGACGATTCCTTGAAAGCCTCCTTGATGTGCACGTTCAAGGATGAAGGAGTCGATAACATCTTCAGCATCGTAAGCAAGATCTCTGATTTCGGATACCCGATTACGGAGACGCGTGTCTTGTTCCGCCTTCCCATCAACGTCCTCCAAGAAACACTGCATTCGCTTTAGTTCAGTGTTTAGGCTCTCAACTTCTTCCTTGACATCTTTGAGGAAAATTGCTTCACGGATGAGTAATTCTGAAATTCTTTCAACGGCTAAGGACACAATAGCCTCTGCCATTTCTCTAGCTGATTAAAAAAAAAGTCTGAATTTCTTGTTTTTTTTTTTTTTGTTTTTTGGATGTCAAACAGATTGATAATCAGCCTGCTGTGTGTATTTTCTGATTCCTTTTTTTTTTGTTATTGGTCTATCAAAAGTAAATAATAATTAAAATTGAACAAGAAGAAAGCAAAAGCAGATTCTTCTTTCCTCATTAATTAAATTCTTTGCTTAAAAAAATGGGGATTCTTTTTCTAGCTTTCCCAACTCCTTGATTCCTTGCTTAGCAATGAAATACCCCCAAATGAATTCCCAAAGCTTTACTATTTCTGAAACTGAAGCAACCCTCATACCCCTTCAAATATCTTACAAACCTATGATATTATAATTAGAAATAACTATAAATTAAATTAAAAATAAAATTCGGTTCAATTCTATTCTATTACACCCATTTTTTTAAATTTCTATTTCGTTAACCATTCGAATACTTTAATTTATCTATATTTCCTTTCTCAGGCTCAAATGTTAATCTTCTTTTATATTCCCCGAAAACTTTTAGTTTAAAAAAACCGTGAGGCTGAAAAAAAGGTTCCAAATCTACATCTAATGGTTTCAACCTTATTAAGTATAGCATTAAAATTAAAAATAATTTTAGTTTTTCTAAATTCGAGTCTAATTATGAATAATTAATAAAATTATGAATAACTAATAGATAGTTAATAGATAGGGATAAATACTAGAACTATACATGAACTATGGGTTAATGTGTAATTATATATAAAATTTTGATTTGATCCAATTCTTGTCAAATATTAAAATAATTATTGATATAATATCATTTGTTATTTATAAATTGCATACATAGATAATTATATTTATCTAATATAAAAATAAATTGATATATTTATTTTTTAAATGTATATAATTAAAATAAAATTAAAGTTTCAAGTATACATTTGAACTACAATTAGAGTTTCGAGTGTGTAATTGCATCAAATTAAAGTTCATTAACGTAGAGGACATGTTCATGTCACCATTCAAACTGATAGCTTGGAAGTTGTCAAAAGTATACTCGGTAGCTCTTCTACTGAATCCAACTCAGCTTTGATTAGGCGGACCTATAATATTTTCTCTTAGGAAAATCATTGGATTCTGAGATATATCCCGAGGGAGTATAATTAGGTTGTGGATTGTTTAGCTAAGCAAGTTTTGATAAAAAAAGCTAACTTGCAGGTGTTCGATGTTCCACCCGAAATTATTAGATCCTTTATAGATAGGGATAGGCATACAAGCAGTTTTTATGCTTAAGTTTTTTTTGTAATATGCTAGTTTGTTATTTTCTTCACCAAAAAAAAAAAAAAAATTCATTAACAATTATATATTAAATCAAAATTTATGTATAATTTTGATATTTATCCCTAATAGATAATACGGTAATAATTTGCTGAATTCCAATGAATATAAAATTTCTTATCATTTGAGCCCACTTAGCTCAATGGTTAAAGCATCATGTATAAAAAAAAAACATCTTAGATGCTAATATTAAATTATTTTAATTAATATTTTTTTAATTAAAGTATTTAAAAAATTATTTTTTATTTTTTGGTAAATTTAAACATTTAAGATAAAATTGATATATTAGTTAAACTGATCAAAATTCCATAGCATTGTTTAAATGTTTTCTTTTATTTTCTCAGCGAAAGTCCATTTTATTAAGCATAAAAAAACAATGTTCTAAAACTGTAATAGAAAAACGTAATGAAATCAGCGTCATGCATTGAAGCAAGTAATTTCGTACACCTTGATCCACCGGCAAATTCGGCAACATGTTCATTGACGAGGCACGAGAACGACATGTCAATTGCTCTTTAATTCACGAAAATCATTGGAACAGATATTACAGAACAAAGCTGAACTAATGGAAGAGGTTGAGTCTCTCCGGAAAGAAAATCAGCAGCTTCATCAGTTACTTTGAGCGCCTATTAAACAACATTATCGTGTGAGGTTAGTGAATGCCTCTTCTAATTACCTCGCCGTAATTTTTGTCTCATATTAGAGTAAAACTGCTTATAAGTGAGAGGCTAAGATTTTTATTTTTCAGGACCATGTATATAAATGCTTTTCGTTGATTGAAAATGAAGCATTTAACACTGTTATCTTAGTTTCCCTGAATTTACTACATTTTGATTTGTTAATCTTATCAAAACACTATGCCTTGGTTATTCTAAACATGTAGAGACGTTGTTTTAACACCAACCCATTGGCCAACGATTTCGTTGTACCGAAGGCTTCCAGTTTCTTCAATAATGTATATGTTGTTTTTTCCTTCGAAGCCTCTTGTAACATATTATTTGTTAGACATAATTGAATTGTGAATAAAACTTTTTTATCTAACCTATCTCATTCTGACTGATCCATGTCTATGGGCATCTTCTCTGTAAGTATTCTTTCAAGATCTCTTTGAATCAGTATTGCTAATATACGAACTTACCACATATTGAAAATTTGCGATGTCGTCAAACTTATTAATATCAAACCTTGATGCAATAATCTCCGAATGAGTTAAATGCGAAAATCAAACTAGCTCTGATATCAGTTTATTAGGAATTAACCTCGGTGTATGCAACGAACAAATAAATAAAGTAGAAATCGAAAAGATTGAACACACAAATTTATGAGAAAAAACTCCTTAAAAAGGATAATATTTCTGTTGTATAAAACCTAGAGTAACTAAGACTATTTATAGGCTGAAATTCATAGAATACATGACTACAATATCATTAGGTTAATCAAAGTTTAAGTAGGAAACTAAAACAGAGTTTAACTGAGAGAAGAAATGTAACGACCCATATTTCACGGGCACCGGAAAAGTGAGTTTAGGGCCTCCGTCTTAGGAAAACAAGTCCGTAAATATTTATTAAAAATATTTACGAAGTTAGTTATGGGTTGAATTAGATTTTAATTAGGTAAATTTATTTTTAATTAGAAGTAATTAGTAGAAAGGACTAAATTAAATGAAGCGTAAAAGATTAATTATAAAATAGAGAAAGGATAAATGACTAAATTAGAAATTAAATCAAATTAGTGACATGCGTAAGATAGAGAATAAATACATGTGTTTTTAAATTATTAATACAAATGTATGTTCTATATATATATTTACTTATTTATTAAGTAAAAGATATTTACTTATTATTATTATTATTATTATTATTATTATTAATTGCGATAGTGACAATTGTATGGTGATAAATAACACATGTGTACATGTGTGTATAAACACACATGTATTATTTTTATTTGTTATTATATAGATATTTTATAATTAAATATTAGTTAAGTAAATAAAATGAAATAAAGAATAAATAAAAGAAAAGAAAGGAAAACAAGAAATAGTTACAGAGAAAGTCACGAAAATTGGGGAAAGAAAGAAGAAAAGAAAAAGAAAAAAAAAGAGAAATTAGGGTTTGAAAGCTTTGAAGTTAAATTGGTAAGTCAACTAAGTCCCTTTCTTTGTGATTTTGATGTTTTTGGAGTCTTAGAGTAAAGTACTCTTGAATTTATGTGGAAATATTGAAAGTTGATAGACTTTTGAGTAGGGTTTATGTTGAATAAATGATGAAATTAGGGACCAAATTGATAGAATTGTTAATTAAAATTAATTAAAGGACTACTTTGTGAACTAGCCTATAAGTTTTGAATTTAGGGGTTAAATTGGACGAAATTTGAAATTATGGAAAAATAATGAAAATTTGATGGTTATATTGAAGTTTTGATGGAAATTGAATAAGAAAATGATGTGAATTGTAAAAAGGGAGAAAATGAAAATGGTTAGGACAAATTTGGGATTTAGGTAAAAGTTGCATGAAAAGTTATTATTTTTTATAAAATATGTGTGTTATTAATTAATTGTACGTATGCTAATTTTCGTAGCAAACAAGGAAACCGAGACGTCAAATACGAAGGGAAAGGAAAAAGTGATCGAGGAATAGCTCGAGAAAAATATCGGTTTGTATTATCATAATTCAAGTTATTTCTTATTAAATGTTTAATTTTAATATATGTGTATGGAATTTGAATGAAAGGTAAGTAGTGATATTTGAATTGGATTTGATTGATGAATGTATACATGTGTGAAATTGAATTGTATAATGATTTGTGGTGAATTTGAGATTGTGATTGAATTGTTATTGTGATGGATTTGAATTCGAATGATTACGATCAACTGTAAGTGAAAGTGATATGAATATGTGATTTTGATACCCTATTAACTAGTCGGCCTAGGGTTGATATAGTTGGCATGCCATAGGAAAGGAAGAGTTCAGGGATTCTTCGACCTTGAGTCGATGAGACACTTGGTGTGTCATATTTACTTCAGATAGATTCGATGAGGCGTTGGTCGCCACTTTGCTTCGGCTTAGCTGATGAGACGTTGGTCGTCACTTATTTACTTCGAACTATCCGATGAGGCGTTGGTCGCCATTCTGGTGTGTTGGTTGGATCCGTGTATCCGCCAAAGTCCGAGTCATGTTAATAGGGAAAATAAGTGAAATAATAAAATTAAATGAATTTGATTAATCAAGCTATCAAATAAAATGAGGAAGTGATAGTGTAAGATGAAATGTGAGATGAAACTTGTAAAGAGATTGAAGGCATGAAACCAAGGTTTATGAAATGTTTATATTTGAAATGTGAATTGAATAATTATATGTGGTTGAGAGATGAATCAAAGGTTCATGAGTTAATTGAAATCTCATCGATGATTTATTGGATTTAACATTGGAAATGATATAATGGAAATATGATAGTTTGGTATGAATTTATATGTATGATTTGTATGTATGATTTGCTAATTATCTATGTATGTTATGATATTTTATTGTTGTTATAATTTGAATTATGATAATACCACTGAGTATTTCCAATACTCAGCATACGGTTGTTTTCCGTGCGCAGGTTAGGTAAAGTTGAAGTTCAGTCAAGCATCTGAGTCAATCCCGACCTCAGCTCAATTTTGGTGATGCATCTATCTTTTAGAAATATGGCATGTACTAGGTTTGTTGTTTGTCACTTGTAAATGTTTTATATTTTGAATGTAAATGTGATGCATAATCTTTAAGAGGTAATGAAATGGATGAATGAAAGTTTGCTAAGTTTGAATAGGTTTGATGAATGTTATTTGATCAAGATTTATAAGTAAATGTTTTGGGCATGAATTAGGTGTGTTTAGTATGTGAAAATAGCTTTAAAATGGTCAAAAATCATGTTTTCACACGGCCAAGTCACATGGGTGTATGCCCAGGCAGTGTGGAAAAGTCAGAATCTGCCCATGGGTAGGCCACACGGGCATGTTCTAGGCCACACGGGCGTGTCTCAGGCCACACGGGCATGTGCCCCTATCTTCAAGGAAAAAATTCTATAGTTTTCAGTTTAGTTCCGAATCACTTCTAAAACATATATTGGGCCCCGTAGGCCCATATTAAGGACTTTAAGATGAAATTTGATAAGAATTGATCTGAAATGTAAAGTTTATGATTCGGTTTTGTATAAATGTTAGTGTATAAGTCTGATAATGCCTCGTAGCCCTATTCCGGTGACGGTTTGGGGTTAGGGGGTGTTACAAGAAAGCCAAAAAACTTGAGTAACATGTTGCCACATTGTGATGTGGCGTTTGGTTGTCGGGACGAAGGAGGATCACGTCGTTGGGATGAGGACTTTCTTCTTGTCGTGACGTCGGCTCCTCATCAGGACAAAGAGTTTCTTCTCGTTGCGACGTCACACACTGTTTTGGTCAAAATGCGAGACATATTTCCACATATAACCTTATTTATGTTAATAATAATTAAAAAATATAAAATGAGTAATTCTCATAACATATTTTTTTTGTATTCTCCATGTTCGTTTTATGGTCCACAGTCGGGATTGGTCGCTGCCAGTCCCAAATGAAGTACTCCACTTGTAATGTATAGGTTTGTACATGCGTTCCCTCCTTGAAATATCATTGATTAAACGATTAAAAGTTTCACAATAATTAATGTATGAATCTATTTTTTATACAATATTGGATGAAGATAGGCGTTATAAGGTTTTAACTCGTGTCAAACAGGTGATTTGGTAAAAAATTTAATCATCGGTCCATATAAGTCAATGCATGTACGAATCTATTTTATATATTTTTAAATGAAAATAAGTATTTTTAATAAGTATTTTTTCTTTTGTTTGGTTTAAATTGATTAATCTCAACCAAAACATCACCTGTCATAATTAGATGCAAACCAACCAGTTAATAAGAAGATAACTTTTTTTGAAAAAAAAAGAGAAGAAGAAGCAATTTGGGAGGGTAGAAGCAAGCACTAATGCTAAAAGACAATTGAAAAAAATATTGAATTGATCTCAAAACTAATATCATAAGCAAGAGAACTAAAGTTTCGAAATATAAGAAAACAGAACATAGAGATATATAGAATTTGGAAAAAAGAAAACATTGGATAACTAAAATTTGTACTCTCATCAAATTATTCATATAAACAATCACTTCATTCACCAATCCAATTCTTAAAAACACACTTGATAGAGTTGAATATCCCGACGAAGTGCATTTCAATGCTGATTAGATTACCTACATCAAGAAAAAAAAATGGTATACACATATCATCATCTTTTATGTATATCAATTAAAAATATGCCATGGAATTTATGAATTTTGGTTATTTTATTAAATTTATATCAATCTCCAACTATATGAGTGAAAGGAAAATAAAAAATATATTATTTTACAGAAAAAAAGAAAAAAAAAAACCTCGCGTGATGTTGGCTCCAATTACTTGAGATCAGAAAATGTGGATAGAGGGAATGTGACACACTTTATAGAAATCCTCTCCTTCTCTTCCATCTATCACTTTAATCCTTTCTTTCAATGACGAACTTATATTTGTTAATATCATTTCTTGAAGAGTAGTAATAAACCTCAATCCTTCTGGAAGCATCCCTAAACTATCAACATCGGCCAACTCCAATCTTCGAAGGCACGGCATTGCACCTTTTTCTATTTCCCACTCCTCCAACTCTTCTAGACCAATCATTTGAAGAGAATCAAGTTGAGGAAACCCATTGGCAAAGCACATCATTTTACTCCCGTTATATACTCCTTCCAAATAGAGAATTCTCAAATGGCATAGCTTTTCCAATACACCCATTGGATCCTGGCTCATCCTACACCAAAACAGAGTTAATTTGACGATATTTGGTGGAAGAAATTTCAAAATATGACGGCTCGGATGTGGATCATCTTTTATCCCCCCAGCTAATCTTAGTTTGGAGAGGTGGTGGCACCAAGAAAGAGGTTCTAAGTCTAGATATGATAGGTTTGAATCGTCTAAAACCTCCAAAGACACTGACCCAAGGCGTTTTTGGTTAGCAAGATTAGGATAGGCTTCACATATTCTGTTCTTGTAAATACTATTCCTAAACTCTGAATATTAGTCCACCTAAGCACCACATTATTTTCGAGCGGCTTCTCATCCACCATTATGTACTTCAAAGTTTCAATATTTTTTGAAGTGAACCCTAGCCGCAAACGAAATCCTCTTCCGAACAACGCAATCCTTTTCATTACAATATGCCTTAAACGTTCCAACTTGAACACAACATCTGGAATTACAATGTCAGTATGATACTTGATGTATAAAGTGTATAAACTCTTCAATCTGCCAATAGATTGCAGCAAAATCATTTCGTTCCAGCATTCTAACTTTAAGTATCTCAAATGTAGGAGATCACCGATTTCATTTGACACATGCCACTTTTCGACGTTCCTTTTTAAAAGAGTCAACACCCTTAAAAATTTGAAGCTTTTGCAATTTGAAATGCAAAATTCTACCAGTGTCTCATTTTGAGGCAACAATAAAGAACGTAAATTTGGATGCTCTCCCTTCAAATGAACTTTCCCTTCGCTAGGATGAATAGAAATTATTCGTAGCATAGGTTCGACCAAAGTCACATCAAATTGAGCCGATGATTGTTGAATAATTTCCAATAACTTCTCCTCTCTTGCTTTCTTAATGCACAAGTCCCTCAAGAGATCATTCACTCGACATGTCTTAACATTTGTTCCTGTATAGCCTTACCTGCTAACTTGAACCAAGCTCCTATCTATAAGCTGTTCTAGGAAGTGTTCGCCTACATTCTCCATCGAGATTTCTTTGCTTTCCAGTGATGGTGAAATGAAACCTTCAGCGATCCATAATCTTATGAGTTCGTTTTTTGATATCTCCCAATCTTTTGGATAATGACCAAGATACAGAAAGCATGGTTTTAAAGGATAAGGCAAATCATTGTAGCTTGAAACCAAAATTCTGTTCACTGCACCATTTTGATCTTGGTGTGGGAGCCCTTTTAAGTGTCCATGGATGTTTTCGTAAACCATCTCCCATTGAGCCAATGACTGTTTTGTTGCAAGCAAGCCTCCCAACACAACAATAGCTAAAGGCAGACCTCCACAATTTTTCACCATCTCTTTTCCAAGCTTCTCAAATTCTTCTGAGCAGCATTGAGAACCCATTTTGCTTCGTGGGAATGCTTTCCTACACAAAAGATTCCAGCTTTCATCATCAGTAAGAATTGAGAGCTCAATGGGAGTGTTGCAAGGATCGGCATCAAAAGCCACATTCCTATTGCGTGTTGTGAATAGTATTTTACTTCCCATTCTTCCTCGTGGAAAAGCAGGTTTGAGAATATCCCAATCCTCGCTTCTCCAATATTATCATCGAGGACTACCAAATACCGCTTTTCTTTCAAAGCATCAAAAAGCCTTTTCATCAGCTTACTCTCGTCCAGTTTCTCAATTAGCTTTCTTTCATCTCTAGAAGGAGAGAGAACTTTCATCAAGACACTAAGCAAAACTTCTGTCGGCTTACATTGTTGAGATATATAAAACCAAGCCAAGAAATCAAAATGGCGTCTCACATCAACATGATGATATACTTTTTTAGCAAGAGTAGTCTTACCGGTGCCCCCCATGCCGACTATGGAAACGACGGCGTGGGGTCTATCTTCTTCAGTCATCAACTTGGTCATGACTTCCTTGGTGCTAACCTCCAAGCTAACAACGTCCTCTTCCACGACATGCGAGTATGTCCTTCTTAACTGTTGCTGCAACTTGAAAATTGAGCTAGAGTCTTCTCCACCACCGGGTATCTCATAAGCTGGAAGATTCTTGGAAATGTCTTGGAGCTTGGTCTGGATTGCTTTGACCTGCACCCTGATTTTGTGCAGATGATCAGGTTTAGTGAAAATGGAGGTGAATCTCTTGACAATCCCATGAGAATCTCGTTGATGTGCTGCTTCTAGAATAAAAGAGTCGATGACATGTTCAGCATCGCAAGAAAGATCACGGATTTGCGATACCAGATTATGGAGACGCTCGTCTTGTTCTGGCTTATGGTCAACGTTCTCCAAGAAACACTGCATTCGCTTCAGTTCATACTTTAGGCTCTCAACTTGATCTTTCAAATCTTTGAGGAAAACAGCTTCATGGATGAGTAAATCAGAAATTCTTTCAACAACTAAGGACACAATAGCCCCTGCCATTTCTCCTGCTGGTCGGCAAATAATTGTAGAATATTTGATGTATTAGTGGAGGAAGTATTTCTCTTTATCAGAAGTTTTGAAGAGCTATTTTTGGGGGGTGAGGTTGCTGATTATTTTTCGTTGGGACTTAAATTTTTAAAATAAAATAGCATATGTTCAAAGTAGACGGAAACAGGAAATTTGTAGGAAGCTACCTGCAGTTTAACTAAGGGGAAAGTTTTTTTTTTTTTTTTTTTTGGGTTATTTATGAAATTCAGAATAATAACAAGAAATTCAAAATAGAAAGTTTAATAAATCCTACTTATAATTAAGTTTAATTTTTTTTATAAAAACAAATTATTGTTATGAAATAAATAATAAAGTCAATTTTTTTTTTTTGTAAAAAACGTTATGGGTGACAAAATTCCAAAAGCACAAGCGATTTTCCAAATTGGACGGCATGCAATAAATTTGTAGGAAAGTGACATTAAATAACTGCATTCATGTATTCTTTTATTTTATGGTTTTCCAAAATCAAATAAAGAAAACTTTTGGATACAAAATCAATAAGGTAAAATGGCATGTGAAGAAAAGTTATGATGAGTGGCATTAGTAGGCCAACCCTCAATTTCATTTCTTCCTAATAACAGTCATTGCTCATAATTGATAGGATAAGACCAAAAGAAAAAAAATTATTATTATTTGGGTAATTTACACTCAAGATCATTGAACTATTAATAAATTTATATTTTCGTCATTTAATTTTTAAAAATTTCAAAATAGTCATTGAACTATTCAATTGTTTTCATTTAAGTCATTGGATTATTAAATTTTTTTTTTAAAGTCTGGCTAGCGAGGTTCAAGTGACAATTCGATGAACAGTATGATGGATCAATACTTATTGACAAGTGGAAAAACATATATTAGATCAAGACAATCTAATAGTTGGTGTCGAAGAACAGAGAAGAAAACTATTTAGATTTTGGTTCATAGATACATGACGTTTAAATTTATTTCATGAAAAAAAAACTTAAACTATAGAAAAGCAGAGGTAGAAGAGTTTTTTATTAGTGCAAGGGATGCAAACAATGAAGACCATATAGCCCGATGACTTAAATAAAAATTTCGAATACTTTAGTGATCATTTTGTAACTTTTTTAAATTAATTGACCAAAGCATTAACTTACTAATAGATTAATGAATTTGGGTGTAATTTACTTCAATTATTTAATATTATTTTTACTGTGTTTTTTAAACCTAATACACTTATTTAGATATAAACAAATTACCGTATTTTAATGAAGGAATGTGGCATATTTTATAGAAATCTTCTCCTTCTCTTTCATTTATCTATTAGATTCTTTCTACCAGTGATTTTCTCATTAGTTTTAATTTCAATTTTTGGAGAGTAGTAATGTATCTCAACCTTTCTTGAATCATCTCCAATTTTGAAAATGAAACTCAAATATAAACTTGAAGACGTGGTATTGCACCTTCTTCTATCTCTCACTCCTCTAACTCTTTTAGGTCGCATATATGAAGAAAATCAAATTGAGGAAATTCATTGGAAAAACAAGTCATTTTAGTCCACTTCATCCTGTAAGCTAAGAATCCTCAAACAAAGTAGCTTTTCTAATGCACTCATAAGATTTAGTTTCATGCAATTATTGCTTAATTAGCTATTAAAATTATAATTTAAATTTGACATTATTATAAAAAATGACTTTATTTTTATTTAAAAAATGTGCTAATTTTATTAATATATTAGTTGAATAGAATTTTAATAATTTTAACTATCACTTAATTATTATTATTATTATAATTATAATTATATATCAATTAAAATTTAATTTTAGCTTTATAAAAATTATTCCGTAATTACGTATATTTTAATCAAATAGCATTAAAGAAAATGCCCTTGTAAAAAATTAGAGATCATTAGTAATAATAACTTAAAAATATATAAAAAAGAATGGAACATTAAAGTAATAATTCTTCAAAAAGGAAATATCAAATCATATTCAAACAATAATAACATCGAAGAAAAATAGAATATTATTTTTTGATGATAAAATAATAAAATATTATAATTTTTTTAACAAGAATTTAAATCATTTATACTATGTGAAGTAAACAATTTTAAATTTATTTCCTATTTATCCATTATTTTTTTTTTGTTACAGATAAAAAATGTCTAAGATTTCAAACTGATCGGTGAGTATTAGTGGAGGAATAGTTGATGTATTAGTGGTGGAATATTAAACTATTAGTGGGGAATATTAATAGTTTATGTATTAGTGGGGAAATATTGGAGTAGGGGGCTAGGCTAGGGCTACAAAAATTCGTCTTTGCTTTCTTAAAGCTTGGTCCAAGTTTGACCCAAAATTTTAAAAATAATTTATAGGTTAATCGCTTTAAAAATTAGTGTAATAGTAAATTTAACTCTTAATATTTATATATTATATTAGTTTAGTTTTTATTTTTTTAAATAATATTTTATTATATTTTTTTGTAGTTTTGTTTTTATTTGTGATATCGAGGGTTAATTTTAAAATAATGATACAAGATTAACATTATTATGTAAGATTTTTGGGCATTTCTATTTTTTATATATTTTTAATCAAATGTAGCTAATAAATTTATTTTTTAGGTGAAAGGGTCACAAAAAAAATACAAAATTATATAAGAGATCAAACTACACAATGTATAAATATTGTGAGATCATTTTTTTAGAATCAAGTCTAAATTGATTCAATGTATACATTTTGAGGGTTAAATATGCTATTATGTCAATTTTAAATGTTGTTGTCATTAGCTAATTTGTGCGCAGAAAAGGCAAAATTGAACAGTTGAGTGATAAATTTATAGCTTTTCATAGTTGGACAATCAAAAAAGAAATTTAATAATAATTGAGTGACTACTAGTGCTATTTACCTTAGTTTACTAATAATTAGGTATCTTTTATATTTAATTGAAACAAAATATTTTTTATTTAATGAACACTAATCGAAATTAGGTAAAAGGAAAGCAATGTTCAATTAACATTGAAGTTTACTAGTTAACACAACACCATTAACTTAAAAAAAGTAGGCGGGCCGAAACTGAGAGAGCTGCAACAATATACGCTTTGTGAATTTACATTAAAGATTAAACAAACCACTTGAATTGATATATGGTTAATTAATCACCTGCCATAGATATGCAAAGGATCCAATTTTAAACTGCAAGATGATAACACGACCTCCTTTATGATGAAATTGGGCTATAATATTGTTGGCGATTCTAAGGCCCTTTTGGTCATGGTTCTAAGGAACAAATATGGAATATCTAGCGGTTTACTAAAATCTTATCGTGGAGTAGATGCTCTTTTTTAATGGATAGCTCTCACTAAAGCTTGGCCATTTATTCGAGAAATTTGATTTGGTCAGTAGGAGATAGCACAAGTATTAGGTGCTAGCGTAATCCATGGGTTTCGAGAGTAGGTTGTTGGCTAAGACCGTTCCTCACTGGATATGGAATGTCATCTAAGGGACATGGTAAATGAGAATGGCGAATGGAACCTTGACATTTTCCAATTATGGCTCATTGAGGAGGTGATTTGAAAGATTGTTGGGATTCCCCCGCCATATACGACTATAGGGGTTGATAAAATTATTTAGGGAGGTACCTGATCAGGTAGCTTTTCCCTTAAAAATGCTTATGAGAAGCTTCGAGAAGGGTCGCAGAATCTGAAAGAGCTAATGTGGCACATTCCGTGGAAGTTCCAAGGACCCTAAGGGGTTCAACTCTTTCTTTGGCTTGCTTTTAACCAACATCTGCTTACCAAGGTTGAATTAGCTCGGAGAGGAATAGGTTATGATCCAGTATGTGGGGTTTGTAGCCAGGATTCTGAGGATGTACTTCATGCTATTAGAGATTGCAAGGCTGCGAGGAATGTTTGGGACCACTTAATTCCGATGGAATAGTTTCCTAGATTTTACGTAGGAAATCTACATGAGTGGCTTGTTCTAAATTTGCAAAATCAGCATAATAGGTGTTTGGGAGATGTTGACTGGCAATGTCTATTTGGGATCATCGTTTGACGCTTGTGGATCTTTTAATTTTTCAAGGTACTTCATAAAGCGATAGTAAAACTATCAAGGTGTCGTATAGCTGGGCAAAGCAATACGTTTCTACTAAAAGGGACAAAACAAATGACTCACAAGGTAAATTCTTGTCTCTATTTTTAAATAATAACTATGTCCTTTTGAGTACAGATGGTTCCATTCTAGAGGAAGCTGGATTCACGGCAGCAGGGAGAATAATATGTGATCGAGGCAGAGTTTGGATTGTTGGATACAATAAATATTTGGGGAACTGTTCTTTTTTTTACGCTGAGTCGTGGGGTATTATGGAAGGTCTATCTTTGACTGTGAAGCGAGGATATGACAGTGTAGTGATTCAATCTGACTATTTTAAAGCAGTTATAGCTATTTAGAAGGGATCTACTGAAGGGTCCAACTCTGCTTTGGTTCGAAGAATTCATCAAATACTGTCGTAGTTTAAACAATGGGACATTAGACACATTTTTAGAGAGGAAAATCAGGAAGCTGACCATTTGATCAAATTGGTCCAACATAGAGATTATGGGTTAGGTCTGTTTGAGACCTCTCCGTTAGAGGGGATGGTCTAGTTTTTGTAATTTGTTTTTAATTCTACTCTTTCACCTAAAAAAATTGTATGAAAAAATGGTTAAATATAAAATTATTACTCAAACTTATCCACTTCTCCCAAATTGATACTTATGGTTTCTTTTGTCTCATATTAGTACGTGAGACTAATAGCATTAATTTTTTTGCTGATGTGGCAGCGCTAGCCAATCGCACGCTGCCATGTGGCATCTTCTTATGCCTTCTTTTCTTTTCTTTTTTATTTTCCCTCAAATTCCTTTTTTCTTTTATTTTCTTATCTTCCTTTTTCTTTTTATGGGCATGGTTCTACAATCTTTCTGCTTTCTTTCTTCCCCCGTCAAAAACTTCCTCCCGCCTACGCAAAACCAAATTACCCCATGCCCCATCTCCATCTGATCTCCAAGAAAAAGAAATTAGTGACAAATCAAAACCCGATGTAAAAAAGAGCCACAACCAGAAGAAGCACGAGGCTCGTCGCACCGTCCGTTGGGGCATGGACCTCACTTCCTTCTCAACCCCTCAAATCAAATGTATCCCTAGGTGCAATGCAACCTAAAAACATATATTTATTAAAAATGTTTTTAAACATTTCAAATCAAATGGTATAATACTAAAAGCTAACATCTTTTTTTATTTTAATTTCTTTTGCGACATGGATGTTTAGAGTGTCTTCTATCGAACAATATGTTTTCGATGCTTTAATGATAGTTAAGGTACTTAAGGAAGTGCAAGTGTCATAATTCTAAAATTTCTTAATAGTGTGTTGGAAAATATGTTATTGTAGACAAGGTGTTTTTGTTTTGGTTGCAGAGACTAGGGCTTAATGTTCAAGATGAAAAGCGAAGGCAATTCAATTATATTCTCTTGCTATTTGTGCTTTTTTTTTTTACACGCAACAATCATAGGAGTTTGTTAACATTGCAAATAGATGGTTTGATAGGTTGATCAGGAAGGATATTGAAATTACTAATGAAGTATTTATGCCTTTCTCCACACCCTTAACCTAAGCCCCATTACATCCTCTTAAAGACCTTTTGATTTGTGTATCATAACATTTTATAGTGGTGGAGATTTGATTGTCATGCAAGTATATGGTAATGACCTCTCTTGTTTGACTTTTGAGTGCTTATCCTTGAACCTTAAACACTTTGAGTGATTTGAGTGAATCTTTAGTGAGGATGTCGACTCTTGTTGATTTTGAATTAAAGGTAATTACTTAGACAATGGGAAATACCTATGTTTTTGTGCTTTAAAAATTTTCGACTTGGATTGTTTGGAACTTTAGTGCCCTTTTAGTTGAATCGCCAATGCATGATTATTTGTGAATTATTTTGAGACATTATTGATGAAAATTATAAATTGAGAAAGATTAATTTTAATGAGAGTTGAGGATTTTGCTTGAGGACAAGCAAATGCCTAAGTGTGGTGATATTTGATAAGCTATAAAAGCAACATATTTTAATCACATTCTTAATGCGTATTTGGATGATTAATTATGCAAATTAGTGAATTTGACTCTCCTAATCCTTTAAATTCATGATTTTATACTTTAGAGAGCATTTAGGAGCGATATAAGCGAAAAACGAGATAAAATCGGACAAAAAGAGCTCTTTTTAGGAACTACACGGGCTGGCCACACGCCCATGTGCCAGTCCGTGTCCATTTCGCACCCTACTTTCAAAATACATGGAAAACTCAATTTTTAGGTTTTCTGAGCATTCTAAAGTTTATAAATACCCATTAGAAGAAGACATAAAGAGGCCATTAAAGAAGATCGAAGAAAACACTCGAAGAACGCCATCAGAATCAACTCGGAAGTGGATTTCTATCAAGATCAAAGATCTCCCTTTAATTTCTTTCGAAGTTTTATTGAGTTTCTTTATGTCTTGTGGTTATTCTGACTTTGAGATGTTTCTATTATTTGATTACCTAGATACCTAGGGAAGATGAAACCTATGATGAATATTATTATTTGATTTCTGATTTACATGATAAATACTTGATTCTTGTTCTCAATTATGTGTGCTAATTTCTTGTTTTAATATTTTCAGGATATTAATTCATGTTTAATGTGCTTAACCTAGTGGAGCAAAAGTCCCTGTTTAAGAGTAGATCCAGCATAATTGAGTTGAGTTGCATGCAATCCTAGAAATAAGACGACATAAATCTACCAGATTAGAGTTAAATCTAATAGGGGAATCCATAGATCGAGTTAATGCGACGATAAGGGTTTTAATTAGAAAGAGATTTCAATTAATCAATCTAGAGTTAGTTGTTCTTAGTCTCGAAAGAGATATTAGCATAATTTAAGGATTTCTACGGATCAAGTCACAAGTGAATAAATTGTTTAATTCAGATTCATAATAATAGGTGAAGTCTAGGTGGATTCTTTCCTGGGTATTGTCTATCTCATTGGTTAATATTTGATTATTTCTTTGATTCATTCTTTTTTGTGTTCTTAGTTAAAATAGTTTAGTAATTTTAGATTAAAACACAATCACTCCAATTTGTCGGCTAAATAATAACAAAACAGTAATTACTAGTACTTTTAGTCCTCGTGGATACGATCTTCGCACTCACCATAGCTATATTACTAGTGGTAATCGAGGAGGTCCCTACATGAGTGATAGGGATAGAAGTCCCATTGCCCATCAAGAGTTGACTTGTACCTGTATACTCAGTATGATGACTAAGTGAAGAGAGATCTTTGGTAACATGATTTGTGACTCCAAAGTTGGGGTACCACATTTAATCATCACAGCTGGTTGAAGATCTCAATGGTTGACCACTACCTCCTTGAAAGCTAGGAAATTTATTACAATAGTGATGCACCCCATAGTTAGATGCGCTCTGTCTTGGATTGAAAAGATGATAATGATTTACTGACATCAACCTATCGTCATTAGAGATACCTGTAAAATTCTCATCAAATCGATAATAACACTTTTGAACAACATGTCCCAACTTTACCACATAACTGCCATTGGGGTTGATTATGTGAAAACCAGCCCCCACATCCTCTACCATGATGGAAACCTCTACTTTGTTGAAAACCACCTCTATACGATTGTTTACTCCATTGATAGTACCTGTCAGACCCTTTTTCCTGATCACCACCTTCATGAACTTGTTTACTAGCCAAGTTTGCATGTATTGGAACACTAGTCAAGAACTCAAGTTGTCTTGCTTTGCAATCAAAAAGTAGTTCTGTCAAAAGATCAAGGGACACACAAGTAGCTGAAGCTACTACCCGTATAGACTCATATTCGACCGAAAGGCCCTCAAGAATTGTACTAACATGTTCTTGTTTAGAAATTGAACTCCCTGCCACAATCAACATATCACTCATCGACTTGATCTTGGACAAATATTCTTTAACAGATAAGTGGTCCTTCTTCTGATAATACAACGCATGTCACATACTGAAGAGTTTAACAGTAGATTTAGTTGCAAACATCTTTTCAATGGCTACCCATACATCATAGCTGGTACGAGCACTAGTAAGATAGATCAGGACCTCATCACCAATAGTCTTCAATAGAAAGCTGAACTTACTACATAAAGTTCCCTAAATTTACTACATTTTGATTTGTGTAACCTTATTAAAACAAGTCTTCAATAGAAAGTTGAGTCCCTACTTTCTTCTTATTGTTTATAGGAAGAAGAAATTATGTGAATTCAACTTTCTCAAACACACAAACTTTTGTGAATTTAGATTGGGTGGTGTTAGTTCATAAAATGATTGATTACCTTTGGTAATATTGTTACCGGACAATTAGTACATTATTAAACATGTTACAATACCATGTTTGGTTCAAGGTAGAAGTTAAAATAATTATAGACTCAGATATTTAATTATCGATTTGCTTTTAGTAAATAGTAAATGATTAAAAAATATATAATACTTTATCATGTTTTTTATTAAAAAAATTTATGAAATGACTAATATCATTGATTAAACGGTTAAAAGTTATACAATAATTAATGTTTGACTTTTTTTATACAATACTGGGGTGAGAATAGGCGTCATATAGTTTGAACTCGTGTCAAACATGTATCTAATAAAAAATTTAACCATCGTTCTATATAACAAGAGAATATAAATCTGTTTTATACATTATTAAATGAAAAAAAGGTATTAATAATAAGTAATTTTTGTTATAAGAGATCTTAAATATTTTTTGTTATATCATATAAAAGTATATATGTTTGTATCATCTAATTTTTTTAATTTAAATAGAGAGGGCAGAAGCAGTGCTAAAAGACAATTGAAGAAAATATTGAATTCATCTCAAAACTAATATTGTAAACATGAGAACTAAAGTCTCGAAATATAAGAGAAAAAACATAGAAATATATTGAATTTAGAAGGAAAAAAAAAACAATGGATAATTAATCATTCTTCATCAATCAAAATCTATATTCTAATCAAATTAATAATAAACAATTAATCACTTCATTCATATTATATAGCAATCCAATTTTAAAACCACACTTGATGGAGCTTGGCGAACTGTATTCCAGAGCTGATTAGATTACCTGCATCATATATATTATCATCTCTTATGTGTACTAATTAAAAATATGAAATGAAAATTATGAATTAATAAAATAATATTAAAATTTTAGTTTTTCTAGAAAAATATTTGAAATCCTTATTTTTTATATTTTAATAATAATTTTTATGTTAATTTTTATGAAATAATATTTTTTTTATATTTTTTATATTTTAATAATAAAATGGTATCTTTTCTGTTATTTTACCAATTTTATATCAATCTCTAATTATATGGGTGAAAGAAAAATAAAAAGAATAGAGAGATTATTATTGTATAGAAATAAATACCTCACGGGAAAAGGCGTGTAAATACTTGGATAGAGGGAATATGGCGCACTTTATAGAAATCTTCTCCTTCTCTTCCATCTATCCCTTTAATCTTATTTTTAAATGATGAATCCACTCCTACTATTAACAGTTCTTGAAGAGTAGTAATATACCTCAATCCTTCTGGAAGCATTCCTAAACTTTCAATATTGGCCAACTCTAATCTTCGAAGGCATGGCATTGTGCTTTTTTCTATTTCCCACTCCTTCAATTTAAATAGATGATGCATTTTAAGAAAATCAAGTTGAGGAAACCTAATCATTTTTCTCCCCAAATATTGTAAATTAAGAATTCTCAAACATGGCAGCTTTGCCAACACACCCATCGGATCATTAGTCATATGAGAGAACTGTAAAGTTAACTTGACAATACTTGGTGGAAGAAATTTCAAAGCATGATGGCTCTGATGTGGATATTCCTTTATGGGCCCTCTTACTTTAATTTGGAGAGGCGACGACACTGTAAAAGAGATTCCAAGTCTAGATATATAAATGAGCTTGATTGTCTATAGAAAATTTTACACAAAGTCATGGACAATGACTTAAGACAATCCAATTTGATCGCCAATAGTAAGATAGGCTTAACATCTTTTGATTTCTTAAATATTATTCCTAAACACTGAATATGAGTCAACCTAAGCACCTCATTATTTTCAATCAACTTCTTGTCCACCCACATGTACTTCAAAGTTTCAATATTTTTTTGAAGAAAAGTTTCGCCACCAATGAAAATATCTTTCGATCTCAGAATACTCATCCCCTTTCGTCACAAATTGCCTTAAGCGTTCCAACTCGAATACAACATTTGGAACTACAAAGTGAAAAAGGCATCGGAGGTACAAAGTGTGTAAATTCTTCAACTTTCCAATAGCCCTTGGCAAGATTATTTTCATTATGCATCTTAACCTCAAATACCTCAAATGATGGAGATTACCAATTTCACTTGACACATGCCACTCCTCAACCCCTCTAGTAAGTTTCAACACTCTTAAAAGTTTAAAGTTATTGAAATTTGAAATATGGACATTTAGCAATACCTTTTCTTGATTCATCAGCAGCAAAGAACGTAATTTTGGATGCTTTCCTTTTAAATGGAAGCCCCTTTCGCCAGGATGTATAGCAATTCTTCGTGGCATAGATGCTACCAAGGTCACATCAAGAGAATTTTCAGATTTTTGAATAAATTTTAAGAAATTCTCCTCTTCTGCTTTCTCCATGCACAATTCTCTGAAGAGATCATGTATTCGACATGTTTTCACTTTTGTCCCTGTAGAGTCTCGTCTCCAAACTTGAACCAAGCTTCTATCTATAAGCTCTTCTAGGAATTGTTCGCCTACATCCTCCATCAAGATTTCTTCGCTTCCCAATAATGGTGAAATGAAACCTTCAGCGATCCACAATTGAATGAGTTCTATCTTCTGGATAATGAGCAAGATACAGAAAGCATGGTTTTAAATGATAAGGCAAATCATTGTAGCTTAAAACCAAAATCCTGTTCACCGCACCATATTGATGATCATGTTGTTGGAGCCCTTTTAAGTGTCCATGGAAAAGGTTTTTGTGAACCGTCTCCCATTGATCCAATGATTGTTTTCTTGCTAGCAAGCTTCCCAAGACAACAATTGCTAAAGGTAGACCTCCACATTTTTTCACCATCTCTCTTCCGAATTTCTCAAATTCTTCTGAGCAGCATTGAGAACCCATTTTGCTCCGTGGGAATGCTTTCCTACACAAAAGATTCCAACTTTCATCATCTGCAAGAAATGAGAGCTCCATGGGAGTGTTGCAAGGATCGGCGTATAAAGCCACATTCCTGTTGTGTGTTGTGATCAATATTTTGCTTCCCTTTCCTCCTCGTGGAAAAGCGGGTTTAAGAATATCCCAATCATCGCTTCCCCAAATATCATCGAGGACAATCAAATACCGCTTTTCTTTCAAAGCATCAAAAAGCCTTTTCATCAGCTCACTCTCTTCCAGTTTCTCAAATAGCTCTCTTTCATCTTTAGAAGGAGAGAGAATTTTCATCAAGACAGTAAGCAAAACTTCTCTCGGCTTACATTGTTGAGATATATAAACCCAAGCCATGTAATCAAAATGGCGTCTCACATCAACATGATTATATACTTTTCTGGCAAGAGTAGTCTTACCAATGCCCCCCATGCCGACTATCGAAACGACGGCATGGAGTCTATCTTCTTCAGTCATCAACTTGGTCATGAAATCCTTCGTGCTAACCTCCAAGCTAACAACGTCCTCTTCCTCGACATGTGAGTATGTCCTTCTTAACCGTTGCTGCAAAATTGAGCTAGAGCCTTCTCCATCACGGGATATCTCATAAGCTGGAAGATTCTTGGAAATGTTTTGGAGCTTGGTCTGGATTGCTTTGACCTGCACCCCTATTTTGTGCAGATGCGAAGGTTTGGTGCAAATGGAGGTGATTCTCTTGACGATTCCTTGAAAGCCTCCTTGATGTGCACGTTCAAGGATGAAGGAGTCGATAGCATCTTCAGCATCGTAAGCAAGATCTCTGATTTCCGACACCCGATTCTGGAAACGCGCATCTTGTTCAAGCTTGCGATCCGCGTCCTTCAAGAAACACTGCATTCGCTTAAGTTCAGCGTTTAGGCTCTCAACTTGATCTTTCACATCTTTGAGGAAAACAGCTTCATGGATGAGTAAATCAGAAATTCTTTCAACAGCTAAGGACACAATAGCCTCTGCCATTTCTCCTGCTGGTTCAGAACAGATTCCACCAAACAGATCGGCAAGTATTAGTAGAATATTTTATGTATAAGTGGAGAAGTATTTCTTTTTTATCAGAAGTTTTGAAGAGCTGTTTTCGGGGGTGAGGTTGGTAATTATTTTTCTTTGGACAGCAAAATAGCTGAACTTATTATTATTATTATTATTATTATTATTATTATTATTATGGAACTTAAATTTTTTAAATAAAATAACATATATTAGTGGAGAAACACGTGTTTAGTGAAATAGGAAATTTGGGGAAAGATTTTTTGTTATTAATGAAATTAAGAATAATAACAAGAAATTAAAAACAGAAAGTTCAATAAATCCAACTTATAATCAGGATTAAAAAAATGTTATAAACAAATTATAGTTATGAAATAAATAATAAGGACAGTAAATAATAATAATAATAATAATAATAATAATAATAATAATAATAGAAGAGTAAAAGCAAATAAGGAATGAGAGCAAAAAAAAAAAATTTATATTTATAGACATTAAAAATATATAATAAATCAAATTTATTTTCATATCATTCATAATAATTATAAAATAACTTCTTCCAAATAAAAATAAAAACTCGCTTTTATTTTTTCTTTTTGTAAGAAAGAAAACGTTATGTGTACCCAAAATTCCAAAAGCGCAAGAGATTTTCCACATTGAAACCAAAAGCTGTTTTCAATTTCTACATTGGATGCCATACAAAATAGATAAAGTAAAATGGCATGCGAAGAAAAGGTAAGCTAAAGTTATGATCACTCAAAAAATAACTTTATATGGAATAATTAATATTATTGATTAAACAGTTAAAAATTTCAAAATAAAAAATAATTAATGTATGATTTTTTTTTTATATAATATTAAGTAAGGATAGGCGTCATATAATTTAAATTCGTGTCATCAAGAAATTTCACAATATTTGATGGAAGAAATTTCACAATATTTGGTAGAAAAAATTCTAAAACGTGATGGCTTAGATGTAGACTATCTTCTATCCCTATTAATCTCAAGAGAGATGATGACATTGAGAAAGGGGTTCTAAGTCTAGATATGATAGGTATGGAAGGTGTAAAAACTCCACGGACAATGACTCAAGGCGTTGCAATTTGGATAGCAAGATTAGGATAGGCTTCACATATTTTATTCTTGTAAATACTATTCCTAAACTTTGAATATTAGTCAACTTAAGCACCACATTGCCACCACCATGTACTTCAAAGTTTCAATACTTTTTGAAATGAACCCTGGCCACAAAGGAATTCCTCTTCCGATCCACTTAGTCGCTTTTATTACAATATGCTTTAAATTTTTTAACTTGAACATAACATTTAGATTTACGATGTGAAAATTAAATTTGATGTATAAAGTGTACAAACTCTTCAACTTATCAACAGATGACGGCAAAATTATTTTATTCCAACATTCTAACTTCAAGTATCTCAAGTATAGGAGATTACCGATTTTAACTAACACATGCCACTTTTTTAAACACCCTTAAAAATTTGAAGCTTTTGCATTTCGAAATGCACAAATCTTGCAATGTTTCATTTTGAGGCAACAACAAATAACGTAATTTTGGATGCTCTCCCTTCAAATGAACTTTCCTTTCACTAGGATGAATAGAAATTCTTCGTAGCATAGGTTCTGCCAATGTCACATCCAATTCAACCGACGGTTGTTGAATAATTTCCAAGAACTTCTCCTCTTTTGCTTTCTTCGTGCACAAGCCCCTCAACAGATCATGCACTCGACATGTCTTAACATTTGTTCCTATATAGCTTTGCCTGATAACTTGAACCAAGCTCCTATCTATAAGCTCTTCTAGAAATTGTTAGCCTACATCCTCCATCAAGATTTCTTTGCTTTCCAATGATGGTGAAATGAAACCTTCAGCTATCCATAATCGAAAGAGTTCATCTTTTGATATCTCCCAATCTTCTGGATAATGACCAAGATACAAAACGCATGGTTTTAAATGATAAGGCAAGTCATTGTAGCTTGAAACCAAAATTCTCTTCACTGGACCATATTGATGATCTTGGTGTGGGAGCCCTTTTAAGTGTCAGTGGATATTTTTGTAACACCCTTAACCAAATTGTAAATATTTTTAATAAATATTTACGAATCCGATTTATGAAAATAGAGTCTTGAAAATACATTTTTTCAACACTCGTGACTATCGGGTCGTTACAATTTTTGTGAACCATCTCCCATTAAACCAATGACAGTTTTGTTGCTAGCAAGCTTCCGAACACAACAATTGCTAAAGGCAGACCTCCAAATTTTTTCACCGTCTCTTTTCCAAGCTTCTCAAATTCTTGTGAGCAGCATTAAGAACCCATTTTGCTCCGTGGGAATGCTTTCCTACACAAAAGGTTCCAACTTTCATCATCTGTAAAGTGAGAGCTCCATGGGAGCGTTGCAAGGATCGGCATGTAAAGCTACATTCCTGTTGCATGTTGTGAACAATATTTTGCTTCCCTTTCTTCCTCGTGGAAAACCAGGTTTAAGAATACCCGAATCCTCTCTTCTCCAGAATATCCCAATCCAGGTTTAAGAATACGCATTATTAGATATTTAATTATCGGTTTGTTCTTAGTAAATAGTAAATGAGTAAAAAGTATTTAATATTTCACGGTAATTTTGATTAAAAAAATTTATGAAATGATTAATATCATTGATTAAACGGTTAAAAGTTTCAAAATGATTAATGTATGACTCTTTTTATATAATATTCCGGTGAGGATGAACGTCATATAATTTGAACTCGTATCAAACGAGTACCTAATAAAAAAAACATAGAAATATATAGAATCTAAAAAAAACATTCCATAATTAATCATTCTTCATTAATGAAAATCTATACTCTAATCAAATTATTGATAAACATCACTTTATTCAAGTTCATGTTATATAGCAATCCAATTTAAAAACACATACACTTGATGGGGTTGAATATCTCAGTGAAGTGTAATTACCTGCATCAACAAGAAAATGGTATAAACATATCATTATCTCTTATGTATACTAATTAAAAATATGAAATGAAAATTATGGTAAATGATATTAAAAATTTAGTTTTTCTAGAAAAATATTCGAAATCCTTATTTTTTTATATTTTAATTACAATTTTTATGTTAATTAAAGATGTGTATTTTTTTTTTGTTATTTTACTAAATTTATATCAATATCTAACTATATGGGTGAAAGAAAAAAAAAAGAATGGAAAGATTATTATTTTACATAAATAAATACCTCAAATGATGTTGAATCCAGTAACTTTACAAAGTCGATGAAGGGAATGTGGCACACTTTATAAAAATCCTCTCCTTCTCTTCCATCTATCACTTTAATCCTTTCTTCCAATGATGAACTCAATCCTACTAATGACATTTCTTGGAGAATAGTAATATACTTTAATCCTTCTGGAAACATGCTTAAACTATTAACATTAACTAATTCCAATCTTCGAAGACATGGCATTGCGCCTTCTTCTATTTCCCACTCTTCCAACTTTATTAGATTCCCTATCTGAAGAAAATCAAGTTGAGGAAACCCATTCGCAGAGCAAATCATTTTTCTCCCATTATATGCTTCAGACAAATAGAGAATCCTTAAATGACATAGCTTTTCCAATACTCCCATTGGATCCTGGCTCATATTACAAGAATCCAAAGTTAGTTTGACAATATTTGGTGGAAGAAATTTCAAAACATGATGGCTCGAATTTGGAACTTCTTCTATTGCCCCCATTAATCTCAGTTTGGAGAGGTGATAACACTGAGAAAGGGGTTCTAAGTCTAGATATGATAAGATTGAATTGTCTAAAATATCAAAGGACAATGACCGAAGGCGTTGCAATTTAGTTAGCAAGATTAGGATAGGCTTCACATATTCTGATCTTGTAAATACTAATCCTAAACTCTGAATATTAGTCAACTTAAGCACCACATTATTTTCAATCAGCCTCTCATCCACCTCTATGTACTTCAAAGTTTCAATATTTTTTGAAGTGAACCCTAGCCGCCAAGGAAATCCTCTTTCGCACCACCTAGTCCTTTTTAATATAATATGCCTTAAACGCTCTAACTTGAACACAACATATGGAATTACAATGTGAGTTTCATACTTGATGTATAAAGTGTATAAACTCTTTAACCTGCCAATAGATTGCGGCAAAATCATTTTTCCATAGCATCCTAATTTCAAGTATCTCAAATGTTGGAGATTACCAATTTCAACCGACACATGCCACTTTATGACATTCCTTCTTAGAAGAGTCAACACCCTTAAAAATTTGAAGCTTTTGCATTTTGAAATGAAGAATTCTATCAATTCAACGTTTTGAGGCAACAACAAAGAACGTAATTTTGGGTGCTCTCCATTCAAATGAACTTTCCTTTCACTAGAATGAATAGAAATTCTTCGTAGCATAGGTTTTGCCAGTGTCACATCAAATTCAGCCGATGATTGTTGAATAATTTCCAAGAACTTCTCCTCTTTTGCTTTCTTCGTGCACAAGTCCCTCAAGAGATCATGTATTCGACATGTTTTCACTTTTGTCCCTGTATAGTCTCGCCTCCAAACTTGAACCAAGCTCCTATCTATAAGCTCTTCTAGGAATTGTTCGCCTACATCCTCCATCAAGATTTCTTTGCTTTCTAATGATGGTGAAATGAATCCTTCAGCGATCCATAGTTGAATGAGTTCACTTTTCGATATCTCCCAATCTTCTGGATAATGACCAAGATACAGAAAGCATGGTTTTAAATGATAAGGCAAATCATTGTAGCTTGAAACCAAAATTCTGTTCACTGCACCATATTGATGATCTTGGTGTGGGAGCCCTTTTAGGTGTCCATGGATGTTTTTGTGAACCATCTCCCATTGAGCCAAGGACTGTTTTGTTGCTAGCAAGCCTCCCAACACAACAATTGCTAAAGGCAGACCTCCACATTTTTTCACCATCTCCTTTCCAAGCTTCTCAAATTCTTCTGAGCAGCATTGAGAACCCATTTTGCTCCGTGGGAATGCTTTCCTACACAAAAGATTCCAACTTTCGTCATTTGTAAGAAGTGAGAGCTCCATGGGAGTGTTGCAAGGATCGGCATGTAAAGCCACATTCCTGTTGCGTGTTGTGAACAATATTTTGCTTCCCTTTCTTCCTCGTGGAAAAGCAGGTTTAAGAATATCCCAATCCTCGCTTCGCCAGATATCATCGAGGACTACCAAGTACCGCTTTTCTTTCAAAGCATCAAAAAGCCTTTTCCACATCTCATTCTCGTTCAGTTTCTCAATTAACTCTCTTTCATCTTTAGAAGGAGAGAGAGCTTTCATCAAGACACTAAGCAAAACTTCTCTAGGCTTACATTGTTGAGATATATAAACCCAAGCCAAGTAATCAAAATGGTGTCTAACCTCAACATGATTATATACTTTTCTGGCAAGAGTAGTCTTCCCGAGGCCCCCCATGCCGACTATGGAAACGATGGCGTGGGGTCTATCTTCTTCAGTCATCAACATGGTCATGACATCCTTCATGCTAACCTCCAAGCTAACAACGTCCTCTTCCTCGACATGTGAGTATGTCCTTCTTAACCTTTGCTGCACCTTGATAATTGAGCTAGAGCCTTCTCCATCAGCGGATATCTCATAAGCTGGAAGATTCTTGGAAATGTTTTGGAGCTTGGTCTGGATTGCTTTCACCTGCACCCCGATTTTGTGCAGATGATAAGGTTTGGTGAAAATGGAGGTGAATCTCTTGACAATCCCATGAAAACCTCGTTGATGTCCTACTTTAAGAATAAAAGAGTCAATGATATCTTCAGCATCATAAGCAAGATCTCTGATTTCCGACACCCGATTATGGAGACGCTTGTCTTGTTCTGGCTTCCGATCAACGTCCTCCAAGAAACACTGCATTCGCTTCAGTTCAGCGTTTAGGCTCTCAACTTGATCTTTCACATCTTTGAGGAAAACAGCTTCATGGATGAGTAAATCTGAAATTCTTTCAACAGCTAAGGACACAATAGCTTCTTCCATTTCTCCTGCTGGTGGAGAACAGATTCCACAAACTGATCGGTAAGTAATTGTAGAATATTTTATGTATTAGTGGAGGAAGTAATTCTCTTTATCAGAAGTTTTGAAGAGCAGATAAGGTTGCTGATTATTTTTCTTTGGACAGGAAAAAGCTGAAGATATTATTATTATTATTATTATTATTACTGAACTTAATTTTTTAAATAAAATAACATATATTATTTGGAGAAAGCTACACGTTATTGAGTGATTTCTTTTTTTTTATATATATTTTTAACCAAATTTAGTTAATATATTTATTTTTTTAATTCTTTAGGTGGGAGGATCATAAAAAAAATTTATATAAAAGATCAAATTACATAATATGTAAATATTTGAACACTTTCATATCTTAAATCTAGTTGATTAATATGTTGTTAGAATAGGTGTAATCAAAGATAAGCATTTAAACCTTATGAAATCACAAACAATAAAGATAGAGATATGACTATTACAGCACCATAATGCGAGGAACTATAAATTTTAAAGCTAAAAAATCAAAAGAATTAAATTATGTATAAAATTATTTTTTAATATAATATTAAGGGTAGGAATGAGGTTAAATGGTTTGAATATATATTAAACGAGTGTTTGACAAGAGCTTTAATAAAATGAGTTTTTGTGATGATGGCTCCAACTCTTCTAAATCAAATGAAATTTGTCGTTGTAGAAAGATGTTCATCTATAGTATGTGATTTGGATGGAGGGAATGTGGCGCACTTTGTAGAAATCTTCTCCTTCTCTTCCATCCTTCACTTGAATCCTCTTTTCCAAAGAACGGCTCATTGCTGATAATTTCAATTCTTGGAGAGTAGTAATAAACATCAATCCTTCCGGCAATATCTCTAGTTTTAAAATAAATCTTAACTCCAAATTTTGAAGACGTGGCATTGCACCTTTTTCTATCTCCCACTCTTCCAAATTTTTTGCATAGTCCATGCAAAGAGAGTCAAGTTTAGGAAAGCCATTGACAGAGCAAATCATTTTTCTCCCCTCATATGCAAAACCTTGTAAGTTAAGAATTGTCAAACAAGGCAACCTTTCCAATACACCCATTGGATCATGAGTTAGCTCAGAGAAACGCAAAGTTAACTTGACAACACTTGGTGGAAGAAATTTCAAAACATGATGACTCTGATGTGGATATTCTTTTATAGGTCCTATTAACTTCAATTTAGAAAGGCCACGACACTGAAAAAGAGGTTCCAAGTCTAGATTTGAAAATGAGCTTGACTTGTCATCGTTCAGAAAGTCAGACAAACTCATGGACAATGACCTAAGGCGATCCAATTTGATCGCAAACAGTAGGATAAGCTTAACATCTTCTGAACTCTTGAATATTATTCCTAAACATTGAATACTTGACAACCTAAGCGCCTCATTATTTTCAATTAACTTCTTGTCCACCGACATGTACTTCAAAGTTTCAATATTTTTTGAAGAAAAACTTTGCCACCAATGGAAACCACTTTTGATCCTAGGGTATGCATCCCCTTTCATCACAAATTGCCTTAAACGTTCCAACTTGAATACAACATTTGGAACTATACTGCGAGAAAGGCATTGGAGGTACAAAGTGTGTAAATTCTTCAACTTTCCAATAGCACATGGCAAGATCATTTCCCCAGTGCATTTTAACCTCAAATACCTCAAATGATGGAGATTACCAATTTCACCTAACACATGCCACTTCCTAACATTCCTCGTAAGTTTCAACACTCTTAAAAGTTTAAATTTCTTGAAATTTGAAATATGGAAATTTATGAATACCTCTTCTTGAATCAGCAGCAAAGAACGTAATTGTGGATGCCCTCCTTTTAAATGGACATCCATTTTGCCAGGATGTATAGCAATTCTTCGTGGCACAGATGCTACCAAGGTCACATCAAGAGAATTTCCAGAGTTTTCAACTAATGAAGGTTGAATAAATTTTAAGAAATTCTCCTCTTCTGCTTTCTCCATGCACAAGTCTCTGAAGAGATCATGTATTCGACATGTTTTCGCTTTTGTCCCTGTATAGTCTCGCCTCCAAACTTGAACCAAGCTTCTGTCTATAAGGTCTTCTAGGAATTGTTCACCTACATCCTCCATCAAGATTTCTTTGCTTCCCACTAATGGTGAAATGAAACCTTCAGCGATCCATAATCGAATGAGCTCCTTTTTCGATATCTCCCAATCTTCTGGATAATGAGCAAGATACAGAAAGCATGGTTTTAAATGATAAGGCAAATCATTGTAGCTTAAAACCAAAATCCTGTTCACTGCACCATATTGAGGATCATGTTGTTGGAACCCTTTTAACCTTCCATGGAAAATGTTTTTGTGAACCGTCTCCCACTGATCCAGTGATTGTTTTCTTGCTAGCAACTTTCCCAAGACAACAATTGCTAAAGGTAGACCTCCACATTTTCTCACCATCTCTCGTCCGAATTTCTCTAATTCCTCTGAGTAGATATGAGAATCTGTCTCGTTTAGTGGGAATGCATTCCTACACAAAAGATTCCAACTTTCATCATCTGTAAGAAATGAGAGCTCCATGGGAGTGTTGCAAGGATCGGCATATAAAGCCACATTCCTGTTGCGTGTTGTGAACAATATTTTGCTTCCCTTTCTTCCTCGAGGAAAAGCAGGTTTAAGAATATCCCAATCCTCGCTTCTCCAGATATCATCAAGGACTACCAAATACCGCTTTTCTTTCAAAGCGTCAAAAAGCCTTTTCCACAGCTCATTCTCATCCAGTTTCTCAATTAGCTCTCTTTCATCTTTAGAAGGAGAGAGAACTTTCATCAAGACACTAAGCAAAACTTTTCTCGGCTTACATTGTTGAGATATATAAACCCAAGCCAAGAAATCAAAATGGCGTCTCACATCAACATGATTATAAACTTTTCTGGCAAGAGTAGTCTTACCGATGCCCCCCATGCCGACTATCGAAACTACGGCATGGAGTCTATCTTCTTCTATCATCAACTTGGCCATGACTTCCTTGGTGCTAACCTCCAAGCTAACAACGTCCTCCTCCTTGACATGTGAGTATGTCCTTAACCGTTGCTGCACCTCGAAAATTGAGCTAGAGCCTTCTCCATCACCGGGTATCTCATAAGCTGGAAGATTCCTGGAAATGTTTTGGAGCTTGGTCTGGATTGCTTTGACCTGCACCCCGATTTTGTGCAGATGAGAAGGGTTGGTGAAAATGGAGATGAATCTCTTGACAATCCCATGAAAACCCCGTTGATGTGCTGCTTTAAGAATAAACGAGTCGATGACATCTTCAGCATCGTAAGCAAGATTCCGGATTTCCGACACCCGATTATGGAGACGCTTGTCTTGTTCTGGTATACGGTCAACGTCCTCCAAGAAACACTTCATTCGCTTCAGTTCATCCTTTAGGCTCTCAACTTGATCTTTCACATTTTTGAGGAAAACTGCTTCATGGATGAGTAAATCCGAAATTCTTTCAACAGATAAGGACACAATAGCCTCTGCCATTTCTCCTGCTGGTCGAGAAGTGGAGGAAGTATTTCTCTTTATCAGAAGCTATGAAGAGCTGTTTGTGGGGGTGAGGTTGCTGATTATTTTTCTTTGGACAGGAAAAAGCTGAACATAATTTTTTGAATAGCATAACATGTATTCAAAGTAGACGGAGGAGAAAATCATAGGAAATTTGGAGGAAGCTGCGTTAAGTTTAATCAAGTGGAAAGATTTTTATTTTTTCTCCCCATATATGCGAATTACTGTAAGCTGAGAATCTTCAACGCAACTTTTGCAATACACCCATTGAATCGTACTTCATATAACTAAACAATAAAGTTAACTTGAAAATATTTGATAGTAGAAATTTCAACACATCATGGCTCGGATGCTGATATTATTCTATCTTCTCTACTAATTGCAGTTTGGTGAGATAATGACACCGAGAAAGATGTTCCAAGTCTGAATATTATATTGGGACTGTAGCCACATAAAACTCTATGTACAATGATCAAGGCGATGCAATTTGATCAACGACATTAAGATATGCTTTGTATATTTTGTGCTTTAAATGCTATACCTAAACTCCGAGAATTAGTCATCCTAAGCATCGCATTGTTTTCAACAAGCTTCTTGTTCACCATTATGTACTTCAAAGTTTCAATATCTAGAAAAGTCAAGCTTGGCTGCCAATGCAACCCTCCTTTGATCCACATTAAAAGTGGAACTTCCACTACAATATGCAATACAACATTTGGAATTACAAAGTAATTTCCACATGGAAGGTATGAAGTGTGTAAACTCTTCAATTTTCCAAAGAGATTGTGACTGGGGACAAAGGGAGGAGCTAAGCCCTCGTTACTCCTAAAATGGGAAATTATTTCTTTAGATTTTCTAAAAAAATTTTATAAAATATTAAATTTTGTCTCTCAAAAAAATATATTAAAATTTTAATTTAAACTTTTTGAAAACCATAAAAATATAATTTAATACAATGATAAAATTACAAACACTAATCTAAATTAAGTCCCATTGACCCCCAAAAAAAAAATTAACATTACAATTATCATGGAAGTTTAATAGCTAACACTTAAAACCATTTACTTAAATGGAAAAATGAGCAACATCATTCTTTTGTTCCGAGACTTAACTTTAAAATTATTAGGAAAAAATCTTAAAATTATACATGAATTTTGATTTAATATGTAATTTAATACATAAATTTTGATTTGATGTAATTATACGCATGAAACTTTGATTGTGATTCAATCATAGGCATTTGAAGAAATAAAGATATCAATTTATTATGATATTGGATCAATATGATTATTTGTGTATACAATATATAGACATAAAATAATATTATATCAATAATTGTGTGAATAATTTATTAGAATTGGATTAAAGCAAAATTTCATATATAAAATTGAACAAAATCAAAATTTATTTATAAAATTACGCATTAAACTAAAATTTATGTATAATTTTAAAATTTATCGTAGTTTATTAATATAACCGAGTGAAAGCAATACAAAAGTTTTTTTTTTTTTTCAGTTTTAGTGTAATGTGAATCAAAACTAACAGGATATACAAGAAACAACTAAAGCTTGGATATAAAAAAAAATAGACATAGTAGAATATAAAATTATCAAAAAAAAATTGGTTCTTATATTAGGAGCCGATTACATTTAGTTTTTTCTATTCAAAAAAAAGAGTTAATTAGTCTTTATGTGTTAGATCAAAAAGTAAATTGGTCTTATTAAAAATTTTATTCATTTTTACTATTAAAAATTGGTCCTTATACGTTAGTACATGTGGCATTCTATGTGCAATTGTCTATGTTAAAATCAAACATCGATAATGGTAATGTATTGCAAAGAAAAGAAAGAAAAATAGAACACACAGATTTTACGTGAAAACCCTTTTAAGAATAAAACCAAGGGTAGAGAAAAAGAAAATTCACTATGTCGAATTTGAATGATACAAGAGGAGTTTAGACTACATCTATTTATAAGTTTAAAAACCTTATTCTAATCAATATCTAATAAAAGTAATGCAGTAAGATTGAAACACATTATTCAAATCAATATTAAATAGCGAAAGTAAACTTCTATACGGATTCCACTTATTTAAACACCCACGTTTGTTACCCCCGTCTAATCAATATCAAACGCCACTGTATTTTTCTTTAACAAGAATTTAGGTCATACAACTCTAACAGTCCAATTATTTTATTAGCCGCGCCAGTTCTTAATAGTAGAAATAGACTAATTTTTTAACTGAAAATATCAATTTACTTTTTAATCTGACATACAATGACTTATTTGTCTATCTTTTAAGTATATGAAGCAAAATGCAATCTAACTCTTAGTACAAGTACTTCCATAATACATTTATCTAGTTTATAATTATATTTTATTAGTATTTGTACCTCTATATTATTTTGTTGATTGCTTGAACACCAAGTAATTGGATTTTAAAAATTCTAATTTCATATAATTTTGCATGTTCCAATTTACTTCTTGCCTTGCATTCTACAGGTTTGTCTCTTATTCATTTAGATTAAAATTTTAACATTTCATTATTGACTTTGGGTATTCTTTAATTTGTTTTTGATTTTTTTTATGCTCCTTCAGTATCAATTATTTTAATTTATTGCTTTGTAAATTCACAATCACAAAAAATTAATAATTGGAACAAAATCTCAGTTGATTGAATCAAAACTAGGGAAAATTACATTTCATAGTCATTTTAAAATAGGTTTTGTCTTATTTTAGTCATTCTAATTTTTTTTTTTAAATTTAGTCATTTTAATTCAGATAATTGTTTGAATTAATCATTGTCGTTAAAAATTTTATTAATCCACTAACGGATTGTTGATGTGGCACATTAGCCTATTGAGTGATTGAAGATATTGTACGGTGATGGAGGATGTTGGGCGGTGATGAGTATTGGTGGTCGAGCTTTAAAAAGAGAGAACAGAAAAGGGAAATAAAGAGATAAAAAAAATCCTCATGTTGCAAATAAACAAAAAAAAAGTATTTTTGACTAATTATAGAGAGGCCCCTAGTTTTAGCCTAAAGTAAAAAAAAAATGTCATGTGTCAATTATTCAATGGGCTAATGTGCCACATCAAAAATCAGTCAGTGAACTAACAAAACTTTAATAGAAGTGATTAATTCGAACAATTATCTTAATTAAAATTATTAAACTGAGAAAAAAAATTGAAGTGACCATAAGTATAGTTTACCCTTAAAACTAATATTGGATTTTGTATAATTCATCAATGAATCGACGTTATATTAATTTTCAAGTAGCAATAATACTATTGGGCGAAATTTGCAAACAAATTGCAAACATTTGGTATTTGAATTTAGTTTCAAAGTTCAGACTGATACTTAAGGTTTTTTTTTTCTAGTTAGATACTTGAACTTAGTTTGAAGGTTTAATTTGGTACCTAAATTTTATTTTGGTCCAATTAGATATTTGAACTTGGCTTCTTGGTTCAGATTGGTACCTAAACTTGGTTTTTGTTTTTTTTTTTGTCCAAGTTAGTTCAATAATTGGTACCTAAAGTTTATTTTGGTCTAATTAAGTACCTAAAATTAGCTTCTTGGTTCAAATTGATACCCGCACTTGATTTTTTGGTCCAATTAATATTTACAATTAATTACTTATTTAAACCAATTTGAACTATAAAGTCAAGTTCAGTTATTATTTTGAATCGAAAGGCTAAGCTCAAGTATCTAATTGAACAAAAAAAAAACACTTAGGTACCAAATTGAACCTTGAGGCCAAGTTTATGTACCAAATTAGATAAAAAAATATTTAGGTACCTAATTGACTTGAAAAAAAAAACTTATGGACCTATTTGAACCTTTAAGCCAAGTTTGGGTACCCTTTATAATATTAGTATTATGTTTTATTAGTATTTTTTTATGTGTTTGATTAAAATATTAATTTATATATTGATTATATAATTCATCCGTGGAGTTCCTTGATTAATTTAGTTCAATAATCTTAATTCAATCGTTGGACATACTTAAACTTAAGACGTTTTAATTTAATTGGATTGAATTTAAGGAGTAAAATGTAATAAGACCAATTTTAGTAAAATTATTTTATGAAAATTAGTTACCATTTATTTCTATAAAAAAAAAATTCGTTCATAATGTATTTTAATAATTGACAGTCAGTTATTTTTTTCACTTAATTGGGTACTTAAACTTTCAAAATGTATTAGAAGAACATTTAAACTTTTTCAAAAAAAAGCACTCAATTGAGTATTTAGATTGTCAAAATGTATAAAAAAGACTCTCAAACTTTTAAAAAAAAAATCAAGTCCCTATTTATTTTCTTTCACTCAATTGTCAAAATACATCAAAAATGTCATTTGGTCGTAAACTTTAAGAATTGACCGTTAAAGTTAATTTTCTCTAATTTTTTCAATTAAAGTCACATGTATCACAACCACAATGTGACATGTGGCAAAAAATTATAAAAAAATAAAAATCAATAAAAGTTATAAAAATTATTAAACTTTAATCAATTATATTTAAAATATTTAAAATTTACTAAAAATTAAAAATATATATATAAAAATTGTAAAAATATATAAAAAAATTGTAAAATTTTATAGAAATCGTAAAAAAAATTATAAAATGCGTAAAAAAGTTCGTTTAACCATTAATTTTAACCGTTGATCGTTAAAGTTAACGATTTTTTTTCACATGTCGCAACACAACGTGAAATGTGGCGAAAAATGATAAAAAATAAAAATTAATAAAAGCTATAAAACAATTATAAAATGTTTCTGTTTGGTACGATAATTTTTATAATTCTTTTATGATTTTATTTTTACATTTGTTATCATTTACTTTCTATATTTCTATATATTTTATAATTTTTTTACGATTTTTATAAAATTTTAAAAAAATTTATAATTTATAAAATTAAAAGCAGTTTAACTTTGACGGTCAACCATTAATTTTACGATTTTAATATTAGATAATTTTCTTTTATTAAAATTTTAAATTTACATAAATATATATATATATATCTTTAAAATTTAATGTTAACACAGTATTATATTAGTACATATTTAAATTTATGTAATATAAAAATAAAATTAAAATATATTACAAAAACATAAAATAAATCGAGACAAACTCAAACTTAAATCTATTTTTAAATTCTTGTGTTTTTTCTAATCCCTTTACTTTTAAACTTGAATGGATAACCTATCACCAACAATGGTTTTAATGATTTCAATGTTGAACTTTATTCTAGTTTTTATTTTTATAAAATTAATTCACAAAAGAATTACGTGATCACCACCGTCCAAAGTTTAGAAGTCAACAACAGATCAACGGGCTAAAACTCTTTAAATCCTTAAGCTCTCTTAAACCCATTCTCTCTCAGCATATCTGATGGTATGCCTTCTCAACCATAACTGATACATCACCATATGGAACGCATCACACGGCTGGGGCGTATCGTTCCACACAAAATGCTTACTCGCGGCCGCAGCTGATTCCCTCATATCCTCGTACTCTTCCACCACCACGCGCCCCAAAACCCTCTTGATCTCATTAACTCCACCGCTTGATCCCACGAACACCGCGATCTGTTGCCACGTAAGCAAATCCATCAACGGCAAGTCCTGGATCGGACGGTCAGTAATCACCACGGGCACACACCCGAAACTCATCGCTTCACCGATCGCCGATATCTCCGGTCCGTACTCGAACAAACAAAACTTACTCCCGGCAAGTCTTTCCTCATAAGTCAACTGATCCGACGGTTCAGATTCAACCACAATCTCGGGATCAGCTAATAGCTGTTCCATTAGATTCGACTCTTTAACCCAATTATACCTCACGTAACCTAAATAACTCGAGCTCTTACTAGCCGGCGCGTGTACTGGAGCGTGAACGTTAGCAAGTGGTGGTAAAGTAACATCCTTATGAGGAATAAACAACCCAGCCGTCGTCGGAAAACACGAGACCTGAACCGAGTTCTTCTTCAACTCCACAACATTCCGGTCCGCACCGTGACCAATACCAGAGCAGGAAAGGAAAAAATGATCAGCTCCAAGAGTCCGATTCCAATAAATAAACTCCGTACGGTAATTTCCGACGACATACGCGGCGGCGCGTGTGGAAAGGCCGGAGTGGAAAGAGAAAGGGATGAAGAACAAATGGGCTTCTTCAGGGTTTTGAGTAATGAAGTGACTGTGGATAAGAGAAGAGTAAAAGAGGGATTCAACTTTGGAGTCAAACGACAGCGTTTCCGGAGGTGGGTAAGCGTAAATTTTGAAGTTTTGGATCATTTTTTGGTAATTTGGATGGAGGATAGTGGGGGAAAGGTAAGGGGATGAAGTGAGAGGAGTGGAAAGTGGAAGGAAAGAAACGAAGAAGAAAAAACAGAGAAAAGGGGGGAAAGACATTTTCTTGTTTGGGAGGAAGGAAAACGGGATGGAAACAGAAGGAAAATTTTGGGGGGTTGAATATTCTGGGAATTGTTTGGGATGGTATAAAAAAGCAGAATTTTGAATTTAATTACGTAAAATGTGATGGCACGTGAAAATTGGGTTACTTGAACGTCTATTTTGATAGTGCTTGGTATCGTTACAAAATTAAAAATGCTTTTTTAACAAAATAAATATTATGAAAGGTAAATGATTTAATTTCTATTAAATACTATGAAAAGTTTTTATCATAGGTGTTGAAATCGGACAGGATTTGTGTATTGGTTGGATAGGAAATAGCTCCATTTAGAGGTAAGTCAAAATCGATTCGATTCGAATAAATAAATAAAAAATTTAAACTTTAAGTTACTCGATTTTTTTGAGTTAAACCAACTAAATAATTCGAGTTCGAGTTAAATTAAATTTTACAAGCCTAATAGTAGATTAGTATAAATTCCCCTTTAGTTCCTATCAATTTTGAAATTTAATAAATTAGTTTTTCTCTTAATAAAAATTTCAAAACAAATTTTAAATTTTAAAATATTTATAAAAAATTTCAAATTTTATATTTTTAAAAAAATTTATAAAAAATTTAAAATTTTAAAATATATATAAAGAAAGTTAATTTTTTTCTAAAATAATAATTTTGGGATCTAAATAAGATAAAATAGGACTTGTCAATTTGATTAACTCACTCTTTTTTTTACTTGATTCGATTGAATGCTTGTAACGACCCGATAGTCGAGGTTGTCAGAAACTGTATTTTCGGGACTCCGTTCTCGTAAATCGGACTAAATTGTGTAGTTAATTAGGTTTTGGTTAAGTGAATTTGCATAAATTAAGAGTAATTAGGTATAAGGATTAAATTGTATATAGGGTAAAAGCTGACTTATAGATTAAAGAATAATTAAAGGGACTAAAAAAGAATTTTACCATTGTTTCTTTAGTGGGACCGCATTAGATAAGATATTTGTAAATTTATTATATATATATTATAATATGTTGACTTAATATTTAAGTAAATATATATTATATAATAATAATAATAAAAGAAAATAAGTAATAAAAGAAATAAAGAAAGACAAAAGGTAAACAAATTAGAAGGAAAAGAAAGAAAGAAAAAGAAAAAGAAAAAGAAAGAGAACCCACACTTAAAGGGTTTCAAAAGTTTTCAAGTTCAATTGATTAGTTAATTTAGTCTCTTTTCTTATAATTTGTATGTTTTTTAAATATCAGTGTTAACTCGACCCATGTCGAAATTTTAGCAATGATTGAGTTTTTAAATGTTGTTAATGTTCAATAATTTTAGTATTAGGGATTAAATTGATAGATTTTTAAACTAGAAATGAAATAGGATTAAATTGTAGAATAAATTATAAATTTTGAGTAATAGGGGTTAAATTGTGAAAATTTTAAAATTTAGGAATTTAAATGAAAATAGGAAGTTAAGTTTAGTTTAAAGTGAAATTTGTGTAAAAATATAAGATTAATTGTGAATAATAAAAATTAGTCTCAGTTTAGGGACTAAATTGAAATTTAGGCAAATATTGAGTTAAAATTGAAATATTCAATATAACATTGAATTGTGTTATATTGATGAATTTTAATTGTTTTAATTCCGTAGTTAACGTCGTACCAGAATTCTCAACTAAAAAGGGGAAAGATAAAGTTGATGTCGAATAACTCGAAATTCCTAGTTTGTATTTCTATAATCTGAACCTAGTTGTTAATTGTTGTATTTTGATTTAATGTATATACTAAGTGGTTGAGGTGAGTATTTGGCACTTTGACTATTGAATTGATTTCATGTGTATATGGGATTATATGAAAAATATATTTGGTACTTTGATATTGAATTGAATTAAAGTTGATTGAATTGGATTGGATTGAATTGATATAGAGAAATCTTTGACTGATGTACTTCTTTCAAAATTCAGATTGGAAAAACTCCCAAGTAACCCATTCTCTAGGAACTACAGATATCAACTTTTTCCACCCATGGTACGTATTATCTCTCAGCAAAGATACAAAACATTTGATACATTCATCAGGAGTACAAGACAATTCATCAAATACTCAAATCGTATTTTTGAGCCAAAACTCAGCTCTCTCCACATTATCATCAACAGTAGCCCGAAACTCTTTAAAAATAAATAATATACAAAAACAGTTTAAACAAAAATATATATAAATATAATCCAAAGTAACATACATATATATATATATATAAAAGTTTTAAAATAAAGAATATATAAAAAATATTTTAAAATAAGTAATACATAGAAAGTTGAAAACGAATAACAATAAAAGAAATTTAAAAACGATTAACACCTAAATTAGTATAACTAAATAACACCTAAGAAATTTTAAAATATTATATATATATATATATATATATATATTATGAATATATATATATATATGTGTGTAAATGTGATAATGTCCAAATATGATAATTGAATATTGGTTGTATTTGAAAAGTGAATTGGAACTCTATTAATTGTATCGGGCTGAGTCAGATATAAATGGCATGCCATAGGATAAGAAGAGTTCAAGGAATTCTTCAACTTCAAGTCGATGAGGCACTGGGTGCCAATTTACTTCGGTTTAACCGATGAGACACTGGGTGTCAAATTTATATAGCGTTGGGTGCAATTATTACTTCGAATTTATCTGATTAGGCACTAGGTGCCAAACTGGTGTGTCGGTTGGATCCATGTATCCGTCCGAGTCCGAGTCTTGTTAATAAAGGTAATTAAATTAAACGGTATTATGATTGATATTGGATTATATTGTATGTGAATTGAAAATGGGATAGTGAATTGAAACATGAAAATGAGATACGTGAATTATGTATTCATGAATTGGATATGGAAAAGATAATATTATTGATTAAATGATATGTGGATCAAATTGTGAAAAGCTATTATATAGCAGGTGATGAGAATTGAGTATTGTATGAAATGTTGTATTTATGAATTGAGTATTGAATAACTAATGCCATTGTATGAATAAATTTGGTTTTAAATATTCAATTGTGCTTATAATTAATATGTGCATATTATATTATCTTGTCTTTAAATTCTTAGATGAGTTTTACTCAGTGTACGGTTTTGTTTTCCGTGCACAAGTTAGGTACTTAACTTTTGATCGTCGATTCAACATCCAACAACGATCACGAACTCAAATGTGGTGATGTCTATCTTTTGTGTCGACATGTACCTAGGGTGTCTAGATAATAGTTATTTTGTGGATTGATTGTAAATAAGGTTATAAGTTTAATATTAGTTTAATATATATAAACATGTGTTTGTGTTTGAAATCATATTATGGCATGACAAGCTTAACCAAATCTAGATATGTGCATGTGAATTTAAGTTAGTGTTTAAGTGCTTATGAACTAGGCAAAAATGGATTGAATTTGGTAAGTTTATAATTTAGATTTGAATGATGCTTTGATGATATGTTTTGATGATAGAAATGTGGTACCAACGAGGTTACATTGGTTAGGCACCTAGGATGATTGTTTTGACATGTTTTGAATATGTTTGATCATGTTTTAAACTGGTTAAACGAATGGTTTTTAAATTGATTAAAGTTCAAGCTTGTATGGAATGGTAAACTTGTAGTTTAAGGCACATTTTAGGTCCACATGGCTAGACACACGTGCGTGTGACTCGGCCGTGTGAGACATATGGCTAGAACACGGGCGTGTGAGGCCATTTCGAAAGGGTACACGGCCTGGCACATTGGCATGCGGCTTGGATGTGTTACCCCAATTAAAGAGTTACACGGGCATGGACACGGGCTGAGACACGGCCGTATGAACTCTGCAACTTTGAAAATTTTTAATGTATTCCAAAAAATTTTCTGAGTTTTCAAATTAGTCCCGACTTGTTTCTAAAGCATATTTTTGGCTTCGAGGGCTCGAATAAGGGACAGTATATAGGAGTTTGATTGGTTTTTGGCCTGAATATTGTATGATATGAAATGTTTGAAATTTATGTCTGTTTGATCTGTAAACTCCGGTAATACTCCGTAACCCAGTTCCGGTGATGGATATGGGTTAGGGTGTTACAATCCTCACCCCTTGATACGTCAGTCTAGAGCAAGGGATAGAATTGATTGACTAGTATGAATTGGTTGAACCGGATTTAAAAACCAATTGAGTTGGCGATTGAATTAGATTTTTTTTATAATTTTTTATTTAAAATTTTATAAATCTTTAATAATCTATTTAATTAAAATTGAATTTGACCACCTACCCAATTCCAAAAATATTGGTTTTATTATATTTTTTAAATATTGTTAAATTATGTCACACTCATTATGTGAGTGTAAGAAAACATTCTATGTAAAAAATATTTTATTTTAAATTTTATTCAACAATTATTATAACCGGAATAGTAAAAAAAACTTTTATATAAATCTTATTAAGTACGTGTTCAATCTTTAAATATTTGATTTTTAATTATTTTATTTAAAGTATGAAAAGATAAAAACATTATCGTAATAAAATTAATTATCATTTAAAAAAGATATATATATATATTTTTTAATTGAATTGTTACTCGATTAACTTGTGGCATCAAGAGTTATGAGATCGTGGGTGAAAATCGTACAATGTCAAATGAAATGAGTTTGAGATCAATGACTTCAATATCAATTTGGTGGAGAATTGGATAGACCAGACGAAGATCTAAACAAAAAAAAAGAAGAAAATATTGAATGTTGAGAGTTAAATTTTTTAGAAACTAAATTGATATAAATGTATAAATGTTAACGGTTAAAGTTGTTATTATGTCAATCTTAAAAGCTACCATCGTTAGCCAACAAATGATAAAAAATGACAAATTTAAATAGTTAGGTGACTAGTAATATAATTTATCTAAAAATTCTACTAATTATGTATTTATATTTGGCAAATGAGCCCAAAAGTAAAAATAAAAAATAAAATTCAATTACGGAAATTAAATTAATGAGTTGGATGTATTACTATGATATATTGTATTTTCAGAAAAAAAATGTATGTTTGAATTTTAGAGACGATATTGTTGAAGATAATCACAAACTTCGAATATGAACTACAATATGGACATAGAGAATAAAAAAATTTAAATTAATCAAACTTCTCTATTAACAAAAATCAACAATGATTAATTTAAGAGTTAAATGAATGCTGATGTTGCAAATGAAAATACTAACATATTAACACGTGATACATCACATGGATTGATCATGTTGGTAAAAATTTCAAAAATATAAAGAAAATTTAAGATTATACATAATTCTTTTCTTAAAAAAAATCATACAATAAGACTCATTATTAATCTAAATCATATGAACCTTGCTGGAAAACAAGAAAAAAAGCAACAAACGCGTGAAACTCAGCGCTCCTAAATGGCGCGTAACAAGAGAGAGAAATTTCAGTTATGTGCCGTTGATCAGTCAAGTATTTTGATATTTTCCTTTCCTTCGTCGTCTCCGTTGCCTCCAATTTACGTCAAAACGCATCGTTTTTCTCCTTTAAACTGATTTCCACTTTCCAAAAAGATAATTCCCAAATTTTCTTTTAAAAAATACACTTTTCTGCTTAGAAAAAAAATTTACTTTTCTTAATTTCTCGATTCCACGTCTTATTTTTCAATGGATGAATCATCGTTTTCAAATCTTCCAACCAGTCATTTACTCGGCTCAGTTCCCGTAAGCTTCTTAATATTCTCTTCTCTTTTTTTTCTTCTTCCAATTTTTGGTTAATTTTACGATTTTATTTCTTTTTTTTCGAATTAAATTGTTAAGATTCGGCATTTTTTATGTAACTTAATTTTAATTTTTTTTTTTCATTTTGGATTTCAGTCTGTTATAAATGAAGAAAAGAAATCCTCATATGCAGGTGCCTTTTTCTATTATCTTTTAGATTTGTTTTTTTGGAAAAGTTTGTTTACATTAATTGCGAATTTGATTTTATTAATTATTTTAATTGAAATTTTGTAGCTCCTGAAGCAAGCATGCAAAATTTCCCTCCAAATAATGGTAGTGGCCGAGGTTATCAAACTCTTGAAGCTCCAGCTGGTATATTATATTTTTTAAAATTAATTTCTATTGTTTTTATAGAAATCATAGTTAAATTTATCAATCTTCTTTGTTTCTTACTCTGAAATGTTATGATTGAAGTGATTATTCTTTTTTATTTCTTAATATTTTGGTGATAGAATTGAAAATCTGCTATATTTGCAACAACTAATGTCTCAGTGAATGATTTTAATAAGCCAAATTTGTTATTGATATTAATTGACGAAACTTTTAAAATCACAGCATCTAAAGTTGAAATATTGGAGATTTGATCATTGAACTGAGTGGATCTTCTTATTGGAAGTTACATCTGGTATCTTAGGAAATTTATTCGAGGAAGATTTATGTTTTCCATGCATTTAAGTTTGAATGTAGAGAATACTCAATCCTCTGCATTTGCCGTTACTGAATTGTGTGTGTACCTCTTTTAACTAAGGAATATAAACCACTGATTTTGCATTCATGTTCTGAAACACCTTTGGGCTTAGGATATGTGGCTAATTCACTTATGGTAACATTTTAATGCTTTTATTTAGTGTTTCTGAAGGAATGTTAATGTTTGATCATCCCTTTGTCTATCCTATACAGAAAGCTTTGAACAACAGCCACCAAACAACTGGAAGGGAGTGTTTAATATCTCATCCTACACACAGTATTTTAATGTGGATACAGATGTTGTAATAAACAGACTGATAAGTTCCTTTCATCCTACAGCTGGAGATTTTTTCAACAAGATCGAGGCTAACCCTGATTTGTGAGTATGCTTCCCCTCCCCCTTTCGATTCTTCCTTTGATGCCATTGTATCATAAAATGAGACATGCAAAGCTGTTTTCTTGGAAGCTTCATCATTCTATTTTTGGAATTGAAAGTTATCCTTTGGAAGAGAAAAGTTTATGGAGTTCTTTGACCTTATAGAAGCATATTATCTCTAGCAGTATAGTATGGGATAAAAAGTAGGATAGAAAGCAATCAAAGCACCCATTGACCTAGGCATTCTTCCATTTGCAAGAAACAAGCTTTGTGGAAATCAGGACGAGCTAACTAATTTGGTTCATAAACTTAAAAAGTTAGAAATTCTTAGTTACATGGTTCTTTATTTTGACATGAATGTGAGAAGCATTGAAGGGAGCATGCTAAAAATGAAAAAGGCTTTATTTGTCTTGATTTTTTGCATATATTAGGTATGGGCTTATCTGGATCACAACTACATTGGTTTTTATGCTTTCTTGCTTTGGAAACTTTGCCACGTACCTTATGCAAAAGCACACTGATGGGACTACTACTTGGAGCTTTGATGTTGGCTATGTAAATGTAGCAGCTTCTGGAATCTATGGTTATGCAATTGCGGTGCCAATGGCATTTTACTTCTTGCTTCAGTATCTGGGTTCAAATGCTAGCCTTATACGATTTTGGTGCATGTGGGGTTATTCTCTCTCCATTTTCATGCCCACTGCGGTAAGTTTTTTTCACTTTATAGTTTTAGTTTGCCATTCAAGTCCAAAAAGCCATCGTCTTGTTAATTTATTCTCTCCTTATTAGAGAACCTTAAGTGCTAATTCTGAAGTATTTATGCCCCAAGGATAGCATATTCATTGATGCGTCCGAGGTTTTGTAATTGGTGATCACATCTAGAAAACCTTAAGGTAGTGTTTGGGAACTTGGATTTTAGAATTAGGACTTGGATTTCAAAAGTAATATAAATTGAGTAGGAAACTATTTAGAAACGTAACATCCATAATAATTTCTCAATTACATGGATTTGTTAGATATGTATTTAGTAATGAATTCGAAATTCTTAAAATATTTTTAGATTTAACAAATCCATGTTTTTATACCTTTTAGATGTATATTACACTGAATTCCAATTAATTCGTCCATAATATATGCATTTCATTTTTACCATTTACATAATAATGAAATCCAAATCCATGTTCCCAAACAGAGCATGAGTTATATCATGCATTCTTATGAAGCTCAAAATTATTAATCATTCATAATTTCTTTTACAATCATCTGAGCTGTATTATATGACATATTTGCAGTTCCTATTGCTTATTCCAGTTGAGTTTCTCCGATGGATAATTATACTAATTACTGGTACAGCTTCATCATGCTTTGTTGCTTTGAATTTAAGATCTTATATCGAAGGAGGGAACGATCTTATGATAATAGTGATTGCTGCATTCTTGTTGCAAATGGCCCTTTCAATCTTCATCAAGGTCTGGTTCTTTCCCTAAACCTCACTAAGTCATTATGTATGGTCCAAACTTTGCTGTTGATTCTCCATTTCCGTGAATTACGCAAAAATGAGGTTAGTTTGAACAAAATTCCTATCGAAGAAAAGCTTGTGTGTGTGGAATTCCTTGCTCAGCTAGTTTTAGTGATATTGGAACCTGTAGCAGAAGTGAGACCCGGGAGTCGATGTTTTCGGGTGAGGTGTTGCGGTGCCACTAATATGGTTTTGGAGTTGGTTGATCTAATTGACAAAGGTAGTGTTGGCCTACTATTAAGAGACCAACATCATTAGAACAACTAGAAGTAAATGTCAATATGATTTTTTAAAGTTTGGAAGTACTCTCTTTTGCACTTGGTTATGTAAATATAGGTTGTCACTGTCTTCATTTGTCAACTGTGATTGTTACCTAGCATCATAAAGCAGTTTTTTGTTTCAAATATTTTGGCTCCATTGAAATATAAACAGTAAGTAGCATGACATGACTACCTAGACTATCTCATTTGCCCTAGGAGAACCATGAGCATCAAGGTTCATAGATCGACTATGAAACTTTGTTCAATAAGTGGAATGAATTATTAGCTGTTCAGTTTTAGGTCCGGCAATGAGGGTCAGAGATAGGTAAGCAATGATTCTCTGGAACCACAATAGTCCATTAGAAAGGGGGAGGACGATTTGTCAGTTTGGTTGATTCGGTTAAAAGTTTAAAGAGAAAAAACGACTGACTGATCTATTTTAATCACCTTAACCGTTATAACCGATTTGGTTGAACCGACTCAATAAAAAATAATTGGATAGGTTAATTTGAATTGATTTTTGCTCGTTTAATTTAAGATTTAGAGTTTAAAGATTTTTCAAAAGTTGTGCAGACCACGGAATAAGAAAGGGAGAACAAATGGTGGCAGTTGGTGCGGTCAGCCCAATCTAGCTTGAGCCCAATCTTTCATGGCTCATGGTTTGTTGGTTGGGTAGGTCTTATATCACATAGATTAGACCTATTCCATACATGATATTCAATTCATTCTTTTAATTAATTGGTTGAAGAATGAAGAATATATTATATTAAGAGATAAAAGCAATATTTAGTCTTAAATTTGGTAAATTTTTTCAATTTAATCCTTGATTTTTTTATCCATATTAGCTTAAACTTGATTTTTTTTTCTAATTTTGGTCCATGTGATGATGTTTGTGCCATATCATCACTTCATTTTTTTTTTTAGAATACCACATCACCACCTGATTATTAAGTTCAAGGACTAAATTGAAAAAATTATCAAATTTTAAGACTAAATGTTATCTCTACTTTTAATTGTTCAAATTAATTAATAATAAAATCCCTACTAATCCAAAAACTGGACTTCACGTAGTCGAATATCAATAATTGATAGGAAAGCCTGAATTTTGGGTAGTCCTATCCAATAGGCTAATATTTAGAGTTAATTAAATTATTCAAGGGTTTTTGACTTTGGAATCAGTGCTTGTTTTCGTTTTCCCTTCATTTAATCTAAATCTGGTTGGCTTTAGTTGTATACTTCATATATTTATTGGTCATCAGTAGGAGTAAAATTTTTTTTTTAAATTCTAGATAATTATTCAATTATTATTTTCATAAGGTGCTGGTTGGTGATGCAGGTGGAATTGGTATTGAACTCATTTTAAAAACCTTCTTTCTGAATCAAGCTGTTTTTTTGCTAGTATTTGATTTCAATTTTCAAGAAAGAAAAACAAATCAAACTAAATAAAATTAAATATTATTACCACCTTTTAATATAGATTCAAAATTAAAAAAAAAAACAGCAAGTAAATATTAATTTATGGAAATTTATTTTATAAACTTGGCAAGTAGATTAGTGAGGTCATGTACCATTTTATTAATTCTGCTGGTCAAGTATTTAGTTTGAATTGATGAAATTAATATTTAAATTTAATTAAAATTATTATTTGATAATTTTTTTTTTATTTTACGAGCAAACTAAAAATTTGTCACATTTAAAAAGTATAAAAATTAATAATTATTACATTCACATATAAGTTTAGAATTTTATCATGTGTTTTTTTTTTAATTTTATTAGGATATATAACAATTTTCTATATTTGCTTGTGGATATAAAAAATTACTTTTAAAATCAATTCATATTTTTTATCTCATTAAGTTATCTTTGAACCCAAATCTTAAATTTGTAACCCAAACCTTGAACCTTGAGTTTGAATTTAGAGTTTAGGGTTTATAACTTAGGGTTTAAGAGTTAAGTTTAGAGTTCAAAGTTCAACATAAAAAATTATCAAAATTATAATAATCCATAAAATAATTTCTCCTATTTAATTGACACAATAAAAAAATTTTCTATTCGGGATGACATTATTACAAACTTTTTAAATTAAATTATTGGTCGAATCGATCAACTATCGATTTATTAGTTCAAATCAATCTGATCGGTCCAATCAATTCAATTAAATAAATCATTAAAACTTCACAGAAAAATTTAATTTAATCGTTTGATTCAACCAATTTTTAATTTAAACAATTGAACTAATATTTTTTTTGAATCGATATCTTAATTAATTCGAATCAACCAATCTGATTTAGCATTTTTAAGAAGACACTAACGTTAAATGATTCTAAAAGAAAACTTTTTTTCAACAAATTTAGAACTTCAATAAAGTTGTTACTTTTTTTATAATTAAAAAGAAATTAAAGAAAAGAAATTGAAAAATCCAAATAACTTTTTTTTTTTGTCCCATGTGACCTCTCATCCACCGCCGACTGTTTTAACCCAAACAAATCCAAAGCCCACTAAACACTTCTCAAAATCTCAACCATCCATGTCTTTGTGCACCGTTTTCTAATTACCAAATAATTAAATTCTCTCCTCTTCCTCCCTACCTTAAAAACCCATCGCCGAATTGAAATAAAAACGCACAACTGAGTCACTGAGTCGAATCCAATCAGCAACTAATGGCTGAGGATAGTTCAAGAGCTTTTGTTAAAGACGTCAAGCGTATCGTCATTAAGGTTTGTTTCTTTTCTCTCTCGCTTTCATTCTTTTCTGTTCCTAACATTGTTTAAGTTTTGACTTTTGATTAGCTTAATGAGATAAAGAAATGAATTGATTTTAAAGTTTTTCTTCTTCTTCTTTTTTGTAGTTCTCTTTCTCGTGGGTGTATGTTGGTTTTTGAATTTGGGGGGAGGGGGTGTTTGGGTACTAGTAAAGATGTGGAATTGCAAAGAAAAATGGATGCCTTGATTTTTTTCTTCTTACTCTTTATGCGTCTTTTGTAACTAAGAAAATGTTGGTTTTTTTAGTATCTAAAACATGCGTTCTTTTACGAAAAAAAAGAGGTAGGAACACTTAAAATAAGGTAAAATGAAGTATTTTTTGACAAGGCATTTTCCAATGGTTTCTCCTAAATTGTGCTAAAAGTATTTATATAGTTTTTGAAGATCTTAAAGTGGGATTAAGGATGCTGGATGCTATTTTAAGCTAAGCTAAGCTAAGATAAGCTCAGTACTTTTTTTTTTTTTTTTGAAACGGGTACAAGGATATTAAAATCTAAAAATAGAGTCTGTGTTTGTTTCATTGCAGATTGTGAAGTAAAATAATTTTTTCTTTAGAATAAGATAATATGTTTTTTTAGAACCAGAAAAACTGAAAAATTGGGTTAACATAGTTTTTTTTAGAATATTAAATTTTTAAAAAAGAAAATGAAAATTAGGCCTTTGACATTGCCATGGAAATCATTTTTATGAAGATGGGAAAAACTGAAAATATGTAGAACTGTGTATGGCAAAGCACATTTTATGAAGATTAATATTAGTCTTTTTAATATTAGTCTCTTTTGGGAATCTTGGGATTCTTAATCATTGGAAATTGCCCTGAAAGTGATGTCTACTTTAAAAAAAAGGTTTTTAGATAAGAAATTTGTCACTTTCTGCCACTAAAGTGGGCCCTTTATTATTTTTACAATTAATTTTTTAATTTTATTTTTATTTTTATGGCTTGATTAAGAACAAGAACACTTGTCTCCATATAATAGTTACAGATTAAACATCTTAGCATCAGATGAGAGAGAACTTAATATTTTAGATGGTTGGAGTTCTGATAATTGAGTGAACTGACTTATATTGAAGGTTGGGACTGCTGTTGTTACTCGAAATGATGGACGATTAGCACTTGGAAGATTAGGAGCACTATGTGAGCAGGTATGCTATTTTTTATGTATCATTGTGAATAAAGCTTGGGTGGTTGCACTTATTGTTTTATTTGCCTCGAAATAACATGGTAAAACCTTCTAACAACGTGCAGATAAAAGAATTGAACTCTCAAGGATATGAGATCATTTTGGTGTCATCAGGTGCTGTTGGCTTAGGTCGCCAAAGGCTTAGATACAGGAGACTAGTGAACAGCAGGTTTTTTGTTTCTCCTTTTCAGCTCTGAATAGTGATGTTTGGATGTATTTTCTGAGCCTGAAAATCAATATTGATGCAATGCATCAAAAAAAGAAAACGGGAAAAATTAGTATTTGAGATGTGAACTCTTTTACCTTGGTGTTATTCTTTTTCATTCTTGTCTCATGTTTTGCAGTTTTGCTGATCTTCAGAAGCCACAAGTAGAACTTGATGGGAAGGCATGTGCAGCCGTTGGACAAAATAGTCTTATGGCTTTGTATGATACATTGTTCAGTGAGGTGGTTACGCATTTTCTATTTCATAACTGCATCAGAATACCTTGTTTTGAAGTTCATTACCAAAGTTCATTCTTTCTTTACTAGAACATAATATGCATGTTTATATCTCAAGTGCTTGGAACTTATTTGAAATACATTTTCTTTTTCTTTCTTGCAGCTGGATATTTCATCAGCTCAACTTCTTGTAACAGACAGTGATTTTAGAGATAGAGATTTTAGAAAGCAACTAAATGAGACAGTGAAGTCTTTATTATCATTGAAAGTTATTCCTATATTTAATGAAAACGATGCTGTCAGTACCAGGAAAGCTCCATACGAGGTATGATGCTGATAATTTTTTCTATGTGATGGTGTCTCTTTATATCATTACCTGGACTAATGCCATCCCTTTCTACCTTTAGTAGTTTTGTGCAAAGCTATAATGAAAAATGATGTTCCTCATCATCAGTAGAAGCTTAATCTTAGAAGGCTGTACCAACACATTCAATGCATATTAACACATTACATTCAATGATTGTTAATGAATATTTTAATCAATACCTGGATGAATGCTTTCCCTCTGCCTGCAGCATTCTAAACTGCTGTTCTTCATATTCATAAGTAGAATCTTAATCTTAGAAGGCTGTACCAATACACTTAATGCATCATAAATAGAAGTTTCTTTCTCAAGCCTCCAATGCATCTTGTAAAGTTGGTAAAATAATGCTTTAAAAGCTTTGGCTCATCTTGAAGTTCATAATGTGAGCACTTTTTCAGGATTCTTCTGGTATATTTTGGGACAATGACAGTTTAGCAGCTCTACTCGCTTTGGAACTAAAAGCTGATCTTCTTGTTTTATTGAGTGATGTTGAGGGTCTTTACAGTGGCCCTCCAAGTGATCCAAAATCAAAGCTAATCCACACATATGTTAAAGAAAAGCATCAGGGTGAGATTACCTTTGGAGACAAGTCAAGGGTAGGTAGAGGGGGTATGACTGCAAAAGTAAAAGCTGCTGTCAATGCAGCTTATGCTGGCATTCCTGTTGTTATCACCAGGTATGGTTCATGCTTTATTCCAGGTTTGGTTCTGTGCAATGTTTTATTGTGTTCTGACACATGTTATATATAATAAATAGGATTAATGAGATGATTGAATGCTGTTTTTGTTAGGATTATAATCATTTAAAATGAAATTAACATACTGGCTACTATCCTGCCAGTAATTACATAGAGAGTTAGGAAAATTGCAGCAATTTGACCATCTTGCCTCATCCCATCTAAAAATCTTCATGCATTGTTATCTGTATTCTTACTCAAGGAAAAAGACTGAAAACTTATTTTGTTTGGAACTTGTAGCTTTTCCTATATAGGATTATTCTTCCTGCATTTATATGCTATGTTGCCATTCTAGTGTCAGTCACTTGCCTTCTGCCTAACCGTGAGTATTTTTTATTTTGTTTCTTATGAAGTGGAAGTGCTCCTGAGAACATAATAAGAGTGCTCCAAGGTCAACGAATTGGTACTCTCTTTCACCAGGATGCACATTTGTGGGAACCAACTAAAGAAGTCGGTGCCCGTGAAATGGCAGTTGCAGCAAGAGACAGTTCCAGACGACTTCAGGTAATATTGTGTTGCTTTGTCGCTCCAAATGTTCTATGTGCTCAATTTTTGAGAACATTCCTTTACTTCTTCCTTGTGGTTCCGGCTGCCAACTTATAATGTTGAGAGTCAGATATACCTTCTTGGCTAGTGGGAAAATAACTTAATAGCACTTGGTCTACAGGCATTGTCCTCACAAGAGCGAAAAAAGATTTTATTAGACATAGCTGATGCCCTTGAAGCAAATGAAAAATTGATCACTGTTGAAAATGAAGCTGATGTAGCTGCTGCACAACAGGCTGGATATGAGAAATCCTTGATATCTCGACTAGCTCTGAAGCCTGGAAAGGTTGGGTGCTAAATCTAATTCGCCCATTTTTGCTTATTGAATTTGAATTACTATTGCTGGTTATTACCTCTCAGCTTTGACCTTGTCTGCAAGTACCAAAAGCCGATGCATAACTTGTGCATCAAATTCCAACTGTGCCTTACGCCTTCTCAGATAAATTTATAGTTATGATCATGTTCTGTACTATTGAATTTGTTCCTATACTCCCCAGATTGCAAGCCTTGCAAAGTCAATTCGTGTGCTTGCGAACATGGAAGACCCAATCGGCTGTGTTTTGAAGAAAACACAGGTAAGAAGTAGTTTATATGTTCGGTAGGTTTATACCTCAAGGTGTGTAGTATCTGGAGATTTATTTGGTCTGAAATATGGTTGTTTAATTTCTAAACCTTTAAAAAGAAATGGGGAAAGAAGGGCTCCTTTTTTAGGGTTAGGGGGATTACATAAGAGACAAAACTATGTTTGGTTTTAGCCAAAGCTATTAACGAAATGCTTTGAACTTTTTGAACTAACAGTTATCTAGTGGTTGTCTTTGCATTCAGCTTGCAGATGGACTTATTTTAGAGAAAACCTCAAGTCCTTTGGGTGTTCTTTTGATTGTTTTTGAATCTCGACCAGATGCGCTTGTACAGGTAAACAAATAGAACTACAACTTGGAAAATCAGTTCACTATTTCTCGATGGTGACGTAAGAAAAATGTTTAAATAAATTATTTAATTACCGAGGTGGACATATGTTCATATCCCCTCGTATGTTAACCATTATTTGGCTTGACCAAGGCAGGAAAATGCTATCTGCATTGTGTGAGGTGGAGCTAAGAGCTATTTCTTGTTTGCCTATTAAATTTATATGCTTCTATTTCTGAATATACTCATCTGGCTTTATGTATGATTTGAATAGATAGCCTCATTAGCTATCCGAAGTGGTAATGGGCTTCTCTTGAAAGGGGGAAAGGAGGCCAAGCGGTCCAATGCTATTTTGCATAAGGTTTGGATTCTAATGAGTTTTCTTGAATGTACTGAAATGTAATTTCTTGTTTATTTTTCTTTTCTGGTATCTTATCACCTCCTTTTGCATTCATAGGTAATAACTGAAGCCATTCCAGACATTGTTGGGGGTAAAGTTATTGGACTTGTAACTTCAAGAGATGAGATTCCTGATCTTTTAAAGGTTAGTAGATCCTAAAGTAACCAATTAGTAGAACAGATACTATTACAACAACAGTTCACGGTTCAACTTTTAACTTTTAACTTGGCTTTAAATTTATACTTCAGCTTGATGACGTTATTGATCTTGTGATCCCACGAGGCAGCAACAAGCTTGTTTCCCAAATCAAGAGTTCAACCAAAATTCCTGTTCTTGGTCATGCAGGTTAGATGAGTTACTTTTGTCTTAAACATTCATCATATGCTTGGCCTGATTAAAGGATACTGCTGCCCGGTTCTCATGTAGTGAAAGTATACTGTTTGTTTCAGATGGAATTTGCCATGTATATGTTGATAAGTCTGCTAATATGGATATGGCAAAGCGGGTTGTTTTGGATGCAAAAATAGATTACCCAGCTGCTTGCAATGCAATGGTTATTCATCATTCATTTGTCGATTTTATTCTTTCAGGCTCTCTTTTGTTTGAATATTTTCAGATTATGCCGAGCACATTATGTAGTTCTTTAATGCTTCTCTTTTACTTATGGCAGGAAACTCTTCTTGTACACAAAGATTTAGTGACAAACGGTGCACTTAATGAGCTAATTGTTGATCTTTGTATACAAGGTACATTGCAAATACCTTCACTTATTATATATGGTACTTCGGAACGTTTTTGAAATAAACTTCAATTATCCATGATCACCAAATAAGTTCAAATTTCAACAGAGTTAATATTTTGAAAGCTTTTTATGGTTCTGCAAATGAAAAAAATTAATTTTCACGGCATTTTATAAACAGTAAATGTTAACTCTATTGCAATCTGGTCCCTATAATAGAGGGACTTGGCAGGTACTTTCACCAATTTCCACACATTTCCATTATATTGTAACACAATATTTGGAATATCTAATGGATAACCAACAGTAATGCATCTTTTGCAGGTGTTACTTTATATGGTGGACCAAGGGCAAGTTTATTGTTGAATATCCCACAAGCACGCTCTTTTCATCATGAATACAATTCAATGGAATGCACTGTTGAAATAGTGGACGACGTGGCTGCAGCCATCGATCACATCCATCACCATGGCAGGCATGTTATTTTCTCTTATCGACGTCTCTTTGTCTGCAATTCTATGTGTCATGTATGTTTTATGACTGTTTCCATGAGCCAATGGACATGAATTGCCTTTTACTTTTTTGCAGTGCACACACAGATTGTATCATCACCGAAGACCAAGAAACTGCAGAAATCTTCCTGCATCAAGTTGACAGGTAAGACTTTAATTATCTTGCTCCATACTTAGACCGGCGCCTTTTGATTTTTGGTCACCATGAAAAATGTTCTGTATTTAAATGGGCAGCGCTGCTGTTTTCCACAATGCAAGCACAAGATTTTGTGATGGTGCTCGATTTGGTCTAGGCGCTGAGGTATTGCACCTATCATTTTCAGTACCTTTTTAATATGTTAAAGTTCTTTAGTTAAGTATTTGGTTTTTCTTAAATAACCAATAGGTTGGGATAAGTACAAGTAGGATTCACGCTCGGGGTCCGGTTGGAGTTGAAGGATTGTTAACAACAAGATGGTATGGATCTATTAAACTGCATACATTCTATATAATATGCATTTGTACATATAAGTCCCTATAGGAAACCGTTTTTTGGTAACATAAAGTTGACTGATCTTAATATTGATGATAACATTGTAAGGTCCCTAGTTAAAAAAGGGTAAATATACATTTTAGTACTTGAACTTGGCTTTAAGGTTCAATTTGGTATCTGGTTGTTTTTTTCGAATTAGGTACTTGATCTTGGCTTTAAGGTTCAATTTGGTACCTAAAGTATATTTTGTTCCAATTAGATACCTGATCTTGGTTTCTTGGTTCAAATTGGTACTTGAACTTGCCTTTTTGGTCCAAATTAGTACTTACAGTAAATGACTTATTTGAATCAATTTGAACTATTAAGCCAAGTTCCATTACTAATTTAAACCAAAAAACTAAGTTCAAGAATTTTAAGTACCAAATTGATCCTTGAGGCTAAGTTTAGGTACTAATTTGAACATTGAAGCCAAGTTCAGGTACCAAAGTTATATTTACCCTAAAAAAGAAAAGAAATAAACCGCACATGTGCGTATTACTGTATTATAAATCCGTATTTTTCTTCCCGAAATACAGGATTCTGAAAGGAAGCGGGCAGGTAGTAGATGGTGATAAAGGGGTCATTTACACCCACAAAGACATACCTATAAATTCTTGAAAATGTATCAGAAAAAACCCCTAAAATGCAAAGGGGAAAATGGCTGAAGCTGCTGAATTGGTTTCTTGAAGGGGGTTGAATTGGGATAAGAGTGTTTTGTCAGGGTGTTAATTGTTATACTATAATATTGTGAAATTATTGCTAATGCTTTATGTTTTTAAATTAGGAAGTAGATTCTTTTCTTTTCAAGTGTGATAATTAGAATTTAGGATTTGAGTAATTTGTGTCAGGAGAATTTGAGTAGAAAAATAAGAATGTTAAAAGTGTTCTGATGTAATTTTATTTCTGTTATAATGCAAAAGCATTTGAATTTGGAATTTCCTAGCTCCATTCAAAATTGAAGTTGATTCAATTTATCATAAAAAATCAATAATTAAAATTAAATTTTAATGTTTTTGAAAATTAGGATTGAACAGAATTTTAGCAAATCAATTCAAATTTTAAAAGTTCAAAACTAACTAAAAATTTTATAAAAATGAGAAGAATAATAAATAATAAAAGAAATGTAAACATATATTTTATAAATTAATATATATTCAATTAAATATTTAAATTAATTTAAATTTGATTCAATCTATAATTCAACCGGATAATCCTGTTCTAAAATGATTCGAACTTAAAATAAATGTAAAATTAAATTAAAAATGAATTGAATTCAAAATGATTTAAAGTTAGAACACCAACAACAAATAATTTATTCAAAAGTAACTTGAAATAAAATCACCTGATCAAACTGAAAAATACCCAAAACCAATGTCAATCAATTGATTTATAATTCCCATCAAACAAAGATTAAACAGTACCTCAAATTCTTACTACATATATACTTTCACAAAAATGGCTTTTTTTCTTATTCAAAAGGTAAACAATGTTCCCACTCAAAGCAAAATCTCTGAGCCATAATATAAAACAATCTGCATATTGTGTTATTTCAGTTCATAATCCTAGTTTCTCTTCATAAAGAATAATATAAGAAACTATAATAAACCCTTCATTCTTCAACAAATTTCTTGAGATTTTTCAACCATAAAAGATACTCTCTGTTATCCTTATCCGCCATGTACTCACGCAAGTAATTTGTTATACTTGGCTTGATTCCTCTAACCTCCAAGTATTTGTAAAAACCCTTTTGCAAATTCTCATCCAAATCACTGCAAATCACACATGAAACAATAAAAAAGCAATCAATATCCAAACTATCCCATGCAGTTACACAAAACTATAAGAAAAAAAGATCAAATTACAATCTTGGTCACTTTACAATACTCCAATTTGAGATTTAACCCATCTGGTTTAATATCTATTTCGGTTAATATAACTTCTAGTCTCTAAGCTTGGTAATTAGGTCCACTTTGGTACCTATACTTACCTGAACTTAGCAATTATGTCCATTTTGGTCCCTTTGGCAAAGATAAAAGCATCATGAGGAACCAAAGTGAACCTAATTGCCAAGTTCAGGGCTAAAAGTTATATTAACCCTATCTATTTTTATAATATCTATCAGTAAGTCCAAATAACTGACCATTAACTATTTTGAGTAAAAAAATATACAAGCACCAAAGTGGACCTAATTGCCAAGTTCAGGAACTAAAAATTATATTAACCTTATCTATTTTTATAAGGTCTAATGTCTATCCATTAGTCCAAATAATCAGCGCCAATTAACTATTCTGATTAAATTGTAGATGTGAGCTACTTCTAAAAATATTTCTACCTCATCGTTATGACATAAATCTTTTTCATGTAAAAAATCCAGACATTTTAACTGGAATGATATTAACTATTTGGGCTAACTACGTTATATGCAAACAAAAGTACAAACACTAAATCTCAAATTAGAGTATATCAAACGAACCATAACCATAATTTGACCCAAAGGAAAAAGGAAGCTTACTTGAAATCAGGGCCTTCATAAGCAAGTTCATCATCCTCAGGGTTGGGATTTCTAAAACTCAAACTGTCAATTCCGATCCCATCATGAAAAGCAGTACAACTGAACTCCAAACTTGGACCATCTTTCTTTGAAACGGTGACAACAAACGGGATTCTAGCATTGTTATTATCCTCATCGTTGTCTTCACCTTCATCTTCATCTTGCTCGGCTTCGTTAAGATCAAGCATGTGAACATCAACTTTTATGAGCTCACCATTATATTCTCTTGTCAATGTTACAGTTTGAGTCCCAGGGTTATCTTCGACTTCAAAAGGGAATCCACTAGGAGTTCCTACAACCTGTGAAAAAAAACAAAGCTTAATATATGATAACCATTTTCATTTCAAAGAATAAAAAGCCAAAAGCAAGAAACAGAAAAAAAAAATCAAGAATTTTCTATGCTTACAGCATATTTAGTTCAAAAATGCTATTGAAATTACAAAATTTATGTAGAAATGGAAGCATAATTTTAAACAAGCATGTTCAGAATTTATTTTCAGCAGCTTCAGGAGAATAATGATTTTTTAAACAAGATTGCAATCTTTTTACCATTCTTATGAAGATCATCACCATCTTCATTTCAAAGAATTAAAATCATAAACATGAAACAGAATTTCTTTTAAACCCCCCCCCCCAACAATTTACTATCTTTACACTAAATTTAGTTTAAAATAAGGGGAAAATGATACTGAAATTACAAATATCTTTTTCCAGCACCTTCAAGTTCTTTTAGAGGAAACTTCTGATTTCCAACAAGGACGCAATTTTTCCCATTTTTATGAAATAAATTTTAAAAACAAAAACCCAATATACATCAAATTCAAAAATTCATGCTTTACCCTTAATTCCCCATTAACAAAAAGAAAACGTTTTAAAAAAATGGGTAAAATAATTAGTCACCTGATCAGAGCTATCACCCTCAGCAAACTGAATCTCGGACTCAAGAACTCGGACAAGAGACTCATCAGAAGAAGGTTTCTTGGAAGCAACGGCGGTAGAGAAATGAAAGCTATTTGGGTAAAAACGGTTAACGGCCGGTTTCTGAGACTGTAACCCATGGTTCAAAGCCCTGAAGATGGAGGAGTGGTAGTTCCTCTGGACTCGGGTGAGTCGAATCGCGAGTGGAGCCAACGAGTTAGCTGCTTTACGGAAAACCGTAACGAAAGCCATGGGAACTGAGCTGAGAAAACAAGAGGGTTTTCTAGGGTTTTAGAAAATAGCTTAATTCTTTGTATCGAGGGTTTTAAGGTTTTAAAAGGCAAATATTTTAGCCCTTTTTTGTAAAGTTGGGCCATAATTGGGCTTGATTTTGCACCATTTATTTTAGGGTAAATTGCACCTAAAATCACCATACTATTAATAAATTTATATTTTGGTCACTCAACTTCAAAAAATTATAAAATAATCACAATTAGCTGTTGTCATTGAAGTGATATTGTAAATTCGCATTTATTACTTTTATTTATTCACACAATTAGGGGCAAGTGAAAATCCAATCAACTAATGATAAATATATTTGTTGGTCAAATGCTTAAACTAAAAATATTGTCAATTTCACCCTAATAAAAAAAACATATCATGAAAAAATTAAAAATTAAAGGTAAACTATATGGAATTATTAATAAATTTACATTTTTTGTCACTTAACTTTAAAAAGTTACAAAATAATTATTGAACTAATCGAAAGTTTTTATTTAAGTTACTGGGTTGTTAAGTTTTTTTTTTAAAGATTAGTTAGCAAACTTTAAACAACGATTCAACGATTAATACGGTGGATCAATACTAATCGATGAGTAGAATAACATATCTTTGATTCAAATTGATTTGGTAGTCAGTGTCGAAGATTAGAGAAGAAAGTTGTTTGATTTTGGTTAACAAATTCATGACATTTAAAACGGCTTCATGAAAAAAAAAAGAAATGTAAAAGAAAATGGAAAAGAGAGGTTTATATTGGTGAAGACAATGCAAACATAAAAGGTCATATAACAATGATTTTAACAATTCAGTTGCTTAAGGGGGTGTTTGGTTCATCGAATCTTAGATTACGTTGTTTGGTTTCTTTTGTTGGAATGTAAGATTCAAGTATTTTAGTTGACGAAATATAAGATTAACTAAAAGAAAATATTTTTTTTTTGTTTTTTGTTGAATACGTTAATATCTAAAAAATTGTATATAAATAAATACTTTAAATATAGTTATAAAATGAATAATAAATAAGTACACGAATAGAGGTACTTATGGGTTGAGTTGGGTCGGAGCATAATATTAATATACTTGATACTTACCCAAGCTCGACCCAACACGAAATCTAAGCCTAAAAATTTGCCCAAACATGCCATTATTTGTTAAAGGCTAACTCAAGCTCATTTTAGGCCTACTCATATTATTTTTTTATTTTTTTAAAATATTTATTTTATTTTAATATTTAATAATTTTATATATTTTTTATTTATTGAATTTTTTTATATAGTCATCTTAACATTATTTTAATATTTATATTAGAATAGTATTATATATTTGGTATAAGTTTATTTTTTAATGTGTTTTAAATGACATAATGTATAAAAATAAAATAATATAGAGTATTATAAACTTAAAACAGGTCGGGGCGGGGCGGGCTGAATTTTTTTCTCAAATCCATTTTTCGAACCTAATATTTTTATCTAAATCTTCTTAAATTTTAGATGAACCTTCAAGACTATACGGGTAACCTGAGCCATAAACAAGTCTATATACGATTTCTCAGCAAAAGTAAAATTAGGATTACTTTGTATTATTAAGAGTAGGAAAAAAAATCCACACCTTTTAAAAGTTTCATATCCATATTTATTGTTTGGATAGAAAATATATTTAATGGTTTATACATATACATTGTATATTTACTTTAAATTGCCAAAAAAATTAACAAAAATATAAAATAAAATTTGAATAATTCAAAGACAAATTAAAAATATATATATTTGAATAAAATTTGTATATGTAAATAAAATGTATATTTACCTTTTAAGCATCTCGTTTGAATTTTGTGTAAAATTTGAATAAAACTAAAGCATTGAATTTACAAACTTCCTTATTATTGATCTAAAAATTGAGGGTAATTTTGTTCTAAAATTCATTACTCAAGAAAGAGGTCATAATGAGATTATGCATTATATTATGAGATGATTATAATATGAGATTATGAGATGGTCGGAATGTTGAAATCCAGACATCATAATCTCTTTTCGGAATATAACATTACGGATCATTATATTATATTGGGAGAACCAAACGACTCCTAAATGAAAACATTTGAATGGTTCAGTGACTATCTTGTAACTTTTTAAACTTGAGTGACTAAAACATAAATTTGTTAATAATTTAGTGACCTTTAATGTAATTTACCCAAAAATTAAATATCAAATTTTGAGGGACAAAAACAAAAATTAAATCAAAAGTATCATTGCTTTGTTTTTTTAATTTATCCATTTTCACGACCAAAAAGCCAAAACATTAGCAAATATCAAATACAATCTCACTAGACAAGTTGTGTACTAATTTACTAAAAAATATTAAAAAAGGCCCTTTTTTGAAAAAAAAAAGTTACGGGACTAAACTAATTTTTAAAAAAGCTAAAAGCGTTTTAAGGTAATTTGCAAAAAAAAATCCAGTTTGAAACATTTTTTGTCAAATCAGCTGAAAAAGCTTCTAAAAGTGTTTTGCCCTTAATTTTTTTTTAGGATTAGGGGTTTTTAAGGCCTAATTTCACAATGCTTTTGAAAAGTTGAAAAGTTTGGTTTAAATTTTGAGTGTTTAGCATTGTTGTCAAAAAGTACTTTTGAAAAATAAAATATTCATTTTAGACATGTTATTATCAAGTAACAAATATGTATTTAAATAATATTTAAATTTGTTAATATTATTAAAAAAATTATCATAACTTGTTGTTAACATTTTAATATATAAAATATAAATTTTAAATATTTTTAAGCAATAAATATTAATTATTTATAAAATTTAATTAGAATATATAAACTATATTTTAAATATTTAAATATAACCATTAAATATTTGTAATTAGTATTTTAAAAAATATTTTTTATTTTTAATTAATGATTTTAACATATTTGTAATTAAGCACCAAGAAAAAAAAAGGGAATGTACTATGTTATTGGAGGGGTAAAAAGTAATTAAGCACTAAAAGTGCTTTTGGGAAAGAAAAAACTAAAAATTTTAGCTTCTCATTTTTAAAAATGCTTTTCAAAAGTACTTTTGGAGCCAGTGGTTTTTTTTAAGCACTGCAAAGCATGCCCTAAGTAGGATTTTAGTTTTTAGGATTAGGGTTTTAAGTTTGTAAAATAGGATTATTTGGATTTTATGAGTTTAAGTTTTTTTTTTTTTACTTTTTAAAGTTTATTATATATTATATATTTTTAAATAATTTTTTGAGATGTTAAATAATAATTATTTAATTCGAAATTAAAAACATCATTCAACTCATAATCGAAACTCGACCTACTTGACATGGATGAAATATTAGTTTTTTTTCTCTTTTAATCTTAATTTGATCTAATTTTTCAGTAAATTATTTATTCTGGTGCATTATTTTCAAATAGATAGATTCAGGCCTTTTTACCATACAATACAAATCAATAAATTATACAACTTTCTTCCCTGCAGAGTACTTTGAGTTTTGATTATGATTCGAATTGAATTTTTCAATTCGAATATACAATTAGTGTACATACGATGTTTTTAAATTTCAAATTAAATCATTATTATTTAACATCTCAAAAAATTATTAAAAAATAAATAATATATAAGAAATTAAAAAAAGTAAAAAAAAAACATAAAAACAAAAAGCAAAACCCCTAAAATCCAAATAACCCTACTTTACAAACCCAAATTCCTACTTTAAAAAAACCTTAACCTTGAAAAAAATTAGAGAAAAAGCGCTTCTAACCGGAAGCCTTTTCAGCTGATTTAGCAAAAAGTGCTTCTAGTTGGAAGCTTTTTTCTGCAAATCACCTGAAAATATTTCCATGAATAAGTAAAATGAACAATTCTTCATTGATGCCGTCTGAGTAATCGGCAACACCACCCTCACCTGTCACCAATCATTTGTAATGATTGGAATGTTAAAAAAAATATTTGTAATTAATTTAGTAGTTTCCAACGCATTTGAGAGTTAAAGATACAGCGTTTTGAGTTTGTGCCATAACATCACTCAATTATTTTAAAAAATTAAATAAAAATCTAAATATAATTAAAAATTACAAAACTAGAAAAGTATAAAAGAATATCTTTATAAGTTTCTTATTTATATATATTTTTTATAATTACTTTTATTTTTTTATATAAAAACTTAAAGTGATGATGTGACACTCTTTCAAAGTATCGTGTCATTAACTTTTAATGGTGTTAAAAATATTAAATTATTTGACGAAATTCATTATATTTAGAATCAACATGGATCAAAAATTAAAAATAAAAAACGGACCAAGTTGAAAAGAAAATATCAAATTCAAAGATTAAATATTCATTTATCTCTATATGAATTTATGTACGCTTTGCTTAATTTTTATTGAATTTGGTGGTGAGTTCAGTAATACTATTTTCAAAATTAGACTAATCAATTAGGCTCATTGCTTGCATCAAAAATTACTTGAGGTATCGGTTCGAATAAATTTTTTTATGTTTTTAATATTTTTATTGATTTATTAAATTAAATCGGTTAAACTGATCAAATCGATTCAACGATTGATCCAATTCTAATTTTACAATACTTTGAAAAATTAAAATTTTAATAATTGCGATAATTCTTAAAATTATTATGAAAATAAAATAAAATAAATCTGAAATCCAATTTCTTATCTAATATTATTTTATAAATTAATATATTTAAAATAATAATTATTTTTTCTCAATTAAATAATAAAAAATTAAGTGCTTCGGTTATTAATAATTAATTAAAAAATACAAAATATAAGATTAAGAATACAAAATTTATCTCAACTAAAATTTCTTATCTAATATTATTTTATAAATTGATATATTTAAAATAATTATTTTTTCTCAATTGTCGAATATACAATTAATGTAAATATGATGTTTTTAAATTTTAAATTAAATCATTATTATTTAACATCTCAAAAAATTATTAAAAATTAAATAATACATAATAAACTAAAAAAAGTAATAAAAAAAGGTCCTAAACCCATAAAATCCAAATAACCCTACTTTACAAATCCAAAATCTTACTTAAAAAAAACCTTAACCTTGAAAAAAATTAGAGGAAAAGCGCTCCCAACTGGAAGCCTTTTTAGCTTATTTAGCAAAAAGTACTTTCAGTTGAAATTTTTTTTCCTGCAAATCACCTAAAAATGTTTCTATGAATAAGTATAATGAATAATTCTTCACCGATGCCATTTGAGCAATCGACAACACTACCGTCACCTATCACCAATCATTTGTAATGATTGGAATGTTAAAAAAAATATTTGTAATTAATTTTTACCCAATCCTATTTTAGTAAAAAAATATTTTTTTATATTATTTAAGTAAAAATCCAATGATTGAGTCAAAGGGTATTAAAAATTTATGAAAATAACCTAGTTTCTACCGTAAAAGTGGGTTCCCCAACCTTAAATGGCGGCACCACCCCAAAATTATTGTATCATCATTACAAAAAATGATAGGAACAAAAAAATAATAATTTTTTCTTGGTGTCATCACTTCCCAAGACGACATAGGTATAAAATATGACATTTTAAACCGTATTTCCGGAGATACATTAAAAAAATATTTTTTAATAGTTGTGGTGCCGCCATGTTATTTAAAGGCATGAAAATGAAATAAAAAATTATTTTTTGGTCCCACCATATTATTTGAAGGCACCCAAATTGAATAAGAAAAATATTTTTTATTTCTTCATTTTTCTTTTAATCACTTATTAATATCTTCTTATTAATTATTTTTTAATACATTAAAATTTTCAATTAAATTTTCATATTTATTCATTTTCAATTTTTTATTTCTATTATTATTTTTAAATTTATTTATTTAACTTGATTTTATTTTATTAAACTCCAAATTTTTTTTACATTTTTTAAAGAAAAAAATAATTCTAAAAGACAAACATATTTTTATTTATGTATAAGATAATATGGAACAATAAATTTATTTTTCTCATCATTTAAATGCTTTTTCCTTCCACTAATCGTATTTTATATAAATAATTAATAGATTAAATATTTCTTAACACAATAACATTTCAAATATTACAATAATAATAAAATTTCAATTGAAATCATCACATTATAGAGTCGATAATATAGTAAAATAAATATTTTGCTCAATTCCATCAACTTCTACTTAATCAAGTCGATCAGGAACGCCACGGTATTCATCTTTGGTTTCTCTCGAGGTACGACATTCTGCCAGCATTTCCCCCGCCTGAGAGCACTTTTCATGTCGACTCTTCTCCCTTCATAGCATAACCAATTTGCGGTCGTGACCGCGTAATCACTGCCAATAGAAACTCTTGACCGCATAACCACTATCAACTAAAAGTCCATCTCCCTTAGTGTTAAATAGGGTATTTCAATAGGGGATAGACTATTAACTGTGTAACCATTACCAACAAAAACTCTTAACTGTGTAACTACTACCCTAAAAACGATATATTTTTCGTGTTTTTATATATAACGGTCATACGAAATAATTTTTTCGTTAAAGAACATCATAATAATAAATATCTCTCATTTTTTTCAACATAACACTTTTTTTCTTTCAACATAAAAAAGATTAAGACATCTACGTGTGCTAAGTTGAAGCTGAAGTATATATAGTTGGTGGTGTCGCCACATTTATAGTAGGCAACAGGAGAAAATAATTTAAAATTATTTTGGATACGACATATGAAGTGGCGGCACTACAAATATTAAAAAAAATATATATTTTTTGTATAACTCTAGAAATATGGTTGAAAATACCACATTTTATATCGATGCCAAGAAATTTTTTTTTTGTTCCTATAATTGTTTGTAATGATGATGCAATGATTTTGGGGTGGTGCCACCATTTGAGGTGGGGAACCCACTTTTAATATTGAAAGTATGTCATTTTTCTAAATAATCTAAATAATCTAGTATTAGGGTCATTTTCATAAGTTTTTAAAATTTTTAGGTCATTTATCTAAAATACCCTTGAGTCGAGTGTGGGGTGTCCGGTCGATCCAATCAAATTCAAATGCTGATGCTTTTATTTTCATCACTACTATTTAAGAAACACATTTGTATTTGAATAGGATAAAACAACAATTAACTCTTAAATTCAATTTTTTTTTCAATTTGGTCCTAAATTTTTTTTAGTTCGCATTAGACCCAATTTTAGATATACCAGCCCATTTTTGCCCGGGCCCATTAAAACCCAACAAGCCCCAAATTAAAAATAAAACAACCAAATACCCAAACCCAAACTAATGGCCCAATTTCAAGCCCTAACCCAATACCTAAAACAAAAAAAAAAGAAAACAAAAAAAAAAACCCTAGCCTAGCCTAGCCTAGCCGCCCCATGTCAGAACCTAGCCACTGTCTCTGCTCCACCGCTCAACCACCACCTGCAAAGGGAACACACAACAACAGCGCAAAAATAGGAAATAGGCAGTAGCAAACAATATAACAAAATCGGCTATAAAAGCCGTTGTTTTTCAAAGTAAAAGGGGGATTTTTTTTTGTTCATAAAAAAAGGAGAGATTCATTGAATAAAAAAAAAAAAGGGATTCAAGTACACTAAGAAAACAATAACGAAGCAAAGCAAAGAAAAAAAGAGTCTGAAATGTGCAAAATTTGTTTTTTTTTTCGTTTTTTTTAAATCTGTTTATATTCATTTTTTTCTTTCTTTTTGTTTTCTTTTTTTAAAAAAGGGGAGACTATGTATATATTCTAAACACAAAAAAATATAAAAAAATAGACCTTTTTTATTTTTTGGCCATCGTGTGCGGTGACTGGCGACGGCGGCCGACGCGGCGGCGTCTGGTCGGAGCTCTCGCCGGAGTAGTTGCCTTTGCAGAGAAAAAAAAGAGAAAGAAAGAAGTTTTTTTTTGAACAGAGAAAAATAAATTAAAAAAAATAGATTTATATAGGCCACCAAAACGACGTCGTTTTAGGACTGGCCTTAAACTCCCAAAACGACGTCGTTTTGCCTCATGACCTGCACATTGACCCGACCCGCTTCTAGGATCCGCATGTTTTTTACAAAGGGGGTATTTATGCATTTAGCCCTTCCGCTCTTTTATTGTTTTGAAATTAAATTTTTTATTATTTCTAATTTTACCCTGTAATTTATTTTGACCTTCAATTTGATCCCTCTTGGTGCTGTGCGTTTTGGGAGGGTGGGATATTGCCCATTTTGGTCCTCCCTTGTTATCCGCGCGCCCAAATTGGTCCTTTTCTTTGTATTTTTATTCTAAATTCGCCCCTAACTCCTATTTTAAGTTCAATTTAGTCATTTTAGTTATTTTTGCTATTTTACCATTATTATTATTATTATTACTATTATCATTATTATTATTACCACCATTTTTATTTTTATTATTATTATCTTAGTATTAAACTAATTAATTTCATATTGTTATTATTATATTATATATTCCTTTTTTTGTTTATTTACTTATTACTTTATTATTAATTAATTTAGTATTATTGCTTATTACTTATCCTTACTAACATGTCGTCATTTTATTATTAATACATATGATTATTACTCTTGTTAATATAGTATTATTTTCTACTTTGACTACTTGTGTCCTTATTATTAATTTTTTTTTTCATGTATATATTATTATTTATATTATTGTTATTATTACCATTATTAATGTTCTTATTATTAACATTGTTTTTGTTCCTTTTGTTATTATTTATTATCAATATATTATTATTATTATTATTATTATTATTATTATTATTATTATTATTATTATTATTATTTTCAAATTGCTGTTACTATTTTTTTAATATATTACTATTATTACTAAATTTTTTTACTATCATTGCATTATTATTATATTCTCATCTATATTTATTTTCTCATTACTTATCCATTTATATTTCTTATCTATCCATATTTTCGTTATTATTATGTTTAGACATTATGTCTATATTCATATTTAGGCACTAATATCGTTATTTTACTATTGTTATATTTCTCCTATTATTATCATCACTATTACTATCCCTTTTTTATGTTTATTTTTATTAATATTATTATTATGATCTTATTTTATTACTATTATCATTTTTTAAAATTATTGTTATATTCTTTTACCATTTAATACATTATTATTACATTTTTTTTTGTATTTACTTATACGTTATTATTTTTATATCAACTAATTTAATATATATGTTTTTAGCACACTTATTTTATTTATCGTTACTCTTATTATTATCATTTCATCATTTGTTTTATTTATATCTTTGTAAATAATTTCAAACTTTAGATTATTTATTATTTGTATTATTGTTATTATTACTATTTATTATTACCATTATTATTACTATTACTTTTACTTTTATTTACTATTACTATATTCTTATTATTTTTATTTTCTATTACCATTATCATTATTATTACTAATATTAATATTCTTATTATTACTATTATTATTATTATTATTATTATTATTATTATTATTATTATTATTATTATTATTATTATTATTATTATTATTATTATCATCGTTCTCATTATCATTGTCATTTTTATTTTGTCATGTTTTATATTTTTTTATGTATTTGCTTATTTCATTTTCCTTATGCATTTGTTTTATATTTTTATATTACTAGCCTTGCTTTTATTTCATCTTTTTATAATTGCTCATATTATTGTTATTGACACTATCACACCTATTATTATGTTATTATACGTATTAGTACCATAATTTGCTTTTATATTTCACTATAAATCACGTCATATTTTTACTCAATATATTAAAATAATTCTTTCATAAAAGCAATATTCCATATTTAGAAATTCGAGAGAATCGTGCCCTAACTTACTGGGTTTCGATTTTTCTCATTTAACTTAAATTACGGAATATTCTTTTAAATCGTAATACGGGTTTTGAATAAAAATGCTTTGTAAATAAAATTCGAGAGAATCGTGCCCTAACTTACGAGGTGTTGTGTCCTAACTCACTGGATATGACATCTTGTTACCTCGAAATAAAATTTTTTGTAAATAAAAACAATGTTCGGTATTTGAAAGTTCGAGAGATCGTGCCCTAACTTACTGGGTTCCGATTTTCCTCATTTACACTAAATAATCAAATATCCTTTCAAAAAGGGTTAAAATACAAAAATTTTAAATAAAAGGTAAGCTCACTCTCAAAAGTTCGAGATGTCGTGTCCCAACTTACTGGATGTGGCATTTTATTACTTAGAGACGAGAAGGTCTTTAACATTCGAGTTTTTATAAAAAAAGGATCGCATTTTAAATTCTTTCAAGTTTTCAAATTTTCGACACTAAGACACTAATTAATCAACTAGGTACCAGTTTTGGGCGTTACGAGGGTGCTAATCCTTCCTCGTGCGTAACCGACTCCCAAACCTGTCTTTCAAAATTTCGTGGACCAAAACCGTGGTTTAAACAAATCAAATCATTTATTAAAAACAACCACTTTACGAGGTGACCCGATCACACCTCATCAAAAAGGATTGGTGGCGACTTCCGTTTTTTTTTTCGTTTTCATATTCAAACAAAGTCGATTTCCGTTTTCAAAAAATGGTTTCGACATTAGATATGGTAAAACAATTTAGTAGTTTCCAACACATTTAAGAGGTGATGATACGGCGTTTTGAGTTTGTGCCATAACATCACTCAATTATTTTAAAAAAATATATAAAAATCTACAAATAATTAAAAATTATAAAACTAGAAAATTATAAAAGAATATCTTTATAAGTTTCTTATTTTTATATATCTTTTATAATTACTTTTATTTTTTTATATAAAAACTTAAAGTGATAACATGACACTCTTTCAAAGTATGTGTTTAACTTTTAATGGTATTAAAAGTATTAAATTATTTGACGAAATCCATTATTTGGAATCAACATGGAGCAAAAATTAAAAATAAAAATGGACCAAGTTGAAAAGAAAATATCAAACTCAAGGATTAAATATTATTTTATCTCTATATGAATTTATGTACTCTTTGTTTAATTTTTATTGAATTTGGTGGTGAGTTTGGTATCGCTATTTTCAAAATCAGACTAATCTATTAAGCAAATTGCTTGCATCAGAAATTACTTGAAGTATCGGTTCTAATAAATTTTTTTATGTTTTTAATATTTTTATTGATTTATTAAATTAAATCGGTTAAATTAATTGAACCGGTTTAATCGATTCAATTCTAATTCTACGTTAATTTGAAAATTAATATTTCCAAAGTTGTATCGTTTTTGTAATTTGCTAGAATTAAAAAGAAAAGAAAAAAAAAGAAGAAGAGAGGGGCAGAAAAGTAAATTGGTTTAGCAGTTAATTTGCGAGCGTAATTGTTTGGTTTGATTTTATGCACATTAATATTTATCATTTTATGAAAAATTAAATTTTTAATAATTGAGATAATTCTTAAAATTATTATGAAAATAATTTTATTTTATTGATAATTAATTTTTTAAATTCCAACCTCTGTCATAAAATGAGATTAAGAAGACAAAATCTATCCGAAATCCAATTTCTTATCTAATATTATTTTATAAATTAATATATTTAAAATAATAATTATTTTTTCTCAATTAAATATTAAAAAATTAAGTGCTTCTGTTATTAATAATTAATTAAAAAAATACAAAATATAAGATTAAGAATACAAAATCTATCTCAACTAAAATTTCTTATCTAATATTATTTTATAAATTGATATATTTAAAATAATTATTTTTTCTCAATTAAATATAATAAAGTTAATTAAATTGCTGAACTCAACCTGAACTCTTCCCAAGATCAACTAACAAAATATTTACATTTTTCTTTCTGTACCGGAAATCACTCTCTGGGCACAAAGCAATGTCGAATAATGGAATTTTCCAGGATTCAATGTTGAAGAAGCAGAAGGAAGAAGAGGGGGAAGAATACTTCAGGTTATTGCCTCCCGGTTATAGATTCAAACCAAGGGATGAAGAGCTTGTTAATTATTACTTAAGAATAAAAATTTCGGGTCTTCCATTGCCACCCAATAGAATAAGAGAGGTTAATCTCTACAGACATGATCCTGAAACTCTTACAGGTTTTGATTCTTGTTTCTTTATTTTTTCTGAAACTGTAAAACATTGGTTTTCTTTTTAATCTTGTGTTATTGATTTTGTTTTGATTAAATAGCCAGGAACAATTACATATCGTCGAATGAAGTCGAAAACGAATGGTATTTTTTTACGCCGCGAGAACGGAAATATACAAATGGATCAAGGCCGGCGAGGAAAGCCGGTAACGGATACTGGAAAGCGACCGGTGCCGATAAGGCGGTCATATTGAAAGGAAGGAAGATCGGATGTAAAAAGACTTTAGTCTTTTACGAAGGGAAACCACCGAGAGGGTTTAAAACCAATTGGGCCATGCATGAATATGTATTAAGCGATGCTCCTGTCAGAGTAAGACATGGCAAGGAAGACATGAAGGTATCATCTTTCAAATATGTGAAAATTTGTATCTATTAGTACTTAATTTCGAAAAAATTTTGTTTTCTTTCAGCTGGATAATTGGGTCTTGTGTAGATTATACAAGAACCGAAGGGAAGCAAAGCAAAAACAAAGAATCCCTCAAGAAGGGAACGATCTTGAATGTCAAGAGAAAGTTGAACCTCACAAGATGGCTGAACCTGTTAGTGAACCCAATAATATGGTTGTACCACCCGCTTATGATCAATATGAACAGCTTGAAGTCCAACCAGTTAACATGAACATTGGACAAGACACTAATTGGTTTCCTGAACTAGACAATCTAATGCCTGTTTCCAATGAATACGGTAATTATTATATGTTTGATAATAATCCAACACATGGTGGAGGGTTCCAACAGGTTCCAATTTATGATGATTTTGTAACAAATGCTGCTGCTGCGGCCCCTGCTCCATTTTGTTCAACTTTTCCTCTTGATAATCAGTTTCAGTCCATGGGCGATGCTGGTTTTAACTTGCCACCGCCGCCGCTGCAATTTCAGCCACATTGGCCGACGCCGCCGTCACCACCGCTGCAGTTTTCAGGAGTCAACACTGGTTTTGATTTCTCGGTTGATGAATATCTTTTGGATCCTGAATTTGGCATGCCACCACCATAGTTTTGTTGAACTGATAGGTTATTTTTAGGGTTTGTATATCCTAGCAATAATTGAACTATATTTCATAGGGTTTTTTTAGCAAGCTTAGATTTGAGTTTGATGATTTATTTAGCAAGGTAAGGGGAAATAAACCCCGAAATTTCGAATAGTTAAATGATTATTTCGTAATTTTTTAAAATAAAGTGATTAAAACGTAAATTTATTTTTTAAGCGTAGTTTACTCAAAAATTAAATATCAAAATTTGATGGACAAAAACCAAAATTAAACCAAAAGTTTACAATTACACTGTCAACATCGTTGCTTTATTTCGTCATTTATCCATTTTCATGGTCAAAAAGTAAACATCAGCAAATACCAAATACAATATCACTACGCAAGTTAGCTCTTCAAATTCTACATATTCTTCTTCTCTTTTTCTTAGTCTTCATCTCATTGATTTTTTTTTTTCAAATAGAGAGAAAAGGGTGAGAAAATCCACCATGGCTTTAGCAAACATAGCTAACAATCTCGCAAGTGTTGGCTCAAATTTTCCTTCTTCTATTGATAAGCTGAAGAATTCATCAATTAAAGCTCAAATAAACTTAAGGGTCTCGAGAAATTCATTAGTTAAAGCAGTTCCGAGCTCATCTGTGGAATCAGATACTGGAAAATGGGCTAGGAAAAGACGACCTCAGAATGTAGATGGCGACTTCTTTGTAGGTAAATATCATATTTTGATAATTTCCCAGAAAATTTCATCTTTATGGGGAGCTTTTTTTCTTTATAATATACTGTAATCGGTGGGAAATTGTTACTGAATTAGTTCATTGATTGAAGGGTTGTTAACAATTTTTTTTTTTTTTATGTAGGATGGTATATTCTTAGTTCTTACGGTGGAAAATGAATAGGATATAGGTGTTAAATATATGTTTTTAACTCTTAATAGATACTGGAAGCTATGTTACTCTGACTGTGTGAGTGTTGAATAGGGGCAGGGGCGAAGCTAGGAATTCTGTTTAGGGGCCGAAATAAATTTGTAAAATTTGAGAGAGGGGATAGCTAGATTTATAGTGTTAAAAGTACTTAAATTAAATTATTTACTTTCTAGAGGGGCCAAACTTTAATTTTTCCATTTAACTAAAGGCTTAAAATGCTTAATTTAATGTTTTACTTATTGGAGGGCCTTAAATAGCAATTTCACCATTTGGCCAAGGAGCCAAGGCCCCTGCCTCCCCCGGCTACACCTTTGGATACGAGTATGGTTAAACATTTTTTTCTATATTTTTCCATGTATTTGGAGAATCTTTGGAGGTGATATCTCGAATTCTTGTGTCGGACACAGATACTTTAAGAAAAATAATGAGTCCGAGCAGCATAGACAGTGAGGATACCTATAGGAAAAAGTATATTATTTTTTAGTGCCATCTCTGCTAATTTTGGTATATTGGTTTTTAATCTATTTTGCAGATCATACATGCATAGATTGTGATACTTGTCGTTGGATGGCTCCGGTAATCGCTTATCAATCAAGCTTTTTTCTTTTTGGAGTTAACTTTTTGGATTAGATGAATGTCAGTTTACTGCTAGTTGAATATAAGTTTTAATGATCTGGTTTACAAGGTATAGAACAAGATTGTTCATCAACAATTTTAGTTTCTGAATGCATTGAGACTTGAAGAAATGAAAACTATGTTTAACTCTTTGAATTGCCCTTTTTTACCGTGTCCGAGATGTTGGCATATGGCAATATGAATTAAAAATAAAAGTTGTTTGATTAGCAATGGTATATATATAAGCTGAGAGTCATGGAAGGCATCGCGCTTGCCATTAAACGATTTCTTCCTTTCTTTTGCCTTATCTCTTTCCATATAATAACAAGATCTGCAGACCACCGGCTGAGAGTTATTAACCATGCTGCATAACAATATTCTTACTTTAATATTTCTTTATTTCTTGTTTGTTTTTCAGCAAGTCTTCACAAGAGTTGGTGAAATGTCTGCAGTTTATAAACAGCCAACTTCTAGCGAAGATCGATTAAAGGCTCTCCAGGTGCCGTTTTATTGGTTCCCTTTCTTGTATATCTATAACATGATATATCATAATTTCACACATTCATACGCTTGCACACCTTTTTGCATTTCTCATTTTTGTTTGTATCAATTATCATACAGCCTGTTTGTTACCGAGATGCATTAGTTTGATATCTATTCCAGAAGAAACTGCAATGTCATCATAAACATTTGATATTTTCAGGCCTTGCTTTCCTGTCCAACAAGCTCAATCCGTACCGAAGTACCTCCTCCTGATATCCTAGAAGCTCAAAAGACATTTCCGATTCCAGTAGATGAGAAGAAACTACCTGTAAATCATATCATTAGTGTGTTCTTATTTTGCATTTTTATATTATACATTCTTGGATTAGCATGCCAACCCGATCACTATGTCGATGATATAACTATTTTCAGGGTGTTTATCATTGTGGATATCATTCTGAGAAATCATACGGAGCTGCTTCGTACTTGATCATTCACCCTGGTGGAAATATACTTCTAGATAGGTAATATTATAGTACTCATGTCCAACACCTATACCTGACATATTTCCGAGCACGGGTATGGGATATGACCCTCTAAAGACCCTCCAAATGCATAGAAATGCTTCTTGGTCATTTTTTTCCCCCTATCATCGCTTCGCATGTTAGGTTGAACTAATTTGTCTAATATAATTCTCTGCAGCCCCAGATTTACAGAGAAACTCGCAAAGGAGATTGAGACAATGGGTGGAGTACGCTATTTGTTCCTAACCCACAAGTATGTCCATAATTTTAATTTTTATTATTTATTTTTGAGGTTTCTGATCCATGTTGTTATGGTCAGGGATGATGTTGCAGATCATGCAAAGTGGGCAACGCGGTTTAGCTGTGATCGAATTCTGCACTCGGAAGATGTTAGTTTCATCATCCTTAACCTCTGATATGCACTTTCATCTATTCAAGGATCTTAGCTAGTTCTGCTAGACAGAAGTGAACTTATTCTTGCTTTGGTTCCTTCTATGTTCGTAAATCTTTCACAGTTAGCAAGTTCTAAATTATGAGAGCTCACTTGAGTTTACTAGAAAGCCCATGAATGAAAGTTACTGTATTTTTTATATCAAACATTAGTCGGACCGTGAGTGCAAATTTTAAAGCTATTATACTATGTGTGCTTTATCTCTGTAGGTAGAAATTTGTACTGCTGATGTTGAGATGAAGCTAGAAGGGAATGGTCCATGGAGCCTCGGAGATGACATTATGCTTGTACATGCTCCCGGCCACACAGAAGTGAGTTCTTAATCAAATGCATTCAACTTCCATATGGCTTTGAGAAACACTTCCATCGATTCTTGGTTTACATTTCAATATTTATGTCTTCTTTTAACATCTGCAAATAGTCACTATATATGAATAAAGTTTTACGAATTCAACTCTGGATATCTCAGTAATTTCTTAAACAGTTTAAGATGAACAAAGCTTATAATAATACATTTTGTAACTTGTTGCAGGGTACTGTTTGCTTGCTTTATAAGCCACTGAAGATTCTATTTACGGGTGACCATCTGATCATGACTGAATCTGGACTCAGCATAATGGAAATGTACAACAAATACTCTGGTAACACAACGTAAACATGGCTTCCTTTGTACCAAAAAAAATGTTATTGCATGGAAATGTTTGGTAAGTTATATTGTCTGGTTTATATGCCTACGTTACTCGAACTTGAGTGTGTTGGATGCAAAGCACTTGATCGTATTCAACTTATACAAGATTTGATGACATAAACTTGTATCATGTGACTTCGAACTAATGCCGACATTTCATCATACAATTATATCGATGAGCAAAAACAACAAAATGAGCTATGAATATGATCTTAAGGAACATGAACATGACAACATAGGCAGTCACCTTGTCAACAAATCATCATCATCTAACTGGATATGTTATCTATGGAGCCTGTCTTTCTATCAGTTCACTGGATTCCACTTTCATCAATTACCATTTTCTTCACTTGCGCTCACTGTTACGTTATTTTTCACAGTTCCTAAACAGGTGGACAGTGTTCAAAAGTTGATACAATTCAATTTCGATTGGATTATACCAGGTTGGTATCAGTTGTCTTGTAAAATTTTTGGACTATTTTGATAGTATTTATCGAAACTTTGCATGCTTTTCAAGAACACCCTCCTGCACATGGCGTCCGATCCGAACTATAAACTTTTGAAACATTAACATGTTTCCGTTGTTCCTTGTAACCGCATTTTGCACATGAAAGCTCAACATAAGTTGGATACATTGTCTTCATCCTTTTCATATTCGATTAATGTTCGTAACGGTCGATCTTGAAAGTTTTTGACATCTATATTTTACAGGTCACGGTCAGAGAATCGAGTTCAAAGATGTTCGGGAGAAGAACACCGTTCTCGAAGCTTTTGTCCGGGAAAAGTGTAACCAGTATTCCGCAAGCTACAAATAAACAAGAACTATAGGTTCCATGAAAATCAAAGTGAATTAGAAAATGAAATCTGTTGTAACTTGTACCATGATTGCTAGTTTCTCTATGCTAATAAAAATTTCTAGTATGCAATCATAGCTATGAAACCATTGGATAAAAATGCCATGGAGACCTTGTACTAAGAGTTATATTGCATTTTGCTTTCTCTATTCAAAAAACAGGTAAATTAGTCTTAGTACATTACATTAAAGAGTAAATTGGTTAGTTTTGTTAAAAAATCCATCTATATATATTGTTAAAAACTGGAATGATTGACGAAATAATCAAATAGTGACATCTGATATGTCATGTGTACATCATGTTGATGCAGTGGCGAATTCAAGGAGACTGACAAGGCCTTCGGCCTCCTAGAATGGAAAATTTTCTATTTAGGTCCCTTTATAGTTTATAAAATTTTAAATTAATAATGATAAAATTGTATTTTTGACCCTCTAAAAATGATAAAAATTTGATTGAAATTCTTTAAAATTATAAAGATATAGACTATTAAAATAGTAAAATGATATGTTTATTATGGTAAAAATATACAATTTAATTCTACCAAAAAAAATTTCTAGCTTTGTCCTTGTGCTGTCATATAAGGATGACTCATGTGTTCATAAATAAGAGGATAATGCGCTTTAACACATGTGAACCCACATATTCTTATATTAATAATAATATCCATATTAACCTAGCTAAAACTCAATCAGTATGACTCTACGGTAATTTTATAAAAACCATTGATATTTCTTAAAATATCCGTGTCCATCATACTTTAAAGCATGCTCATTCGAGACATTCACACTTGAATTTATATATAAATATATGTATATATACTTCACATGAAAAGAAAAAGATGAATGCAACTTTACCAATCACCAAACAAAAATAATTAAAAGGAAACAAAAAAAGACAGCTTTAATCCTTAAAAAAAGGGATAAAGAGAACACAAATGGTCAAGCTGCTGTCACTATCCAACATGAAATCTCAATGTCACTTTCCTAGAAAGAGCATTCGTTATTGCAGTCAATAGATTCCAAAACTAAACCCAAAAATCTGCAAAATAAATAAAAAAATCTCTTGAATGGTAGTTAAGCTAAAGCAAAAACAACCCTATCATCCCATTTCTTCATTGTTCATGCTTTAGAAACATTTGACATGTTCATATGGCCTTGTTTGGTAGTCCAGGGAAGTTAAGTGGACTGTTATTAAGAGTGGGGCAGTGTTTTTCTGCAGCTGCTTCAATTGGTTTCATGGTTTCTGCTCATGGCTTTTTTAACTCCACTGCTTTCTGGTATTGTTTTCCTTCTATTATCTTGGTTATGTCTTCACTTAGATTGATGATTATTTGTATATGATTCTATTGATTAATCCATGTGGCTTGGGTTCGAGTGTGAATGTGAGGCACGCTACCTGTTCGAGTATATTTCAAAGAGTACTTGAAGAATATATGTCCAGATATGGTAAAAAAATCATGAAAATTCTGATACTAAGAGTTGCTTGCATTTTATTTTATTTATTTAAAAAATGGGTTGATTCTGTTAAAAATTTTATTTATTTTTACCGTTAAAAATTGCTCATTGTACTTCATATTGAGATACACGATAGATGCCATGTGTAATTATATGATGATTCTGTTAACTACACCAATTTTTAACCGTAAAAATAGATAAAGCTTTTAACGAAAAAAAGAAGAAGATTAGTTTGCTCTTTAATAAAAATGTATAAGACTAATTTATCTATTTTCTAGCAGAGGGAGCAAAATGCAGCCCAGCTCTTAATACAGAGATTGCCATGATACTTTTACCATCTAAATATGCATCATGTATGATATGAGTAATTTAAGAAAATGGAAAATCAAGATTACCATAGCATTTCTTTGTTTTCTTCATTTGAAAGACTACTCTTATAGATTTTTGGATTTTTAAAATTTTTCTTTTCGTATGTTTAATATCCGTATCCTACATATATACTAACATGAGTATAAAGACATAACCCCTCAAGGCTCTCATGTATGACAATTACACCAGAGTCTCTGTAGCTTAGATACTTGAAATGGCATGTTGTCTGTTTGTGATGTTTTTTAATTTTCATTTGGTTGTGCATATCTTTGTTGGTTTCAGCTATTTGATTGCGTCAATGGGGATTCAAGTTTTATGGAGCTTTGGACTTGCATGTCTCGATTTCCATGCTTTGAGGTCAAAGACAAACCTACACAATCCTGTCTTAGTAAGCTTGTTTGTTGTTGGTGATTGGGTAATACTTTTTTCTTTTCTAAAATTTACTTTGCTGTTGGACGAGTGTCTGATATTGGTATATGTTAAATACGAAATTGTTCATATCTCCATACTCATGTCCAGATATACAATAAGCATAGATGCCATTCATACATACATACATAAAGATTTATGTTGATAATCTAAATGGTTAAAGATAATGTCATGATGATGATGATGATGACGATGATGATGATGATGATGATGAAAACTGCAGAATGATCATATTGCCATGTAATCTTTAGAAGTTCAGACAACCAAACTCATGTCCAAACTCCAAATATGCAACAAACACGGATGTCATTCATTCGTACATACATACATACATACATACATACATATTCATGCTGATAATCTAATTGGTTAATGATAATGTCATGATGCTGCTGGTGATGAAAACTACAGAATGATTGTATTGCCATGTAATCTTTAGAAGGTCATATCACCATATCATGTCCAAATATGCAACAAACATGGATGTCATACATACATACATACATAAAGATTCATGTATCATGATGATGATGATGATGAAAATTGCATAGTGAGCGAATTGCCATGTAATCTTTAGAAGGTCATATCACCATACTCATGTTCAAATCTGCAAACGAACATGAATGCAGGACATACATACATATTCATGCTGATAATCTAACTGGTTAATGACAATGATGATGATGAAAAGTGCAGGTAACAGCCATATTATCACTTGCAGCAGCATGTTCATCTGCAGGTGTAACAGTTCTTTATTCAAGAGACTTAGGTTACTGCAAATCACCACAAATACCATGCTCCCATTTCAAAGCTTCCATTTTATTTGCCTTCATCTCATGGTTCCTCCTTGCCATATCTTCCCATGTCACATTTTGGCTTTTGGCTGGTGTTTAAATCCATCCCATTTGTGTTACAATTCCCCCTTTTCCATTGAAAATAGTTCCAATTTTCTTGGAAACTTGTCATAGTTGGTAATCTTTTGTCAGTTCCATAGATTTTTTCTTTTTCTTCTTGTACATATATATACATATATATATGTTCATTGAATTTCAACAACTTATTCTTTCCATCAACCATTTAAAAAGGTTAAAATATAGTTTAAGTCCTCTATTCTTCGTATATTTAAAATTTAGTCCTATTTTTATTTCAAGAAATTTAATTCCTCTACTTTCCAAGTTTAAAAATACAAGTTTGATTATTAACACAATTTAAATTCTTTTGTCAAATTCAGGTTCAGTGTAATGATTACCAACTGATATTTTTGTCAAATTCGAGTTTGGATCATTCGAGTTTTTCAGTGAGATCATTTTGAGTTACTTCTTGAAGTCATTTCGAGTTCAAATCATTTAAAAGTATAATACATTCTAGATTTGAATCACATTTAGTACAGATCATTTTCAAGTTCGAATTAAACAAATTAAAAATATTAACTTTTTATTATCAAATCAAATTTTATTTATACAGCTCAACTGTTAATTAAAAAGCTTAATCATATTTAATTTAATTAATTCATTAATCATACATAAAAATATGGAATAAATTTAAAATTCAAATTTTAATATCCATATTTCCAAATCTCTTACATAAAATTAAATAAATTGGGCTATTTATTTAGCTTCAAAAAGAAAAACAAAAAAAAAAAGTCTATAACCCAACCATGATGGAAACAACTCAGCTACAGGGAATTACAGCTATGCTGTCACATGAAATTTAGCAATTTTCCATTACCAACAAGAAAAATTTTTTATTTTTTTAAAAAAAGTTTTTTTTTTTTTTTGGAAACAACAATTTCAACAAAGTCAATATCTTGATAATTTTATGTTCCCATGTTGTGGCCCTATAATATTATAGTGATGATAATGACTTTAGAATATGCTATTTAGCCTCTTTTTATCCTTTCCTTTTTGGTCAGCAAAATATATATGGGAAAGTGAAATTTATTTAATTTTATATTATGATTGTTCAATCTCAATAATTAAGGACCATGGGTTTTCAATTGGTACCTTTTTTCCACATTAAAAAAATTAAAATTTATTATTAGTCCTTGTACTATGTGTTAATTATTAATTTAGTCTCTATTTATTTAAATTTAGTCCATACACACAATGATGGAGTGTAGTAGAGGCTTAGGGGGGTCATGGCCCTCAGGGTTTAAGATTTTTGTAATTTTTTCCTTTGTATATATAATATAGCCCTCTCAAAAATATAAATAGGTCCTTCTAATATTTTATAGTATTAAAAATAATATTAAAAAATAAAGCAATAGGAAGCAATATATTTAAATCGATTGCTATGTTAGAATATTGTTTCTTTTGAATTGATTGTTACGTAGTACGTCTAATTTTAGCTTGGCCGCTCAAGACTAACATCTTGGCTCCACCACTGCATACACATTTTCAAATTGATCAATTTCAGTCCTTGTACTTCTTGAATTTTAAATTTTCAGTATTGACTCAAATAGTAAGAGTTAAACCGGTTGGTTAAATTTTACTATTAATCTTGTACTATACGTAAAGTTGTAGATTTAATCTATGTACTTCAATTGAATCATTATTAAATTCTTCTATTAAATCCAGTTCCATTACAAATTTATAAAAGAATATTAATGATGTTACTAAATTAGACCTGAATTTTAAAATTTCAAAAATAAAAAAATTAAATTTGAAATATAAAAAGGTACAAAGACTTAAAACAAAATTTAACCTATTTTATATTATGATAGTTGAATCTCAATACTTAAGGACCATTAGTTAAAAATTATTTTATTTCTTAAGGTATCTACTAGAGCAAGTCCAGTAATTAATTTTTCGCATTTTACAAATCCATTAAAAAGTATATACTGACAACGAATTTTAAAACTACTTCACACCCAAGACAAATATCGAACATTTGAGGTCTATTTTGATATATAATGGAAAACATCTTTAAAAGTGATAAAGGATATGGTGGGTATTTTTTATTCCACTTAATATGTAATAAATAAATAGTTTTTTTTTTATAAATCTGATTAATGTGATATAATTTGAATAAAAATAATATCTGCTGACGTAATTACTTAATTATTCTTCTATCTTTCGTCATAAAAATCTAAAATTGGATTCGAATTTTATGCTTGAAAATTATATTTTCCTTTTTTTTCTTCCAAGAAGGTAGGTCTACCAACTACAATTTTTATTAATTAATTTTCAACATCACTTAATGAAAAAAAAATATTGAAATAAACATATGTATGCCCCATAATATGTCAAATCCAATTCTTCACATGGTAGGACACACATTATGTCATCCAACTTTTTTTCCCCGGGACTCCAATTTTATAAAAAAGTTATTTTAGTTTTAGTCTTTCATTTAATTTTTTTATCATTTTTTACTCTCGAATTTATATTATTTATCAAATTATTCCAAAATAGATAGGAATGTTAATGTATGTTAACTTTACTAACATAACATCTACGTCACACTCAGGGGCGAAGCTAGTAAATTTTTGTAGGGGGATGAAATTAAATTGTAATTTTTACGATGGTAAAAATGTAATTTCACTATTTGAGTAGCCTATATTTTTATAATTTTTAAAGAATTAAATCAAAATTTTATCAATTTTAAGGGAGGCCAAAATACAATTTTACCTTTACTAATTTAAATTTTTTAAATGGACTAAATGAAAAAATTTCTATTTTAGGGGGCCGGCGCCCTTGCCAGCCACCCTAGATACGCCACTAGTCATAATCCACATATATGACACATTAGCAATTATCAAATTTTTTAAATTTTAAAAATATTTTTTTATAATTTTTATACTTTTTAATCATTCCTAATGTTTAAAATATATTTCATATTTTTTTTCAATTTTAAAAAATTTAAAAAATAATTAATTGTTAACATAACATAATCATCAACTGCTATATATATGTCACGTCAGCTAAGTTAACCGACATTAATTTTTCCATCTATTTTGGGGTAATTTGAGAAATAGTGTAAATTGAAAAGTCAAAAAGACAAAAAAAAGTTAAATAGAAGGCTAAAATGAATTTTTTTATAAAGTTGGAGGGCCAAATAAATCATTATACTTTTTTAATTGAATATATATATATATATAAGAAAATGACTTTGTTGAAGAATATACTAAATAAATGACAATTAAAGGATTCCATTATCAAGTCTTTAGAAGATTTTGATAACTAAAAAGCTATAGTCCTCATATATAATAAACAAACCCAATTTTCCACTATACATTTATTTATTTATTTTTAATTGGCTTTATTCTAATTGCAATTTGGAACCAAGGAAAATTGCATTTTACCAAATTAAATTGGGGAAATTTTTTTAAAGCCTCCATTGGATTTTGGCGTACATAATTTTATAGAATCAAATTTAGGTAAGAAATTGAGAGACCATTCAAAAATAATATTTCTAAATTGGACTAATTTTGACTTGGTTACACTATTGAGTTTTCTTAGTTTGGAATATCCAAAACCTAAATAGAATCTTAAAAAATATTTTTTTATTTTTATAAAAAAATATAAATTATTGAAATTGAAGTACATTCAACCTCACACATTTAATACCCATCTCTTTCCCTAATTTTCCACCTTTAACTTAATTAAGGTGTAATTTTGCTCCCAATCTTTATACTCTTTGAAATTTAATTATTAATTTTAGGATTTTTTTTCTAGAAATATTATTTTTAGGATTTGAATATTAAAATTTAACTAATGCTCATTAATAATATTATCAATTGAATTTTGTTTTTTAAATTAGACAAATAAAAGGATTAAATTTCAAAAGTTAAAAAAGTAAAGATAGTGAGTGCAAATTAAACCCTTATTTAACCATTAAATTTTTAGTTTAAAACCAGTGAGTGAAAAAAAATATTTTACACATAAAATTTTATTTTTTTTGAGAAATTGAAAATATAAACAAATGTTAAGACTTTTTATTACTTTAATTAAAATGTTGAATTTTTTTGGTGAATAGACAAGTTATTTAAAATTTTAAAAATATTGAATTATTCTTTTTAAATTTTAAAATTTTATTGACGTCATTCACTACGTGTAACTAAATTTAGGCCCACATAATTAACTAATAGTATAAATGATAATAGTTATGATGATAATCAATTAGGATCGAGTTTAAATATGATAATGCATTTCTAGTGAAATTATTATTGGTCGGTAGATCTGTCAATAACACAATGGTGGAGCTACGTTTGATTCATGGTATCCTTAATCATGAATGAAACGGGGCAAGGCTTGCAATATTTAATCCTAAAAATTTAGTCATTTTTGAAGAACCTTCAATTTCAGTCCAAGGACTTCTATTAATTGATAAAAGAAACTTTCATAATCCCTAAGATGTGTGTGTTTTTTTAATCGTTTTATGCTGTTCTTTTCTACCAAAAAAGAGAAGAAAACATCGAATTTGAATTTTGGAAATAATATTATAAAAAGAAAAAATCATAAATTTTAAATATAAAAATAATAATTAATAATAACAACCACTTTAATTTTGAAACATTATCTACAACTAGTGATAATTGTCCTCAGTAATTTAGGGGCCACAAAATTTAACTTTGATTTTGGGTCCGTATGAATATGTACCCTTTAGTACCTATCAACTTTAATTTTTTTTTTTTTTTTTGTTGCCTAACACCCATTGAATTCTTATCATTGACTCGGTGGGATTATAAATATGTTTTTTACTTTTAATATTGTTACCATTTTGCCCACATTTTTTTTAATAGTAAAGAAGAATGGTAATATGCAAATAATGCGCTTTCTTTTGTCGTTTTAGCCCCTCCAAGATTGGGGAAAAAGAATTCTTATCCTATGCTGCCGACAGAATAGGTGCATTTTAGACTTATCACTTGGATGAATCAGATTGGTTTTGGATGAAATAGGATCACGGATTTTGAAATTTACGGATTATTTTGGCAGAATTAAGCTTTTCAAATTAAGTCATTTCCCATTATATAATCGGATACTTTTCTATCAAGATGTTGTCGTTTAGGTCTTCGGATTTGAATTAGTTCGAAAATTAGATTGGGTTCTTTTCGGATTTTTAAAGTATGAATATAAAGTTAAAAAATGTCAAAAGTTTCTATACTCTTTGAAAGTTTGAATTTTTGTTCATCTGTTTTTATTTTTAAAAATTTAGATCCAATTGTTAATATAATAAATTTTGCTGATAAATTTAAGTAAATTATACGTCATTTTTTAATTACATGACTACTATATGAATACTTTTTTATTTCAAAATGTTACATCAATAAATTTAACAAATACAAAAAAAAATAATATTAACAGTTGATTTGAATTTTAAAATCTGAAAACTAAAAAGACTAAATTCTTAAAAATAAAAATATAAGAATTAAATTCTAAATTTTTAATAAATACGGGAACTTATAGCATATTTTAACCTGCATATAAATATAATCAAGTCCACAAAGTGTAGATCCTTTCCAAATTTATTTTAGTATAGGTTGGGATATATTTCAATTATCAACCAAGATGACCAGAAAATAGCAAAATAAAAATAAGATATATAAAAATAAACAAATTATTGCTAATAAGTTACAAAAAGAAAAAAATCCCGGATAAAACCAACAGATGTAATGTTTATTTGTAATATACACATTAAAGTTACACATTTCACACCAATGATTAACTTAAGCAATTGACAAACAGAAAATGACCCTTGAGACTTGGCAGAAAACTGGGATTCAATACTTCTTGTTGGAGTGAAAAAGGAATTAATAAAAAAAAGAACAAATACATTCTTTAATTTTACCTAGAAAACGAAAAGACATCATCACATGACAATTTCCGGCTTCAAGATGCTCGATTTGATCTCTTTGTGAGGCAAAACAACGCCGCCGTTGCTGTAAATTTCGTCACATACGTGAACGTCTTCTCCAAGGATGGTCATGTTTTCTACTCTAGCCCATTGACCAACGGTGGAATGCCATCCGATGATACTGCTGGATATGCATGCGTGTTTCTTGATGCGCACTCCACGCATCACCGTGCAACGAGAGAGTCTGACCCCGGACTCGACAACGCAGCCTGGACCGATTGCCACGTCCGGTCCGATCAAACATCCTTCTCCGATTTTGGCAGTCTCATGAACCAAAACGTTTCCTACAATGTTTGGACCAGTGGCCAACTTAGGTGAAGCTTTCTTTCGAAGGGAGTCTAGATAGAGTCTTAGTCCGGTAATATAGTCCCTTGGTTGACCGATGTCCATCCAAAACCCTGGTAGGACCATTGCATACAGCTTCTTCTCGGCTGCAATCTTCGGGAAGACCTCTTTTTCAATCGAGGTTGGTCTCAGTTCGATTCTATCAAGAACAGAAGGGTTCAGCAGATAAATCCCAGCATTGATTTTGTTTCCAACGAACAATTTAGGTTTTTCCACGAATTTGTCCACTTGTCCTGTTGATGCTTCCATCACCACCACACCATATTTCGATGGTTCATCCACCTATATAGTTTCAACTCGACTATTACAATCTCTCCATAGAAAATAACTCAAAACTGAAAACAAAGAAAATCTTAAAAGAGCCGAATTGTTACCTTGGTTACCATTATGGAAGCTTCTCCACCATGAGCTTTGTGGAATTCAATCATTTCTTTGAATGGATACTCACTGATAACATCACTGTTAAGGACAAAAAACGGTTCACCGGACTCGTCAACGAGTTTGTCCCTAGCCAAAGCAAGAGGACCAGCAGTGCCAAGCGGCTCAGTCTCTTGAGAACACGTGATCGTGATCCCAAGTTTAGTTTCGAATTCCTTCAAGAAGTTCAACATTACCTACAAAAAATCAAGTTGCCCACCAGTCAGCCTATGAACACTTATAGCCACTAAAACTTTCAGATCATTGCATCAAATTTTACACATTAAAAACCTCTCATGTACCTCAGGTTGGTAATTAATAGCCAATACAACTTCAGTTACACCAACAGCCTTGAGAGCCTCAATCTACAAAAAAATCCAAATATTTACTATCTTGAGAAAACAACAATCATAAACCCAAAAAAAACTGCTTCCAACAATCATAAACCAGGAAAATACCTGATGCAGGATCATGGGTTTATTAGCAAATTCGACAAGTGGCTTCGGAACACTGAGAGTCAATGGCCTCAATCGAGTTCCAAATCCTCCAACAAGAATAAGTGCCTTCATTCTGATACAGTTTCTGATTTACCTGCAAATAATATAATCAGTAACTTAAGCAATCCAATTCAGATCCCAAATAAAACCCCAAAAACTCTCCTACTTGTACATAACAAGGAAACCAAACACTAAAACACACGCCATAAGCCTTGATGCGATAGTCAACCATCTGATTTTTTTCCCCTTATTTCCTTCCTACCAAATACATTGATTGGAATGACTTTAAAATAAAATCCAGCCATAGAGTAAACCCTGCTTCAAGTAATGGAACATGGTTTAAGCTACTTTATTTTAATAATTTTCAAGGGAAAAGAAATAGTGTTTTTTTTTTTTTATTTATTAAAAGAAGACCATTCAAATGTCCATAGAAATTGCCTTTCTCGCTTCCACCGAGCCATGAAAAACAGGAGATCACCACAAAATCACGCGTAGAAGGTTAAAATAAAAGGAAGTATTTGAGTTTGACAATTCCAAGTAAGAGATCAAAACTTAGCCAGAAAATATAAGCCGAGTCAGTCTTGATCTAGCGACACGCAAGTTCTTGACTTTTTACAAAGCATTTTAACAACAAACATATCAAAAAAGAAACGAAAAACTTCAGTAAAATTCTTAAGTTGGATTCTGTGGCTAAACAAGAACAAGATTAAGTATATTAAGTTAAATTCCCTGTTGTTTTTTTCTCAAATTTAACCATGCAAAACCTCAGATCTAACAAAAATACAACACTGCAAATCAAAAGAAACTTTAAAATTCCCCACAAAAACGCAATTAAAGCAACGAAATCGAACAAAAATAAAATAGAAACGCCGAACAGGAAATCACATTGTCAACTCCACTGAAACATTCAAAGCTAGACTAATATAAACCTTGAGAAAACGACTCCATACAGAGCTCGAAAACACCATAATTCATTGATTACCTTGAAAGCCTTACCAGATCCAAGCACGAACTGAGTTCCAAAAACTCGAGACCGATTCGAGACAACAAAAAAAGGCGGGGAACCGAGTCAACAAGGACGAGTTATAATTTTTCAGTTTTTTTTTTCCTTTTGGCGTCGGAAGCTGAGGTGGCAGCTTAGAGAGGAAAAAAAACTGGGGCATCGTCTATTGGAAAGGAGAGCGGTATTTATATTAACAAAGGCGAGAATGTGATGAAGATAACTAACGTGAAGCTTTCTTTCTTTCTTTTTTTCCTTTTTTTTGGCGGATTTGAATTAATTTATTAAATTCAATTTTTTATTGAAAATAAAGGTTTTTAGTGACGAGCTGTAAATTGTAAGGGATGTTTCGAGGTGGTTTCGGGTTTTGGATGGGTTACGGGTCGGGGATAAAAATGTACGATTCGGATTTTAGTTGGAGCGAAGGTGTGTGGTTATCTAATGATGGAAAATGGTAAATGATGATTGGCTTTCATTGTAGTAAGTGTCACAGTCACTGAATCTTTAGAAAATTCGAATTTTTTACTTTTTATTTTATTTTATTTTGCTTACGACGAGAATTTATTGTCTCCCGGAACGATATGAGCGAGGTATATCAGATGTCAATTAAAGGATCAATGATAAATAAAAGGAAAATTTTGTTTTAAGTCCTTGTATTTGAATGAAATTTCAAATTAAGTCCATGTATTTGAAAGTTAAACATTAAATTCTCTTCTTCTTTTTTCAATTTAAAAATATCGCACCGATTTTATAAATTTAGCAAATATACTTGATAAATAAGTAAATTTTAGCAAAAAAAAATACTAATGGTATAATGACTGAATTATTTTAGGTTTAGGAATTAAACTTGGTTGACCGAATGGTAGAGTGACAAATAAGAGAATTTCATTTCAAACTTTTCAGGTATAGGATTAAATGGCGATTGAATTAGTAGTAGAGTGGTAAAGAATTTGTGTTCATGTTTTCAGTTAACACCAATCCTAGATTTGATCCCTGATAATCCTTACCGTCTATAATTTATTAGAAAATGATTTAGGGATTAAATCTTAAAATTTTCTAAAGTATAGGGATCAAGACATATTTTGACATAAAATCAAATGAGCAGTAATTAAAAAAAATGACTTTTTTGGTTACACATTACAAATGGATGGTAAGGAATGATGAAAACAACGTCATGGTTTTAATTGAGGGGCGTTAATAGTTGGGTTAAAATAGACTTAATTGACTGAATTGATTTGATTTGGTTAATTTGTCGGTGATCGAATTTGGTTCAATCGGAGGTCGATTAATGATATTTTAAACTTTCAAGTAATTAAAAAAATAAATCATATAAATTGTATATAATATATATTTTATATTAACACTATATTTTTAGAACAATTAAAAAAATGAATATTAGTATTGTATTTTTTTATATGTTCTATACTTATTTTAACCAAAAAACAAAAATATATAAATTTCAGTTAACCGATCAAATTAACCAAATATTTCAGTTCGGTTAATGTATTTGAAAAAAAAATTTAGTTTGATTAACGGTTAAATATTTTTACATTTTGAGTAATTCAAGTAATAGTAATTCGATTCCATTAATAATCGAACCGATCTTTTGAACACCTCTAGTTTAACTAACATATTGGTTTTTTTTAACATTAATCTCATTATAGGTTCTTATCATGTCTGCTCTTTTGATCCAATACCTAGAATTACCCATAACCTCTCCCCAACCTTTAAATAAGTCGATAATGCGTTTCAACGCACTCAAACCCACGTCTTCCTATTTTAGCAACAATGCCGATACCAATCGAGTTAAAACTCAATCAGCTTTAACATATTGATTTTTAAACAACTTTGATTAACTTGTAATTCAATTTTATATAGTTGAAAATTGAGAAACCGTAATCAAAATCTAATAAGTGATATCGAAATCAAATCAAACCAATTGATTAAATAAATAATTCAATCCAATTGATGAATAATATAAATCAAATCATATATAAAACAAATTATTATCAACTTATTAAAAATCAGAAGGTAAACTATAAAAATAGTCACTTATGTTTACCTCAGATTATATTTTAGTCACTTATGTTTGAAATGTTACGTTTTAGTCATTTGCGCTATTGTTTTATTACAAAGTGGTCACTATACTGTTAAGCTTTATTACTTCCCTAACGGTGATCCTACGTGGCAGTCCAAATGGGTTTTAAATGCTAAGTTAGATGTCCTACGTGATAGTCCAAATTAAATTTATTTAATTAAAAATATATTTTCATCCCAGCAACTGGACATTCAAGTTGGCATTTAAAACTCATTTGGACTGCCACATAGGACTGCCATTAGGGAGGTAACAGAGTTTACCAGTAGAGTGACTATTTCGTAACAAAACGATAATGTAAGTAATTAAAATATAAATGACTAAAATGTAATTAGAGACAAACAAAAATAACTATTTTTATAAATTACCCAAAACCAGAAATCAAGACAAAAGAACCTGAAAATTTAATCAATTAGACCGTAAAATTATAATGTAAAAATTCAACATGGGTCGGATTTTTCAACGTTAAATCCAATTCCTCGTCCATTAAACATTCAAATCTGATTCCACGTAAATTGACTTAGTTAGTTATAAGGGGAAACCAATAATTACGGCTGAACATACGCGCAGAGAGCAACATAGCCCGCCCCACGAGACTCGAAGAAACTGAACACCAAATCAAATCTCACCAACATTAAAAATGCTTAATTAATGCTTCCCAAATAAAAATGTCTAAAATTCCAACCCAAACCAAAATCTGTGGGTACCAATATTTTAAAACGTGTGACCAATTGATTCCTCTAAAATCTAAAATTAATTAAATAAAAAAACTAAAAGTATTAAAAAAAAAAAGAGAAGAAAAAGAAAATTGTGTGAGCTTATGACAAAACTCGAAGTTTCGGTTCTTGAAATGGCCAAAATAAGAAAAAGGCGTATCGTGCCATTGCCGCGTTGACATGGTTTTCTTATTTATTTTTTGCCTTTTTGACAAATTTTGAAGTCAGAAATAAATGGCTAATTAAGTTAATATTTCTCTTTTTATCTTTAAGAAATTGGCCTAACATTTCTAAGTTTTGTACCTCTTTAATTCAATCTAAAGCCACCGTATAGAGGTTTTATGCTTTACAAATAAATAATAAAAGATTAGAGAGTTAATAAATAGATCTGTTCATGAGTTACGTTACTTGTTCAAATTCGAAGGTCTACCCGAAATTTAGGATGGTTTGGGTAAAAGTATTAGATCTGAAAAATAATTTGGGGTAAAAAAATTAGGCCTGTTTAAAATATAGATTGAGCTTAGACTTGAACATTTAAAGCTCATGTCTGGCTCAATTCATTTTTAAGTTTATAATAGTTTATGTTATTTTTTATATATTAATAATTTATAACAAATTAAAAGAAATAAACATATACTAAAACCATACTGAAAAGAGAGTCATTTGCCATTTGCTTAAATCTATAACATTTTTAAAATCTTAAGTTTATTTTAAGAGTTATTCGACTACCCAATTTAATTTCAAAATTACTAAAAGGTATTCTTTTTAGAAAGTAAATTATATATTATTATGAAAATGTTTTTTATCTTTCTATATAAAAATAAATGATAAATTTTCGTTTTAGTCACTTAATTAAAAAAAAGGTTATAAATTGGTCACTGAATTATTTAAAAAGTTTCATTTACGTCATTAGATTGTTAAGTTATTTAATAAAAAAAAAGTTTCACCAACGAGCTTCAAGCGACGTTTTGATGATCAGTATGGCGAATTAGTATCTATCGATGAGTAGAAAAACATACCTTAAAGCTAAGTCTATTTAATGGTCAGTGTCAAATATCAAAGAAAAAAATTTAAATTTTGGCTCGAAAATTCGTAATGCCCAGAGTTGTTTTAGGAAAAAAAAAGTTGAATAATAGAAGAGAAGGAAAAAGAGAGTTCAATTTATGCAAGCAATGCGAATAGAGAAAGCTATATAATATCGATTTTAACAACCCAATGACTTAAATAAAAACTTTTGAATAACTTAGTGACCAAATTGTAACTTTTATTAGTTTAATGATCAAAACGAAAATTTACCATAATTTAATGACTAATAACATAATTTACCCAAAAATAAAATCAATGAAAACCCACTCATAATGGGACTTGGACATAGGTTACTATGGCTTTTAGACCTTCAATTTCATTATTTTATTAAATGATTCCTATACTTGTTATATAAAATTTTAATGATTACTTATTTTGCATATTTTTTTCATCCACGTCATGAGTATTATAATCTAACATATGTGTGCTTGTTGTGAAAAAATTGTACATATATGCATGAGAGAGAGAAATTAGTATTAACTCGAAAATCTATCTCGAATTCAAATTTATTTAAATGCGAAATGACTCAAGCCTAAAGTGATTATAATTCAAAATAATCTGAACTCATAACAATTCAATTCGAAAAATCAAACTTAAAAACATTTAAATTCAAAATGACTTAAACCCAAAATTCACTTGCAACAAAAAATAACCCGAAGTTCCCCAAATATTTTTGATAAAAAAATGTTTTTAATATTATTATATAGATTTTAACCATTCAAGTAAATATATATAATCAAGGATCTTCAAAGGAGTCAAAAAGGAATAAATTGAAATTCACTCCAAAAATTATAAAATAACTTATATATCAAGGATTTAGATTCCCAAATAAACAAGTAAAGTAGATTAAAATTAACAATCAGTCCCTATACTATATGTAAATTATAAATTGAATCTTTATATTATAAGTTTGGTTTATTGTTAATTCTATATTTTTCGAATTTTGAAAACTCAATCCTAACTCAAATGGTAATCCTTAAATCTATTAACTAAAATAATTTATCTGTTGGCATGACATTACTCATATAATAATATATTTGTCGTATAAGATTTTAGAAATAACATAATTTAACTTAACGAATTTAGCGACCACCGTTTGACCAGAACTGAAATGTTAAAATTCGAAAAGAACAAATACTAAAAAAGATCAAATTAAAATACAAGGATTAAACTTATAATTTATGCATAATGCAGTGACTAATGAAAAAAAGTTAACAAATAAAGAAAGATTAAAGGAAAAGGAAAAAAAAAAAATTCCATAATGGCAGAGCTTGGGTTGGTGCCACCGACACTGGTGTTAGGCCAAAGACAGCTCACGGTTCAGAGCATATCAAAGTTACCAAAACATGAAGCAAATTTCCCACGTGCATTTTGTAATATTATTACGTAAACTTATGTTGCCTTTGCTTTTCGGTATTTTTTTCACAAAATATGCACTGCGCTTATCGCAGCAACAATTGTGCTGTGTATGCCAATGAATCCTTGTATTGTAAGCATTTTCTTTTCACTTTTTTAGGGTTTTTTTATTATATATTATATCCTTTTTTAAAACATTGGAAATATACCAATTTTTCTAATAAATCGCATTTTTCTTTTATGATTAATAAAAATACACGAGCTTTTATTTACAATGTTTTTAATTTGATCCAAATTTACACTTTTGTTGTTTAAAATGATTTTTTAAAGTATAAAAATATAAAGTCTATTTCTATCTATAAACTCGGCTCAAATCCTTAAATCAGAAAAAAAATATATTGTTGTAATAGTAACAATATCAACTAAGTTAAGACTTAATCAGTTTCAAAGTATAAAAATATTAAATTTAAAAAAAAAAAAACATACTTGAAATATCTCACATGATATATGTATTGGGACTAAGGCTATCCTAGGGCTAAAGACTCGATGTCTGACCAGTCAAGATGTGATTTATGGATGATATTTATTGTGCATCATAGTCATGGTTGAATTTAGAGTATTAAAGAAGTTGAGATTAACTTAACTTTGTGAATAAGGTTTGTGCTTATCCTTTGCACTTATCCTCGTAAATTTATGGGTTGATTTTAAGAAGATTAATCTTAATTTATCTTGAGATAAGATTGGAGGCTATTTATCCATTTAAAGTATTAAAGAAGTTAAGATCGACTTAACTTTGTGAATAACGTATGTGCTTATCCTTTGCACTTATCCTGGTAAATTTACGGGCTAATTTTAAGGAGATTAATCTTAATTTATCTTGAGATAAGATTGGAGACTATTTTTCTCAATTATTTTATTGAAGAAGAAGAATCTATCTTGGACTATGCTGAACGAATAGGTTGCCATATTAAGTCTATAAATTGGCAGCCAATTAACACATGGAAGATGCATCTTTTGAAGGGATATTGCGTTGATTGGATTAAGCTATCTTTGTTATTTTTTTTTGTATTTCCGCACTCTATTAGTAGTAGAGGTGTGCATGGGCTGGGCCGGGCTCAAAAAAAATTTTCGGCCCATACACACCTCTAATTAGTAGGCATTCTTTATGAGAGATTAATTTTTTGTAGTTGAGTGGTTGTAATAAGTAAAGATTCACTATTGGACCTATAATTATTTATTTGTGCAAGGGTAGATTTAACTTTTCTCAATAGATGATTAGATTAATTGTAGAATGAAACCATTCACTGAGTAAGGCTCTGCAAAATAAGATTGCTTCCGAACTGCATTAACAAACGATTGTGTGCAAAATCTTTTTTGATTTTTGTTTCTGTTTCGTTGACTATTCAATTACATATGGTCAAATTAAATTTATAGCAAATTGACGTGCTTTTCATACCCAAACTTTAGCAATAGATTAATGGATGGGTTTGAAACAAATTTAAAAAATAATGTTTTATTGAAGGAATTTTTGTTGCTCGTGAAGAAATTTGAAAAATGTGATCTGTTGATAAATTACATCATTAAACTCATTAAATTTTTTTTTGAAATTTGTAAAGTATGACCCACTAAGAGGTTATAAGTATTTATTATCAATTTTATATTTAAGTTATCTCTCGACTCTACCAATATAAACACCTCGAGCGTAATATACTTTACCAAAATTCTCTCCTAACAATAAAAAATCATCTCCACTAATTTAATGATGGAATTTACCCTAAATTTAGAAAACCTTGACATCTTTTTTTGTTGATATTGATGGTTTGACTAATCATATAAATATATTCATTAGGACTAAAAAAAAAACGGGGTTTAGGCTCATGTTTATAGTCATCATGCAGGTGAGCTAATAAATCAGATGTAACTTGCAATCTGTAAAAATATGAATAAAAAATTAGGTTAAACAAAAGTGTGACAAAGCCATTGTAGAAGAATAAGTGGATTTTAGTCTTAAGTTCCCATCATTGCCTACTTCTTCCTATTAATGATGCATTACCTACTTTCCAATGTTGACTCAATCAATAATTTATTCATAATTATTAACCCATGCAAATCTTAATAAACCCATATAACAAAACAAAGCTTTCATATATAAAGGATGTTTGGGCCTATGGCCCATAGAGGTTTGAGGAGCCTGCCATTCTTTTTTATTGGGCTCCCAAATAAACTTTTTAGGCCTTCAAAATTTTAATCACATAAAATAATTTAATAGTTTACTACTTTATGAGACCATATTATGTATTTGTTAACCATATAATAACCCTTGAATTGACAATTTTTTTTCATCCTTTGGACTATAAATATTATATGAAAGCCAATTATATAAACTGGTCATGATAAAATCAAACTTCCCTGAATTGGATATAGTGTTTTGATAAATCATTAGATGCTTGGTTGCACAAATTGCATAGTATATAAATGTATATGTCGGTTGAATCTTAATTCGATTAGTATGGGCCTTGTTACCAATGCAGGAGGACGTGAATTTGAGTGTACTGAAGCGCATTATCCTCTTATTTATGGGTTGAGGAAGGGTTATTGATAGTTATAGTAATTGTGTCAAAAATAGATATGATTAGAGCCTCTGAAAACAACTGCTAATACTTCGTAGGCTTAGAAGCAAAAGGAGGAATCCACTCGAGGAGGGGCTCGCATCTGATTAGCTAGTTCGTGAGGCAATAACTGACTAAGGTGATGATTAGTAGCTAGTCTGAAAGGATGATCAGCCACACTAAGACTGGGACACGACCCAAATTCCTACGAGAGGCAACAATGGAGAATTTTTTTGCAATGGTAAAAAGCCTAATTGAGTAATACCGTGTGGAGGTAGAAGGCCTACAACTCGTGAATTTTTCGGAGAAGAAGCAATGACGGTATCTATGGAATAAGGCCGCGATAATATAGAAGATGCAAGCATTATCTAGAACGATTGGGCGTAAAGTGCCTATAGGTGGCTTTTTAAATATGCTGTCAAGTCCCATGGCTCAACTTTGGACAGGCGGTGGAAATTACGAAGTTGGAGTATGGTAGGGGAAGAGAGAATTTTTAAAGGACAGGTAAAATACGTAGAGATCAAAAAGAACACCAACAGTTAAAGCCCACTTCTTTCCCATATTACTAGTGAAAGGAAAAATGTAAAAACTACCGTTAAAGCAGCCCAAGCAAGACTTACTATATCCATGTATATTATGTCCCTATCTCTATGAATATGAAACAAATATGAAGGAATTTAAATTTTCCATTATTGTTCACTAGTGGAATTACTTGTGCAGAATAAAAAAGAAAAGAGAATTATGACACACCATTGTGGATGAATCACTTTAATAAATTCGCTTACAACAAGCTTTTATATGATTTCGAGTAAAATCTAAAACCATCAATCAAAATGCGCAGTAATATTTGGAAGGAAATGTATATTTCTCTCGCCATAAATTTTGAAAAAATTGGCTCAGCTTTCTTAGATGTCTCCCCATTAGGATTTTACTTACATTTACAATAAAGTTTATTTATAACTTTCAAATGGCATCATGGATATGCTGCACTTCATGTGGAGGGTAGATATGCTGCGTTAACTATGTTCAAAGCACCAACTCAAGCGACATATTTATAAAGAGAAAAACACAAATACAAGTTGAAGATGTGGAAAACAATTCCAAAAGTAATCCCAACTGGTTTCGTTGGTTGTGTATTATAAAGAAAGAGAGAAAGGAAAAAAAGGGCTCCTGTATTAAAGGAAATGAGGGAACACGACATTCGACAGCCCCCACATCCCTAACACACTAACGTTGACACCATCACACCCACACCAACCTTAAAGAAAAAAAGAACCAAACAATTGGTGTTGAGCTTTCTATCAAAAGAGAACAAAGATGTATTCCGGCCACATTCCATCATTAAGGTCACTTAGCTCTTCACTTCCCCTTTTTCATTCCCCACTTTTTAACGTTATAAACAAACTACATCGATTATTCGTATCGTTGGTTTACAGTAGGAATACAAGTAACAGCGGCATGGCCAACCATAAGCTTACGAATTTCAGCTTTCAGATTTCTGTATTCCTAGCTTTCTTGAACCTCAAATTCAAACCCGAACGTAATATTGAATCTCCGTTTGAGACGCAAAATGTGATCATGGCAACATTTGTGATTTGCATCCTTGTCTACGCCATTACTTTGTGCACTTCATATTTCCCTGAAGCTGTCGATGACATCAACCTCCTAGCTGGACGTCTTGCCACGGTTTTACTTACGTTTACCCTTTTCGCCGGTCTAGGTTGGCTCATTCTTTTCATTTGGACCATTCACTTCGCTAAGCTAATAGATCGTGCTGTTCGAAAGGTTCGTCAGCAATACCATGCAACTCCATCTGTGTTCGATTTATTCAATCAAGTAATGTTCGGTCGCCATGCGCACCATAATGAACAAAGGTAAGTAATCCATTCTATCACCTCTTCTTGCAAGCCTATACAAGTATATGAGGTGAGGTGCAACTCTCCAAGGTGCCCTTATCCGAAGATACCGTTTCATCATTTTCAACCAAATTCGTATTGATTTTTTTTTATATTAATGTGTTTAATCTTTTTAAGGAATGTTTGTTTATCCAAAATAACATTGATTTTGTTGTTGTTTTGTTGTTGACTGTAGCAAGGATGGCTCATTCAACAACAATTTCCATGCTAGTTTGGTCTTTGCAATAGGTCTACTCCTCGTTCTCATGCCACTAAAATATCCTCAGAAGACTCTTGAGACCCACAGAGCCATCGTGTCGATATTTATCATCCTCATACTTGTTTACGCCGCAGCTTGGGAAACCGAACATCATCTTCAAACCAACAACAGTAACTCATCAATTCACCGCATCATAGTTACCAAAATCAGTCTCTTTACTGGAAGCCTCGCCACCGTTGTACTAGTATTGCTTATCGTCCCGGCAATTGGGTGGTTTATTCTTTTTGTTTGGACCTTGTTCTTCGTCAAGCAAATTTACGAGGCATGGCAAATGTTCGACCTGCTCTACAGGTCAACTTTATTGGTTACCTATGTCTTCTATCACGTGTTTGGTCTCCCTGGTCATTACAACCAAGCAATAAGGGGGTTACCCGTTTAAGCTTTGGCTTTGTTGATTGTTAAGCATTAACTAATTAGAAATATATGTAACATATAAATTAGTGTTCATAAATAATTTATTATAATTATTATTTCTGCAAATACTTGATTATTAGTTAAATAATTTTATGTGTGTATTGCGAAAAAGTTGTATATGTACTAGTGTGATGAGAAATTATTTTGTGGATCCTTCCCGTTACATCATGGTTCCTTTCTAATTATTTAATAACACTTAACAAATTTTCTCATGAAACTGATACATAATTTTGATTTTTTTTTTTACTTTAAACTTCAAATCCTGAACTTTAAACTAGAATCCTGAGTTTGAACTTTGAATTCGTTCAGGATTTAAGGTTCAATGTGAAGTTGGAGTTTAGGGTTTAAAATTTAAGTTCAAGGTTCGAGTTCAAATTCGAGGTTTAAGATTCCATGAATTTTTTTGTGATGAAATTCGTTTTTTTAAGAAAACTTATATTATCACGTTATAAAAGTTGAGGATCAAATTATGTGGAATCAAAAGTTAGGAGCCAAATCTCAAATTCGAGCATAGTAGAAAGATCTAAATCAGAATTCGACCAACAATAAATGCGTTGCCGTATATTCCCGTGTGATACAAAAGAAACGACGTCGTAACAAACATATAAACTCTAGCAAAACCCTTTCAGCTCTTCAACTTACCCCTCTCTCTCTCTCTTACATCGTGTAATCTCAATAGCCCTATCAGGCGCCGCCCTCAAGCTCTCTCTGACTCGAAACCCTAAAACCATGGCGATCGACAAAAACGAACCCAGCAAGCTCCGTTGGGGAGAGCTTGAGGAAGACGACGACCTGGACTTTTTGTTACCCCCAAAAGAAGTGATCGGCCCAGACGAAAACGGGATAAAAAAGGTGATAGAATACAGGTTTAACGATGAAGGTAACAAGGTGAAAATAACAACGACGACCCGAGTCCGAAAGCTGGCGAAAGCGCGGTTGAGTAAACGGGCTCTGGAAAGAAGGAATTGGGACAAGTTCGGGGACGCCGTGCGTGAAGATGTTGGGAGTCGGCTCACTATGGTTTCTACTGAAGAGATCCTTCTTGAACGGCCTAGAGCCCCTGGTTCGATTCTAATCACCCTCTTTTTTTGTTAATTTTTTATTGGGTTTTTGTCGTTAATTATAGATTTGATGAAATTGAATATATTATTGTTGGATTTCTTCTATTGGATTTGATTATGGTTAAATTTCCTTTGTTTTAGGGTATGATTATTGTTAAATTTGCTTTGGGTATAAATTTCTAAAAGGGTAATTTTATTGGGTAAAGAAGAGATTTGTGATTGATCTTTCTATAGAACAATTTTTGTTAGCATTGGCGTTTGAGTAAATAACATAATTGAAGGATTAAAAGTTAGGATATTGATTTATCGGGTAATGTAATGCATAATTTTATCTTTATATGGATTAATTATGATAGAACTGTTGCATTGCAGTTATATTATTTATTTCAATCAATAGTCACATTTCTATATATTTGTTAATGCGTAAATATGGGTTTGGCGGTTGATGTCGGTTCACCCAGAGTGCGAGAGCTGCAAGTGGTTTTCTAAGAGAAGGGGGAGAGGCGCTTTCGCTTTCTCCTGATTTTCTCTTGAGTTTGGAATGAGAGAGTCCTTTCACTTGGGTCACGAGGGGAGGCTTATATAGTCCTCAAGTCCTGTGGGACAAGTATGGGGTGTGTAAGGGCCACGTGTAGAGTACCACTTGCGGCTCTCGGCCTCTGGGCGAACCACCAGCAACCACTGAACCCATATTTACGTATCGTATCATCAATATTTATAATAAATTTTAAGAACATTTCAAGCAATTAATGATATATGAACTTTATTTGTTCATTTGATTATGGTGGTCAATTAGCCAATCACATACCGGCCATTGTGTGGCTGTTTATTTGTGTGAATGGTCAGTAAGCCACCTATAGCAGTTGTATGTGGCCCTTTTTTTCACAGTGAAACATGTCTCTTTTTTTTTTCACTTTTGAGCCACTAACTACATTCCTTGGTATTTCGCCACTCTCCCTACTAGCAATCTAAACCAGAACTTCAACCCCTTTTTTCTGTTCAATCACTTGGTTAATTGTTTTAAAAATTAGCGCTTCTATGTTTCTTATAGGTTTTTGTATTTCATTTGAACATGTTTGATAAGGTCTGCCTATCATGTTTTAATCAATTGGCTTTTGTTTAATGTGGAATTCTCATGGGGTCTCGAGTAGCATATTTGCTTAGCTGGCATTCAATTAAATTGGTGTCATTCTGAGGCCATTAACAACATCCAAGAAACATTTATTTTTTAAAATTTGTGGTTTCAGCATAAACCTTGAAAGTTTTGTTCTGACACAAGCAGACTCTGTGGTTGTAAACTTCCAAATTTTTGGGTTTTCGTCCCTTGTTTGGACTTTTGGATGTGAAAACTTTTGAAATATCGAGTTGTTTACAGGTACCAAAGCGGAAGAAGCAAAGGCTTCCGGTGACGGCTTGGCTCAGCTTAGCAAAGGAGGTGCTGTTCTCATGGTGTGCCGAACATGTGGTAAGAAAGGTGATCACTGGACCTCCAAATGTCCTTACAAGGATCTTGCTGCTCCAGTCGAATCCTTTGTTGATAAACCCGCGGCAGCCGAGACCTCGGCAGCTGCTCCTGGAGCTGGAAAGGGAGCCTACGTTCCACCAAGCATGAGAGCCGGTGCAGAGAGAACAACCGGATCAGATATGAGACGTAGGAACGATGAAAACTCTGTGAGGGTAACAAACTTATCTGAGGACACTCGGGAGGCTGACTTGCATGAACTTTTCCGACCGTTCGGTGCTGTGACGCGTGTGTATGTCGCTATGGATCAGAAGACAGGCACAAGTAGAGGGTTCGGTTTTGTCAACTTTGTGAACAGAGAGGATGCTCAAAGAGCTATTAACAAGCTGAACGGATATGGTTATGACAATCTCATCCTGCGAGTCGAATGGGCCACACCAAGAGCAAACTAGAACATTATCATCTTCATGGTGTTTAGCTTTTCTCAAACATTGTTAACAGTTGCAATTCACTGTCTGAAGTGCAGATTTTGGCCTTTTTTCCCCCTTTTTTTCTTTTAATTTTAATTTACGTTCGTGCATGACTGCTATACTTGAGGTCTTATTTATTTAAGTTGAATTCTTGGTTATCCTGATTCTGTGTTTCCCAGTTGAGCATGTTATATTAAAAGCCCATAAAACCCTAAATATTTCCTTATTTATATATATATTAACCTTTTTTTTTTATTCTTTTTGCTTTTTTTAAAACTTATTATCTTTGGTAAAAAGGTGAGCAATTAGGCTGCCACATAATTTGTCCATTGTTCTTTTTAGTGTGTTTGCGTGTGCGAATGGTCAGTATTCCACCATTATCAGCTCTTTTTGGCCTTTTTATTTTCCTTTTGTGGAAGTGGAACTGAAATTTTGGGTTTTCACTCAGTAACACCGTTTATGCTACGGGTTCTCTCTCAAGTAAGAACCGGAAAATAGGCTTAAACAAAAAAAATAAACTCGTTTAAAACATAGACCGGATTTAAACTTGAATATTCAAAATTCAAACTTAACTTAGTCTGTTTTTAGGTTTATAATATAATATATTATATTATGTTATTTATATATTATATAATTTGTAACATAAAAACTAAATCTATAACAATATACTAGAAATCCTATTAGACTAGTGGAAAGTATTTATTTAAAATACAGAGGTTAGTTAAAAACAATATATAATAAATAATAAAATGTATGGTTTGAAACTAATTAATAATAACATATGAAATATATACGACATTTAAAATAAAAAATAATAGATTAAAAGTCTCATAGATTGAATTGCGAACAAAATGAAATTTAAACACCTTAATACATCATATTAAAAATATTTATCATGATATTGTAATTAATCTTGTGTTAGTATCAAATTGACTTGTAACAGCGTCTCAATTAACAACATTACCAATATTAAAAATTTTATCACACGAGTAAGCGTATGAAAATTTTGTATTTAAAACACAAATGTGACTATTAATATATACAAATATATAACAAAAATATATTAAAGTTTCACCAAAAACCATAAATAACAACAACAACAAAAAAAAGTGAAGCATAAACAGCTACATAGTACTTACTATGAAAAAAAAAAACTAGTTTTAAACAGTCTTACCTGTAGCAATGCAAATGATGTACTCAATTTCTTCAGTAACTTCTTTCATGGAGGGTCTATTTTGTCTACGTTCTTCCAAGCAACTCAATGCAAGAAATCCCAATGCTTTCATAGTATCTATCTCTAATGGACTCGCTTTTTCTTTCAATATCGGATCAATCACGTCCATCAATTTCTCTTCATCCGTCATTCTTTTCACGTATATCGCCAAGTTCACATCATCAGCATCTCGGTTGAAATCAATGGCTTTTTGTGAAGTTAAAAGCTCTAACAAGACGACCCCGAAACTATAAACGTCACTCTTATCGGTTAATTGGTAGTTTCGGTAATATTCCGGGTCGAGATATCCGAGGGTGCCTTGAGCACAAGTCGATACGTGGCTCATATCGGTGTGAGCTAATCGTGATAACCCGAAATCCGAAACTTTGGCGTTATGTTTCACGTCGAGTAGGATGTTACTAGATTTGACGTCTCTATGGTATATAGGAGGGACTGCGGAGAAATGTAGGTATGCGAGACCTTCGGCTGTGTCGCGAGCAATTTGGAGACGACGGGTCCAAGTGAGTAGACCTCGGTCATTAATGTTTGGGCTCTGGAGATGATCTAAGAGGTTACCGTTTTCGATGAACTCATAAACCATTATAGGTTGGTCGAGTTCGACGCAACATCCGAGTAGTCCAACAAGGCTTCGATGATTGACTTGGCATAGGATTCGTACTTCGTTGAGGACTTGATCGGTGCCTTTGGTGTTGCCGAGCTTGGCACATTTGACAGCAACCGGAGTGCCGTCGTCGAGGATTCCTTTATAGACTTCGCCGTAGCCACCGGCACCTAGGATTCGGTCTTTCGAGAAATTGTTGGTTGCTTTCTTGATCTCTTTGCCCGTGAAAACCTTGGCTGCTTTGCCTCCATTGTTGGCATTTAGGATTGTTTCACGTTCCTTGCGTAGGCGCTCTTGAGCTTCGACTATTCGCCTATGTCGTCTGTAGAGCAAAATGCCGATGATCACTGCGACGAGCGCCGTACCAAGTCCGGCTGTTAAACCTACAAGTGATTTTCAATGCAGTGAAAGACATTGGATTGATGATGTTCTTAACACAAGAAGCAAATTCAGAAACCATTAACAAATGGGCTAAATTGATATCGTTTCGAGTTGGTTTTAGATAACGTCAAAAAATTATTAAAAAAAATAAAATCAATTCGACCAATTTTATAGTCTGGTTCAATCGATATGTGGGTTAATAAATTTAACCTCACTTTCCGAACCAATTCTGCCCGGTTTAAACAATATTGATTCAAAACAGTTTTTAATCTGAATCATTCTAAGTTTAAATCAATTTAAAGTTTAGCTCACTTTAAATTCGGGTCAATAAAAAATTTCAAATTTCGAATTTTTAAATCAAATCATTATAAACTCGAGCTATTTCGATGTGGGTCAATTTAAATTCAACCAATTCAAATTTAGTATTAAACAAATTTCAAAATTGTTTTCTTTTTATGAACAGATGGAATCGGATTAGGATTCGATTTAGGAGTCAAAATCAATGAAAGGGTTGAGCAGCCTTTATAACTTGATGTAAATGAGAATGCACCTAAATATTGTTGGAACTTAATACTTGTTCGGTGGTCAAAGATATTCTGCAAATAGCCTAACAACATATCTAGAAACTTGAAACAAAACATGACATAAAGGCTTAGCTATGACTTTTGACTATTCAAAGGTCAAACCCCAAATTTATGATATCAGACAAAAGTGACGTTTCCCAAACCAAACATGGGATGTTGTTATCGGATTACACCCCATCTTCAACTTTCTCACTTCATCCTCAACTATTTTTAATCATAAATATTGTAATTTATTAGTATTAATTACGTTTATACTAACCGCTTATCTATTTTCTAAACTCACTCCCATATAAAACGAGAAAAATATAACATAGCAGTAAATTTTCAGAAGAAAATAATATCTATTGAATCGGATAATAAAAAAATTCGATATCTTAAATAAAATTTTAAAATAAAAAATGATAAAAAAAACAAAACAAAATAAAGTGTGAAAGTTTATGACTCGAAATAGGTATGAGCAAAATCTGATTCGATACAAAAAATTTAATAAAAAAATTAAATTTTGAATTAAATAATTCGAGTTAATCGAGTTATTCGAATTAAATCGAATATGAATTACACAATTCGAATTATCTGAAAATCTGAATAGAAAAAGACAAAACTACGTCGTTTTGATAAATATTTACATTTTCTAAAGTTACAAGTAAAAACCACTAACCCATCAACCGAACTTTACCAATACACTTAATTTCCTTCCCGAATCCCTGTATCATACTTTTGATATATCATTTTGTTATCTTGTATATAGGGTAGTTCTTGATACATAACTATGCACCATGTAAATATAACTGTGCATGTTGTGTAAATAGCTTATGTAGTTTACTCGAATTATGACCACAACGATCGTCTTGCAACGTTATGTATAATTACTTTCCATGCCTAAAATAGTTCTTTACATGTAATTATTAAGTAAATTATATTTTTTAATATAATTAAATAATCTTGTACTTCACCTACTAGTTAAATAATCGATTCATGTAAGCACAACATTAAGTATAAATAATAAAATTTGTTAACTCGACTTGACTCAAAATTTTTTGATTCGATCGAATAATCACCCCTACTTCCATTCTAGTAACTAGCAAGCTATTCTTATTTAAACTTAATCAAATCAAACAACTTAATTTTTATCTCTAATCAAGTATGAACTTATTTAATTAAACTCGAACTAAACTTATAACGACTTAAACTCGACTCGATTTTTTTTTTCAAATCTTTTAGCACTACTTTGAAATATTATGACCCAACAACCTTCCTAACTTAATTATTAATCCAAAGAAATATCTGAATTTCCACTAAAAAAGGAAATAGATATTTTCTCAGAGAAATCCTTTTTTAGGTCTCTTCAGCTCTTATCTGCTCCAAATTGCCTCAATTTTCAAACAAGTTGGCATCTTTTACTAAAAAAATTTCAAATTTAATTAAAAAATTAAAAAAATTTGTTTTACCTGCGATCAAAGCAGTCCGATTTGAGTCGCTGCAACCATCAGGATTCTGACACGTATTAACTGAAAGAAAAATGCTCCGTTAATCAGCCAATAAGATCATGCCACACTTAAATACTACCCCAACAGTAAAAAGATTAAATAAAAACTTACTCTCAGCACAAACCCCTTCAATCGGATCCCAAAACAAGCCGGAATTACACAAACACCTCCGGGTCCCATTCGAATTCGGGTCGGATCCACAAGTGGAGTTCCTATCACAATCCGCTTGAGTACCACAAACCGGTTCAGGCGGCGAAACCCACTGCAATTCCATTCCCGGTTCAGGCCACCGGTTGACCGGCAAATCCGATTGCAAGTTAACGAAGCTCGTATAAGCCCTACACCCGGTCTCCCTCGCCCGAATAGCATACGCCGTCGCTCCTCCGCCGGCTTTGAACGTACAACAGATCGGCAACGCCTCACAAGCCGCGGCTCTCGAACTCTCGTTGACGTACTCGTGGCACAACCCGTTGGAGGAACAGTCTAACGGGGAACGGAGGATCGAGTCCGTACAGTTCAAGAACATGACGGTGTTGCTGCTGGTGATGTTGAAAGGCAAACTACTGTTGAGCTGCACGCCCTCGAAACGGAGATCAGTGGTGACGCACGTGTTGGGGACGAGACTCGCTGGTTGGATCACAAGCCGTTGATTGAACCGATTGATGGACGTGATCGGGTAGGTGTTGTTAAGTGTATCGAAGACCAGTGAGCCCGCGTCGCAGCGGATTTTGTAGTTTTGGTCCCCGCAGGAGGGACCGGTGGAGAGAGGGTAAGGGACGGCGGTGGAACCGCAGTTCGGACAGCGGTTGACGGAAACAGTTAAGCCGACGGCGCACGTTAGCAGAAGCAGCGCCGTCGATAGGAGGTTAAGCGTTACCGCCATTTTTGTTGAGAATGTTTAATTGAATTGAAGATGCTTTGCATCTGTGACTTTTTAAATGTGTCGGATTTTGGAAGTATAATTGTAAATGTTGGATTTTTGAAGGTTAATATTGGAAAATTAAGGAAGATTCCTAAGTTGTCTAAAAAATTTGACCTTTATAAGGTTTTTTTCAACATTTCCTGCGATAAAGTGAAGTCAACTATTAAAATTTTAGGTCTATTTCTGATCTCATTCCTTTATTCAACCAAAATTGAGAAATTAACCCATTTATTTAAATTTATTATAATTTGATCCTCATATTTTATGAAAATTGTGAAATTAATTCTTAGCTCAATTTTTATCATTGCTATTGTAACAATTAAAACAATGTGAATTTGAACACACTTAAATGCATATATATTTTTTAATTTTTGAAGTTATAAATACTAGTATGAATCGTATAAAACTTCTTTTTTGTAAAATACGAATCAATGTCGTAGGGTTTTAAAAAAATCATTTTCAGTGTATCACATAATAACTTATTTGTGAATATTTAAATGGTATTATCGAATAAATTCTTTATATCGAAAGTTCCATTGCACATTAAGGACTTACCAAATAAATATATATTAAATGACGATGATCGAAAAAAAGTATAATAACTTTTTTTATCTTCCAATTTTATAAAAAAAAATATTTTAGTTTTTTATTTAATTTTTCGTCTCTTTTATCTCTTGAACTTACAGTTTTTTTTATCAAATCACCTAAAAATAGATGGAAAAGTTAATATTTCTTAATTTTGTTGATGTGACGTACACATGAATTGCCATGTAGATGACATATAAGTATTTAATTAAATTTTTAAATTTTAAAAAAAATCAAAAAATATTTTTATAATTTGTATATTTTTAAAAATAATTTTTATATATATTTTTTAAATTCTTACTTGTCATCCACTTGGAAATCCACATATATGCCACGTTAGCAAAATTAAAAAACAATAGCTTTTCCATCTAATTTGAGATGATTTAACAAAAAAAATACAAATTTAAGGGTTAAAAAAATGAAAATTAAAATTACTTTTTTTTTTGTAAAATTGGAAGACTAAATAAATCATTATACTAAAAAATTAATTTCCAATTATTGATATAGAACCTGTGTTATGAATAAATTTCATTTTAATAGTTTATATTTAATATTTAACCTATCTTCATAATTTTCGTTTAATATGTTGGTTTTAAAAAATATATATTATTAAATTTAATTTAACTAAAAAAATTATTCAAATCAAATTGTCCAATCTATCGTATTGTAGACATTTTGTTTTAATTTTCATAAAAAAAATGTTCTTGTAATTATTTCATGTATTATTTTTTTATTTTTTTGATCGAATCGTATTTACTATAGACCATGCACTTAATAATTGCTAGTAAGTTGAATATCATTGACACTTTTTAAACAAAGTTGGAATCTTACATGCAGCCTCATTTGATTTTTAAGTCACTGGCAATTAATTTAATTCATCAAATTCTCATCAGCATTTTAATAAGTAATTTTAGATTTAAATTTATAGTTAAACTAGTTAAATTATCAGTTTTCGATTCAATTAGTCCGTTCAGTTTAAGTTAATAAATTATTAAAAATTATATAAAATCTAATTTAATTAATTCAATCTTCAATTTAATTAATTTTAATTTGATTCATATTACTTCATAAATTTATCTGATTTTTTTTTTTTTTACTTAACTCCAAATAGATGTACCAATTCAACTCGTGAATTTAATCTGATTCTTAAAACACTCTTTTAACACGTACCAAAATTAAAACGATGATGCTATTTGACATGTAAATGTAAAGTTTTTAAATTTTGTGTAGGTATTATTTTATCAGTCGCCATGCTTTTTGAAACAATGGGCATCGTTGAAGTTTTAACAAAATCCGGGTTCCACGAAATAAAAAAAGATAATATAATTTTAGACCGCTTATCTTGATATTAAATTCAATTTGATACTTCAACTTTTCTTGATACTTAAATTTGACAACTAATCGGGACTAAATAAATTCTGTTAAAATTAGTGATGCAATTAATATTCTTGGAATATGATTGAATTAATAAAAACAACCAATATACTACCCAAACAAAGAAGTTGAATTAATCGAAAGTTACTCGAAATGATAAAAATAAAAAACTAAGACAAAAACTAATAATTGAACAAATTGAACCGATTTAATAATTTTTTTATCTTTTATTTTATAAAATTTTATTTATCTATTTAATTTGATCTAACAATTGAACCATTGAACCGACTAAACTAACTGAATCGAAAACTAATGATTTGATAGGTTCAATCACTGATTCAATTATTAGAATACTATATGTTACACAATCTTAAAATGTCACATTATCGTTTTTCAAGTTCAGAGACCAAAATAAATATATTTACCAATTTAAGTACTAAAGTAAACCTAATTACCAAGTTAAATCACAAAAAATTATATCATCCCAAATAAAAACAATCAACTCAAAATTTTTTACATAATATCTACTTGTACTTATAATTTTTTAAACCCTTAATTTGAAAAAAAACACTATTAAGCATACTCTAGCTTACATGTCACGTCCCCCTAATCATTACAATAACAACAGTTTCAACTAACATAGCAATGGAAGTATTTTTCCTTTATATTAATACATACAAATACCGATATTTCATTATATACATAGAAATATATTTCTATACAAATATAAAATTTTAAATTATCAATTCAATTCAAAAGCTTCATTAAATTATATATTATTTTTAAATATAATTATAAAAATAAAAAATAAGATAAAAATTATGTACCTAGTTATTAATCAAAACTAATCGAATTTTGACAAAAACAAAACTTAAATTCCTTTATACCAAAACGGTACCAACTACCATAATCAAATCCATTGCCCTAACTTTTTTTTTTCTTTTTCATTTTATCGTTTTGGTTAAAAAGAAAAAAAAATTCTTTTAAAAAATAAACCAAGGTTAAATCGATTTTGATTTTTACTGGTTAAACCGTCAAAAACAACTTGTTACCTCGGTTGAATCCAATTTTTATAACCATGATTATATCTCATATTTATATACGAATATAAGTTAAACACAAGCCTCAGACACCGATGATAAAAAATACTATTTCTTTAGTAATCAAGATTCATTAATGGTGGAACCAACTAAAAAAAAACAAATCAGTTCCATATTTTTCAAAGGCCAAACCCTAAAACTTAACCACAAACTACCCCTTCAACTAATCATATCAGAGTTCCTACTTCTACTCTAGAATTCTAAACATTCAAAGAGATTCCAACACTAAAATGAGTGGGAAAAAAAAAACTGCAGTTAATATATGAACCAGTTATTTTGTCTTTTCTCCATTCTAATTTATTTTTCACTTGCCTGTATGAAAAATCCTGTTTGGCTTCCGGGAAAGTGAAAAACACAAAGCTGAAATCATCCATTTGAAGTCGAGAGCGAGCAGCCTAGTTTTCTGGAAGTAAAATGCGAAATCATCCTGGAGAAACTTTGATATATGAGGAAAATAATTATGGTATTGGACTTTTACCAGTGATTTTTCATTTACATGAAGATTAATGATAAATATATAGCGAAGGGATATATAAATATACACAATGAAGTAATGAACCCTACTTAATATTTTACATCTCTATTGCAAAAGTCAAACCTAGTCATGGTGAACCTCAGCCATGAAAGAATCAGAACATGCATACATGTATATTTATATGTATATGAGCTACGGTATGTATATATACATATAAACTTAAATAATACTGCTAACCTAACAAAACTGTTCCGAGGCCTGGGTCAATGTACTCAGGTGGGTGATTCAGCCAGAAGCAAAGTATGCCACCAGCCGCATGCAATGTTTTTCGGACTACAACCCTCGATAGTAACTTGAGATGGAATATTGCGGTCAATCACATCGCCAAGACCAAGCTGTTTCAAACACCGAGAACTCAGTATTTCAGTTTTTAGTTTCAGCCAGACACCACAACATTGGAAAAGATATGCAAATATGTACTTCCATGGATCCTATTTTGAAAAAGTACATAAAAGTGTACGTAAAATCTATGGGAGCATCCCCCGACAATGGAATAAGAAAGAATATTAAGGATATTCCAATGTTATAAAGACAAGCTGGGAGCATTATACCTGACCATACTTGTTCCATCCCCAGCAAAATATTTTGCCATCCTCTACAAGCAACCGACGCATAGAGTCAACAAACTAGCGAAGAATGGAACAGTTCAAATATTCAAAAATACATTGCAAATATTCAAAAATACATTGCTGGTATACCTGAGATTATTGCACTGTGACGAGCTCCACACGAGACAATTTTAACATTCGTATTTTCCAGACTCGAAGCATCCAAGAGTCTCGGGAGAGTCTGATTTTGAAATTCAAACACTAAGATTAATTGGACAACCTTTCTTCGCATAAAACTAGTGAAAAAGAGCTAAGAGCTTATAGGTCCCTAGTTATCCATTTTCATTATCATTTGAAACAAGGTAGGAATCTAATCCTTGCACTAAAGCACCCGAGAAAGCTGCATCAAGTAACCGATTTATGATGTCTTAAAAGGAATTCAAAGAATAGAAACTTGGTGCATACCTCAGCTTGATCGCCTCCAGTTCCCAACTGCCCAAACTGATTCCCACCAAACGCGTACACATCACCATCAGTGGACACGCAAACTGTGTGCCACAGTCCCGCTGCAACTGACTCTATCCTGATGCCCAGTAAGGAAGATACACAAGTTGGGCTTAATTCATCATCTGTACTTCCTTGCCCACACTTGAGAAAAACAATAAAATCAAAAAGATTTTAACTCCCTATATCACAACACTTGAGGACAGAACAAACATTTTATCTAACTGAGGAGAGATGAATTTAGGAAAAAGGAATCGAGAAGATTATCCCTTATTAGATTGAACCTCATCTTCAACTTTACTGAGCTTTTTTCTCCACCAATTTCTACTTTACCTACATATCGATCCCGAAGAACAGTTAACTTTGAGAAATTCCAATGAGTGTTAGGGATGGATATAAGGATTGAAACATTTAACATGCCAGTGGAAGAAGAGGAATATGTTTTACTTTATAATGTTACAATGATTGAAGGCCATAACCAGAGGACCATCCTGAAGCATTTGAACCTACGGTTAATTAAGGATCATGCATTTAACGACAGAAGAAAAGGTGCAACGTCTGCTTCAAGTGGACTACATCCATCCATGATTAAAGATAGTTGTACTTGCAGGCACTAAACAATAAGAGCTAATAGTAACCTCAGGAGGCAATTCTATAGAGAGAGGAGTGAATGAAAACAGCAGTATTAGAGTATAACTTGGTGATTATTGTTAAGCAATTAAATCTTTAGAAAAAGTAAATATGAAGGAGAACAGACAAATGGGAATGGTTCCGATATGTTATTGGTTGGTACAAACACCTAAACTATAACGTGATTAGGATCTCGAAGAGGAAAAGGGCAGTCCTTATAAAAATTAGCACTAAAATCTCCTTTCATTTTGGAAAGCAAACTCATCTGTTTTTTTTTCTATTCTCCGCCTCGCTTTTGCTGAGGGATTGTTTTCTGGGGATGTGATGTGTGACCAACTCGAAGTAAAAATAAAAACAAGGCTAAGCCTTGAGGAAACTCGAGTGACTATGTCTTTAAGAAGAATTAAACCAAGTCACCAGACTATTCAATGTGAACTGCTACTATTAAATTATGATGATGGCATCTAACCTGTCCATAGAGGCCCCAACCAAATGTAAGCAATGCTCCAGCATCTGTTCATGCAAAAAATTGCTTAATGTGATAATGGTATCAATCTAATTTGAGATTAACAAAATATAGAAAGATATACAAGCAAATCAGACATTGGACGAACAGAACTTCTCATGCCATGCAACATTCTGATGAATGACTATTAACACTTCAAGTTCACACATACCCATGGATACCTTGCAGGTCAGTGGATTTAATGAATCACTGAGCATCCTAAAGCATTTTTAGTAGAGTTGGTTTAATTCCAAAGTTATTAATGAGCCTTCAAACATTTGTTATATAGATGAGCCATACCTGATCAACTGATCACCGTAAGCTTTTCTTATTTTAATGAAACTATGTTCAATTATTTTGCCTTATCTCTCTTGGACTTCTAAAGGGTATCAAAATTTAGACCAACTTCATCTCCAACAAATGTAACCATAGACAATAGTTTTTTCTAATAAACTATTTTTTTCATAGCAATTTAACCAGTTAAACAAGGGAATACAAATAAAGGCATACCTGTGATTACTGCACTGTGTCGCCCCCCACAGGCAATCCCCTTCACATAACTTCCAGGAACTCTAAAACTCTGCCTTTCTGAACTCAAGCTACCTCGAGAAAGTGCAGAAGCTCTATCTTTCCCCAAAGAAGAGGGCTCAATACAAGGTACGGGATGAGGCGAGGATACCATACGTATCCTGGAACCCAAACCAAGCTGTCCCTCACCTCCATAGCCCCAACCCCAGACCTGCCCAGTATCTGAAACTTAAGGAAAATTAGGATACATCCGGTATCTAGCTTCACGAAAAGAAACCATTTACAGCTTGAAAGGTAATGCTAGAGGATACCATCCACATTTCACTGATAGTCCAAGAGCTGGACAAAGTACCTGATAATGCTAGAGTATGGCGCCCACCGGCAGCTACAGTCGCAATCCTCACTCCCGGATTCAAAGTTACTAGACATGGCAGTGCCGATAGAGTTTCATCACCGGACGATGAGCTTTCAGCAGAATGTTTTGCTGATGATGTTCTTCTTCTTTTTGTACCTTCCTCTCCGCCTCCTTTACTATCAGCAGCAGAAAATGTCCCACCACTTGATCTTGAGCCTTGAGACCGAGGGCTCACTTCAAGGATTTCACCCTTCATAAAATGAGTATACCAACAAGAACAGATATCAATCTGTTTATCTTAACCCAAAATATATTTACCTTGTTCTGCCAAAAGTGAGTTCTGTCTTTCAAATACATCCTTCTCTAAGCTTGTCCCCATGGGTAGATCACCAAATACCTTTCCTGAGGGAATACACTCTTTCCACCCCCATGTATAAACTTCTGCAGTTTCTGTTAATAAGAAAGTCAATCAACTTATCAGCTCACTCTTCTACTAAGGCTCCGACTAGTTGCTAGTTCTACTAGTTAAAGTTATAAAAGCAAGTCATATTTGATAAACAAACAAGTGAAACATCAAATCTACAAACTTAAGTTTCTTATTAGTAACAAAAATTGACTTTCGTTTCCAAATGCACTTCTTTAGCCTGTTGCTTCCCGAATCATATACCAACTAACTTTTAATCGTTCTCAAAAGTATATGTTCCAAACTCATGTCATCCAACACAATCTGGACAAATGTAATGGGGAGAAAAAACTGAACATTACTGTATTAGGAATATACTCTTATTTGATACATACATACTTGATATGCACTCGAGTACAAGTAACAAATAGTAAAACAGGTGAGAGTATCAGAGTCGGCCTCAGTATTACCTGTAACTGCAGCACAGTGAGCCCAACCAGCTGCTGCTTTTACTACAGAAACTTCAGTTGGAAGTGGAAATGGCTCTGGAATTTCCTGAAACAAGCAAATTACAGACAAAGGAATATAAATTTTAGTTCTCTAAACAAATATAACCCCAATAAAAAGGAAAAAGAAAAATATGGGAAATTTAGTGCATTAAGATACCCCATGCTTCCCGGATGTGACGTAGCTTTGACCCAAATCATCTGTTGAACCCCATGTGATGAGCTTCCCTGAATCTAAAATTTTAAACAAAAAAAATAGTTTCATATAAGGTTAAGCAATGCATAAATATATTATTGTACATACCAAAATACAGCTTAAACCCATTTTTAACAAGAAAATGAAGAAAAAAAATGTTCACTACTTAAATTTATCTATTAACAAGTTTAAACTTCAAAGCTATCTTTTTTTCAATGTAAAGAACAACTACAAATCTAGTTAAAACTCAGTGAGACAGAGAACTCAAGTATATTCAGTCTAGCTAATTTAACTCAACTGAGTTGATTTCGAGGCAAAACAGAACAAAAACAACGGAAAATTTGAAATTTCTGTTCCTCTCCTCTCGTACATTTTCTCGCCAACCAAACTGCTCAAAATGTACTAATTCAAATCTACACCAAACACAGCCACGATTACATATCATAAAATTAAAATTAAAAAAATATATATATTTTCAACAATGTTTCATATAGGAATAAAATTGAAATTTAAAAAATATTAATAATAAGCAACCAGAAATGGCCATGGCGAATCCGCAACCGCCACCGCATACGTCGGTCCAACTCAATAACAACTTGAAACTTCAAAGCTATTTCTATTTAATATACAGAACAAAAACAGATCTGTAATTAAAACTCAGTAAAACAAAGAACTCAAGTGAACTCAGTCTAGCTAATTTCAATCAACTGAGTTGACTTCGAGACAAAACAAAACAAAAAAACAACGGAGAATTTGAAATTTCTCTTCCTCTCCTTCTCCTACATTTTTCTCACCAATCAAACAGATCAAAATGTACCAATCCAAATCTCCACCAAACACATCGACAATTACATATCATAAATACAAGAAGTCTTTTTAATAAAACAACGTTTCGTATACGAAAAGAAAACTGAAATTAAAAGAAGAAAATAAGCAAGTACCAGAAATGGCCATGGCGAATCCACAACCACCACCACAGACGTCGGTCCAAGAACAACCTGCGGAAGCCGGAATCCGTACATTCACCGGCGATAAAAGCGGTGTCCGTTGAGGTAACGCGCCAGGCAAATATCCCCACATGAAAACCACGCGCTCTTTGTTAACTGCTTCCTCCATTTTCACTTCCTTACTTTCTTTTCCTTCTCCATTCATCTCCAACAGAGAAAGGAAAAGAAATCCAGAAAAGGAAAATAATTCAAAAGAAAATACTTTTTATTTTTATTTTTATTTATTTATTTTTGGGAGAATTTCAATTTTCGTAATGGGTGTATAGAGGGGAGCTCTCTAAATTTTTGGGGCGAATAAAAAGCGGAAGCGTATCATTTTTTTTTCAACTGAACGGGTAGGATGATCACGCGGGGCTCAAAATCCACGTGGCCAACTATGAGCCGCTAGATTTATAAGCGATTCTTAGCCAGTAGTTGAAGAGGAAGTTTCTGGAAGTTCTCCTCTTTTTTGTGAAGTTATGTACAGTCTTTACAGAGCACTCGTGGTTGATGGCGTGTTTGATTAAATTTACGACACGTGTCCGATAGGGCTCTATGTCTAATCATTGTGGTCAGACACGTGTCGATAAATTAGAAGGGTATTGTTGAAAGTCTCCTGACACGTCATTAATGGGTCCCATTTTTTGCTCTCTCAATTAATGTTTGGCTTTTCCTTATTTGTATTTTCTTTCTCTTTTTAAGCATTGAAATGAAAGGGACAAATAATTTTCTGTTCACTATTTATAAAATCGGATCAGATTAGTCGATTAAATTTTTTAGATCGAAAATTAGTTGAAGTATTTTTTTAAATAAAAAATTAGACTACTTGACTCACAAACGAATGAAATTGAGTTAAAAATTATTAAATCTGAAAAACTTTTTTCTTTTTTAATATATATTTTAATTTTTATAAATTTTAAATAATTTATTCAATGAAAAAAAATTTCATGAAAATCTTAGCAAAAAATAATTAAATAAAATTTGGGTATAATGATTTTTTATTATCAAAAAATATTTTGAAATTTAAAGAAAAATAAAAAAATGCATTTTAAATGTGTTTTATGTTGAAATTATGGTTTTATTGGTAATATTTTAAATGTTTGGGTTTAAAATTTTAAGTTTTGATAAAAATATTTGTAAATTGTTCGTTAATTTAAATATTTGATTTTATGTTCAAAACCCTAAAATGGATTTTTTTAATTAAAAATTAAATTAAAATCATTTATGTATGAATCTGAATTTGAAATAGTCAAAAAAGATAACTCGTAATAACAATTTGATACAAAGTTTGGTTAAATTAGCCATATATGCTATTATTTTTCTTTAATTGATTAAATAAGTCGTTTTTTTCTAAGATTTATAGAAATAGGTTGATATTAGAGAGAGAGAGTATGAAAAAGTTGATTTTGAATGCGCATTCACGTACTCTTTTCAAAATTAACCTATTTCTCTAAATATTGAAAAAAATTTGACTTATTTAACCAATTAACAACGAAAAATGGTATATATGCACAATTTAACCATAAAATTTATCTTTTTAGTAAGCAATGAGATTGATTTTAATGAAATTAAAAATTACGGTGATAATAAATTAGTTATTAATAGTAATAAGATAAGATATTGTATATGTGAAATACTTCTTTGGATTTAAGTGCAACTTTAACAGTGAGGAAAGAAGAAAAAAATAACCACTAAAATAATTATTTTAAATATAAAAATGAGAATAAAAAAAGGGGTAATATTGTAAAATGGAGGGTCCATAGAATTTACTAGAATCTCTTATTTACTATTGAAAAATAAGGATTTAATTATGAATCTATAGTGAATTTTAAACACAACTTAAATATACTAAATCAATTAGTTGGTTTAGTCTTAACTCGATTGATATGGACATTGTTGTTAATGTAGGAGGATGTTGATTCGAGCGCACTGAAGTGCATAATCCTTCTATTTACAGGTTAATGAGGGGATATGTATAATTTTAAGCATTATCTCAAAGAGAGCAAGTATGGTCAGAACTTACGAAAAATTATTCAAAAAATATGCAAAAACAATTATCAAATCGCTTAAATTCAAATTTAATCCTAACTCGATAAATAAAAACGATTTAAGTTAAAAATAATGTTAAATTAATTTTACATATAGAAAAAAAAGTATAAAAAATGAAAATAGATAAAGTTGATGACCTTTGGGGACTTCAAAAGGAACACAATATTCATGCATTATTGGCACAGAACTTCAAAGATTATTTCCATTTTTAGCTTCAAATGAGGAACAATAATTGGTGATAATATGATGTCTCCATACGAAGAGATATAAGAACAGGGAGTAGTTAAAAATAATAATACAATTCCACTTATTTATTTTCTTTTCAAATTGATCCTATTACCTTTAACATTCCCACGATTTATAGTTTGGTCATATTTAGTTCACAAGTCTAGTCATGCAAAAATAGAAAATTGAAAAATAATTAATTAGATTACGGTACATTTACGATATGGGTAAAATTTTTATGTAATATTTGTAAAAATTTTATAAAGAAAACAGAAAAAAAGATCGAAGTTCTTGTTGAAATGATGAAATTCAAATATTGATATTCATGATACCTTACGTTTAAGGGCAATGTTAGAAAAAAAATTTAGGAGAGTCGAAATTAAATTGTAATTTTTACGATAATAAAAATATAATTTTTAAAGGATTAAATTAAAATTTTATCATTTTTAGGCTGCAAAGTACAATTTTACCTTTATTAATTTAAAATTTTAAAATTTTCAGAAGGCCAAAGTTTTTCATTTTAGAGTGGGCTAGGGCCCTTACCAGCCCCCCTTAGTTTCGCCCCTGCTTAAGTTCAAATCAGAAATTTTAAGGGTATGAATCAATATTTTTTGAATCGGATTAGTAGTCGAACTAATTAGACCACCAGTCCTCAGTTTGACTAATTCGTCCTATTCAAAGCAGAAAAATTATTAAAATTTTAGAAAATATATAATATAAAAATTCTGACTCAATAATCAATTCAATCATACTATTTTTCGAATCAATTGATTTTTTATCAGTCTTTGAATCGATATCCTAACTAGTTTTCGATCCAATCGATGAAACTGATGAGTAGATACATTTTTGAGCCGTCCATAAGCAAAACCTCAAGGTTTTTTTGGGCCATATTTAAGCAATGAAACATGATGACCCAAAAATCTCTAACGATGTTGATCATGATAGCTTTTGCATCTTTTTTTAAGACAATCTTTGATTATTTTGATTTGGGGGGCCCATCCAACAATCATGTGGTTGAAATTGATGGGCTTATCATTAGGCACAAACGATCATGTGATGGAGAAATGAGGCCCAATCATTGCTGTTTGAGTTTGGGCCCACATCATGGATCAAATGATTGATGTGGATTGGATCATATGTGATTGCATAGGGAACATGTTGGGCCTTAAAACTATTGGATTAGCAATGCACACGTTTCCCATTTCCCCAATATTAAGGATAGAAAAGTTGCAAATGTTGGCTAAATAGTATAATTTCCAACTTGTCTTGAAAATTTTGATTTATTCAAACTTGATTTTTTAAAAAAATTTTATTTGAATAAGTAAACCGAAATATTACTTGGTAAATTCAAAATAACTTGAACTCGAAATATTCAAGACCCAAAAAAACTTGAATCTAAAAATGACTCGTACTCAAAATTAAGAATGACAATGGAAAGAGGTGGGGGCAGATGTTGCCAAGTCCACCACTTCTTCACGATTGGCATGTTCTACCTCACTACTCACCCTTTTCCATGGTAGATGTTTAATTTTAAAAACTACTATTATCTGTTAGATATATTCATTTCTGTCCCACCTCGTTTTATTCTGTCCTAATTCAAACATAACTCTCTTCAGTCCCAAAGAAAATAAACTTGAAATGGAAAACACCCATTTTATAGTTATATACAATACTTTTCAACATTACCCTTCTAATAATTGTATATTTATATAGGAAAAATGATAATTTCATATGGTGGACAGTGCAGGGGAAGCAATTGTCATAATCGCATCATACTCACCGGAAAAAAAATCCATCTCATCTCACATCCCTCTTTCAAAAAAAAAAAGCTTCATTTGAACTTGATTAATTTAAAATCTATCATAAGGTTCGGATTTTGTTATCCCTCCTCCAAATTTGATTTAATCCCAAATTAACCTAATCGACCCATTTGATAAGGCTATTGGATAACATCTTATAGATTTAAATTCGAATTTTAACATCTATAATTTATATACAAGACTACTATCTTCGAGTTCCAGACATGTACAGTTTTTTCCCCACCAAAGCGCCACAGTTTAAAGCAGCTGAGATGTGGCCAAAAAAAAAAAGAAGAAGAAGAAGAAAGGCAGCTGAGAAAGTGAAAAATGATGTAAACCATTGAATTTTTAGGTTTTGCTTTGGCATTGGAGGGCTGAGTTTAAACCACTCGTTTTAGTATGCCACTCGTGTGGTTAAATTAATCATTTCGTCCAATGATAGTTGCTACAGAATCCGATTCGAATAAGTGTCGGATATAATATATATTTGAAAGTAGGATATAATTCTATATAAGTATTGAATACCAGCATGTTTAAATATAGATATATAATTATATCTGACAGTTATTTGAATCCGATATTGAAACATAAAACATATGATCCGATTGAACTAAATGATTAATTTTATCACATAACTCGATTAAATTAAATTCAAATCTAATCCAAATTTCAACTCGATTTTGATGAGAAGAAATCAACAATTCAAACCTGAAAATGGCTCAAGTTAGAAATGATCCGAACCGCTGCTTGAGTCTTAGCTCGATTGATATCGACATTATTGCCAGTGCAGGAGGATGTGAGTTCGAGTGTGCTGAAGCACATTGTACTTCTATTTAAGGGTTGAGAAAATGCTATAAATAATTCTAGGCATTGTATCAAAAAGAGCAGATATAATAAGAACATATAATAAGATTAATGTTCAAAAAAGAAGAAGAAATTATCCGAACCTAAAAGGACTTGGAACAACAAATGACCCAAACTAATGATTCAAAATTACTCAAAAAGATGTGAACTCTAAAAAACCTAAAAGAAAAAATCTAATCAATAAATTCAAATTATGTGAATTCAAAATAACCTAAGCCCAAAATAATTTCAAATCCGAAATGACATTAAAACTTTAAAATCTGAATTGACTCGATCAAAAACCTACTCGATGAATATTAAAAAAAAAAAAAGGTCTTAGGAGACGTTTGGCTCCAATTATATGATTGAGGGTCATAACAATAACAACAATAATATAGTATTGTCTTTTTCTTTAGTTACAATTAAGAATTTTTTTAAGGTAGCCGGGATTTTAATTATATATATTTTATTGGTTAAAATGTAATTTATCATAAATTAATTTATAATTCCATCATATTTGAAGGGATTAAATAAAAAATTTCATTTTTAAGGTTAAAATATAATTTTATCATATATTAATCTTTATTTTTATTCTTTGTAAGAAGATTAAAATGAAAATTTCCCATTAAGTCCTCTGCCCATCTCTTTGGATTCAATTTCACATTCACCTCTAATAATTAATTATTTTCACGATTTGAATTAGATTTAATCATTAAAATCATTTTACCGCATGTTAATACTTGTAGTTCATTCATATTTCACTCATAAATCTTTGAAATTTTTTTGAGATTTAACAAAGATGTCAAACTAGTTCAATGATATGCAAAAATGGATGGAGAGAGAAAGTTCGACAAGAGATGAACTTTGAGACCTTAGAGACCTTACTTTTGCTTTTTAGTAGTGGTTCTACGGCCACCAACTTTGTTATTATGATACAATATAACCGTTTTTTCTTCTTTTTATTAATGAAAGCTGGCTGAATATCTTTCAGAGAGAAAAAAAATTATTACAATCATCAACTTAATAATTTAACTCAATTAGCTAATTAGCTTATACGTAATTTTCATAAGTCATGACTCGGACTTAAACACACAAGATCGAAACTTCAACCACTTTTTTTTTTTTCTTACGTCTTATGTTACTAGAAGCTTTCCAATCTAAACTCTTTCATTTTTTTTTTCACCATTAAAAATGCAAAACCCAAAGACAAAACTGTCCCATTTTTCCTCGACGGTTAAACCAGCTAAACCACGGCTGAAACCTGCAAAAGAAAATCCATGGTGAGCAGTCCCATGGTTGCAAGCATGTGTGCTATTCATGCAATCCTCGCCTCCAAAACACACACACACAACAAAAGTATTGCCATTTGCCACACGCAGCGAGCTTTTATCCAAGATGGTACACCAACCAAATCTTGTGATATATCCCTCAATAGGGTCATATAAATTGCCCTCTAACTAGTGTTGCCGCCATTGGTATGAAACTTAAAAGCTTTGAAACTGAGATGGAGAGTGAGAAGCAGCAAATGAATGGAGTTGGGTACTTTCAAATGCCACTTCATTATCCAAGATACACCATGAAGGATTATCAGAACATGCCTGAGTGGAAGCTTGATAGGCTTTTAGCTGAATATGGATTGTCAGCTACAGGTGATTTAGATTATAAGAGAAAGTTTGCAATGGGTGCTTTTCTTTGGCCTGATGATTTCCATGCTAACCAAAAGCCCAAGGCTTGTTATGGCTATTAAGTAACCTTTGATAATATATATATATATATATATATATATAGGTTTTGTAGTATTGTTTCATAATCTTGAATTCTGTATGTCCTAGTTTTATGTCTTCAAGAATACTAAAAAGGTGTACCTGTCTTTGGTTCTTTGCTGATCATCTGGTGTTTTAATGAAAACATGTAAACTCATGTGTGATGCATAATCGGACATGATATAATAATATAACATTCTAAAGCATCATCAACTTATACATGAAAGAACTTTTAAAAGAAATCAAATATATTGCATACAACACTTATACTCGATTTTGAGTATCACCCGAAAACACAAGCCCCTCAACGGGTCAATATCGCCCTTGATAGAAGTCTATCTCTTAACTCTAATGAAAGCTCAAGTGCTTGAGGCTGCAAGAAGAGATAACATGTTCAACAAAGCAGGAGCACTTTATTGGGACAGATCATACGTAGCACACAGCTACCTACCAATAAAATGTGAGCATTTATGCTTTGGTAAGGTTCAACATATAAGGCAACACTTGAACCCGCCACCTCTTCAAGCAACTTCAGGGACTCAGGTTATCATTACAGTCTAGCGACAACCCCGACCGGGGAACAAGGAGTTGAAAATCCCTTAGCAAATATGTGCTTTATAGATTTTAACACTTCTATATTCATATTGTATTCATGTTTCGGGTGAAAACCGTGCAGACTCCAACTATTTTTTCATAAAAGACTGCCAAATTGAAACGATGAAAAGTTGATAAATAGTTCCGTAAAACACAACAGAGCTATTAAATTGCCCCAGAAATAACAGGTTAAGCAAAAACTGGACTGAATATACATTTCATCCTCCTTAAAGAGAAGTTACTTTTTACAGAGGGGGGAAAAGCAGTACAAGAACTAATATTAACATGAAATACATAATTGGGGTTTTGTTAAAATTGCAGTCCTGAGAAATATATGGATGTTAGTCCTACAAACAGTTCAAACACACTTACTGCTGGGATTTATCGCCTCCGAACACGCCTGTCGTTGGGATTTGCCGGTTCAGCCACGTGGACTTCTGCTGCTAGATCTATCCCGTACACGCTGCTGCCACTCCTCTTCTTACTTGATAGCATAGTTGCACACTCCTCGATGGATGCAAAGGCCTTCAATAGCTCCGACAACAAAGATGGGCAAGATTCCTCCAAGTGCCGGAACCCTTCTGATTGCATTACCGCTGCAGAACATTTGAAAAATACATTAGTTTAAGCAGTCACCACTGCCAAACAAGAAAATATGTTAGTTTATAATATAACAATTAATCGACCAGCCATAAGTAAAATATAAATATATATGCCTGCGTGCATGCACACACAATAGAATTAATTGCAAGATAAATATCCAGCTCCAGTCCATTTCTCAGCATTTGGTAAGAAAACCATTTCCAATATCGTCATTACATCATAAAGAAGACACTGCTATTTTTCTCAGTCTATAGTCTGGATTTCAAGGGGACCAAAATTGAAAGACGAGCATGTAATATGCAAATGACCGAATTACAACATGAAAAATGTGGTACAGAGGTGGATAGTCAGATATCCATGTCTATTTTGTTCTCCCTCCATCTATATTTCCCAGGTTCCCAAAGTTGTGGTTAACTCAATATTAATAAGTTAGAAATGATTATAAAAAATTTCAAGTGCCAAAGCCTCTTGAAATTTAAGGGATTATATATCCCTTAGGCCTTAACCCTAAGGTTTGGCACTTGAAATATACGCATCTTCCCAGAGTTAGATATGCATGGGGAAACACCAAAAGACTTCTGAAGAGCAAACAATAGAAACCAAGTTTACAGAACATGAAATTTGCACCAGTAGTGTCTACAAACACATACCTCCCAAGTTTGGTGGAGTGGCAGCAAATTTCAAACATACGGCCTTAAGCTGTGAGCAATGGTGCTGCTCAGCAAGTGCAAGGGTCGTTGCCACAGTGTCAGCATTAAGTTTTTCACACAATTTTGCCTCGCACAACACTTTGAGCCTATCTAAATTGTACAGATCAGCAGCAGCTAAAAGATGCTGCACCATGTTGGTAGACATACTCGTAGACCCAGAGCCTGTAATCTCTTGTATATCTGGAAACTTGTCAGAGTAAATAAACAAGAGCATTGCCTGGAAGAACAAGAAGCACACACAAGGGGAAGAATGAATTAGCCAATAAATGAAAATAGCACATCTATAGAACCAATCTATACTTGGATCATTGCATCCAGGGAAATATAAGAACCAGTATTTGTTGGATCATATTTCTAATTCAGTGAATCAAGAAGAAACAAATATTCAGTATTATTAACAGCAAGAGTTTGCTTACGCAACATAATCAATTCTAGGTTCATTCTTCAAATTCTGAAAGAAAGTAAAAAAGAAGCATCACCTTGAAGACAGAAGGCTCAACATCTTTCACAACTACTTTATCAATGTTAGGATCCCCTACAAGCCCAAAAAACTGTGCTCTAAAAACAGGTGAGCGAGCAGCAAGGATCAACTTATGTGCTTTAAATGCCTCATCCCCAACCTGAAAAGTTATATCACAACCAACTTCAGATTCTAACAAAGCTTTAAGGTTCTGACCCATGTCTGATGGCAATACATGAATAGAACACTGTTTCGGCCCCTCGAGGCGAGTTCTGACTACTCCAACCGTGCAGTTCATGATTAGGCAATCATCCTTTATATAGTCAGAACTTTCTAAAGTTGTTCTTCTATAGAAACGCTTGTAACCCCTGAATTGCAGGAAAGAAAATATATAAATCAATACCTTATTAAATAAGACCTCACAAATGGTTCCCTATATTATTGAAACATTTAGGTACTTATGCAGTGAATCTATGCGTAACAAATGATTTTAACATCTTAAGGGATGATAATAAGAATCTTCGCAACAAACTTCAAGCTCATGAAAATAAGATGTACATATTTCAATAACAATATGAATGGACACATATAAGATTTATAGCTAAACCAAATGGAAGTTACCAACATATCATTTTGTTGAAAATAGCCAAGTTACAGGTTACTACATCCAGAACTGTCCCCATTTTCATTCCCTCGTTTTCATCATTGGGTCTAGTCCATGGTTCACTTCAGTTCATACTAACAGCTTCTATGTAGCATTTAAAATTTACGAGAAAGATACTTCTTAGACAATTTAAATAAATTTCAGTTCAAGGCTTAGATTCTCGAACAAAATGTAAAAGAATTTTCCCTATCATGTCTATTAACCGAAGCCATATTTACCAATTCATTAAACAAACGAATGTGAACAAATTATATCCCCTCAACCTCAAGTTCAACACCCCATTTTCCACAAAAAATTACCCAACAAGTAACTTAATAATTATAACCCGAATAAAAACACCAATTACCTTCGTAAATTATCAAATTCATTCTCAAAACAAACATAAAATTACGAACAAAACCCTAAATTACAAAAAAAACACAAATTTATTACCACATGCTTCCTCTATACTTCAACGTATAAGGCCCACTCTCCAACGCTCGATCAAAGTGACTATGAACCTTATGCTTCCCTTTCCCACTCTGGTCCACAAGGGTAAGCTCAAAAAGTGCTCGTACATCGGTACCTTCACTAACCAACGCAATGAAAACCGAAACATACATGGCGGTATCCTCCGGATTTTTACCGTCGGGGTAAAAGTAAACTGCCCAATCGTAACCTCCTACGGTGAAAATATCGCTGGCTATACATTTTCCGGGGCCCATCCCTTTCGCCAATGAGTAACCCTTGATCGTGAACTGGTGTGAACCGTTAACCGTCTCGCTCACTGATTTCGATGCCGAGTCCTTGGAATCGTCCATGGTGCTTTTCTTTCTTTTTCTCATTGAGTTCCTCGAAACCCTAATTCTAGAAATTTCATTTCTCGGGTAAAATTTGGACAATTTTGTGAGAATAAAATGGGGAGAATTGAAGAGGTCAGGGCAATTTACATTGTGTAATTGTGGTTATGGAAGTAACCATGGTGGCGGTGGCGGCAGCGGCGGTGCTAAAATGACCGAAGGGAGATTGTGAAATAGTTTGTGTTTTTTTCTTTTGAGATTTTTTTTTTTCCTTCGGTGGAGTTTTTGGTTTGGATCAGACAAAAATTATATAATTTGTGGAAGAAAAAAATTAGTATAATGTTTTTTTAATGTATAAATTAAATTATGTGTGTCCGACTTTGATTGACTCTTTAGTACACTTACAAATGTCCGAAAATGACAGCATACAATGAAATCAACTATGAAAATAAGTTGAATATCGGAAAATCGGTTGGATCGAGAATTGATTAATGTATAATTTAGAGTAAAGTTAGATAAAGAATTGATTAAAGTATTAATTTGAAGTAAAATATTAGATTGATTAATCTAAGAATTAGTATAAACCAAGTGAATTAGACTAAAAATTGATTGAATTTTATTTTTAATTTTTAATTTTTTTTAATTTTTATGAATTTTTTAAAGAGATACTAATTGGATTGATAAATCGTTTGCCTAATCAATTCGATCATAAGTCCGGCTCTGAAAAGTCTAGAATCTTGAACTTGATAACTCCCACAACTTCGCCTTAACAATTATATCAAAGTCTCATTTGCTTATTTTTATATAATATCTACTTCTATATATAATTCATTTTAAACCCTTAAATTGAAAGAAAAATGTATTTGAGAGTGTTCAAACTCACTTCCTCTTAGATATTCTAATAGCAATTATGCCAACTAAATTAAAGCTTGATCAACCTTTTTTTAAAGAAAAAACGAAATCCATTAATGAGAAAAAAATATTAAAACAACAAACAGACTGAGGATACGGACAAACTAAAACCCGAACCAACAGGCTCACCTCGTACACCCAAACCTATCATCCGCACTCTCCAACCACACTATCTTTCGTTACTTACGAAACATTCTCATTAAAAGAAGCAAGGGGAAAGTCATCCCATTCATGTGGTTAGCATATAACAAAGTTGCTCGAGCTAAGGAATGAGTCGTCTTGTTAGCACAACGATGAGTCTAACAGAAGGATAGGTGCTGAAACTAATTATTCATCAGTAAATAATCACGTAGCAGCACACCTAATTCGAAAAAAATCAGATAATGGGCATGACAAAATCGAAATTACAAGTAGGCAATCCGACTCAACTATAACATTATCGAATGCCAAATATTTTAATCATGACAAATACTCACAAATGACAAAAGCTTCAACAATGGAAGAACTAAAACAAGAATAAATAAAACCTGAAAAGCTATTAAGCATACCACTCGTAGAGTCCCGAACAACAAACACATACCCTGTAGCCCTCTTTTGCTAGAAACATGCAAAATCTACAATACATTTTAGTAGTCCATCTTTCGGAGGTATCCAATCATCCCTTATCTGATTACAAGTCACTTCATTTTAATCACCCATCCCATCAGCCATAGTAAACACTCCTATTGACTGCTACCAACAGGTCTGAAAAGCATCAATAGCCCAAATGACTGATACCGCGACCTCATCTTCCCCTTTCCAAATAAAATAAGTGCGATTAGACCATATCATTCAATATAGGACCAATACACGCTATAGATGCTTAGGAGTTTTCGAGTCAAGAATCTTGCAAAATATGTTAGTCATTGTTGACTGACCAAATGAAAAACAAGCAACACTCCAAACTGACCTGCTTATACGGACAAAGCAACAAAATGTGATCCATACTCTCAGCCTCCATGTGAGTAAAAAAAAACCCAACAAATATATTTATTAAAAATTCACATAGAAATTAATTAATGTTTCAGTTAAAATGATAAAATTAATTGTTGTTTATTATGCATGATGTTTCAGTAACTATTAACTAAAAAATCAACAACTATTAGTTAAAAATTCACATAGAAACTGTTAACTAAACTGATACTTGTTTTAGGTAACTAACTAAATGAAAAAAAGTTCAAGTACCTAAAAAAGTACTACTTTGGCTAACGTTTTTCAAGTTTAAATATCAGTTAGGTCCCAAAAAAAAAAGTTTAAATACCAAGTAGGTTCAAATTACTAAATTCAAGAGCTAAAATGTATATTAACCTTTCTTCAAAATAGAATTTCTCATCAATGAAAAAAAAATAACAACTGGAATTTCAAAACTATACAACAATACATAGTAAAAACTTATTTTAATCATGGATATGGTGTCCGATTAAATTATAATATTGACCAGATGGCTTATTATGGTAATATGTAAATAAGATATTGGCGCTCACAAACTATTCAACTTTTATTTGAAAATTTTGAATTTGATTTGATAATTATTGAGTCAAATTCAAGCATTGTAATACTCGAGTTGAAAGGCTTACAAGCTAATCAAGCTTTTCATTTTAATATATTTTATATTAATGAATTATATTATTACACTTGTTATATAAAATGAATTTAAATGAGTTCGTGTTTGATTTTAAATGCAAATTTTGATAAAAATAAGTTTAATTAAATTTAAGCTCAAGTGACTCGATTAAAACTTAAGCAAAACTGAAGGTTGAACTTAAAATTTAACGTATCAATTAAGTCGAACTTGAGCATAGCACTTTATTTTTTCGATTTTCCAATAATTCTTTCCTTCAGATAATAAAAAGGAACAAAGTTTATTTCATTAATAAATCATATATTCTTTATAAAGATAAAGCGAAATTAATCATATTTTCATCTTAAAAATAAAATTAAAGTTAATCATAAAGAATCTGATTATGGCTTGCTTTGATGACCTTTCAAGTGGTTCAAATTTGTTTAAAAATCAATTTTAATATTTCTAATTATATATGCTATTTTTAATACAATATTTTAAACTATTCATGGTTCATTCTTAATCCATAAATAGAAATATAATGCATTTCAGTACACTCGAACTTACGTCTTACTACATTGGTAACGATGTCCATACAAATCGAGCTAAAACTCAATCGACCAAAATCAATTTTAATATTTAAAAACATTTTTTTCTGAATATACAGAGAGATAGTTATTAAGAATAGATTGATTTATATCTTCAAATTTGATAAAAGGAGTTAGTTACTTTTGGATAAATTAATTTTTGTTTTAAAATTTTAAATTATTTCGGATTTTGATTATTTCAAATTTAAGTTAATTTTGGGTTAACTGTTATGAATGTTAATAAGAATCTAAAATATTTTTGCTCCCAGTTTTTCATTAAATCTTTTATTTTTTTATTTTTATAAAATTTTAGTTAAGTCATTAAAATTTTAATTCATCCTTATAGATTTGATTTATTTTATACTCGAGTTGTCTAGAGTTTACTGGTTTTGGCCATTTCAAGTTTGTAAAAGTCTGATTATTTTGAATTCAAATCATCTACAATAACTTGTATGTGTGCTTTTATACTATACTTAAAATTTGTAAATTTATAAAAAAAATAATTTGAGAAAAAAGGTATTAACAATTTTTGAAATATCCAAGTATAAAAATAACAAATAATCAAATAAAGTCTTTATCTAAAATTCTTCCTTCATTATTATTTTCAGTTTATTATTATTATTATTATTATTATTATTGTTATTATTAAATAACAACCAAACATAAAAAGAAAAAGTTAATTGCATCCAGGGCGATACCATAAAATTTGTTTAGGAATCGAAATTAAATTATAATTTTTATGATAGTAAAAATGAAATTTGACTATTATATCTTTATAATTTTTAAAAAAAATAAATCAAAATTTTATATTTTTAGAGAGACTAAAATATAATTTTAGCTTTACTATTTTAAAATTTTAAAAAATTTTAAAAACTTAAATATTTCTTTTTTTTATTTTAGGGCCGGCCATGTGAGCCCCAAATTTCGCCCCTTTGCATCAAACTTGCTTAGAATTTAATTTGGTTTTTAATTATGTATGCTTTTTTTAATAAATTATATTCAAGTTGTATATATAATAAATATGAATATATTTAGAAATTAATTAATGTATTTTAAATTGATATTTTTGTGAAAATTTTTTATTGATGTAATTTTAATTTAAGGATTTAATTAAAATATTTTATTATTTTGAAAAGACTTTAAAGGTGGGTTTAGATGGGCGATTGGGTGCAATATGATGCGTTTATATTATTTTTTGTTTCACATTACAATATTATTACAGTATTTAATCTTACCGTCACCGTTGTCTTGACACTAATTACTGATAAACTCATTACAATATTATTACAGTATTAGTTGTCTTGACCGTTGTCAGTATTATAAACTCACGTCCATCCAGACTCATTCTAAATTTCTATAATAGTTTAAAACTCTTGTGGATAATTTTTCTCACTTTGACGTATGAGCTCTTTCTATTTCACATTAGTCACAGACAAATTTTTTTAATTTGGATTTTAAACTTACATATTGTTAAATTATGATCTCGTGATATTTTGAAATTATATCATATTATCGGTTAATATTTTTTAAATTTATTTTTATATATTTTTAAATTTTATATATAATTTTTAAAATTTTCATGTAATGCCTTGATACTCGAAAACAAAACATCTTAATGGAATTAATGGAATCGAAGTTTGATGATGAAAATAAAAAATTTACACAATTTGGAGACTAAATTAAAACGTGGGTTTATGAAAAAAAATACAAAAATCCCTCGATAATCCCCAAAATTCCGTTATTTGACACGCTACGGTCTCGTTTTTCCATTTCCAAAAAATCACGAAAATGCCACAGTAGTACAAAATATTTTGTATTGCTCTAGATTCAAAAAGGACGCCCCTGAATTCCAGATCTACGCAACTCCGCCACCGCTCACCGCCGTGGGTTATTTTTAAACGATGAAACTTCTCGGCAATGTCGATCTCCTCACGAGCCAAACGGCGATCAAATTCGCCGCCTTCATTTTCATCTCCGTCTCTTTCTTTTACTTAGGTAAACACTGGTCCGACGGTTCCCGCCAGCTCATTTTCTTCTCCCGCCAATCACCTTCCGCGACGGCTTCGTATATACCTACCGTCGGTATTTCTCCCAATTTCAATAAAGAATTCAATATTTCCGCTCTCATTAGTGCCACAGAACCGGAAACCGAATCGAAACCAGTTGATCCAGTAAAAAATGATGGGAAACCGGTGTCGGCATCGGAGGAACATTCACCTCAGCATCCACCTACGACTCCGCCCCCGCCGCCGGTGATAAAGAGTTACGGAATCGTGGATGAGAATGGTACGATGTCGGATGAGTTCGAGATCGGGGAGTTCGATCCAAATTTGGTGGAGAATTGGGGAAATGGGACGGAGATCCAGGAGGAAACGAAAACGGAAGGTGCTACGTCTACGTTTAGGGTTAAGAAGTTTAGGCTTTGTGATGAGAGTATGAGAGAGTATATTCCTTGTTTGGATAATGTGGAAGCGATTAAGAGGCTTAAATCGACAGAAAAAGGAGAAAGATTTGAACGGCACTGTCCGGAGAAAGGGAAAGGATTGAATTGCTTGGTTCCGGCTCCGAAAGGGTACCGGCCTCCGATCCCTTGGCCTAGAAGCCGCGATGAGGTAAAATATTTGAATTAATTTCCAAATATATATTAATTACGCGAGAGAAATGGAAATATAGAATGTTTTATGTATTTTGTTTTTTTTAATAATTAACTATTTTGTCGCAACTCGGACAAAACTCTAAGCTCTGCATGCTGTCTATCAAGCTGACTTGATGTTACGAGTTGAGAATTACTGAATTAGAAACAAGAGGTAGCGGGTTTTATTCGTTAGGTTTTTCAGGTTTTGGGTGTTTTTGAAGGACTAATTAAATGGTTCGGTTTAATGGAATATGGAGAAGTTGAGTTTTATTGGGAAATTATATCCGTTGAAAGTATTAATAGAAGGATTGGCTATCTTTAGAACATTAATAGAAATTTAGCTTTGTTCTAGAAATGGGAAATGCAGTTAAGCTTAGCTAGTTTTCCGTTTGAGAATTGAGATTAAAGCTTTTTGGGGTTTATTTAAGATCCGTTGCTGAGAAGCAAAAACTAGAGAGAGAAATGAAATGTTGGTTGTTATAATTTTCTGGTTTTAATTTCTTTTTTCACCTTATGTTGCTGAGGAATTGAAGGAAAAGATAGTCTGAGTTGCTTTTGATACTTTTTGATTTGTTTAAAAACAATAATGGAAACATAGCCTAGGTCGAGAAACGGGAGATGTAAATGGTTTGGTTCAGTGGAATATGGAGACTTCAAGATTTATGGGGAAGTTATAATGCGGTGAAAGCATTAAAGAAGGATTTGGTATCTTTAGAACTTTTAGGGAAATATAGCCTAGGTCAAGAAACGATAAATGTAGACAAGCTTAATTAGTTTTTTTGTTTGAGAAATGGGATTAAAGCTTCTTGGGTTTGATTTAATTTCCGATCCTGAGAAGCACAGAACTAGAAAGAGATGAAATTTTGGTTATATTTTGCTGGTTTTGATTTCTTCTTTCATTTATTGTTGCTGAGGGATTAAATGTAAAGATAGTCTCTGTGTTTGCTCTTTCCTTTTTACCCTTCTTTTTCATTTTGCGCTTTCACTGGTAACTTTTGTTACTTGACAGTTTGATTGGAAGTTGCTTTTGATACTGTTTGTTTTGTTCATTCTTTCATGTAGTTGTAGTGTACATAGTTTTCTAATAGGATATCCTGCGTCAATGCATAGGTATGGTTCTATAATGTCCCTCATACTCGACTGGTAGATGACAAAGGTGGTCAAAATTGGATTTCCAAAAAGGGGAAGGATAAATTCAGCTTTCCCGGAGGTGGCACACAATTCATACATGGGGCAGATCAGTACCTGAATCAAATTTCTAAGGTTATGAAAATTTTGAAACCTTATATGTATGCATAAAAAAACTCAAGCAATTTGGTCTATGGATTTTGTTTCTGACAACCAAGTTCTAATCTGTATATCCAGATGGTCCCTGAGATTACATTTGGTCAGCATATTCGTGTTGTTCTGGATGTTGGATGTGGTGTGGCAAGTTTTGGAGCTTATTTGTTATCACGGAATGTTATAACCATGTCAATAGCTCCCAAAGATGTCCATGAAAACCAGATTCAATTTGCACTTGAACGTGGAGTGCCTGCAATGGCAGCTGCATTTGCAACTCGTCGTTTATTGTACCCCAGTCAAGCCTTTGATTTGATACATTGTTCTAGATGTCGTATCAATTGGACCCGTGATGGTAAATTTTTTGTTCCTGTCTTATCTAGTCACCTTTTGGTAGCAAAGAAAAATAAGGAAAATATTTTAAATCTGATTAAAATTTTCTGCACAATTCTAAATATCATCTCCGGACTAAGCCCAGGATCTGGCTACCCTATATGCTCATTCTTTCTTGTCTCTTCTTCTCTTTTCCAGTAAGGAAGTTCTAACACAATACCAGTTTATTTCTGCTTGCCAATAAGCTATCTTTCTTCTTCTACCTCTTCTTTCTAAATAAAAACTTCTCAAATATATTTCATACATTTTATTATGCTTCATTTGATGTTTATAGAAGATTATTCTCACATTTCTTCTTTTACTGTCATATGATCCACTTCTGCAATATCTTCTGATGTATCCTTCCATTCTTGTGCTATGTAATGAAGATGGAATTTTGCTCCTTGAGGTGAACAGAATGCTTAGAGCTGGTGGATATTTTGCTTGGGCAGCACAGCCTGTTTACAAACACGAACAAGCCCTTGAGGAACAGTGGGAAGGTAGAAACACTGGACCTAGACTCATGTTAAGCGTTTTAAGAAATGTGATAACTAATGTACTCACTATGCATTTTCAAATTCAATTTTAAATTACACAGACATTTTTTTTCCAGCTTTACCATTTTTTCTGTTTGGCTTGTGCTCATTTGTGAAACATGTGGCATTTTGTAAGAAATTATATACTAGATTTGCTATGCATGATTATTTTCTGATCTTCTTTATTTCCAGAGATGCTTAACCTTACTACTCGCCTCTGCTGGACTCTTGTAAAGAAGGAAGGGTACATTGCAATATGGCAGAAGCCTTTTAATAACAGCTGTTATTTAAGCCGGGAAGCTGGGACTATTCCTCCTTTGTGCAATCCAAATGATGACCCGGATAATGTTTGGTATGTCATACTCTTCCTTTTATTTGAAAAACAATTGATAATTTGACAATATCATCAAACTGGAATGACTGATTTTTGGTTATACATGTCTTTTGCATCGGAGGTGTTTTAGATACTTGTTCTATACAACTTGCTGTATTGGAGGATGACTGATTTTTAATTATACATGTCCTCCCTGCATCTGACGATGATTTTAGTATCACAAATCATATATTTGAATGCTTGAAGTTTTGGATTCTTGTTCTATGTAACTTGCTGTGTACTAGCTGGTGTATATTGGCTTTTAGTGTATGTGACATGACATATAAAAGAATGGAAACTATCTGTTGCTTGAAGGAATTTGTGCATATAATTGCTTTTCTGAATACATGTTGGAGTTTGGCCTATAGTCTCTTTTACCGTTGTAAGTTTTACTATCTCTTTTACCGTTGTAAGTTTTACTGACTAACGGCAGTATGAGATTGACCACTGGCATGATTTAAATTTTCTATGCTGATTTTGTTTTCGATGGCATCCATCGGTTGAACAATGTTTTCACTTGCATATAAATATTATTTCATTAGTGTCTCTGGATTAATTTCTAAACTTCGGAATCTGGAATTGCTTGTTCTTGTCCTTATTGTAGGCCATAGTACTCCTTGCCTATTATTTAGGTCTTCCACACTCAAGGGTGCCGGTTTAAATTTTCTTTCTGCTTAATATGATTAGTTTTAAGTTAGGCTCGGGATGTTTGTGTAATCTCTCAGGTATGTTGATCTAAAGGCATGTATTAGTCGAATTCCTGAGAATGGATATGGTGCAAACGTTGCTCCTTGGCCTGCTCGTTTGCAAACCCCACCCGACAGGCTGCAGAGCATACATATCGAATCCTACATAGCTAGAAAAGAACTCTTCAAGGCTGAATCAAAATACTGGAATGAAATAGTGGCAAGCTATGTCCGTGCTCTACATTGGAAGAAGTATAAACTAAGAAATGTAATGGACATGAGAGCTGGCTTTGGAGGGTAAATTTATTAAACCTTGTCTTGCAGTTTACAATTAAGATATGTTTCAGTCTTTCTAAAATCTATGGTTTTATGTATTTTTGTGCAGATTTGCTGCAGCAATGATTGACAATCAACTCGATGCTTGGGTTCTAAATGTAGTCCCTGTTAGTGGGCCCAATACATTGCCTGTTATATATGATCGTGGATTAATAGGGGTCATGCATGACTGGTATGTTGTCTAAACCATAACTCCGATTAGGAAGAAATGGATTCGATCAGTAATTGCTGTACTTTTTCATTGATTACTTTTAATCATTTGTTAGGGTCTTGTGGCCAAAAGATCATTATTTAGGATCTCAGAGACATTATCTATGCCTTCGAATAAACCCTGAAGGATACTTGTTTAATATTTTTAGTCTTAAACTTTGAAGTATGCTATGTTTATTAACACTGCTTGGACTGAGTTATAAGCTAAATCTTGCCTAATTTTCCAGGTGTGAGTCGTTTGATACATACCCAAGGACCTATGACTTATTGCATGCAGCTGGCCTCTTCTCGGTTGAGAGGAAAAGGTAACACCCTTATGATCTTTTATACCTGGTCAATTTTTCACTACTAGCTTACAATTATAACTTCCGATCAAGTTGAGAGAAATTGTTTTTGCTGAAAATAGGAGACTTTTTAATAAAAAAAATTGGTGCGGTGTAGGAGAAAATATTAGTAAATCAATAGAATTAAGGCTGAAAAACGAGTAAGAAAGAAGTGGAACTCTTGAAAATGTAGCTTTGTAGAACCCTCTTTCTATTAATTGGATAATAATAATGTTGCCCGTAAAGATTACATTTTATTATAGGCTTCCTTGCAAGTAAACTTATTAGGCTTTCTTGCAAATAAAGTTTATTCATGTTCATCTCTCTCTATATCAAATAATTAATAAATAAGACCAATAATAAATAACATAATTAAAGAGAAAAAGATCCTGCGTCATAAATATTAAAGGACCAAAATTTGTTTATTTTATGGTAAGAATACATGGGTTAGCATATCCTGGTGAGGTTCATTGTTACTATGTATGACATGGAAGTTTTATTGACAAGGCAAAGTGCTAGTACATGTTTAAGCGGCTGGGTTTGTTGATAAATTTGATTATTTTCTGCTTTTTACATCAGATGCAATATGTCTACCATCATGCTTGAAATGGACCGGATATTACGACCTGGTGGACGAGTATACATCCGCGATTCTCTTGATGTTATGGATGAACTTCAAGATATTGCAAAAGCCATGGGTTGGCATCCTACTCTACGCGATACATCCGAGGGTCCTCATGCAAGTTACAGGATCTTGGTATGTGACAAGCGCCTACTCCGCAGTTGAACCAACAGAACTAAAGACTCGAAAGCCGAAACCTCACCCCTTCCGCAAATTGAAGACAGCTAAAGCAAGTCTTGCAAATGATTGTTTCCAAATAAAATACAAGTCGTCAATTACAGGTGTCTAAATATCATGCAGTCGTCGGACTGGAGAAGGATGGAGGAGGACATCAGACACATTGAGGTTCTTAGAGAGATTTGATTTCCTCAGCCAAAATGCAGCCTGGTATGGTTTTTTACAGTTCCTTTGTAACTTAATTCTACTATATATATATATATGCAACTTTTCTCTTAAAATTGTTTTCTCAGGGTAGGGGTAGGATCATTGTTTTTTAATTTATTTTATTTCATTGGATAGATACAGTCAAAAAAATATTTATTTGTTAAGTTAAATTCATCTTTGAGTTCCCTTTTTTGTTATATAGTCATTCCTTTTTACTTGGTATGATTTTGTGATACCCTTTCATGGTAGGGTGTGATTAGAACTGTTCTTGTAATTCAAGTTGATATAATCTTGCCTGAATTACATTTAATTATAAAAATATATTATTTTTATTTAAATTATATAAAAAAATTCTAGTAATATTAGTAATTTTCATATTTAAAATATAGTTAGTGATTTTAAAAATAAAATAAATAAACAATGTATAATAATATTAAAATGTATAAAAAGAAATCAATTGAGTTATTGATGTCGGTGCTATGGGTTCAATATGGGTTTAATTTGTTTCATATATAATTTTTTATTGATTTTTTTAAAATAAAAAAAAAGAAAAATATCTTTATAATAATATAATTTATTTTAAATATAAAGAGGTTAATTAGTAATTAAAAAAAATACATACTCTTTTCATACTTCTTTTGTTTGTTTTACCTAAAAACAATGAAATGCATTTCGGCCAATCTGTATTTTTATGCTTTATAATAAAAATTTGATATATAAATTATAAAAATCATAAGCATATATTATTAATTAATTAATTAATTAGCTTTAAAATAATATATATTTGTCAAAGTATGAATTCATCAAGGTTTAGCCCCTCATTGATATCCTCAAAACCAAAGTTTAAACCATATTGTTATCATCCCTCAGATTTTTCAATTTATAATAATTATATCAAAAAATAAATTCATGGATTTAAAAAATAATTACGAATATTATATTCTTACATGATTATTATTCAATTTACTATTTTAATATATTTTCTTTTTAACTCATATTATTGTATTTTGTATTTTATTCAAGTAAGTGATATAGGGTCATTGCTTCTTTCCAAACATGTTTGATAGGATGTGCAGCGCATCCGATTACATGTCCAAGGATCTTCCATTTCCTTTCTTATATGAGACTATCGCATTTTTCCTACTTCTTTAAAGCACTTGGTGTGACATTCTCCTCACTCAATCTCTTCACGCTCTTGTTATTAGCTCTTTTGTTATGGTTAGTTTACCTTGCTTACCTCACTTATAAGGGTGGTTGACGCGAAATCAAACCGCCAAAAGTCGCTTTGATATCATTTTTCATGAGACCATTATACTTTCTTGAGGAAAGGGTAACAATCTTTTGACACTTTTGAAAAGATGATAATGGCCTCATGACAAGTGGTATCAGAATGATCCTTGATTGTCCGAAGTGTTCCAAAAATGGAGTAGGCAAGATAAATCAACCGTGCCAAAAGCATCACAAGATTGAGCGGGAAAGAATTTCAAGCCAGGTACTCAAAAAAATTGAGTGTTGGGCAAAGCTCAAATACTTTTAACCAAAAACATTTCACTATTCATTCTTCAATGCAAAAATATTCTTACACTTGCTCAAAAATCATAATATGCTTTTGTAACACAAGGTGTATACATATAACACTGTTTTGTAAGTTTTGAAAAGCATTAACTATATAGTAAATTGAAAATATGATCTTTTATAAGCTCTCTATTTATCATATTTTGGCCTCCACATTTGCCCTTGATTATGCTGCACCTGATGAGGCCTTCTAGTCCCAAACTTTACATTATAACCTTCTGTCCTTGCTCTCTGAAACTGTGGTTGCACTTGCACTTGAACCTGATCTTGTGGGGCCGAAGGGCTCGGCTTCTGAAATTGGTGGTTTGGCAAGCTTGGTCCATTCAGCACCCTCATTCTCGCAAATTGAGACTGCGGTTTCGGTGTTGAGGGCACCATTCTCGGACCTTGATGCTGCATTTGCGAGGTTGAAGGCCTTGAGTTCTTGTACTGCGGCTGCCACAGATGATACTGCGTTTGCAAAGGTGATTGCACAACCCGATGTGCCTGCGGAGGAGTATTTGGGTAGTACCTGTAGTTGCTGTTTGAGTACACGGTTGGGTGTTTTTTGATGAGGAGTCGTGATGTTTGTGGTCCAACTAATGTGGGGAGGAGAGTATTTCTGGTGATATTGGCTGAGATTAGATTACGACGAGTCATCTCAAATGCTTCAGCTATCTTTACCAGTTGTTTCTGACCGACTGCCCTAGCAGAATTTTCGGGCTGTTCGAAAGGATCTTCAATCTAAAACAAACGTAAAAAAAAAATACTCATTTTAGTTTTCGGTGCCAAAGCCGTGAAGTGTTGTAAGAATATCACACAAAGAGAAGGAGAGGGTCTTACAAATATTGCATAAGTCCGGGGCAACCATCTCGTATTGTTTGCTATATACTCCCATTGTCCCGTAAATGTGCAGATTCCCAACTCTGAGGCCTTCGAGTTTATCTCTGAAAACTGCGAAAAATATTTAAAAACCTAGGATAAAAATGGCCTATATGGTGCTTCCGAGGAGAACTGATCTACGAACCATGTTGCTGTACAAGTCAAATACGGCTTTAACAAGCAAAATAGATGATCGTAATAGGAATCAATACCTTTGCAATGAAGGAAATAAACAGCTCGGACAAAGAACTTCGATTTACGATTCTACTTGTGCTTGATTTAAACCTGGCAATGTTAGACGAACATACTTGTGCAATACGTCTCTCCGCGTCGACTTTGGCACCTGCAATCAAGAACATGCTTTCATTTTTAAATCATGATTTGTTTTCCATTAAGAGCTGAGCTCAAAATTTCAAATCATAGTGTATTTTTGACCAACTTCCCTACCAGGATCTGATAATGGAGAATTGAAACCTTAACATGAATCCCTATTCTGAAACAGGGCACAAACGAGAAAATCAAATAGAATTTGAGATTAAAATACCTGTAAGATCATCCACAACATTCGTTGGGTATATATCTTTTAAAGGAGGTAAAATTGGAGGTACACATGTCTGCAAGAAAAAGAAAATAAATGAAATGAAAAACAAACATGTGTCTACTACAGGTATGTATCCGACAACGGTATGTTCAATTTTTTTTTCTAAATACGGAGCAACATAGTCCTACAACTTTTCCTAAAATGATTGATAACAGATTTAATCATAAAAGTCACCTGAAAATGGAAAATCACTAGCAAGCTGAGGGAGTACGAGTTGAAAGTCCCGGTTTTCGGGTTATTAATACCATTAGCCTTGGCCCATTCCTTCACCTGCATAGCATGAAGGACAAATGAGAGATACATTTCTCTCCATAACAGGAAATGTTCGGTTTTAACGACAGTTACCAGTAAAACCATGTCACGAAATCGACCATCAATCTCATTGAGCCAAAACATGAACTTGGACTTTATTTCGCCCTGGATATTATCAATTGAAATATCACAAGAGATGTTTTGCCATTTGCTTACGATTTTCAAAATGGGAACTCTTGCACTGGGAATAAAATTTAACCTCGACCATCCACCTGTAGATTAATGTTACTTAAAACGAAAAATCAACAATGAATGAATAACAATTTGACGCCACCTCCAACCCCAAGAAAAAAGTTTTTCTTTACTCCCCTCGTATATGTTTCAACAACAACATGAAAGCATGAAAATTATACTCGAAATCACCTTGTTTTCTTAAAGCTCGTAGTAATTCTCCAAGTAAAGTCTGTTTCCGTTTCTTTCCAGCTGATGAAACACATTGACCGAAAGATACCTCGATAGAAATATCCAAGTCTCCCCACCGTGAAAAGAGATTAGACACAAAGGATCCAAATGGCTCCACAGTTGCACCTGTTTATGCCATTTACACGCACGTTAGTTATCCGTAAGTACTCAATGCCGTAACTCAGCTAGAAATTCAGAATGATATACAAAAAAACCACTTGTTTAGTTCGTGTTTCTTTTCACGGGGCCAAACATTTTATGTTTGTATACATAAAAATTATCCTGGTCTGCAAATTGTTCGCAACATCCATCACGGAATGCAAAATATAGCATTTCTGCGGCCAATATCAATCAATAAACTTGAATAGATTTACTCGTAAGACAAGTTACTAAGAATCACTATTAGCATTTCCCATGGAACAATCTAAATAAAGAAACATAAAATTTTACCTCTTAAATTTTCGATAGATTGAACGACTTCACGCAGTTCATTGATGATCTTAAACCGAGTAACCCAGTCCTCATGCAACGGCTTGACCACTTCGAGTATTTCCTTGAGAGTTGACTCCACTTGATATTTTGAATTCATCTTTTTCTACTATATAACAATATCACTTAACAACAAGAATTTGCTCCCTTTAAACTCAAAGTTCATAATTGAAACATTAAACACACACACACACAAAAAAAAAAAAAGAGAAATGATCACATAGAGATCATATGCATCGATATTCATAAGCTATATTAACAAAAATAAAAATAAAAAAGCAAACCTTTATTGACTTAATTATCAAATCGTACAAGAAAAAATGCAGGCATTGACCAATTCACAATTAATAATGGCACTAAATCCAATAAATGTAAATTTACAGAACATTAGATGAGAAACTTTGGGTTAAATTAAACCCAACAAATCAAAATAAAATCTTTTTTAATAATAGAGCTAAAGTCTACACTCAGGCATTTAAACAAACACTTAGAAGACATAAAATAATCACAGAGAAAATAAAGAACAAAAACAAAGAATTTACCTTGAAAAAATCAATAAAAAATCAACTCCCAACTCCCATTAATCCTCATCTTATGGGGTTCTTTTTCTTTTTTTAGATTGAATTTCTTCTCTCAGATTTTGAAGATCCTGCACCATAAAAAGGAAGAAACACACAAATATACCTATAAAAGACAAAACCCAGAAATATTTCCCATTGCTCTTTCATAGGAAATAACAAAACAAATTACTATTATTTGACTATGGACATTAACTGTTTAGTACAGAAAAAAGGTGGGTTTTTTTTCTTTGATTTTATTTCCTTAATGAAGGGGTAATCTTTTTCTTTTTTCAATTTTTTTTCTTTACCTTTATGGAATTAAAGAATGATTCGGAATTTAGAAGGAAAGAGAGAAAAAGAAAATAGAAAAAAGGAGGAAACTAAGACAGATAAATAGACAGCCAAGAGTCAATATTAGTGCTTTGCTGAGTGGTAAAGCTTGTGGGGAAAAAAAACCGGATAATGAATTGATGACGATGATGAGATTTATTTCTTTTTCTTTTCTGGATTTGGGTTTTTTTTTTTTATCTCGGAAAATTAAAAAGAAAAGAAGACTTGGGTTTTACCTTTTGTTCTTCGTTGGATTCGGCTTCTTATTTTCTTTTTCCATTTTCCATTGGGCTATATATTTTCTTTTTCTCTAGAAAAATTGGGCCTTGAGAAGAAAAGAAGGTGAAGAAATAAGCTTGGAAAATAACGCTCATAGACACTACTAGTGACCAAATCAAAATAGATAGAAAATATTAGTGACGAAATTGAAATTTTTTATGACCAATTTGATAGAATTTGTAAGGGATTAAATTTGTTGAATTATTTAGAATTAGAACCAATTTGATAAATTTGTAAGTATTGAGAACTAAATGTATTATACTAATTAAAACAATTAGTATGATTTCCTACCCATGGTTCGCGTTAACTATTTTTGGACTAATAATTAAAAGGGACAAATCTCAAAACTATACATAAATTTTGATCTAATGTATAATTTTGTACATAAATTTTAAATTTGTGCAATTTTATACATTAAATTTTGATTTGATTTAATTCTCATAAATTATTAACACAATTATTGCATACACAAGTAATTATATTTATCCAATATAAAAATAAATTGATATATTTATTTCTTCAAATGTGTATAATTGAATCAAAATTAAAATTTCATGTATACATTTAAATCGCGACTAAAGTTTCATGTGTATAATTGCATCAAATCAAAGTTCATGTATAATTTTGAGATTTATCAGTAATTTAAATTTAAAACTTACAATATGCTTCAAGTTTTCGTACTCTATGTATATTTGAAATTTAGTCCCTATATTTTTATTTTTAAGATTTTAGTCATATTTTAGGAATTTAAAATTTAGATTCAATTATTACTACCATTAAAATTCTTCTATTAAGTTTACTAGTGTGACCTTCAAAAATTTAAGAAGTACTCATTCAATAATCATTTGAAAAAAAAAAGACTTTGTAATGGATATGAATTAAACAAATAATTTTAATTACATTAATAATTCTTAAAATTTATATTGACATTTTAATAAGAATAAAATATTTAGATTAACTAATGACGTTATAAGCATTGAAGTTGTAACACCCTCTAACCCTTATCCGTCCCCAAAACAGGATTACAGGGCATTACCGGTCTGCACAGTTCAATTTCAGTCATTTATTAAAATAAATGTTTCTAACCCTACAAATTAAAACTTCAACCAAAACAAATTGTCAGCATTCAAATAATCCAAATACACTTAAATATACTCAAATCTTACCAATCTAAAACATTTTATAACCTATCCAATGAATTTTTTTAAGTATATCACTTACTCTATCAATTATTTCAACTTCATACTATATATCATTGCCAACCATAATTTACTTATTTCATCAATACTTTCACAACCTAAATAACTCTCATAAGACATCCTAAGTACATGCCATTACTAATACTCAACATACTTTACCTCATCGAATTCGGGATTGACCTGGGATGCTGATTCAACGGTCTAGCCTTAACTTAACCTGCGCACGGAAACAAACCGTACACTGAGTATACACTCAGTGGTATTTCTATAATCTGAACACTTAAACAATTATAAAACATATTAATTTTTATATATTGAACTATTCAAACTCAATGAGTATTCAAACATTCACTTTCCAACTAATGTTTTGATCTACCTTAAATTCAAAATCATTTATTATTTTTCAATAGTAATTAATCTATCAGTAATATTCATTAACAATTAGTCAATCAGAACAATTATTTATTCAGTAACAGTCAGTTATTCGGTAACAATCAATTATTCAATAATAATTAGTTATTCAGTATCAATCAATTGATCGGTTATCTAGTAACAGTCAATTATCCAGTAAAAATCAGATATACAGTAACAATTAAATTATTCAGTAACAATCGATCTTTCCAGTTCTTTTATTTACCCCTATTAACAGGACTCGGACCTAGACGGATACACGGATTCAACCAACACACCAATACGGCACATAGTGCCTCATCGGCCGAAGCCGGAACAGGAACAGTAACAGTAACAATAGCAGTACGATACACAAAGTACCTCATAAGAACAAATCCGAAAGCAATAATAAAGATGCAATTACACGAGTACCTCATCGAACAAATCAAACGAGAATAAATAATTGTAATAAGAATAATATCTCGACACACAAAGTGCTTGAATCGGTAATGATATAAGATAATAGTAGTCGACACATAAGTGCACGATCGAGAAGCCGGCAAAACTCGTACTCTTCCATATCCTATGGCATGCCAACTATATCCGACTAGCCCGACTAGTTAATAGAGTATTTTATTCACTTTTCAGTTTTCAATTAATTCATATTTTAATTAATTAACTATATATTTTCAATTCAATATAATTTCATTCACTTTTCATTAATAAATATTAAATTTCACAATAATTACATTTTTCTATCAGTTTCATCACACTTCCAACTACATATATTTTTCAATATAACAAATATTTATTATTCAATTTCCACATCAATATTCATTTCAATTCAAACATTCACATATATTCATAAATCAATTCAATATAATCAATATTCAATCCAATTCAAATAATCATCTCAAAATACCTACTATATATATATATATATATATATATATATATATATATAAATAATAAATCCAACAATTTAAGTATTAAGTTCGGATTATAGAAATACAAACCGTAATTTTCGAGCTAACTTCTGTTGTCTTTATCTTTTTCCTTACTTAGCCGAGATTTCCCGAGACAATATTAGCTACGGGAATTAAAATAATTATACCATTATTTTTCAGCACTCATTATAACAAATAATTGAATTTCTATTCAATTTACACCTTATTTTCAATTAGGTCCTAACAAATTCATTCACTTTACTAACTTAATTCATACTCTATTTCTATTCAAGTTCCATCCAAACTCAAATTTAGCTATTAAATTTTCAGCTTATTTCACTAGTTTCGAAATTTCCTCAAATTAGCCCTTCAACATAAAACTTATGAATTACTTTACAATTCGATCCTTATTTCATTTCTAACTTGAATTTCTTTCAATTTAACCCTTATTTCATCATTTTACTCAACATGAACATTATCTAGAAATCCAATAACTCTTAAAATATCAACTTAATTTCATCAAAATCTTGTTGCAAAGCTTCTAAAACATTAAAATTAAATAAAAAAGGCTAAATTGACTTACCTATTAAACTTCTAAGCTTTAAAATCCCTATTTCTCCCTTTTTTTTTTCCTTTCTTTTCTTCCCCTGCTTTTCGTTCTACATTATGCTTCTTTCCTTCTTTTTATTGTTTTGTTTCTTTTATATATATAATAACAATAATAACTATAATAAAAATATATTTAATAACAAATATTTATTTAACACTTGTACCAATCATTTTTATACACTTGTTTTTATTTTCTTTTATATATATATAATAACTTAATAATATACTTATATAATAAGTAAATATACATATATTTTACAAATGTATGTATATTAATATTACACATGTTATTATACATACCATACATTTGTCATTCTTTCCTTTATTTATCATATAAATATCTTTCATAAATAATAATTAAACACATGTATTACAATTGTATATATTTTCATTAATACACTTGTATCCAATCATTACCATACATTTGTCTTTATTTAATTTATTTCATAATATAATATCAATTAAATAATAATAAATACATTAATATTTACTTAAATAATAAGTAAATACATACATGTATTATAATTATATGTATAATATTTATTACACATGTATTTTATTTTTACCATACACTTATCTTTCTTTTATTTATTTATTTTAGTAAATATCTTTAACTTAATAATAATTTAATGTACATAATTCAAGAAAAATCTTGATTTTTCTTCAATTTACCGCCTCATTTTATGGGTATGGCTTAATTGTCATTTTAATCATTTTTATTTTCTATTACTTTAAAACTAAACTTTCACACTATATTCAATTTAATCATTCTATTCAATTATCCTTAATTAAGCTAAATTTACTTAATTAAACTTTAATTAACCACTCACTTAACTTCGTAAATATTTTTAATAAATATTTACGAATCTATTTTTCAAAAACAGAGACCCGAAAATGCACTTTTTTAATAATTGTAAAATTCGGGTTATTACAGAAGTACCAAATTAAGTAAAAAAAGTTATAAGCATTGAAGTACCAAATTAAGTAAAAAAAATTAAAGTATAAAGATTAAATCATCCTATTAAAGTATAATTAATTTATGGGTCACAAATATTAGTTTGGTTGGGATTTTATTAAAGTTTAAAAAAAATTATATTATCAAATATATAAACACTAAATGGACTTATAAACTAAATGGGCCAAAGTAAAATATTATGAAAGATACAAGTAAAATAAAATATTTAACAATTTTTTTTTAAATTATTCTATTTTGACTATCATATGATAGCTTGATGGTCAAGGGTGTTCATTGCCTCAGATGTAGTCTGGGTTTGAGTCGCACTAATTACGTTTGTTATTTGAGTTTTACCTTATTATTGTAATTCACCAAAAAAATAATCAATTGTGATTATTTTTTAAAAATTTATTATTGCTATTGTGTTATTTGTTATTTTGGTCTTCTTGTAAACTTCTCAAAATTAAAAGCGAAGAAAAAGAGTATTTTCATTATATTAAATTTTGGTTAACTGATTGAATTAATCGAAATTAATTCGATTCAATCGATGAGTTTCAAAAAAAAATTAATTTTATTAACAGTTAACAGATTTAAAATTTTATTTAATTTAGTTAATGGTAATCTAACTCGGGACATTAATTGAAGATGTCATTTGAACACCCCTAATCTCACTACAATGTCACTAAGCATTTATGGCTAACTACTCTAATGTATGGGTCAGGCCCAAAAGTTAGGCCCAAAATCCAACTTAAAATTTGGGTAAAAATATTAGGCCCTTTTAAAATATGGGTCAGGCTCAAGTTTAAATATTCAAGGCCTAAGCCCGATTTATTTTTAAGTTTACAATGTTATTTTTATATATTATATAATTTAGAACACATTAAAAAAATAAATACATACTAAATATATAATATTGCTCTAATGTAAACATTAAAATAATATTAAAAATACTTTATAAAAAATTCAATAAATAAAAAATATATTAAATTATTAAATATTAATATAATATATATAAAATTTTTTTAAAAAAATTAAAAACAATATGGGTGGGCCTAAAATGAGCTTGGGTTAATTTTTTTTGCAAATATGAGCAAGCTTGGACAAAATTTTAAACCCATATTTCGAATCAAGATTCGACAAGCACAAAATATATTGATATCAAACTAGACCCGACCCGTCCCGACCCAATCTATAAATACCTCTAAATGTCATGATGCAGGCGTAAGTGCCCTTGTATAGCGTTCTACTACACTCTTAGCATAACAGCTCTTGTTTCGACTTTCTTGAGCGTTACAAGCTTAGTTTGAAGCGTAAAGTGGTATAGCAATGAAACATAAACATGAATGCTATGTTATGATGATGAAAATAGAGTGAAAAAGGTAATTAAAATAAAATAGAGCTATGTAATTTTATGAATCAAATTCCATGGATGAAATTGCAAATACCATAGATGGACTAATAAATCATAATTTAATAGGGCTTATGTATCATAAAAGTAGAAATTTTATTTTAAGAAACGAATAGGTCTATTATGATTTTTGAAATCATATTGGTGATCAATTAGTCAAGTCACTCGTTTGATGGTTTCAATTAAATAAATTACAGGTAAACGATATATAGTCACCCAATTGTAATTTTTTTAGTCACCCAACAATAAAGAGTTACAAAATAATCACCCAATTGTTCGATTTTTTTTTTTTGGTCACCATTCATCAACCGTTAATTGGCTAATAGAAAGCTGATGTGTCAGGTTTTAAATTTAGCATAATAACAACTTTAACCTTCAAACATTTATACACTATATAAGTTTAGTCTTAATTCTAAAAAAATTAACCTTCAATATTTCGACATTATGTAATTCGGTTCTTTTTTGCAGTTTTGCTTCTTCTTCTTTTTTGTAACTGTATAACCTAAAAAGCTAAAAAAAAGGTATTAGCTTAATTTGATAAAAAAATATCAAAACTAAAAACACGTAAAACTCAATATCATAATTTTCACATTTTCTCTTGATATTTTGATTCTTTACTATTGGATTGAACACTAAAGGCTGAGATGACTTAGTTTTCGTCGGTTCACTCTATATCAATTTCATAATATTCGCGCTTGAATCATTCGACATTAGTTGAGCTAAGCTTCTTTTGTTATTGTTGCCCTCGTTATTACCATCTTTGATGGACATAGAGAGCCTCATTACTCATTCAATTAATCCACTAAATTTTAAATTAAGACTAAATTGGCACGATATGTAAACGTTGAGGGTTAAATTTGCTATTATCACAATTTTAAAGGTGACAATTCATTTTTCATTAGCTATTTAACTGCGGGTGACCAAAAAGAAAAAATCGAATAGTTCGGTGACCATTTTCTAACTTATCATAATTAGGTGGCCAAAAAAGAAATTTATTAATAGTTAATTGACTATCAATGTAGTTTTTGTTTCTTCAAAAAACTCATTATAAATTTTGATCATATCTACTCTTTTTGACATAATGCCTAGAACTACCCATAGCCCCTTCCCAACCCATAAATAGGAGGATAATACATTTTAGCACCCTTGAACCCACGTCCTCTTGTATTGGCAACAATACCCATGCCAATTGACATAATGCCTAAAACTACCTATAGCCCCACCCCAACTCATAAATAGGAGGATAATGCGTTTCAGCACACTCGAACCCACGTCCTCTTGTATTGGCAACAATACCCATGCCAATCGAGTTAAGACTCAACCAACACTACCAATTGAATTTTCTCCCCTACGTCAAACTGATATATCGACCCGTCAATTCAATCTGATTTCCACCATTAAGAGGTTCATAATATTTTTATTTAGAAAAATAGTTATTCATCTAAAATTTATCGAATTCATAACTTTAAAAAAGTATGTACCATAAATTAACAACAAAAGATCATAGTAAATATTGTATTGAAGGAATTTGATACTGTGGGAATTCGGATTAAATTCTTTAGCATATTCTCATTTCATATTATGCAGCATCATATGGTGCATTATTTATGTTACCTAAAATTCCAGAGTCATTTTCAGCATATATGTTAGAATTTTCAACCAAAAAAAAATTGTCTGAAAAAAAATTAACATTCTTTCAATCTGACTCGAATTAATCAAACTCGAACTTAAATTTTACTTAAACCTGATTCGACTTGAACCAGAAATAATTCAAACTCATAATGATCTTATCCAGAAAACCTAACCCTCAAATTGAATATCCTAAACTAAAATGGCATGAACTGGAAACTATCAAAATCAGAAATGACTGAGAAATTTTAACACTCGAATTGATCCAATCCATATTGACTATGTTTAAAACTGGTATGATATAACCAATTGACATGTCTATGACACGAGCATCACCTAAATTTAAATATATATCGGACAAGTACACATATACACTAAATTATAACACACCTTTGATCCAGGTGATATATATATATTTTTGTAAAATATTTTTTTATAAAAATTTATATTAAAAAACGAGGTTTTAGTTAAAATAGTAAAGTTAAAACTTTTAAGTTCCTGATGTACTAGATTGAAATCTCATCATATTTGATATTTTTATCGTTATTCAATATTTGAATAACCCATAAATCGTAACATCGAATCAATAAAATAATATAATATATATTCTTAAAAAAACATTAAAAAAAATATTCTAGATGAGGGAAAATGCAACAACCAACCAATTTTAGCAAGTCAATGAAAAGCATAATTAAATATTTGATTTGCTTGGTTTTATTAATCCAATTCAAATTGAACAAACCTTATTTTTGGACCGTATTATTATTATTATTTATTATAAAAAAGAAAAAAAGATACACGAATATCACTTTTTCAACAAAATGAGTCGACATTTAGTCAATTATATGAGATTTTCTCTATCTCTTGCTTGCCTTTGAATGATTTTGTGATTTGAAACAAAAGTTATTCACCCCCTTTATTTATTTATATATATATATATTATTAAATCTTTTGAACAAAATGAACGGATAAAATTTAATCACTAAAATTCTTTTAAAGTAATATTTATCTATAACATATCGAGAAATTATTTTATGAATTTTTTCCATCATATTTTTTATGATCTATTTTTAATTATTTAATGATATTTTTTAATAATTTTTTATGTATATGGCATATAATTTTGATATTTTTTTATTCTAAATTTTAATTCAAATCTCGAACTGTGAAACTTGAACCCAAGTTATTCAGGGTTTGGGGTTCGAGGTTCAGAGTAAAAAAATCATCAAAATTATGTGTCAATGGTATGAAAATTTTTGTTGAAATGTCATTAAATAATTTGAAATGGATCATGGATGATGTGGTGGGAAGGGTCCATAAAATAAAGTAATATTAAACTATAACATATCGAGAAATTATTTTATGGACCATTCTCATCACATCATCCATGACCCATTTCCAATTCTGTAATAACGTTTCAACAATTTTTTCCATATCATTGACACATAATTTTAAATTTTTTTTTTATCTTAAACCCTGAGCCCAAAACCCAAAACCTTGAACCTTATACGCTAAACCCAAACTCAAACCTCGAACCTTGAACCTGAACAGTGAACACTGAACCCAAATTGTTCAGGGTTCGAGATTCGATGTTTAGAGTAAAAAATTACTAAAATATTATTAAATAATTGAAAAATGACCATGGATGATGTGGAGGGAATGGTCCATAAAATAATTTCTCATAACATATTCATAACGCGAGTGAAAATATATATATTTATTAATTTTTTATATAAAATAAAATATAACTTTAGTTGAAATGATAAAAATTAATATTTTAAAGTTTATAGTTTTTTAAATATCATATATGATTTTTTTTAGATTTACTTTAGATATAAATTCAATTTTATAAATATAAATTATAAGATATTTTTTTATTATTTTTCAACCGAATTAATAATCAATATATTCATTCGTAGTACCAATTTAGTAAAATACTTAAATACAATTGGATTATAATATGCAATACAATATGAATGTGTTTTCGTTTTAGATGAAGTTACAGATTTTATTTGATTACTTAATTATCCTTATTTCGTATAAGCAAGAAATAAGTGTAATATATATATATATATATATATATATATATATATATATATATATATATATATATATATATAAACACGAAATTAAAAATAATTTTGTTATACATCTTATTCAAAATATTAAATTAAAATTTAAGGAAAAAAAATAAGTGGCCGACCAATGATACGTCTTGGCAATCGTACAAGCCATGTGAGTGGGTCATCTTAATTATATTGTGTCATAATTAAAATTAAGATATTTCATATTTATTGTATATAGTTTTTAATTTTTTTTATATAATGTTATATTTTTATCACAATTATATGTTGGGATTGATTAACTAAAGTGTGTTGGATCGAGTAGTAAGAATTTGATACGTTTTAAACAATGCTTTAAATTCGAGTTTTATGGATAAAGAAAAGATAATTTCGGGAGAGATTTATCTCGTTTAAAATTTGACTTTTAATTTAGTCGAGATTCAATATAATTACTTGATATTAATAATTTATTTGTCGCCACGGTAAAGTTCAAGGTTTAAATCTTAATATTGTATATTTAAGTAGTTTCTTTTAATGATTTTATATAAAGTAGACTATGGCACGGTAACGTCTAAGATGAGATCTTATTATAGTGGAATCTTTTTTTAAATCAATAGTTGCGGTCAAAAGACAGAAACGGGGAGACAATAATCGTTTGATCAAGCCATGTTAGAAATTAGGAAATTGTGTTGATGACTTGAAATATTTTAAATCGGTTACTAAATACGTTGCTTATATCTGGAAATCAGTTTCTCTCCTTCTTTAGCATTGAAACCGATTGAATTGGTTAAAACGTAAACTCACATTACTCAGTGCGAATCCTACATGGCATGATCAATGATGGGTTGATTTTTTTTTCTCTCTCTTTTTATTTCAACCATTAATTCAAAAGGATCTAACGAAATCCTACTACAATGAAATCTTTAAATAGATGCTATGACCCCCAACAATACGAGTGAAAAAATTTATGTAACAAACATATTTCAAAAACTAATATAAACACCAAATGATACTTTACTTGAAATCATAAAATTAAGATACGAAAAATTATGGAGTTTTTTTTTTATAAATATAAAACAACAAAAATACCAATATAGTAATGTTTGTTATTTTATAAAATAAACAGCTTTTTTATAATTTTTAACTAAGTTTAAATTCGGTTAATAGGTGACACCAAACTCAATTAACGTAGTAATTATTAAAAGACATAAATAACCTAATTACAATATTTAGATATTTTTTTCGATTCAATTAGTGTTGGATTAATTCGTAATTATCTCTTATACTTTATTTAACATTTCATGTAGTGCATTGTTGCGTAGAGAATAATAAAGGGTCGAGTTCAAGGAACTAAGGATAACATTTAAAAGTTTTAATCAATGATTTAATAAAGTTAATTAAAGCTTAATTTGGTCAAACATGGTGGACTCCATAGTCCTGCTTCTTTTGTTGAATGAACATTTAACGCTAATCAAAGATTAATTAATTATATCTCCTACTAACTTTTGTTTAGGGTTAATTATATTCAACTTTTTAAAAATATTAACTTAAATTTTAAATTTATCCCGAATTTCATATATTATGATTCGATCTTTAAAATATTAATATTATATTAATTTAATATTTTCGTTAATTTAATTGTCATTAAATATTAGCTCAAATTTTCACTCAAAGAATGTATCTTAATGGTAGTTTTAATGTCGATTTCTTTTTAACACGTTAAATCTGATTTATTTTTTTTTAATAGTGTTGACATTGATGTTCAGTAAAGAGGAAATGCTCGTGGTGATAAGACGGTTGATTCACTTGTGATAAGCAAAGACGGTTGATTCACTTTTGATAAGTACAAAATCAGAATATCCAAAGAGGGAGAGAAGAGAGATCAAGGTTGCTGAAAGAGAGAAGATATCCCTCATTGTGCCTTGAGAGGTACATAATGCTTAGTATTGACTCATTCATGTAGTTGATTAGATGAAAAATTTGTTATGTATCAATTGTTGTCCCTTGAGGATAAATGCATACCAACTAATAGAAGTTGTCCAATGGAGATGTGAAACATGCGAGTGGCTAATCGATGGATGACCACTTGGGGTGGTGCAAGATGAAAGGCCGTCTAGGAATGTTTTTTAAGCTGTTTCTCCCATCGCCACGTGTCCAAATCAGGTAGGAGTAAGAGGAAAATGTAATTGATAAAATATTAATATTTTATAATCTCATTAAAACGTTTTAAAATTTCTTTAAATCAAATAATTTTTTTAAATATAATTTATATCCATTTTATTAATTTTAATATATTCCATATTTTAATTTTTGGTGTTAATCTAAAAAACAGCTAAAAAGGAAAATTGCAATTAACCGACTATATACTCATTTATAATTTGCCAAAAATAATAAAAGCAGATCATATATTTTAATATTCCCTTAAAATGGCAAAAAAAATACAACATTTTCTTTCATTAATACTTTTTCTTCTTCCCTTAGTTAAATATTAGTAATCTCTAAAATTCTAATTTTATTTATAACTGTTGATTTTCCTTCAAATCAACAACGACAACACTAACGTTATCGGTACTATGTCTAGCCAAAGCCAATTTGGTTAATAAAATTGAAGCATCCCAACAAGCCTTATCCGAACTCTCGACTCCAGCACCGCGAACCACCGCGTCACTGTCCGGTGACATAGGTGGCGATGCTGGCTTTTGAGCGCGTAAACACATACGCGCCACCCCACAAGCTGTCTCATTTGTCACCACGTCCCATAATCCATCGCTTCCTAATATTAAACATTCATCTTTGCTGCTTCTCTCTGTTATTGTTACCTCTGGTTCTGGTATAACGAAGGGCTTTAAATAATTATCACCTGATAATTAAAAAACATAGAAATTAGACATAAAATTCTAAAAATTCGAAAAAAAATAAAAAATAAAGTTTTTTTTTTCTTTTTAAAAAAAAATTACCTATTGCTCTAGACATGGCTAAAACACCAAGAACTCGAGCTCCATCCCAGTAAATTACTCGGCCACCGGCTTCTTCGATTCGGAGCAGTTCATCGGGACGGTCCGGCTATAATAAAAAATATATAAATTAATATGAGAAAAAAACTGGATTTTTATATTTAATTTTTAACTTATATTTAAATTAATAAGAATAATTTTAAAAAAGCTGATCAACCAAACTAATATTTATCAATGCAATTCGGTTCAGTTTCATTGTTATTTTTAATATTCGATTCAGTTTTAATCAATATAAATAAATTTTAATTTTTTAAAAAAAAGTGAAATTATATGAAAAAGGCAAAATACCTTGTGATCGTCGGAGAGGGGAAGAGCGACGCCGTTTTGGCACAAGACAGCGCGGGAATCACCACAGTTAGCTACGATGATCTTATCCTGAGTGACAACGGCAACCACAGCGGTAGATCCGACGGCATCGCACTGTGGAGTTTGGAGTTCGCATCGGCAATTCGGATTCTCTATGGAGTCCACCGTAGATTGTTGAGCTTCCTTATCCATTCTCTCAAAGCTTCTCTCCATGGTTCGCTTCCACTCCACCGCCTTTTCTCCTCCGCAGGCTTCGATTTCTTCTTTTACTATCTCATGAAACCGATCTCTACACTTCATCGCAACCTAAAAAAGGTAACAAAGGTTGGTTATAAGTAAACTAAATTTGAGAAGTTCACAATATTTTCAAGTCAAGGAGATTCGTTAAGTACATGAGAGCAGCCATGGCCGTCGAACACCGCGAAAAAGTGAATATCCGACGAAATTTGGGCTTCACTGGTTAGTTTACACAACGACGGATGAATTGAAACGGCGTCTTCCATATCTCGTCGTCGTCCACAAACGGAAGTCAAACCAAACTTCGGCAATTCCTTTTCTAATTCTACTATTCCATTAGAATTTAAACCTTCATTAATTTCCTGATCTCCGTTAACCTTGTTAGTACCGGAGCTCTCAACAGCGTTATCACAGTCACGAGGAGAAGCCGGGAGAACGAGATCGAGATCAAGCTTCTGACGTTTCCGGCCGTTTTCCGACGGCGGTTGAACGGCAGCGTCAGCCACAAACTTAAACGGACGAACTTCCATTCTCCGGCGACGAGATGATTTCGATGTTTGTTCGACCGCAGCTGCCGTTTCACTTTCAGGAACAACTCCACAGCAAACTCCAGCCATTTGGTTACTATAAAACGAATAAAAAATATCGAAACTATTTTACGCTAAAGAACAAGCTTCGTTTCAAAATCAAGAGATTTTTTTTCCTTTTTTTTTCTTTTGCAGATTTGAATTGAAATTAAAGGACCCATGAAAATGTCAGAGGAGGGTGCTTTTGTAGTGTGGGAGCACTAGTTTTGGTTAAATTTCAAATAAAGTCCCTATCCTATATACTTTTAGCGAATTTATCCTCTCAATTATAATTTATTCATTTTTAATCCTATATTTTTCAAAATGTGTATTTAATTTTCATTATTAATGTAAAAATTTTAACATATTTAAGTAAATTTAAAAAAAAAAACACATTTCGAGTTAAAAAAATTAGAAATTATCGAACTATAATAGAGAGATTAAGTCCGTGAAAAATACATAATACAGGGACCCTTTATAGAATTTTACGTTATAATTTTTTGGCATCAAAGAACGGGCAGATTGCCCGTCACCGTTCGGGCAACATGGACCCGACACGTACAGTTGGTGTGACGTCGATATACTTGAAATTGGAAGAAGGTAAATCAGGCACCGTCAAATTAATCAGAGTCGTTAAAGAGATGACACGTGAGCTGAGCTCTTTTTAATAGGGAAGGTGTGGGGGCAACGTGGACCAATGATTTAGAGACACGAGTAGGTGAAACGACCTTCCTTTACTGACACGCATGTGGTCCATAAGGGAAGAGGTGGGGACTACCCCGCTATGTCGCTCTTTGTTTTCCTGTTTATTATTATTATTTTTAAAAATAATTATTTTATTTTTTAGAAAATTCTTTAAAAATAAACTTTTGCGGAGATATCACCACGTGTCGAGATCATGGTATACGAGATTCTTTGCTCTGTTTAACTCTCCACACGCTTTTCTAGAGAGTGATGCTAATCATACGATCTAGATTTTTATCCTTTTTTATTTTACAATTAATCCCCATTCAAATTCATTTCAAATAGACAACGTTGTATATTTAAATTTATAATTATTATATTTTAATATTTAAATTAAAATTTACAAATAATTAATATTAATTACTTAAAAATATTTAAATTTTATATTTCACATATTACAATAGTATAAAAAATTATTTTTTATTTTTTACTAAAATATAATAATATTAACGAATTTAAATATAATTACGAATCTCAAACATAGTAAAACGGACATGTATAATTAAAAATATTAAATTTTAACTACAATTATGCATATTTTAACTACAGTTATAATTAAATTAAATATAAAATATTTTTTAAAAAAATGAATATTTTGAATTAATTGTAGTTAGCAATGGAAGGGAGCGTGAGTTCACGCTCCAGGGATTGCGACTAGAGGAAGAACAAATCTAAAACAGGACGGTATTTATTAAATTTCAGCTACGTAACAGATGGAAGAACTGGGGGGCCCACATGTCAAGGTTCCACTTTGATTGACGACGCCCTTAGCATAATATCTGAGGGCATTGTTAGTCCCAATATTTGACACGTGTCTCTTGCTTACCTGGATCCTAAGGTGCGCACGCGCCAACCCGCCCCCCCCCCCTCTTCTTTCTTTGCTAGCGCTATTACACGTTTCTGGCATTGCCTTGAAAAGGAATTTTATATTTGCCGTCCTTGTTTGCAAATTGAACACGTAGCTAATTTCCCACTACTTCACCCTATACTTTTTCTAAATTTCTTAACTACCCCCTTTACTTTAGTAATTTTCTACAACAATTTTTTATTTCAATTAAAATAAGATACATTTTTTTTTTAACATCTATTAAAGATCCCATTATAGTGGGACGCTATAGGATTTTTCTTAAACTAATATTGGAAAAAGAAGACATCGATTTAACCCGTATAAGATTTGCATTGAGAAATAAAAATTTACGTTTTAATTAATTTAACGGATTTCAACATTAAAGAAAGAGAGAAACTGATTTAACAGGTTTCAAGTCACCGGCATAATTTTTTAATTTTTGATGTGGTCTGGTCAAATGGCTGTAATTTTCTCATTTCTGTCTTTTAACCATAGTTGTTGCTTTAAAAAAAATCTCACGAGAGCCCGTTATAATAAAATTTCATATTAGACAGTATTTTTTTTTGTACAATAAAAATTATTTGATACACCGCTAGTGATACACATTTTTAGGGTGTAGTAAGAAATAAAAATAAAATATTAAAAACAATAAGGCACGTAGATATGAACTTGAAGTGTTCAAACTACGGTTAAAATTGAATTAATAGACCGAATCGATCTAATTTTGTTAATCAATCGGAGGTCAGTTAAAGATTTTTTAAAATTTTGGTTAACGGTTAATTCGGTTCGAAATCAAGTAATTAATTGAACTTAATAAATAATATTATATATTATATGTATTAAGCTATTATTAATTCAGTTAATTAGGTCAAATGAACATCATCAATTTTTTTTATATGTTTTATACTTGTTTTAATAAATATATATATAATTCGGTTAACCAACTGAATTAACCGAAATATTTCAGTTCAGTTAACGGTTAAAAAATTAAAAAGTTTAATTAATACTAATTTAGTTCGATTAACCGTTTGAACACCTCTAATATGAACGTCGTTTGTGAAATTAAAATTTTTACAATATTTATATTAGGGGTAAACCTAAAAAAAGAGACAAAACCTCAATTTCTCTTTGTTCATATAATGAAATTATATTTTTTTCTCTTGAAAATTAATAATTTACGTATATATGGGTGGAATAATAAATAATAAATTAGTAACATAAATGTTAAAAGGGCAGAGAACAATACAAGTAAACATTTTAATGAAAAATAAATAGAAATGTAAATATTTATGAGCATCGTGAGTTCGCTGTCATTTACTTTATGATGTCAAATTTATGATGTCATCTTATTGCAGGAATTATTATTATTATAAATAATGACGAGAAAAGTGTTGGAAAAGCTAAAAAAATATATTCATTAATTCTTATAAATATACTTCGAACCTTTAATTTGAAGTTTAAATAAATATATTTAGTGAAATAATCTATTTATCCAAAAGACAGAAAATTTTTAAATTGTCAACGCAATAATATAATTATAATTAGACTTGTTTAAATGTAAAATTATTTGCATAGTTTTAAAGGCTCGTGTGAAATTTGAAAATATTTTATCAAAATATTAGAATGAGAAAATGGGTTTGGATGAAAATAGGCTCGTTTGAAATTTGAGTCGGGCTTGAACTCAAACATTAGAAACTCAAGCTTGATCCAATTTATTTTCTAAGTTTGTAATATATTATGTAATTTATGATATATAAAAATTAAATTCATGAAATATAATAATGTAATGTAAACATAAAATTATATTTTATCTTGTCCAATGACGATGCCAGCCTCTGGGCTGGCTACCGCTCGCTTTTTTCTCCCTCCCACCAATCATTTTTTTTCTTCTTCTCATTCACTCGACATGTTTTTTTTCTCTTTTTCAGTTTGTAGATCTATGTGATGGATATTTTTGTTGTCTTCATAAGTTGTGATGGACAAATGACGATGCCTGTCATTCGCTAAAACTCCACTGGCCACTAACAGTTTTTTTTGGAAAGCGGGTGGCTCTCCGTCAGCTTCTTAATCTGTTTCTATTTTGAGAGTATTTCAGAATAATAAATGATTTCACAAATCGATTTGGACCCGTGTTATCTTACATTTTATATTTTTTTTGTTTACTTTTTGATTGTTTAATAAGACTTTAGTTTTAGAAATTTTTGTCTGCTCTCGTAACATTTTTTTTAGTCTTACTTATGCATGTAATCTTCATTTTACAAGTAATCTTAGGGATGATTTTGTTGTCATCATTTCTAGTTTGGCGAATGCTCAATTATTTTGTCGATTTTTTCTCTCCGCTTTGGACTATCCGGGACTGATTTTTTTGTCGTATTAAGTTCTTGTAATTACTCCAGATATGCAGTGCTTGAGTTATGACAAAGTCAATTATAAACGTGTCATAATTTTCTATTGATGTTGAAGCTAAAACATTTATTATGTTAATCAAACTTGTCCTTCACTATTTACAAATAAGCTTAAACAACATTTTAGATTTAAATATAGAGTTGGGTCAAATTTTAAAAAATTCAAACTATAAGTATATTTAATTATAAATAAAATTAATTATTAAAATTAATCTAATAAAATCTAAAACTTCATGAAATTTGATTTTTTTTATAAATAATGGAAATGAGAAATTAATCATTTGTATTTTTTTAATTTAAATAATTTAATTGGTGTTTTCGGCGAAAAAGAAGATACATTAATTGTGAAGGCAACCAATGTGGCAATGTTCTTTCGGCGAACCACAAATAAAATAAATAATTGCAGAAAAGGGCCTGATCACGTGAAAAAAAAAAAAACCAAAGTACACGTGTAGGGTTAAGGTTAAATCAAGGATTTAGTGATAATTTAATATGCCTCTACGAAAGACGTGGAAATAGACCTCTAGAGTCATAGGCCACCTTAATATATATATATATTAGGGATCCACAAGAAGGTTAAAGACCAGTGAAATACTGCCACGTAGAATATTGGGGGCTGGCAAAAGCATGTGATGTGATTGGCGATTATTTAATATTTGAGGGTAGCGGACCTAACCTTTTTGAAAAATAAAAATAAAATAAAAGTATTGAGCTGACCATTGTAATTATTTATTTATTTAATTTAATGTTTGGTTAAGTCAGTTTCCACGAGTTGACTCGAGTTAGTTAAGTTTTAATTTCTTTTTATAATATTTTTTTGTGAATTGTGTTAGGAAGATAAAGTCTTAACAGCAATGCGATTATTACGATTTGAACTCAAGTCATATTTAAGGCGATGAACATTCAGACCATCATGCTAACACACGAGAATCTATGCAAGAAGATTTTGATAACCATAAGTACTGCGTTATGCTTGAATTAAAATTTTACTATCTGAAAAACTTAACTTTAATTGATGCACTGAATAAAACTCAACATACATAAGTATCGAGGTCTTTATTAATTCAATTCTTACCGTTTGGAAAACTAAACCATAATAAATATGCATTGAATGGAACTCGATACCCATAAATATTAAGTCCCAGTATCAAATTTTTACCATAGCTATAAATACCCATCCACATTTTTTTCACAATATTGAAATCTACACCATAAGTGCCGAGTTCTTAGGCCTAAAATCTCCACAAATTCTTACCTTTTACCTTTTACTCCCATAGGTGTTGAGTTCCCATAGATGTTACAACTCTGATGAGAGAAGAGAATCATATTACTTAACAAATCATAAACATTGAAAAATTTCAACTTACCATTAAAATTCGTATTTATTTGTTATTATTACAAAACTTTTAGTATTAATAAATTCATATTATAAAAAATAATTATAAATTTATCTATTATCTCTTATTAGCTAGAATGAGTAATGAAATGTTTGGATATGATAGAAATGTAAATTTTTCGATACAGAATGAAGATCAACGTAGACTAGTAGTTGATGTTTTTGAAAGTAGCTAAAATTCCAATACGACCACTAATGCATGCAACCACTAATGCATGCAACCATAGTGGAAATCTGGAGCTCAATGATCTTTACCTTCCACCTTTCTTGCAGTGAAGCGACAGTCACATTAAAAATGTAACCCTAATAATAGGCTTCAATTGTTACTGAAGATGTAATGGTGAGGTTAATAAAGAATAATCCAACTGATAAGAATAATATCAACGAGGTCGAGGGAAGTTCATCTGGCTGCAAACATTTATTGAGGAGTCGTCAATAGCCAATGTGACCAATGAAGATCTTGAATAATATGTTAGTGTGTGCACATACTTATACATAACCGAGGGAATGTTGTTGTCGAATGATCTAACTATCTTTGCCATTGCATGTATTTTCCCTTACTAGGGTGACCAATTAAGACATCGTCAAATTAAACAATTGTTGTACCCTCCTCTTATAAGTAGGGCGAGGATGCAGATACCATTTATAGTGTCGATGCCTTTCTATTCATTTTCTTTTCTACTAATGAAAATGTAAGAATATATTTATAATGTATTATAAGTTATAAATATTTACAAGGTTAACATGTAATTTGCCCCTTAAACTTGTCTAAAAGTATCTAATTGGTATTTGAATTTGTATTCCGTCACCCAGGTTAGTACCTCCATACTAACATCTTTAGTTCGTGCTGATATGACATTGATGGCTAATCCTATAGTGACATGTGATAGGTATAAATTAAAAGTATTTTAAAAATATAAAGTAAATTTAAAAAGTATATATATTTTTAATAACTTACGATACCAATTGGGTACTTTTTGGATAAGTTTAGGTACCAACCAAGTACTTTTGGACAAGTTCAGCGAGCGAACTATATGTTAACATTTAAGAATTAATGTCGTTAACAAATTGAGGCAACGAGTGTGACGGGATACAAATTTAGGTACCAACTAGGTAAAAAAAAAAGTTTAGATACCGACCAGATAATTTTACACAAGTTCAAGGTAAGCTACATATTAACTCATATTTATAATATGCCTTATAAATATTTAACGTATTTTTAGATTTCAAACCGATTTGGATTATATCTCTTATTATCGAGAGCTTACACAATTCTTGAAAAAGGGAATTCATGTTCCTGTTTATTATTAGAACGGTGCACCATGATTTATACAATCAAAATGGATGCGAAATTGATTACCTTACTTAATTTTAATCTGATGTATGCCAAAGTAGAAGAAGAAGAAGATCAAAATATCAAGCATGAATATGTCTTACATGCATATCATCAAATTTATACATACTAGTTATTAATGTCACACACATTATATATGATTTTATATGTTTATTTTTTAATTCAATAAACACTACATTTAATTTAAACAATGTAAAGTAACATCATTAAAAATGTTTAATTTAATTAAAATATATAAACTATTTTAATATTATAACTGTCTAAAAAAATTCAATCTATAATTTATTTTTGAATGAAAATAAGAATCACATTTGGATTTTTATGATTTTTAGCAATTAATTGAACAAAAATATTAATGCATCAATTTTATAGTAATAAGTTTTAATTTTATATTATTCAAATAATACTAGAGGTGATCATGAGTCAGGTCGGGCTTTTACATAATTTTAGGCCCACTTTTTAGGTCCAATCAAAAAAATAAGTCTAAAAATTTGCCCAAACCCAACTCAACTCATCCGTATTAATTTTGTTTATATTATTATTTTTATATAAAAAAATTAAAAAATATAATACGTTAAATACACTAAAAACATTAAAATAAATATTTTTCGATAAATTAAAAAAGTATGTAATATACATGCTTAAATAACACTAAAATAAGTGCAACCTAGTAAGCAAATGCTTCTAAAACAGTAGCAAAATTAATAGTAAAATAATAGTTATACAATATTTAAACAATAATAAAAAAGTAGTAATATAATAGCGAAATGATAGCAAAATAATGACAAAATAACACCAAAACAGTAGCAAGTTTCTTTTTTACAAATTTGGTTGGGCATGGCCGAGTCCAAGAAAAGAAAACTTACTCGAGGCTAGACCTATTTAAGAAACAGATGTTATTTTTTTACTTACACTCATTTTTCGAGTTTATATTTTTACTAAAATTATATTAATACCCTTAAAAATGATTGAAAAAGAACAATAGCCTTCAAAATTTGACCAAAACAAATTGTAGCCCTAGAAAAAACATTATTTTGAAAATAATCTAAAAAGTGGCTTATTTTAAAAAATAATCCACAAAGTCCAAACATTGGAATAAAAATCCCCAAAGGTGCATTGACAATTTTGCATCATTATTTTCAAAGTAATTACAAGGTTTTAGGACCAAAGAGGGGATAGACATGGAGATTTTTTTTGGAGAAACTAGCACTTTATTAGATGCCATGATTAGGGCAAAAGAATTGTGGGGACTATTGCTGAATTGCAAAAAGCATGGCACCTAATGTGGGGTCTAAATGATTACCTTCCTCTTATCATTTATTTCTTTGATTTGAGAGGTTAAGTTTAAGTCCTTGATGTAAGTCGCCAAAGACTTTTGTGGAAACAAATATTATTTAAATCGAATTAAATTGATTAATTGGATCGATTATATTAGAAATAAATTAATATATTAATTCAAATATAATAGTTAAATTGATTTTTAAGTGAATTATTTGGAATAAGTAAAAAGTAAAAAAAGGAAGAAGAAGAGATAAATGAGTTAGTGTCACTCTTAATCGGGTCATCAATTTAATAATGAATTTATCAAAAATCTAATGGATATAATCTATTATTATATTTAGGTGTTCTATTGAATTAATGTTATCCACTACTAAGTTATTAACTCAACAATGAATTTATTACAGGGCACTCATTTTTAATAAGTAATCGATATTACTTTGAGGGTAATTTTATCGTTTCATATAAAATCTAGAAAATGGGATTCAAGCTTAAAATTTTACAATATTTATCTTTTAGTTTTATCGTTTCAACCAAAGCCATTTATTATGATATCATTTTTAAATTTGTTATATAAAATTTTCACCATCATAAGTGCAATAAAATCTAGTATGTTTTACTTAATTAGTTACTGGAACATTATTTGAGTCGGAAATTAATAGTTTGATCAATTCTATCACTAATCCAATTATTAAAACGTTGATTTTAAACGATATAAGTTTGATTTTCAGACATCTCTATGTCTTCTTTTTATATATAAAAAAATGTTAAATATGTATATGTGTTTTATACAAATATTTTTAATTAATTTTTTTTCATGTACTTCAAATATATTTAATTATTAGAATATAAAAAATAAAAATATTTCTTTTTAATAAAATAATAGAAATAATATAGGTTGTGGGACAAGTTTTTGAGAACTCCATGTGATGGAGAGCAATTGAGCATCATTAGTATTTATTTGACTAATATTTTGTAGGACACAAGTCCAATAATTGATTATCATAAAAAAACATTAACCCCACTTAGGTTTAAGGTTGTCTCTTGGGCTTGGGCCAACTAACTTGGAGATTGGGCTTAAATGGGCTTTAATTTGGGCTTTTTCAACCTTGAGACCCTTTCTCTTTTTTTTCTTCCCTCTTTTTGGAATATATTTATTAATTTAAAGTTTATTATAAAAATATATAAATATTAATATTTGAAATCTTTTTAAATTTAAATTTAATTATAAAATAAATAAATATTTATGCAAAGGAAAAATATCTATAAAAATTACCGACTGGATTAGTTGGATCGAAAATTAGTTGAGATATTGATTCGAATAATGGTTTTAAACCGATTAGACCAAAAATCAATTATTAATCGTACCGGTGATATCAACAAACTATTGGTTGGCCAATTCAACTATCGGTTTGGTTTAAAAAATATTATTGGTAACCTTTTCCCTCTTCTTCCATTCATGATAGTACAAAAAAAAAAAAAAAACTCAATTTCGAGTTTGTTTATTTCTATAAAAGGTCAAGTCATGACTTTGGTCCCGCTACTATGCTTAAAGCTAGAATTTAGTCATTATACTTTGATTTGATATAATTTGATCCATTTATTTTTATAATAATTTTATTTAGTTCAAATAATTTTGGTTAAAATGTTAAGAAGAGTCTTTTTTGTCAAAAACACCCTTTGCAAGAAAAAAATGTGTTAATATGATGAGTTGGAAGCATTTTTTCTTCAAATCACATCTATATTTAAACTCAAATAATCAACGGTGTTAATTATTTGGACAACATTATTATTAAAGTAAACTATTGGGATTAAATTTCAAGTTTGAGCATAAATATAAAAATATAAAAATAATAATTTATCCGTTCAAAAACCAATTAATTTTTCTCCGAAATAATATTCGATGCACTAATAGTGTATAATTCTATGTGTATTGTATGTGTACAAAATGATAACATACCATTGAAATGGAAAACACTACAGCAAAACAGATTTTTAGCGGCGTTTTTTTTGGCTTTTCGCGGCGCTTATAAGCGCCGCTAAATGTATTAGCGGCGCTTTTAGAAGCGTCGTAAAAAACGCCGCTGTAAGCGGCGCCGCAATTTTTTGTGGCGTTTATGTGAAAAAAACGCCACTAAAAGTCATCACTTTTAGCGGCGTTCGAGAGAAAAACGCCGCTAAAAGTAGATACCTTTAGCGGCGCTTTACCATAAACGCTGCTAATAGCATAGACCTTTAGCGGCGCTTAGCAAAAAAACGCCGCTAAAAGCACATACCTTTAGCGGCGCTTACCCAAAAACGCCGCTAAAGTTCTAGACCTTTAACGGCATTTTTACCCACAAACGCCACTAAAGGTGCAGACCTTTAGCGGCGCTTACCCAAAAACGCCGCTAAAGTTATGGACCTTTAGCGGCGTTTTTGCCCATAAACGCCACTAAAGGGTAGACCTTTAGCGGCGTTTTTATGCACAAACACCACTAAAGGTGTAGACCTTTAGCGGTGTTTCCGGTAAAGCGCCTCTAAAAGTGCAGACCTTTTGGTGGCGTTTGTTTGCGAAGCGCCGCTAAAAGTACTGACCTATAGTGGCGCTTACACTAAAAACGCCGCCAAAAGTACAAACCTTTTGGCGGCGCTTTCTCCACAAATGCCGCCTAAAGTAGAGTCCTTTAGCGGCGCTTTCCTTAAAAACGCCGCTAAATTTACAGATTGAAATCATTGCATTTTAACCAATATTGAACCCTCCTGCATTAGAAATGCAACCAATAACAGCAAATATGACATACAAATCCAACCAATAACATTAAACCTAAATAATACTTAAATTCAATGAATGATATATGATTTACATTAATAAATAAAGTATAATTAAGTACATTGTTACAATAATATTCAATGTAAAAATGTTAAAAATATCGTCAGAACAATCAAATAAATATCTAAGAAGGCGGCTGTTGCGATTGCTGAAACATCTTCATCATTTGTTGAAGCCAGTTGTAGCTCATCATACTTTACTCTCTGCTCGCTTCTCTCTTCTTCTTTGCCATTTGCCTCTCCTGCTTTGCTGCCTCTCTCTCTCTTGCATCGGCTAGAAGTTGTTCTTTGGAGTTCTTCATATTTTCTTTGAACCTCTGCAATTTGCTCAATCGTGCTCGCTTGCATCTGAGCTAGCCGATCTCTTAACCTATGAACTTCACTTGAGCTTGACTTCCTAAGGCATGTATTCTTTGGAGCTGGATCCAAAATATTGGGTCGGGGTAACACGAGATCCTTGAAATCGAACCCGACCATACCTCTCAGGACCCAAAACTTCATTAATAATTCTGTTATCAATGTCCTCATGATTAACAGAACTATCGATCAAGCGATCGCTTCGTACTCATATCTTTTCCTTTAGTCTCTCCTAAAAATAAATGAAAGAGTTAGAAACGAAATATATAATGAAAAAAAATAGAAAATAACATAACATTATTTAAAAAAGAATGCAACATAATTTAGAACAAATCAAATTTTATTAAGTTAATATACCATAATTTCTCCGGCTTCGGATGTCATTGGGGATCCATCTTTCTTCCTATATGTAATGTCAAAAGTCAAGGCGTCCAACTTTTTGACCAGACGAGACTTCCTAGAATATAGTAATAAAAATATTATTTAGTAGTAGAGACTCATCGTAAATTGATAAAATTAATAAATTTATAATACCTCGGCCTCAGCTACGCGAGCAAAACTTCTACGACCTGCCAGTGTGTGTGAATTTTTGTTTCTGTCTACTACTACTTGTTCCAACACGCTCACGGTCCTACATTGAGTAATTATTATTATGTATATAGTAAATACTAGAAACCAAACAATTTAGAAGAGTTTGAAAGTACGTAATACCTCTCCTTTTTTTGAATTCCAAAATCTAACTGTATCTTCCCACTGGTACCTCAGCATTCCCGGCGGGACATTGCACAATTTTTCCTCGAGACTTATGTCTTTCTTAAAATATTATTTTTTTAAAGTACTTTTATTATCTCTCCATTTTTTTCCCAAGGTCTTCTTGATATAGTCATCAGATACCTCTAAAATAAATCTCTCCTAAAAACACACAAGGTTAAAAAGTAAATAAAAATTAAACTTAAACCAAAGCATTATAGATTAATTTCACGTTTTCTTACCTTAATATTGTCGAGAGCTTGATTTTTGTTGCTGTCAGGCATGTGATGCCATGATTCGTAGTTGATGGGCAACATATTTGAATTTCGTGCAAGAATGCCCAAATAGCCAGCTAAAACTTGAGCTTCAGTTCCAACAGGCTGACCATGATTATTTCTACGAACTTTGACACGCTCAGTAGGAGCTAAGTCGTACAAATCTGTAAGTAGCGTACGACCTCTACCTCTGCGCGTCCCGGCACTCTCAACTAAAAAATGACATATTATTATATTAAAAATAAAAAATAAATTAATAATAAAAGCGAACACGCATGTAAAACAAACTAAACATTACCCTGAACTTCTGCAGTATCGTGAACTGTCTCCGGCACACTTGAAGATCCAACAACTGTTTGTTGTTCACTATTGCCTTCTTCTGAATTTGGATTATTCTGAACAATATTTAAATGTCGTAACTTTCTTCTACGCATTTTTTCTGCAATAAACATAAAACGGTGTAAATTTTAATAACAAATTAGAACAACAACAGTACACATAAAATAGTTAAATTATATAACATGAGCAAGATTAAAATAATAACATTACATATAAGTAAAAAAATTGTAAATTCTTACTACATTATAATTAAGTAAATATCTTCATCCACATCCCGATTTAACCCATTGAAAATGCGTTACTAGTACTAGGGATATTTTCATTTAAGTTTTGTTGTGGAAAAGGCAAAGTTTCGATCTTTCAATGATATCATCTCTACTTTCATTGCCCATGTCAAACAAGTCTCTAGAAATTTGTTTGAGTACAACATACCAACCCTCATCAATTGGATCTTTCGAGTAAAAACTTGTTTCACTTGAGAAGAAAATACGTACGACTCGTCTATTAATTGTTCTCCAGTGTGAATCAATCGAGAGAAATTCACCATTGTAAACCCGAATTGATCGTTTTTAATACCACGAGCAGTATTCACATCAGCCCAATCACCTCGAAATAAGACAACTTTCCATTTTCCATAGTAATCCAATTCAATAATGTCCGTAAGAAGTCCGTAAAAATCCACATTTCCCTCGACAGGATTACTGTCCCTAGCACTAGCATAACTCGTAATAGAAAAATTAACAACTAGTCCGCAATTTTGGGTTCGCCTCAATCTCTCCCGATATTTGGTATGAAATCTGAATCCATTAATGATAAAGCCACTGTATCTTTTCACTAATCGATTCGGACCCTGGGAAAGCCATTTAACTTCGTCACTAACGGCCTTCCCACTCCAAACCTATTGAATCAAAATATGATTTGAGTAATAATTATAAATGTTATGAGAAAACTTTATGATTTGAATCGGAATATGATTTGAGTAATAATAAAAGAACACGTTGCATACCGTTTGGCTTAACCATTCATGAAAAGATTCAGTGAATAACTTATTAATCTCTCGATGTGGTAATCTTCGTGAGCGTGAACGAGATCTCAATATTTGTTTGTACTCACTATGTTGAAAACAGGTTTAGTTGGTTAGAAAATAAATAAATCAAGAAGATGAATATTTATCATATGTATCATATTCTAAAACTTACTTGCATAATGGTTGAATTGCATCGTGGTGGAAAAGAACAAATCTATGTGCTTGTATCCAAGATCGGTCATCTAATTCCGCAACTTCAACTTTGCCGATTGGTTCTCCATAACTTTGAAATAAATAAGTTTCGGCCAAGTTAGGATCATTGAGCCCAGCATTTCTACTTAGTCTATTCAATCTCGTTTCAACATCTTCTAAATATCTAGAACAGAATGTCATACATTCCTCTGCCAAGTAGCCTTCAGCAATTGATCCTTCCAGATAACGCTTATTACGGCAATAAGACTTTAATTTGCTCAGGAACCTAAACACGATATACTACATTATCAAAGGTTGTAACTATATGTATAGAGTTGAATGAATGAAAGAGCTTGAAATAAATTAGCACCTTTCTATGGGATACATCCAACGATAGAACACCGGTCCACCAATTATTACTTCACGAGGGAGATGAATTACCAGGTGCACCATAATAGTGAAGAAGGAAGGTGGAAAGATCTTCTCCAAATTGCATAATGTCAAAGCGGCTCGATTTTGTATTTTTCAAGTTCTTCAACGTTCGTAACTTTGCCACAAATTGCTTTCATTATATTCGACGGTTCAATTATACAGACGTTACCTTCTTTGACATACAACACCGTAAAGCAACCTGAAGTAGACTTGCATCAAGATGTGATAGTCATGTGATTTTAATGAATACGATCTTGATCTTTAAGACTTACACATCGAGATATATTTGATGCATATGCATCCGGGACCTTTATATCCTTCAACACATGCGAACATTTCTTTCTCTTCCTTCGACATTGAAAAAATTGGAGCGAACAACCGATATCTTCCATTTGGAAGTACTTGAGGATGAAGATCACGTCGAATTCCCATGTCAACTAAATCAAGTCGACTCAAGATTATCTTTGGATTTACCATTGACGTTCAAAATTGTCGTGATGATGTTCTCATGAGACATTCTTCTCAATATGCATCACATCAAGATTGTGACGTAATATGTGATGCTCCCAATAAGGCAACTCAAAAAAAATACTTCTTTTCTTCCACAAGTCCGCCTCATTAGGGTCATCTTCCAAATCAGATTCATCATCAGATTCATCCCTCGGTCGTCTATTTGTTTGCCTGTTGGATGGTTGATTGAGCTTTCCGTAACTGAAATCAATATCTTTTAACATGAACAATATTTCAGATCCAACGGTCTGCTCAAGAGCTTTTCTGAACTCTTCAGTACCGTCAAATAAAGCCCTCTGAAATCTAAATCTATGATCTGCATCTAACCACCGTCGATGCCCCATATAGCAGAACTTCTTCCCATTATACAACCACTGTGAACACGTTTGTGCAGCACAACAAGGACAAGCATAACGTCCTCTGGTACTCCAACCAGATAAATTCGCATATGCGGGAAAATCATTAATTGTCCACATCAAAGCAGCATGTAAGTAAAAGTTCTCCTTTCTAACAACATCATACGTCTCAACGCCCGCCCATAATTGTTTTAACTCATCAATAAGTGGCTGCAAATATATGTCAATATCATTTCCGGGACCTTTCTCTCCGGGGATAATCATAGATAAAATCAAAGAAGATTGTTTCATGCAGAGCCATGGAGGCAAATTATAAGGAACAAGCACCACAGGCCAAGTACTGTATGAGGTGCTCATGATCTTAAAAGGATTAAATCCGTCCGATGCTAGGCCGAGCCTCACACTCCGAGGATCACTTGCAAAGCTTGGAAACTTATTGTTAAATGATTTCCATGCTAAAGAATCTGCAGGATGCCTTAGTAATCCATCATCCGTTAGTTGATCATGATGCCACGTCATAAACTCGGCTGTCTTTGACGACATGAATAGCCTTTGAAGCCTTACAATTAGCGGAAAATATCGTAAAATCTTGCTCGGCTTTCTTCTTAATTGTGGCTCATATTCACCATCATTAACATCTTCTGCATCTGCATTCATCCAACGAGATTTACATGCAAACATGACAAGATCGTTGATTTCTCCGATCACCCCAATACAACATGCGATCATTTGGGCAACTATGAATTTTGTTGTAACCAAGGCCCAAATCTTTTATCACTTTCTTCATGTCTTTGCATGATTGAGGATTTTGCAAATGGGAACATTTCTCTCAAAAGCTCTAACAAAGATTGTCAAAGAGTTTCCGCTCCACCCTCCTAAACATTTTAAGTGAAAAAGGCGAACACGAGAATGACATTGTCGAAAATTTTGATCCTTCATAAAGTTCTTCATTCATTTCACCAAGTAACGTGTAGAACTTTGCCGCTTCTTCATTCGGCTGTTCATCATCAAGCACACTTCTTCCCGTTTCCATGAATGTATTTCCACCGATATTATAATCATCGGATGCAACATAGTTTGGTGGACATGATTGAAAACCTTCGCTCCGCATATTAAATGCATCCCGCAGCATACCTTCCATGTCATCTTCTCTAACATATTGACCGTAACCACTATAAGGATAACTGAATTAATCATCGAAGAGGCTCCACTTTGGTGTACACTTACCATGGAAAATCCATTTTTATACCCCGAATGAAGCCATCAACAATTAAATGTTCGTGAGACAACTTCACGATAATGCCAATAGATATTGCCACACTTCTTACACGGCAAAGAATCATATTCTCTTGGCTTGAATTGTGAAATGCAATATCTAAAAAAGTTTGCACTCCATTTCGATACTCGTTGCTTCCCTTGATAAATTCATCCAAGTCCTATCCATTTCGTAGTTGTTGATGTCTAAAGTTGGCAATAAGTTACACGGGTAAGTTGTTGATGTTTTATTTAAGTTACGTAAATTATGTAAGTTATGAAATTTGAACTTTAAACTATATGCTTTTAAAGAAACTATTAGATTAAACTACATGTATTAGTTAAGTTATGTAAGTTATGTGAGTTATGTAAGTTGTTATATACGTTATGTGAGTTATATAAATTATGTAAGTTATGTAAGTTATGTAGGTTGTTATGTAAATTATGTAAGTTACGTGAGTTATGTAACTTATTTAAGTAATGATCAATATTAATACTATTTTGATAAAAATTAGTTATAACTTTTAAAGACCTTTAAAATTATTAAATATTAAAATAAAAAATTATTAATATAAAACAATAGTAATTTAAATCTTTTTTTAATACAAATTAAGGTTATATAAATATTCAATAGTCAACGAGCTCGATAGAACATTTTTCAACTCTTTTAGCGGCTTTTTTAACATTCATCATATGTGGCGTTGTTACACCTAGGGAGGATCCGTTATATCTTACAGTGAGATATAAGGCAACCCGTTAGGTTTCCAGCCTATATACTTTGAATCTTGTTTTTTATACAAATACCTTTAAAAATATTAAGTACTAAAATCAAACATTATTAATATAAAACAATATATAGTAATTTAAATCTTTTTTTATTACAAATTAAGGTTATATAAATATTCAATAGTCAACGAGCTCGATAGAACATTTTTCAACTCTTTTAGCGGCTTTTTTAAGATTCATCATACGTGGCGTTTTTACACCTAGGGAGGATCCGTTATATCTTACAGTGAGATATAAGGCAACCCGTTAGGTTTCCAGCCTATATACTTTGAATCTTGTTTTTTATACAAATACCTTTAAAAATATTAAGTACTAAAATCAAACATTATTAATATAAAACAATATATAGTAATTTAAATATTTTTTTATTACAAATTAAGGTTATATAAATATTCAATAGTCAACGAGCTCGATAGAACATTTTTCAACTCTTTTAGCGGATTTTTTAAGATTCATCATACGTGGCGTTGTTACACCTAGGGAGGATCCGTTATATCTTACAGTGAGATATAAGGCAACCCGTTAGGTTTCAAAACCTATATACTTTGAATCTTGTTTTTATACAAATACCTTTAAAAATATTAAGTACTAAAATCAAACATTATTAATATAAAAAATAATAATTTGAATATAATAATATCAAAAAAGAATCGTAGTTTAAATTTTATAAGTAAATTACAAATAAATTAATGTTATATAAATATTCAATACTAAAACAATCAAAGATTTAAATAATAGTATATATATTTGTTATAATTATATCTAAAATATTTTATATTAACATAAATTTCAATTTATGATAAATTTTTTGTTATTATCTTTTGAAAATGTCTTCAATAATATTAATACCAACTAAATTTATATTTAGAGGGTTGATTTAATATAATTCTATGAAGATAAAAATGCATTATATTATTTTTATTATTTTAGTGTAGTAGTATTTAATATTTATTTTGGTATGTATGGGTAAGTAGCAAATGCTTTGGGTTGGTCAAAACGTGTGTATCTCACTTAAGAAGAAATTTATTGCGTATTTATGATTGACCAGGGACTTCGTAGTTTCTTAGTTATTATCTAATTCAATATCGTCTAAGTTATGTCCATAGGTAGGATGGTTCACCTAATCTCATAAGTTTGGCATTGCTACATTGGAACTTGGATGAGATATTTTTCACCTCCAACTCACTTCATTTGCAGAAAATTTAACTTAAATAATAATTATTATATATTTATAATAAAAATAACTTAACTCGAAATGACTCGATAAAAACTCATAAGAATTACTTGTACAATTATAATTCAATTCATTACATTATCCACCTATGAGAATTAAGTTTGGGTCCCCATTAATGCTTTTTTGAGAGGGACTAATTTGTTTAGTTGCAAAAAGTACAGGGACTTTAAGGGGCATTTATACAAAAGAAAAAGAGGGTTTACATTGGTTGTCAAAGTTTAATACAAGATTCTCTTACAAGGCTTTTAGTTAGTTACCAACATTGGACATTTTACCACTCATCATCTTGTTGCTAGTAATAGTTAATTGTTTAGTTAAATTATGTTGTTAATCTTGTACTATGCGTAAAGTTATAAGTTTGGTCAATGCTTTCCATTTCGATCATTCTTAATTCTTGTATTTTTTAAATTTTAAAATTTTAGTCTCGAGATATATGATAGTTGTTAAAGTCATTAACTAGCATTTTTTGTGTGTGAGTATTTACATTCTATGTGGAATAGCAAAGCCTTGTAAGAGATGTTGAATCTTTCATCATAAACATTAAAAACATAAAAGGAAAAACATGTTGAAAGAAACATAAATGTTAGGGAAGACAATGTTTACCTTGATTGAATTGGAAATGTTTTCTTCAGGGTTTATTTGGAGATGCTTGGGATTGATCTCTAATAATGTCGAGAGACTTCCCTACTCATTGCATTTGAAGAACAGAAGTCTGTTTTTGGTCGACAAAACAATCAAATGAGTTCTAAAAATAAACAACATTTAATGATTGATATAATATTAATTATATTTGCTAATAACAGGTTGGAATTAACAAATAAAATGATAACAAAAATAGAAGCTACAAGAATTACTAAAAATAAAGCTACGTCAACAATGGTATCATGAGAACAAAAATTAAAAATCTGAATTAAGTAAAAAAGGATAGCCTAAGCCACAGTTTTAATAACTTCTTTTTCAACTGTAGGAAGGAACATGTGTTTCCAACTAAGGATTCATTTTCTTAAATTCTCTCTAATGGAAGCAAAAACATGCTTCTTATTATGCTTAGTAAGTAACAGTAAGCCCAAGTATCTTCCATGATTGAGACGAGTAGTAATTTCAAAAATAATAGTTGTATTTTAAAATTTTCAATTAAATTAACTTAGAGAATATTTAGTTAAATATATGAGTCTTTTTGGTAATTCTAATTAATTTTCTAAATATTTAGTTAATTTGACAATAGAGTTTAAAATTTTAAAAACAGAATTTGATTTGGTAACATAATACAAAAAATATATATAGTTTTTAAATAATAATATTAAATTATTTTTAAACAATCTTTAAAAACAGCGATTTTTCCTTAAAATCGATACGTGGCGTTGTTACACCTAGGGAGGATCCATTATATCTTACAGGTCGATATAAGGCAACCCGTCAGGTTTCCAGCCTATATACTTTGAATCTTTAAAATATTTAAAGAAATATTCAAATAATAATTAAGCTACAAGAATTAGGTCTGGTCCAATGTCTAAGTCCACACTCAACCACTTATTGGTTATCACTAAATTTATTTTAATAACAAAATCAAAATTACAAAGATGCAAACTTAGTTATATTAGCAATTAATATAAGGTGAACTTTAAGACCTATAAAAATGTTTTGAGCCACAAGCATATGCATTCTAAATAAAGAAATATACAAGGTTAGCTCAGCTATTGCATAGATTAGAACGTTCGACTATCTTTAAAGAAATATTGATTAAATAGTGGTAAAGTCAAGAAGCGAATGATAATTTATTCCCTTAATTAATTTCCTGAAAGTGATACAGAAAGATGAGAGAGCAGGGATTCCAACTCCCAACAGCGACAACTACTAACTTGTTAAAACAAATATGAAAATTACCATGAAACAAGAAAAGGAAAGGTAAATGTCACTCCAAAAATTATTATGGCAAGCATGTTCAAATTTAGAAACATGGTTAACCAATTGTTAACCTAATCGAGTTCCAGTAAAGGCATCAAACGTTAAACAGAAATGACATCGTCTACCAAGGTTTCCTTCAGTTTAAGTATGTTGCATGATTCGCATACATTTTAAATATACAAATGCTTGCTTCATTGCATTTGATTTTATTTTACTCTCATATACAAAAGCTTATTACTCAAGCTATCAAGTTGCTGAAAATCATTATTTGGCCCCATAGATATTACTATAAGACGCCTCATTTTCTACCTTCATATAAACAACATATTGAAACAAAGCGTGGAGAAGAGAGGAGGAAGAAGATAAATAATAATAATAACTTGGTAAGAGGAGAGAGAAAGAAAAAAAGAAAAGTATATATATATATATATTGCCATTTCTCATTGCCTAAGGAAGATTGTTTAATCGATACTTTTAGTTAATTGAACTGAATTTTTTTTTAAAAGGGTTAATGAATTAACTGAAATTTATGTGTTTTTGTTTTTTGTTAAAACAAATATAAAACATTAAAAAAAATTTAACAAAATTAACTTTGATTGAAAAGCACATTTAACTACTGAATTTTAACTTCAAAAAGCTTGTCAAAACATAATTAACATACAACAGAAAATTTAACTGCAGAACAATGTTTCGATATGATCACTTGCCAGTTCTAGAAAAATGATTATCACCACTATGAAATCTTAAGACTTAGCAAAACTTGCTTATACCTAGAATTTATAATGGTCAACAATCTTCAGAATTAAAGTCATAATCAATCAAGTCTTTCTACAAAGCATGAACAAGTTCAACCAAATTAAACAATGCATCCAACTAAAAAGAAACCAAAGCAAAATGGCCTAATTGAATGCCAATTTTCACTTCTGCAATCATATGGCACTTTACAAAAGCAAGGTTCTTTAAGTGAAAGTTCTACCATCCCCTGCATTCTAGAGTATCACCGCATTTTCACGCATAATCTAAAAAACCAAATAGAAATTTAAAGTTGTCCCTATTAAACTCTAGAAATTCAAAAGATAAAAAATTCTCTACATTTCTCGAAATTTATCTCCACTTTGAAGTAAAATGCCCAGCTATATTAAAGTCTATCAAAAAAAATCCTCGACACTCTTCCTTTACTTTCTCAAAAACCAAATAGAAAATTAGTCTAATTAAAAACACACTCAAACACTCATTTCCAGTCAAAGAATGAAGCTAAGGAAACAGAAAAAAGAAGAAGTAAATAGACAGAAAATGTCTTCTAAAAAAACAAACCTCTTCTTAAACAAAGGGAAGGTACGCGATTAGGGATTTTGTCAGTTGCTGAGTTATTTTCAGTTTTTTAGAAACATCAAAAGTCACCCTAAATTTCATTCATATAAAGAATTAGAAAGCAATGTGTATGAAAAACTAGTTTCCAGTGTAAAGATAAGAGTCCAAACCTGCTCATATAAGTCCTCCAGTTTATTCCTTGGGAGCTTAAGTTGAGCCACTTGAGGCAAAATGGCATCCCATCTTCCACTGTTAATATCAGCAACAAACGTCTTGATGCTATCTACAGTATTCAAGGAAACCAGACAGACTCTTCTATAGCGTTTGAAACGTAAGAAAGGTTTGAATATTACCTGGGGAGATCTGGAGAGTGAAGTGGAATCGAGGATTTGAGAGAGAAAGAGAGTTAAAAAAAGAAAGGAAGATTGATTGAGAAGAAACACCAAGCTCAGGCCTTGAATCGGTGAAATTTGGAGGAAAGCAACTTAGGGTTTGATTTGGGGAAACTGAGTGTATAGGGGAAACTCTGTTTTGGGAAAAAAACACTAAGTATCGGGGTTACTTGGGGATAAAGAGTATGAAAAAAAAACGACGCCGTTCAACCTATTAAAACTAAAAAATTTGTGGCATTTTTATCTAAAACGCCGGTATAGGTCAACTTTTAGTGGCGTTTTTCTATTACAAACGCCACTATAGCTCATTTTAATATTTTTTCATTTTTAACAAATATTTTTCTATGCTTTTTATTTCAAATTTTCTATTTGAGATTATCATTTTTTAAAATTTTTATTTACCTTTGTAACTAAAATATTAAATTTTAACTTTTAAAGTTTTTAATTCCAAAATTAAACCCTAAACCCTAAACTTTAAACTCCAAACTATAAACCCTAAACCCTAGACCCTAAACCCTATACCCTAAACCATAAAACACTAAAAATAAAATCTTATTGCTTACCAGCTAAAACCCTAACCTTAAACCCTGATAGCGTAACCCCTAAATCCTTGAACAGTGCTACGACCCTGACCCTAAACCCTAAACACTAGACCCTAAACCTCAAACCCCAAACACTAGACCTTAAACCCTAATTAACCCCTAAAGTATAAATAATAAACCATAACCCCTAACCCTAACCTCTATCCCTTAAACCCTAAACCACAAAACATAATTCATAAACCATTGACCCTTAACCCCTAAACTCTTAACCCCTATCCACATAACCCTTAAACTTTAATATCGATAAACACTAAGATCTTAGACCTTAAACACTAAACCCCAAATAATAAACTTTAAAACACTAAACCCCTATCCTCTATCCTCTTAACCCATATAAACCCCTAACACCTAACCCATAAACCAGCTTAAACCCATATATATCCCTTAATCCTAACCACTAACCACTAACCACTAACCCTTAAACCCTAAACCCCTAACCTTCTGATTTATAAACCTCAAACCCTAAATCATAAAACATAAATCATCAACCCTAAATCATAACCTATAACCTCTATCCTCTATCCTCTTAACCCTTAAACCAATAACCCCTAAACCTATAAAAATATTAAATGTAAAAATCAGTTTAAATAGAAAATTTTAAATTCATTTAAAAAATAAGTTAGACTGAAACATTTAATACCTGAGTTTGGTCTAATCCGTTTTCAACTTCATAATATTTTATATATATACTATGTAATTTTATAATTTATAAAAAAATAAATTTATAGTACTAAATGTATAATAACAGTCTAATATAAACATTAAAATAATATTAAGATAACTATATAAAAAAATTAAATAAATAGAAAATATTAAATTAAAATGACATAATTATTACAAAAATTAAAAATATAATATGATTGGACTTAAAATAGACTTAGGTTAATCATTTGCAAGTATTAGTGGGATTTAACAAAATGTTAAACCTATAATTTAAACCCTACTAAAAATAAATTCAAACAAATATAAAATATATGACATTATATTTAGCAATTGCGGCGTTTTTAAAAAGCGCCGTTACTGCAAATGAAGCTCATACAAAATGACGTCTATTGACATTTTAGTGGCATTTTTCCAAAAAACGCCGCTAATGTTTGATCTATTGCGGCGTTTTCCAAAAAACGTCGCTACTGTCAATGAAGCTCATATAAAATGACGTCGTTTTTCTTAACATTTTAGTGGCGTTTTTTGAAAAAACGCCGCTAATGTTTGATCTATTGCGGCGTTTTTGGAAAACGCCGCTACTGTCAATGAAGCTAAAATAAAACGACGTCGTTTTTCTTAACATTTTAGTGGCGTTTTTTCAAAAAACGCCGCTAATGTTTGATATATTGCGGAAAACACCGCTACAGTCAATGAAGCTCATATAAAATGACGTCGTTTTTCTTAACATTTTAGTGGCGTTTTTTCAAAAAACGCCGCTAATGTTTGATCTATTGCGGCGTTTTCCAAACAACGCCGCTACTGTCAATGAAGCTCATATAAAATGACGTCGTTTTCTTAACATTTTAATGGCGTTTTTTCAAAAAAACGCCGCTAATGTTTGATCTATTGCGGCGTTTTCCAAAAAACGCCACTACTGTCAATGAAGCTCATATAAAATGACATCGTTTTCTTAACATTTTAGTGGCGTTTTTTCAAAAAACGCTGCTAATGTTTGATCTATTGCGGCGTTTTCCAAAAAACGCCGCTACTGTCAATGAAGCTCATATAAAATGACGTCATTTTCTTAACATTTTAGTGGCGTTTTTTCAAAACATGCCGCTAATGTTTGATCTATTGCGGCGTTTTCAAAAAAACGCCGCTAATGTCAATGAAGCTCATATAAAATGACGTCGTTTTCTTAACATTTTAGTGGCGTTTTTTCAAAAAAACGCCGCTAATGTTTGATCTATTGCGGCGTTTTTTGGAAAACGCCGCTACTGTCAATGAAGCTCATATAAAATGACGTCGTTTTCTTAACATTTTAGTGGCATTTTTTCAAAACACACCGCTAATGTTTGATCTATTGCGGCGTTTTCCAAAAAACACCGCTACTGTCAATGAAGCTCATATAAAATGACGTCGTTTTTCTTAACATCTTAGTGGCGTTTTTTCAAAAACGCCGCTAAGGTTTAATCTATTGCGGCGTCTTTGTGAAAACGCCGCTACTACTAATGAAGCTCTTATAAAACGACATCGTTTTGGTTAACCTTTTAGCGGCGTTTTACAAAAACGCCACTAAAGGCCGACCTCTAGCGGCGCATTTTCAAAAAACGCCGCTAAAGCTCGACCTATTGCGGCGTTTTTAAAAAAAACGCCGCTAAAACTCCATCTATTCGATTTTTTCGGCGTTTTAAAGGAAAACGCCGCTAAAAACGCCGCCAAAAGTCTGTTTTGGTGTAGTGAAACTAAGTGAATTTGATTTTTAATTTTTTATTACTATGAGCCATCATCTCATTTTACTAAATAGTGTAGTTGCATATATCTATACTAATATTAAAGCTTATGAAATAGTTGATATCAAGAGTAAACCGAACATTAATTTAATTAAAAAATTATAAAAATACCCTTCTATATACACAGTAGGTTATATTATTATGACAATATTTTTGTCTTTTTTATATAAAATTAATAAAAAAATTAATTATGATGAGATTTAAACTAATGGAACAATAAAATTTAAATATTTAATTTTATCATTTCAACCAAAACTTCATTAAAATTATATATTATTTTTAACAAATATATTTGATAATAAAAATTTTCACCCTTAATGCACACTTTAGTCCCTAAAGTATATCGTTTTTCCCACCTTGATCCTAAAATAGTTTTTTTGACCCACTTTAATTCCTAACATTATTTGAAGTTCTTAGTTTTGTCTCTAACGTTATTAGACATTCCTGGTTCAATTCTTTGGACATTTAAAAACTGTTCGAGATACCATCCGATCATAAATTACCACATGGCATATGTTGACATTACAATCATGTCATCATCCCGAAAAATAAGTAGTTTCCATGAAAGAAAGTAGTTTTTGGTGATAAAAAATTATTGGAATATCCAACCAATCATAAATTACTTTTGTCACTATGACATTATTCCAATGACACATTACAACATATGATTAATTGCATATCTCAACCGTTAGTTCTTAGATTGAATTGGTTTCAAAAAAATTCATTAATGAAGGATTCTCTAACAATATCACGACTAACAAGACTTGAATCCGGAAGATTAACAAGTAATGTCCCAAAAAAAACCAGTTTCTTAAGTTGAGTTCTGAAAGACCCATTTCTCATAGTATATACTTCATTCCCTTTTTTAGTAAAATCCTCCATTAATGAATCTTTTTGAAACCAACCCACAAACTGACCCATCATTCTCCTTTCCATGTGCATCTCTGCCATTGCCATTTTCACATAAAAAACCCCTTCATTCCCTAACCCAATGCTTCCCCCTTTTTTCAAACATCTTTGGTACATTTCATGGAAACCTAAACCCTAAATCCCCAAAACAAACCCTCACTTAAATTCCTTTTTTCCTCTTTTTCTGCCTTTTAAAACCCCCTTTTTTTTTGTGGAAAAAACAAAGAACCCTAACACTTCCAAAAACATGAAAAGAAACCATCAAAACAGTGAAGAATTTGTTGGGTTATGACATAAATTCCCTGCGTGCATTGCTATGCAACTGTCTTTTACTTGTAGCTTTTTCTTTTTTCTTGTAAGTGTTTAATTCCACCTAGCATCCCCGAATTATTGGTTAGATTTTAAATTACTACCTAAACTTTAAAAACGTTCCAATTGAATTCGTAAAGTATCGATATTATATCAATTAAATTCTTTCGTCAGTCTAGCCATTATTTTGAATATGAAGTACTAATTTAAATATTTAAAACATGTTAATCAAACTGCATAGAGCTATTGATAATTTGGATACGACGTATTAAAAACAATAAATAGTTCAATAAAAAAATTATGAGCACTATTTTTTTTTAAACATGTTAAATTTAAACTCTTCATGCAATATACATAGGGATGAATTCAAAAAAAAAACTTAAGGGGCTAGAATTGAATTATAAAATTTTTAGAGATCAAAATATAAATTTTTCATTTATTACTGGTTTCATCGTTTTTGAAGGGACGTAACAGTTTTTTTTTTCATTTTATGAGGCTAAAATACAATTTTACTATATATAACTTAGAATTTAATCATTTATTAAGGCTACATTACAAATTTTCCATTTTCGCGGCCAAGGTTCCTGCCTGACCCCTTTAGATTCACCTTTGAAGCTACATACATGTTTATAATTTGATCTAAGTATTTTTAAAGATTTGAGGTAGCATTTAAGGCCCAAGCTAATGAAGGATATTTTAAGGACTTAATTACAATATTTTAAAGTTCATATACCAATTTAGAATCCAAGTACTAGAGATGATCGGTGAATTAACCCTTTTTTCCGTCTGCAAAGCATTAAGTCAAAAAGAGGGTGTTCCTTATTAAGATAAACGTTGAGAAAAAGTAAGAAACAACAAGAAATGAGTCAGAGACCTCTCCCGTGTATTCTGGGACGATCCATCGCCATCACAAGCTTAACTTAGCTTATTAAATAGCTAACACACCCTACCTTCTTCTAGCTTAGGGCAGGTTTCAATTTTTTCATTATTTTTTCAGAATTTTTTTTCTTCTTTTAGGGTTCTAGGTTTGGTTTGTTGAGGAAAGAGTAATAACATGTTGTTATATATTACTCTAAATCTGTTGAAACTCAGAAAAAAAAAAACCCAAACTCGAAATATCTTGAATGAGTAATTCGAAATGCTTGAAGTTAAATTGATTAAAACTTGTAATGATTGGACTCGAAAACTTAAAAGTAAAATATTTTGGAACACAAAACGGCTTAATATAGAACATGTTGATTATTTTATTAAAAATTTCGTTCACATCTATTTTTAAAAATAAATTCTTATACGTCAACATGAATTACATGGTAATGTTAGTTTTTAGTTTTTGAGTAATACAGCACCTATATAGTTGTTTTACCCCTAGTATATAGTTTTGATGTGTATAAATTATTCAAGTTGATTCCATTGTGTGTTAGGTGAAAGATTTTGGACGTTTTGCAGATCATTGAGAAGTGAGTGGATGAGAACATAAAGTTTCTTCAGAATTCTTGGGGTTGATGCATAGATGAGATATATATATATACACTTATGTATATGTAATGACAATAGCAGGTAAAAAACAGAACTACTGTTGTGATATGCATGTCCCACAGTAGCAGCACAAGTCACTTCTTTCACACCATAAAGCTCCCACAGTCAAATCCATGGATCCAACCACTATTACATCTTCATTAACCCAAGAGATTACAGTTTAACAGTTGTTCGCAGTGTAAAAAAGCTGCTTATTTTCACCACCTGCAACAGCATTTACAGTCATCTTGTTCCCAAGGACAGATTCTTATTGCATGTAAATATAATGTAAGAGCTGTTATATATCAGAATATAAGATCCATGTTATATATATCAGAATACTAAAGAAAGCTCAAAAACTAAGATTATTATATATCAGAATATAAGAAACATAATTGATAAATCAGATGTTTTTTCTTTCATTATCTGCACAATTCATAGTAGACCTTGGCTTTTCCGATGATAATATCACATAAAGTGAAAGAAAATCAAAGTTAATTAGACTCCATTCATCATAGGACACCAAGCCTGAGCTCAAGGTCCAAGTCTTCCATGGAGCTTGCAGGCTTAAGTTCAAGAACCTGCCATTGAAGTGGAGAACATTGCAGTGTTGAAACAGCAACCTTGGGTCTTTTGTTATTGGCTGCCTCCTTGTTACAAGTCACAGCTGGTCGGTTTTGGAACAAGACAGAACTCAACCCAACAGACAAGCTGGTTTCAACATCATTGAAAGCCCTTTTTGTTGCAGTAGAATAATCAACGGAATGAGCTAAAGTGCATGCTGCTTCATCAACTGGGGGTTTAGGCTTAGAGGCTGCTTCTTCATTGTTGGGATATTGATGATGACCATGAAGGGATTGTTTAAGCCTAGCTCTATCCCTTCTATGAACATTCATGTGACCACCAAGAGCTTGAGCTGACCTGAATTCTCTATTGCAGAAGCTGCAAGAATAGGACCTTGGTGGCCAAATGCAACCCCTTAAACACCTGGCCGCATCTTCTGCAAATGCTTGTTCTTCCCATGTATCACTTAAACACTCCATGGATACTTCAAAATGGGACCTCAAAAGCTGTGATGATGGTCTCTTCTCCATCATCCACATCCAACACTGTTCATCACCTTGTTTCATATGGGATTTCTTTTTGGGGAATTTGATTGGATTTCAAGACCTAGGACTGTTAATATATATAGATACAAAGAGGGGTTATATAGAAGTAAAGGGTTTCAACCCTATTGACATTTAATACGTGAAAGCTACATTGAGAATCTAAGAGGAAGTTGAAAAAGGTTAAGCTGAAAAAGTCTTATTGCTAGCTTTTGTGGTGGGTTTTAAGGGCTAATTGCACTAGAAGTCCTCATGCTATGACTCATATTCTAAAATGGTATCATTACCTTATGAATCAAGTCTTTCTATAAGCCATTAACTTGGGCAATAAATGCTTGCTCAGAACATGACCCTGATTTGGAATTGTTCTTAAACTTCAATACGTTCTAATTGAATTTTCAAAATACCGATCCTTAAGCGTTAAATGTCTAATCAGATCTAACATAGAATATATTTAAAACATGTCGTTCAAATTGTGAAAGCGTAACATATTAAAAAAATAATTAACTCTTCTAAATTTTGTTAACATTCTATGTTAATTCATATGGTAGGTGCACGCGTTTTTACAATTTAAGTAACGTGTTTTAAATGTGTTTTAATGCCAGATTCAAATTGTCATTTAACATCTAGAGCAATAACTAAGTTGACGGAATGATTTGATTGATGTGATACCGATACCTTAAGGACTAAATTAGAATGCTTTAAAATTTAGGGAGCAATTTTGGTGAAATTAACTTTTTTGTAAAATTTAATTCTCTTCTACTTTGCTTTGGCACATCTAGTGAAGCTATTCTATTGTTTTTTAGCTGATTTTTTATACATAGTCATTGTTACTCAGTATTATTTTTGGTAATTTCTTCAAATGGTCCCCATCTTTTAGAAACTCCTACATATTCATCCACATGTAAGAAAGAAACAAAGGATCATTAATACATGATGGATGTAATAACTGTTTCATTAAGTTCTCTTTGCTTGGTTTACCCAATCTGAAAACAACTCTTTTTCTTTTTCTTTCTATTTTTAATATAGTTATAATTTATAGAACAATCTTCAATATTTACCCATTTTGAAATATCTATTGTTTTTCTTAAATATTTATATATATTTAAAGGTTAAAACATGCTCTAAGTCTCTACACTCTTCGTATATTTAGAATTTAGTCTCTATACTTTTCAAATTTCAAGGTTAGATTCAATTATTAACTCTATTAAATTTGTTGGTGCGATATTTTAAAATTAAAAAAAAAAAACCTCACTTGATAGTTATATAACAAAAAAAAAAAGGGTAAGATACGGAACATGAATTTAACATAAAAAATTTAATGGTGATAACAATTTGACTTATATTTTTAAATTCAAAAAAATAGAGGGACTAAATTTCTTAAAATAAAAATAGAAAACTAAATTTTAAATGTATGAAGAGTATAGGGACTTAGAGCCTATTTTACCTTTTTTTTTAATAAAAGCATATAGAAAAGGTTTTTCAGTCAAATGATTGTGTGATAAATGTACATATAGAAAAAGTTTGGTCATGTTCTTCAAACAATATACTAAAATACAAAATTTGATTATAAAATGACTTAAAACAATATTTTGTTTTATATATCAAATATATACCTCTGGGGATTTTTAAACTTAATATTTTTTAATATAAAAACATGTCATAATTTTTAAAAAAATTAATTAATAAGTGGTTGGGTGCAATGGTAAGACAGATTGTATTTTTAAGAGGAAGACTTAAATTTGAATTTTAGAGACGACATTATTGAGAAGGACAATCACAAACCTCGAACATAAAAATAAAAATAAAAACCCAAAAATTAAAAAAAAAAAAAAAGAAAGATAAGTGTTGAAAATCAAACTTAAACTTATAAATATAGTTAATTTATGTTGAATATGAGACAATTGAGAAGTGACAAGCCACACCTTATTAACCTATTTGATGGAAGGATAACTAAAAATAAAATAAATTTGTTTTTTTATGTTAATATAAATTTGAATGGGGCCTTTGTTGTTGACTCAGTATATATGGCCAGTTTTCAACTCACTCAAAATCATAATTATAGAAATTAATTAAATTAATTAACTAGTTTTGTTTCTTAATATTTTTTTTCCAAGTCTAGTGAGATACTAAATATTAAAAGGATTCTAGAAGTGTAATTAACACCTTAATTAAGAATATTATAGTGTTGCCAATGAGGTATAGGTTTCTAACATTACGGTTGAAATTTTAAGATTTTAAGTTTGAGTTTTACCATGTGTAAATTTTATTTAAATATATTTTGATTTTCAGTCTAATCAAATTTTGTAATAATCAGAGAAATTATTTTAACCATTCCCACCACATCATCCATAGTCCTTTTTTAATTATTTAATGACATTTCAACAGTCTTTTTCATGTCATTGATATATAATTTTGGTATTTTTTTTATCTTAAACCCTGAATCCAAGTTCAAAACTGGACTTGGGCAAAAATTTAAGCCCATCTTTTAAGCCAGGTCAAAGCCTATCAAACGAGCTTAGAATTTTATTAGGACCCGACCCAAGAACAGATTTACTTATTTGTATATATATATATATATATATATATATATATAATGTAGTTGTCTTGTACTGATAGGTCTACCTAAAATGACTTTGATTGTTCAACTTGTTGGAGAAAAGAAATTTTTAAAAGGAAATATAAATATTATATATAGCTAAACTACTAAAAGATTGGAAAAATAAGGTTTTTTCTTTCATTTTCCAATGATAATATATCAAAAGAACTTGACATAAATAAAAAAAAAAAACCAAATTTGAACTAAAATTAACACTTTGATCCAGTTAATGATCCATCCATTATTATAGAACACCAAGCCTAAGCTCAAGGTCCAAGTCTTCTTCCATGGAGGTCACTGGCTTAAGTTCAAGAACCTGCCATGTTGAAACAGCAACCTTTGGTCGTTTGTTATTGAACAAGACAGAACTCAACCCAACAGACAAACTGGTCTCACCATCATCATCATCATCATTGAGAACCCTTTTTCTTGGTGTAGAATCTGACCTAAATGACTGTCCTTTATGATCATCAATGGAGTGATCTAATTGTTTGAGCTTAGCTCTATCTTTTCTATGAACATTCATGTGACCACCTAGGGCTTGAGCTGACCCGAATTCTCTATTGCAAAAACTGCAAGAATAGGACCTTGGTGGCCAAATGCAACCCCTCAAACACCTGGCTGCATCTTCTGCAAATGCTTGTTCTTCCCATGAATCATTTAAATACTCCGTTGATACTTCAAAATGGGACTTCAAAAGCTGTGATGATGATGGTCTCCTCTTCATCATCCATATACAATACTGTTCATCAACTTGTTCCATGGGCTGCTAGCTTTTGGAATTTTGATTGATTTCAAGCGAATAAATGATGTATAGAAACTATTTCAATGGGGAAGTGAGATATATAGAAGTAAAGGGTTTGGTCAAATTTTGATTTTTGTCCTTATACTATACACAATTTCGATATTTAGTCCTGCATTTTAATTTCGCATAATTTAGTTTTCTTGCTATTTTTAACATTACGCCTTCGTTCAAATTTCATATATCATTTAAAAGATGAAATTATGGTTAAAATTAGTTATTTTCACTATGTCATTAATAAAATTCTACTTCAATTTCTTTATTTGGATTTTTTTTTCAAACCGATACGCTCTTAATTTAATGGTAAGGTTAAGGTTTTAAAAACTTTGAGGTCCGATATTTGAGTCCACTTAATGTAAATGTACAGGATTTCGTCTATAATTATTCTAGTTACAGTTAATTAGTTAGTTTGAACCCCACAGATTTATATTGGTTATAGTCAATTTGAGTCAAATTCATTTAGTTGTTGAGTTGTTTATTCAGTTCAAGCCTGGAACTTCAAGAAAAATTACGGTGTTAGTGATTTGTACTAAGATGTATCATTATTAATTGGAGGACTAAATTATATCAAATTTCACATTAGTCAACTAAATAAAATAACTTATGACCGGTGCGGTCTTGATTTAATGATAAGGTTAAAGCTTTAGAAATTTTGAATCCGATATTCGAGTCCACCCAATGTAAACGTTTGGGTTTTCGTTTATAATTATTCTAGTTATAGTTAATTAGTTAGTTTGAACCCTGCAGATTTAAACTGGTTATAGTTAGTTTGAGTCAAATTCAATTAGTTGTTGAGTTATTTATTTAGTTCAAGCCTGAAACTTCAAAAAAAAATAATTTACGGTGCTAGTGATTTGTACTAAAATGTATCATTAATAATTGGAGGACTAAATCATATCAAATTAAAGTAAATGGGCTAAATCTTTAAAATGAGTATAGTGCACGGATAAAAATCATAATTTAATCAAAATGTATCAACCGTTGACATTGAATACTTCTTGAGTTGGATAGCATTGAAGCTATTCAAACGATTCAAAAAAATGTAGATGATCAGTATTACTCAACTGTGACACGTGCTATTATGAATATGTTTTAACTTGAATGGATGGTTAAAGTTACTCATACCTTCAAAGAGGGTAACAAGGTAGTTGATGGGTTTGCATTAATGACGTTCTCAAGACCGGTGAGTAAGTATTTCTTCATGCAACTGTCGAATGAAATCATTTTATTACTATATGATAATTATTCGAAGTGACTTGACCCCAGATAGTTTAAGTTATAGTTTAATCCTTCTCTTTCTACCCAAAAAAAACTTGAAAACTATATTGAGAATCTAATAGGGAAGTTGAGAAAAAAGGCCAAGATGAAAAAGTCTAATTGCTAGCTTCTATGGAAGGGAAGGGGGGGGACTGTTTTTTAATTTAATTGTCTTCTGCTTTGGCTTTGGCTTTGGCTTTGGCTTTGGCTTTGGCTTTGGCACATCCAGTGAAGCTATTCAATTATTTTTTAGCTGAGTTTTGATATGCAGTCATTGTTATTCAGTATTAATTTTTGGCAATTTTCTTCAATGGGACTCCCTTTTTCAGCAACTCTCAGACATTGATCCACATGTGTGAAAGAAACAAAGGGTCATTAATTACATGATGGATGCAATAACTGTTTCATTTAAAGTACTGTTTGCTTGGTTTACACAACACGAAAGTAACTCTTTAATAGGGTGCATATAAATTTCATTATTTGTATTTATTTTTAATGATTTTTTAGTAAGGTGTAGAAATGTGGTTCATTTTTAATAGGGTTAAATTACTATTTAGGACTTGAACTTAGTAATTATTCTTATATTGGAGTTTGAATTTTAAGGTTTTCAAGAAAATATCAGAAATTAACTTAGACAAAAAAATTTTAAACCCTAATGTACGAATAATTGTCAAATTCAAAGACTAATTTAAACACTAAAAAGTTTAATCCCCAATATAAAAATAGTTACGAAATTTAAGCCTAAAGAGTGCTTTATCCCTTTTCGCTATATAATATTATACAACTAACAATATTTCATTTACTTATTTTGTATTTAGAAAATGAATGCAAGTCTGATTATGTTATGACAACTTGTTGTGGTACACAATATCGTGATAAATTTCGGCTCAAGTATTAGCACAACAATACAAACAAAGCAACAAAATTAGTAGTGCAGTTCAATGCATCACCTACTTTTACGGGGTCTTACCTAGGAAAGAAGTGTACAACTAAACTCACAGTAATTTAAGCTCAATTAATGCTAATTCTTTGTATAATTGTAACCTCACCTTAACATATTTAATATAAACCGCGAACAACCTTTTCTATTAAAAGTAGTTAACTAATCACTCTAAAGTGAATAAACAATAAAAGTTTCTTACTATGAATATACAAGCTCTCATCAAGTTCATTCCTTTCAACGAATCAAATCTTCTACATATAAGTTGTGAAATCTCTCTTGATCAAGCTCGGAATATCTTATAATGAGATCAAATTCATTTAATTTCGAAAGTTTTATCTTGAAGTTGATCTTTTTCAAGCCTTTTCAAATATATTATCTTTAAGTCTATTTATCTCTTGTTCAAAGTTTGTTGTTGATACAAGACTCGAAATAAAATTTTCATTAGAGTCTTGTAAGTGTGTTGTGTCAAGTAGATAAATATTTCATGCATATATCTCACGTTTTTTTTGCTTATAAAATAACTATAAAAATAAAGGGACTAACTTATATTAAATGATCCAATTTGGCTATGGTATATTGAATATTTTACTTTCAAAATATTGTCACGATAAAAGAATATATTTTAAACTCGAAATTGAAAAATGATAAAACATACAATATAAGAGAAGATTTCGTGTTTTTACATTGTTCAAAAAGTATATTCAATTGCCAGCAAGCTATTGGTCTAGTAACAAAATTTTATGCGAGTTTCAAGTTTATTGACAAGTCTTATGTACAAAAGTCTTTTTCCCAATAGCTATAAAATTTCTAATGTTTAATTCAATACCAAAGAAGACTTGCATTCAATTATCATCACTATTATTAGTAGGGCACAACGTAAAACTAAGAAAAGAGTTCAAATGTTAAAATTCGAACTCTAAACTTCCGAGATCCCTCTCTAAAAATATATAATTTATTTTTAACTCCCACTTCACCCTTGATTTAAAGTGTAAATTCAATTATTTGCATGTTACATAAGTATAATAAATTGGAATTAGGGTTTCTTGTATTAGAGTTAAAGAAGAAAGGTCTAGGGATGGCCTATAAGGTATGACAAACACTTGATGAAGATCCTTATCTTTGTTTATATATACATGCATATATATATATATATATAATATAACATCTAGACAACTTGCCAAGAAATGATTCCTTTTCATGCAAAGCCAATGCCCAAATAATTCCAATATTCACATTTTTATTCTTTCTTATTAATTAATTTATGGTAGCTTAGTCAAAGATTGTAGAATCCCAAAAGCTTAAAAGATTAAGAGAAATGAAAATGAAAATAACTTAAGAATATGAATCCTTCACTATTTGAAGACTTTACACTTTTTCTTAAATTAAAAAAATAAAATAAAACTATAATCCATTTGTCTTGTACTTATAGATTATACCTAAAATGTCTTCATTGTTCAACTTGTTGAAAGAAAGAAATTTTGCAAAGGAAACATAAATATTTTGGTTAAACTATTAAATGAGCCCCTAAACTAGTTTAGTTTTTAAAGTAAGCCCTTATATTTTTGTTGTACTCTAATAAATCCCTATAATTTGAGATGTTTTTAAATTATCCCTTATTTCGAATGAAATATTTGGGCATAAATTAAAGACTAGGAGCTTAAGTTTAAGAGATTATTTGAGTAACTCATATAGAATTGTCCAAGGATTAGATAATTTGTTCGGCTTGATAGGTTACCTAATGACTAAGGTTTGAACTTTGTTAATGTAATTCTCACTCCTTCAATTTATAGCTTGACTCTGCAAAAATAAACTTTAATTATTCGACGATTTTGAATTTCAAATTCTTACATCCATAATGATTTCTTTTTATATTTAGAAAAAGAACCTTCTTTTACGGGGTGCTCCTAAGGATGGCAATAAGGTGGGGCAGGAAGCTTGACCAATTAGCCTTGATTTCAACTCAACCCTGATTCTTAAGAAATAATCTATCCCAAACATGGACCCAAAATTTAAAGGAAGACTCGACTTCATTTCTGACTTGACCCAAATTTAATTTAGTTTAATTGTTTTATCTTTTATTCTAAAGCAAGTAAGATTACATTTTTAATTGTTTCATTTTTCTTTATTTTGAAGTAAATAAGATTTTTTTTTAGTTTAGATGTAAATCTTAATATATATATACACACACATAAGGGGAATTTTTTTTATATATCTCAAGGCGGATTTACTTCAAACCCAACTTGACTATTTTTTTAATTTCCTCTTACTCGACCCACCCCCAAACCCAATTTTCTGAAAGAAAAAGAAAAAATTGATCTTAACGGATCGAGTCGGAACCTATTGGATTCGTGATTTTTTTTCCTCTTTTTTCGTGCTCCATTTAAAGAGTTACATAATCTTGATTGAGCCATTATTGGGCTTGGCTGTTAGCCTAAGCAAATTAATGGGCTAGAAAATTATGGAAATAATTGAGCAAATTCGGCCCAAATTGTTTGAATCATATGCCCAAAATGATCAATTGATTATTTTAGTTGATTAAATTTATGTAAATATTTTTTCCATAAAATTGTGTAAATATCAAACATGAAAAAAATTATTAATTAAATTTATTAAATTGAAAATGTCTAAAATACACCTATTAACTAAAAAAAGGAGTTGAAAAATTTTCAATTAATTATTCCCTAATTATTCTTTTAGTCGAAATATGGATATGCATAATATATAACATAGGTTCAAACTTTGGATACAACATTATAGGGAAGGGTCAGGGGCGAAACCAAAATTTTGTTTAGGGGGCCAAAATTAAATTATAGTTTTTACGATAGTAAAAATAGAGTTTCACTGTTTTAATAGTATATATCTTTATAATTTTTAAAAAATTAAATCAATTTTTTATATTTTTAGGGAGGGAAAAGTGTAATTTTTTCCTTTACTAGTTTAAAATTTTAAAAAATTTAAAGGGCTAAATGGAAATTTTTTCATTTTAGGGAGACGAGGCCCTACTAGATCTCTTAATTTTGCCCTTAGGAGGGGCAGCTACGAACTCCGAATATAGACCGTAAAACGAATATGCATAATATAAAAAAGAAATATGGATGATATAGGATAAAAAAAGGAGGAAGAGAAATTGTCGAGTATAATTAAATAGGTAGATTAAATTAAGAAAAATGAGAATGTATAATTTTAAGGGGCTATCTTTTTTGATAAAAATGGGCCATAATTGGCACTTAAATGTGATTTGAGTGTGGGGAAAGGAGATTTTTGTACCCATGAGGGGTACAAGAAAAATCAAACAAAATTCTATCTTGACCGACCTCCCCAATGAATAATATGTTGAGCATTAATTTGTTGACTCCATCCCTACCAATTAAGGCTTAATTTGGATGGGCGATTGGGTGTGGTGCGGTGCATTTAGCTTACTTTTTATCTCACGCTACAGTATCTAATCTCATCGTCACCGCTGTTTTTACACTAACCACAAGTAAACGCACCGTCCATCCAAACTCACCCTAATTTCTTAAGTCTTCATCAACCTAAAACATAACTTCTTTCAATTGCACCAAAGGAGATGTGTTGCAATCAATCCAACAATCAACTTAAACGGTCCTCAACCTTGTTTCAATTATCTCAAATGTTATTTGAGTGCTTTTCTACCCATTTCATATTTTAGATTCCACCACACCAATCATATCATCCAGGACCCATCCAATTAATAATACTTGGTCTATAGCTCTCAACATTAATTTGTTGACTCCATGCCTACTACCTAATTAATTTCTAAAGGCTTGGTTTGGATGGGCGATTGTGTGCGGTGTGGTGCGTTTAACTTACTTTTTGTCTCACGCTACAGTATCGTTACAGTATCTAATCTCACCGCTACCGTTGTTTTTACGCTAACAGCAGGCAAACGCACCGTCCATCCAAACTCACCCAAAGTCTTCATGGGCTTCTTTTAATAGTTTAGTGGGGCACGGAACAAGATGTTTTATAATATGTCTAACAACAGATTTAAACAATAGTTTTTCTTAGTTTACATTTAGAGGTGAGCATGGGTCGGGCCACCCAAAATGTGAGAGGGTTTGGGTAAAAATATAGACCCAAAAAAATGGGCTTGAACAAAAAAATAAGACCTGTTTAAAAAAAGAGTCGGGCCTTGGATAAGGCACTTTTGGTTCGGGTCCGACCTGGCCTGAATTCACTAAATGACAAAAAAATTTGATTTTTTAAATATTATTTTCTTGTTATTTTCTCCCTATTTTGCTACCATTTTACTATTATGTTGCTACTATTTTGTTGTTATTATTTGGATATTATATAAAACTTATTTTATTGTTAATTTTGTTATTATTGTAAAGACATTTGTTGATTTTGTTATTATTTTAGAGACATTTGTTTGTTAAGTTGTATCTATCTTAGTGTTATTTAAGTAGACATATTTTTTAAAATATATTTTTAATTTGTTGGGAAATATTTATTTTGATATTTTTAGTATTTTTGATGTATTATATATATTTTTTAAAATTATATAAAAATAATATGGGCGGGCTAGGTCGGGCCCAGGTTTTAGCATTTTTATCAGGGTTGGGCTTGGGTAAAATTTTAGGTCCATTTTTTGGCCGGGCCTAACAAAGGGGCCTAAATTTTTAGTCGAACCCGGCTCGGCCCATGCTTACTTCTAATTTACGTCTTACTATTTTAGATTAAGGGTTACTTTTTTTATTTTTTAAAAGGTTGTAAAATAATATTTTTAAAAAAGTTAATTTAAGCTTTAAGTGTTTAGTATTATTATCAAAATATATTTAGAAAATTAAAATGTAAATTTTAAATATTATGTTATGAAGTAAAACTATCCATTTAAATAATGTTAAAATTCATTAAAATTATAATATTTTACTAAGAATATAAAAAAATACTTTATTTTAACTCATTATTAGTATTTTGATCTCTAATATATAAATTTTAAATATTTTTAAATAATTAATAAAATTATTTTTTTAAAAGTTAATTTGAATATATAAACTATATTTTAAATATTACAATATAATTGTTACAAATTTAAATATATAATGTTATATATTTAAAATAAACTTCAACATGAAAATAATTTTATACAAATATACACAAAATACATTAGATTATAAATAGAGGTTAAAAATGTTATTTGATTCCAAAAGTGATTTTCCTATACGTAAAAGTTAAGAAAAAGTGTTTTCACTTTTGAATTCAAAAGCACTTTTAATTTTAAAAGATGTTTATTTAAAATTATTTACTATTCTAAAAACACTTTTGACCCAAGAAGCACTTTTGAAAAGTAATGGGATACAAAGCCTTAAGACTAGTTTGACAATACTTTTGAAAAGTGCTTTTGAGAAATGCTTTTAAAAATTTTGGTTTAAAATTTGAGTATTTAGCATTGCTGTCAAAAAGTACTTTTGAGAAATAAAATATACATTTTAGATATGTTATTATCAAGTAACAAATATGCATTTAAATAATATTTAAATTAGTTAATGTTATTATATTTTAGTAAGAATATAAAAAAATTTATTATAATTAATATTTTAATATATGAAATATAAATTTTAAATATTTTTAAGCAATAAATATTAATTATTTATAAAATATAATTAAAATATACAAACTATATTTTAAATATTTAAATATAACCATTAAATATTTGTAATTAGTATTTTAAAAAATATTTTTTAAAATTAATAATTTTAACACATTTATAATTAAGCATCAAGAAGAAGAAAAAAAAGAAAAGTACTATGTTATTGGAGCGGTGAAAAAGTAATTAAGCACTAAAAGTGCTTTTGGGAGAGGAAAAGTTAAAAATTTTAGTTTCTCCTTTTTAAAAGTGCTTTTGAAAAGCACTTGTGGAAAGCAAAAAATTTCAGCCAAAAGCAGCATATTTCGCACAGCTTTTCTTCCAAAAGTACTTTTAGAGCTAAAAGTGATTTTTTTAAACACTGCAGAACATGCCTTTACTCTATAACTTTACATATAATAAAAGACTAATGATAGTGTTGAACGAAATAGATTTAATTGCTACCGCTGGATTAGGAGTGAAAATTTAAAATTCAAATAAGTATAAAGAAAAATTTTCAATTAAATTTATTAAATTGAAAGTGTCTAAAATACACCTATTAACTGAAAATAGGAGTAGAAAAATTTTCAATTAATTATTCCCTAATTATTCTTTTAGTTGAAATATGGATATGCATAATACATTACCTAGGTTCAAACTTTGGATACAATAATATTGGGAAGGGTCAGGGGCGAAATTAGAAAATTTTTTTAGGGGGCTAAAATTAAATTATAATTTTTACGATAGTAAAAATAGAGTTTCACCGTTTTAATAGTTTATATTTTTATAATTTTTAAAAGATTAAATCAAATTTTTATATTTTTAGGGAGGGAAAAGTGTAATTTTTTCCTTTACTAATTTAAATTTTTAAAAAATTTAAAGGGCCTAAATGAAAAAAAATTCATTTTAAGGGGGCGAATCCCCTGTTAAATCTCCTAGTTTTGTCCTCAGGAGGGGAAGTTACGAACTCCGAATATAAACTGTAAAACGAATATGCATAATATCAAAAAAGGAATATAAATGATGTAGGATAAAGAAGAAGAAGAAGAGAAATTGTCGAGTATAATTAAATAAGTAGATTAAATTAAGAAAAATGAGAAATGTATAATTTTAAGGGGCTATTTTTTTGATAAAAAATGGGCCGTAATTGATCCTAAGTCGCAACCACCAATATTTTGTGAACTTTGATGGACTGGGTTGAAATTGCTGTCAATTTGGGCCTTGATTGAGCAATATATGCATCTAAGTAATGCCTTTGAACATAGCACCCTTAAAGTGAGAAAATTCTGGTCTATTTATGTCTCCAGTCCCTATTCTTTTCAAAATTTTAAAATTTAATCGACTGTTGTTTAATTTGAATATGTTTTATCAATTGGACAGAATTTTGAATATTAAAATGTCACATATTCAAATTTAATTGAAACCTATTAACAGTATCATCAATCGGATTTTAATTCTCAAATCAAACAAATAAAAAGGCTAAATTTCGTGATTAAATTTCCAAAAAAATTAAGAGGATTGAGAGCATAATTAAACTGAAAATCTTTCAATCCAATTAATAACCTTTTGAATGTAATTTAATTAATGAAGTTTAATTAATTTTGGTACATGAATTTTAATGAAGTTTAATTTGTAACTAACATTTAATTAATATATGGTTGTACGTAATGAATCGAGTTGAATCGAGTGAAAAATTTTGAGTCAATCGAGTTGATGAGTCCTATTTTATCATCCTAACTCGATTAAAAATTTTTTCAAATAGAGTCGAGTGCAATAAAATTCAACTTGAGTTGAAATGAGTGAAACGTTCGAGTTAAATTAAAAAAATTAAACATTTCAAATTAAAATATTATTACAATATAACTAATTCTATATTGAAGTATATAAATTTGAAACCATATATATTTGAAAATTTTTTAAAGCAAAATAATAATGATAATTAATTAACTTATTTAGGTCTCAAAATTATTATTCTAGAAAAAAAAATTAATTTTTTAACTTTATATATGACCCTTAAAAGTGAGAAAGTTCTGGTCTATTTATGCCCTCGGTCCCTATTCTTTTCAAAATTTTAAAATTTAATCTATTGCGGTTAAATTTGAATATTAAATCGTCACATATTCAAATTTAATTGAAATCTATTAACAGTATTATCAATCGGATTTTTATTCTGTTATTAAATTTTATAGGTATAATGACTTATTTAGCTCTCTAACTTTTTTAAAAAAATATTTTAGCCATTTATTTAAAATTTAATCATTTTTTAACCCTTAAACTTGTGTTTTTTTTTCAAATCATCTCAAAATATATAGAACACTTAACTTTTTTAACTTTGCTAATGTGACATACACATGGATTGCCGTGTAGATATCACATCGACATTTAATTACCTTTTAAAATTTTAAAAATTCAAAAAAATAAATATTGTCTTTTAAAAATTGAAAAACATTAAAATTATTTTAAAAGTGTTAAAATTATAAAAATAAAATTTTAAAAGATATTTTATAATTTTAAAAAAGTAATTAAATGTTGACATGCCATTCACGTGGTAGTCCACGTGTAAATCACATTAGCAAAGTTAATAAACTGTAACTTTTCTATCTATTTTAGAGTGATTTGATAAAAAATCAAATTCAAAAGCTAAAAAATATGAAAAAATAAATGAGGGCTAAAATGATTTTTCTTATAAAGTTGGAGGGTAAAAAAAATCATTATGTGATTTTTAAAATTATTTTTAAAATTTTTGAATTTTAAAATTTTAAAATTTTAATTAATTGTTAAGGAGATAAATGTGGAATAAAATTAAAAGAAGTTAATTCTTTTTTTTTTTTTCATTTTGAGGTGTTTTGACAAATAATGTAAATTTAAAAGTTAAAATAAATTTTTTTAATAAATTTAAAGAGGCAAATAATTTAAAATTTCATTCAATTTTTAATTTTTTATAAATTTAAAACCAAATATCTTACATTGAAGAGTGAAAATAAGATTTGTTCTTTTTGATATAACATTTAGAATTATCTATAGCTCCTTCCGAACCTATAAATAAGAGAATAATACGTTTTAGCACATTTGAATTCACGTTTTCCTGCATTGATAAAAGTGTCTTACCAATTGAGTTAAACTTAATAGACTATTAAATGCGGATATTATTTATTAAAAATTTGAACAAGATTTATAAATGATGAACTCAATTTAATTTATATTATTTATTAATATTTTATTTAAAATATGTGTTTTTTTATTATTATCTAATATTTAGTAAATTTAAGTATTTATTAGTTATACTCGTTCGAAAATCCAAACCCTGAAAATGAGTAACAAAGTTACAAAACACTGAAAAAGCAAAAAGCTTTTCAAAAACCAAAACAATGGTGTTTTTATTTTAACATTCGAACCATATTTCTACTTTTTCTTTCCTTAAAACATCGAAGATTCGACCAAAACCAAACATCAAATCTCTAATTTTCTTTCTTAGCAGCTTTTTTTTGGTTCCCTTCAGAAAATGAGTCCAAGGCAAGACCTTCTCAAAATGACGGCGTTCTTCATCTCGCCGGAGAAACCGCGAGACATATCCGTACTCATCACCCGAACCGCTCTCCTCCTCTGCCTTTTCACCTCCATTACTCTCGTCCTTTGCGTATCTTTCTCGAACCGGCCTCACCCGTTCTCCCGGTTCGCTTCCCCTAACAGGAAAGCTTTCCCCCGACCGCCCGATAATTCACCGACCAACATCTCCCACCTCCTCTTCTGCATCGGCGGGTCAGCCAAGACGTGGCAAGAGCGACGCGCCTTGAGTTCACTATGGTGGGACGTGAACCTCACACGCGGGTTCTTTTGGCTGGATGAAGAGCCCGAAGCGACGGCGGTTAACAGTTATGGTACGGAATCGGGAATCTCGTTGCCTTATCGGGTATCGAATCCGGAATGGACCCGGTTTAAATATTCGAGCTCCAGATATGCGGTTCGGGTCGCCCGAATCATTTTGGATAGTTTTAATTTGCAGTTGCCCAATGTGAGATGGTTTGTGTTGGGTGACGACGATACAGTGTTTTTCACTCATAACTTAGTTTCCGTCTTAGCGAGGTATAATATTATTATTATTATTTTCGTATATTCCCCGAAATTTTGCATTTCAAATAAACTTTTTTAAAAGAAAATATTTATATTTATAATTATATATTTTTAATAAATATATTATCTATTATAATTTTTTATTTTTTTACCCTTTTTAATGTATTTTTCAAACTTCTCCATTATGCAAATTATAATTGCTACAAAAAATGTTTTTATTTTATTTTATTTGAGAAATAAAATTTTGGGTTTTTTTTAGTTTAAAAGGCAAAAAAATAAAATAAATATTTTCATTTAAAAATAATGATATTTTTTTTATTTTTAAAAAGGTATGATCATCGTGAAATGTGGTATATTGGTGGAATATCAGAGAGCGTAGAACAAAACGTAATGCATGCATACGACATGGCGTTTGGCGGTGGCGGTATAGCGGTGAGTTATGCATTGGCGGAGAAATTAGTCAAAGCATTGGACGGTTGTTTGAACAGGTACTTTTATTTCTACGGTTCTGATCAACGGATTTGGGCTTGCATCTATGAGATCGGGGTCCCACTCACTAAAGAACCAGGTTTTCATCAGGTACGTCCGGTTTTATTTGATTAATTCTTTTAAAACTTTTGTTTGCACGTGGCGAGTGTTACGGTGTGATGAGGAGAACCGGTGACTTACCCTGTACTTTTTTCTAGTGGTAGATTTTGACGTTCGATTCATTGTGTGCCACGCAGAGTTCCCTTTTTTTTTTTTTGCCTTTGATTTTGGTTGGTGAATTTGGTCCACTGATTAATGATTGATTATTGCCACCTTTTGGTTAGATTAGATTTTTTAGGTTATAAAATTAGATTCCTTTGTTAAAGTTAGTATTAGAAACCTTAATCTAAATTAGGAACTTTTTTAGTGGTACAACTAATACGTAATGTATTACTGTTTGGTTATTTCGTTAATTACGTTAATTTTTTAGTAAAAAGAATTAATTTATTTTTTTATCTAATTTATAATAATTAATTTACTTTTTTTTAGTAGAGAGAAATATAAAAATTTTTATAATACTTTTTATAAAAAAAGTCAAAACATATATTAAATCTAAAATATTAATAATTATTTAATTTTGATAATATCAAAATAATTTATTGATTTAATTATATAATAAAGCAAACTCACCTCTTAGTTGTAATAAACTAAATATTAATTATATTTTTAATTAATATTTTATTTAATCAAACGTATTTAATTACATATTAAACTTAAATCTTAGATCCGAAAAAGTAGGATCTAGAAAAAATTATGATTAGGTAAAATGGGATTATCTGTCTTTATTATGAGAAAGAAAGTTGAATGTTTCTAGGAGGCTTAAACTCTGTATTTTTATAAAATTTTATAATTTTTAATTTAAAAGTTTTAGTCCATTCAGATAGTTTCTATTAGAATTTGTTAATTTAACATATTTATTTTTCGTAGATAATATGAAATGTCAGACGTGAATAGCTTAATCAATATGCCAAATTGATAAATTTTAACAGAAAATGTTTACGAGTGTAATGATTGGATTGAATTTTTTCAATCTAAACAGTTCCTAAAATCAGGCTTAAATTAATTTTAAATTTAATCAAGATTTAATATAAATATCGAATACAATAGAATCTCATCGATTTTTTTTCTAAAATTGCTTATTTTTTAAGCAACATGTTGTTGGAGGACTATTTAGAACTGTGGCTGTTGCTTCATATAGCAATAATAGGGAATATGTCACGTATAGAGAAAGAAATGTATGAAACAATGACAATACGTTATTTGTATTTTTTTAATAATTTTAGAATTTTAAAATTTTTATCTGAGATAAAATTCAAATAAAAATTTTGAAATTTAAAATAAATTTTCTGACGTGGCATTAAATTGTCTGTATATATAAACAAACAGAGACCCTACAATTTTTTATGTTGTGTGTTTTATGTTTTTTTTTTCATGAACAGTTGTAAAGATGGGAACTAAAGGAAAGTTGTCTTGGTAACGTGTCGACCTTACAATGAAAACAATATCAGTCAGATAAGATTTCTTCACTGTTTAAGGAAATTCACAGTAAATTTAAAAAATAAATAATAAAACTCCCTAAATTTTGGAACTTACCTTATTCTATTTACATTTATAATATATAAAATATATAAATATTAATAATTTTTAAAAAATATTTGATATACCGACAAACTTTTTTTCTACAAATAATGATGAGTCTTGAATTAAACAGTGAGAGAAAATTTTAAAATTTTTTAAAAGTACAACATGGCTCCACCATGAACTCCTCTATCTTTTGTTCCCATGAAAGATTTAGGGTTAAACTGTAACTATTAGTCTCTATATTTTTGTGTATGTAATTTAATTTGATTAGTTTTAATCTTGATTCAGGTGTTTGTTTGATTAAATTCTACTATTAGTTTTCTACAATGTGTAAAATTATAGATTTAAATTATTTTTAGTTTTTATATTTTTTTAAAATTTTGAAATTTTAGTTTTGACGTAAAATTACAGTTCTTAAATCGATTAACTGAATTTCTTTTTGTAAATAAAGTGTGAAAATAGCAAGTACGTTCACAATACTAGATTTTAAAAATAATAGAAATATAAAGACTAAATTTACAATTTACACATATTATTTATCACAATTTTAAGTTATATATTTTCATTAAAAGGATATATATATATATATATTTTATATCCCAATTATTTGTATAGGATTTGAATTTACTATATGTATTTAAAGTTTTTAATTATATTAAATAATACTAATATTAAGTTTCCTTTTATTCACACTTTATTAAATGCTTTTCTTTTAACAAAAAGTTAAAAGAATAAGAATATTTTTTTAAATGTAAAACAATCAGATAAATTAAATACTATTAACTACTAATATTCAGTGAATTCTCTACTCTTTTATTAAAAGTCAGTTTAGCGATACTATTTATTTTTATGTTCTCTTCTTTAAGAAAAATGTTATTAAATACGTCTGATTAGTGCTAAATGAATTTAAAAATCCTTTTAAATTTTTAAGTTGTATGGTTTTACATGTGCATATTATTTGTATATTTTGTATATTCAACATTGTTTGATTTACTTTTGTTGTTTTTATTACATGATGACTAAGCATGCTTTTTAATTTTTTATTGATTATTTTGAACAAAAAAAAATGGTAGTAAAAAAAAGTAAGAATGTACTATATAACATAAACATTATTACTTTATTCTACACCTGTCTGGTCTGCATTTGATTTGGTCTGGTCCCCTGTGGAGTAAAGGGGTCTGAAATATTTTAAAGATTTTTTGTGTCTGTAATTTAATGTTTTTTGCCCATACATTTTTGTTGTTTGGTGTTGGGTTCCTATTTGTTGTGCTCTGTCTTCAAAGCTATTGTCTCTCTTGTCTTTTCATCTCTCTTAAGTAGAAAAATAATTCAAACCTCTCAGTTTTTTTCACTCCATTTAGAATCAAATTCGAGAATTTGACTCAATTAATTCGAATTTAAATCGAAATTAGAAGTATTGATTTAGTCTTAAACTGAATGATTTTAAATTCGGAATAAATCAAATTTGAAATGATTTGTCTCGAATAGAATTGAATTGATTCGATTTAGATCGTGTGACATTAAACAAACACAACCAGTCCAATTGATAAGTTTCAATATCTATGAGGGCTAAATCATATTTTCTGATTTGAACTTGGTAATTTTTTTTCATATTGAGGTTTGAACTTTTTTTTCTCTAAATTAGACTCTGAATTTAGTAATATTTTCACATTGAGACTTTAACTTTTCTTTCATTATTAAAATTAGTCCTTAAAAATTCTAAACTTCGAGCCTAGTGTGAGAACATTTATCAAGTTAAGATCCTAAGTAATAATTTCCCCCTAAAAATGAGAATACATTGGCACTACAACCAAGGACTGTAAATGTGCCTAGCTCAGCTGCTAACAACTGTCTCTTCATTGTTTATTATTTTTCTGTTTGTGAGTTTTTTTATTTGTACACTTTTACATATTAATAATTTATTTTATGGTTTTTATTGTGTTTATATTATTTTTGTCATAATAAGTCGATTTTATGTCATGTCTTCCCGTCATAATAATTCATGGTAATTTTTTAATTATTTAATGACATTTTATTAAATTTTTTTTATATTATTAATATATCATTTTAGTAATTTTTAAACTTTAAATCTAAATTTTAAGTTCAAAATTTAAATTTGGAGTTTAGAATTTAGGATCAAGGTTTAGGATTTTGGTTTCGAGATTTAGGGTAAAAAAAATTACAAAAATTATAAAAATTATGTATAAATGACATGGAAAAAATTATTGAAATATCATTAAATAATTAAGAAGATACCATAAATGATATAGTGGGAAGGGTCTATAAAATAATTTTTCTTATTTTTATTATTTATCGAAGATATCAAATTATTTAGGTTAAATAAAATTTTATGGTGATCCAATTTAGAGAAAAAAAATCATTTTACTAATTTATTTTTAAATGACATATTTAACTTAGTTGATTCATAAGTTTAAATTTGATCAATTAGGAAAATAGTTAAAAATAAAATCATTTAAATAATTAATTTTTGTTTTAGTTTAAAAATATGGTCTGGAAGTTAATTTAAAATTTATCTCTGAATTAATTTAAATTGATATAACAAATTTAATTTTCATTAAAAAATTCAAATAAATATCTATCAGTTAATAAAATTAAAATTAAAATTAATTTTTAAAAGTTTCCCCGACGTAGCAGGAACGCTGGTAATTACTAAATTGCTTATCTTTTTAATTTTATAACTATTTTTTGTATTTTAATTAGTTTTTTTTTTCTAATACTATAATATTTATTTGATTTAATCTTATAAAAATTAATATAATATAGAGCATTAACTGAAATTTTGAGGCGATACGAATGAGAAGGTTAAAACCGATGTTGTTTGAACTGGATCAGACTGATTAGATATTAGTTCTGTAAGGTATAAAATCAGTTGACTTGCAAATCGATAAAACTGATTGAAACTGGTAATTGAACCGTAATAGGTTTTTTTTAGGTCTTAAATTGATATCAAATAGCTTAAAGTTCGTTTTAATTAAAATTTCAATGTGTTTTGGTTATTTCGGTAATATATAAATTTTTTTTTAGAAATTCTTGATAATAATATTTATGTATTTTAATTATAATTAAATTTCAGTTTGATATTAGAGGGGATCCGTATGGACTACTTGCAGCACATCCCATGGCACCATTGCTCTCATTCCACCACGTTGAAGCTTTAACACCCATGTTCCCTAACAAGACCCGGGCTGACTCGTTGAAAGCCCTTATTGAACCGTACCGGCTTGACCCGAGCCGGATCCTCCAGCAATTTATCTGTTACGACAGCAAACGGAAATGGTCGATCACCATTGCATGGGGATACACCATTCAAATATATCCATGGTTGGTGGCCGCAGTTGATCTGCATATGCCATTGCAGACTTTCAGGACATGGAGGAGTTGGAGCAATGGACCGTTCACGTTTAAAACCCGACCTGTGCCAGATAACCCGTGTGAACAGCCGGTTTTGTATTTCCTGGACCGAGTCGAGGAGGTTGGCTCGAGTGGAACCCGGACCAGGTACAAGCTATCAATGCTGGGAAAAGCCTGTAACAATATAACAGATTATGCCCGGTTAATGGCTGTCAAAAACATCGTGGTTACTTCGATGAAGATGGCTCCTGATTATTGGCAAAAGGTGAGTTTCGATCGTAACAGAAACTATCGATGATGAAAAGAGTCGAAACTACAAAATAACGAATGTAACGTCGTTTTTTATATGCAGGCACCGCATAGACAATGCTGTGAGATCATGGATAAAGGAAGTATCAAGAGTGGAACTATGCAAATTCGGATTCGGAATTGCAGACAATGGGAAACAACTAGTGTTTAGAGGTACGCAGGAGGGCCAATTTATGTAGATACTCGTATAGAAAGAGAATATAATCTTATATTACTCAGACTCGAATACGTGAGTATGGAGGGTTATTATCTCCATATCCATGTAACGGTATGCAGGCATGAGTATTTCGAGAAAAATGAAGTGTCGGAGCAATATATAAGTATAATTAATAACCATTCTTTGGTATAGAGATCCCTACACCCCCTTTCTTTTCTCTTGTTATTTTCGGTTCGTGTTTGTGCATGCATATGCATGTATGTTGTGGGGAAATGAATTTTTCGTCGATGAGAAAGTGACTCGAGAGAACTATATGTATTCAAAAAAGACGATACCTTTTTCTCATATGAACTCGAGTGAAAACACAAGTTTCAATGAAAGAAAATGAAAGAAAACGAAATGAAACAAGAAAATGTCAATACGAATGATTATTGCGGTCTCTGTGAAAGCATCACCATGGATGAGACCAAAAGGATCCGGACTCGGAACCCTAAAAGATAACTAGTGGTCCGAACTAGTGACAACGAAAAGTATAAACCGGTTAGACGAATGTAGTAAACAATCACCAGAAAAGGAAATCAGGCGAGAAACCCGGAAATAAACTTTCTTAGTTGGTTTCCATCAAACGATAGTACCTAACAATGTGAGACCTATAAAACTGGGGACCTAATCCAGTTGGTCTTTATGCAACTGTCCAACAAATACGGGGTTCGGATCCTAGGATGCCAAGTGAGATTTAGACCTAATCATTGTTAGTTTTTACCGAAATACGGGAGGATCAGTCTCCAAGTGTAGATCCCCTTCACCTTAAGCCTTGCTAAAATCTACCAAAAATAGAAAATATTGCCTAAGAAGCTATTGATCGGTTCAACACGATATACAGGCTATAAAAAGAGCTTATATAACTTTGTCGTACAAATCGAAGTGTATGCATCTTCAACAAAAGAATATGACAATCGTTTACAGCAAAATAGTTACAAACCTCGAATAATAACAGCCGCAGTGTCAATTCTTGAAATTTCACCTAGTTACAGAGCAATGTGTCCCGCGTTGCGTTTCCGGTAGTTGGATTCACCCTAATGCCACAATGCCGTTTCAATAATGTTAGAGACATCAAACATGTGTTAAAAGAGGTATTATAGTTTCTTACCCGTCTGCAACTTTGCAAAGATATTCTCGTTGATCATCTCGCAATGGTACATCTGTGAAATCTGATCATATGAAAACGTATCGGATAAATTGGCCAATCGTGCGGTAATAAGATTAGCAAGAGTTGTTAATTAGTTGAGATCAGATCGACATACCAGCACCGGTTATATTTGATCCTTTGAAGGATGTGTTCCCTGTTGCAAGTGCGCCTTCCAAGTTAGCATTGCTTAAATTTGCCTGCAGGGAAGAAAACGAAGTGAATATCTGTAAGGACAGATCACCCGATAATAAGAATAACTTATCAGTCCGATAACAAATGCGGCTCAACCCCAAATTTTCAAACATCGTTTCCATACGAAAGAAAATGCTTCTAAAATGTGATGGAACTTTACCTTTGTTACGTTTGCCAGAGAAAAATCCACACCTCTAAGATCAGCTTCGGAAAGGTCGGCCCCTGCATTATTGTAAAATGTTATGAGATCAATATTAAGTTAAATGAGAACCACTTAAAACATGAGGTAATTCGAGTTTCAAGTTGCTATTTTCAATGAAAATCGATACAATCCAAGGCCTAATCGGCAATGCATAGGTCTGCAATGAGGTAAATGGAGGTCGCTCAAGACGAACTGTGCTTTCAACCTTTTATGGCCTCAGCAGCCTATAAACATCACAGATATTCCGACCATATGACGGTCATGTGTTTGATTACCCTGAACCGTTCCAAGGCCTTAAAAACGAGCTTAATCATCGATACTTCAAACTAGTCACATCAAATTCCATGTTCTATACACCGTAGAAACGGGGAATTCATCAATTACCATGGCAAGTTCCTATCAAAAATGAAATTGTCGCTCAGTTCTTAAACGAAAATTGTTCGAGAAAACCTGTTAAATCGGCATCAAAGAAGCTAGCACCAAGCAACTTTGCGCCTTTGAAATTGGCTTGTCGTAATATGGACTGAAATGGAAAACAAAAAGAACACTGAAATTAACTAATGCAAAACGAAGTAAACAACACATACATATATCAATTAACTGAAAAAGAAAGAAAAGAACATTACCGTCTTGAAATCTTGTTTGATCAATGTCTTGCCACTAAAATCTTTGCCCGTTAAGTCTTGTCCCCTTGTTACTTCAGACCCATAAGGCCCTCCTCCCTTTTAACAATGCACATTGTCACATCGAAAACCGATTCGAATCATTACACTTCAATTCTATATTTTATTTAAATATCCGTATGTAATACACATATTCGAGGTATATCAGTTAAGGGTGAAAATAAGATATTGTAGCTACAAGCACTTGATTCGGTAATTATTAAACCGAGCTCAAGCTATCGATCAAGTCGAATTCAAGCTTAGTCATACTTGGTTGAACGGCTCACGAGCCTTATCAAGCTTTTCATATTTTTATATTATTAAATTATGTTATTGCTCTTAATATATATGGTTAACCCTAAGTTTAATTATTGAATCAAGCTCGAGTTCAAATTGGTAAACGAGCTTAATTGAGCCCGACTAGCTCGATTATATCTCGAGCCGAGTATCGAATTCTGAATTTTGAGTCAAGCTCGAGCTCAAGCTTGATAGTATCCGGGCTTAGCTCGGCTCGATTACACCCCTAATATCGGTCTAGGATATAATAGGCCTTTTTACTATGAGTCGAATTACATTTTAACGGATAAATTAGTTCCGATATGTTAGATTAAAGAGCAAACTAATACTTTTTTATTAATTTTTTTATTTATACCTTAAAAAACTAGCACGACAGGCGAAATAACCAGACAACGATAGATGAAATGCCACATGCACCTCATGCTTATATATATGGACCAATTTTTAATAATAAGAATCGATGAATTTTTAACAGAAAATCAGATTGCTATTTATCGAAGATATAATGATTAATTTACCTATTTTCTGATTAAAAAAGACAAAATGTAATCTAATTACGAATCTCTATTATACTTTATATGAAAAAACTAGAAAACTCACTTCTAAATCCGAATAACATAGATTCATTAAAAATGTTACCTTGAAAGCAAGTGCAGGATCTACCAATAAAATGGAAGCTGAAACAAGAGCAAGCAAGCCAGCTGTTGAAAATGTTTCACTTAATGAAAAAGAACCCTTTTCAAGTTTGTCTTCAAAAACCTGTTCCAAAAAACAAACAACCTTAAATTAATCAAAGAAAATGAAAAAAAATGGAAAGAAGGGTCGAAAAGAGAACCTTGGGTTTATGATAGTTTAAAGAGTGGGGTTTGATGAAGCAAAGAGGGGACTTTGAGGGGTTTTTTACGGAGAATTTTTTGGAATATAAAGAAACATTGTTGAAATTATACAGCATAGCCATGTCTTTGAGGATGATCTTCTTTTTTTCTGTTTGCTGTTATTGTCTGATTTCAGACAACGGTAATGGCAGATATGGATAATGCTTAAATGGCAGAATATGGATAATGATTTTTTTGGTTAAAATATGCTTGTAGTCCCTGTAATTTTAAAAAATTAGAAATTTAGTCCCTATACTTGTATTTCTAGAAATTTAATCTATATTTTTCATATTTAAAAATTCAGGCCAGACTGTTAACACTGTTAATTTATTATTATTATTAAATTTGATGTTGTGATATTTTGAAATAAAAAATTATTTACCTAATAGCCATGTAATTAAAAAAAGATGTTGTAATTAATATGAATTTAACAAAAAAATTTGGCAGTATTAACAGTTAGACCAGAATTTTAAAATTTGAAAAGTTAAAGGGCTAAATTCTTGAAAATATAAGAATAGAGACAAAATTATTAAGTTTTGAAAAGTACAGGGACTATAAGCATATTTTAACATTTGTTTTCTGTTATGATTTTACGCGTGATCCGTTTGGAGTTTCGGTTGGCTTGATTGTGGGCTGACCCGGCCTGATATAGGGGTACAAACTGTCTATGGCTGAGCCGGTCTGATAGATGTATTGGCCCATATGTTTTTCAACAAACTGGAGTTTGCGTGTACATTAGGGTGTAACCGAGTCCAACTAAGCTTAAATATTGAAAAGTTCGAGTTTGAATCAAAGCTCGATATTTTTCTCGAACTTGATCAAATATTTATTTTTAAGTTCAAGTTTAAGTTCGATTAATTTCATTTAATAATTTTTGTGTTTAAGCTTGAATTTGAATTTGATAAGATTTGTACATATTCAAATTCGAACTCTACTAATTAATAATATATATTTAAGATAATAAAGTAATTTAATAATATAAAAATATTTTAATTATATTAAAAATAAAAAGCTTAAGTCGAATATTACCAGTGGTTTTTTTATGATAAAAAATATTTTTTAATTATATGTCGATTCAAATAAACAATTAATTTTCATGTAATTTATTAATTTAAAATTTTTAAAGTAATATTATCTCAAATATTATTTTTTGAACAATTTCATTATAAGTTCTGATCATATGTGATTTTTTTTACACAAGTCGTAGAACTATTCATAGTCCATCTCCAACCTTAAATATTAGTATAATGCGCTTCAGTACACTCGAACCCACGTCCTCCTGTACTAACAACAATATTCATATTAATCGAGTTAAGATTCAATATACATATTATCCCAAATATTAAATTTTTGAGAGTTGGGAATGGAAAATTAAGTAAAAAAAAATTTTAACTTATAACGAATCTAAGCAAAAAGCATTGATTGCAACTTGTAGAAGAACCCTAATAATTGGATTTCATTCCAATTGATCCGAATTTAAAAAAGATTTGAACTTAAATGACTCGAACAAATAATATTAAATGATCAAATTTAAAATAATTAGAACTCAATTTGACATAACTTATAAAACTCAAACCTTGAAACGGAAATGATTTAAACTAAAAATTGACCCAATCTAAAATGACAATAATTTTTAAAATTTAATTCGATCTGAATTTAACTTAAACTAAAATCAACTTGATTTATTTAATTAACATATTTATTTTAAACTTGTTTAGAGGAAATTAATTCTTTCGAGACAAATCTTTCAAACGGCCAGTATTATTCAATTCTAATATTTGAAACGATGGGTTTAACTGATTGAGAATATGTCATCGAGATGGATTATACGTGACGTATGACTATTTATAAAAAATATAAACATTAAAACTTGATAGAATTTGAAGTCTTATTTTACAATACATATAGAATAATTGTGAATAAATTTTTTTGAACAATCTTATTATAGGTTCTGGTCATATCTGTTCTTTTTTAATTATCCATAGCCTCTCCTCAAATCATAAATAGGAAGATAATACGGTTCAACGTACTCGAACCCACGTCCTCTTACACTACCAACAATATTCATACCAATCGAATTAAGACTCAATCGACAATACTTAAATTACCAATCCAATAAAATTTATTTGAAATTTATATTTAAAAGAGATAAGAAATATCAAACATAATTCGGAATCCTAAACTTAAGTTGTCTTTTAACTTAAAAGGTTTTGAACATAAATGATTTGAATAAATAACATGAAACAATCAAATCCAATATAATTAGAACTCAATTTGACACAATTTATAAAACTCAAACCTCGAAACGGGAATGATTTAAACTAAAAATCCACCCAATCTAAAATGAAACAAATTTTTAAAATTTAATTCGATCTAAATTAATTCAAAATAAAATCAATTTGATTTATTTAATTATCATATTTATTTTAAACTCATTTAGGGGAAGTTAATTCTTTCGATACAAATCTTTAAAATGTCGTTAGCTTAAATTTGATAAATCCCTCAAAGGGTTAATATTATTCGATTCTAATATTTGAAACAACGAGTTTAACAGATTGAGAATATCTCATCGAGATGGATTGTAATTTAAAATCATTATAGGTTATTATTATATCTACTCTTTCTAACATAATACTTAAAATTATTCATAGCTCATCGACAACATATAAATAAGAAGATAATATATTTTAACTAACTCAATTTTACGTCCTTATATATTAATAACAATATTTATACAAATCAATTTAAAATTCAATCCATACTCTTCATCCCTAATTATACTACCAAAGATAATATCCAACTCATCAAAACATCCATCGATTTCAAACAATCTTTCAACAAAACACAAAATCAAATTATTTAAAATGTAAATAAAATAGAAATGGAATCATGAACCGATTAAATTGATGGGGCAGAAGAAAGTTATGAAGAAACGATGCTAGATTCGATTTCAATCGTGTAGCGGCAGTCTCCATGCATAGAAACGTGTAGAAACTATGAGTAGGCCCAACTTTTATTTATTGAAAAGAAAAAACTGCTTTGGTAAACCCCCAAAAAAAGAAACAAAAGAAAAGATTAAAAGATGGGAACAGAGACAAAACAATGAATAGATGTGCACCGATAATGGGCAGTCAGTCAGTCTGCCAAAAAACAGTGTCTGACTGTAATAAAACCTCACTGTTAAAAGTGAAGAAAATATGGGTTCGTGTGGCGGTGTGGGTGCTGGCCTTTCATGCCTATGCTTGGCTAGTGGCTAGGTTTGTCTATGTTAATTTTTCAAAAATCAGATCCATAATTGAATAGTTAAGATTATTGATATGTTGATTGGATTGATTTCATGAATTTGATTAAAAATTTAATTTAATACGATTAACCGGTTTGATTCAAATAATATTGATATATATTTTTTTGTTCTTTATTTAGTTTTTGGTTTAATTCTGATTTTAATCTAATTACTATTTTAATTTTTAAGACGTGTTGATTGAATTTTTAACTCGGTTGGCATCAGTATTGTTGTCAGTGTAAAAAGAGATGAGTTTAAATACGTTTATCATTCTATTTAAGAGCTGAAAAGGGTTACAAATAGTTCTAAGTATTATATAAAAAAATTAATGTGTGCCTGAATGAAGAATTTATAAAGAGGATTTTATTCGTATTAAGGTTTTTAAAATTTTAAAAATAAATTTATTTATTTGAATAAAGATATTGGAGAATTTCAAAACTTGTGAGTAATTTCAAGAGAAAATTTGTTTGGGTAAAATTTTCAGTATTTTTTAGATATTCAAATCCGTAAAAGTAAAATTTTAAATCCATTAAATTTTTTATTATAAAATAAATGATTATGTTACTATAATTTATTTATTTATTTAATTTATTAGTTTTTTGATATTTTTTAATTTTAATTTTTTATTTTATAATATTATTAGTAAATCCAAATTAACAATATCTTTAATTCTCATTGTTTTTGCTGTATTTCATTCATACAATCAAAGTTATACAAAAATCTAATTAACTATTAATTAATAATAAATTTACATTTCAATCGAATTTTTAAAAAAGTTTAATCAAAATTTCATTTCATTACTTCAATGATAACAATCGTGTTATCAATTTAGGCTTCCTAGTAACATTACGAAAGTAAGTGGATCGAATTAAAGTAAAATATTAAATATAAAATTTAACACAGTATAGAGACTAAATCTGAAATTTAACATAACAGAGGGACTAACTCTAGAACTAGACCATTGATTATTGATTAGTGAATACGTTGTGGCTCGACCCACGTTGGTTCCATTGTGTTGGCATTAGATACTTTTGTCGGGACTTGAAGACATTGACGTCTTCCCACCACCCCACCACCACCTCTCAACTCTTGTACGCTCCCTCACTTTATATTGTCAATAATTTACAAATCTGTATCACATTATAATTTTTAACGTGGAGGACGCGGGTTTAAGTGTGTTAAAACATATTATTTTTATATTTATAGGTTAATGAGAGATTATAAATAATTTTAAACATTATCTCAAAAAGAGTAAATACAATCAGAATTTATATAATATTTTGAATTCGAATCTCATTATATGTAAATATTTTTCTGAATTTTATATGAAAAGATGAAATTTACTCTCAAAGTAAAATCTATTGCTTAGTAAAAATGAGAAGTTTTTGATAAACTCATTATTGAGTTGGTGATTTGGTTGATAACGACACTAACTGAGTAAAACCTTTAAATACAATAATAATGGATGAGAGGCTTTTAGTAAATGCATTACTGAGTTGGCGACTCAATTGAAAGTGATTCCAATTCAATAAAACACTTAAATGTAGTAATAGAAATTACAATTTGATCTAAGCTCAATATTATATATGTCATAATATCTAAAGTAAATTACACTGGAGGTCACTAAACTGTTAGGTAAGATTATGTTTTGGTTATTCAACTTAAAAAAATTACAAAATGGTCATTGAACTATCCAGAAGTTTTTATTTAAGTCTTTTGACTGTTAATGTTTTTCTTTTAAAGTCTGATTAACGAACTCCAAGCAATGACTAAACAATCAGTATGGTGGATTAGCACTCATCAATGAGTACAAGAACATACCTTAGATCCAAATCGACCTGATAGTTAATGTCAAATATCGAAGTAGAAAGTTATTTGCATTTTGATTTGTAAATTCTTAACATTTAAAGCTATTTCATGAAAAAAAAAAGAGAGAGAAACTAAATTGTTAAAGTTTTTATTTAAGTCTTTTGACGGTTAATGTTTTTCTTTTAAAGTCTGATTAACGAATTCCAAGCAATGACTAAACGATCAATATGGTGGATTAGCACTCATCGATGAGTAGAAAAACATACATTAGATCCAAATGATCTGATAGTTAATGTCAAATATCAAAGTAGAAAGTTATTTGCATTTTGATTCGTAGATTCTTGACATTTAAAGCTGTTTCGTGAAAAGAGAGAGAGAGAGAGAGAGAGAGAGAGAGAAACTAAACTGTTAAAGAGAATGAGAAAATGAACTTCCGATTGGTGTAGACAATAGAAACAAAGAAGGTCATACAACAACAATTTTAATAATTCGGTGACTTAAATAAAAACTTTAGAATAATTCAATAACTATTTTGTAACATTTTAAAATTACTAAATCAAAACGTAAACTTACTAATAGTTTAACAACATTAAATATAATTTACCGAGCTTAATCCAATAAGCTTAGAATTTTGCTTATTTATTTATTCATAAATGATATATTATTCTATGGTATAAAAAATTATACATCAATAACCTAATTTTATTTGGTAGATGTGGAGAAATGGGTACATTCAATTGGTAGTAAGTCTAACAACTCTTAAAATAAAGGTTAATTAAGGGATATTTTTTGAAAAATGTATATTCGATTTTTTAATTAAAATATTAAGTCAAAAATGGATTTAAATAAAAAATTAATATCAAGTTTTAATCTTATTTAAAGCTTGTCCGGTTTAATCCGATTCGATTTTAAATTTATATTATAATATTATTTTAAATGTTTAACAAAAGAAAGAAAATATATAATGCTAGGAGAATTTATATATGATATAAAAATTAAATGCAGATTTAGTCCAATCTAATTTATGAACACGTCCAATCATTAGCGACAACTAATACCCATCACGTGTCAACATTCTAAATAGTTAGCACATGGTTTTTATACTTTTGTATATATATATATATATATATATAATATTAATTATTGGAATTAAATTCTCCACTTCTTTTATTTTAATTGTCTTCATATTTGGTGAATTTAACTAGGTTTTGAAAGGCAATATATTTTCTAGGTTTTCAAGATTAAAGTATGTTAAAATATATTATTTTAAAAATAGTATTTTATTTAAATAAATATTTTTAAAAGAATATTTGATTTTTATGAGATAATAAAATAAATGAAAAATAATTGAATTAAAATAAAAATATATCTACAATGAATTTGTAATTTAGGTATCGTTAAAATTATAAAAAATAGAATAAAATCTAAACAATTAACGTGATTAGCGCGACTAAAATTTAGACTACACTTGGAACGATGAACACTATTGATCAATTCATAAGGTGTTAAACTTATAAAAGTGTAATATTATTTTAATGATATAAAAATATAAAAAATATATATTAAAATTAATATAATTTGTGGTACAAGTTTTTTGTTTTATACTTAGATATGTGAGTCAAATAAAGACAAATTTACGTAACTTTGAAAAACTAACTAGATTTTCGAAATAAGTGTCTATGGTGTTTGAATTTCTTTTTGGAATTCCATAAAACTTTTGAAAATTTTCTTTAAATTTATTTTTCGAATTTTAAAAACTTTGATAAATTTGAAATATTTCGACTAACTCATTTCTTCAAATCTAACACAAGTGTAGTAAATGAGAATGTTATAAGTATAAATATAATTCGTATTTAAATTTACATACAATAAGACTCGAATATAAAATTTCAAAATTTTCAATACTTCAGCTTTACTATTAAACTATGATCACATTAACACCTAAATAAAACACAATTAAATTAAAGTCAAGTCGAATAACATAAATGAACAAGGGTTTGACACTCCTTGTCAATGTCATAAGATTCATGGTTCAAACTCGAACAATGATACATGCTTTTGAATTTGTAATGTTAAAAGAGGAAATTAAAAAAGGGTTGGACATTACATTCTCAAGAATAAGATTCATGTTCTAATCCTAGAGAGAATATTTTTGTAAAGGATAGCTACTAACCTCGATATAATTAGTCTTTATGAACTGTAGAACAAACATGAAAATTATTTAAAATTAATGTTAAACCCAATAACCTAACTATGAACACGTGGTTGAAACTCCTTATCAACATCTTAAGATTCAAGGTTCAAACCCAAATAATGATAATGTCCTTTTCTGATTTGTAAATGTTAAAAGAAATCCAGAAAGGGTTACACAATGTATTCTCATGAAGAAAACTTATGTTCAAAATTTGAAAAAAAATTACTGCAAAGAATAGCTATTAGTCTCGAAATAATTAGTCTTTATGAACATTAAAACGAACATGAAAAATACTTGAATCATTAATTTCAAAATAATTAATTTTTAAGAACAATAAAATTAAATCCTAGTTTTTTTAAAATAAATGTTAAGAAGTAAAACACCTTGCTTATAAAATGCCCATAAGCTTATTTGAAAGTTGTCCATTTCCACTATATATGTACGCTCATCAATATTAAATACCACCTTCCCCAATCAAAATCAATCACCACTTGATAAAAGATCAAAGGATGAACAGTTACCATTTATTGATGATGGGTTTAACAAGTTTTTAGCAGTAGATTATAAATGCATCCCCCATACAACAACTTGTTAAAGTATAGAAAAGAGCGATCATTTCAATCTTTTTCAAAAAACCAAAAACGGTAAAAGAAAACCAGCCTCCGCAAAACTGCCATAAACACCATTATTCAATAGAAAAAGAAATGGGGATTTCGACAATAATGGTATGATCGTACCAAAAATACCCAGTGTGAAAAAAGAAGAAGTTAAGTGATATTTAGCTTTCAAAAAACGTACACTTTCACAACCAGGGTCAGCTCTGCCACACAAAGGAAGCAACGACAACAACAACAACAACGAGAGGACCCCTACCACCACCTTTTTCACCTTCCTGAAATCAAGCGAGTCTTTGTGTGCCTCCGCGTGTGTGTGTTTTTTTCTTCACCGTACTTAGCTGAAAGATCTTATTGTTCTTTTTTTTTTTTTTTGATTTGGTCCTTGTTCTTATGTTGAAACGTACTAGAAAAAAGAAAAAAAATTACCCAACTTGTTCTTATAGTTTAAGCTTGGGCTTTTGATTTTTTTTTTTTTTTGAAAAGAGGGGTTTTTGGATCTGATTTGTGAGGTTACTGGTTAGGGTTTTTTTTGGTTGTTTTTGGCTTTTTCATGCAAAAACAAGGGGAACCCATGTCTTGAATGTCTGGTTTTGTAATAATAGATAAGGTTTTGGGGGACCTTTTGTTTGTATATGAACTAGATTTCGGGGGTTTCTTTGTCATTGGAGAGATCTCTCAAACAAATAAGGAAAGGTAACAAAGCAAATCCCATACCGATTTTGAATTTTATTGCTTTTTTTGAATCTTCTTTGTTGTTTTTGGCTTGAAAAAAACATGGCTTGGTGGGCTGGTAATGTAGCAATGAGAGGTGGTATTGGTTCAATACCTTCTTCAACCCCATCTCTTCATCTTAGAAACCCATCTGAAGATCATCAAATGGCTGTTTTTAGAGCTAATATTCGTCCTTCAAATGAAGATCATCATCATCAACAAGAAGATAATAATGAAGATAGTAGAGATAATATTGAACCAGATGACCAAACCCAAGGTGTTGAAACCATTGAACCTGGTTCAAGTTCAGGTTCTCGTCGTCCTAGGGGTAGACCACCTGGTTCAAAAAACAAGCCTAAACCACCTGTTGTTATTACAAAAGAAAGCCCTAATTCACTTCGCAGCCATGTCCTTGAAATCGCTAGCGGCAGTGATATTGCTGAGTGTATTGCTAATTTTGCTCAGCGCCGCCACTGTGGTGTTTCGGTTTTAAGCGGCAGTGGTGTTGTCATCAATGTTACCCTCCGCCAACCAGCTGCTCCTAGTGGTGTGATTACTTTACATGGAAGATTCGAGATTTTGTCTTTATCCGGTGTGTTTTTGCCTACACCGTCACCACCGGGTGCGACAGGGATCACGGTGTATTTAGCCGGCGGGCAAGGGCAAGTGGTCGGAGGGAGTGTCGTCGGGGTGTTGGAAGCGTCGGGGCCGGTGATGGTCATCGCGGCGACATTCACCAATGCGGTTTACGAGAAGTTGCCTATCGAGGAAGAAACTAGCGGAGAAGGCGGTGGTGGTGGTGGCGGCAGCGAGCAGAATAATAACAATAGTAGTAATGACGGTGGTGATGGGAATTCAGGGTCTCAATCTCAAGATCAACACCACCAAGGTGGTTCAATGCCTATGTATAATTTGCCTCCTAATTTGATGCATAATGGACAAATGCCACACGATCTGTTTTGGGGACCTCCACCGCGGCCGCCCCCGTCTTATTAACCCGAAAGCAGCCTGGTTTTTGGTGCAAAAAACATGTTATGGGGTACTTTTTTTTTATGTAAGATTAGTGACAAAAGGTAGGGCTTTTTTTTTATATATATATATGTTTATATAGTTTCTTATCTTTTGTAGAACTTAGTTAAACTTTGTTTTGGGTGTAGCAATGTATCTCTTTTTGATGAATTAGGCAAACAAATGAAGTTTCTCACCCTATCGAACAAATTGTTTTTGGTTAGTGATTTTTTTAACACAATTTTATGAATTTTTTTTGGTAGAAAGTGGATTGAATTTTGATGATGTAGGAAAAAAAAGAGAAAAAGATTGAAGAATTGAATTGAAGAATTGCAAGGATCTATGATATTCATATATCATTCTATATTCATGGTATGCTTGTTGAAACTCATCTTCATTATTTCTTCAATATTTCATGATTTTTTTTTGAATAAATGTTGATGATGTATAAGAAGCTTGAATGAGAGAGTTTTTCATTGTGTTTGAGATGAATATCTAGTCATGTTTGGCAAAGATTTTGACCCAAAAACTCACTTTATATTACTCGAATTCAAGTATATGTAAGTAGGAATATTTGAATAAAATGAAAGGGTCCAAACAAAGTTTTCACTATAATTAGTTGTGAGTGAGGGGGTAGTGCATGTGGTGGGGGACCAAAGGTTAAAACTTGGGGGGCTGATTCATCTGAATCTCCCCAAAATGAGTAGTTTCAGATTTTCAGTACTTGAAAGTTTTTGTAACATCATAATGATTCATTGATGTGTTCTTTTCTGCAAATTGTGTAGGGAATATATATACATATATATGTCCAAATCAAGTACTTCTAAACTGTTGGTCTATAGGGGGTGTGCATTATTTGCCATATTTTGTCATTCCACCAGGAGCATGTCAAATTACCACTTTTATATATCAAAACCTATGTTCATTTTCAGTAGTTTTGGATTCTGGGTGTCGAATATAGATATGTTCTATACGAATATTTTTCACACTCATCCGGGGAACACAAATGTCGATTACGAATACGGCCGAAAAACAATATTTAGTAACAAAAGAAGCAGTGGTACTACTATCTTCTAATACAATATATGTTACTCGAATTCGGATATGAACATATATTTGACACCGATGTGCTACTTGTTTTTCTTGTCAATTGCCAGATTTGTAGCATTTTGGACAACTGAATTGGATTCATATTATATATGTACACATATATATACAAAATGGTCAATAATTGATTTCATATGCTTCATTAATACCTGTTACCAATTGTCAAACAGCCGCCAATAAATTTTGACTAGTTAGAGAAAACTGGGTTCTTTCTCTTGCATCTATAAAGTGATGAGGTTGCTGCTGTCTCTGTCTTAAGAGTTGATTGACTAATTTGCAATGCAAGTTTGAACTTATCTATTGTGTGATCTTTTGTCATTTTGTTTTCTAGTAATTGAAGATGCTATACAACATGACATGATAAACGTATGACATATGTCATTTATATTACACGAAAAACTAAATAGTTTTCCTTCAATGCAGATACTACAATTAGTCATCTTTGACCAACCGCGGTGGAGAGTCGTATGTGTCATGCCGCCGCCCGGCGGGGACCTAATCGGCACTGGTTAGTATGACATTTGATGACAAAAGCTGTATTGGTTTGAACTAGGTTTAGGGGTTTGTCTGAATCTTGTATTTTGATAGTCTTTAGTCAATGGTTGGTGACATAATACAAAGGATAAGTTAATTTTTTGTGGCAGTAGTTATTGAAATATAAAAGCAACATTGCATCAAAAAAGTGAGTAGATAACTAGTTTTACACCTATTTCTTAATAACTTGTGTAAGAAAATTTTGATGTCAACAAAACTTGGTATCATGTTTTTTTTTAAAAGTCAATCCTAATCCACCAAACTAATGCAAGATTGTTGGTAAGAACACTAGACAAGTGTACTTTTATTTGGATATGTTGTCTTTTTTATGATTTTGTGCCATTATCTTGAGCTTTGTTGAGGAGCATAGTTGTTGATCATGCAAGGAATCTTATGCTCCATTGATTGTCATCTATGTTGTATATTGACCAATTCTAATTGACAATTAAGAAATAATAATTTTTGGTGATTAAGTAATAAGCTTGTTATATGGTTATAATAAAAACAACCTGATCCAGTCCGACCCAATATAATAGAAGGCTCCAGACATTTCAAAGGGGGATTTTATTTTTCTCTATAGTTGGACCGAAGGTCTCTCCCTTGGATCTTCATATCCGTTGATCCAAAGTATCAATAAAACTCTATAAGGGATCTTCATATCCGTTGATCCAAAGTATCAATAAAACTCTATAAACATAGAAGGTTTTAGCTTTTTAAATTATGAGAGAGATGTAAGCTTGTAGGAATTTTTATATGAGAGATGGGTTTTGTAAGGATACGAGAAAGAGTTTGATAAAACACCGTAGATAAAGGAGTAGATTAAGAAATTACTAGTATAATGATAAATTTATATTTTAACCTTTCATAAATTTATGATTTATTTTTGATTTTTTTAAAATAATTTTTTGATTTCGCCCTTGAAAATAGTACACTTAGGAACACATAGATGGATTTGTTTCGGGTTCGGTTTATTGTCCGTGTTGAATTCTTTATGTTTGTAGTAGGTTTTTCTCTCTCAAATCTTTATGAAAGTATGATTTCGAAAGAAAATTATGGAGAAATTTAGAAAAAAAAATGAATATATTCAATAGGGATACAAAACTTTACTCACTTTGGGTCTAATTAAAACATTAAAATATTTTCATATTTTCTTAAATTATATTTTAAAAAATAAAAAATTATATCTGTTCTTTTTTATATAATGTCTAGAACTATTCATTGTCTTTTTTCAACTTTTAAATAAGAGGATAATGCACTTTAACATATTCGAATCCACATCCTTCTGCACTAATAACAATATCGATACTAATTACTCAATTAATTGAAGCACTAATTACTAAGACTTGTGTGGGATTAATAATTTACCATGTATGACGTTTTGTATATATTAATTGCTTGAGTTATGGACAGCTAATTACCATTAATTGTTAATGCTCTTTTTTAGTTGAATCTTCCACTTAGCATTTGAAGTTTGAATAGAACTTTAGTTCTTTCATAAATGATGTGTTTAGTATAAAATAATTAGTATTTCAAATTATAAGTTGATAACACTGTTAATTGTGATTATTAAAGAATTGACGTAAATTTTTACGATAAATATTATTTTGAGGTATTCTTTACTTAAAAAAAAATTGCCATCAGTTTAACGAAAATAATTATTAGTGTTATCAATTTACATCAACTAATGACATTATAAAATATAGGTAAACTACATAGTTGGTTACTTAACTTTAGAGCACTTTTATTTTGATTACTTAAAAAGTAAATTCAATTTTATCACCCAATTTTTAAGATATTTTCATTTTAATCACCCAAGCATTAAATCCTTGACAGATACTGGTTGTACACATCAAGGCATGTTCACATCATGTTACACTTTCATTTTGGTTATTCAACTTCTAGGCCTAATGCATTAGAAATTTGTCGAATTATACTTGTTTATCATCTTTTTGGAAATTTTAAATTTTTGTTTTTTTTGTATATTGAAATTTTAAATTTCAAAAAATCAAAATTAATTAAATAAATTGTTGATTTTTTTTCTCTTGATAATGTCAACCGATTTGTTATTATAATATTGAAAATAATTAATTTAATCTCTTAAATTTTAAAATTTTATTTTATGCTTTTAAATTATCCTTAATGAAAATGTTAAATCTATTTTCGGTAGTCAAAATGAAAGTATCCTATGGATATGATTTACTGTGTACAGTTATTTGCCATTAATGGTTTAACGCTTGGTGACTAAAATGACAAATGTCCTAAAATATTGGGCGATAAAATTGTAAGAATTGCGTTTTGGGTGACAAGAATGAAAGAATCTTAAAAGTTAGGTGACCAATTAAATAGTTTACCTAAAAAATAATAGAGCCAAATTATGTTAAATTTAAATATAGGGATTAAATTATAAATTTTAAAGATATTTAAATAGAAGGATTAAATTATAAATTTTAAAGATAAATTTCTAATACCACCATTGGACCTTTTGCTATAATCCCACAATTATCGAACTACATCAAAAGATTACAACAAGTGTTAATGGTTTGCGTCAAGTTTGGTCAAAATTATGTCTGGTATCAATATTTTGGCTCAGTTTGAAATACGAGTTTCACATTTTGTTATAAAGATATTTGTAAATGATTAATCCAAATTCGTTTTTTCATATTATTTATTTTTAAAATATAATTATTTTTATTTAATATGTAATAATTATTTATTAAAATTTTGAACAAACATCTTAACATTTTTTTAAATATTTAAGATTTATATGATATAAACAATATAACAAATATAAAATTAAAAAAAATTAGAAAATAAATTGGGTCGGACCAAATTTAGAATCTTAGTCTTGGAACCCAAGCTCACTTCATATTTTAAACAAGTTTATATATATTTTTAATATAAACTCATCTTTTACCTTTAAGCTTGGACAAATAACCTAACCTATAAACAGATCTAGAATTGAACTTGATTTTTTTTTTAAAATTCCCCGAAAAAACATAGAAATATATCTGGATGGAATATATATCCATATTTAACCCAAAATTCTAATATGTTTCTTCTTTTTCTTAACAACATTGGGTTGTCAAGCAATATTTTTTAAATAGGATCGGTGGTTAAAACAATCAGGTCATCGGTTTGTTGGTTCAATTGATCCAACTAGTTTAATTAAAAAATATTAAAAATTAAAAAATAATTCAGTTCTAGCGGTTCGTATCGATTCATGGTTTTACTTGTTCAAAGTTACTTTTCAAATCGACACCTCAACCGATTTTTGGTCTAACCGATCAGACTGGCAGTCCGGTTCAAATATCATTGTTGCCAAGCAAAACTGATGAAAACACTTGCATGTACATTCTTGGGAAAGTTGAGCCTATGAAACATGCAATGTTCCATTAGTATTAGTTTCAAACATTCTTAGGCACTATGAAAGAAAATGGGAGCTGCACTTTCCAAGTTGCATAGTTCAGCAAATTAACAGTTGATTAACAATGTTCATCTTTTATTTTTGGGGTTTGATTTGATTTAAAGATAGGACATAAAGCTAACCATTTTCCTCTTGAAATGGCCTTTGCTATTGTTTTTCCAGGTAAAGAATGTAGACACCGTCTATATCATTCATGTTATACATAATTTGATTATCCGTATTTGTTCATGAGTTGCGTAACTTGTTTGGTCCCGTAATCGAATAGGAAACAGAGAAAATAAAAATGAAATTAGGGTTCATGCATATGTTATATTTGGGTAAGATTTTGACAAGTTAAGTGAATTTGTGTTGGGTGAGGCAAAGGAATTTAATTAGTGGAGGGGAAAGAAAGTGGGAGATAATTCATAATTCCATACCTGAAAGTAATTTTCATGTTGTCATAATCCCTACCCAATTTGGAAATATGTCAAAAATCTTTGGGTGGTATTTAGTGAAAGCTACATCAATCATGTGCATAACTCATCAATTTTATTTTTTTAATTAAAGTATCTTTTATGTTCGTTCTATAGTTTTGAATGTTAATATTTTCAAGGTTTAAGGTTGTCTATCCTAACAATATTATCTTTAAGATTCCAACCCGAATTCTTTCTCTAAATATTTGTATTTTTTTAAAGACGTTGTCAGATATAAAATAATTTTTTATATTAAATTTTTAAAAAATAAAAAGATGTAAAAATTAATGATCACTAAGACAATAGCTGAGGAGGTCGTTTTCGAAGTATCCAAACATATCCTATTTTTTCTTTTTTTGTCTTAGAAAAGGAAAACAAAATTTTATGGGTTATCAGTTTCCACTATTTCCATTAAGAAAAAAGCAATTCCCTTCACTTTGAGATTACAGTTAAAAATGGAAAATTTCAAAATCAATACAGAATTTCGGAAAAAGAATAATTCTGCAACTCAAATTCTTTCATTCAAATTTCAATTTGTTTTTCTGTTATTGCAACAAAATTTTTAAGTGAAAATTTCAGCAACGCTATGACTAGTAACACTTTTCATTTAATTACTTAATTATTGGATTCTACTAGGTGACGGGTGTTGAGTAGTGGGATTATCGATGATTGAGTATTACCTCAATTAGTATCGGTGTTGTTGTTAGTGCAGGAGGACGTGTGTTCGACTACACTGAAACGCATTATCCTCCTTAGAGAAAGGTTATGAGTAATTCTAGTCATTATATTAAAAAGAGTAGATATGATAAGAACCCAAACTTGAAATTCAACTCAAAATTTGAAAAAAATTGGATAAAAATATTAGGGTTTGAACAAAAAAAAAAGACTAATTTAAAATATAAATAGGTTTGAATTAATTATTCACAAATATTGATAATATAGGCAAATTTTGAGATGCATATTTCAGGTTAATTTTAACTATGTTAATATCATACGTAAACCGGTCTCAGCCTCTAGTGTTGAGGTCACCCTGCTCCTTTGTTTAATTTAATTTTGATCCCTTTATTATGAAACAGTTTGTTATTTAATTCCTTTATTTAATTTGGTATAATTTGATCCTTTAATCATTATAGTGTTACTAGTTAGTCCAAATTGTTCACATAATTAACTATTTCTATTAACGTGCTAATGTGATTTAAAAAAAAATACTTTAAAGCATGAGTTGATTGGGTTAAGTTGTTTGAAAATTCTTAATATTTTGTTGACATATAATTTTTTTAGAAAAAAAAAATTAGGTCAACATTTTAATGAGAATAATTAATGGTGCTAACAATTTGGATTAATCAATAATATTAGTTAAATTAAAGTGCAAGGACTAAATTAAAAATTTTGCAGAATAAAAAGACCAAAAATGAATTAGAATATTTACTTTCCAATGCCAAAAAAAGAAGAAGGGGATGAGTGAATATGATTAGACTTGTTCAAATATCGGGTAGTCCACTAGACTTGATGTGTCCAATTTGAATTGAAGTTTTAAGCTTTTCATTTCAGGATGAATATAGAAGAATCTAACATGAGAGAAATATAGAGGGGAAATAAATGACTGTTTTGGTGGTTATTCTGAGTAGAGAAAGCCTTCGGCGGTGGTGAGTTCAAGACGATGACGGTTCTTTGTGATTTAGTTTATGTTAATCTTTTTGTACCAAAAAAGAGAGAGAGATGAGTTTAGACGGAAAAAAATTGGATTAATTAATAAGAGGTCTGTCTATTTTTGGTCAAAATGTCAATAGTGTGTGACGTGATACCTCTTGATTGATCAGCATGCTACATCAACAAAAAAAATTAACGGTGTTATTGTCATAAATGGAATTAAAGTATAAGTACCAAAATAAATAAATTAAAAATACACGTACCACATTGACAATTTTATTAAAGTATAAAGGTAAATCTTTGTCATTATCTCAACTTTATTTCTAATAGAAAATCTGAAGTCCCATGGTCCAATATACAAGCCCAAGTGCAACCCTAATCTCTTACTTGACCCAAAAGTCTTAAGACTGTAATTTCATGAGCCCAAATTCTCTTTATGGCTGCTGATTTAGTCCTTGTAGAGCATCCAAGCTAACCTATAGAAACAGTGCAAGTTTTGGTTTTTGGTTTCTTTTGTCTTCTACCTAGGATTCCTTGCAAGTTCATGCATCTCCATGTTTGGTCTAATTCCTACAAAAGTTAACCCTTAACAACAAGTTGTTGATTTGAGTTCTACAAATACACTCGACATATATTTGAACATATGTATAAGAATATACATAAAAAAATATTTAAACATATTCGTATTAAATATATATCCATACATGAACATCAACTCTGTTTTATGTTGGAAAAAGTAAGAAACTTTATAAATTTTCATTTCTTTGTTCATCTGCATGAACTTTCTTAACATGGAACATCATACAATTACAACACAAAGTTGTTTTTATTTAGGAAACTCAAAATCATAACATACATAAAACTTCCACATCATGCATGGTACAAAATTTTTCCCATGTGGAAACATATGGTTCTTTATATGAAGAAAGAACCAATTTTCCTTAGTTTAAAACCCTGAATTCAGAGAATTGGGATTTCCCAATTTGAAGGAATCCCAGTGTTTCCCATGCATGGATAGTCTATAAGGTCTCCGAATTCGAGTCCTTCGAAGCTTATTTCATAAGGGTCTTCGTGGATATTAGAGAGAAATTTTGAGTCTTCCACCCATTTGAATGAATGTTGAGCTGAATCTTCTTCACACAATTGACTATGAACAACTTGATTACCAGTTATAGATCCTTGTAGGTTGAGCAAGGTAGCTTGTTCATCTTGGTAGTAGAGTGTGTTCATGGTTTCATCAATGGAACCAAATTGTACCGCTTCAATGGGAACCTCAACAGCATGATTTGCCATTTGGTTAATGAGAGTTTCAATCTCTTCTTGTAGGCCAGCAACCTGCAAAAAGTGGTGATGGAAGTGATCAATGCATGATTTCATGCCCGGAGAAGTTTGTAATGTTAGTTAACGAATGAAACCTGTTGTTGAAGGGCAAAGATATGAGCAACGCAACCGTAAATCGGGTCTCGGATTCGAGCCAGTGCTTCGTAAGCTATAGTGATGGCCGCGTCACTTCGGTTATGTATGGGTAAGTGTAATAACAGCTTCGAAACATTGCTAGCACCAAACACTTTATGCACCGCGGCGAAGTGATTTGCGGCCTCATCATAACAAAAATAAGGTGCAAAAACACATTCATTAGTGCATTTTCTCCTCAAGAATTTGCATGCTCCACATGAAGATCCAAGCCCTATCATTTTCCCAAGCTTGTTTAAGAGGGTTATGAGATTTTGGTCTTTATAACCATCGTTTGGAACTTGTTCTTTTGTTAAGTCCAAGGGATATTATTATCAAACTTTAGTTTAAAATGGTTGTGCTTTTTGGGTCCCCATAGTGGCCTACATTGTCATTTCTTAAATTTGGAAAGGTTTCTTATTTTATGCATTGTAAGGGCTTTTCATTCATAAAGATTCTTCACAAATAGGGCTATAACTCTAATGGAAGAATCAATCATCATTATGATTAGATGGGGCTCTAGGGATAATTGAGTGATAATTAAAAGTGTTATTATTGAAGAATGTCATCATGTAAACAAAGTACATGGTTTTATATGATTGTTCATGAAAAAGTTTTATTCTTTCAATCTTGCATATTTTTGAACATATCCATGATCCTTGTATGACATTACAAGCTCCAAAAGATTGAGAAGACAAATCTTTGTCTGAAAACATATAAACTTGATTGGTTTGTTCAATGAGAACAATAATGTTTATAGTTCATTTAATCTCCACTGTGACATAGTAAGCTACTCATTTCCAAATCTAGAAATCAGTGTCCTTGTTCTCTTTTGAACCAATTGCAAAACTCAAAAATCAAATCATGTGGTGCAAATAGTTTGGTAGTGTCAATACAAATGACAATTTGTCATTTTTGTTTTTATGGTTTGGGTCTAATCATCTCTTTTTGTGATCTTTTAAGGTGCAACCTTTCAAACAGGTCTAGTGCATGCAAGATCAAAATAATCCCTTATGTTGTTTGATGATCAAACCTGAGATCGGTGTCAGTTAAAAACTTGATTACAAATCTTTTAACGCTTTATTTGGTTTAATCGATCAAGATCAATGAAATTAACTGGCTTAGATTTTATACCATGTTCTCTATACTCCACTCAAAGGCTTACTAAAAGTTTTAAGAGGGTTAGGGTAAAAACATTAGTCTCAACAAACGGGGTTGGGGCAAAAAATTAAGCTTGTATAAAATATGGACTAGGCTCGAGCTCAGATTCAAACATTCAAGGTCTAAGCTTAGGTCGGCCTTTTTTATTTTTTTAAAATAATATATTATGTTATTTTTATATATTATTTAATTTATAACACATAAAAATTAAATCTATAGTAATATATAATACTATAATGTATATATTTAAAAAATGTTAAGATGCCTATATATAAAATTTAATAAATAAAAAAATATATAAAATAACTAATTTAAAAAAATATGGGTAAACCTAAAATGAGCTTAACTTAATTATTTACAAAAGTGAACAGATTTAGACAATATTTTAAACCATAATTTTTGTTAAGCTAAACTTAAACAAATATAAAATGTATTAATGTTATACTTACATTCCGTCCGAGTCCAATTCAATCCGTGATATTTTTAAATAGGAAAATGCTTGAATGCACAAATAGTAATACTATTTTACCTGTGAATCTATCCTTTTCATAGGAGATGGGAACTGGCTTCAATCACTCCATGGTTTCTTCTCATGAAGAAATAATGATGAATTTATGGAAAAAATTTTACCTTTTAACCTCTTTTCAGTAAAATAAAAACAAAGTTCCATTGTTATAATGAGAACAAAATTACATTCCTTTTTATATGCATAAATTCCTAGCTTAGGGATTGGATGTAGGCTACAACTCATTTGTCAGGATATGGCTAATTCCCAATAATTATGCAATTTTTAATACATTTATCAAAGGTTGGTCTGTGTTCCTTACTCCATTATTATGCTTATTTTATTATTTACATTTAATCAGGTTGTGTTGTTTGCCACTTAATAATGGTGGAAATAACACATTTCTGAATTTTCTTCTCTAAGTATTTTTATTATAGTAATATGATTGAAATTAATTTTTATATTATTAAATGAATTAATTTAATTTTTGATATTATTAAAAAATTTAAATAAAATCAAATTAGATTTATTTATGGATCGGGCTGGATCTTATTAAAATTTTAGGCCCGTTTACTAAGCTTAGGCTCGACTTAAAAAATGGGTTTAAAATTTTGCTCAAATTCGTCCCAGATAAAAAACTAAAACTCGGGCCTAGCCTGATTCGACCCACCTGAATTAATTTTTTAATATTATTTTTATATAATTTTTTTATAAAAATATAATATATCAAAAATACTAAAAACATTAAAATAAATGTTTCCCAACAAATTGAAAATAAATTAAAAATATATATTTATACTTAAATAACACTAATACATGTATAACTTAGCAAGCAAATGCCTTTAAAATAGTAACAAAATTAATAATAAAATAAGAGTTATACAATATCCAAACAATAACAAAAAAATAGTTGTAACATAATAGTGAAATAGTAGCAAAACAATGAGAAAATAACAAGAAAATATTAATTTTTTTTTTGCTAATTCGGGCTGGGCCAAGTCTGAAAAAAAAGCCTTACCTAATGCTCGACCCTTTTTTTTAAACAGGCCTTTTTTTTGCCCAAACCCAATTTTTGAACTTATATTTTTGCCAAACCCTTCCACTCTTCAGGCAAGTCGGGTGACTTGACCCATGGACATGTCTAGGTTAAATTTGAATAAGGTTAATATTTACTATTTAACATAATTAATATTTTTAAAGTTTTTATAGTTCTTTAAATGAAATCTTTTGTTTGGAGTTGAATTGTAATCAGAAAAAGAAGAAGAAGATGTTTTTACAGTGTAAATGTCAGCTCCGTTACGATTTGGACTTATTTAATTATTTTTAATAGTATAGAGATTAAATTAATTTATTTAATAATAAATGGACTACTTTGATCTAGTACCTGTAATACAGAGACCTCCCAAATAATTTAGCCCATTTTTAATAAGAGTTTGAAAACTCATTTATATGACTATCAGTCACAGTTGTTATTGGTAAGTGCTTCAAATTCAACTTTTGCTTATCAATTAAAGGCTCTTGAGAAGTGAAAAGAAAAAAGGAGAAAGGTAGGCAGACAAAATGCTGTTTGCTAGTGACATTCATTCCCTACCCTTTTTATTCTGTCTTTTCAGACAATGATTCGGGTTTTCATACGAGTATGTGTTCGAAACAGGCTTGTTGTGTTCTATTATACATGTGTAGATAGAATAAAGGATTGTATACTTGTATCTTCATACCCTTTTCTCGAATATGAATACTGATTATAAATACTTGAAGAAAAATGAAAATGGGGATTGTGTTTTTGATGCAAATGAAATGAAACTTATGCATGAGATGGTGGAAATGGCTTTCGAGTTTAACGATGATAGTGTCTTTCTTTATCATGGATTCAATTATTCAATTATCAAAGTTTCTTCATTTCTTTCCATCTGGAAATGCTAGTCTGCTATAGCCTTTGGCCTTGCAATGCTAAATTCTCGTTGGAAGTGTCACATTCCCCAACTGTACTTTTTTAAGTTTTAACAGTAACAAGATAATCCTAACTTATCTCCATTTTCATCCGAAATTTTAGCTGTCTGCAACTCAGTTTTTTTTTTTTTTTTTTACTGTGAAATCTTGAACAATGGGTCTTAACTTGGATAAGGGTTTTCATATTATATACTTAGTTGGTTTATATGATCACCTAGCACGATTCGAATTTTAACACCTGCATCCATTTTTTTTCTTTTTTTTTTGATAAAAATTAAGGTATTTATCGTCAACAATAGCGATCAATTCTCTCGCCGTAAATACTTTTAGAAGAGATAAACAATTGGTTACGAAATATATTTTATTTCAATGAATATAAAGATTGAACTCTCAACCGACAAAGTGAATAACATCTCATGTTTAGTTACAATTTTTTGCTGGCTTTTTAGTGATTGAATACTGTTTTAATAAAGGTGTGTTTAACATTACTTTTGACTCAAAGTAGTTTTCAATATCAAATGAAAGCTAATTAAAGGGTTTTTACCATAAAAGGAAACATTTTTAAAAATCGTTACAATACCAAACCATGAAGTTGGTTGCTAGGTGATTTTCAAAAGTAATTTTGAATCACAACACCATTTACTAAATTATCTAGGAAAAAGTTACGATAAAAATATTATAAAGGTCTTTATATAAAGAGTTAGATTGCATTTTGACTCATTTATTCAAAAGATAAATAAATTAGCCTCTATATATTAGATTAAAGAGTAAACTAATCATTGTTGTTAAAAACTTTCATCCATTTCTCCTATTTTGATATACACGGGCAACTATTAATAGTAGAAATGGATGAAACTTTTAACAGAAGATCGATTTACTTTTTGATCTAATGTATAGGGATTAATTTACCTAATTTTTTTTAGTTGAGAAACAAAATGCAATCAAGTTCTTAATACAAAACCTTGATCATACTTTTTACTGAAAAGTTACTGAAACTGTAAACATCTTGCAGGAGCTACATGAAACACTATTATAGAATTTCAATATTTCATATTCGAATTCTATCATCTGCAACTCTTTACCTCAGTCTTTTTCCGGTTTTAAGTGTCTTTTGAGTAAAACTAACATGAAAAAGTTACTGAAGATCATATATCTTCCAGGGACTATCTGGAATAGTGTAATGCAAAATTCCATGATCACTGCACCTGTGTATATTTTATACAACAATAACCCCACTCTTAAATTTAATTTCTGAAGTTTGTGAACTTGGCATAAGGAGATAGCAAAAGGGAGGGGTTCCCACAAATTATGATGACTGATGACAGTGATACAGTTTTTTTTTTGGGTTCTCAAGTGCTGCACGTTTTGCTGCAATTGGGGGAAAAGGTGGATCATTGTGTGTTGGGATTTATAACTTCACTGTGTTAAAGTCCCCAGATGTCTTTGCCCTACTTTGAATGATAGGGCTACATTTGCAATTTTTTAATTTTCTTTCCTTTTTTTTTCTTTTCAATTTCAAGAATTTCAAATTTGTTTTAAAAAAGAATTGATTTTTTAATGTGTTTTCAAATTTGTGTGAGAAGAAATTGAATTTTCTGAGGGTTTGAAGGAAAAAAAATATGAAGTTATAAAATTATGTTTAGACGGAAGAAATTAAATTATCTGAGAGTCTCTTCTACCTTAATTAGTAGTTGAGGATTCAATCCTTGTTTTGAATATAGAATAGCTTCAATACTTGTAGCTAGCATTTATTACCTTAATGGGTCTACAGAATGCAAATAATCAATTACTAAACTCGCTATGATAAATATCTTGAAAAATAAAATAAAAAAGAGCATGTCAGGCTTGAGTTTTAATATTCAAAATTTGAACTTAATCTAAACATAACTTAATTTATTGACATCTCCGATGTTTAGTTTTTTAGCCAAATCATTATCTCAAATTTTTTTTTTTTACTAAAAGAATCATCTACAACATTTACAACCTCAAATGTTTACTGTAAATTTTCTCATTTTCAGATTACTATTTGTTCTAATATAATCTTTTAGATTATTTGTCTTACAATTCAATTCCATTAACACCTTGAATTTCTTGAAAAACAAAGAAAGAAAAAGTAATGTAAGTGTGTGTTTGGATAATATGATTGACTAAAAAAAGGAAAGTGTAATTATTAGAATATTAATAAAAAAGATGTTGCATTCTCAAAAAAAAAGTATGAAAGTATTATGGTTAATTATCCAATACCCACTCATTATAAAATTTTTTAAAAGATGGAAAAGATAGCATGCTTTATTCATTGATAATTGATTGGATTGATATAAGTGAAATTTGAATAGGATAACAATAATTATTCAAATAACAAAAGGATAACAACAATTATTTAAATAACAAAACAAAATAAATTCAAATTATATATATATATATATATATATATATAAAAGAAGAAGATAAAAGTGATAAACTAAAACTAAGTGGAAGACTTGGTCAATTAGTCAAATTATTTTTCTCAAGTTTGGGTTGTGGAACAGCATCTAAATTGGGAAGTTGATGAACAAAAGTAGATTTGGGTAAGGCTTTATGAGTGTACCAACTAGTTGGTTGACTAGATGAATGTGGTTGATCTCGAAAGTTTTACATTCAACTTTATCCTGGAGAGGTTGAAGATAAACTTTGAGGTGATTCATCTTACTATACAGAATAATGTGTTGACAGTGATATGCGTCTCCAAGATTATCACAAAAAAATTTTAAGGAGTATGAGAGAGAGGGGCTTGGAGTTCACGCAGGAGATGCAATAACCAAAGTGTTTCAATAGTAACAATAGTGACAAGCTTATATTCAGCTTTAGTGGAGGACTTGGTTACAAGTTGATGGATTATGTTTAAATAAAAGAATGTAGCTAGTGGTGGAAGCACGATCTGTTGGAGCTTTAGCTTAATTTGCATCCACATATATGTTAAAAATGTTTTCAGATAAGGAGTTGATTCATAGGCCAGAAAGTGTAGTGTTTTCAAGTATCATAGGATTCCTTTGATTGTTTACAATGAGTTTCTATAAGAGAGTGCATAAACTAAGAGAGCTTATTTGCAAAGTATGCAATATCCGACAAGTGAAGGACAAATATTGGATTTTTTTCAACACTTGCCTGTACTTGTAGATTGACCCATCATGACGAGTCAATTGCTAAGAAGAGGCAATTAGAGAGACCACACATTTACAAGCTTGCATATTTGTTTCATTTAACTAATCAAGAAGATACTTGGATTACTTTAAAAACAAGTCATCAATTGTTTGGGGAACTTCAGTTCCCAAAATAAACTTGAGTGCCCTAAGATTTTTAAGAGAATTTTTTGGAGAGGAATAAGATAACTTATTGAACAACTATAGGATTGTTGTTGATGACTATGATATTATCAACATATACTAGAAGATAGATTAGAGTTACTAAAGTTTGTAGAATAAATAATGAGGTGTCACCCTTGGATCTTTTGAATCCAAGAGATAGCAAAAACTTGGCAAGTTCCTTCTACCACTGTTGGGGTGTTTGCTTAAGCCCGTATATTGCTTTTTTTTTTTAAAGCGTAAAACATGCATTAGCCATTCTAAATCCTTAAAGCCTGGAGGTTGCCTTATAAAAATTTGTTCGTCAAGACGACCTTGCAAAAATGCACTATTGGTGTTGAGATTAAGTAAAACATCAATTATGTTGAACAACCTTAGAGAGAACCAAATGTACCATTGTGGGTTTGAATATTGAATTGAAAGTTGAATGATAATCCATGTCGGCTGTTTCAGTGAACCATTTTGCTACAAGATGTGTTTTGTAGCAATCAAGAGTACCGTACTATTTGTGCTTGATTTGAAAAATCCATTTTTAAGTAACAACATTGATATTTGGGGTTGTAAGGAACTAGTTTCAAAGTGTTATTTTTGCGCAAAACACCGTATTCTTCCTTCATAGAGACCTATCAATGAGGGTATTTAACTTTAAGATCCTATTTAGTGGTTAATGGGATAATTTGTTAGGAAAGATTAACAATGTATCACTAATTTTCTTTGTTTATAAATATTATTTTGTGATCGTGTAACCATATGATTGGGTCATGGATGAGAGTAAATAGGTTGGTTGTGGGAGGCTAAGGTGGTGCGTGGAATGATTTGGGTTAGTGGAGGTATCAATGTTTCAAAGGTTATTTGGTTTTCCAGTTAGATTGGAGCTATAGTAAGAGAATATAGTGCATGAGAGTTGGATTAAGATAATTTAGTGAGTCTAAGTTGTTGAATATAAGTGAGAAGAGGTTAATTTAGGTTTGGTGGATGCAGCTGATTGGAGGAAATTTAGAAAGACATACATTAAGTCAATTGACACAATTGTTGTTAACCAAGCAACAAAGAACATTGTGTACCAGGTGTTGGGGATGTTGATGGTTGCAATTTATTGTCAACGAGAATCGACACTAGATATTTAGATAGTCTAGCAAATTACTAGGTGGACTTGGTGTGTTTCAGCACTGAAAGTGTGCACCAATCAATGTTTGAAATGTCTTTGTAAAATTGGAGAAAATAGTTAAGGGGAAACTTAAGTATACACGAGATTTTGAGCATTGTTGTAATTTATTTTGCATATGTGATTTTAATCATGGATAATATAGATACCAGACTTGTTGGTTTAAGTGGGTTCTTCTTTAAAAGATTTTTCATATAACAAATTATTTTAGAGGTTTAAGGTAGGAAGATAGTTAATCAAATGTACAACATGATGACAAGTAAAACTTAAACTACACGGAAGAGAACCTTGTTGTAAGAGGGTTTTTGTTGTTTTTAGGATGTGGCAATGTTGTTATTCAACATTAGCAACTCTTTGTGGTGTGTATGAGGAACAATAAATGTTCTATATATACTCCATAAACTAGAGGCGTATCATATGAACGTTGGTTAACCCTATGAAAGGAAGGGTGGTTAGAACCCATTGACAAAGAAGAGTGCACGAGAATGTCAGAAGCATCTGACAAGGCTATCCCTTAAAAAGGGAAATCATTAAGAAAGTATCGGCCAAATGACGAATTGTGTGGGGATGCATTATGAAAGAACTATCGTGATTTCAAGTGGTCATTTCGAGACAGTGACTGAGTATTATGGACCATGGTGGTCTGTAGCAAAATGATGTGTATCGCTTAAGGGTAAGGCGAACAAGGCGAACTACGAAGAGGTAATCCAACCACTATGCAAACTAATAGAGGTTTTGGTCCACAAGTATAGCGCAGAGCCTTATTAGTCATACCAACGGATGGATGACGAGCAAGTCACACAGAATTAAGATAAGGTAAAAAGTTCGCTACGAACTAAATAGATTAGGGATACTCACCCAGAGCTTTTAGGAGGATAAGTTAGAAGGAGGTATTGATAAGGCATGATGGTGAGAAGATGAGAACTACTTGGGTATAAGTAAGAGAAATGAGAAGAGTTCGCAATATGGCAATACAATTTGAGGAGTTGTCAAGGCTAATTGAAGGTCAATGGAATGACCGGAAGGAAATTGCTCAACAATCAATCCCCTAGTGGATAGGATCGAAAAAAGGAAAAATACCTACTACAACAACTTAGGAGAAATGTTCCTAACAAGTAACGAGTTATCATTTTTATTATTATTAATATTATTTATCTGAATCCTCAACAAGGTGGGGGATGTATTGTGTAATGTAGAAATTCACTAAGTTCATTCAAACTTACAAACAGTTTGATCCATGATTGCATGATTTGCGGAATAAGGAACTCGAGGAGGGACCATGCCAGACTGAATAAATCAAGTATTGCCTTAGTATAGTGTCATGCACATAGGATATAGGTCACCATTAGGGACTTCGCCAAGTGGACGAACACGTTTTATCCAATTAGATTCTTTATGGTTCCGGAGTTAAAATAGTAGACTTTTAATTTTATAAACTTCGTTGTACAACATTTCAAAAAATAAGAAATTTAGTTTGATTGTTTCTTTTAATTTAATGAAGTAAGAGTATGTACAATAACCTGATTTAGGAGTGACACATGCACCCGAATTCAGTGATCGGGTCGGGTGAGGGTGTTACAAAAAGAAATTTTTTTATTTAGATAATGACAAGGAATTTTTATTTAGAACAAAAAGTAAAGTTCTACAAAAAAGGTAAAATGCGAGAATTGGGGTAACCTAATATTCAATGCCAAAAGGAGGAGTTCTTGTTAGCAACTAAGTATGACTGAGATAGGTAAAGTTAGGCCTTATATAGAGTCCATTGTTACTCTGATTGAACATCAATTGTGTTCCTGAAATCTTTCACCATAAAATGAAACGAGGAGATTTAAATAGATGTTAAATACCCTTACAAAATTGGGAAATAAAAAGAAGATTTTGTTTAATTGTGGGAGCACATAATGTATTAAATCGTTTAAAGGGAGAACCTAATGCTTGCATATAATAGTACCAGGGTAGTTTATGGGAATTATATTACCATCTGCCATGGAAACCATTTTATTGCATCAATAATCAACATTGTGAAAAGAATATGGATTGACGAAGAGATGATGAAAAACACTAATGTTTATGAGATTTGCAGCTCGAGATGCAAAATTGGCCTTGCATCCTAATGGTTATGAGACTTGGAGCGACAAACACATGTGGTTTGACCATATTTATCACAAAGTTGGCAGTGAACATGTGTTTGAGCATTATAAGAAACTTGTATACGTTAGGGAGCTTGTTGTTGACAGTAAAAATTTGTGACCAAGAAAATTAAGGTAAATTGTTATGAGTATCACGATAAAACTGAGAAGAACTGGTGTTGCGTTGTGCAATTGCAACAACAATAGAAGAAGGCATTTGTTTCTCCTCATGTTTGAGAAAGAGTTGTTAATCAATAAGTTTCTAAAAGAATTCTTCATATTTGATTGGTGTTAGGTGAGTTTGAATAGAGGTAGAAACTTCTCAATATTCTAGATGAAGACAATAGAGGATCTTGATTATAAGCTCATCAGAAATAATCAAAGAATTGATGATAGTTAAAATGTCTATGATGGCCTTGATTTGTTGTTGTAGATACTTTACAACACTCTTGGTTTGCTTCGTGACGTTAGTTAGTTGGTCACGGAGGCTATAGACTCATGTATGGCTTCTGTTTGCATAGAGGGAATGCAAAAGGCCCCATACTTTTTGTAAAGTATAAGCAACAACAATAATGGAGGCAATTAAGCTATCAACAAAAGCAATCATGCATTGCAGGATGAGTCCATTTGCAAAACCAAATGCAATAAGTAAGATTTGTTTAGGTGGTGTTATTCCCTTTATCATGTATTGGCCGAGCAGATTTTGTACCATCAAGATAGCCTTGGAGATCATACCCAACAAGCAACATGGTAAATTATGCTTTCCAATTCGAAAAGTTGTAGCTACCATGAGATTAAGGTGTTAGTAGTCATTAGAAGAAAGTTTGATTGGGTGGGAAAAAATGGAGAATCTTCTTCTCATTCAAAAACATTTAGCTCTGTATACCATATAAAGTTTTGGTAAAGATAGAGAAGAAAGCATTCAGAAACATTTAGCTCTGTATACCATATAAAGTTTTGGTAAAGATAGAGAAGAAAGCATACGTTATTCATTGATAAAAATTGAAGAGGATAACAATAGTTATTCAAATAACAATTATTTAAATAAATTCAAATTATAAACAATATATTAAGTGATAGGCTAAAATTAAACGAAAAACTAGGTTAATTATTCAAACTATTTCTCTAATATCACTCATACTAATAAGAATTGGAGCACATAATATGTACGCTACAATTACACTCAACTCAGTAACATCTAAATGTTTTCTAAACATATCATATATGTAATTATAAGTAATTACATCCAAATCTAATTATTGAATTATGTTTCGAACACGCTCTGAATCCTTTTTTTTAACTTCTAAGTTAATAACAACTTACCCAAAAGGGAAAGTGGTAGTTTTCATATCTGTATTCCCATTTTCTCTATTTTTTTTCCACATCTGAATAATCCATTTTCTCTCTTATTAAGATTTCTGTACATTTAATAAATTTAAAATAAAACAAAACATCTATCATGATCATATTATAAGCTTCTTTCTATAACATTTTCCGAATTTTTTGGCCATACAATCCAATTACATTATCTCCAATTCTAAATATTTTTTTAAAAAAAATGGGAAAAATTAATTTTAATTTCAAAATTTTCCCTCTTTTCAATAACCCATTTCTCCCATGAAAATGGTTAATTTTTTGTGTGGTCCTAAATCAAGCCACGTTGCTGGGCTAACAATGACATGCCCAAGACTCCAAATTTTATGCTATCTCAAATTTTGGGCTTCATGGTCTTATTGCCACAAATTTTCCCATCCACCTTTGCATTTGTCTCTTCCTATTTGGATAATTTCAAAAATAAAATTCATATATGCAAAAAATAAAAATAAAAAATCTTCTTGTTTTTTATTTGAGGCTTGCATTAATTCAAAATTTGAGACAATACCATGCCAATTAATTTCTTTTTTTTCCCTTTTTTCCTTCAATAATTTGAATTAAATTATTGACCACACATGATTAATACAATATATAAAAATAGTACTTAATATATTGTGTTTACAAATATAATACAATACAAATGTATGTTTGAGTAATCAGTTGGTATAAAAGTAAATTGTTGTATCACAAATAAATTAAGAACTGGAACAAAAAAATTAAACTATTACGGTACAAACTATGAAATGGAACCATCCATATTACAAACTAACTAATCAAACTAAAACCGACATATGGTAATAGCTCATGATGGGATTTGGAGATTCATACATTTTAATTGCACATAATGGGTCTCGAATTTGGATACTCAAAACCTAGAGCCTCCGCTTTTACCAACTATATTAAGGCCTCATTAGCTATTAGAGGAAAATTTTAACTACACAAGAAAAGTTCAAACACTGTTTGATTTGTATTTTTTTTATTATACCCTAAAAAGTATTGTCACTACCTAAATCTTACTTGTGGAGTTAAAATTTTCACTAAAAATGTATAAAATATTTTTTTAAATAAAATAGCATGAAAACAATAATGTGTGAAGAACTGTAAATCAAGAATGAATGTAGTGGTAAGATACATTGTATTTTTGATAAGAAAACTCAAATTCAAACTTTGAAGATGACATTGTTGAGAATAACAACTACGAATATTGAAAAGATTATTCATTCATTGGCTATAAAACTATTAACATATCAAATTCCATGTAATGCATATCAAAAGATTACGAACTAATTGGGGATCCATACATTTTAATTGCGCATGATGAGTCTCAAATTTAGATACTCAAAACCCAGAACCTCCGTCTTTACCAACTAAATTAAGGGCTTATTGTCACTATCTAAATCCTACTTGGGGAGTTAAAATTTTTACTAGTAATGTATAAAAGAGTTGTAAATCAAGAATGATTATCACCAACACGTGTTGGGTGTAGTAGTAAGACACATTGTATTTCTGAAAAGAAAACTCAAATTCAAACCTTGAATATGACATTGTTGAGAATAACAACTACGAACATTGAAAATATTATTTATCATTGACCTATCAAATTGCATATTTAAAGAGAAAATATTTTGAAGTGCAAAAAATTAGAAATTCCCATTAATTTCCTTATAAATTTATCCACTAAATTCCTTAGTTTCTTTCTATGTTTTGTAAGTTTGTAGGTTTCACAATCTAAATTCCTTTATAAAATGGGACCCCAATGACCCATACCAATAAGATACCAACCTCTAATATATATTTTCCCATATCACAAAATTTGAGCAAAAATAATGAAATTAATTAGAATCACAAACAGTTTATTCACCTTATCTTTCATTATCTCTTTTCCCAAATAAAAATATTACCAACAAAGTCCCCCAAACAGGAAAATCTTTGTGTGGTAATAAATGGAACAGATTTTAGTGGCAAAGAAACCACCTTAACTGGTAACCTCTATCAGATGAAATGAAAAATGATAGACTCTTGCAAAATGTAGCAATTATCACCTGCCACGTGGATCATGATGTAATCTTTGATTGTGAGTTGTGTGGCCTTCAACAACTGAGTGAAAGAAAAACAGACTAACATATTTGATTTGGTTAAATTTTATATAAGGTCCCTATACTATGTGTTTTTAATATATTTAGTCTTATTATAATTTGAACATTTTTAATCTTTTTGCTTTTCAAAATGTTGAGAGACTAATAATTTTTATTAATTTTTTTGTTTTTGCAAGATGTATACACCAACAAGTGATTGGATGATTGGAAGGAGTGTTAGTGAAGCTCTTCCTAGAACATTCGGATTGAATTTAAATTTTGAAGTCGTCACCTGTCCTGAATAGGATTAGTCTTAGACCATAAAATGGACGAGAACACATTTAATTATATCAAAAAATTGTGATATATATATATATATATATATATATATGGGGATTTATGTATAGTTAAAACTTACAAAAAAAACATTTAAAGGACAAAAAATGTAAAAAATGTAAAAAAATTAGATATTAGGATTATAAATGCACATTTTTTTACCCATAAGGGTAAAAGTAATTGTACAATATGAACATCAAAAGTATTGCAACAACACCTATCGACAATTTACATTAAAACTCTTATAAGAACCAAAATTAACTACATTTAAATTCTCGTGATTGACCTGATGATTAAAGGCTGTTTATTTATAGAACTCACCTGAGTTTGAACTTTCGAAGAGTAAGTAAGTGCGTGAATACTAACCCTCTAATTATATACTACTAAAAAAAAATTGCATTGGAATCCCATAAAAACACCCAATTCCTATTGCAACTAAACACCTTAGCATTCACAAAATTTGTCAAATTACATAAAAAGATTATATTTGATCAAAATATAATGGGGGGGACTAAATGTGTCAAAAATGCATAATACATGGACCCTTCTATGGAATTTGACCAAGATCTAAAGATTATACAAAATGCAGCAATCATCACCTGCCACGTTGATCCATTGATCGTAATATGTGTGGCCATAGCCAAATGAAAAAATATTAAAATTAAAAAAAAATCCTTAATATTTGTCACCCACACAATATATAATCCTTATAAGTTTTGCCCCATAGCTCAGTAAGGCTCATCAAAGTCCAATCACTCCCAATACTTTCATAACATTTCACGAACTTCACTCTCCAGTCTCCAATGGCGGCTGCCGTCTCCACCATCGGTGCTGTCAACCGAGCACCGGTACTCCATACCCTCGGTTCTTTTATTACATGTGTGTCCCTAACCAAACATGTTCTGAGGATATCATTGTTTGTGTTTTTTGCAGTTGAGTTTGAATGGATCAGGTGCCGGAGCTTCTGCTCCAAGCTCAGCTTTCATGGGGAACAGCTTGAAGAAAGTGAGCGCTAGGTTCAACAACAACGTCAAGGCTCCAGTGGGAAGTTTCAAGATTGTGGCTGCCAAAGAAATCGACGAAGACACACAGACCGACCAGGACCGATGGAAGGGTCTTGCTTATGATATCTCCGATGACCAACAAGACATTACCAGAGGGAAAGGTATGGTCGACTCATTGTTCCAAGCTCCCATGAACGATGGTACTCACTATGCTGTCATGAGCTCCTATGAGTACATTAGCCAAGGCCTTCGCACGTAAGTACATAAACAAATACATATACATATACATCATATATGCGCATTTCGATTTTTTTGTTCAACCCTAAATTATAAATGGTTTGGATGATATAGATACGACTTGGACAACAACATGGATGGATTCTACATTGCCCCAGCTTTCATGGACAAGCTTGTTGTTCACATCACCAAGAACTTCATGAGCCTTCCTAACATTAAGGTATGTATGTCACCTATAGCATATATAGTGAAATCTTTTTTTTAAAAATAAAATAGCATTAAATTTACCAAATTTTACTACAATTGTTTCTATTACAGGTTCCTCTTATCTTGGGTATTTGGGGAGGCAAAGGTCAAGGAAAATCTTTCCAATGTGAGCTTGTCTTTGCCAAGATGGGAATCAAGTGAGTTCATGTTTTTTTAGATGCAAATTCAAGGTCTTGATTACATGGCCACCGATGAAGTCAAAAAATTTTGTGGGCTATAATTAAACTATAAATTTCTAGAGATATTAAGATAGCAATTTTATTATTGTATTAACTTAAAATTTTACTAGTTTTAGAGGGTTAAAATTATAAATTTTCTATTTTTAGAAGGTTTAGAGTATAATTATAATTTTTTTTAGAAGCAAAATGCAATTATTCTTTTGTGTTAACTTAAAATTTTACAATCTCTAGATGAGTTAAACAAAAATTGATTAAAATATTAAATTTCAATAACTTTAATGTCTAAAAAATGTATAAAATTGAAAGTTAATTTGGTTGGGTTTTTAAAATTAGAGTCAAAATTAATGAAATGTGTAAATATTTAGGGTCTATTGTGCAAATAGAAACATGCTAATGAATTACTATAATGAATTAACATTACAGCCCCATTATGATGAGTGCCGGAGAATTGGAAAGTGGGAACGCCGGAGAACCAGCCAAGTTGATCAGGCAAAGGTATCGTGAGGCCGCCGACATTATCAAGAAAGGGAAAATGTGTTGCCTCTTCATCAACGATCTCGACGCTGGAGCCGGTCGTATGGGAGGAACCACGCAATACACAGTGAACAACCAAATGGTGAACGCCACACTCATGAACATCGCTGATAACCCCACCAACGTTCAGCTCCCCGGTATGTACAACAAGGAAGAGAACCCTCGTGTTCCGATCATCGTCACCGGTAACGATTTCTCGACGCTGTACGCGCCGCTCATCCGTGACGGTCGTATGGAGAAGTTTTACTGGGCACCCACCAGGGAAGATAGGATCGGTGTTTGCACAGGTATTTTCAGGACCGACAATGTTCCTGTTGATGACATTGTTAAGGTTGTTGACACCTTCCCGGGCCAATCGATTGGTAAGCTTCTCGTTCAACACTTTTTCAATCCGTGGTCTCTATACAAAGGTCTAATTTTTGTTTTAGTCCCTCCACAATGCTAAAATTCAAAAGTTAATCCTTCTAATCTGGTGTGCTCGCAAGCTATTCAAGTTTGATTTAAAAAGTTGAATATGGTTCAATCATTCTCAAGCAACTCAAGCTATTGAGTAAGTTGAATTCAAGTATTTTAGTACTTGATTGGAATAACTTGCGAGCCTAATTTGTATATTTTATTAATTTATTTTTAATAATTTGATAATAAATTACTAGTGCATCTAAAAAAAATGGTATATAGCACGAGGTCAAGCTTAAACTCGAGTTTGACTATACAATTGTGTGTGAATGAGCTTAATTGACCTCAAGCTTATATAGTAGTATTTGATTGAGCTTGAGCTGAGTTTCGAGCAGTGAGTTCTAAATTAAATTTGTGCTTGAACTTCTCAGTATATGAGCTCAGCTCGATTACAATCCTATTAATAAGTCCAAAGTGATAGCATCATATTCAATTTACAATAAATTTACATGTCAACCAAATCTTAAAGTCTAGTTAGACATTCTGATAACATTATAAAAGTAGAGGTATCGAATTTTGTCAGATTAAATTAAGATAATTAGATCCCATAGGAATTATCATTAACAGTGTATTTGCATGTGTGTCGGTTCAATTTGTAGACTTTTTCGGTGCTCTGAGGGCTAGAGTTTACGATGACGAAGTGAGGAAATGGATCGGAGAGGTCGGAGTCAATAGTGTCGGGAAAAAGCTCGTGAACTCGAGGGAAGGGCCACCATCTTTCGAGCAACCTACGATGACCATTGAGAAGCTGTTGGAGTATGGAAACATGCTTGTTGCTGAACAAGAGAACGTGAAGAGGGTTCAATTGGCTGACAAATATTTGAGTGAAGCTGCCCTTGGAAATGCTAATGACGATGCTATCAAGAGAGGAGCTTTCTAAATGGGAAATTAAGCTCTAAGGGAAGAAAAAAAAAATCTATATTGGACACAAACAAAGGAAATCCCCCTTTGTGTCTTAATAGAATGTTGTTTTCCTTTTGTGTTTTAAGTGGATTTGTATCCTCTATTTTTGTGTTATAAAATCTCCACTTTGTTCTTGTCTTAAATGTTTCACTTTATTTGTTCCAATCAACTTTTTTTTTTACATGATTAGTTTTGAATAAAAAATTTCCTGTTAAAAGAGTGTGTTATTTGATAAAAAAAATGAATTTTTTTTATATGCATAATAAAATTTTTTTGTTTTCCATTTTATGAAAAAAATATTTTAGTTATTTATTTATTTTATTTTATCTTTTTTATCTCTTGAACTTGCAATTTGTTTTTATCAAATCATCTCGAAATGGATGGGAAAGTTAATGATTGTTAACTTTGCAAACGTGGCATACACGTGGAATGTCACGGAGATAATATGTCAACATTTAATTAATTTTTTAAAATTTTAAAAATTAATTAAATGTTGATGTGGCATACACATGGTAAGTCAACAAACTTTAATTTTTTCATCTATTTTAAGGTGATTTAATAAAAGACGTAAGTTTAAGGTTAAAAAAATAAAAATGGAACTGAGAGAAAAAAAGTTAGACCTATTATGTGATATATTGATTACTTTATATTTATATATTATGTCATTTAAATCATATCAAAATAAATTTATAATAATGTAACGTAAAAATTAAAAATTTATTTAAATTTTTAATAAAAAATACTAAATTATTAAATACTAAACTAAAAATAGTATAAATTTTTATAAAAAATTTTAAAAATACAAAATGACTGTATTTAAAACAAGCTAAAGTTAATCATCCAAAAAAGCTTAAGTAGGCTAAAATAATGACACTATTTTATTTTATATACTTTACAAGCAAAATTGAGAAGTTAACTTTAAGGTATAGTGAAAATTTAAATATGTAAAAATATATAATGAACTATAAAGTGGGATAAATGCAAATATTGTAGTTATATCCTTAAACTATCGATGTTATATCAATAATGTCTAAGAAAAATAGATGTAAAAATTTCGAAACTTTTATGAACCATTCTTTTTTATTCAATTTTTTTTTCAGTTTTTAATTTTAAAATTCATGTCTCAACATTTAACTTTTCTTTAAAATTTAATTTTAAATTATACCATTTTACATGTAATTTGATTGTTAAATTAACAGTTTCAAGAATGGATGAACCTTATTGATATAACATCAATAGTTAATAGATGTAATTAAAACGTCTTAAAATTTAGAGATTAATTTAAAATAAAGATTGTAATTTGAGGATGTCTGATGAATTAACTCAAAATTATTTTAAATTAAATTTAAATAAAATATTTTATTAATAAAATGGAATTCAAGTTTGAGTGAAATTTTTGCCTTTTTGCTTTCTTTGGACTTAGAGATATATATAATGGGCTATTCTTGGCCCATTTAGAAACCCTTAGGCTTTAGAGAGGATAATTTGTTTTATTATTGAAGCCCAAAATAGTATTTCTCCATAATTGCAACAAAAGTTTTAATAATAAGTGATAATTAATAGATTATGACATATTTTAATTTAGTCCCGAATTTAGAAGGGGTTGGCATGGGTCCTGTCCGTCTAAAATATAAATTTATTATCTAATTTTTTAAATTTTTTTAAAAAAATTTTAAATTAATAAAGATAAAATTATACTTTACCTCCTTAAAATTATAAAAATTCGATTTAATTTTTTAAAAATTATAAAGATATAAACTATAAAAATTTAAAATTTCATTCGACTCCCCTAAAAGATTGTTCTAACTTCGCCCCTATTTTAATCAATTTAAAAATGTAAGTCGAACTACAAACACAAATGAATTTTGTTTTGTTAAATTCATATTATATTATAAGTTTAATTTTTAATTTCACAAATGAAAATTAAAAAAAAATCCTTTTAGTTAATTTTTATTGTATAAAAGATAAATGAGAAAGGGACTCGATTCATCTTGTATACAATGTTGACGTGCATGCTTGCATCATTGGCATGACATCATATTAAGCAACCTCATACGAGGACTTATAGTTATTTGTTCAACGTTTAAAAGTTTAATACAAAAAGTCAATTGAGTTTTAACTTGATTGACATGAATATTATTGTTAATGTAGGAAGATATGGGTTCGAATGCGCTGAATCACATTATCCTTCTATTTATGAGTCGGGGAGGAGCTATAGATAATTCTAAGTAATTGGTCAAAAAAATAAATGTAATCTGAACTTAAAATAAGATTATTACAAAATTGTATTTAGTAAATTTTAAAAAAAAATTAATTATTTAAATTTATTATAAATAAAAACAAAGTGAATGAATATTTAAATTTATTATCAAAGTGAAAACGAATTTTAATAATGAATATTCGAAAATTAAACACCCATCACATGAGTGATGGCTTACCAAACTATATGTGCAATTAGGCTTACGAGTTTTGGTAAAATTTTATTTTAGGCCCCCAAAAGAATTTGACTTTTATGGTTTGCAATATAAAATCATCTTTTGTTTCCAAGAAAGTTCACTATAGACTATATTAGAAGAAAGTGATGGGATATTTCTTTTGTCATTTTGGTCCTTTTTTTTTTGTTTTAGCATTTTGACACTTAACCTTAAAAGTTTTGTTGAATTACTTTTTGTTAGATAAAAAAATTGAATGAATTGGAAAAATGTTGACGACATTGATGTGGCAGCTCGTATGTCAATCCAAATGCACTTCATTGTTGACATTGATAAATTTAAAATTTTTTTTTATGATTTTTTATGAAGTACATGCCCGATGATGGTGTTAATGGGGAAGGCAATGGCCTTACCCCCTTAAAAAGGAATAGTTTTGTTTAAGTCTCTTTAAGACTAATGGTGGTGGTGAGATTAAATATTGTAACAATATTGAAACGTGAGATAAAAAGAAAGCTAAACGCACTGTACTAGAAGTAAGTGCCTATCCAAAGAGACTGTAAGTCTAAAAAAAACTTAAACCTAAATTTATTATAAATAAAAATAAAGTGAATGAATTTGTTGGTTCAATGATAAGGCTTTAGCTTACCTTTGGATTCTAGGTTCGAATCTTGTTGTGTGCAAGTGCAAGTGGGGATTATTTAACCACGGAAGTTAGGTGAGATGACAATAGTCTCTCTTACCTTAACCAGTGGTCGAGGGTTTGATTCTTGCCCTGGGTATGGGGTAGCTTTAAAACTTATGACCAGCATTTACATCTTTAATGAGTCTGTAGAATGTGAAAAATTAGTTACTACGCTCGTTCCGATAAATACCTTAAAAAATAAAAATAAAAATAAAAATAAAGTGAACGAATATCCAAATTTATTATTCATAAACATTTTAATAATGTATATTTAAATTTATTATCAAAGTGAAACGAATTTTAATAATGAATATACGAAAATCACACTCCCATCACATCCCTCCCATAAAAAGAGAAAGTGATGGCTTACCAAGCTATATGAGCAATTAGGCTTACGTGTTTTAGTAATATTTTACTTTAGGTTAAAAAAAAAAGTGTATATTTTTAAAAGTTAAAAAATTAAAATTAAGTCGTTTTTATAAATATTTACCCGTTAAATTAAAACGTAAAATTATTATATTATTTATGTAGTTAAATAATTTTATATTTTATCTATTAATTAAACAATCAGTTTCTATATACATAATATTAAATTAAATAATCAGTTCGGATGGACGGTTATAGTTTAAATAAACAGGGATGGGTCAAAGATACTCATCTTACAGTCAACTGTAATAACATGGAATCAACAGGCGGCGTGGTCCACGTTTAAAATAAATGCTGAGTCACGTTGCATGGGATAGAAACACACAGACCCCACGCGGATAAATTTTTCTCCCGCTCTCGCTTTCTCTCCTGGGGTTTCTATACTGTGCCCTACAAGACCCTGAAGCTTCAAGCTACTTCTTCATAGAGTCTTTTAATCAACCCACGTGTCACAAGCTTGGTTGATCTGTGGTGGACGGCAGAAAGTGGCTTCGGTTCATGGTTCACCTCAATTACACGTTTACCACAAAAAGAGAAAAAGTACCAAAGTAAAAAAAAAAAAAAAAAAAGCCATAATTTCTTCAAAAAAATTTCATGCTTTAATGCTTAATGTCAAGATCCGTCATTGACAATAAGTAATGATTTAGTTGAAATGATAAAATAGAAATATACGAATTTTTATTGATTTTATAAATAATAGTAACAAATTAAAATATACTCAATGTATTATTCACTATTTCTTGTAAGTGCAATGTGTTTTATCGTATTATTCACTACTTTTTTTAATATTTTTACTTGAATTCATATTCAATTAACTTATTACGCTAATTTAATTAAAAGTTGTATTATAGTAGACATAATAATAAGCTTAGAAGAAAGTTTTCAATAGTTTTTAGTGTTTGAAATATAAATTATTACAATGGGAGATGAACTAAATAAATGTAGTATAATTGTGTTAAATAGATACGAAGTTAAAAAATTGTTTTAGGAGGATCGTAGATGGATCATAAGTTATTAGGGGTAAGGTACAATTTTATCATTAATAATCTCATTTTAGGTTCTGATCATATCTGTTCCTTTTAACACAATATTTAAAACTATCCATAGTCTCCCCAACCTATAAATAAGAAGATATTGCGTTTCAGCGCACTAAAACACACATCCTCCTGCATTGACAACAATATCTATCTCAATCGAGTTAAAATACAATCTACATATGTATATTAAAATTAAGTGTTTATTATAATCTTTGTTAAAATATAATCTTATCTACTCTAAAGTTTGACTTTTGGAAAATTTTTTAATAATGGTGATTTAAATTTTTGTGTGTGTGTGTGTTCAATTATTAAGTAACATGGATATTTAATTTAATAAATAATTCCCAAAAGTTGGTAAAGTAGCCACTAACATGATAGTAGAAGAAAGTGTATTTTCCAATACAACGTGTGTTTATTTGACATTTGGTGTTTGTATTCATTCCATTGATTAAATTAATACTTAAAACTTTAAATATAAAATCCGTAAAAAGGTTAGACCATGCAGTAATGGTTAAAATAATCATTTGCTTTCGAAAGAAATTGAAGAATTTTTTTGGAATTCTACAAGATTCATTCGTTCTTTTTTCTCTGATGGATGGTTAGGACTTCATCTGAATTCTTTTTTTGAATAAGCTCATTATAAATTCTAATCATATATACTTTTTTGATATAAAGTTTAGATTACTCATAGTCCCTCCTCAACCCACAAATAGGAGGATAATGCACTTTATTGCACTCGAACCCATGTTCTCATGTATTGGTAATAATACCCATGCCAATCGAGTTATAATTCAAGCGACATTTTTTAGTATTTTATTAAATATGTATTTATTAAATTATTTTTAGTATTTAAAAAAATATATATTTTACCTTAAAAAATAAAAAAAAATTTATATTTCAAATTTACTATTTGTTAATATTAATAAAGCTTAAATATGCATTTGGTCGCAAAACTTTGACAAGGATAGTGGATGAAAAGTATGTTTGGGTATTAAGTTATGATTAAAAATATAAAAATATAAGAATGAAATTGATAAAAAAAAAAATTAAGTTCTTAGACTAAGTGCATAATTAATCATATTATTATCTACCTATTGAAATTTAAACTTTTAATGGAGAGGTTAATTAGAGAAACACCAATTAAAAATAATAATTAGGGATTTAGGTATTTTTTTTCTAAATTTAGGAAAATAGGTTAATTTTGGAGAGGGAAACAGAAAACACGTCTTGCAGGACCCTTTTTTGCTGAGGAGGCTAAAAGTGTGTCCTACAGCTGCCACCTCAGCAGAAAATGCTTCCTGCAAGACATGTTTTCTGTTTTTTAAAAAATAGATATATTTTTTTTGGGTGTTGAAAATTTGGGGAGAAAATTTATTTGTGTTAGTGTTTGAATTTGACATTATGATAGTTTTAAGGTATGTTTAAGTTTATGGTAATACGATAGCGTTTGGAGACCCACACATTTTATCTGTGTGTGGGGATAGAATCATCACATCATCTTAAAAGCACATCGCATTGCAACTCAGGCTCTCAGTTCACGGTGGTTATATGGTCACTGGTTGAAGTATAAGTCGGGCCCTCAGTTAATGGTGGTTATGCAGTCAAGGGTTCAAGTTTTATAATACCGAAAGAAAATCCTTTATAAACCTCATACATAAGTTTGAGATCATAATCATAGGGGGGGAAAAGGACTTTCTAATATAATCAACTTATTCTTTTTCTCCATCTCCACCAAAGATAATATCCTTAACCTCATTGTCTATAACTTGTGACAGAGTTGGGAGCAAGAAGGCTTTTAGGAGGAGTGATTGCGATGGTGGAAAAAAAGTTGAAACTCGAGTTGAGTCGAGGTGGTAGAAGTTGTAGTTATTAATGAGTTCTTTAATCATAGAAATCGCATACATTACAATACAAAAAATATTTTTTTCTTAGATTGTAAATAAGTATATTATTAATGTAAAATAGAATAGAACAACTTTTTTTTTATATAATTGGAATAAGTACATTATAGATGGAAAAATTCAATACAATACAAATTAAAAGTTAATAAAGCAAATGATGATTTACATAAAAAAAATTTAAAATAAAATATTAATCGGTGTTGTCGGCCTGAATGTGTGCCACAACTTGGTAGGTGTCGGTTACGAGGAGGATTTTGTTATAGTTAGGGTTCCGGCTCCTCATCTTCTTCACCTTCACTTCGACCTCTATGTTGATCTTCATCTTCATCTCCTTCTTCCGTGCTAGAGTGCATTTGCATCCTAGGTTCCCATCTTATATCGCCCGTTGTATTAATAGGTGGTTGCAAAAATGACCCAACTCTGTAGAACAATGATGTTGAGGGTGTTTCGACACTACCAGTGGATAAGTGTATTGTGTAGCATAATCCGATTGCGAATAGAATGTTGGAATTGTCGACGAGGGTAGATGCATCGGTGTTGTTGTCGGCATTAGCGTGTAATATGGTCCTAGGATGGAGGTAGTGCAAGAAATATACCTAGAGAAGGTTTTAATACATAGGATGATGGTGTATAATGTGGTGTTTGTGTAAAAAAAAAAGGGGGGGATTAGTGAAAGCACAAAAAAAAAATGAACCATATTGATCGGGAGGTTGCGCACCAATCGGTGCCTCATGTGGGGTTGGAGCTGATGATGATTCCATCGATGCATGTACTCCCGATATCCATGCGGGGTCTTGGCCTCCTACGATGATATTGTCTACTCCTTTCCTCCTCCTGCAGTAGATATGACTTACCATGAAGTCTAAACCATGTTATGTAATTCGGAGAGGTCGCTAAATCTGATGGGGGAATTGGTTTGCGCATAGGTATGAAATCATACCTATACTCCCAAATGTAGATATATTTGGGATGGAATTTTAAACAATCTTCATTGGTTCTTCCCCACAAGTCGATATTTGATGCGATCGTTGAGAGCACAAAAAATATCCTATCCCTATAAAATAATAAAAAAATAGTATAAGAGAAGTAGGGTCAAATCCTCAGGGACTGGATTTGCGCAAGTGCTTGTTCCTTGAAATCCCAAACAGAGTCGTGCCCGAGAAATCCTACGTACCTGGAAAAAATAAAAAAAACAGAATTAAAAGTTTTGATTGAATTGAAATTACGAAAATTAAAATTAAAATTAAAATTAAAATAGTAAAGATAAATAGAGTTGCGGAAAAAAAGTTCTTATGGAGAGATTCCAGCCTCCTGTTGTCTCGATTCGCTTTGGGTTCAATCCTCGGCTTTTAGGTGATCCTTCTCAAATAGAATAAGCCAGTTATAGTGGAAGAGGGCGCCTACGACCACCAGCTCAAAGATTTTAAACTTATGATTTAGAGGAACCTGACTCTAGCCAACAATTACTTTTGTGGGACCATCTTATGCTAGATCATCACTTTTCAATGGTGAATGCCACACCATTTTGTCTTTTGAGCTCGCTAACCTCTGACGCAGTAAGCTAACAAATTGACTGTGCAGCCTTCCCAAAACATACAAAGCAACCGTTCCTTACACAAGTTGAAAAGATTTCTTTTTAAGGGATATGGACGGAAGCGTCAACCCTGTAATGCGAAGAAACGATGAATACTCGTTGAGAAGGCTAAGCGTGAATTGTAAGCCTCATAAACCCTTTTGGGGATTTTTGACAATCTTTGGCTAGATAAGTTTAGTGGCTCATATTTTTGGGGAAAAAGAAATAAATGTAATGGAAATAGAATTTTTATTGAATAATATGAAGGGAAATAAGGCTAAGCTTTCTAGGGGAGAAAGTGTTTATAGAAAAAGATGTGTCAAATTTGTGTCACTTCACCCCTTATTTATAGTACTAGGAAACCTAGTCTATTTCTAATTAAATTCTAAAAGATAAATACAAATAAACAAATATAATTAAAGATAAATAAGAATAAATAAAGATAAAAGCTAAAATTAAATCTAAATAATAATTTTTAATAATTATCCTAATATAATTAAAAATTAAATAGAGTCTTGTTTGTATAAAATCTCTTCTTTAATTTGCACTTTTGCCCTCAAGTCTCCCATACTTTGTATTTTTGACACCACTTCTCTCCAACTTCGCATGTTGGCCTATTTTATCCTTAAATTCACGCTTTTTACCCCTAAATTTCCTTTTGCCTTTAATTTAGTCCCTACAAGGTAAAAACCCATAAATAGCTCAAATTAGTAGGATCATACTCAAAATAAATATGTAAGTAATACATAAAAATATGTCATTAAGGAGGGGAATGCGTTCGTTGGCTAAGTTGACGTGTTGAGGTGCCAAGAATCGATGCCCGCAGCTATTGATCGCAAATGAGGGTTCGGCGGTAGCACGACTTCTAGTCCTAACCATGGTGGTGGGAAAACCGGTGGTGAGGGTTAAAGAGAAGGGGAATCGGCGGCTAGTGGGTCTTTGGGTGAAAAATGGGGAAAATTTTAGGGTTTGAGAGTGTAGTTTGTCTATAAGGTGGTTGTTTGGAGGCAGGTTTTGGGTACGCGTGAGGTAGGGGTGTGCTATTCCTAGGTAGGGATGCACTATTCCTATTTGGAATAGGGATAGAATAAATACTATTTCATGCCAATTTTTTAGTTTTTCTCCCTTTTCTCCCTATTTTCGCTTTGGTTTACCTAGACAGAAGAAGAGAAATTTATTAATATCTAAAATAAAGTAATAAATATTAGGATAAAATAAATTAATAAATAAAATAATAAATAAATAAAATAAAATAAAAATTGGGTTGCCTCCCAACAAGCGCTTGTTTAACGTCGCTAGCTTGACGCCTCAGCTGAATTCTTTCGTTCATATGGGCTTGAAAATTCTCCGTTTTTATCACATCCACTATATTTGGGTTGAATCGACCTTGCGCCTCTTTCTTTGGTTTTGTATTTTCCTTCAAGAAGATCTTATGTTTGTCTGTCAAGGGGTTAATCCCTTTTAAGTCGGTAATGGTCTCATCATTCTCCAAAAAAGTGTGCGTGAGATGCTCGAGAAGTGGTTTTAATTTCAGATCTGGTACCTGCACAACAAAAGGTAAAAGTTTAGTATCCATAGGAGCCAATAATTCATTAACAAATTCAAAATCATCAAGCATCATTTTAGATTTATCTCCATAAAATGACTCAAAAGTTTCTTCTACTAATGAGTCAATTATGTCAACACAGTTTACGTTCAAGATTTCACTTAGGTGACTAATAGTGTCGTAAATGTTAAACTTCACAATCTCCCCGTCAAACTCCATTGTGAGAGTTCCACTACGCACGCCAATCTTAGTATTTGCAGTACTAAGAAAAGGTAGCCCCAACAAGATGTCTGAAGACCGATGAGCTTTATCCTCTTCCAGTTTTATCACATAAAAGTCCGCAGGAAAGATAAATCCGTTAACTTTCACTAATATGTCCTCAAGGACTCCTTCGGGATGCACAATAGGCCTATCTGCTAATTGAATGATAACACCTGTTTTCGTCAAAAAACCCGCGTTAAGTGATTCATAAATAGAAAAAAAGCATGACATTTATGGAGGCCCCTAAATCACACATATCTTTTTAAATTTCTAAGTAGTATTGCAAATATGCCCCTATCTTTGCATTTCCCTAGCATTTTCTGCTGTAATACTGTAGATACATTCTTACCAACGCTTACCCTTTCATTATCAGTTAATTTTTGCTTGTTGGTGCAGAGCTCTTTGAGAAACTTGGCATAATGCTGATGGCATCCAACAGTGGTATCTTGATCTCAACAATTCTGAATGTTTCAAGAATATTCTTGTCCTCTTTACCTTTTTGACATTGGTTCAATCGTCTTGGAAATGGAGGTTGAATTATGGGCAGTGGAGGTTTCGTTCGGACCTGTTCATCATTCTTGTGCTTTTCTTGGGCAGAATTTTGGCCAAAGTTTCTGCTAGGAATTGGTTCCAGCACTTTTCTACTTTGTTACGTCACTATATTTGTATGTTGTTTTGGATTAGGTTCCGTTTGTGATGGCATCTTCCCTTGTGAGTTCATTTTCTCAATTGATGTGGTCAACTCTCTTATAGACGCCTCAATTTTCTGTTGAAAATCATTTGTTTCCTTTTAGAAATCAAGAGTTTGCCGTAGTATTTACTGTTGAAAATCAACAGTTTACCGTTATATTTGTTGTTGGAAATCATGCATATTAGCTACTAATTTATTGACCATGGTTTCTAGAGAAGTACTTGAATCTTGCATTTGTTCTGAAAGCTGATTTTGGTATAGCTGGTTATACTGCAGGTTTGCCTCATAACTCAAGTTAGGATGGTCTCTTCATCCTGGGTTGTAGGTATTAGCCTAGGGGTCATATCGCCTTTGTGGTGTGCCAGGAAAGTTCCCCACAACATCCAAATGGACGATAGTATCATCATACAAACTAAGACATGCATCAGTTGTATGTTCAGGTGTTGCACAAATTTCCCATAGTCAGGTTGGTCTTGCTTTTTCTGCAACAAGAGAATTTAAAATGTTAGTAAGTCTATCAAATTTATCTTCTAAAGTTGAATTACTTAGCTGGTGAACCCTTTTAGTGGGCTCAGGATTGGCTCGAAATTGTTGAGTATTTGTAGCCATAGTGGATATCAAGTCCCTTGCTTGTTAAGGAGTCATGTTAACCAAAGCTCTTCCATTGGCTGCATCTACCATATTCATCTCTATGAGCTTTAAGCCTTCCTAAAAGGCTTGGAGTAGAGACTGTTTCGTTATACCATCTTGTGGGCAACTTGCACACAACTTCTTAAATCGTTCCCAATAGTCGTAAAGAGACTCTACTTCTTTTTGTCTTATCCTAATGATCTCCCTTCTTAATTCAGCGACACGTTATGCTTGAAAAAACTGTTAAGAAACAAATGAGAAAGATCAACCCAAGTTGTAATAGATCCAAGGGGTAGTAAAATAACCATTCCCTAGCAGAATTTGCTAGAGAGAAAGGGAAAGCGCGCAATTTAATTTGATTCTCAGTTACCCCTTGAGGTTTCATGCTAAGACAAACCATATGAAACTCTTTCAAATGTTTGTGGGGATTTTTATTTTACAACCCACGAAATGTTGGTAGTAACTAGATTAAACCTGACTTCAGTTCAAAATCAGTATCCATGGTAGGATACGCGATGCACAATGGCGGTTGTTCTGCCAGAGCTTCGGCCAGTTGCCGAATCGTTTGAGCTATAGGTTGATGTGCTAGATTCAGGTTTTTGTTAACCCTGGCATTAAGCACTTCTTCTGGTGAGTCAACTTATACTTTTTTGCTTTCAAGTGTTTGAGTAAGGTTTTCGTTAACCCTAAACTCAACTTCGTCGTTGACTTCGATTTTTGGTGGTGGGTTGCTCTGAGTCCCAACCACTCCTGACTGTTTTTTTCGTAATGTTGTCTCCTCGTGATTAGCTCTTGCAATTTTCTCTATTTTTGAATCAAATGCAAGAATACTTGGAACAGATCTGGTCAGAAAAATAGTGTAAGGGAAGTAGGGTCAAATCCTCAGGGACTGGATTTGTACAAGTGCTTGTTCCTCAAAATCCCGGACAGAGTCGTGCCCAAAAAATCCTGCGTACCTGGAAAAAAATAAAAAAAAATAGAATTAAAAGTTTTGATTGAATTGAAATTTCAAAAATTAAAATTAAACTAGTTGAGATAAATAAAGTTGAGAAAAAATAGTTCTTATGGAGAGATTCCAGCCTTCGGTTGTCTCGATCCACTTTGGGTTCAATTTTCAGCTTTTAGGTGATATTTCTCAAACAGAATAAGTCAGTTATAGTGGAAGAGGATGCCTACGAGCACCAACTCTAAGATTTTAAACTTATGATTTAGAGGAACCTGACTCTAGCCAACAATTGCTTTTGTGGCATCATCTTATTCTAGATCATCACTTCTCAATGGCGAATGCCACGCCATTTTGTCTTTTGGGCTCGCCAACCTCTGACGTAGTAAGCTAATGAACTGACTGTGTAACCTTCCCAAAACATACAAAGCGGTCGTTCCTTGCACAAGTTGAAAAGATCAATTTTTAAGGGATATGGACGGAAGTGTGAGCCCCGTAATGCGGAGAAATGATGAATACTCGTTGAGAAGGCTAAGCGTGGATTCTAAGCCTTATGAACCCTTTTGGGGATTTTCGAAAACCATTAGTTAGATAAGTTTAGTGGCTCATGATTTTTGAGGAAAATGAAATAAATGTAATAGAAATAGAATTTTTATTGAATAATATGAAGCGAAATAAGGCTAAGATTTTTTTGGAGAGAAAGTGTTTACAGCAAAAGATGTGTGAAATTTGTGTCACTCCATCCCCTATTTATAGTACTAGGAAACCTAGTCTATTCTTAATTAAATTCTAAAAGATAAAATAATTAAAGATACATAAGGATAAATAAAGATAAAAGCTAAAATTAAATCTAAATAATAATCTTTAATAATTATTCTAATATAATTAAAAATTAAATAGAGTCTTGTCTGTATAAAATCTCTTCTCTGTACTTTTGCCCTCAAGTCTCCCATACTTTACATTTTTGGCACCACTTCTCTCCTACTTCACATGTTGGCCTATTTTATCTTTAAATTCACGCTTTTTACCCTAAAATTTCCTTTTGCCTTTAATTTAGTCCCTACAAGATAAAAAATGATATGCGTGATAAGTTTTAAATTTATAATTGATCGTACTTGAAGACTAACTATTACCACGATAAAGGCAAGTGCACCTATCAAACAGTAGTAAAGTTTATAGCAAGACCGGAATGTCGAACCCACAAGAACTAAAAGTACTAGTATTTACCTTCTTTTTATTATCTAGCCTAAAAATAAGGGGAGTTGCTTTATCTAAATTAATTAACTAAACTAAGAATGCACAGGAAGTAAATTGGGGAAATACTTTTGGAAAAACTAATTGATTTGGACAATACCCAAGGAAAAATCCACCTAGACTTTACTTGTTATTTGACTCTGAATTAGACGATTTATTCACTTGACTCAATCCGTAGAAATCCCTAATTTATATTATTATATCTCTCGAGACTAACAACGTCTAACCCTAGGTTGATTAATTGAAATCTCCTTCTAATTAAAACCCCTAGTGTTGCATTAACTCGATCTATGAATTCCCTTATTAGGTTTGACCCTAATCCGGTAGATTTATGTAGTCCTATGTCTAGGATTGCATGAAACTCCGCTTAATTATGCTAGATCTTCTCTTAAACAGTGACTTTTGCTCCTCTGAATAAGCACATCAATACTTGAATCAATATCCTGGAATATTAAAGCAAGAATTAAGAACACATAATTAAGAACAAATAAAGTATTTATCATATAATTTAGAAAATAATAATAAGATCCATCTTAGGTTTCATTTCCCTTAGGTATTTAGGGGGTTTAGTTCATATTTGTAAAAGAAAACATCTCAGAAGAATAGTGATAACAAAACATAAAGAAAACCGAAAAATTAAGGGAGATCTTCAGTCTTGAAGGAGAATCCAGCTTTTGAGATAGATCAATCGACTTTCTTCAAGTAATTACTTGCCTCCTACTTCGTGTATCTCTTTAATCCTCCTCTAGGGTGTTTATATAGGCTTTAGAATGCCCCCGAACCCTTCAAAGTGCCCTTTTCTGAATAAAACTAGATTTGGACCCGACAGGGACATGGCCGTGTGCCACGCCTGTGTGAGGCGACTTAGGTCGTGTTTAGAGTCTGTTGAATAGGCACGGGCATGTGGTCTACCCGTGTGAGGATGTCCAGGCCGTGTTGATTTCCCATGTTGGTTCATTTTCTCCATTTTTGGCCCGTTTCTCGCTCTTTTTACTCTCCTATGCTCACCTAAGTATAAAACATGAAATTAAAGGATTAGGAGCATCAAATTTCAAAATTCTAATGATAATTCATCCAAAAATGTGCTAAGCATGAGATAAAAATATGTATAAATTACGACTTATGAAATACCCCCACACTTAAGTGTTTGCTTGTCCTCAAGCAAAATCCTCAACTCACAATTAAGAATTCATTTTTCTCAACTTATAAATCCTATCAATAATATCTCAAAATAATCTATAAGTAATCATACATTAAGAATTCAACTAGAAGAACATCAAAGTTTCAAACATTCCAAGTTGAGCATTTTATCACGAAAACATAGGTGTCTCTCATCATCTAAGTAATCACCTTTGATTCAAAATATCACAGAGTTTAGCATCCTCACTAAAGATTCACTCAAATTACTCGAGGTGTTTAAGGACAACAAATTTAGCACTCAACAGTCAATATGAAAAGTTATTACCATAGGCTTACGTGAAAATCAAATCTCCACCACTATATATTGAGATGATACATCAATCAAAAGGTCTTTAGAGGGTTGTAACGTGGTTTTGGTTAGGGGGTGTGGTCACAAGCTGAAAAAGAATGTTAGAATCGAGATTGAATTGAAAAATTACCTAACTAGAAAAATACTAAAACTGACAAATTACATTCCTAATTAAATGATCCTAGAATTGAGCTTTTCTTCATAGATATATTACAATAATTTTTTTTAAGAACAAATCAAGTAACATAGGAATTTTCTAACTATCAGATATAAAACATAGCTAAGCAATTTATTCAAATCAAATCTCGACAAAAATAGGGATCAAATTAATTGAGGGGGTTTCAACAATAATGGGTTATGGGTTAATATTGAGGGTAAATTAATGAATGGCTTGTTAGGCTCAAGGGGGTTTACTAAGGGTTAATTATGACAGTAGACTTTTATGGAGAGAGTGGGTTAAACCTAAGTGCCTTTATCACCTCGACATATCAAATCAATGATGTGGTCTTGACATGCATAATCGAAGCAAATTTTAGAATAACAAATCAATATTGACGCATTCATAGCAACAATAAAAGTGAGCATGAAAGAAATAATATATGCTCTAAAGGCTCAAGATCTCACAAAAATTATGGCTTTTTGATGTTAACTCTGTGAATTTCAAATTCAAGATAATACCTAAACTTGGGAAAATAACCTAAAATTTTTAATTCTCAAAAATCAACTTATCATGCTTGATCTTCTAATTACTTAAAATTTAAACAATCAATGCATAAATGCCTATGTTTTAATTCAAGACATATCAATAAAAATCATTAATCAAAATTCATTCTAATAGTTATATGAGTGAGTCATGTGAGAATAAGACAAATTTTAGGGATTTTTCTGATAATGATATAAATAACCCCCCACACTTAAGATGTACATTGTTCTCAATGTACAAAGATAGATTTACTGAAAAATATAGATATAAGATCATAAGATAGGGAGAGAAGTGAAAGTTCCTGAATGTTAAATGGAATCCTTGAATTGGAGTTATGGAAATTAATCGGCTAAGGTAAGGGTGAGATTGGAGGAGGATACTCCGGTGATGGTAAAGGTTGTTAGTCCACAAGTGCTGCGCCAAAAGAATATTATAACTAGTGGTAGCTATGGTCGTGGTCGAGCAGGGCATGACAGTCGTGGAGAACCTTTTCCAGTGGAGTTGTAATTTCCTAAGTAGTAGTGAGATTTAGAGTTTTTTATAACTGCTATAAAATCAATAACTCTTTAGGAAATATAAAGTATCATGATTACTCGTTAAGAGATGACCGAAAACATAAATTGCTTAATAAATTATAAAACCTAAAGATGAGGTAAAAATAGTATCAAAGAGAAACAAAATAAAAAGTAAATTAAAAAGTTAAATAAAGATAAAAGTAAAAAAAAATAAAAATGATAAATAAAAGTATTCAAAAATTCTCATCGCCAGATGGTTCGTGAGGTGGGGGTAGCGATGAGATATGAAAGTGCTGACAAATCTGATGGTCGAAGTTTAAGCGGCGGCGGGAGCGGCGGCTAGGGTTAGGGTATTGGGGAATGGGATGACGAATAGTAGGGCATGCCCGTGTGTCCTTATTTCAGCCCGTATGTTTCATGGTTTTTAGATTTGTGTGCGTCTAATATTCAGCCCACGCCCGTATTCTTTGGGCTTATTGATGCACACAGCCATGTCGCACAATCGTGTCCTGCCTCGTTCGCTTTTCCTACGTCCGTGTATATATGCTCACACCTGTGTTGTTTTGACAGTCTCGACCACGGGTGGTGGGCACAGGCGTGTCACACGCCCGTGTTAATTTTTTAGTTTCTACCACGGCTTGTAGCTATGGGCATGTCACACGCCAGTGTTATTTTGGCAGGATTGCCCACGACCATGTCGCACGGTCGTGGCAAATTTTTGAATCCCGTGTTGTGGAAAAGATTTTGCCCTGTTTTCACACGGTCGTATCGCACGGCCGTGTCGCTGCCCGTGGTATGAACATGGCCTAAGGCACGCCCGTGTGCCTGGCCGTGAAGATTTGGAAAACCTGTGTTCAAGGACTTAGTTAATGGTTTAGATGTTAAAAACTAGAAGTTAAAGAAATCAACACCATTAGTGCTCAGGTTGCCTCCCGAGAAGTGCTTATTTATAGTCTAAGCTCGACTCTACCTTGTGGGTATACTCAGGGTAGTTCATGGAGTCGTAGTTCCTATCTATCGTCTTTAAAATTCTCACTGTTATAAAGTTTGAGACGATGTCTATTTACCTTAAAAGTGCCTTGTAATGGGTGACTTTCCTCAACTGCGCCATTTGGAAAGACAATTTGGACTACGAAAGGACCTGACCATCGTGATTTAAGCTTCCTAGGAAATAGTTTGAGCCTCGAGTTATATAATAAGACAAGATCTCCAACTTCAAATTGCTTGTGTTGCCTTAAACGAGCGTCGTGGCAGCGCTTCATTGCCTCTTTATATAGGTGGGAATTTTCGTATGCATTAGTTCGCCACTTATCTAACTCGTTCAATTGCATCAGCCTATTTTCACCTGCGAGTTTGAGATCAAGGTTTAGAAATTTTATAGCCCAGAATGCCTTGTGTCTAACTCAAATGGTAGATGACAACTTTTCCCATAAACAAGTTTGTAAGGGGATGGTCCTATAAGAGTCTTAAAAGCAGTTCTATAAGCCTATAAAGCCTCATCTACTTTTATCGCCCAATCCTTCCTGTTTGATTCTACTGTCTTTTCAAGGATACGTTTAAGCTCTCGGTTTGCTACTTCAACTTGTCCACTAGTTTGAGAATGGTAAGGGGTAGCCGTTCTAAGGTGAACTCTGTATTTCTTAAGGGTCTTATCAAATTGGGCGTTGCAAAAATAAGTACCCCTATCATTGATAATTGCTCTAGGTGTTCCAAATTGGGAGAAAAGTTTCTTAAGGAATCATACTACTACTCTTGCATCATTAGTAGGTAAAGCTTGGGCTTCAACCCATTTGGACATATAATCAATGGCTACTAATATGTATTTATTCCCAAATGAACTAGGGAATGGACCCATAAAGTCGATACCCTACACGTTAAATATTTCACATGAAAGCATATATGTTTGAGGCATTTCATCACGTTTGTAGATATTACCTGTCCGTTGGCATTTATCACAAGAAATAACATACCTGTTTGTGTCTTTGAATAGAGTAGGCCAATAAAAACCTGATTCAATCATTTTATGTACAGTCTTAGTTCCACTATTATGTCCTCCAATCGATCCTGAGTGGCAATGTTCCAAGATTTTCAATGCTTCTGACCTTGTAACGCATCTCCTAATGACTTGATCTGCACATATACGGAAAAGAAAAGGGCCTTCCCAAAAGTAGTTTTTCACATCAGTAAAGAATCGCTTCTTTTGCTGATGTGTCAACCCTTTTGAGATAATATTAGTGGCTAAAAAATTCGCAATGTCCGCAAACCAAGGTACCTCAGAATCAGATATAGCAAAAAACTGTTCTTTAGGGAACGAATCATTTATTTCAACTTCATCTAGCTCTTTGGTACTTGAATTTTTAAGCCTGGAGAGATGATCAGCTGCAAGATTTTCAGCTCCTTTTTTATCCTGAATCTCCAAATTAAATTCTTGCAATAACAGAATCCATTGAATGAGTCGAGGTTTTGCATCAGTCTTAGTTAAAAGGTAGCGAAAAGCAGAATGGTCAGTATAAACAACAATTCTAGACAATATTAGATATGAACTAAATTTATCGAATGCAAAAACGACAGTTAGCAGCTTTTTCTCCGTGGTGGTGTAGTTTTCTTGTGCGGCTGTCAAAGTTTTGCTAGCATAATAGATAGGTTGAAAATGCTTGTCTCTTCGCTGTCCCAAAGCTGCACCTACTACAAAATCACTCGCATCACACATTAGTTCGAAAGGTAAATTCCAATCAGGTGCGATTATAATTGGAGCATTAATTAATTTATCCTTTAAAGTATTAAACGCTTCTAAACATTCCTGATCGAAATTAAAGGGCACATCCTTTTCTAGTAATTTATTTAAAGGCTTAGCTATTTTAGAAAAGTCTTTAATAAATCTTCTATAAAACCCAGCATGTCCTAAAAAGCTTCTAATAGCCTTAACAGAACTAGGGGGAGGTAGTTTTTCAATAATTTCAATTTTAGATTTATCAACCTCAATCCCTTTACTAGAAATTTTATGTCCTAAAACAATACCTTCTTGAACCATAAAGTGACATTTTTCCCAGTTAAGCACAAGGTTCGTTTCCTCACATCTTATTAAAACTCGTTTTAAATTTTTAAGGCAAATATGGAAAGATTTACCGAATACCGAGAAATCATCCATAAATACCTCCATGATGTCTTCTACGAGTTTTTCAAAAATTGCCATCATGCAACGCTGAAAAGTAGCAAGAGCGTTACATAATCCAAAAGGCATTCTACGATAAGCAAACGTACCGTATGGACATGTAAATGTTGTCTTTTCCTGATCTTCGGGAGCTATTGGGACTTGAAAATAACCAGAGAGTCCGTCTAAGAAGCAGTAGTACATGTGCCCTGATAATCTTTCCAACATTTGGTCAATGAATGGCAAGGGAAAGTGATCTTTTCTCGTGGCATCATTCAGCTTCCTATAGTCAATGCAAACCCTCCAACCTGTGACTGACCTTGTTGGGATTAACTCATTCTTCTCATTGGCTACCACAATCATGCCTCATTTCTTAGGAACGACCTGCACTGGACTTACCCAAGAACTATCAGAAATAGGATAAATAATTGCAGCATCTAGGAGTTTAGCTTTAACAACTTCTTTCATATTGGGGTTCAATCGTCTTTGAGCTTGCACACATGGCTTATATTCATCTTCCATTAAAAATTTGTGGGTACAGAAAGAAGGGCTGATCCCTTTAATGTCAGAAATTTTCCAAGCTATGACCCTTTTATGCTCTCTTAATACTTGGAGTAATTCCTCTTTTTCCTTGGGTTGCAAGTTAGAAGCAATAATCATTGGTAAAGTAGAATTATTTCCAAGGAATATGTATTTCAAGTGATTTGGCAATTGTTTAAGTTCCAGTTTGGTAGGTTCTTCAATAGAGGGTTTTTACTTAAGTTCATCGTTTGCCTTAATACCCTCATATTCTGCTTGCCTTGAGACGGGTTCATTGGAGTTTAGTTTAGTTTTTACCTTACCTAGCTCAGAATCATCATCATCTACCTCCTCTCCCTTGGCAAGACATAGTTCCAGTGTGTCATTATACATGATTTCCTAAAAAGAATCTTGAGTAGCATGATCAATAGAGTCAATAAAATAACATGAGTCATCCTGTTCCCTAGAGAATCTCATGGCATCATAAATTTTAAAACTAATCTCTTCGTCACCTACTCTTAGCACAAGTTTACCATCACCCACATCAATAACCACTCTAGAAGTGGCTAAAAATGGATGACCTAATATTAGAGGCACCTCAACATCCTCATCCATGTCAAGCATAACAAAATCGACAGAGAAGATAAATTTATCTACTTTTACAAGTACGTCCTCTATAATACTCCTAGGTTATTTAACAGATCTACCATCTAGTTGAATACTCATCCTAGTAGGCTTCAGTTCCTCAAGACCAAGTTGCTTAAACATTTTATAAGGCATCAAATTAATGCTAGCACCTAAATCAACTAGTGCCTGCTCAACATTCAGACTACCAATTAAGCAGGGAATAGTAAAACTTCCTGGATCTTTCAGTTTGGTTGGCAGTTTATTTTGGAGTATAGCCGAGCACTCCTCGTTGAGTTCTGCTGTAGACAATTCTTCAAACTTCTTTTTATTTGTTAGACGCTCTTTTAAAAATTTTGCATATGTAGGCATCTAAGAGATAGCTTCAACAAAAGGTAAGTTAATATGTAATTGCTTAAAAGTTCAAGAAATTTACCGATTTATGTATCCATGCAGTCTTTCTTCAACTTTGCTGGGTATGAGATTGGTGGTTTATATTCCCTCATCACCGGTTTTTCATTACTTTTGGGTTTTTCCTCTTCATCTTCTTTTCTGTCAAATTCTGGTGGTGGCTTTGTTTTAGGTTCAGTCAACTCCTTCCCACTCCTTAATGTGACTGCTTTCACATGCTCTTTTAGATTGGGTTCAGTGTTGCTAGGTAGGCTTCCTGACTGTATTTCAAAAATCAATTTAATGAGCTAGCCTACCTGAGTCTCGAGTCATTGGATCGACGCTTGCTGATTCTTAAGTGCAGTTTTAGTATTCTGGAAATGAGTTTCTGCTACTGAGATAAATTTTGTCATCATTTCCTCAAGGTTCGGTTTCTTTTCCTGGTGGTAAGGTGGTTGTTGAAAGCCTGAGGGATGTTGTGGCCTTTGGTTTCCTTGACCACCCCACGAGAAGTTGGGATGGTTCGTCCAACCTGCATTATAAGTGTTACTGTATGGATTATTTTGAGGTCGAGATTATTATCCATATAATTTAATTGCTCATTTTTCATGTTGTGGCCATAGGATGGGTATTCTAAATTGCTCGTTCCACCTCTACTTGCATCGCATTTCATTACTGGGTGAACATATGAAGAACCAAGTAAACCATCAAATTTTCTATTCAAAAGTTCTACCTGATTAGAGATGATAGTGACTGAATCGACGTTCAAAATGTCGGCTGCTTTCGTCGGCTTTGTCCTCATGACTTGCCACTGATAATTATTCAGTGGCATCTCTTCTATAAATTCATAAGCCTCTTCAGGTGTCTTATTATTGATAGTTCCACCAGCAGCCATGTCAATCATCTGTCTAGTTGAAGGATTCAGGCCGTTGTAAAAAGTTTGAACCCTGTAGCCAAAGTGGTAACCCATGGTGAGGACACCTTCTCAATAGATCCTTGTATCTCTCTCATGCATCATAGAGTGTTTCTAAATCTATCTACAGAAAAGAAGAAATATCATTCCTTAATTTAGCCATTTTAGCCGGCAAAAAATATTTTAATAAAATTTTTTTGGTCATTTGTTCCCAAGTAGTGATTGATCCTCGTGGTAACGAGTTCAACCACTGTTTAGCCTTACTTCTTAACGAAAAGGGAAACAACCGAAGGCGAATGACATCATCAGAAAATCCATTTATCTTAAAGGTGTCGCAGAGTTCCAGAAAATTCGCTAAATGAGTATTTGGATCCTCGTCCTGCAAACCATCAAACTGAACAAACTGTTGTATCATTTGAATAGTGTTAGGTTTTAGTTCAAAATTATTTGCAGCAACAGCAGGCCTAACTATACTCGATTCAGTTCCTGTTAAAGTAGGTTTAGTATAATCATACATAGTACGTGGAGTAGGATTCTGATCTACTGGATCCGTGGCAACCACATGAGGTAGCAGATTATTTCGATTATCAGTCATCTCCTCGGTTGTATTATAGATATCTTCTTCTTGCCTATCCTCTATGTACTGTAGGCTTCGCCTTGTTTCTCTTCGATTTCTGCGAGCTGTGCTTTCGATCTCACTATCAAAAAGTAGAGGTCCTGACGGGTTTCTTTTAGTCATAAACTATAAAAACCTGCCAAAAGCAAAGAAAAAGAAAAATTAGAAGAAAAAAATTAGACTAAAATAAAAAAAAGTAAATTGCAATAAGAGTAAAAAAAATGGCTAGAGTAATAAAAATCAAGCGTTCCTAATATCTTAGTTCCCCGGCAATGGCGCCAAAAACTTGATGTGAGTAATAAGTTTTAAATTTATAATTGATCGTACTTGAAGACTAACTATTACAAGATAAAGGCAAGCGCACCTATCGAACAGTAGTATAGTTTATAGCAAGACCGGAATGTCGAACCCACAGGAACTAAAAGTACTAGTGTTAACCTTCTTTTTATTATCTAGCCTAAAAATAAGGGGAGTTGCTTTATCTAAACTAATTAACTAAACTAAGAATGCACATGAAGTAAATTGGGGAAATACTTTTGGGAAAACTGATTGATTTGGACAATACCCAAGGAAAAATCCACCTAGACTTCACTTGTTATTTGACTCTGAATTAGACGATTTATTCACTTGAATCGATCTGTAGAAATCCCTAATTTATATTATTATCTCTTTCGAGACTAACAACGTCTAACCCTAGGTTGATTAATTGAAATCTCCTTCTAATTAAAACCCCTAGTGTTGCATTAACTCAATCTATAGATTTCTTTATTAGGTTTGACCCTAATCCGGTAGATTTATGTCATCCTATGTCTAGGATTACATGCAACTCCGCTTAATTATGCTAGATCTTCTCTTAAATAGGGAATTTTGCTCCTCTGAATAAGCACATCAATACTTGAATCAATATCCTGAAATATTAAAGCAAGAATTAAGAGCACATAATTAAGAACAAATCAAATATTTATCATATAATTCAGAAAATAATAACAAGATCCATCTTAAGTTTCATTCCCCTTAGGTATTTAGGGGGTTTAGTTCATATTTGTAAAATAAAACATCTCAGAAGAATAATGATAACAAAACATAAAGAAAACCCAAAACTTCTGAAGGAAAATTAAGAGAGATCTTCAGTCTTGAAGGAGAATCCGGCTTATGAGATAGATCAATCTGCTTTCTTGAAGTAATTCATTTCCTCCTACTTCGTTTGTCTCTTTAACTCTCCTCTAGGGTGTTTATATAGGCTTTAGAATGCCTCCGAACCCTCCAAAGTGCCCTTTTTCGAATAGAACTAGATTTGGGCCCGACAGGGACACGGCCGTGTACCACGCCTATGTGAGGCGGCTTATGTCGTGTTTAGAGTCTGTTGAATAGGCACGGGCGTGTGGTCTACCCGTGTGAGGAAGTCCAGGCCGTGTTATAGACTGTTAAATAGACAGGGGCGTGTGGTCTACCCGTGTGAGGAAGTCCAAGCCATGTTGATTTCCCATGTTGGCCCATATTCTCCGTTTTTGGCCTGTTTCTCGCTCTTTTTACTCTCCTATGCTCACCTAAGTATAAAACATGAAATTAAAGGATTAGGAGCATCAAATTCCAAAAATCTAGTGATAAGTCATCCAAAAATGTGCTAAGCATGAGATAAAAATATGTATAAATTACGACTTATCAAAAAACCATAAATAGCTCAAATTAGTAGGATCATACTCAAAATAAATATGTAATTAATACATAAAAATATGTCATTCTAGATTATTATCAATATTATGTAATTCATCGAGCTCTTGGGGTGACAGTGGAATACTTTGCTTAAACTTAAACTAGTGGATCACTCGAACGAATTCGTGCATTTCGACTGTTTAAAAAACTATGAATAACATTTTGACATGCCAAATATTGTGATTGGCCAAAAATTCTGCCAGGATGTATTCTTGAATTCTTGGATATGACATCTATTCAAACTACAGTATGAAATTATAAATTTTATTATGTACCTAATATAAAATTTCGAATTCTTACGTAAATATTATATTAAAATTCAAAAAACTAACCTCAGCTTTAAATTATTGATCTAACAATAACCAGATATCTTCGATCTTGTCTGGTATACCTACATGACTCGTGTCATTGTTCTATCTATTTAAATAATATGCTATTTAAAAAATATAATAGTGAAAAAATATTATGATGCTTATATTATCAAATGAATTTTACCTTATTACGAGTGAGAATTCATAAGGGGTGTTTACTCGGGAACATAAAAATGATAGCCGGTACTATGTACATGACTGAAGGAGTATGCAACCATTGATTTTAATTTTTTTTATTTCATTGCTCGACACATCTCTCGGTACAGTGTCACCAATACAGTTGATTCCCAACTGAGTCATCTCACTTCTTTCAAGTCGACTAGTTGTAGTAGCCACCTTAAATGTATTAGATTTCAAGATTTATCTGGCATTAGAAGCCTCCCAATTAACCTGAGGATGAATACTCTTGCATATTGTTCTTTTTCAATTGCACTCATAGAGTTGTTGATATAATTGAAATTGTCTTCTAACCATTTCATCTCTATCAAACTACCACTAAATTTGTCCAATACCTTTCCTAATAGTTGCTCGCAAATCGAACTCCAATCGCCAATGCCCACTACCCCCATAACGACTGTCTCATCCACTGGTAAACCAAATTGTTAACCAATGTCCTTAAGTGTAATTATATGCTCACCGCACGAAAGATGGAATATGTGTCTCGGGTCTCCATCTTTCTACCAAAACACTGATAAGTGTGAGATTCAATTTAGTCCTCCCGAGCATACGAGATACGTACAAGAATCCCGCCTCTTGCAAGTGTTGTTCAATAATACGCGATGCCCTCTCACTTAAATTGTGTATGTACGTCTTCATAATTCGATATTCAGTCTGATTATATAAACATAAAAAAATTATAAAATTAAAAAGGTTAACAACTTAATAATTAAATTAGTTAAAATAAAAAAAATAATATTTTCTTACCATTTACACTTGAACGTTGGAAATGTGCTTGCCAGATAAACAAATAAGTGACGTTAACATTTTTAAAATTATAAAATCAAATAAAATCGAAGAAATTAAAAAATATAAAATTAAAACAAGAAGGATTTGGGAGAAATTAAATGAAAAATTGAGAACTAAATAATTAAAAAAATTGACAGAATAGAAAATGAGTTGAAGTTTATATGGTAAATAAACTAGTCGACATTAACTCTTAAAGAGTGACCATGAAAACGCGTCTAAGATTTTCGGTAATATTCATGTGAAAAGGTGAAAGATTCATCAAACTCTATGTTAATTTCACTCAAGAAATAGAATTGCATCATTTCTAAAGGTTTAAATTTCCTCGTAATTCCCTGTAAATCCCCACGTGAGTTCATACACCAAAAATTTGTCCCTTAATTCCCACCTTAGCTATAAATCTCTCTTTAGCTTTCCTTTCTATTCTCATTTTCTTCAACCCCAAAAAGCAAAATTTCAATCCCAATTCCCCTTTGCATGGCAAAAGAGTTGATATTTTTCTTGGTTTTTCTTGTTTTTTCATCAAACCCAGTTTTTTCTCACTTCATCTTCAATGGGTTTCATGATTCAGGCGACCAAATGAGCTTAAATGGAGTTGCAGACATTACAAAGAATGGGTTACTCCGTTTAACCAATATTAGCCAACGTGCAATTGGCAGAGCTTTTTACTCATCTCCTTTTCAGTTCAAGAACTCCAGCAATGGCAAAGCTTTTTCTTTTTCAACAGCTTTTGCTTTCGCCATGGCTCCTGCGTACCCAACCCTTGGCGGCCATGGCCTTGCTTTTGTTCTTTCTCCTTCAAAACAAATTGCAGGTTATCACAGTCAATATCTAGGCTTGCTTACTCCAAGTAATCATCATGGGAATAAATCAAGTAACCCTGTTTTTGCAGTAGAGTTTGATACTTTGAGAACTCTAGAGTTTGGTGATATAGATGATAATCATGTTGGCATTGATTTGAATAGCATGCATTCAAATGTTTCGGCTCCTGCTGGATATTTCCTTGATAACTCAACAAAGCAAGAGTTGAATCTCAAGAGTGGGAAAGTGATTCAAGCTTGGATTGATTATGATTCAGCTATAAATCGATTAGAGGTTAAGCTTTCAATATTATCTAAGAAACCCAAATATTCAATCTTGCCCTTTGACGTTGATCTCTCACCATTTCTCCATGATTCCATGTTTGTGGGGTTTTCAGCTTCAACAGGTGTGCTTGCAAGCTCTCACTACATCTTGGGATGGAGTTTTAACATGAGTGGAGAGGCTGCATCTTTGTCTTTACCTTCTTTACCTTCACTTCCAAGGCCTAAACAAAACTACACTGCCTTAATCCTATGTGTCACATTTTCAGCTGTTCTTGTAATGATGTCAATTGCTTTCATCTCGTTTTACCTTGTTAGGAACTTGAAGGATTTAGACATGATTGAGGCTAAGGACTTTGAGATTGGTCCTCAAAGGTTCTCTTATCAAGAACTCAAGAAAGCAACAAGGGGTTTCAAAGACAAAGAGCTACTTGGTTTTGGTGGATTTGGCAGAGTTTACAAAGGAACTCTGCCAACCACAAACACTCAAGTTGCTGTCAAACGAATCTCTCATGAATCAAAGCAAGGGATAAGAGAATTCGAGTCTGAGATTTATAGTATCGGTCGTCTTCGCCATAGAAATCTTGTTCAGTTTCTAGGATGGTGTAAACGCAGAGGTGATCTCTTATTAGTCTATGATTTTATGCCTTGTGGTAGCTTGGATAAGTACCTGTTTGATGAGCCAAAACAAGTTCTAAATTGGGAACATAGGTTCAAGATCATCAAAGGTGTGGCTTCAGGTCTTTTGTATTTGCATGAAGAATGGGAACAAACTGTAATTCATAGAGACATCAAGGCAGGCAATATTCTGCTAGATTCTGAGCTAAATGGAAGACTTGGTGACTTTGGTTTAGCCAAGTTATATGACCATGGCTCGAACCCGGGCTCGACCACGGTGGTTGGTACGTTTGGGTACTTGGCACCTGAGCTTACAAGAACTGGTAAGCCTAGAACAAGTACTGATGTGTTTGCATTTGGTGCACTTTTGCTTGAAGTGGCATGTGGGAGGAGACCTATTGACCCAAAGGCATTGCCTGAGGAGCTGATCTTGGTGGAGTGGGTGTATGAGAAGTGGCAAAGTGGGGCAGTTCTTGAAGTTGTGGATTCAAAATTGAATGGCGACTTTGATGAGTGTGAGGCTATTCTTGTGATTAAACTCGGCTTGATGTGTTCCAACGAAGTGCCAGAGGCGAGGCCTACAATGAAGCAAGTTGTAAGGTACTTGGAGGGGGAAGTGGCACCGCCAGAACTGGTGCCATCACCTGGTGGATATGGTAGAAAAGAGGGCAATCGAAGTGACAGTATCGCTTTCGAAGATTATGTGCATTCGTATCGAAATTCATCGCGCTCATCGGCTTTTGAAGACCAGGACATAGATGTTGAAGCAGGCTTAACAACACATATCAATCTCAGCAGTGGAAATGGCAGATAGCCATTGAAGAGCAAGACAGAGTTCTTTGCCTTTTAGGAATGTTTTTAAAGAATGTTTTTTTCTTCTCTTCAAGGATTGTTAAAAGGATTATATTTTTGTATTATATTCAAAGAAATGTTTTGTAGAAAGGGGTAAAAACAAAAACTTTACTTGTAATAGTGCTTACAACTGCGGTCATCGTTTTAATTACGAAATCAATAAGGACATATTTTTACAGTACAACCAACGATTTAAGTCTGAACATTAGTTTAATAGTTATGAATTTTGCAACCTCACCATTATACAAAGACTAAATCACTCTCTTACTAATTTCTCCTTCGCAAACTTAGCTTGCTTACAAAAATAATGCACACATATGTATTCCTCCCTTGAACAAATTTATACTCTATGAAATGTGACTTTATTTGTTCTACAAATAACTTGACTTAATCAGCAAGAAACTTCAAATCTTTAATTTTAACTTAATTGGTTTTTATTTATTGGGCTTTACTCATCCAAAATCATAAAAAAAATAAATACCCCAATACTTTTGTTCTAAAACTTAAAACTTAATTGGTCTAATTTTGGTTTTAAGTCCCTCCACAATGCTAAAACTTAAAATTTAATTTTTCTCCTTTAATTTGACATAATTCTATCCCTACTCTCTTTATTTTTCGAATTGCTAATTTTCAGTTATTTCATTAACATTTTCTGTTAATTCTATTTAAAAATCCAAGCATAATCATAAATTTACCCCTTAATTCTTATAACTTTTGTTGCCTCCATATTTTTTCTTTTATAAATCAGTCCTTAGTCTTTTATTTTTGTAGTTGAACAAGAAAAAGAAGCATTTAATTTTTGTAAATTTGAAAAAATTCCACAATAATTTAATGGAATCCCTAAACATTACACTAGATACTGATATGACAACTCGTGTTTTATGTTAATAATTTAAAAATTATAAAAAAAGAATTAAGAAAATGTTTTATTTTAATTTTAAACATTAAATTCATATTTTAATTTCTCACTATTTCTGCTTGTGGAAACTCAAAACTCTTTACGTTCATTAGTGTTCAAAGTTAATAATTCTGATTAATTAAGAGTTTAACTTTAAAATGTTATTCCTTTAAAATATGTTCTTTCAATAGCAATTAAGTACGTATATTACACTCTCATACAAACTTTTTCAACATTTAATATTTACTTAAACATCGACCTCTCAAGTTAAAAGGCTTAATGCATATTTTAGTTCCTAAAATATATCGGATTTTTTTCACTTTGGTTATTAAAGTTTTTTTTATCAATTTCAGTCCCTAGTATTACTAGGTGTTCTTAGTTTAGTCTCCAACATTATCAGATGTTTCTAGTTTAGTCCTTTGAACTCGACTAAAATATCTAACCAATCATATACTGCTACATGTCATACAATGACATTACTGTGACATTATCATTCGAAAAAAACTTTAAAAATCTTTAAAAATAAAAAAGTACAAAAATAAAAAAACATACAAAATCATTAAAAATTGAAAAAAATTATAAAATTACAAAAAATTAAAAAAATTACTTAGATTACTAAAATTTTTAAAAAATTGTGGAAATTTTAATATTTTTAAAATTGTATAAATCACGTTTACTAGAGCATGAGGTTGTTGTCTCTTGGAAGGATATCACATATGATTAGAGGTGTGCATGGGCCGGGCTACCCAGCCCGGCCCGAAGACCCGCCCGAAATGTAGGAGGGTTTGGGCAAAAATATAGGCCCGAAAAATGGGCTTGGACCAAAAAATAAGGCCCGTTTAAAAAGTGGGCCGGGCCTCGGGTAAGATATTTTTATCCCGAGCCTGACCCGGCCCGGCTCGGCCCGAATTCACTAAAGGACAAAAAAATCTGCATTTTTTTTTAATGTTATTTTCTTGTTGTTTTCTCCATATTTTGCTACCATTTTACTATTATGTTGCTATTATTTTGTTGTTATTGTTTGGATATTGTATAAAATTTATTTTATTGTTAATTTTCTTATTATTTTAAAGGCATTTGTTAATTTTTTTTATTATTTTAGAAGTAATTGCATGTTAAGTTGTATTTATCTTAGTGTTATTTAAGTCTACATATTTTTTAAAATTTATTTTCAATTTGTTGGGAAATATTTATTTTGATATTTTTAGTATTTTTGATGTATTATATATATTTAAAAATAATAATAAAATAATATAAAAAATTAATACGGGTGGGCCGGGCCGGTCCCGGGTTCTAGTATTTTTTATCCGGGTCGGGCTTGGGCAAAATTTTAGGCCCATTTCTTGGACCCGGCCCGAGCCCAATAAATGGGCATGATTTTTTAGTTGAGCCTGACCCGAACCCGGCCCGGCATGGCCCATGAACACCTCTACATATGATAATTATCTTAAGATTTAATCAATGAAAATTCATAATGGCTAGATCTTTTTAAGTGAAAAATTTGGATAGTTTCTTTTTTCAAATTATTTAAATAATAAAAAATAATGGTATTTATTATTTAAATGATCGTTCAAATTCTAGTAAATGTGATTTATAAAATTTTAAATATATTAAAATTTCTAATATAATTTTTAAAACTTTAAGTAAATTTCTAATATATTAAGTGACCCGAATCCTTATTTAAATAAAATACAGTGGTAAAATAAAATAAAAGAAGAATCCATATAGAATTACACTTCTTTTATTTTATTTATAGAATAAGGTTTTTTAAACCTTATTAAATTCCATCTATTTGATATTGATTAGAATAAGGTGTTTCAGTCTTACTAGAATATGGCTTTACAAGCCTATAAATAGACATAGTCTATTCCTCTTGTATTAATTCGAATTCGACATAGTAAATTTTCTTCTCCTCTGCCCGTAGTTTTTTCCCGAAAGGGTTTCCACATAAAAATTTGTGTTCTTTATTTTATTTTAGCCTATTTTATTCTCACAAATTGGTATCAGAGTTTCTGAATTTTTCATCTCGATCACGGTAATGGCGTCTTTGAAGTATGAAATTCCACTGTTGGATCGTAACACCAGATTTGTGTTGTGGCAGATTAAAATGCAAGTAGTTTTTGCGCAGATGGATCTGGAGGATGCCCTACTAGGGATAGATAAGATGCCTTCGACTTTAACAGATGAAGAGAAGAAGCGTAAAGATCGAAAGGCGTTAACACAATTACATCTGCATTTGTCCAACGAAATTTTACAGAATGTGATGAAAGAGAAGACCGCCGCTGCATTATGGAAGAGGCTAGAACAAATATGTATGTCGAAAACTCTAACAAGCAAGTTGCATATGAAGCAACGTCTTCATGCTCATCGTTTGGAGGAAGGTGCGTCTATACACGAACACTTAGCAGTGTTTAAAGAAATTCTCTCAAACTTGGAGGGCATGGAGGTTCAATATGATAAGGAAGATCTAGGGTTGATTCTACTTTGTTCGTTGCCCCCGTCTTATTCAACTTTTAGAGACACGATTTTATATAGTCGCGAGTCTCTCACAGTTGATGAGGTTTATGATTCTTTGACCTTATATGATAAGATTAAGCATCTTATGGTTAAACCTGACTCTCAAGGAGAGAGTCTCATTACTCGTGGGAGACGAGATCGGAATACTGATAATGATCGTAGAAGAACACAAGAACGGAATACTCGTGGTAAATTTAAGAGTAGATCGAAGTCTTCAAACAGAGGTAAAACTTGTAACTTCTGCAAGAAGAAAAAGCACATTAAATCTGAGTGCTATAAGCTACAGAACAATATTAAAAAGGAGGCTGCAAATCAAAAGGGAAAACAACCAGAAAATTTCGGTGAAGCTGATTTTGTAGAAGACTACAGCGACGGTGAACTTCTAGTCGCTTCTGTCAATGATCCTAAAGTAAGCGAAGAGTGGATACTTGATTCAGGCTGCACCTTCCACATGAGTCCCAATCGGGATTGGTTTACAACTTACGAAACAGTGTCTGAAGGTGTTGTTTTGATGGGAAATAATACTTCGTGTAAAATCACAGGTGTTGGAACAATTAAAGTTAAGATGTTTGATGGAGTTGTTAGAACACTTAATGACGTGCAACATGTTCCAGAATTGAAGAGGAATTTAATTTCGTTGAGTACTCTTGATTCAAAAGGGTACAGATACACAGCTAAAAGTGGGGTTTTAAAGATTTCCAAAGGTTCCCTTGTTGTGATGAAAGGGTAAAGAAAGACTGTCAAGTTATATGTTTTGCAGGGTTCTATCATTCTCGTGATGCAAATTGCCGCTTCCTCTTCCTTGTCAGATGATGATATTACTAAACTTTGGCATATGCGCCTAGGGCATATGAGTGAGGATGGCATGTAGAATTGAGCAAAAGAGGACTTCTTGATGGGAAATGAATTTGCAAACTAAATTTCTTGAGCACTGTGTTTTTGGAAAGCAAAAGAGAGTTCGATTCACCAGGGGAATCCATAACACGAAGGGAACATTGGAATATATTTATTCTGATCTGTGGAGGGCATCCAGAGTGCCTTCGAGAGGTAGAGCTAATTATATGCTAACCTTTATTGATGATTTTTTCAGAAAATTTTGAGAGTTCTTCTTGAAGCAGAAAAGCGATGTGTTTTTCGCATTAAGTCTTGGAAAATTATGATTGAAAAATAGACGGGAAAACAAATAAAATACCTCCGCATAGACAATGGCTTAGAGTTCTGTTCTGATGAGTTTAATAAATTGTGCAAGTCAAAAGGGATCGTGAGATACTTGACAGTTCATCATACTCCACAGCAAAACGGCATTGCAGAACGAATGAACAGAACGATTATGGAAAAGGTTCGATGTATGTTGTCAAATGCCAACTTACCGAAGTCGTTTTAGGCGTATGCCTTTCTTCGCATTTTTTGATCAACCGATCTCCATCCGTTGCCATTGAGAAAAAGACTCCACAAGAGGTATGGTTTGGTAATCCTGCTAATTATTCTGATTTAAAGATCTTTGGGTGTCCTGCATATGCTCATGTTGATAATGGAAAATTGGAACCAAGATCCACTAAATGTGTTTTTCTTGGTTATAAAGCTGGTGTAAAAGGGTATATGTTATGGTGTCCTGAAAATAGAAAAGTTGTGATTAGCAGACATGTTGTTTTTTATGAAACTGCTATGCTACATAGCTTATCTCTTAAAGACTCTTCCAATAAAGAAAATCAAAAGCAGGTGGAGCATCATATTAATATAGAGTCGACTCCTCAAGCCAGTACAAAAATTGAGAATAGAGTTGGTTCTTCACCATAATTCTCTATCTCCAAAAACAGAACTAGAAGAGAAATTAAACCTCCAAAGAAGTATGCCGAGGCTGATCTAGTTGCTTATGCTTTAAATGTGGCTGAAGATATAGATGCGAATCAAGAGCCATCTAATTATTCTGAGGCGGCGGTTAGTCATGAAGACTCAGAAAAGTGGATGTTTGCTATGCAAGAGGAGATGGAATCACTCCACAAAAACAGAACATGAGATCTTGTGAAACTTCCTAAAGGTAAAGAGGCTGTTCGTTGTAAATGGGTTATTAAAAAGAGAGAAGGGACTCTAGGAGTTGAAGAACCTAGATATAAAGCAAGGCTTGTTGCAAAGGGTTACAGTCGAATTCCAAGAGTAGACTTCACAGATGTGTTCTCCCCAGTTGTTAAGCATAGTTCGATTCGAGCTTTGCTTGGTATTGTGGCCATGCATGATTTGGAGCTTGAGCAGTTAGATGTAAAAACTACATTTTTGTATGGAGAACTTGAGGAGGACATTTACATGTAACAACCGGAGGGTTTTACAGTCTTAAAAAAAGAGGACTAAGTTTGCTTGCTGAAAAAGTCTCTTTACAGTTTGAAACTGATGCGGTCGTTGAGAGCACCAAAAATATCCTATTCCCTATAAAATAATGAAAAAGAAATAGTAAAGGGGAAGTAGGGTCGAATCCTCAGGGACCGGATTATACGAATGCTTGTCTCTCGAAATCCTGGGCAGAATCGTTCCCAAGAAAACCTGCGTTCCTGGAAAAAAAATAAAAAAAATAAAAAATAGAATTTAAGAATTGGTTTTGGAAGCGAAAATAAAATAAAAACAGAATTTAAAGTTTACTGAAATTATGATTACGAAAATAATAAAAATAATAAAGAGAGTTTTAAGAGAAAAGAAATTCTTATGGGAAAGTTCCAAATTCTCCTGTTGTCTCATTCGCCTTGGGCTCAATCCTTGGCTTTTGGATGGTCCTTCTCGACTCAAGTAAGCCAGTTATAGTGGAAGAAGACGCCTACGACCACCAGCTGCAAAGATTAGATTTACGATTTTTAGGGAACCTGACTCTAGCCAAGAACCTATGCTAGATCAACGCTTCTCAATGGCGAAATCCCACGCCATTTTGTCTCTTTGGCTCGCCAACCTCCAGCGCATAAGTTAACGAACCGACTATGGAGTCCTTCCAAAACATACAAAGCGCGCCGCTTTTGCATATGCTTTGAAAAGCTTACTTCTTAGGGCCATGGACCAAGCGTCGGCCGTGAGTGCGGAGAAATGATGAATACTTGGCGAGAAGGCTAAGTACGGATTCTAGGCCTCAAGAACCCTTTTTGGGGGAATATTGACAACTTTTGGCTAGAAGAGTTTTAGTGGCTCATGATAATGGTGGGAAAGTAAATAAAATTATGGAAAAAGAAATTTTATTGAAAGAAAAAAAATATGGAAAGAACAAAAGACTTTTGGGGAGAGAGTGTTTACAGAAAAAGATGCTCAAATAGAGTCACTTCACCCCCTATTTATAGTGCTAGAGAGATAGTCTAATTGAACTTAAATTCTAAAAAGATAAATACATTTAATTAAAGATAAACAAAGATAATTAAAATAAAATCCTAAATTTGAATAATCCTAATAATTATCTTAATATTAATTATCCTAATAGAACAAAATAAAATAGAGTCTTCCAAAATAAAATCTCTTCTATTTGCTTTTAAGTCCTTGTGCCTTCCATGTTCGCACTTTTGGCACCATATTTGTCCCACGTTGCATATTGGCCCATTTAATCTCCAAATTGACGTTTTTTCCCTTAAATTTACTTTTCGCCTCCAATTTAGTCCTTAAAAGATAAAAAGACATAAATAGCTCAAATTAGTAGGCTCAAGCTCAAAATAAACACATGATTAATATATAAAAACACGTCATTTTAGAGTATTATCAGAAACAGTCACCAAGACAGTGGTGCAAGAGGTTTGATTTCTTTATGACTTCTCATGATTTCAAAAGAAGTAGTTTTGATAACTATGTTTACTTTAAGAAAAACAGTGATGGTTCTTTTGTGTATCTACTTCTTTATGTTGATGATATGTTGATAGCAGCAAAAGATAAAAGAGAGATAAGAAAGGTCAAAGCCCAACTAAGTGAAGAATTTGAGATGAAAGATTTAAGACCAGCAAAGAAGATACTTGGTATGGAGATTCTCAGAGATAGAAAAACAAGTAAATTGTACCTAAGTCAAAAGGGGTACATTGAGAAAGTTCTTTGCAGATTCAATATGCACAGTGCTAAGCCTGTTAGTACTCCTTTAGCAACCCATTTCAGACTTTCATCGGCTTTGTCTCCACAATCAGATGATGAGATTGAGTACATGTCACAAGTTCCATACTTTAGTGCAGTGGGATCTCTCATGTATGCTATGGTTTGTTCATGTCCAGATTTATCATATGCAGTCAGTGTAGTTAGCAGATATATGGCGAATCTCGATAAAAAACATTGGAAAGTAGTTTAGTGGATTTTAAGATACTTACGAGGTACTACTGATGTTTGCTTTCAGTTTGGAAGAACTGAAGATGGAGTCATTGGGTATATTGATGCTGATTTTGCTAGAGACCTTGATAGAAGAAGATCTCTCATAGGTTATGTCTTTATAATTGGAGGTTGTGCAATCAGTTGGAAAGCCACTTTGCAAACTACAGTTGCTTTGTCTACCACTGAAGCTGAGTACATGGCGATTACTGAGGCTTGTAAAGAAGCTATTTGGTTGAAGGGACTCTTTAGTGAACTCAATAAAGACCTTCAAATCAACACAATATTTTGTGACAGTCAGAGTGCCATCATTCTTACAAAAGATCAAATGTTTCATGAGAGAACAAAATACATTGCTGTCCGATATCATTTTGTTCATGATATTATTGCTTGTGGTGATATTGTTGTGAGCAAAATTAGTACTCATGAAAATCCTGCAGATATGATGACTAAGTCACTTCCTATAACCAAGTTTGAGCATTGCTCAAACTTGGTTGGTGTTCATTGTTGAAGTTAAACCCTTAAGGGGTTTTATGGAAGAGGTGAAGAACTTGTTCGTTGAGAGTTCGCGAAGAAGAACTTGTTCATTGAGAATTCGTGTCAAGGTGGAGGTTGTTAGAATAAGTGACCCAAATCCTTATTTAAATAAAATACAGTGGTAAAATAAAATAAAAGAAGAATCCATATAGAATTACACTTCTTTTATTTTATTTTTAGAATAAGGTTTTTTAAACCTTATTAAATTCCATCTATTTGATATTGATTAGAATAAAGTGTTTCAGTCTTACTAGAATATGGCTTTACAAGCCTATAAATAGCCATAGTCTATTCCTCTTGTATTAATTCGAATTCGAAATAGTGAATTTTCTTCTCCTCTGCCCGTGGTTTTTTCTCGAAAGGGTTTCCACGTAAAAATTTGTGTGTTCTTTATTTTATTTTAACCTATTTTATTTTCACATTTTTATATTGTTTTTAAAGTTTTCGGATGATAACGTCACAATGATATTATCGTATGACACGTGGTTGATTAAATATTCTAGTAATTAGTTTTTAATGTCTAAAGGTTTAAACTGGGAATGTATAATAATATTAGAGACCGAAATGAACTAAAAAAACTTTTAAAACCTAAAATAATATATATTAAAGACTAAAGGGTGCATTAAGCTAAATTTAAACATTATTCTTAATCTCTATCCAGCGATTGCAGAAAATAGATATTATACTTCTATATAGAAAATTTATCAAATCTTAGCTACTAAGTAGATCACAATTGTTAATTTCTTTTTGAAAGATGAAATTCGTTCAATATTCTTTAAATTTTATTATGGGTCGGGTTTGGACTCGGTTTGATTTAAAAAATTAGTTTAAAATTTTACTAAAATTCAACTCAGATTAAAAATGTTAAACTCGAACCCAATCCGACTTGCCCGTATTAAATTATTTTAAATAATTTTTTATATAAAAACAAATTTTAAAAATATAATACATTAAATACATTAAAAATATTAAAATAAATGTTTTTCAACAAATTGAAAATGCAGAAATCTTTATACTTATAGTTGCAACTTAATAAGCAAATGTCTCTAAAATAGTAGCAAAATTAACAATAAAACAAGAGTTATACAATATCCAAACCATAACAATAAAATAGTAGCAATATAATAACGAAATGGTAGCAAAATAATAACAAAACAATTGATTCGAGCCGAACCCAAACAAAAAAATTCTACCCGAGGCTTGGCCCATTTAGAAAACAAACATTATTTTTCGTCCAAACCCTTTTTTCTGAACTTATATTCTCCCAAAACTTCTCACTTTTTTGCCTATGATCATTTCCATCTAAAGTTTTCAAGGCTGCCATTTTGACAACATCATTGCTTTCAACAAAACCTCTGAAGTTTCCTAGTTTAATAAGAAGTACATTTTATAAACGAAGAAAACCTCGAGCCAGAGCAAGTGGAAAGATATTCTAGATTTGGGCATTCTTTTATCTCTATATTTTTCAAATTTGGCACATAAAGTGTATTGGATTCAGCATTACTTTTCACCTCCATGAAAACTCTTTTCAGTTCATTGCAGCGAACTATCTTGAGTTCTTCCAATACCATTAAGCTTCGAGCAATGGATATTGAGAAGAGAGATTCCAATTTCTCGCAGCTTATTATTTCTAAAACCTTTAGACATTCGAGGTCGACACAATGGGTGAGGCTTTTTACTATCCATCTCAAATCTAGTAAAAACGATAACTCCAAAAGCTCCAAATTTGAGAGTAGCGGTGCAGCATGATTTGCTTCATCAACTCGGAATATCTTAGACATGTCAGATGAATTAACACTTAAATATTTGAGACCCATCATTGTTTTTAATGTATAAACCAAGCATTCACCACCCTCTCAATTGACAATTTTAAGGGAAATTCATTTGTCTCGAATTTTAAGGTTGATCTTTGTGTTACGAGGTTAGAACTTAAATCTAGCAAACCATGCGACCTTAAGTAGATTTGAGGCAATTTCTTTGCTTTAAATTGCCTAAGTCAACTTAACTACTGAAAGATGAGAATACTTTAACTTAAGAATTATGTCTCTATTTATGGTTGAGTTCCCCCAAGTCCAACTGTACAAATTAAATTATATTAACAGTTGAGATTAATGCCTATTACAAAATGAGAATCTTAAGATATTTAAACTCTATACAATCTTATCCCCTTAAGATTTACACTATTTATCCTGATAACTCTAGTTTTACTAGAGTTTTTCACTAGGCCACCAAAGTTTTATGTAGATGAATTTGTCTATATATTTCATGAGTGGAGGCAGTTCAAATGGGTTGAATGAGCAACATTTCATCAATTGACCTCCATGGGATGCTTTTTGTGACTTTCATGGGACATTTTTCATGACACTTGTATAACTTTCCAAAACAAGCATATCTTTTCTACTTAAAACTCTCCAATTTAGTGAATGCAGAGGTTGGCTCATTCCCTGTTGTGGTATCAACCAAACATTTAATATCCTTGCAATGCTTAAGTTCAAGGGAAGTTAATCCATTTAGTCCATTTGCATCTTGAACCAGATTATAACCCTCAATTGCTTCAAATAGTTGAAGATGTTTTAAATTATAGAACGAGTCCTTGAATGTTAATTATCGAACCTTCTGATTATAATTCATTGCATAATAAATAAAAATAAATTAAATATACTGTTAGGATCGACTCGATTAAGCAACAAGTAAAAAAATAGTGGAATAAATTGAGAAATTAAACACACAAATTTAGCATGGAAAAACCCCTCCAAAGATGATAAAAAACCACGGGTAAAGATAATTTTACTATAATGGTAAAAGAATGAAGAGTACAAAAGATGGAGATAAAACTAAACGCCGAAAACCTGAAAACAAAGAACCCTCAAAACATAAACACAAAATTCTCTAAATGTGTTATGAGTTCTAATGTCTAATGGATGTATTTTTTAAAGTTGTAAAAAAGCCTATTTATAGGCTAAATTCATAGGTCAAATAATAATAAAATAATCTAAACTAATCAGTGTTTGATTGAAATAAATAAACGGAGTTCAACTAGAAGATTATTTCTTAAATTTGACTGAAACAGGAGTCATACTTAACAAATCTCCACCTTGACTCATATTTCCATAACGCCATCTTTGCCAAAGCCCGCCACAAACCTATCTTGAACCATGCAGGGAATTAACTGAGTCGAATCTATGCTTAGAAACTAGAAGACTTCTAACCTTCGACTTGTACACTGCCAAAATAAAACTAACTCGGGATTGATTTTCATGAACACAATGCCCTAACTTTTCAAAACTTGCATCCAAAAGAGAACCTCTCTTCAACAAAACGGCCATACCTTTTTCCAGAACGAGGGACGTCTGATTTCACCGGTCACTGTAGAACCTTCCAGAATATAAAAATTGCCTGTTATTTTACCTTTTAACAAAGCGAGAGCTCCACAAGATACTTTAATGTTGCTCGACTCGATGTTGATTTTGCATCCTTTTAAGTCTAAAATACTTAAGGAGATGATATTCTTTCGTAAATCAGGTACATACCTGACATCTAAAAGTGTCCTAATCGTCCCATCGTGTATCCTAATTTTAACAGTACCAATACCAATTACCTTACTAGATGAATTATTTTCCATGCGCACAACTCTACCTTCAACCGAACTGTATATGAAGAACCATTCTTTATTAGGACACATGTGGAAAGAACATCTCGAATCTAAGATCCACTCGGACATGAGCTTGGAGTTATCGCTTATTGACACTAACAAGAAATCATCATTGCTTTCATCAGCCAAATTAGCACCAGCTATATCTTTCTCGTTACTCTCAGTTGTTCTTTTATTTTGCAGTTTATAACAATCTGCTTTGACATGACCTAACTTTTTACAATAGCAATACATTTTGTCTCTTTTTTTTATGCTACCAAAACGGAAGCTTGCTTATCTGCCTTGCTATCCAAACCAAACTCATTGTCGAGTTTGTCTCTACTCAACAAATAACCCGTCACATCTTCAAACGAGAGTTTGTCTCTGCCATAAATCAGGGTCTCCCTAGAAGACTTGTATGAAGGGGGTAAAGAGCACAATAATAGTATAGCCTGATCTTCATCGTCAATATGAACCTCAACATTCTTTAAATCATTTAAAAGAGTAATGAATTGACTGATGTGATCTCTAAGAAGCTCACATTCTTTCATGCGAAACGTAAATAGACGTTGTTTCAACACTAAACGGTTAGCCAGAGATTTAGTCGCATAAAGAGTTTCTAACCTTTTCCACAAGGCGGATGAGGCCTTCTCCATTAATACCTCCTACAATACCATATTCGTGAGGCTCAACTAGATTGCAGAGAAGGCCTTTTCATCAAGCTCTTCCCATTCTGTTTGATTTAGATTCTCAGGTTTTTTCCTGGAAACAACCTTTTTCAAGCCAGTTTGAACTAAATTGCCATCATCCGAACTTGCCACAGATTGAAATTTGTCTCACCATCGAACTTCTCAATTTCAAATCTTGTTGCTGCCATCTCTGAACGGGCTGATCTATGAAAATTGAACTAGCTCTGATACCACTTATTAGAATCGATCCGATTAAGCAACAAGTAAAAAAATAGCAAAATAAATTGAGAAATTGAACACACAAATTTAACGTGGAAAAACCCCTCCAAAGAGGATAAAAAACTACGGACAAAGATAATTTTATTATAATGGCAAAAGAACGAAGAGTACAAAAAATAGAGATAAGAACTAAACCCCGAAAACCCGAAAACAAAGAACCCTCAAAATGTAAACACAAAATTCTTTAAATGTGTTATGAGTTCAAATATCTAATGGGTGTATTTTCTAAGGTTGTAAAAGAGCCTATTTATAGGCTAAATTCATATGTCCAATAATAATAAAATAATCTAAACTAATCAATGTTTTAATGAAACAAATAAATAGAGTTTAACTAGAAGATTATTTTTCAAATTTGACTGAAATAGGAGTCATACTTAACATATACTAATACTACTATTCTATGAATTAATTGATGATATACATGCTCTAGAGCAAACATAGTTCCTTCCTTTGAATTATTGTGCAATGATTACAGCGTGTCTGTTTATATACGTATTCTGTGTAAATAAAACCTAACAGTTCATGCATCTTGCTTGGTAGGTAGCTTTGAAAACATTATGTGTATAAAACTTAACTAAACTAGGCACAGATTCAATTAAATAACTAGGAAAGGAGAAAAAGAAAGCACCTTGAGGATAGCCTTCTCAACTTTTAAATGAACAAATGAATCAGTTAATAGAGGGCAAGCCGACACTAAAAACTCCTTCAATGGTTTCGAAAACTGCACTGGTCGGGGCGCATCCCTTCCTTCATTGCATCTGATCACTTGCTTCAATTCTGTGACAATTTGCTTCAATCCATGACAGTCAGATATCTCAAGGATTTCTAAAAGCACCAAACTTTAAGCAAGACAAAGTGGAAAGAGTGAGTTCAAACTTGGGCAATTATCTTATCCTCAGTTCAACTAAATCTTCCTGTCTTGGCCCAGGTTAAAGAGATTATTTGGGGTCGTTTAAGGAGGAAGACCAATTAATAGAATTGATATTGTTAATGGTTCACTTTGTGCTTCTTGCGACATCATTAGTTAATTTATTTGTATAACTTAAAAGTTGTTGTACAATGTTTTTATGTTCTTTTATAGCAGTTTAACTGCATTCTCGGATTAATGAATTTCATCATTCATTCAAAAAAATATCTTTCTAATATGTAATATTAATATAAGAAATCAAATTATACATGGTTTAGATTTTTTTAATAAAAATACCAATTCTAGAAAACCAAATTTAAAAATAATATACTTAATTTATTTAAAAATAAATCACCTATTATTTTAAGATTATTATATGCCTGATTTTATATAAAATGATTTTCAAATATTTTATTTCAATTTAAGAAATATATTTAATTATTTTTAAAATCAAACCTCAATCTAGTTTGATTCATAAACACCTCTAATTTCTACTAGTGAGGAGATACATGAGTTAAATCAATAAGACATTAATGTTTGTTTGTATCTATATATATATTAAATAGCCGAGTGAATTGGTATCATGAGTGAACACGATGCTAATTTAATTGTGAAATTATTAAAATACATTTACTTTTAAAAGTAATTAATATTATTATAAATGTATTTTTATCTTTCAATGCTTTTATACGAAATCTTAAATAAAATAATTGAAAAATATTATTTAAAAATTATACACGTGATCAACAAATTCAAATAGAAATCTCTTACTATTACACCAATAACTATTTGTTAAAATAATTTATTATTATTTTTAATATAAAATATTTTTATTCACCCGTTTACATCCAATGTATCCGGTAAAATAAAAAACAGCTTTTAACTTATAAGCAGTTCTTGAAGCTGTGGATCCAAAATTGAATGGTGAATTTGTTGTGCCTGAGGTAGTTCTTGTGATCAAACTCGGGTTGATGTGTTCCAACGATGCGCCCGAGGAAGGACCTAGTTGGTGGGGGAAGTGGCACCACCACAACCAGCGCCATCACCTGGTGGACATGGTGGCAAACATATCGAGCTCATCATTTGAAATTTTCGTCCAAAACAATGTTCTACAAATTTTCACAATAACTAATATCATATAATCAACTGTTTAGGCCATTTTTTTTTTATTTTCGCATTTTTTAATCTAAATCACATCATTGCTGAGAATGAGTAGTTATTGACAATGCTAACGGGAAATTTGCTAACTTTTCTTTCTTTTTTTATTTTTCAAACTAGCTATGGCCTATGAGACCCCATTAAAGTGTCTCTTGTCAAAGTATTTATGGGACATAAAGTGAAAGAATCTTATGCTAAAAAGCAACAATAGTAACGTGGAGATCACATGATTGGTACCTTTGAAATCAAACTCTATATATTTTGTTGTGAAAATTATGATAGACATTGATCATCCTCCCCCCAACTATCTCATGTTGGAAAAAAAGAAAGTGTATGATAATTGACAGCTTTTTAAATATATAATCATCATTTATGTGATCATAAACTCTTGATTATGCTTTGATTTGCATAAGTTTCAAGCTCTTGGGAAGGAGTGGCAATCATGATCTATTATGTTACTCGAATTTCACATATTGTTTATGTGAATACGTAGTGTAAATATTCAGATTTTCATATTTGTGTATGTGGAATATATTTTTTTTTTGGTAAAGTAAAATAGTATAAGTGAGACAAGTGAATATATTAGAATCCGTCATAAGCATCTTTCTAATCGAAGGCGGAGATTCCTTCAATAGATGAAATTTCAATAACTTTGGATCTTTAATTTTGGTCAAAAAATTTGTCATTGTATTTTGTGCTCGAGGAATATGTCTAACACAAATCTCTCATGATCAAATAAGCATGTGATGTATCAATCGAAGTTCTATCAGCTTGCTATCTGCAGCACCACCAGCAAAAATAATCTCAATCAACAAAGCGTCATCACACTCCAATTTCAACTTCCGAAATCCTTTGTTCCATGCTAAGTGAAGCCCTTTAAGCATTGCCCTTGCTTTAACTTGAAATATTGTACCTCCTCCAATCGACATTAAGAAACCACATTGCCACAACCCATTAGCATCTCTAATAACACCTCCAACAGAGGCACAAGCCCTTAAAGAGAACACAACACTATCAGTATTAAGTTTAACATGACCCTCTTCAGGAGGTGAGCAATGTGAACCTATTACCCAAGGATGAGAATAAAAACGTATCCGTATGCTCGGGTTTGCATAAGTTTCATGGGAAGATTGTAGATGAAACTATAGCAATCATGATTTATTATGTTACTCGAATTCAATCTGATTATTTACGAAAGTGTAAAACATGAGAAAAAATGTGTTCGATTTAAAGAAATGGGTTTTCGAATTCATGTATGACAAATAAGTGTTAGATGTAATGGTAATGTAGATTGTATTCCTAAGAGAAGACACAGATTCAAATCTTTGTTGTAAGGATAATCGCGAACCCTGAATATGAACAATTAAACGAACATGAAAAATTGAGATTAACTAAATGTTTTCAAATGCTCAGATTTAAATAAGTTATACCAATCATACTCAAATTGAGTATTGATTTTTTTTCAAATTTCGGTATTTGAAACATGAATATTAAAAGAAAATGAAAAATGGAGTTAATAAAAAAGTAACTATATCTTTAGCGGTTTAAATCTTCTTTTAATGGCGAAAAAGTGGCAGACCACTCTTTAACATATAGTTACTCTTTAAACCTTCGCAAAAGCCCAGCAAGCAGTTTCACTTTCATTCATCAAATTTCAAAAAACAAAATGCCAAAATCTTCAAATCATTTCATCATCTTCTTGTTTTTTTGCTGCATTTTCGTTTCCACAGGTACAAAAAATTTTTCCCACATTTTTGGTCTAAGCATTGCATTTTTCTTAACTAAAAATGGTTTACTATTTTCTCGCAGATGCCATCCAACTGGTACTAGTAAACAACTGCAAAGAAACAGTATGGCCAGGAATCCTCGCCGGCGCCGGCCACGAAACACCCCGAGACGGCGGCTTCCCTCTCAACTGCGGCGAACAAACAACCCTCGAACTCCCTGAAAGATGGTCAGGTCGAATCTGGCCAAGACAAGGTTGCTGTTTCGACGAAACCGGTAAAGGCTCATGTCAAACAGGGGATTGTTCAGGCCTTTTACAATGCCAAGGCATCGGCGGAAACCCACCGGCAACGCTCGTTGAAATGACACTCGGTGGTCCAACATCGGGTCTACATTACTACGACGTGAGCTTAGTCGATGGATTCAATGTCCCCGTCTCAATGGTACCTATAGGTGGTGGCGTTGGGTGTGGAGTAGCGGCCTGTGAGGCTGATTTAAACGTTTGTTGCCCGGCGGCATTGGTGGTGAAGAAAGAAGGGAAAGTGGTGGGGTGTAAGAGTGCATGTTTAGCTGCTAAAACCGATAGGTATTGTTGCACCGGTGAGTTTGGGGATCCAAAAAGCTGTAAGCCCACCATTTTTGCGCATCTTTTTAAAGCTATTTGTCCAAGAGCTTATAGCTACGCTTTTGATGATGCTTCAAGTCTTAAAACTTGTAGGGCTCCTAGGTATCTCATTACCTTTTGTCCTCCTAATTGATGTGGTTTCATTGTTGAGATCATTGGGTTTCTATTATGGTTTGAGGTTTTTTCTTTATGTTATTATTAAATTGCTGAATTTGTTGCTTTAATTGTATGTTTTTGAATTGATTTCATGGTAGCAATGATGGTAACTCTTTCTTGTGTATGATCTTTATAATATTCTGACTTGAATCTTTTACCAGAATCCAAGGTTTTGGTTTTACTTAAAATATTGACAAACCATCAAAATCACAAATATAGTATGCTTACTCATATCTGCATCTATACTCATTTTTGTATCATATAATTTCTTTTTATAAACTTTGAAGGTTTGGTGGGTAACTAAAAGTCCAACATTCTACTAATGGACCACATGTCTATTAGTGGATCATGGCTTTAAATTATCTCCGATAGACTTAGCTTGTTAAATAAGTTTTTTTTAGATTAGGTCAAGCTAGAATCTTTTTTAAGTTTTATTTAAATTTGAAATTCGAGCTCAGGTCATTTAGGGTTATTTGTTCCTATCATTTTTAAGTTTCAGTCATTTTGGATTAGGTTAATTTTAAGTTTTAGATCAATTTTAGTTTGAGATATCAATTTAAGACATTTCATATTTGAATCATTTTAAGTTCAGTTTATTTTTTTAATTTTATCATTATGATTAATTCATTTTAATATTAAATCATTTTGGGTTATTCAATTTTTTTATAATTAAATCTCAACTTTATTTAAATTCAGAGTAATCATTTTAATACATCTCAATCACTACAAGCAGAATTAAACATTATAAACCCTTAAAAGAAATTTAAAGTTGCAAAGAACTCTGTCCTCATTAAAGCTTTTGACAATCTTGATTCTTCATCCACGAACTTTTTTTTATTAAAAAATAAATTAAAATTCCAAGTTGGATGATTAATTTCTCCCATGAATATCAAAATATATTTTACCTAGAAATCCTAACATGAATTCTTAACATTAATTGCATTATAAAAAATAGATGAGGCATGTGCTTAGGTTCCATAACAATTTCAACATATAATAAATTGAAAGTTCATCTCAATATCGTATTACAATGATCAAATCCCACTTTTTCACCCACCATTTTTAAGTATCAAGTCAAAACCAGAAGCAAAGCTCCCAAATTTTTGCTAGAAGATAAACCGAGTTCCCATTGAAAGAATCAACTTTGCTACCATTTTTGCTATTAATGGAGCTCAAAGTTGAAAAAGCAAGTGTTGAGAAAGGTGAGGGATTGGGTTGGGGCAAATCTTTGCTAGTTCCAAGCATCCAAGAGATATTGAAGAATGATTCTCAATTAGTTCCTGAAAGATACATACAAGAACCGAAAGACAGGCCATTAATTTCTCACAACCTGTTTGATTCACTTCAAATCCCTGTCATAGATTTCTCAATGTTAGCTCAAAAGGATGCAAATGAAATAAGGAAGCTAGATCTTGCCTGCAAGGAGTGGGGCTTTTTCCAGGTAAATCCAAACACCTGTATTAAGCACATATTCGTATTTGACACTCACCGGGGTTATCCTATTTTTGTAGATAATAAATCACGGGGTTAGAGAGGAGATCATGGTTAACATGAAGGCAGCTATTGCAGCTTTCTTTGAATTGTCATTCCAAGAGAAATCCAAGTGTGCAAAGGCAGCTAATGAGATTCAAGGGTATGGGCAAAACTTTGTGGTCTTAGAGAAACAAAAACTTGATTGGTGTGACATGATGTTCTTAAAGACATTTCCCCATGAAACCAGGAATTTCAAGTTTTGGCCACTCACTTTACCAGGTTTCAAGTATGCAGTCTTTCTTGTTTGTTAAGCTATTATGTTACTCGGGCAATACAGGTATGTATCCGATACGGATATGTTGAAACAGAGAGGCGGTGGAAGAATATTCAACAGAAATACGAAAGGTTTCGAACAAGATCGATGCTAACTTATCGGTGTTAATGGGGATGGACGAAAATGGATTGAAAAGGAAACTAGGAGAGTTTCAAGAAGGAATACGAATGAACTATTATCCAACATGTTCAAGGCCTGATCTTGTTCTTGGTATTAGTCCTCATTCTGATGGAAGTCTATTCACTTTGCTACTACAAGATGATGAGATCAATGGCCTTCAAATTAAGCACAAAGAAGTATGGATTGATGCTAAACCAATCCCGAATTCTCTTGTGGTCAACATTGGTGATGCTATTGAGGTTAGCTATAATGTTTTTTTAGTCAAAGTTTTTACCAATGGTCAAATTTTGCATTAGTCCCTATATTATGTGTACTGGATATTCGAACGGCAGCCAGTCAAATTCACCCCTAGAAAAAAATTTCTAACTTCTAGCATGACTTATTGGATTTAATTTGACCTTTATCAATCCTAGAAAACAAATTCTGTTTCCTGTCTTGTTTTTATCAGATTCTGAGCAATGGAATGTATAAAAGCATTGAACATAGAGCCATCAGCAATGAGAAGAAACCCAGAATGTCAATTGCAACATTTGTGATGCCAGGTGATGAAGTCCAAATAGGTCCACTGGATTCAATGGTGAATGAGAAGCATCTCCCTAGAAGTTATAGAAACATCAAGTACATCGATTACATCAGGCAAAAGTTCGCCATGAAAATGCAGGGAAAAGCTCACACCGCCATTGCTAAGCTATAAAGCAAATCAAAATGCTAGCTCTGTTCTTCATATCTGTTTTGTAACAAGTCAATATATGATAACTCACCACTCTTTAAAACAAGAGTAGTATTGAATTCTACATTGAATAACTCTAATAATCCAATTATTGAATTCTGTTGTATAAAAAATATCTTAAAAATTAATTTTTTTACAAAATATTTCATTTATAAAATCATAAAAACTTTAAAAATATTAACAGACTACTTTTGATAACGTAATATACACTCAAAATCATATCCTCTTGCAATAGCAATAATACCCATACTAATCAAACTAAAACTCAATTGACTCTAAAGAATACATCTAAATTTATTAAAATTTATACAAAAATTATTGATATGTCAAAATTTTTATAAATGCTATATATACCAAATGTATATATTGAATATGATGATGACTATAGAAAAAAAAACAATATGAATATACAAGATACAAAATTTGGGAGTAATTGTCATGTTGATGTAGTTATGCTATTTTGTACTATGTTTGTATTTTTGGATTTAGAATATCATGAATATACAATTACATGCAAATAATTCATTTCATATAGAATTTGATGCATTTTCAATGCATGTAACATTATGTTTGGCATAATTTTAGCGGCTCAATTTAAAAAATAATTTGTGTGTTTATCTTATATTATATTTCAATTAATTTCGTATTTTACATAATTTTTAATATTGATAATTTATAAAAGAATATTAATGTTTTTTTTTTGCTTTTTTTCCATGTAATTAAAATGTTATAAATTTCTATAAATTTTTACATGCTAGTTTGAAACTTTGGAAATTTTAGTTAATTTATGATTTTTAATATATCTTGAGATTTTTTTTATCTTTTTTTTTTAATTTTTATTAGAATGTTTAAAATTTGAAACTACTATCACACCATTTATGAAAAATTGTAATAAAAAAATCCTGTCCTTTATTTTCAAAATTTTAGAAAAGAAGTTGGAAATTTTTATAATTTAATATTATTAAGAATTTTTATAAATATTTTTAGTGTTAAATTATTTATTATTTTCTGAAATTTATATAAATTTTAATGAATGTTTTGAATTTTTTAAATAATTTTTCAAGATAATTTTTATTTTTATTTTTTAATTTTTTAAAAGTTTTGGAACTTTTTTTAATTCTTTGAATTTTTAAATAGTACTTTTAATTTTTAAAATATTTTTAAAAATTTTATTAGTATTTTTATTTTTATAAGTTTTAAGGGTTTTTTTTTGAAATTTTTTATTTTTTATGATTTGTTCGTCTTTTAGATTTTCTTCAATTTTTGAAAAAAAAATAAAAATTTCAGCCAACCCTTGCGAATTTTTCTTATTTACTCACTTTTAAAAAGTAGAAGAATTAAATTAAATTTTTAGTGAATCAATTTACCTAATTTTAAAATTGACAAAAACCTGTCGACTGAGTTTTAACTCGATTGTCATGAACATTGTTGTAAATACAGGAGGATGTGGGTTCAAGTGCGTTGAAATGCATTATCCTCCTATTTATGGGTTAGAGAGTGACTATAGTTCTAGGCATTATGTCAAAAAGAACAAATATGATCAAAACCTATAATGAAATGACAAAAACCTGTTCTGCGAACAGACTCAAATGGGGCACAGACATTTTCTTTCTTTAACAAAGGAAAAAGACTGGATTTCCCCATCACAACAAAAGCTTTACATGGTGGAGTTGTCAATTATCCAATACTCTTCAATCTTCAATTAAGGATTTTCAATGCAACAGGGGCATATTCAATTAAGGATTTTCAATGCAATAGGGGCATTCAATTAAGGATTCTCAATGCATTAGGGGCACCTTTTATATTAAGCCATAGATTCGATTTTATTTTTGTTATATATGAGAATATATCGGTGTAAAATTAAAGTAGTTTTATATTTTTTGTATCTTTTTGTATTTTTTTGTGTGATTAATATTTTAATGATCAAACCGTCATATTTCATTCATATATATTATGCATGTCAAGTTTAACATAATAAAACTTTCAATCGTTCAATAAATATTAATATATATATTATTTTAGAGATAAAAATATCGAATCAGTTAAAAAATTTGTTTGCATAACAAGTACAATTATATTAATAGATTCAAGGAGTTTTACATTGATGTAAATGGATCCCTTCCTACGTAATAATAATAATAATAATAATAATAATAATAATAATAATAATAATAATAATAATAATAATAATAGAAGTAGAACAATCAAATTTGATCCGAACTTAAAAACCTAATTTGATTAATCCGAATTTAAATTCGATTCAGTCTTAGCTAAAAATAATTCGAACAAATAACCTTAAATAACTTACAGAAATTGATTCAAATATAAACTAATTTAAACCAGAAATTATTTAAAAGTTTTAGAATTCAAATTCACCCTACTCAAAACATGTTTTAATGGAAGTGAATGGTTTACAAGTAGAAATAGAATAAGATACAATTATGATTAAGATAGGATTACAACTTCACTTAAAACTTTATTTTGGCGTCGATTAAGTTTTAATTTGATTGATATGGATATTGTTGTCATTACAGGAAAATGTGGATTTGAGTGGCTGAAGCGCATTATCCTTCTATTTATGGGTTCGGGAGGAGCTATGAATAGTTTTAGATATTGTGTAAGAAAAACAAATATAATTAGAACATATTATGAGATTATTATAAAAACTAAAAATAAAGATTTCACTTAGGTAAAATTTTGAAATTTATTTTTGGGAATTTTTCAACCTTCATTTAAAAAGTTATAAAAATATTAAATATATTTTAAATTAAAAATACATATATAAAAATTTGTATAAATAAAATATTCTTTTAAACACAATTAAGAAATTTATAAACTAATTAATACACAAATTACCAATTCAGTAGTATCCCAAGCATGAAAAACGAGGCCATGAGTATTAAATTGAAAACTTGAAGATTACACCTTTGCCGAAATGGATCGATGCCTGCCATAAATCACATTTTATATAGCCTCATAAAACCAAGTTTTATTTTTGGCATAATTAGCAGCAATGGCAATGAAATCCCAATTTTATTACCTCCCATTTTTAGAAATATAATGATTTTTTCTTAAATTTGAGGATTCAGGTTGTTTTTATATATATATATATATTTATCGGGATATGTTATTTTTGGAGTGAGAAATGAAAACACATCCTACAATACGTATTTTTAGGGGAGAGATGAAAACGCGCCTTGTAGGACGTGTTTTTAGGTCAACGGTAAATTTTCCCCCAACAGTCACAATTCCAATAGCTACAATACCCCAACAACCATATTTTTTCCTATATAAATCCCTCCAAACTTCATTCTTTTCAATTCAAACTCAATTCTCGATAATTTCATTTTAAATCTTTCTCTGAATCCTATTCTCTTCAATTTTATTTTATTCTTATAATTTGTAAAATGAAAAATCAACTTATTCATTTGGATGACAAGCACATCTCCGGCGTTCAATTATAAATGGCAAGAAAATATTTTAAAATTATTTAATTTTAATTAGTTAACTATTATACTATTAACATTATTAATTTTTTATGTTTATATACTCAGGTCGAAGATTAGATTTTGGAGACGTACATATGCAATTTAAGCAAAAGTGTATCGGTTTCTATTTATGGAAACTTGCGATGTCACATCCCAAAAATCGAGTTAGTAGAATCAGATTTTTAAGTCGAGAGTTAGAGTCAGACATTGAAATTAGGGTCGTAAATAAGTAATTAAAGTACTAAAGTAGCACAATTGGGTTTTTCTTTTATTAACTAGCTTAAAACGAAATTTAATTTTGAGGTCTAATTTGAAAAAAAAAGGATTTTAATTGGGTTAGGAACTAATTGAAAAAGAAGAGAAACAGAGAGTAACCAAAAGGGAAAATTGTCCAATTTTTTAAAATTAGTCTTCTACCTACAGTATACCACTGTCTCTTTCTTCTTAAAACTTAAACCCCTTCAAAATTTCTCTAAACCTAAATCAAAGAGTTTCTTTCAAAACCGACTTATCCTTTCAGATTTATTAACCTCTCAAACACTAAAATAACTCCCAATTTCAAAGGAAAATCATGTTTTCTTCCTTAATTTCGTCATTGTTCTTCTTGAGTTCAAATCCCGAATTAGAGTTGTAGATCATCGTTTTTAACGAATTAACAAATTAAGGTAATATTCTAACTTTTTAGGACTAAATAAAGAGTTCTGTTAATTCAAATTGAGTTTTAAACGATTGTATGAGGATTTATTTAGATTTAATGTTTTTAAAGCAAACTTTGATTCAAAAATGGCAAATCTCAAAATCTTGAGTAAACTTGTGTTTTCAAAGTTGTTTTTGGTTCATTCTAACCTAATTAGAAGGTATTTCATCTCAATTTGATAGATCCTAATCGATTTTTTAAGAATCAAGCATTTTCTCTCTTTTACATGTTCTTGAAAGCTTGATTTTTTTGGAAATTCTAGAACCATGGATTTAGGTAAAATTGATGGTTTAGATATGAAACTAAATGATATTTAAGATGTTTGAAATCAAAATTGAGGATTAGAAACAAGATTAAAATGTCGAAACTTCAATTTCAAAAAAAATTAGCTAGTTTTTGGTAGTGAGAAAGGAGAGGCTTGAATTGTGTTTTCCTTGATGTTTGGTTGTGTTCAAGGCTATTTTTAATGAGTTTGGAAAGTGTTTGTTGTGTGTGCAAAGTGTTAGATCAATTATGAGCCACTACAAGCAAGTCAAAAGGTAAGGAAAAGTTTGTTTGAGCTTTCAGTTAGTAAGCGAAAGCATGATTGGTGAGTGTCTGAAGTCGCTAGTGGTATGCGCGATTCGTATTGTTAATCGAGAGCTTAGGATTAGCCTAAACCTTTATCCTATGTTCTGAGAGTAAGTTTTCTTCTATTCTTTTTGCCTTGTTGTGAAATTATGCCTAATAAGGATGAGTTGTGATATGTGATGCTATTACAACAGGTAATATATGAAATTACGTGAATATGATATATGATATACTTATTTTAATACACACACATATGTGGTCTGATATATGATAGCTCAATGAGCATTATTGTGGCACTTAAAGTGTAAATAAATATGAATTCGATAAGCAAGAATTGTGTATGAGATTGTGATGTGAATTGATGAATATGAACAGAGGTTATGTGCATTAAAACAGTGGTTAAATATGAGTAATTGTGGATATTCTTGCCTTGTGTTCTCTTGAAATCATTGGATATGGTTGGCATGTCATAGGATTGTGAGTACTCATCCTTGTCTTTGTGATTTGGGTGTTTAGGCCCCGGGATAGGTTAGAGAGATAAGGGAATGTCGAGCTAAACTCCCTTCAGTGGGACATGTTGGTATGTTGGAGAGTGTTTAGGTTAATGCTACACTTATGGGACATGTTAGACTCTTTGAGTCATTGGTGTGATGGAAATTCGTTTATCCAATGTGTGGTGATAGAGTCTACTTTTATGTTTCATAATCTCAAGCTGCCAAATTATCATTTTTTGAATTATATATATATGAAATATGCTTTATGTAAATGCATGTGAGAGTATATGCTAGACTTGTGAGATAATGAAGCATGATTATATTATTTTGAATTGATGAATATATGGTTGCGAATGTGCTTTAGTATGATGTTGCTTAACATATGATGACGTGTATGCTTTGTGGTAATTATGAACATTCACTGAGCTTATTTACGCTCACATACTCCTCGTTAAAATCTTGTAGATAAGTAGCTCTTTTGGTGTGAGTGGAGCAGCAAAGGAAGTGATCTAAGTAAGACATAATTTTCGAGTAGGAGGTTTTGCGATTCTTTTGAACATATTGAATAAAGACATGTGGGTTATAGTTACAATTATTATTATCATGATTTCAGGATTAGACTTATGAACTATTAATGTTGTTTTTGGATTTGAGATGTGGATAATTTTGATGCTTGAGATTAATATTAGTAATGTATTTTGTAGTTTCTTTACGTATATGTGTTAATATGGCATGGGAAATGGTTAAAGATGTTAGTAAGCTTGGTTAAGTTAGCCATTACTTGTATAATGAGCATGAATGTTGTCTTGAGCATGAAGAAGTTTTAACTTTGTGATTTTTTAGCATTCTGGGTAAAAGTGTCGATACTCGAGACCAAAATATCGATACCTTACGAATAAAAAGTTTTCAAAAATCGAAAATAACCAAATTTGGTATTGATACCCAAACACGAGTATTGATACTTGTAATAAAAATACTGATACCCCTGCTAAGGTATCGATAAAACATTTTTAACTAAAATTGGCAGAGAGTTAAAACAGTATCGATACTTAATTTCATATCAATACCTAACATACAAATATCGATATCGACCTATTTGGTATTGATACTTATGCTAGATTTTTATCTCTAAAGGTTGATTATGATAGCCATTATCCTTAGTTGTTATGGTGAATGTATCTGTATAAGTTTCAATAGTTGTTGTAGCATTCTGTAACTTGGGTTCGGTGACAGGACCGGGTGAGGGGTGTTACATGTGAAATGCGAGATTCTTATACGTGGCTCATATGCTTGGGAGGACTAAGTTGGACCCCTACTTATTAGTGCTTTGGTGGAAAGATGGAGGCCAAAGACACACACATTTCGTCTTCTTTGAAGTGAGTGTACAATTACACTCGAGGATGTTGGTTTACAATTGGTCTATCAGTCGATGGGAAGTCGTTACGGGGCCAGTGTCGAGTGTCGATTGGAGTGCAACATGCGAGCAACTACTAGGGAAGGTGTCGAACAAGTTTAAAGGTAGTTGGACCGATATTGTAACACCCCCTACCCGTATTCCGAGCCTAGAATAGGGTACGAGGCATTACCGAACTTAATATGATCAATCATGTAAAAATCAGCCATAAAATTTCTTCTAAATTAAAAACTTTCATACATATGTTTAACGTCCCTTATATGGGCCTACGGGGCCCAAAACATACATTCAGGGTGGTTCGGGACCAAACCGTAAACATATGAAACTTTTGCAACACATAGAAAATTTTCACACTTTGGAGAGTCACACGCCCGTGTTTTCAACCCGTTTAACTCTCTAATTATAACTTCATCACCCTTGACAGTCGTACACTTCATATAAATAACAAGAAACGTGTATGGGCTCAATTCTCAATAAATTTCTCATATATATACACAATTTCGCGCTATGTAATCATACAACATATATCAGCCATATCTCTGTAATCTAAATATGTTTTCATAACAACTTATCTTGATTTCATACTATTTCATATTTAAGCTTAAATAACCAAAGTATTTGAAATATCATCTTTATGCAAATAGTACACATGAGGTATATAATTCCATAATTATGAATAAACACATTTATCAAACATTTTCCATATTCATATATCAATCTCTCATGTCTCCATATATCAATAACTGTCATTTTCATGAATTCCGAGTTCAATTTCATAATTATTTGTCTCGTGTTCAATTTATTTCATGTCGGAACTTTATTCATTAAAACATTTGAATTATCAATACATATGGATAGTACGTTCAAGATGAATAATTATATAATCACAAATGAATTCATTTATTAACCAAGTTCTATACTCATATCTTATCAACTCGTACTTCCTTTTATCACATAATTCCATGTAACACTTACCAAAGTTTGTCAAATTATTGAACGTCTTACGGAATTGAGTACTTCGTTTTCTCGATGTCATAGTTCAACTATGGTCTTACACATCTTCACATAATGATGCCATAGCCCAGCTATGGTCTTACACATATTCATATATCAATGCCATAGCCTAGATATGATCTTATACGGAAATCACTTGTCACTTGTAGCCGAAGCTACCACAATTCACTGATCAGGTAGCCGGAGCTACCATTTTTCACTAATTAGGTAGCCGGAGCTACCACTTTTCACTGATCAGGTAGCCGAAGCTACCACTTTTCACTGATTAGGTAGCCGGAGCTACCACTTTTCACTGACCAGGTAGCCGGAGCTACCACTTTTCACTTGATCGGTGCAGCGAAGCTACCACTTTTCATCGATCGTGCAGCGGCTACCACTTTTCATCGATCGTAGCCGGGTTACCACTTTTCAATTGTCATTTGTCCTTGATCAGATAAGTGTAGCCGAAGCTATCACTTATCGCTGTCATTTGTCCTTGATCAGATAAGTGTAGTCGAAGCTATCACTTATCACTTGTTGCCATGGTCCAACCATGGTCTTTTCCTTCAATTCATCTTGTCACTGAACTGAAATGCTCAATTTGACCATTTATTCAATTTTCATGCTCATACATTATTCACGATTTTATCATCAATACATATGAAGTAACACATCATGAAATTCATAAAATTAACAAATAATCACTAAAATTTAGCCATATAAACTCACAAGTTCAATTTTTGTATTATAACGATAATCATAATTTCATAATAAATATTCCAAATAAAACATTATATCATTTCTAATCCAACACTTATCGATTATAATCGGGCATGTGATCAATTTATACATGAGTCATTCATATATTTTTCCTCCTCCTCCTCTCCATCCACATCCTTGGTATAAATAACACACTTGTAAGTAACCTTATCCATAATTTTCACTAATTACTTATGTGAATATTTAAGCTATCCACCCGTGTCATAGTCACTAAATTATTTATATCTGAAGCTATGGAACTCCAAATTAAGATCCGCTAATTTTCCCTAAAACTAGACTCACATATCTTATTACCATAAAAATTTCATAATTTTTGGCTGGGCCAATTAATACAGTTTATTCATTGAAGTCTCCCCTGTTCTGCTATCTGACAGTTCCGACCTAAAAATTAATTATCTCCTCGTACAGAATTCGAATGATGTTCCTGTTTGACTCTCTTGAAAATAGACTCATTCAGGATTCTAAACATATAAGTATAAGTTTTTATGATTTTACAAAATCAGAACAGGGGAACCCGAAATCATTCTGACCTTATCTCACAAAATTTATCATATCTCATGATTTACAATTCCATTGCTTACATCTTTTCTTTTATAAGAAACTAGACTCAACAAGCTTTAATTTCATACTTTATTCATCTTCTAATTCCATTTCTACAATTTTTGGTGATTTTTCAAAATTAGACCACTGCTGCTGTCCAAAACAGTTTTAGTGCAAAATGTTGATTTCCATTTTGCCCCAAATTTCACAATTCATACAATTCAGTCCTTACTCAATTAACCCCTAAATTAAGATAATTTTCTCAATTAATACTTTTCCTAGATATTATAAGTTATTTCATAACTATTTAAATTTAAAATTTTTACATAAAACTCTAACTTCAAACTCTTTTACAATTAGGTCCCAAACATTCAATTTCTATTCAATTATTTCAATAAAATCAGCATATAAACAATTTAAAGCTCTAATTCCATGCCAAATCATCATATACTTCCATCACATATTCATATAAACTTTCAATTTCTTTCATAGAATCAAAAACTAATGAATTCAACAAGGGGACCTAGTTGTAAAAGTCACAAAAACACAAAAATTTAAAGAAATAATCCAGAATTGAACTTACTTGCAGTAAAAACATGAAAAACCACCTTGAGGGAACTCTTTCATGGTGTTTTTTCTGATGAGAATGCAGAAAAATAAAGAGAAATCTAGATAATTCCACTTTAGTCCTAGCTTTATTAAGTAAATTTTGCAATTTTCCAATTTTTCCCTTAATTCTCCTTATTTTCTTGTTTATTTCATGCCCTTGCCATCCAGCCCAAAGAGATATTGGGTATATTTGTCTTTTAAACCCTCTTTCTTTTATCATTTAAGCTATTTAATCATTTCTCAAAATTTTGCATTTGATACAATTTAGTCCTTTTTGTTCAATTAACTATCAGAACTTTAAAATTTCTTGACGAAACTTTAATAATAACTTATTAACACTCTATAAACATTTATAAAAATATTTATGGCTCGATTTAAAATTCCTGAGGTCTCGATACCTCGTTTTCGATTCTAATTATTTTAATATTTATTTTTAGTACACTATTCACTATTTCAAAATTTTTCCTAGCTTCACATTTAACTTATACTCACTAAATTAATAATATTTCCTACTCATTTGTCGGATTTAGTTATCTCGAATCACTGTTCCGACACCACTAAAAATTAGGTTGTTACAGATATGGGATGATTGGAGGACAACTTCAAAACTACCAAGGCTTCCGCATGTGACGTTGAAAAAGAACAATTCACATGCTCATTCATCTTGAGGTTGATTGGGGGTTTGCTTATGGTAAATAAATCTTGAAATCTGGTACATTTAAGGTGACTACTACTACTAGTTAACTTGAAAAAAGGGGGGCCAACTTAGTTGGGGATCAGTGGTGCTAGAAACATTATACTAAGAAATATGTCGAGCGACGAAACCAAAAAAAGTTAAAATCGACGGTTGCATGCTCCTTCTTCAATTGTGGGCATGGTATCGATTACCATTTTTACACCCTTGAGTGGACCCCCCTTATATGAATTCCAACTCGTAATATGGTAAAATTTATTTGATAATATCATTATCTTTATCATTTTTCATTGTTGTAATGTTGAAATAACATATTATTTGAATAGGTGGAACAATTGCACGAGGCACACATGTATACCGACTGAGTTCGAGGATATCCAACTAGCTTTAAATCAACAAACCAAAGATGAGGTTAGTTTATGAAATTCAAAGTTATATAATATTTATTTCAGCATTTGAAATTAAATATTAGGCACGTGACAAAATTTATAAATTCATACTACAGTTTGTATGGATGCTATATGTGGATTCGAGAATTCAAGAATGCATCCTGGATGAATTTTTGGCCAATCGTGTAACGCCCTGAAATTCTTTAAATTTTTGGGTAATTATTTATGTCAAGTAAATTGATTTTCTTTAGCGGTTAAGTGTTACGGATGTGTACTTGAGGTTCCGTGTTTGATTCCTTTTCCTTGAATTTTGAGTATTTTTATTCCTATACCTAGCTTGTCACGTTAATGTTATCTTTAATTTTTCGTAAGTTATTAACAAGAATGAGTTTACTGATTCAGTGGTAAAGCCTTAGCTTACCTTATGGGTCCTAAGTTTAAATCTCTTAGTGCCTAAAACAAAATTAATGTTTGTTTCCCTCATCTTTAAAACATTTCCCATGTTGTCATCCCACTTTTTTTACTCCCTTCTCATTCTTCATTTTTTGTTTGCTGAGTTTTCTCTCTGGCGTTTTTTCTTCTGCTTTTCCATTGCTCTTTCATTTTGACATATTTCTCCATAAACAAACCATAGTGATTTTTTTTTCTTTGAACCTTTCTTTGTTGTCATTCCTTTGCTGCTGTTTTATTGTCGCCTTATCTTTATTGTGTCGCCGTTTCATTTATGCTATTTTTCGTGTCGTGTATTTGAACGAGGAGTTTGTATTTTCGTCTCAATATAAGTATTGTATGTGCATTTTTCCTTGTGATAAGATTAATTATTTATTTTTTATGTGAAGGGTAAGAAGTTTTAGTTGATCTATAATCTTCATTTTTTATCGTTTTTAGGTTCTTATAGCTGAGGATCCTGCAACGGTTACCCCTCTGACAAGTTAAGTGTAGTTGGAATCATTCTTATTCGTGGGCAAGTGGCTGAATACCCTAGATTGAGGTTGTTTTGTGTAGAAGTTGTAAGGGTAGAATGCCCTAGCTGCATTTTGGTCGTATACTTTAATTGAGTAAGGGTCGAATGCGTGTTTGGTTCTTAAGTGCCTTTTGTTTAATTAGTTAAGTGGATGTCGTGTATAGGTTTCGGTTTGTTGCGGTAGTAATAACATCTCGGAAACACTCAGGTGCGTGTTCTAACCCGAAAAATTGTGGAAAAATTATGGAAAACTGAAAAATGCATGAAAGACCAAAGGTGACAATCGACGCCACACGAACATGTGTCTAGCATTATGCCCAACCGTGTGAGCAAGCCCATTTTCATAGCTCGTGTGCTCATCTATATTCACAACTCGTGTAAACAATTTTATCCTACGTATCCAAAGTAAATTCACTATAGTTCTTCGTGAAAGAAATGAAATGTTATGAATTGGAAATGGAAGTAAACTTATGAATATACATATATGCTCTCCTTGAGCATGGATCCTTAGGTTCTTAATGCCAAAGATCTTATATGTTTTATTTTTAATCTTATGCTATTGAACTAACCATTTTGATGATGGCATGGATTGTTTAAGGTGTCTAAGGAATTCAATAATTCCTTTAGTTAAGTTTCAATTCTTGAATATATTATTTGTTGGGTAAATTATGTTAATTTGGTACCAACTTATTAAGCATTATGTATGCTTACCATACTTTTATTTGATTCTTTGTAGATCATGGTTTTGTTTATTGGGTAAGTTATATATTATTCATGTTTATATATATATATATATATATATATCAAAACTTGTATTGTCTAATATTATATATATGTATGTTTGAATGAATTCGTTACCGTTATTTAAGTGACAGTAACTTAATTATTGAATTAAAAAATAAATATAATCTTTTTTATAAAACAAATAATTATAAACACAAACTATCCTCCTTTTAAATCCACTATCCTAAAATCTATCAATATATTTTGAAAAAAAAAACCAAAAATGTAATATTTTTATTAATATAAATATAATTTTTCAACCACCAAACAGGGCTCACTATATCTAATATATATGGAAAATTTAATCAATGTTTTAACAATTAGATTAGTGGTTAAATCGATGAAATCATCAATTCTATTCTCAATCTAATAATTAAAATATTTTAAAAATTAAAAAATATAAAACCAGTTAAATCAACAATTTTTTATTCCAATTTTCGATTTTTTACCACCATCAAACAGTTCACTTAGACACTGATTCAACTCGAAAGAAATTGCTTGGTTCCTTCTCATGCAAACAATGCGTAAGAGACTATCCATATATACATATACGGTAATAATACCCATACTTTCTTTGGCACATTATTATATCAACTACTTTTCACATAATAACCTATCAAGTAACCCAAGTTAGTAACCTAATTAAAGTTAAACCGATGGTCGCAGTCTCCATTAAGTTAAGCTTCAGAACAAGGTTTTTTTCGTCCACAAATTTTGACCCAAGTCGATAAACTGCCTTGTTCTTGCATTAGAGAATAGTAAATCCGAACCATAACTCTTTAACCTTAAATTCTCGCAGTCCCTTTTATTTTCTCTCAAATCTAGGAGGGGGAGGGGGGGATCTCAAGTTTTTGTGTGACATTTTGTGTGCAAAAGACGGCTATGGAGTACTCAATTGTTTCTGAGTTTGAAGGGACTCTTTTGAAAGACCAGGACCCTTTCTCCTACTTCATGTTGGTGGCATTCGAAACCTCGGGTTTCATCAGGTTCACTTTGTTGCTGTTGACTTGGCCAGTGATTCGGTTTCTCGATGTGTTGGGCGTGGGAGATGTGGGGTTGAAGTTAATGGTGTTTGTAGCAACGGTGGGGCTTCGGGTTTCGAAGATTGAATTAATGTCTAGAGTTGTTTTGCCTAAGTTTTATATGGATGATGTTGATATGGAGGCTTGGAGAGTGTTCATTAGGTATGATAAAAGAGTTGTGGTGACGAAAATGCCTAGGATTATGGTGGAAAGGTTCATGAAAGAGCATTTACGAGCCGATGTGGTTGTCGGAAGTGAACTTGTGGTGAACCGGTTCGGGTTTGCTACAGGTTTTGTTAACGGTGATATCGATTCTATCTCTAGTAAAGTTGCCAAGTTGTTTGTAAATGATGAGCCTAGTTTAGGACTCGGAAGAGCTACTTCAAGTTTTGAGTTCTTCTCTATATGCAAGGTAAGAAATTTCATGCAATGTGTTTAAATCCATTGCATTTTATATTTTTTTAAACAATTTTTACTGATAATTAGGTTATTAACATGCAGGAACAAATGCACCCACCATTTATAAGTGACAAAAACCATCACGACCACCAACTCCACCGTCCACTACCCGTAATCTTTCACGATGGCCGTCTCGCGATGCGGCCGACACCCCCAACTGCTCTATCAATCCTCTTATGGATGCCATTCGGCAGATTACTCTCATCAATTAGAATTATTATCGGTCAAATGCTTCCGCTGCGTATCATGCTCTATGTGACCCCTTTAATTGGCGGCAAAATCGTTGTCAAAGGCAAACCACCGTCACCCATCTCTAGTAGAAACTCCGGGGTCCTATTCATCTGCACTCATAGAACTTTAATGGACCCCCTGTTCTTATCCATCGTCCTCAAGAGAAAAATCCCAGCAGTCACATATTCCTTATCCAGATTATCTGAAATTCTATCACCTATACCGACGGTAAGATTAAGGAGAATCAAAGAAGTCGATGCCCAAAAAATTAAACAAGAACTATCCAAAGGTGACTTAGTAGTTTGCCCTGAAGGAACAACATGCAGGGAACCCTTTCTATTAAGGTTCACTGGCCTATTTGCCGAATTAACGGACCGAATAGTCCCGATCGCCATGAACAATAAGGTAGGGTTTTTCCACGTAACCACGGCCAGCGGGTGGAAAGCTTTGGACCCGGTCTTCTTCTTCATAAACCCTAGACCGTTTTACGAAGTGACATTCTTGGACCAGTTGCCGGCGGAAGTTACATGTTCGTCAGGGAAAAGCCCGCACGACGTCGCTAATTATGTGCAAAGAATCTTGGCCGCTACGTTAGGGTTTGAGCGCACAAATTTTACGAGGAAAGATAAATACATAGCATTGGCTGGAAATGACAAAACAGTTTCATGCACTTCTCTTTAAAGGTGATGAGCACATTTAAACCTTTTCTTCAATGAAAGTAAAAAAAAAAAAAAAAAAGATTTTTTTGTTAATTTATTGGAATAAATTTAATTAATTGTGTTTTTTGTTCGGGTTGTATAATTTGTAAGGATGATTTGTGGAATTGTTGAATAATTTGTGAGGATGATTTGTGGAATTAAGTTTATATTGAGGGTTAATGTTGTTAATTTTTCCTTTGGAATAAATTTCATATTGTAATTACCTGCTACCAGTTCTTAGGGGCGAAGCCAGGAGGCTGGCATGGGCCCCAGCCCCCTAAAATGTAAAATTGTATTTTAGGTTTTTAAAATTTTTTAAAAATTTTAAATTAGTAAAGGTAAAATTGTACTTTGGCCTCCCTAAAATTATAAAAATTTAATTTAATCCTTTACAAATTATAAAGATATAAACTATAAAAAATTAAAACCCCCTAAAAAAATTTTCTGGCTTCGCCCCTACCAGTTCTATATATGTTAAATGGCAACATCTTTAAATGATTTATGTAAATTTAATTTCTTGTATCTCGATTGAAATTATATATACCGATTATTATAATATATATTTAAAATTAATCTACGTTTGAAGCTAAATGCCATGCCCAAGATGTGGGTTTGAGTCATAGAAATTATTATTAATTGTGTGAGAGTTAGTATTAAAAGAAATCGGACTTAATATATCATTCAGTATACGAGTTTGACAATTTTTTTTAATGTGGTATCTGTGTTATATTTTTGTCTTTGGTATTTGTATTTGACAAAAGTTATATATTTTAGTACGAAAAAAGGGTGTTAACTTCTTAATATTTAATTCAGATTTTAGGGTTGTTGTAAGGAAAGGTAATAGCTAATATTATTAAGTTTGAATTTTTTATGATTTTGTTAATATAATAAATTTAGCGTTAATTGTAAATTTGTTTAATTTTATGTTCAATTTATCAAATAAAGTCCGATAGATGTGATTTAATTCGAGTTTTAAGATAGTTTTGATGAAAATTAATTCCTAATATTATTAAATAAATTATGAATTTTTATTAAATCAACTTAAAACTCGAATTAAATACTAAAAATTAACATTGTTATCTTTTGATACTGAAGTGTATAACTTTTGTAAAATATAGATATCGTATTAGACCAAAAATAACATAAGTATCATATTAAAAAAAAATTGCCAAACTTATATACCAAATTATGCATTAAATCGAAAGCCTAATCCATGTTTCAAGATTTAAAAAAGAAATTCGAGTAATCCATCTAATTTTTATATCATTCTTTATTATCCTATGATTCAATTAAACATATCCAAAACTCACGTTATGAAGTTTGATTCAAAAATATGGAAGAATTTGAAAAAAAAAAATAGTAATCTCAGAATATAAGCTTAGACAAATATAATAGGCACATTTGAAACGTGGGTTGGGCTTGGGCTGTAAGGCCAAAATTTGGGTTGAGCTTGACCCCTTTTTAAACATTGTAATATACTATTTTATTCTTTTATTATATAAATTATGTCATATCAATTTTTTTAACATCAATTTTATTATAGATTCTTTTCCTCCACTCTTTAATGGAGGATAATGCGTTTTAACGCACTCAAACTATGTCTTTCTGCATAGACGACAATGTCGATGTCAATTAAGTTAAGACTCAATCAACATATATGACTTATGTCTATAGTAACATATTAGTATTAAAAAAGTTGTCTTGATTTAAAATTTTAATTAAAAAGCTTATAGAATTATTAATTATTAACTTAAGAACACCAGCCTAGGATTAACTATTTACAAATAGGGTAAATTATATAGTTTGTCACTCAACTTTTAAAAGTTTTCATTTTGGACATTGAAATTTTAGTCATGTAACTTTGATAAGTTTTTATTTTGGCCACTTATTTTATCTTTTTTAATTTTTAGAATTAATTTTTTTAGTAAAAGGAAAAAACCTGGGTTGATAGGAAAAAAATTTTAGATTTTTACATAGAAATATCTTTTTAATTTTCGTGGCATTAATGGATTGTTCAAGGCATCAATCTTAATCGCTGCTAGCAAGATAACCTAAGATGGTCTGACGGTTTGCATCTCCATATCGACTGAGACAACTTCTTCCCCCCCCTTGGAGTGACTAGAATAGAAAGTTCAGAAGAGAGGTAAGAAACAAGAGGTATCGATGTTGTCTGGGTTACCTCCGGTTATGTTTTGCTTTGGGAAGTGAGCATTTCCCTGTTTTCACCATCATCCCTCTGAACCTAGGGATTGGATGTCCCCTCACCAGTTGATTGTTGTGATTTTTGTTGCTTTTCATACTTTCCAACAGATGTGATCTTTACACAGGCCATGGTCAGAGAACATGAGATTTCTTACAGAGAGAGTTAGGGTTTTGTGAAAGAGCCAAGAACTTGGAAACAAGAAGGATGGCAAGGCTTTTAGTGAATTTAGAGATTCAAAATCAACAGCAAAAATCCCAAAGGATATGATTGGGCGTTTATAGCAAGTAAAGTTTTCATTTCCCAAAATATACATGTTACCTTCAAAAAAAAAATTGGAGCCAAAAACATTATTTTATTAGCCTCCAAAATTTCAGCGAAGAAATATCAACATAATTATCACAAAATACACCAAAATGGCATAAAACATAGTCGTGTGGATGCCTTCCTAAAGGGTCAACCCCTTCAAGCTTGATGTACCACAACTGAGCTTCTCAAGCTCTCAAACCTATTTGAAATTAAGGGTTTGGTGAACATATTAGTTAACTGGCCTTTGGCGGACACATACCTTAGCTCAACAGACTCATTCTCAACCAACTCTTGAATAAATTGGTTTCTGATATCGATTTGCTTTTTTCTTGAATGCTACACAAGATTCTTTGAAATGTTTATTGCATTAATGTTGTCACAATAGGTCGTGACAATAGGTAATGCATGCAACTCCAAAGTCCTCCATCATCTGCCTCATCCACAGAAATTGAGCACAACAACTGTAAGTAGCAATGTACCCTACTTAAGCTGTTGAGAGAGATCGATCCTTGCTTTCTGCTATACCAAGAGACAAGATTGCTTCCCAAGTAAAAACATAATCTAGATGTGCTTTTATGATCATTTATATTCCCAACCCAATCAGAATCAATGTATCCTACTAAGCATAATTATTTTGGCTGCCTTGACTTGAGATTCTTTTGGATTGGCTTGGTATCTGGCACAAACACCAACACTAAAGCACAAATCAGGACTATTGGCTATGAGATATAGAAGACTGGCAATCATGCTCTTGAATGTGGTTAGGGAACTGGGCACTCCCTCAACATCTCCGCACAGTTTCTCATTGACGAACATTGGTGTCTTGGTTGGCTTAGAGTTCTCAAGTTCGAGCTTCCTCACAAGATTCCTTGCATATTTCTCATGTGATAAGAATGTCTTATCTTCCAATTACATGATTTGTAATCCAAGGAAATATGATAGCTCCCCTACCATGCTCAGTTTGAACTCACTTTGCATGATCTTCACAAAGGAATCCTTAGCAGCAGTTGATGTAGTACCAAATATTATGTCATCTACATAAATTTGGGTCATGGCTGTAGTCCCTCTATGCCTTTGAATGAACAGTGTCTTGTCCACTAAACCTCTCTGAAAACCTTGACCAATCAAGTATTGAGACAGTCTCTCGTACCAAGCATGAGGAGCTTGTTTCAGTCCATATAGTGCACTAAGTTTGTAGACATGATCTGGGTTAGCAGGATCCTCGAACCCTTTAGGTTGTTGAGCTACATACACAAGTCTGGATTTGTTGCAAGTGATATTTTCCTACTCATTTGTTTTGTTTTTAAAGATCCATTTTGTACCAATTATGTTGCAATCAGTGGGCCTTGGCACCAGCTCTCAAACCTCATACCTCTCAAATTGTTGTAACTCCTCTTGCATGGCCTGAATATATATATTTATTAAGAAAGATAAAAAGTTAGTCAATTGTAAATATAATAATAAACAATAAAATATATTTTCTTCAATTCATATACATATTATATAATAATAAATTTTACACATAACAAGGTCTTTAATTATTTTATATAAAATAACTCTATTAAATATATATAATTTATACTTTTATAAGATAAATTTAAATTATGTTGTCATCCTTTACAAGTAAAATGAATTATTACATTTGAAATTAAAATATTTATAACTTAAAAAACTGAATCCGAATCTAAATTTAAAAACATCTAAGCCTAATCTAAATAAAGCTCAATCCGAATCTACCTATTTGCCACCTCTAATTCAAATCTAATTCAACCCATATTTTAATCAAATTTAAATTTTTTACCAATCACATTTTTTGGTCTAATATTTTAACCCTCTTATGGGGATGTTATGACATTTTCCTTTCGAATGACTAATCTTTTATTTTAATGGGCCATACACGTACGCCATAGCCTAACTTAAATGAATAATGCAAATGAAAAAGATGTTTATTCATCACAAATCAATTTATACTAAAATATAATTCATTCTCAAAGTTTGATTGTGTTCTAGTTATTAAAAGTATTCATGGTGATACTAGAGGACATTCAAACAGAGATTTGGTGATACGAATCCAAAAACCATGCAGACGCAGACGCGAGTGGAGAGTGATCATTAAACAAATACCAAGAGAGATGAATTGCACCTATAATATTTTAGCTGACCTGATGAAAGGTTTTCCAATAGGTGTTTGAATTTTTCATGTTGCTCCTTCATTGATTGATGATCAGGTACGATTAGATAGATGTTTTATGTTATCCAATCCTATTGCTACTACTGTTAGTTCATAATTAATCTTTCTTTTTATTTTGTTACCAAAAAAAATTAAGAAATAAAACAAATGGTATTCACTTTAATTTCAATTTTCTAACCAACCTTACCTAAACTTAGGCGAGAAAAATTTTCCTTAAAAACTTGAACAAATAAACCGCCATTTTTTTTCCCTTTAAGAGACACCAAACATTTCAAAGTTTTTCTAACCTACTTTCAATTCTTCTTGCAAGCTTCCCATAACCAAAAAAAAAGCTTATTTGCAGCTGTTTTATATAAACTAATTGAGTAAGTAACTGGAATTGAGATTTCTAAAGTTTTCTAACTTTTAAGGGATGAACAAGAAATTACAGGTTTGCTTAGTAGAAAATTGTGGTTCAACCCATATTTGTGTGACTTCTGAGCTAATTTTGCAAATAAAAATGGTGGGTTATATCATTTTTTATCAAATAATGATGTTTGAGTTTTATACTAATAAAATTGAAAATTGCAATTCTATTTTTGTCCAATAATTATTTTTTTTTCAAAGTTAGTATAAATACATCAATAGGTAACATTGATTTTATTTTTTGCGCATCATCACAATTAACCATTATAATTAACATGTTCACGTATGATTTACGCAAGTGAGACTCGAACTATAATGCTTAAAATTTTAAGACTTTAACTTTATCATTGATTTTATTTAAATTTTAATATCCCAATTTATTACAAAAATCTTTTAAAAAAATTTAGAAGTAATCATATATATATATATATATAAAAGTAATTGTTTATAAAACCTTTCTAATAAGTTTACTTCTTAACATTTTATAGATAATTATTTGATAAAGTGGCAATGAGATTTTTAATTTCATAACTGAGTAGAATAATTGTAGTTTTAATTTATATTTAAAAATTAAATATAAAAAAGATATATAGTAATTTCTTTTAATCCCACTAAAATCATCATATCGATATATCAAATAATAATCTATAAAATTTTATTATTTATAGATTAATGTGCTTAAAACTTGAAGTGTGAAATAATTATATACATACAAATATATATAGGGGGAAGCCAAAAAGATTTTTGGAGAGTCAAAATTGAATTATAATTTTTTAGAGACAAAATTACAAATTTATTAATGTATTAACTTAAATTTTTAATATTTTAAACGAGATTGAATTGGATTATAAATTTTACCATCGTATTAAATTAAAATTTTATATTTTTTTTAATGAGACTAAACTATAAATTTATCATTCTGTATATATATGGGGAGATGTATGACCTTTTTGTGTATTAAAAAATTCCATTTCTTCTTCAATACTCAAACTAAGCTATCAAATATTCAATATAACTTTTTTTTATCATTTTTTATAAGAAAATATTTGGTACACTATTAGCGGAGTTTTTAAATCTCACAAATAAAATTAAAGATTGACAAATATTCTATAAAAATATAATAAAATATTAAAATAAATATTTTAAAATTATTTTTAGAATAAAAAATATATTGCTAATATACTAAATACCCATCCTTAATTAAAATACATCATAACAACAAGTCAATATAAAATATAAAAAAGAATATTATGAGAAAGACAAACTATAGATTAAACCATTAATATTGGTTGGGCCAAGAGTTGAAACAAACCCTAACTTATTGTAACTATAAACACCATAGATAGGGATATGTTGATGTTGGGATTATATGTGTATTTATATTTATAAGATATCATTGTAATAACTAACAAATGCTTAATTGGATTTATTAAAAGAAGTTAGAGAACATCCCACCAAACATTTTGACTGCCAATAACACTGACAAAGACATGTGGATGTGTTAGAATGAAAACATGTTAGATGCTGGAATTATGTTATTTATATCAATTTATTTTTTTGGTTATATATATGATGGAAGTACAACAATCAAATCAATCAACAATCAAATCAATTTTGATTAATTAATTTGAATCTAATTAGATTCAATTTTTAATTATAAATTATTCGAACAAATAAAACTCATAATGGTTTCATCTAAAATTTTAATTAATAAATTTAAATAATCAAAACTCAATTTTAAATTAACTCGAAGCAAAATATTTATACTTGGAAATTACTCAAAATAATTCAAACCTAATTTACAATTAAGACATGATTAAGATAGGATTAGAGATATTAAAAGGAGATTGGCATAGCTAGACATAGAGAGTGGGTCCCTACCCTTTTAGGTTCTCTAACTGTTGGGTTTCTCAAAAAAGATTTGATCAATGGTAGGCTAATGGGTTAAGGACTTGGGGGCATATTGGGTAAACAACATTATCCATTGAAATTTAATCTTCAATTTTTAATTTAATAGGTTAAACAATCCTTTATTTTTTTTCCAGAACAGGGTATCTATCGCTAGTTGTAGTGATTAATACTTTTTGTCGCAAGTGCTTTTAAAAGAGATAAATAATTAATTACGAAGTGTACTTCATTTCGATGAACAAGGATCGGAAGTAAATTAAATTTGAATAGTAAATAAAAAAATTTGAATCTATATTAGTATTATGAATTGAAATAATATATACTCAAGAGTTAAAAATTTGTTTTCACTCTGAATAATGATTATAATATTTGATGCAAATAGCATATTTAATAACAATATGTTAATTTGAAAGTAATTGCTAAGTAACAAGTTTAAGCAAAACTGCTTTCTCCAAGCACTAAGATAGCACAGAATAAAATAGGGGATTGTTAGAATTAAGTGACCCAAATTCTTATTTAAATAAAATACGATGGAAAATAAAATAAAAGTAAAATCCATATAGAACTAGACTTCTTTTATTTTATTTTAGAATAAGGTTTTTTAAACCTTATTAAACTTCATCTATTTTATATTGATTAGGATAGGGTGTTTCAATCCTACTAGAATATGGCTTTACAAGCCTATAAATAGACATAGTCTATTCCTCTTGTATTGATTCAAAATTTTTGACATAGTGCATTTTCTTCTCCTCTGCCCGTGATTTTTTCCCGATAGGGTTTCCATGTAAAATTTGTGTGTTCTTTATTTTATTTATTTTATTCTATTTTATTTTTTCACAAATTGGTATCCGAGCTTCCGGGTTATTCATCTCGATCACGGTAATGGCGTCTTTGAAGTATGAAATTCCGCTGTTGGATCGTAACACCAGATTTGCGTTGTGGCAAATTAAGATGCAAGCGCTTCTTGCACGATGGATCTCGGAGGATGCCCCGCTAGGGATAGATAAGGTGCCTTCGACATTAACAGATGAAGAGAAGAAGCGTAAGGATCGAAAGGTATTAACACAATTACATTTGCATTTGTCCAACGAAATTTTGCAGGATGTGATGAAAGAGAAAACTGTCGCTACATTATGGAAGAGGCTAGAACAAATATGTATGTCGAAAACTCTAACAAGTAAGTTGCATATGAAGCAGCGTCTTTATGCTCATTGTTTGGAGGAAGGTGCGTGCAGACACGAACACTTAACAGTTGTTTAAAGAAATTCTCTCAAACTTGGAGGCCATGGAGGTTCAAAGATGATAAGGAAGATCTAGGGTTGATTCTACTTTGTTCGTTGCCCCCGTCTTATTCAACCTTTAGAGACACGATTTTATATAGTCGCGAGTCTCTCACAGTTGATGAGGTTTATGATTCTTTAACCTCGTATGATAAGATGAAGCATCTTGTGGTTAAAGCCGACTCTCTCGGGAGAGGGTCTCATTGTTCGTGGGAGACAAGATCGGAATGTCGATGATGATTGTGGTAAGACACGAGACGGAATCCTCGTGGTAAATCTAAGGGTAGATCAAAGTCTTCAAACAGAGAGTAAAACTTGTAACTTCTGCAAGAAGAAAGGGCACATTAAATCTGAGTGCTATAAGCTACAAAATAAGATTAAAAGGAGGTCAGTGAATCAAAAGGAAAACAACCGAGAAAATTTTGGTGAAGTGATGTTGTAGAAGACTACAAATGATGGTGAACTTCTAGTCGCTCACAATGATTCTAAAGTAAGCGAGGAGTGGATACTTGATTCAGCTGCACCTTCCACATGAGTCCCAATCGGGATTGGTTTACAACTTACGAAACAAAGGTCCAAGGTGTTGTTTTGATGGGAAATAATGCTTCGTGTAAAATCGCAGTGTTGGAACAATTAAAGTTAAGATGTTTGATGGAGTTGTCGAACACTTAGTGACGTGCATTTGCATGTTTCGAATTGAAAAGAAATTTAATTTCGTTGAGTACTCTTGATTCAAAAGGGTATAGATACACAAACAAAGTGGGGTTTTAAAGATTTCCAAAGGGTCCTTTGTTGTGATGAAAGGATAGAGAAAGATTGTCAAGTTATATGTTTTGCGGGGGTTCTCATCATTATCGGTGATGCAAATTGTCGCTTCCTCTTCCTTGTCAGATGATGATATTACTAAACTTTGGCATATGCGCCTAGGGCATATGAGTGAGAATGGCATTGCAGAATTGAGCAAAAGAGGACTTCTTCATGGGTAAGGAATTTGCAAACTGAATTTCTGTGAGCATTGTGTTTTTGGGAAGCAAAAGAGAGTTCGATTCACTAGAGGAATCCATAACACGAACGGAACATTGGAGTATATTCATTCTGATCGGTGGGGGCCATCTAGAGTGCCTTCCAGAGGTGGAGCTAATTATATGCTAACCTTTATTGATGATTTTTCCAGAAAAGTTTGGGCGTTCTTCCTGAAGCAGAAAAGTGATGTGTTTTTCGCATTTAAGTCTTGGAAAATTATGATTGAAAAACAGATGGGAAAACAGATAAAATACCTCTGCATGCATAATGGCTTAGAGTTCGTTACGATGAGTTTAATAGATTGTGCAAGTCGGAAGGAATCATGAGACACTTGACAGTTCGTCATACTCTACAACAAAACGGCGTTGCAGAACGAATGAATAGAACGATCATGGAGAAGGTTCAATGTATGTTGTCAAATGCCAACTTACCGAAGTCATTTTGGGCGTATAGCGGCGCTCGTGCATGTTTTTGATCAACCGATCTCCATCCGCTTGCCATTGAGAAAAAGACTCCACAAGAGGTATGGTCCAGTAATCCTGCTAATTATTCTAATTTAAAGATCTTTGGGTGTCCTGCATATGCTCATGTTGATAATGGAAAATAGGAACCGAGATCCATTAAATGTGTTTTTCTTGGTTATAAAGCTGGTGTAAAAGGATATAAGTTATGGTGTCCTGAAAATAGAAAAGTTGTGATTAGTAGAGATGTTGTTTTTGATGAAACTGCTATGCTACCTAACTTATCTCTTAAAGACTCTTCCAATAAAGAAAATTAAAAACAGGTAGAGCATCAGACTAATACAGAGTCAACTTCTCAAGCCAAGATACAAAATTGAGAATAGAGTTGCTTCTTCACCACAATACTCTATCGCCAAAAATAGAACTAGAAGAGAAATTAAACCTCCAAAGAAGTATCCCGAGGCTGATCTAGTTGCTTATGCTTTAAATGTGGCTGAAGATATAGATGCGAATCAAGAGCTATCTAATTATTCTGAGGCTGTTAGCTGTGAAGGCTCAAAAAAGTGGATGTTTGCTATGCAAGAAGAGATGGAATCACTCCACAAAAATAGAACATGGGACCTTGTGAAACTTCCTAAAGGTAAAAAGGCTGTCCGTTGTAAATGGGTGTTTAAAAAGAAAGAAGGGACTCCAGGAGTTGAAGAACCCAGATATAAAGCAAGGCTTGTTGCAAAGGGTTACAGTCAAATTCCAGGAGTGGACTTCATAGATGTGTTCTCCCCAGTTGTTAAGCATAGTTCGATTCGAGCTTTGCTTGGTATTGTGGCCATGCATGATTTGGAGCTTGAGCAGTTAGATGTAAAAACTGTATTTTTGCATGGAGAACTTGATGAGGATATTTACATGCAACAACCAGAAGGTTTTACAGTTTCAGAAAAAGAGAACTATGTTTGCTTACTGAAAAAGTCCCTTTACGGTTTGAAACAGTCACCAAGACAGTGGTACAAGAGGTTTGATTCTTTTATGACTTCTCATGATTTCAAAAGAAGTAGTTTTGACAGTTGTGTTTACTTTAAGAAAAAAAGTGATGGTTCTTTTGTGTATCTACTTCTTTATGTTGATGACATGTTGATAGCAGCAAAAGATAAAGAAGAGATAAGAAAGGTCAAAGCCCAACTAAGTAAAGAATTTGAGATGAAAGATTTAGGACCAAAGAAAGAAGATACTTGGTATGGAGATTCTCGGAGATAGAAAATCAAGTAAATTGTACCTAAGTCGGAAGGGTACATTGAGAAAGTTCTTTGCAGTTCAATATGCAGAGTGCTAAGCTTTAGTACTCCTTTAGCAGCCCATTTCGGACTTTCATCGGTTTTGTCTCCACAATCGATGATGAGATTGAGTACATGTCACATGTTCTATACTCTAGTGCGATGGGATCTCTCATGTATGCTATGGTTTGTTCACGTTCAGATTTATCATATGCGATCGGTCAGCAGCTTAGTAGATACATGGCAAATCCCGTAAAGAACATTGGAAAGCGATTCGATGGATTTTAAGATACTTACGTGGCACTACTGATGTTTGCTTACGCTTTGGAAGAACTAAAGATGGAGTCATAGGGTATGTTGATGCTGATTTCTTTGGAGACCTTGATAGAAGAAGATCTCTCACAGTTACGTCTTTACAATCGGAGGTTGTGCAATTAGTTGGAAAGCCACTTTGCAAACTACGATCGCTTTGTCTACCAAAGTGAGTACATGGTGATTACGAGGCTTGTAAAGAAGCTATTTGGTTGAAGGGACTATTTAATGAACTCAATGAAGACCTTCAAATCAAGCACACGTTTTTGTGACAATCAGTGCTATATTTCTTACAAAAGATCAAATGTTTCATGAGAGAACAAAACACATTGATGTTAGGTATCATTTTGTTCGTGATATTATTGCTCGTGGTGATATTGTTGTGAGCAAAATTAGTACTCATGAAAATCCTGCAGATATGATGACTAAGTCACTTCCTATAACCAAGTTTGAGCATTGCTTAGACTTGGTTGGTGTTCATTGTTGACGTTAAACCCTTAAGGGGTTTTATGGAAGAGGCGGAGAACTTGTTTATTGAAAGTTCGCGATGAAGAACTTGTTCATTGAGAATTTGTGTCAAGGTGGAGATTGTTAGAATTAAGTGACCCAAATTCTTATTTAAATAAAATACGATGGAAATAAAATAAAAGTAAAATCCATATAGAACTAGACTTCTTTTATTTTATTTTAGAATAAGGTTTTTTAAACCTTATTAAACTTCATCTATTTTATATTGATTAGGATAGGGTGTTTCAATCCTACTAGAATATGGCTTTACAAGCCTATAAATAGACATAGTCTATTCCTCTTGTATTGATTCAAAATTTTCGACATAGTGCATTTTCTTCTCCTCTGCCTGTGGTTTTTTCCCGATAGGGTTTCCACGTAAAATTTGTGTGTTCTTTATTTTATTTATTTTATTCTATTTTATTTTTTCACAGGGATAATAAAATTTGTTTACGCAGTTTGGTTTTCCTATGTTTGCAAAGTTTAGTTCGAAGAAAAATATCTATTATCTTTAACGCTTACAACAACTTATCCTAAATCTATCACACTCTAGTGACAATTTCCTCACTTTTGTATCCTTTAAGACCAATACTCACCCCATTAAAATTACCCCTGTGAACTTAGCTTGTAAAACCACAACACACTAGTTTTACAATCAAACGCACTCACACAAATAATGTGCCTTACTTGAACAAATTAAATGATCTCTATACTCCATACATAAACCTATAGAAGTATCTCAATTGTATAAAACTTTTCAAGATTTGCTAACATAATCTAGATCTATACCAATCCCTATTATACAACAAATTAACTTGCTAAAGACAATATAATAACAAACAATGTAAACAAAGACTCTTGGCAGTTAAGAATTCAATGTTCTAATCTAATCCAATATGCTCTCTCCAAGGGATTAGATAGGCATGATCCAATCCGATCTAACCCACCAAATATGTTTCTCAAAGGGATTAGACAGCCACATCTAAGGGCATTCAAATTTCGGTTAAAATAGAATTAACCAACCGAACAGATCTAATTTGGTTAATAGGTCGATTAATCGATCTAATTCTATCAGAGGTCGACTAATAATTTTTTTTGGAAATTTGGTTACTAGTTAATTTAGTTCAAAATCGGGTAATTAATCGAATTAACCGAACTTAATAATTAATAATACAGATTATATGTAGTCTTAATTCGGTTAACTTGGTTAATTCGGTCAAATGAACATTATCAATTTATTTATTTTTATATGTTTTATACTTATTTTAACAAAAACAAAAACAAAAATATAAAACTTTTGGTTAATTCAATTAACCAACCAAGTTAACTGATATATTTCAGTTTGGTTAATTTTTTTAAAAAAATTCGATTCGGTTAACAATTAAAGGATTAAAAAATTCGGTTTATTCAGTTAATACTAGTTCGATTCAGTTAACTAAACGATTAACCGCTTAATCACCAATTTTAGTGGTGGAATTAACAGAGGGGTGGAGATGTTTAAATAAAAAAAATATAATGGCTCACTATCTTAAAATTAAAATATAAAAATTTAGTAAACCAAGAAATAATTATTTACAAAATCTATCCCCTTCAAATCCACTACTTTAAAAACTATCAACTTAGAAAAAACTAACTAAAGCTATAATACTTTTCATTAATGCAAATATAATTTTTCACCCACCGAGTGGGTGTCAATATATCTAATATATGTGAAAACTTTAATTAATATTTTAACAATTTAATTGATAATTAAATTGACCAAATTATTAATTTATATTAATATTAAATTGACCAATTCATTCGTTAATTTAATAATAATTAATTAATTAATTTTTAAAAAAATTAAAAATATATTTTTAAAAAAATTATAAACCCAATTCAACTGTTAAATTTTTATTTTAGTATTCAATTTTTTATCGATTTTAAACTGTTAGCTCAAAATCTACTAAATTAATAAATCAAACCAGTATTATCAACCTGAATTTAATACTTTATTGACGAAAAAGAGAAAAAGATAAATGGCGTGCGGCAATAGTGGAGGGTGACAATACCCCCAAAATGGAGTAGACACCAAAAACCATTCAATGGAGAAAGAAATTGCTTGGTTCCTTCTCATGCAAACAATACGTAGTGACCATCCATCCATACATATATATACATATATAATAAATAATACCCATACTTTCTTTTTTCATATTATTATATCAAATAAAAAACCCTCAAGTAACCCGAGTTAGTAACCTAATTAAAGTTAAACCGATGGCCGCAGTCTCCATTAATTTAAGCTTCAATACAAGCTTTTTCGTCATTAAATTTTGACCCAAGTTGGTGAAGTTAAGTAATCAATATTCGTATATTAACGTGGCGTATAATCCTTTATTCTTTGCCCATATATATATAAGAGAGAGTAGTTGTGAAACTGATAAACTGCCTTGTTCTTGCATTAGAGAATAGTCAATCCAAACCATAACTCTGTAGCCTTAAATTCTCACAATCCCTTTCATTTTCTCCCAAATCAAGGGGAAAAAATAAATAAAACCCAAGTTTTTGTTTTGATATCTTGTATGCAAAAGATGGTTATGGAGAACTCAATTGTTTCTGAGTTTGAAGGGATTCTTTTGAAAGACTCGGACCCTTTCTCCTACTTCATGTTGGTTGCATTCGAAGCCTCGGGTTTAATCCGGTTCGCTTTGTTGCTGTTATGTTGGCCGGTGATTTGGTTTCTTGATGCGTTGGGCATGGGTGATGCGGGGTTGAAGTTGATGGTCTTTGTTGCAACGGCGGGGCTTCGGGTGTTGGAGATTGAATCGGTGTCTAGAGCTGTTTTGCCTAAGTTTTTTATGGATGATATTGATATGGAGGCTTGGAGAGTGTTTAGTAGGTATGATAAAAGAGTTGTGGTGACAAAAATGCCTAGGATTATGGTGGAAAGGTTCGTGAAAGAGCATTTACGAGCCGATGAGGTTGTTGGAAGTGAACTTGTGGTGAACCGATTCGGATTTGCTACAGGTTTAGTTAATGGTGATATTGGTTTTATCTCGAGTAAAGTCGCCAAGTTGTTCGTAGACGATGAGCCTAGTTTAGGACTTAGAAGAGCTACGTCAAGTTTTCAATTCTTCTCTATATGCAAGGTAAGAAATTTCATGCAATGTGTTTAAATCCATTGCATTTTATATTTTTTAAATAATTTGATCCTAACCATTAGATTATTGACATGCAGGAACAAATGCATCCACCATTTATCACCAACGAAAATTGCCACGACCACCAACTCCTTCGTCCACTACCCGTAATCTTTCATGACGGTCGTCTCGTGATGCGGCCAACACCTTTGACCGCTCTATTAATCCTCTCATGGATGCCATTGGGCATAGTACTAGCAGCGATTCGAATTATTATCGGTGTAATGCTTCCGATGCGAATCATCCCCTATGTGACCCCTTTATTTGGTGGCAAAATCATCGTCAAAGGCAAACCACCGTCACCCATCTCTGGTAGCAACTCCGGCGTCCTATTCGTTTGCACTCATAGAACTTTAATGGACCCTGTGGTCTTATCCACTGTCCTCATGAGAAAAATCCCAGCAGTCACATATTCCATATCGAGATTATCTGAAATCCTATCACCTATACCGACGGTTAGATTAACAAGAATCAGAGAAGTCGATGCCCAAAAAATCAAACAAGAACTATCCAAAGGTGACTTAGTAGTTTGCCCTGAAGGTACAACATGCAGAGAACCCTTTCTATTAAGGTTCAGTGGCCTATTTGCCGAATTAACGGACCGAATAGTCCCGGTCGCCATGAACTATAGGGTAGGGTTTTTCCACGCAACCACAGCCGGCGGGTGGAAAGCTTTGGACCCGATCTTCTTCTTCATGAACCCTAGACCTGTTTACGAAGTGACATTCTTGAACCAGTTGCCAGCGGAAGCTACATGTTCGTCAGGTAAAAGCCCGCATGATGTCGCTAATTACGTGCAAAGAATCTTGGCCTCTACGTTAGGGTTTGAATGCACAAATTTTACAAGGAAAGATAAATACAGAGTATTGGCCGGGAATGACGGAACAGTTTCATGCACTTCTCTTGTTGATCAAGTTAAGAAGGTGGTGAGCACATTTAAACCTTTTCTTCAATGAAAGAAAGAAAAATATATTTTTTTGTTAATTTATAGGAATAAATTTAATTAATTGTGTTTTTTGGGTTGTAAATTATTGAATTTTTTTTGTTTTGGATTTTTTTATTTGTGGAATTGTTGAATAACTTGTAAGGATGATTGATGTTAATTAAGTTTATATTTGTGGTTAATGTTGTTGATTGTTCCATTGGAAAAAATTTCATATTAAGAATTTTATTTTGTTGTTGTAAATTGTAATCACCTTCTACAAGTTCTATATATGTTAAATGGCAATTAAACATGTTCAAAGAGTCAAGTTACGATTTATCTGTTTAAGCTCAAATTTTTGTTTAAACAAAAATATTAATTTAACCATTAAAGGAAGAAGATTGAAGACGACGAGAGTTGGTCATTCTCATATATCTTCTCACGTCTTCTACGCATGGAAGCTTGGGATAGTCCAAAGTGTAGGTTGCACTACAATTTTAAGAGTTAATTGCAACACACATCCCCAAATTATGATTTTCATTTTAAATTGGTTTTTAAATTTCAAAATGTTCTAATTATATTCATAAACTATTGATATCATATCAATCCAATAGTAAATCTAGAATTTTTTTAGTATGGGACGAAACTTAATTATAACTTTTTCATAGATCAAAACATAAGTTTAGTACGTATTAATTTATAATGTCATTATTTTTTAAGGGGCTAAACATTTTTTTATTTGTAGGGAGATAAAGTGCAATTTTACTATATATTAATTTATTATTTATTTATTTATTTTAAGAGGATTGAATTGAATTTATTTTTTTTTTGAGAGTGAAAGTGCAAGTGTGGCTACACGTGATTCCAACAGAGCTTCAACAAAGGTTCTTTTCTGATAATTTTCAAGTTTGGTTATCCTCTAATCTATGTTGTCATTTGAGATTTGAGATTGCAGGACCATGTAGTTACTTGGTCATCCTTTTTTGGATTAATAGTCTGGCGCATCTAGAAGAATAGAAATATTTTTATCTTCCAAATGTTACATGGTCAGCAACAGAAGTTGTTAAAGTCTACTTAATTGGGCTCAGCAATTCAAATTTCATCATAATGGATACAAGAGCAATACTATGAGTCCAAGTCATAATTCTCATGCCAATAGTGCGTGAGTTCACTTATTCACGGATATTTAAATTTATCATATTTATTATTTATTACTATATTTAATTTGATTATTAATTAAAATATAGTATTATTATTTTGTGTAAATTATAATTAAAGTTGAAGGTTAGTCTTCATGGTTAAAGCATTGTTTTAATTACCAAACGTCAAGTGTATAAACATTATAACAACAACTATGCCAACTAATTTAAGACTCAATCAGTATATTTTTAATCCTCAAGCATTAATAAAAGGATAATAATTAAAAATACTTTTAGTTTGTACTTGAAAAACAGTTTCGTTTCAATTGTTGTTAAATCAGAACAAACAAAAAGGTTAAATGCAAAGTAACGCAAAGAGCAAAATAAAGAGAGAATTAACTCACGTTTTTTTCTAACATAGTTCAGATACAATGGTCTTACGTCTGTGAACCTTACCTAGTTACTGATTTTATTCAACAATCATCTGGATCACCTATTAACTTAAGCCCAATCTATCCTTACACAAAAAAGTAATTTATTGTTATAATTAAAGTTAAACACTAGCCTTGATAGTTAAAGCATAGTTTTAATTATCAAATGTCATGTGTTCAAACCTTGTTGGTAGCAAAATTTTAAATATATTGAAACTAGTTATGCATATTCGGATAATGGACACCCAAGGGAGTCTATCCACATTCGCTCCGAACCCGCAGTGGATAGTAATTTTAATATTTGAATTTGAATATTATTTGAATCCACAAATTTCGGATTGGATGTCCGTGAATATTTGAATCTGCAATTTGAATTGCAATTCCTAAACCTAGGTAAGCATAAATTGTATTAATATCGTACATAAATCTAGTCCTGATCTAACCAAGCCTAACTCATAAACAATTTTAAATTCTCAATTTTGACTTTTTTAAAGTTAAACTTTAAAATTAAATTTTAAACTAATCCAACAATCAAATTAAAGTTTTTTATACAATGTCTAAACTATTAATAATCCCTTCCTAAACCTTAAATTGGAGGATAATACGCGCTTAAGTGCGCTCAAACTCACATCCTGCTACATATTATAACATCAGCAATGCCAACCAAATTAAGACTCAAACGGTATATTTTTAATCCACAAGCATTAATAAAAAGATAATAATTAAAAAATTCTGCACTTAGAAAACAGTTTCATTTCAATTGTTGCTAAATCAGAAACGAACAGAAATGTTAAATGTAAAGTAACGCAAGGAGCAAAATAAATAGAGAATTAACAGATGATATTTGTTAACGTTGTCGAGACACACTACATCTGCAAGCCTCACCCAATGAATGATTTTATTTAACAATCGTGAATGATAATTATCACGAGTATTTATCAAATAAAAGTATTCATAAATTAGTACTCCAATTGTTCCAAAACTCTCTCAAGAGATAAGAATAAACATTGTCTTTTTTTTTTAAATTTCTCAATATGATCAATTAAAAGAGGTGAAGAATCTTAACCGAAAATCAATTGTCGTTTTATCAAACAAGTCACTCCTTAATAGGCTAAAGAAACAATGTCAAACACCCATAAGCCAAAATAACCCATAACCCAAACAGAAAATTCGTTCTCGTTCTAACAAAACATGGAACGAAGAAATTAAAAACCCAAACATAATCTTTAATAAAATTATAAAATGGATTAAGTTTTCTTCGGAATATTCGAGTTTAACCCGATTTATATACGGATCTAAAACAGTCAACAAATATTTTCTTTTTTTGCTCATTTATTATATTTATTATTTCTCCACCTTTTGGCTTGTGCTCCTAGTCAACAGCTAGCAATGGCCTGTCTCAATTGGCCAAAAAAATTGGAAAATAATACAACGAAATAAAATAAAATAATTCTGTCTCAACTAGCATTGAAATTATTGTTTGGTTCAATGGACAAATTATCTTTTCTTTTCCTTTAATTTTAAAATAATTGTCATACAAAAACATGTCATCATTCCATAATGTTGAGTTGTCAAAAATGGTTGAAATTTTAAGTTAATATATTGGTTATTAAAAAATTTATAATTCAATTATAGTATTCCTATAGAAAAATTGACTTTCCTCGTGATGCCACATGTTAATAAATTTAATTAATTGAAAATTACTTTAATTATTTATATTTATTTTTAAAGATTTTTAATGATATTAAAAATTACGCGTGTGAAAATTACGGATTTAAAATATAATTATGTGTTTAAAAATGATGTATAATAAACAATGAAATGTATGGTTTGAAACTAATTAATCATAATAACATATGAAATTAATAACATAAATACATCATATAAATAATACTAAATACACTACAACTATTTATCACGGAGTTGTCATCAATTGTAAGTTAGTGTCAAGTTGACTTGTGACACGGGCACAATTAACAACGTTATTAATATATACAACTGATGGAGATAATAAATGTTGCATATTAAAATAAAAACTTATAAAGTACACCAAAATAAAGCTTTAATTGAGTAATAAATTTAAGGGTTTATTAATCCAATTGGTGTGGGTTTAAATCTCACAATATGCATATTTTTATTGATTTTTTGTTAAAATGAAAAGACTAAAATTCTCTCAAATAATATGACTTATTTTAATTATAAAAAAAGGTATTTTCGTAATTTTACTACCAAGTTGATGACGCGGTTGAAGGTGACACCAACTCAATCAAGGGCTTAATAAATAGTATACATATACAATTGATGGAGATAATAAATTTTGCATATTAAAATAAAATTTTGATTGAGTGGTAAATTCAAGAGTTTATTAATCCAATTAGCGTGGGTTCATATCCTACTATAAGTATATTTTTTATTAATTTTTACTAAAATGAAAATACTAAAATACTCTCGAATAAATGACTTATTTTAATTATAGAAGAAAAGTATTTCTGTAACTTTCTTACTGAACTGATGACCCGATTAAAAGTGTATCAACTTAATAAGAAGCTTAATAAATAGTATAAATATTAGTATATAATCTCTCTTAATTATACTTATGATTAAATTGTTTACCTTTATTATTATAATTAATTTCATTTTCATAAACTTTTGTACATATATACATGCATCTCCTTTGGTCAGAGACTTCCAGAAGTCCATATTTTTATTTTATTTTATTTTATTTTTCTCTCTCTTTCTTCGATAAAAGTGATAGCTAATTAATCTTCAAACCATACAAATATTTATGTGTAGAAAATAAATAAAATTTAACCTTTTATTTTAAAGATTTATTTATCAAATTATAAATGCTTAATAATAATTTTGGCCACCAACATTTACATGTTTTGTTAAAATAGCTTTAATTATATTTTTGAGTTTTTGTTTGCTATTAACTTTTATTCTTTTTTGAAATTACCTTTTTTTTAATAAATTTGATGAAAGTGTTGTTAAAAAAGTTAACGGAATGATATAGAATTTCATATGTGGAATATTTTTAATGAGATGTAATTTATTACTTAGATAACCCAATAAAATAATTACATGTGAAAAATAATAAAATAAATAAATAATCCATGGAGTTAAAAAAATTAACTCTTAATTTGAAGAAAATAAATATAATTATCTAAAAAATAGTTTAAAATGAATGCACAAATTCAGTATTTTCGGTTTGATTTACTAATTATGTTTTTGAAACCTCTCAGTAAACAAGCGTGTGCATTCATTTTGAATCCTTTTTTGAGAAAATTACGTTTATTTTCTTTAAATTAAGAGTTTTTTTATTTCATGTATGATTTATTTATTTTATTATTTTTTACATGTAATTATCTTATTAGGTTATCTAAGTAATAATTTACATCTCATTAAAAATATTTCACATCATCCTCTTTAATTTTTTAATGGTACTTTCGCCAAATTTGTAAGAAATACAATTATGGTCATTTTGGCAAAACATGCAAACGTTAGTGGCCAAATTTGCCATTAAGCCAATTATAAAATAGATGGATAGGATTTATTTTTTAATTGTAAAAAAAAAGTTAGAAAAAAATAAATTAATTATTTTCATTTAATTTAGTAAAAAAAATCCTAGAGGACTACATTGTCAACTGGAATTTAAAAATCCTTTGCGTGATCGTGAATTAAATTATTGAGACCCATGGGACACTATTCATTTAATTTTTAAAATATATGTTTTTATATTAATTTTATATATTATAATTACATTTAATTAAAAATATTTATTTATTAAATAATAGCAAATTACGCAAACGAACAAGTGATTAAAGTTCTGTATTGACATATCGAGATCCAAGGTTTGAATTCTAATATTAATATCTCCTCCCAGCTCTAATTGTACCCAAAAATAAATTGATCGAATCGAATTACAAATGCAAGTAATCATAAATCAATTAAAAATTTTATGAAATTTCGATTATCGATTAAATTCTTTTAATCCCCTGTTAAACATGATAAAAATTAAAAATATGTTGATTTCTTTACCTAAAGAGATATTGTACATGTCTTTATTTTTTTATTAATATGTGATACCATAATTTTAATTTTAGAGTGGGTTTGGATAGGCGATTGGGTACAAAGTAGTGTGTTTAGTTTACTTTTTGTCTCACGTTACTGTATCGCTACAATATCTAATCTCATCATCAACATTATTTTTACATTTACTATAAGTAAATACACCGTCCATCTAAACTCCCTTCCTGTTTATGAATTTGTAAGGATGAAAGCATCAAATGGGCATTTAATATTGGTTGGAACTTGGCAGACAAGAAATTTCAATTTACATACATCCCTTTCTTGACCCATCCCTTTTTTTTATTTTCTTTTCTAACTTTTGGCCATAAGAAACATAAATTATCTTGTTTGGTGAAACAAATTTTTGACAATTATATTTATATGATTATGTCATATTGTAATCTGTCATTTTATTAAGCATCAAATTTCATGCCTCCTCATGAATTAAATATTGCATTTTTTTTTTGTTTTAAAATAGCTAGACTATCACTTTTAAGTGTTAAAAAAAAAACTATAGTTTATTGTGAAATAATAGATTTATTTTATTCTCATTTTATCATTTTGTTTTAATAATCTAGTAAAAATCGATTCAAATCAATTTAATTAATTTAATCAATAGCTTTTAATCAAATAAATTTAAACAAGTCGATTGTAATGATTAAATCGGTTAAGATAATTTATGTGGATTGATTATGAATTTTTATAACTAAATTTATCGATTTAATCGACTTCTAATGTATATATATATATTTTAAAAATATATTTATAATATATAATAACTATATATAATATCTAAAATTTTAACTCAAGCTTCTTTAATGGATTTGATCCATGGATGTTAAGTCAATTTAATTATGCCAATTAAAACAAAAATTAATTTGTTAATAAATTTAAAATTTACCATAAACTCAAGCAAGCTAACACTTTGAGCTATCCAAACATGGCATTTACGAAAACAATATAAAAATTTAAAAAGAACAAAAAAAGTAATCTCAAAATCAATAAAAGGACTTCTTCTATGATAAAATCTCAAATGCTTTGAAAATCAAAGATGGCGTTTGACAAAAAAGTGAGACATCATATGATAAAACATATTTATAAAATTCCTTAAATTTAGGTCAATGTCATAAAAGCTAAAGGCACATCTAGTGGCAAAACTGCTCGTGAAGTTTTTTTTTTTTTTTTTACTTCATGTTCATTATTTATGTTCGAGGTTTAGAGTTGTCTCTCCCAATAATGTTATTTTTAATGTTTAAATCTGAGTTCTTTCAGAGTGCAGTGTATTTTACCATTACATCCAATTACTTATCGGTGAAGATGATTATTTGTAATATTAAGCATTAAATTACTTTTCTTTGAAATTTATCTTGGCCAATAAGAAAAAATGGCTTTATTTTAAAGGGTAAAGAAGAAGAAGTGACTTTGGAAAAAGGGTTTCTTTTTAAAGGATAAAAAAAAAAGAGAAGAAATGGCTTTGAAAAAAAGGGCTTTTTCTTAAGCTCAGAGACTTTGAAAAAAGGATTATAAATTATTTCCAAGTGAAGTTTACTTTGTTTGTGCCTTAAACTAGACATTTCTTTCTTTTAGTAAATGCTAAAATAAAGAAGAAAAAGAAGAGGAAAAAAAAAAGTAAAAAGAAAGAAGCTTTATAAAAGAGTAGTGGGTACCAAAATATTCTCAACTTGTGGTTTAAAAGTAGATTTTAAAATATATTAATATCAATAAAAGAATATTTTTTCATTTTTAATACTTAAATTACAAACAATAGTTGAATGAGTTTTAGCTCAATTCGCATAGGCATTGTCGCCAATGCATGAGGACGTGGATTCGAATGCGCTAAAGTACATTATCCTTCTATTTATGGGTTGAGGAGGGGCTGTGGATAATTCTAAGCATTGTATCAAAAAAAGCATATATGATCAAAACCTATAATAAGATTATTAAAAATAATAATAATAATAATAACTCAAACGCACTAATTGAATCAACCTATATACAAAAAATGGATTAAAAAAAATTGAACAATGAACTAAACTCATATAATTTTTTTTTCTCTTTCTTAAATATATTTAAGTTCGTTCTTATTTTTCTTTTGATTTAAAAATAATATTTAGGGGCGAGGCAACAGTCTTGACCCGGATGATAAGTTAATTATACAGTTCCTTCAAATTTAATAAAATAACAAATTAATATAATGATAAATTTACACTTTAATATTAAAAATTTATTATTCATTTATGATCTTTTAAAATAACTTTCTAGTTTCATCTTCTTCTTTTTCATTATATCAAACAGATCCTCAATATATTTTTCAATAACATACATTCTAATGTTATAGTTAAAATTATAGACAATAATTATAACTATTATAAAAAAAAGTATAATAGGATTAATAATCAGAATATATTAATATAAAGTATGATAAGACTTAAAACTATAATAAAATTAGAATTAAATCTATTTATAATTTACACAGGGACATAATGTAACTGGAATATATAATTTCGTTAAGTTAAAAAGGGATAAATATCAAAACTATACATTAACTTGTATCTAATATGCATTGTCAGTCATGAAATTTGATTTTGTGTGATTTTAAACATGGACCTTTGATTTAATTCAATTTTCACAAAGTACTAATAATATTATTGAATTAGCACAATTTTATGTTGATATATTGCATACACAAACAATTATATTAATCCAATTTGAAAATAAATGTATGTATCAATTCCTTTAAATTTATACAGTTGAATGAAAATTAAAATTTTATGTATATGTTTGAACCATAATCAAAGTTTTGTGTATATAATTGTGCCAAATCAAAGCGAATATATTAAATTACACATTAAACCAAAGTCCATGTATAAATTTGATAATTATCCCCGTTATATATAATTCAAAATATTAATTGTATCATAAATAATTTAGATAAGAAACAAAAAGTAGGTAATTAAATAATAAAAGCTTGTTGGGATTGTCGAGCCCTTTTCTCTTTGAGAAATTCATCTTGCTCTGAAGTATTGAAATTAAAGTGCTTTGACTAGGTTTGGAAGTGGTAGTGACATAAAAACATATTTAAAAAAAAACCTCGGAAACTATTGATCCTGTAATAATGGCGTTTCCGACTACTTCTCTCAACAAAGATGGGAACGATGAAGGGTGTAAGACTGATGATGTAGATCCAGACATGATAATGGCGGTAGATTTGGATCTAGACTGATTGGGAGAAATCCTAATGACCAGGGGCAAAAGAAAGTTTCTACAACCTTTGAGGAAGATGATGAATTTGCTTTTGAGGAAGGGAATATTTTGAAATCTTTGGTCGTGAAACTTACACCTGTTTCGGGTATGGGAGTGGCACCTCAACAGGTTCTTTTTCTATTAAAAGCACTTATGACTAATTTGAAGTTTCAGGGACCTCGATGTGTTTGGCTTTTCTTATGACTTGTGTTCAAGCAATGCCTTCTAACTAATGTGGAAAAGGTACTGAGAGGTATTGGGCAAAATAGCTAGCTCTTGTTCGTTGTGTCAACATGGGGCTGAAGATTTAATCCATGCCCTTAGGGGCTATCCAATTGCTAAAGAAGTATGCCTAAACGTTGTACCTGTTAATATACGAAACAGGTTTTTTTCTTGGTAACCTCTTTGAGTGGATGGAAACCAATTTGTGTTCTTCAACATGGTTGCCTAATGTGGGAGTTCTCTAGTCCAGTCTTTTCGGTTTACTTACTTGACGCGTATAAAAAATAAGAATATCTTTATCTTTCAAGGAATATCTTGGAACTCTTCAAGATATTAATCTGACTGAATTAACTTCAGCCTTGGTTAGAAATACCCATATGATTTTACAAACCACGAAACAATGGGAGATCAATTATATTCCTAGAGAGAGAAATCAAGTTGCGAATAGACTAGTCAAAATGACTTTAGAAATAAACTCAGCTGTACAAGTGTTTAAAAATGTTCCAAATGAGCTAATAGCATTTGTTGAGACTGGTAGAGCTACGGATCATTCGATTATGTTAGATTAATATAGTTTGATTTTTAAAATTTAAAATAAATGCATTTTTTAAGGTATTTGTAGAAAGAAAAGGGATTTCTCTTCTTATATAATTAATTATTTACCCTTTACACACTCCCAATCACATGTTACATGATACCATAATTAAAGTATTGGATAAGGATTTAGATTATATTTGAAGTAAGAAATCCAAAATCCATTTTTAAAAAATTATAATGATGACAAAAAATGGTTGGTTTAGCTTACACCATTTTTGGATTAAATTAATAACTTCAATAAAATATTCAATAATTTTAGCAATTAATCAAATTTCTAAGAAGTAGTGAACAAATTTTTCACATGTATATATGCCTTACTTCACAAGTTAAAAATCTCACTATAATAATATTGTTTAAATCCCTAAAATTGATTTACTTGTGAATTACTTCAAAACGATTGAATCGAGTTAAAAATCGGTTGAATCGATGGTTGAATTAAATGAACCAATTTTTTATTTTTTAATATTTAAATTTGTAAAATATAATTTTTTTAATCATTTATTTAATTAAATCAAATAAATTTATCAAATCTCTTGAATTAAAAATTGATGATCGAACTGATTAAATTAATTCAATTATTTATCCGATTTTAAAAGCCTCGAATTTAATTTAATGGAAATCCAATATAATTATCTCTATCGGATTTTAAAAGTTGAATCCCATATTCAAATTGTGGGATTAAATTACAATAATTACATACTAGTGGTGTGTACATGTGATAACGATTTATTCTTGTTAATAATATATGAATATTATTATTTTTTAAATATATAATGATATAAAGATAATTTTTAAAAAAAGCATGGAAAAATAAAAATAAATAGGTGATGACGTGTCAGATAGCGACAAGGGCGACGTTAGTCAATCAATGCTCAGATTTTCGAAACGCGTGTCACGTTTCGTATTATCAGGCTCGCGCGTGTTAATCAGTTTCGGAATAATCTTTTTCTTTAATTATTGGAATTAATTTATGGGTTTTCTTTTTGCGAAAATAATTTAAAAATAATTATTACGTAATAATTATTTTATTTTTAATAAATTGTTGTAGAAAATGATAAATTTTAAATTTATACAATTAAATAATATATTAAAAAATTTATTACATAAAACAAAAATCTAGCACTTTTAAATAAAAAAATTAATTAATATATTTCAGTAATCCTTTATTAAGTGCTTAATCTCCGTATTTTGTTTAAACGGTGTTTATGTTCAACCAATCAAAATGTTACACGTAAGCAACAATTACAGCGTAGCAACCACGCTAACGCGTCATTTCATATAAATAAATTTCTTTCTTTCTTTCAGTTTCAATTAATTTGCTTCAAAGCCTTTTTCTTGTCTTTTTTATTTTTCCTCTCAGCGGAAAACAAAAGAATGTTTACTCTTCTGGGAAATTAGTATTTATTGTTACTCTGTTTTGTAATTGTTCCTTAGATCTGAGAAAATGGCGATGACGACGTTTTATTGGTGTTACCGGTGTAATCGGGTTGTTCGGCTTTTGAATCCAGATTCCGTTAGTTGCCCCGATTGCTATAGTGGGTTCATTGAAGAGATCGATTATCAAAATGAAGCGGCGCGTGCGTTTACACCCGCGGCAGTTAACGCTAATCCTAGTCCTGGAACAGCTGTTCTCCGCCGTGGACGTCGTAGTGGTGGGAATCGGTCTCCTTTTAACCCTGTTATTGTCTTGCGCGGTGGAACGGCGACGTCTTCGCCTTCTGGGGGAGATTCGAGTGTAGAACAGAACGGGAGGGGGTTTGAGCTTTATTATGACGATGGATCCGGGTCGGGTCTGAGGCCCTTACCGCCGACTATGTCGGAGTTTCTGTTGGGTTCTGGGTTTGAGCGGTTAATTGATCAGTTATCGCAGATGGAGATTCAGAACGGGGGGCGGAACGAGCAACCGCCGGCGTCGAAAGCGGCGGTGGAAGCAATGCCAACGGTGGAAATAAACGAAACCCATATTGACGACGAACTGTGTTGCGCCGTCTGTAAGGAGCAATTCGAGTTGGGAACCAAAGTTCGTAACATGCCTTGCGATCATCTCTACCATTCAAACTGCATACTCCCCTGGCTTCAATTACGGAACTCCTGCCCCGTCTGCCGCCATGAATTACCTGCAGCCACCGTAGACGGCGATGAAGGAGCAGAAACCGATCGTGTGTATTCAAATTTAGATGAGACTCCGGTGGGGTTGACTGTTTGGAGATTACCTGGTGGAGGGTTCGCCGTGGGCAGGTTTCAAGGAATCAGAGGTGATGGGGAGAATAGAGGTCTCCCAATGGTTTACACGGAGGTTGACGGTGGTTTTAGCGGCGGTGGGCTTCCACGAAGAGTTTCATGGGCTAGCCGAGGTCAAAGAGGAAGGCAAAGAGGAGGGGTTTTCAGAAGATTTTTGGGTAATCTTTTTGGGTGTTTTAGTGGTTCTAATTCTAGATTGATTTCAAGGTAATTTAAAACCCTAGATTATGAACATCTCAAATCATTTGTAAATATTGAGGTAAAAATTGAAATGGGGTTATCTCAATTCACCATATTTTTGCCAAGAACACAATATTTTTAGGTTTCAACCAATGTCAAATTTACTTTTAGGTTCCTCTTCTTTTTCTGTCTTTGATTCATTTTCTACAAGAAATCTAGCATAATTTTTTGTTTTTCTCATATGAATGGATTGCATTCCTTTGTGGGATTTACATAAACCAATTACTTTTTTGTTGACATAATTGAATCAATGAACTTGAATGTTTGAATGAGAAACTTAGAATTGAGTTTGATAGTTCATTGATGATGCAAATAGAAGAAAAAAAGCAATAAGCACTACTTTTGTTGTCCAACAACCAAACAATTCTTGGATTATATGTGATTTAAAATGAGCAAATAAATGGTCTTGTTGGGTGGGTTTGAAATTTTAGAACAAGTTTGATCACTTTTAAATTTTTGTACCATGAAATTGACTAATGATATTCTTGGATTCACATCAATCTTACAATCCAAGTCTATGATGCTTTTGATCTAAGGTGAGCTTTTATGTATCATCTAGTCTTCTTGGTTCTAAATCGAAATTGAAAATCTTAATTACGTTCTGATCATATTTACTTTTCTTAATACAAGGTTTAGAACTACTCATAGTTTCAGCACACTGAAAATCAGTGAATTCAATCTATACTTAAAGAACTCAAATCCTAAGGCTAATAAAAAAATAAAACACCCAAAACGATTCAATCTTGAAATGACCTAAATCCTAGATGTCACAAACCCAAAAGTTAACCTAAACATGAATTACCAAAGCAATACGTATCCAAAACAATCAAAATTTTGAATAATTTGAATCCAAAATGTCCTAGACCCAAAATTAAACCAACCTTAAATTGTCGTAATTCAAATTAATTTGATACAAAATTAATTCAATATGCTCAATCAATAGATCTAATATCATTTAGAAAAAAACATAAATTAATTTAAAAATAATTCAAACCCATCGACGTGACGTAATTTGTAAGTGATTTGAATACAATTTGATTCATTTGATTTAGGTTTGGGGTATCCCATAACTACATTATGTAAAAGATGGAATAAGCAAGCGGTTGAGGAGATATTTGGCCAAAACAATTGGGAACTATGGTGAATTATTGAATCATTTGCAAGGAGATGAAAGGGGTATTGCAAAGATGTTTAAAGATTATGAGGGAGACCATCTAATGAATGAGGGTCACACACGGTCCAATGCCTCCCACTCAAGGCTTAACTGTAATGGTAGAGCATAAATTGATTCTATATCTATTATTGGACTCCTTTTCTTTCTACATTTATGACAAGTTGGACATTACAGTCAAAAAGGAAACATTTCATTAAAAAGCATGAAAGCTTCAATTATTGCACATGAACAAGATGTACATGTACCTATAGCTTTTGTTTGTTTTAGCCTATTTCTTCTCCCTCGAGAATGAGTAGATTTAATGAATTTCCGAATAATTTATAAATAAAGTTTTGATTTAGTCCCTTTTGGATAGTGAGATGTTTAGCTTTCGTCTTTTTTTAACGTTACAATATTGTTATAGTATCAAATTTTATCATCACAGTTGTTTTTACACTAACCGCAAGTAAACGCATCGTTCATCTAAAGGGGTATTTAATGACAATGATTAGATTCGTGTTTTTTTTTTAATTTAAAGTTTAAGTCTTATCATGTGTGGGTTTATTTTCTTAAAATTTATTGAGTCCAATCATGTGTCATTCTTATTTAGATTTAGGTCTAATTATGAATTCCATCCCCATATTTTACAAAAATTGAGAATTTGATATTTTTTACTTTATTTTATCAGAATTTGATCTCATACATTATGAAAATTTTTGTTAATTAGTTGTATGTAAATTGCTAAATTGTTGATTTTGACTAATTCTTTGCATATAAATTGTTAAAATATTGGTTTTCAAGATTTAATTTTTTTATTTTTATAAAGTAAAAAGACCAAATTCTTGATTATATTGTAATTATCACGGAAAAAAATAAAATAAATTTAAAAATATTTCAAGAATGATAGGTTGAAATATTCCATGCAAATAAAAAATCTGTTTTTTATTAAAGGTTAATATTTAATTTTTTAAAATTTTTTAAAATTTTACAAACAATTTTAAAAATTTATCAAGTATTTTCTTTTAAAAAAATATTTTATAATAGTGTATCAAATATCCTTCTTTGTATTGATTAAAAAAAAGGGTAAAAATGGATAACATCATTGATTGAAAAACGTCTAAACGCTGATGTAGAATTTTGAAATCTAACACTTTAGACTTGAAAATAGAATTAAAGTACCAAAAGTTTGTTTTTCCTTTTTAATATAATGTTATATGCTTTATGATATTTCGGTTCATCTACGGTTGACAGATTTCGTGTTTTGACTTTTGAATATTTAAATTTATAATTCATCGTGTATAATTATATGTATAAATTTTCAAATCCAATCATGCGCAGTTGTCTTATATGGGTCTTTGTTTTAGTTGATCAACTTTAGTCTAGATTGAAACAGTTCTTATTCCGTTTGCGTTACAATAGTTTAATTCTATTTTGTAATTAATCGAATAGTTCATTTATGTAATAACAATTTGATAATTATGTTACTCGAGTATATATTTATATTTATACTTTGATTATATTTTACTTATAACACTTTAAACGAAAATTAAATAACAATTTTATATTATAAAAAATTAAATTACATACACTTCTAACTATAAAGTTGAAATTGCTTAGATATTTAATGGAGAAATATCTAAATCACTTGGACACTTCTTAAAAACTTTTTTTTTTCCAACCTAACATGCAATAATATGAACCAAAATATCCACAATTATGTGGGTATTTCGCAGCTGTCACCCACCAAGGATAATAAAATAATTCAAGGTGAATTATTAATTAATTAATTAATTTTTATTTTTATTTTTAATAATGAAAAATATGAATAAATTATAAATTTCAAATTTAGAGTTTTTTTATTTTTAAGGTAATGGTAAGAATTTTCAAAATGTAACCATAGCAAAGTTGGTAAAATTGAAGTTTCGAGACCTGATATTCAAGTATCGTTATGTAAATATTACATGCGAGTTCTTTTACGATTATTTTCGAGACTTTCAGAAGTTGATTGGCGGTTAAATCGATCATACCATTAGTTTAGTCGATTTGTTAAATTTAATTAAATAAATTATAAAAAATTATTTAAAAATAGAAAAGAAAAATTAGTTCAACCAGTCTATATCATTTCACTGATCAATCGATTTACTACTCTCTAAATTAAGCTGATATCCCAATTGGTTTTTAATTCAACCAATTGATCCGATCTGATTCAAACAACATTAATTATTATTTTTTTGTTTAAACTTAACTTTTTGGTCATAAATTTGCAATAAATAACTAGATTGATCTTACAAAAACTTTGTTGCTTATCCTTTGTTGTTTATTGATAACCCTTTTTGGATTAGGTGTTAATTGCAAATAAAAGGAAAAAAAAACCCTCACTATGGCCCAAAAGTAATGGGTTTTTTATTAGACCATATTTCTCCAAATTGAAATAAACCCATTCATGCATATCCAAGTTGATAGATTGCAACTTAAAAACAATTTGAAGAATATTAGAAATGTATTATATTGGTCGAATCGGATCGAATTTTTTAAAATTTTAAACAGTCTATTATAATTTGATTCGATTCGATTTTCAATTTTTCATATTAATTTTTTTTGTTTTGAATTTTTAGACTTATTTTAATAAAATAAATTTTATTTTATAGTTTCTGAATATTATTTGACAAATAATTTTTCAAAAGCACTTAAAATTATTTTTACTATTTTAAATACATATAAATATTTATTTTTATACCATATAAATTAAAATTAATTATATATTAAATAAAAAATTAATTCGATATCGGGTAATCGTGTTTTTAAAAATTGCTTTTCATAAACCATCCAAACGTCTCGATTTATGTCGATTTTTTATTTTTCAATTTTTCTTCCTTAACCCTATGTATTATAATTCATAATTTACAGGAAACGTTATTCAATTTATATTTATAAAAAATTAATTAATGCATCATTTTTTGAATTCCTTCAAAATAATATATTAAATACAATAAATAATAAACTAAAAAATTCTTTATGTATAGTAAGAAATAGCATGATCAAACTCTTACCATCCTTTTTTCATTGTCAAACTTAAGTCTCTTCATATTTTATCTTTTGAAGGAAGAAAAAAAAAACCATGAATAGATGTACATTTTATTTTATTTTTTTATTTTTTTCATAATTAATATAACACAATAATGCAATGTTAATAATAGACATTTAACCTTACATTTCATTTCCAAATAATCCCCATTATTATAATTCTCATGTTCTTCTCTACAAGGGAAGTTCTTCCCATTTTTGCATTTCAACAAAGATGTGACAACTAAATGATTCTCTTGCCTTTTGGCAATGTCTTGTCTTTCTCAATTGTTTCTTTTTTTGAATTTTGGTTCACACAAATTTGGGTTTCTTTCACTTCAATCATTTTCTCAAATGGTATGAAATGAAAGATTATTGCTTCAAGTTAGGTCACTTTGTAACTTCAATTCTTTTAGAATAAAGGATAGTTAAGATGTGGGGTTAGTGAATGGAGATGAAATCAACTAAAAATCACAATAAATAGTGAAAACTTGAACTTGAAAAATTAGCCATCCACTTGGGGAATGAATGTAAAAATAAGGAATGCACCTTTTCATACCCATTTTGATGTCAATAATTACATATATAGTTCATGCATGCAATAGCAACTTCTTTTTTTTTAAATCTGAAATTTTGGGTTAATTGGAAATATAGGTTTGATCATTGGGCCTTGATTAGAAATGTGGAATATAAACCAAACTAGAACCAAAGTGTGCAAACCCTAGTAATTACTCCTTTCTTCTCTATATATAAAAGGAAAAGGCCAAAATATTTTCCTTCCATGCAAAGCTAATTTTGCAAACTATATATAGTTTATACCTAACAAGCTATATTGTGGGTCTAAATTTGATTGAGGCATATGAATGGATGAACACATGGTTTAGTTTAGCTTAGTTCATGCAAGTGATAAATATATAGGTTTGATAGGTTTGATTATGAACTTCGTAGGCCTTCAATTTATTAGAATTTGGTCCTTGTATCTTACGAAAACTGATAAATTAGTTCAGGTAATGCTCTTAAACATTATTGTTAACTTGAAATTTAATAGTTCAACAATTTATAATCAACAAATTAGAAAAAAAAATCATAAATTTAAATTCATTTTTATCAACAATTAAACTAATTTTTCGATTTTCATAAAGTATAAGGATTAAATTTTAACAAATTAAGTAAAAAAAATTTTAATTTTTATAAAATAAAGGGGACTAATATTCACAATTAGACCCTCTTTTTAATAATATGGTAAAAAAATTCAAAGCTTTTATCTATGTTTAATCCCCTCTCAAGGTAATCATAACGTATATGTATGATAATGATCGATGTCCCTTAACCCAAAAAGTAAAATCATGTTAAGCAAAAGTCTAAATATGACTAAGAGGTGAATTATAATTCAATCTCTAATGTCTATCTTTTATAATTTGAAATTTTCATCAAAAAAATATTTATGCATGTTATAAATTATAGCAATAAGAATTAAATTTGATATATATTTTTTTAATATTAATTTCATTATAGGTTTTTATTATATTTATTTTTTTATATAATGTTTAAAATTACTCATAGTCCCTCCCAAACTCTTAAATAGGAGGATAATGCATTTCAGAGCACTTAAACCCATGTTCTCATGTATTGACAATAGTACTAATATTATTCAAATTAAGACTGAATCAGTAAATGTGACATATTAATATTATTTGATTGTATATATCATATTTATTGTAGTGTTTTTATATTCAACACATAACGTGTTGATATAATGTTTTCATACATTATATTTAAGATTGTTAGACTAATAATAATAATAGAGCTTCAAGACAATTTCTAGGTCATCTAATTAAGACAAAAGCAAGAGAATAACCAATCGAAAATGTGGAAATAAATGCCAATGGAGCAACGACATGCTTCAAACTGACGTGGGAAGATTTGATTGAAAATAGTCACTCAAAAGATTATGATATATTTTAATTGTATTTTTTAAAAAAAATTAAAATTACGAATTGAATCTTAGTTTGATTAGTATAGACATTATTATCAATACATGAAGACATTGATTCAAATATGCTGAAGCACATTATCCTCCTATTTTGAGTTGGGGAAGGACTACGCATAATTTTAAATATTATGTAAAAAATAACAAACATAATCAGAACTTATAATAAAATTTAATTATTATCAATGAATAGTGAAAGGGATTACAAATTGCCAACAACTATGCAATCAATTAATATAATGGTGATTTTTTTTTAAAAAAAAATTATATAGAAGAATATAGATGTAGAAATTAGTGTTGTTGTTTTCCTTATCAATTAGATTTGCTAACAACTTCATTAAATAAGAAACAAAAGATTGTGGTGTCTTAATTTGATATGAATGCTAAAGAATCAAATTCTAATCATACTTTTGCATGAACCTTACCTTCTACCCTTTTTCTTGTTGACTTCGATTATGAAAGCATACCCAATTGTTTTGTTTGACTTCTTCTCCTTTCCCCAGTTTTTTAAAGCAAAACATTGTAATATATAATTGCATGCAAGGATTTGAAAGCATTAATTTTGTTAAAGTTTTTCTTAAATTAGGTTACCTATACTATTAATTACTAAATTTTAGGTAGGTTTTCGTTTTAGTCATTTAATTAAGAAAGTTACAATTTAGTCCTAAACTATTCAAAAGTTTTTATTTAAGTCACTGAGCTTTTAAAATCGGTGATATATGGCTTTTTCTATTCACATTGCCTACACTAATTGAAAGCTCTTTTTTTTCCTTTCTCATCTACATTTTAGTTTTTATAAAATAACTTTGGATGTCACGAATCTGCAAACCAAAATTCAAACATCTTTTTTCTCTGATTTCAGACACTGGCCATTAGCTCGACTTGAATCTAAGGTATGCTCTTCTACTCGTCAACAAATATTGATCCACTATACCAATTATCGAATGTCGCTTAGAGCTCACAGGCAAATTTTTTTTTTAAAAAACTTAATAGTCCAATGACTTAAATAAAAACTTTTGAGTCATTCAGTGGCTTAAATGAAAATTTTTGAATAGTTCAGTTACCAAATTGTAACTTTTTTAGTTAAGTGACTAAAACGAAAACTTACCCATAGTTTAGTGACTAATGGTATTTTTTTTTCCGTTTAAAATATAATGCATACTGTGTGAGCATATCTTAAATTTTCTTTTCTAGCTGTCTTTACTATTATAAATATAAGGAATAAATATCAAAATAATACATGGATTTTGATCCAATGTGCACTTCTATACATGAACTTTGATTTTGGTTCAAGTGTAAATACAAAACTTTTATGTTTGATTTAACTGTACATATTTAAATAAATGAATACATCAATTTATTTTATGTTATATAAGTATAATTGTTTGTGTGTAATATGTAAACACAAAATGGTGTTATATCAATAATAATGCTAGTGGTTTATACAAATTGAATCAACTCAAAATGTCATGTATTTTGAAGTTTATCCCTAAATATAATACATTCACAAGTACAATACAAATACGAATACATATAAAAAAATATAATAAATGAAAAACTAAAAAAAACTAATGAAAACTAGAAAGAACACCCATCTATGGCACAAGCACACCTTAGAAACTAAAAAACCTTACATTACAATTGTACAAAATAAGACTCGAACTTAAGTCTTCAAGACCTAAAACATTCATAATCAACAATACCGAAACCTCATTAGCTTAATTTTTTTTTTAAATGAATAACCACAAAAGTGTTTAGCATAAATAAGATGAAATATGGATTCATCAACTTCTAAAAATATTACATGAAATAAAATTAAAAAACTCAATTCAATTGTCACTTTTTAATCACTGAAAGTACTTAAAGAGGTTCTTATATTGTAGGGATATGGTTAAATTAGTCCCTTTTATTATTAAATGAATAAAGAATCAAATAAAGTTAAATTGGAATAGAGTTAATATTTACTATTTAAAACATATCATTTACAATTTAATAGAGTTTATATTTTTAAAGTTTTTATGGTTCTGTAAATGAAATCTTTTGTATGAAATTGGAAAAAAAAAATAATTTTCAAGATATTTTTTATACAGTAAATGTTAACTCCGTTACAATTTGGACTTATTTAATGCTTTTTACTAGTATAGAGACTAAATTGACACATTTAATAACAAATGGACTAATTTGATCCAAAACCTATAATACAAAGACCTCTTGAGTACTTTAACCCTTTTTATATAATAATTAGATGCATGATATATATTCTTTCTATATGAGTATGTCACAGGCCGCGGATCAAAGTCTGTGACGAATGCACTCAGAACGTCGCATGGAGGTCAACTATTAAATGGGGCTTATTTGACCCATTTGAACTAGCCTAATTCATGGAATATATGGAAGCTTTGGTATCCCTGTGAAACACTCCAGTTAAACTTGAGTTACCTTAATTAATATTTGTAATCCTAACCCTTAGGACTCTCATCCTGTAGATAGAAACTAATCTTATTTGTTGATTTAATTCAATCTATATCGTTAGATATAAGGGAGCTCAATTATAAATAGAGGTCTCCCCCCCTCATATGTAACCATTCAATTGTATCTCATTCATAGTTATTGAATATACTTGAGAGCATTTACTCAAACATTTTGTGTGCATTACTTTCTTATGGTTTTTCTTGTTCGAATTGAGTTCCTTTTGTCTTTTGAGTTTGCTTCTACTTTATTTCAGCGCCTTAGAGAATTTTTGAGAGAATTATTATCTTTCGAGAGTTAGGTTGACTTAGGTAGATTTGAAACAAAGAAATCGTCTAAGGCTACGTGGTTTGCTAGACTTAAGTTTTAGCCTCGTGTCACGTGCATAAATGCTTATATATATAAATTTGGGTTAATTGCTCAAAACTTCATTGAATTATGGTTTAAATTTTAAATTGATCTTTAAACCTTAAAAATATTCTAATTAAATCCTCAAAGTATCAAAATTGTATCATTCAGGGCCTTTTATCAGCTTAAAGTCAACTTATGCATTAAATGCCAACTCGGTTTAGACATTGAGCATACTTAAATACATGGATCAAATTTTGAATATGCATATACCTATTACACGAATAACTTAGATATGACATCTTAGAAAACCACAAGTAGTGTCGTTAAATTCAAGAGGCTGTTTCATTTTTTTTTCAACCTGTCAAATCTAAATTATTCATGTGATAGGTGCAACATATTTAAAATTTGATCTATGTGTTTTAAAAACATCCCACTTCAAATCTGAATTAACATTTAATGCTTAAGCTGATGACTAGTTTGATAAAAAGACCTTATCGATACAATACCAATACTTTAAGGGCTCAATTAAAACATATTAATGTTTGAGAAATAATTTAAAATTTGATAAATAATTCAAAAACGTATGATATAATTAATGAGAATATTCTTTACTCGCTTTAAAACGGAAACTCCCAAATTAAAATTCTAACATTTAATATGTTGAAAATAATTTTTTTTTCTTCAAATAAAAACAAAACAAATGAACTGTTCTTTTGATGATGATAATGGAGTGGTCACCATCTTTAATCTTGCTATCCACCAATTAAAGAATAAATTGGCATCAAGTGAAAATAAAAAAATTATATGGATTGTAATAAGACATTTGGATTAATTTGGGTGGATCAAAAAATTAGCTTTAATTTACAAAATTAATGTTTTTTTAATTTTTAGTAGAATGGACCATTGAAGCAAAAACATCCTTAGATTTTACATGAAGTGACAAAAAAATAAATGTCTGTTTTATGGAGAAAACGTGTAAAACCTAATTATTGAAAGACAAATATTGTCATAAATTTTGCATGCAAGGATAGATAGTGAAAGATTTATATGTTTGCCAGCCAACAGTTGAAATTAGTGTATATTTTCTGACTTTAATTTTCTAAAATTTAGTGAACAAACACTGTAGAAAATTGAAAAGAAATTAGGTTGATTTATTTATTTTTTAATAATTTTATTGAAGGTTTTGATAATATATGTTTTTTTATATAATATCAAAAATTATTTATAGTCTTTTCTCAATTCATAAATAAGACGAAAATGTACTTTAGCACACTCAAACTCATATTCTTCTGCATTGATCACAATATTTATACCAATTAAGTTAAAACTCAATGACTTGTTTAAATTTTTTAATATTGTAAACTTTCTTAATAAAAGAATTTATGGTATCCATAGGTTTAGCCTCCACCTAATTTTATTAGTATTGTCATATGTGCTGCATTAAAAAAAATTTAATGTTCTCCACAAAAAATTGAACCAAAATTAATAATGGGTTTTGACATTTTATCAAAATATTAAATGCACCATAAATTGTATAGAAAAGTTCATCTTTCATGCCATGATTAATGGATTTGATTGCTATGTGAAAAAAAAAAAACTAAATTATTAGTATTGTATCTGTTATATTACATGTTAATACTGATAGTAGGAATGATCACAAAGTAATAAAAAAGAAAAATAAGAACACATAAGTTTTATGTGAAAAACTCTTTTTGAGAAAAAATCACGTGCAGGGGAGGAGAAATTCAATAATGTTGAAAAACAACAATACAAGAGATTTTCGACTACACATATTTTAAGGGTTAAATAATCTTGTTTTAATCAATGTCTAATAGAAGAAGTATAATCCTATACGAATTCAACTTGTGCAGCAAACAGGATCCCCTATTTTGCCTCTCAATTTTATTTCTTTAACTGAGTTGCTCCTTGAACTTTTCAAGCCGAATCAAACGAGATTCATGTCACACAACTCTAACAGTATCGATAGACATATATTTTATTTTTTGGTACATAATGATATCCTCATGTTCCGATCAAGGGTGTGTTTGAGAGGTATGTAGGGGCCTTGGCATCCAAAAATGAAAAAATATTATTTCAATTCTTTCATAAATAATGACATTGTAAATTAATATATGGTAAAATTGCAATTTGGTCCTTTCAAAAATAAGGAAAAAATCCTTTTAAACCCTTACAAATGATGAAATTATAAAATTATGTTTTGGCCTCTCAAAATTTTATAATTAATTTCCGCTCCTCCCTAAAAAAATTTATAAATTTGCTCCTAGTTCTAATATACCATTTTTGGTTCATTAATTCTTTTAAAATATTTTCATATATACAGTTTAGTTTCTAATTGTTTAATTATAAAATGTATATTAATATAATACAAATATCCTTGCATTACATACAAAAATATAAATTTTAAAATTATTAGTTAAATTATATAACTTAATTTAGTGGTTATATATATATTTGTAAAATAATTATAAAAATAAAAAATTAAGGAAAAAAATTAAAAACCACAAGTATAAAATTATATAAATTTGAGTCAAAATAGCTTGTTAGTAACAATAATGATGATTCAATATTATTGTTGAGGAGAGCAACTCTTTTGATAAAATTTTTCAAATTGTTGTTTGTTCGGCAATCAGTCGAATTCTCAATAATAATTAGGTATTATTCCTATGTTGGGATTGCGTTGACGGAAGGAGAGCGTCTCGATTAATAAATATATGACCTGTAAAAACTTAATAGAGAAGTATTCGTATAATAAATAACAATAATTATGCAAGTTAACTATATATAAACAGACTCAAACCATCAACTTAAGATTTATAACCAACAGATTTACAAATATGATACTACTTGAATTGCGTATCCGACAAACGATATTTCAAAAATTTTAATTTTTAGATTAAATTACTTCGTATTAAATTATTAATTGCTATAAATTAGAAATAAATCCTTGAAACCTTAAAAGAAAAGAAGAGTTGGCTTCCGAAGAAATGGACTTTTCCAAAGACAGATGGGTCTGTTGGCCGAAAGTATTTTTCAACCTTTTATAATTAAGTGTCATTGTCAAGAATTAATTACTCGCTTATCTATTTAATTAAAATTAAGTCAAAAAAGTCAAAATTAAATTATAAAAAAAATTTAAACAAATAATTAAACTAAAGCTCATTCATTTTTCCAGGTTTCATGCCTCTTAATTAAAAATTACCCAACTTTATTTGCCCCCCAACAACCATGTCGGTCCATTCGTAATAAATTAAAAATATTACCTTGGTCAAACCATGAAATTTTTCATATTGTATGGTTTTGAATCATATTTAATTTTATGTAATCAAGTTTATACTCAAATAAATTTTGAATTAATTGGGTAAAAAAATAACAAAATAATTATTTATTTTGAGATTTTATAATTTATGCAGCCAGACAAAAGGCTCACAATTCCATATAAAATCATATGTCAAAATCATACACAAAGCACTAAAAGTGTGCTGTATTCCATACTTTTTTATTAAAAATAATTCCCAATTTTCCAGTACAAACCAGACATCTACTGCAAACCAGTTTGGGTTAATATATTATTAGGTACTTAAGTCTTATTTTAATATTTAATTTAGTACTTAAATTTTTCTGTATTAATTTAATTAAACAGCATCGTGTAATCTAATGAATGTTTGAGACTTACACTTTAGTAAAAAAAATCGTAAGTGTTAATTGGAATTGAAATTAAACTCGGACGCTTAATTAAAAAAATATTCGAGTACCAAATAATATATTAACCTGTTTATTTTATAAAAATTGAATAAAAACAAAAGAAATTAATTTCTTTTACCAAATAAAATTAAACCTTTTGTTTTACTCAACCTAGTTGACATAGATAAGTTAAAAATAAGAGATTTTTTTTTTCTAAATAAGTGGTTAAAATTTTGCCCACTCAATGAAAGGGAAAAATTATAAAAACAAATAAAAATTATCCAACTTTAATAGTAAAAAGGAATTTTGTCTATTTTCATTTCATGGGTGAGTTTTTTTATTTCAAATATTTTGATGTAAAGTGATAACTACCATCACAATCATCTTTTGAACCTAGTTGACAACTCATCCCTCTAAATATTTGTCATTATTGTAAAATTAAAAAAATAAAATAAAATTCTTACTTAAATTTTTTAAAATACTTTTTTACTGAAAATAAAATTTTTAAAATTTAATGATTCAATCTTAACTCGATTGATTTGAGCATTGTTATCAATAGAGGAGAACATAAGGTCGAATTGATATATGAGCGATGAATCTTAGTTCGATTAACATAAATATTATTGTTATTACCGAAAAACATAACTTCGAATTGATATAAGAAAACTCATTGGAATTGAATTGAAATTAGAATAAGAATATAATATATATTCTAAAATAAAATAAGCATAAAGCTACCTTTTTTTTTTATGATTTGGGTGTGTTTCTAGAATTTGAAAAATTCTTGTATTCACATTATTTTTATTTATTTTGTTATTTTTTATATTTATATAAATTTTGATAAAATTTTAAAAATATTCTTTATTATTTTTAATATTTTATTATATTTTTATTGTATTATTTTTTAAAGAGGTTATAAGTAAAATCATAATTACAATTAATATAACCATAATTTTACTTGGCAAAAAAATTAGAATTAATTATTATAAAGCATAACTTAAATCATAATAAATTTAAACTGATGGTCGAATCAGTTATGTTACCGGTTTTTAATTCGACCAATTTATTTAGTCAAAATTAAATAAATTATTAAAAATTTATAAATAATTTAAAATCAATTGTCGGTGTACAAGTTCAATTGAGTTAAAATAGATTGAACCAATCCATATCAGTTCATAAGTCAATTAACTTTTTACCTTATTCTGAATTAATGTATCAATTAATTCCCGATCCAACCGATCCGATGATGAAAACACAGTACTTTTTTATTTTTTAAATGAAAGTTAAACTAATGGTTTTGGTAATCTTCCGACATAACCCTAGTAGTATTTAAGGATCCAAAAACCATTCAAACCCTTTCACGTAACAAAACTCAAAAAGGAACAGAAAAAGTGAAAAAAAATCAATGTCTTTTTTTCATTTCCTTCTTCACTTCACGATTTTCCTTCTTCTTTTCCATGAAATCTTTTCTTTTCCTTCCAACCAAACACTCTTTTTACCACTCAGAAAAACCCACGGTGGTCACCGTCCACTACCCTCTTCCGCCGCCAGTGCTGCCACCAACAGGCTTGCTTTCCACCATAACGTTACTCTAACGGTTTCACTAACCGTCGGGTCGCCGCCGCAGGATGTTACGATGGTACTCGATACAGGGAGTGAACTTTCGTGGCTTCACTGTAAGAAAACGCCGAATTCAAATTCCGTTTTCACCCCTCAAGTTTCCAAATCTTACAAACCCGTCCCTTGTGGTTCGCCGGTTTGCAAAACCCGTACACGTGACTTACCCGTTCCAGCTTCATGCGACCCGAATAATAAACTATGCCACGTGGCCGTCTCTTATGCTGACGCTTCCTCAATAGAAGGAAATCTCGCGTACGAGAATTTCGTAATCGGATCTTCGACCCAACCCGGGTTTTTATTCGGATGTATGGATTCGGGTTACAGCTCAAATTCGGAGGAAGATTCCAAAACAACTGGGTTAATGGGCATGAACCGCGGGTCGTTATCTTTCGTTAGTCAAATGGGATTCCCCAAATTCTCGTATTGCATATCGGGTTTTGACTCCTCCGGGGTTTTACTCCTCGGTGACGCGAGATTTTCGTGGCTTGGGGAGTTGAATTATACTCCTTTAATTCAAATATCCGACCCGTTACCATACTACGACCGAGTTGCATATACGGTTCAATTAGAAGGTATTAAAGTTGGGAATAAAATATTAGACCTACCAAGATCCGCTTTTGTACCCGACCATACGGGTGCGGGCCAAACAATGGTCGACTCGGGTACCCAATTTACTTTTTTAATGGGTCCGGTTTACACCGCATTACGAAGTGAGTTTTTACAACAAACGAGAAGGATTTTACAAGTTTACAACGATCCGAACTTCATATTCCAAGGGGCGATGGATTTATGTTATCGGGTCATAGGTTCGTCTCGGCCAAGTTTCTCAAATTTACCGCGAGTTAGTCTAATGTTTCAAGGAGCCGAGATGAGTGTATCTGGCGAGAGGCTATTGTATCGGGTACCCGATATGAACAAAGGGAGTGATTCAGTGTATTGCTTCACATTTGGCAACTCTGATCTCCTAGGGATCGAAGCATTCGTGATTGGTCATTATCATCAACAAAACGTGTGGATGGAATTTGATTTGGTGAAATCAAGGGTTGGATTTGCTGAGATCAGATGTGATCTTGCAGGTCAAAGGCTTGGGATTGGACCCTAAGGGCCCCACAAAAAAAATGTAAAAACGTTGTGAAAGGATTTTGGATGGATCCCACATCGTCCAATCTATGGCCCACCTGTTTTGATGGAAGGTGGACCATTGATCGGACAATGTATGGTCATGATTGGAAAAACATGGGATTCTTTTTCATTTCTTTTCCTTTTCTTATGTAAATAAAATATTTTAAAATTTTGATTTTCTAAATCTCTGTCGAGGCTTTTAAGGGTAATATTAAATAAATATATATTGAAAAATATATTTGTAATTTTTCGTGTTAGTCACAAAAATATATTTACATCATATATTATTAAATGTGTAGTATTAATTATATGGTTTAATTTTTTTACCTATATGTTCTATTTTGAGAGTATTTCAGAATAATAAATAATTTTATATGTCAATTTGGACTCGTGTTATCTTAAGTTTTACATATTTTTTTCATTGTTTAATAAGTCTTTTGTTTTAAAAGTTTTTGTCTGCTCTTGTAGCACGTTTTTTAGTTTTACTTATGCATGTAATATTAGTTTTACAAGTGATTTTAAGGATGATTTTGTTGTCGTCCTCTCTAGTTTGGCGAATGCTCGATTCTTTTGTCGATTTTTGCTTGCCGTTTTGGATCATTCGAGACTGATTTCCTTATTGTATTTAAGTGCTGACAATCACTCCAAATATGTCGTGCTTGACTTGTGACAAAGCCAATTGTCAACGTGTTATAATGTTCTATTAATGCTGAGGCGAAAGCTTTTATTGTGTTAATGGAGCTTGTCCTTCATCATGCTACTCTCTCGAGCAACCATTGGTGGTTAGGTGCTGCTGCCAACTCTATGAACCCGTTAAGACTCTCTTCAAAGTAGGGAAACAAAACTCAAAATTACATTTACTATTTAAGAGTACGATCGACTATTCGATAGACGATACTTTAAAGACTTCTTCTAAAAGAGGACAGACCCTTCGACGAATCTCATTACATTAATATAAATATTGATATGGATGATTTTGAATTTTTAAGATTATATAATTAATGTAAAAAAGTAAAATAAATAGTGAGATTCAAAATCAGTTGACTGCCTTTAATGATTTTTTTTTTTAATAGGAGAAGGCTAGGATTGGGTACTTTCCAGGTTTTACGAAGTGTGGTGGACCCTTGTTGTCAAAATCTTTGATACCATTTCGAGAAAGCACGTGTGCATCTACTAACCAGGCTTTTAATCAGTAAGTCAATTTCCTATATCGACACGTGCGAAACTATAGGACCCACCTCAGTTAAAACTTTTTTTTTTGTAATTGTAATTAAAAATTAAAAAAGAAAAAGAAATTCAGTCAGAGACAGAGAGACAAATATATTCCACTACCTCGGCTGTCACCTCTGCTTCTGACAGTGCCTTGTTTGTCTAAATCTAAAAATAAAATAGGGTAAATTTCATCTATAGGATTTAATAGTTTTATTATTTTTCACTTCAGTCCTTATTCTAAGAATTTTGTTAACTAATGTGTCAGAATATTGGATAGAGGTGTTTATGTTCCATGTCAAGAGTCCGAGACCAAAATGCTCAAATGACCCATTTTATTGTTTAAAAAAAGTTAATTTTAAAAAAAAAAATTAAAAATATATAAAAATATTAATATAAATGGGATCCCAAGCTTATTCAAAGTTAAAAAAACATATATTCGGGTCTAACTCAGTGGCTTAAACACCTCTAGTATAAGGGACCAAAGCTGCTTTTTTTTCATTTAATCAAGGGAGCAAATGTTTTGGTTGTCTTCTTTGACTACACCCCTGACCTAAATGTAACACGATTTAATTTAGTAGACTTAATCGACCAATGTCAGATCGATTTGATTATGTCGATTAAGAAAAAATTCAATCGATTAGTCGATTTAAATTATAAAAAAAATATTTTTAGAAAAGAACAATGGGAAAATAATAGTGTTAAAATAAGAAGAAAACTCAAATAGAAAGGTCGAGAATTAATGTGAAAAATTAGACAAAAAGTTAGAAGCTATATTTGCAATTATCCAAAAAAAGAAAAGAAAAACTACGAAACGGTGTCGTTTAGGAGGATAGTTAACATCGTTTTCGAGTCTTCGTTCAGACCAGAGAAAGCCAAAAAAAATAAAAATTGTTTGCAAGGTGACGAGGAAAGGCGTTAGGCAAGAAAAAGCCTAACTCGTTCGAGTGAACTCGCTCCTTCGCAGGCTCAGTCCTTTAATCTTTGCAGGTAATATCGTCGACATTACAATTTTCAAAGAGGAACCGGATCCGACGTCGTTTCATCCTCCGATCTCCGTAAGTCAGCTTCGTCCTCTTTCGTTTCGTCATTTCTCATCAATTTTTTTCGATTATTTGAAAGCTTTTAGTTTATTAAATACGGATCTGTTAGTTCAAGACACTTACTTATGTAATTAATTAGAGATTAGGATCTTTTAGATAATTTCCGTTGGAATTTTTTTGAATTAACATTTGTTGTTCGATTAACAAATGTAAAATCTATTAAATTTGATTCTTAATCATTTCCATTTTTTATTTTAAACTGTTTTTAAAAAGATATCAGGTGGATTTTTGAAGGATTTATTTGAATTTTGATTAAAATATACTAGAAATTATAGGAAATGAGAATTGAAAATGATTGGTTTGATTTTTCTGATTAAATGTTATTTAATTTGTGCATATTCTTTCTTGAGGATTCAATATAGTAAAGTTAATTCCTCTATTCTTCTGAGATTTGAAAATTCGGGAACCCTTTATGTGTTTTTGTTTTCAATTATTGATTGTATTTAGTTGAGCTGGTGAATTTTGTTTTCTGCAACAATGAGTTTCGTTTTCCGAGGGTCACGATCGGATTTAGAGAGTGGATTTCCTGTGCTTATTCCGGAGAGGCGTACCGTGGTATGTTACTATTACTTCGATCACTTGAGTTTCCATTGTTATAGTCATGATACATCATTGCCTTTAAGCTTATATGGTTCGAATCGGTGGTGAAAACCGGTTCGTTCAAGTTGCTGTTACTCATTATTGCAATTTGAGCTTAAACATGCTTTTGATGATTAGCAACTTAGGCTTTTTGAATTGCAGTTACAGTTTGTTCATTCTTGATTTTAATGGATTTTTTCGATAAATATGTTTTAATTTAAGTCGATTGGTTCTTAGCGTGTCCATGCAGGACGTCCTGTTAATTCCAACTCTTTTGTGTTTCTCGTTACAGGTATTGGTATAGCTTTGTGTTCATCTTAGTTTCTTTTATTTTTCTTGGTTAGTTGCTTCTGATATTTTTCTTTGTTAAAACAGTACTTTTGCTATTCATGATATTGAATTCGCAGCAGTTGTCACCTAATTTTCTGGTAATTTCCTTCGCTAAAGTAGCTAAGTTTCTAATGGCGTTTGCATGTTTGGTTCACAATATTGAACTAATTTAATGCACTTTTTTATGTTACTCTATTCATGTAGCTTTGGTTGGTGCTTGTGGTGTTTTTTATGGCAACAACGTTAAGAATGTATGCGACCTGTCAACAACTTCAAGCTCAAGCACAAGCCCATGCCGCAGCAGCAATTGCACTTTTGGGTCATACTGAACTACGTTTACATATGCCACCATCAATTGCACTTGCAACCAGAGGGCGTCTACAAGGCCTAAGATTGCAACTTGCTCTTCTTGACCAAGAATTCGACGATCTTGGTATGGTGTTTAAACTTTGGTTTTATAATGAATTTCTCGAGTTTCATAGTTTGATTCATGAGTGGCTTGGAATTGTAAATTTGAAAAACCTTAGCTAAGACAGCTTTTGTTTGTTTGTCCTCCTCCCTCTCAGTTTAGTGCATCTTAATTCTGACGAGTAGTTATTTGTCACTAGATTATGAAACTTTGAGAGCACTTGATTCCGGCAATGGCTCCATCTCCTCTTCAATGAGCGATGAAGAGATAAATGCCCTTCCAGTTCACAAGTATAAGGTCTCTGCTCCTCAAAGGTTAGTATCTACTTTCTTTGTTTATTGTTGGTTTTCATCATTCAAGAGCGTAAAAAGGAATTGTAAGTATCGATGCATTCATCAGCTGTCACGTTAACAAGTGAATGTTAAACAAAGGCTTGGTTGTCCTTTTATGTCTGTGCTGCACGTGCAGCATTATCTTGGGTCTCTTCTGGCTGTGTAACATTCCCAAGCTTTTTCTGTGAATCATCTGATGCCAATTGTTATTGCTGTAGTTTGTCAATGGGGCTAAAGTTTCATGTGTGACGTTATTGTTGTGATGCTTAGATACATCCGAAGACAATTTTTAGAAAGCTATTTATGGTTTATCGTTTTAAGGTGTTTAATCATTCGGTTGATAGAACATTGTTTTGGTGTATAAGCTAATAGCCTTATGAAAAAATCGGTTTTGCTTGCAGCAATGACCCTTCAATGCAACAAGCGTCATCTTCTAACTCACCTCAGGTAATGTTACTGCTCTCCGCTCTTCCTTATTCACCTCGGGTTTTGCTTTCTTTGTTTTGAATGGGTGGTGTAAACGGATATAATTCAGTAATTTATTGTCTTCGGTAGAAGAGGCAGGATTCTACCAGTCCAGTCAGCTTCAAGAAGGGCTCCGATGACGAATTGACCTGCAGTGTTTGCTTGGAGCAAGTTAATGCTGGCGATCTTATCCGCAGTTTACCCTGTTTGCATCAGGTAAATATTGAATGTCCTATGAAATGTTATGCTGTATGATGTCATATAACCTTATGCAAGTTAATGATGTACAACTGCAGTTCCATGCTAATTGCATCGACCCGTGGCTACGACAACAAGGTACGTGCCCTGTTTGTAAATTCCGAGCAGGATCTGTATGGCAGGAACCCGGTGGAATAGACGCTTCTTACATGGTTTAATTACCTGTTCATCGATGTATCTCACGTACATGCGTATATAAATTATATTAATTTATTGGTTGAAGGGCTGTAATTACTTGATGACCAACGGTCATCGTCAACTAACAAGTAGTGCAATGATCTATTTTTGATGTTACAAAGCGAAGTGGATTGTTGTTATGCTTTTATCTTTATCAAATTATGTCGACAATCGATCCGCGGACGGAAAATTTTGCTCGGAATTTATTCTGTGATAGGGTTCGAATATATTCGAAACCTCGAACTTTCAGGGTGTTAGCATTTTGTAGATTTGACAATCTACTATCACCTTCATAGTTGTTTGATACATTCATCTCCATACCGTCTCATACTACCTCAATTTAAATTTTTTTTTTTTTACTTGGAAGGTCAAATAAGTTTTTGTTCTTTTCGCAAATTACTATCACCTTCATAGTTGTTCGATACATTTATCTCCATACCGTCTGGTACTACCTCAAATTAATTTTTACTAATTATTTATAATATTTTTAATATGTTCTAAAATAATGCCAATATTTAACACCTTGAAAGGAGCTTGGTTGATTTCCAATGGGTATCAAATGGGCTTTGGTCCCAAATATGTATAAGTCATGGACAAGACCTTTTCTAATGGAATATGGCTCAGCCCAATAATATATTTCTCAAAGTTGAGAAAATTGAGCCAAATATTCTAGTGAAAAATATAATTTAACATCAAAGGTATATGCATGAATTCAATATTATATTTCAACCCCACCCCCAAAAAAAAAAAAACTCATTTTACAAAGTTTACATCAATGATGATATGAAGAATTATCAAATAGACAAATTGAGAGAACTTTAATTAGTGGTCAAGGGTTCGATTTTTACCTTGGGTATGAAGCATGTTTAAAGTTCGTAGCCAATATCAATCATTTAATAGACCTACCGAATGTAAAAGATTAATTATTAGATTCGCTCTAATAGATATGTTGAGAAACCATAAAAAGACATATTTGCATGCCAATAACATTATTTTAAGAGAGAAAAACATCATATTGCATCCCTCATATTAACAAGGGCCATGTTCATGTGATTATAATTAAGGTGACGTCCAAATGCAATGAACAAAAAGGCAAAGAGAAATGGGGGAATTTGGTGAGTAGTGGTCCAAATATATATACCCACATACAAATCTAAGGCAAAAGCAAAGGTACCCATAATTCAATGTTTAGTGATAGTCTAATAAATGATTATATTTTTGAGACATTGTCCCTTAGAGATGTCAAAACAAAAGGTACCCCACCCCCAACCCTTCAATTATTGTCCCTCCCAATGGCCAAAAACTTTCCTTTTATTAACTAAAATCTCATGTGGGTAAAAAGCCCACACTACCACCATTCCTAATAGTTTTCCTCGGCTAAGTGCCAACAACTCTACCAAAAACATCAAAACTTGGGAAAATGATGGTGACCCCTCTTTTAGATTAATCTTCCAAGTCCCAAAATTTTATTTATTTGTTTATTTTAGTGTTATATCTTTTATTTAAATAAATGAAAACTTTTAAGTTTATTTTTGATAATTAACTAGTATGCACTAGTGAAAAGTTTTTATATTTTATGAGCGGGTTGATATTTTACAATTGACGGACATATAGTAAATTCTCAGCCCTACTTACGAAGTTAACCCTATTTTATTCTTTTTTTTAGGTGTTTCCATTTATATTTACTTATACAATGAAGTGAACAGAGGCATTAACCCTTCTCTTGTTTTTTTACATCTAATTCATTAAGCTTTTAACAACTATTTTAGCTCAAAAATATTAAAAATTTAAATTATGTTTTAAGTTTAGGTAATTTATAAGAATAGTCACTTTTGTTTGCCTCAGGTTATATTTTAGTCACTTATGTTTGAAATGTTACGTTTTAGTCACTTATGTTATTATTTTATTACGAAGTGATCACTCTACCGTTAAGTTCCGTTATCTCTCTAACGGTAATCCTACGTGGCAGTCCAACTAGATTTTAGATGCCAACTTGGATTTCTAAATGGGATGAAAATAGATTTTTAATTAAAAATTTAATTAATTAAAATTTTTAAACCTAAACCTTAACTAAAAAATTTGTTCATTTTCTTTTTTTAATTTTTATTCAGCCTCTTCTTTTTTTCAATGTTTTTTTTTTCATTTGATTGGAAAAATTATTATTAAGAACAAAATAGTTAAAATCAAATTGACTGCTTCATAAAGATGGATTCAATGGAGGGTTCAGGTATGTCTTCTTTGTATTCCTCTATCTCTTTTATTCAATACTGAAAAAAAAAAGATTGAATTTTTTATTGTTTAATGAAAACTCTAAATTAAAATTATTGATATGAATATTAACAACTAAAAGAATTTCAGATAAAAAAAAGGGGATACCCACAAAGGGATTGTGAACAAACAAGCCGATTTAGATCAGAAAAAATCGGATTGAGAAACTAATTATTCAAGAACGTGAAGAATTGGAAAATACAATGATTAGGAACAAAAACGATTACCATCTTCTTATTTGTCGACAACCACTTTATTTTAAGTTTTAGAACATAAATTTGTCGGTGAAGAAGACATACCTGGACCCTCCATTGAATCCTCTTTTGTTTTTGTACGTGAATAAATTTTTTTGATGATAATAGTTTTTTCAATCAATTGAAAAAGAAAACTAAAAAAATGGGGAGATGAACGGTTTTTTAACTAAGATTTAGGGTTTAAATTTTTTAATTAACTAAATTTATTTAATAAAAAATCTATTCTCATCTCATTAGGAAATCCAAGTTGGCACTTAAAATCTAGTTAGACTGCCACGTAGGATTGCCGTTAGGGAGATAACGGAACTTAACGGAAGAGTGATCACTTCGTAACAAAATAATAACATAAGTGACTAAAACGTAACCTTTCAAACATAAGTGAATAAAATGTAACCTGAAACAAACAAAAATGACTATTTTTGTAGTTTACCCTTTAAGTTTTTATATTTTTCGTACCTTTAGAATTTAGTCTTTTTATTTTATAAAATTTAAAATTTAGGTCCAATTGTTAATACGTTAAAACTCTTTTGTTAAATCTACTAGTGTGACACTTTAAAATAAAATAAAAAACTTACTTGATAATCATGTAACAAAAAAAATAACATTGTAATTAACTTATATTTAATAGAAAAATTTTAAAAATGTTAATAATTGAACTTATATTTTTAAATTCTAATAATAGAGAAACTAAAATTCCTTAAAATAAAAATTAAATAATTAAATTCTAAATATACGAAAAATATAAACACTCGAAGTATACTTTGATATCAAAAAAGTTATTGTACTTCTCAAAAAGTCCATTCAAACTGACATAATTAATAACCTTTGGTCGGGTGGTTTCAACTTATGGTTAATTAGGTTTTTAGGCTGTTAAAATAGGTTAATTCGGTTAATTATTAGATTATGATTTTTTATAATTTAACCTAACAGTTTAATTGATTTTTAGTATATATTCTATTTAATATTCAAAAATATATATTTATAATATAAATAAAATTTAATATATAAAATTGTAATGAAAATCAAATTTGAATTTCTAATACTTCAAAAGAAAACCAAGAAAATTTTGGTTTAATCGATTTAATTAATTGAACCCATCCACGTTAAATCGGTTTGAATAGATCAATTAAGTCGATTAAAGTATGAGGTTAACTGGTTAAATCGAATTTTACGAACTACTCCCCTTTTATGTATTGTTTTTTGGGGTACATTTTATATATTTTTTTAATTGGTTAAAATATGTCATTAGTTATTTGTACTCTTCATAAAATTTGAAATTTAATCCTTATAATTGTATTTTCAAGAATTTAGTTATTCTATTTTTCAGATTTCAAAATTCAACTCTAATTGTTAATATTGTTAAAATTATTATTATTATTTTTTAAATTCAGGTTTATTACAAGGTAAGTTTTTAGTCACATGGTTACTAAATGAGTATTTTTTTATTTTAAAATATCACATTAATAAATTTAACAAAAGAATTTAACTATGTTAATAACTAAACTTGTATTTTGAAATCTGAAATTTAAATGGACTGAATTTTTAAAAATAAAAATATATGAAGTAAATTATAAATTTATGAAAAGTAGATAAACTTATGGCATATTTTAATTTTTAATTTTTTAATTTTTTTAACTTTAATCTTATTATAAATTCTTATCATATCTACTATTTTTGATACATTTAAATATACACTTTCTTATATTAAAATCAATCGAGTCAAAACCTAATCGGCAATTTCTTGAATTAAACGTAAAATTATAACTTTACTAAAACTCTTGTGAAGGAGGGGGGTCCCATTTTGCCTTTGCCACCCATGTGACCAATGGTACCATTCGGTAGATGAACACCCAATATAGAAGTGCCATGTGGAATCTTACTAATTTCAGGTTTTTATCATATTGGTGAAAAAGCTTTTGGGAGGGTGTCATTGATGTGACCGTTGACCAAACAAGGACCTAAAGGTTCGGCCTTTTTTGTAGAGCTTGTCCTATACAATGGTAATTCTCAGGTTTAGGGCTTAGCCCAAAAAAGTGTTCATCATTTCGGCTTTTAGGGGCATTGTTTTTTTGAACACTTTGCTTGGTTTTAATGATTTAGTACTTTAGGGTTAGTGTTTTAAACCCCCAAATCTAATGATAATTAAATGTTAGATATAAGTAGAAATGGGTTGCCATTAATTGTTGTTTTGAGTTTTTGGAGGATGTAGTTTGTCAGCTTTCCCTAAACCATGGACCACTTTAATGCTAATTTGGGTTTGAATGGATTAAAATCACAATAAATTTATATGTTCGGTTGGAGAATTTTAGAATTTGGGTTACTAATGTTTACATTTATCAGTTGATCGAGTGACCTAATTCACCTAGTAAAACTGAAAACATGAGTTAATGTTGGATGATTTTTTAACATTAGATCAACTCGATTTGACCTGAATTCAAGTCCTAAGAATAACATTTCTCTCCCTAATTTATGATTTATCGAAAAAAAATATTTTTAAAAATGTAGAATGGAACTTTGAAAAGGTTACTCTAATTACATTGCAAACAAGAGATTTGGAATTGGAACCAAGTAAGTGACAAAACATTGACTTATTGAGACTAAATTATTGATATTTTATATAGGGTATGGTCACAAGCTAAGATTCCATAATCAATTAGCAAAAGAACAGAAAGTTTTTGGGTCATTGCTTGAAATTAAATTGGGGTCAAAATACTACTTGATAAACCCAACATGATAAAACTCAAAACAAATAAATATTAATTACTTGTCTTAAATTACAATTGACAACAAACATCAAATTTGGTTTATTGTTGTCATTCAAAGTGTAATGACAAAGTTGAGACACCCAAATTTCAATCAAAATATATTTACTTATTTTGGATAAGATTTGTGGGGTAATCAATGTTTTTCCCACTTTCTTTCTTTGGCATATTAGGTTTCTTAAGGCAATTCCCTACCCTAAAGTTTAGGAATTGCTATTGTAATTTTTTTTCCCATTTCTTCTCATTTATGGTCCCCAATTTTTAAAATTTTTTTGATGGTTCTGTTAATTTGATCAATTTTGAATTTGGCACTCTTTTAATGATTCAATTAATCCAAATTAATTTGATTTTAATTTAACTTTACACTCCTTCTCTTAATATTTATGTCAAATTAGATTTGTAAATTAGATAAGTGAGGTTAGTTTTGAGTCGGGTCAATTCAAGTTTTTCATTTATAAATTATTTTTGGTTGAGTCAGTTTCAAGTTTGAGATTATTTTAGATTTAGATCATTTGAGTTTAAAGTTTGGGTTTTTTAAGTTAAGTCATTACAGGCATATCACTTTGGGTTCTAATTGTTTTAATTCAAGACATTTCAAGCTCTATTCATTTTAAGTTTAAGTTATATCGGGTTTGGATTCATGTTAGTTTTGAGTTCAAGTCAACTCAAGTTTAAATTGAACGGGTTTGGATTGTTGACTTTTTATAATCAAATAAGTTAGAACAGTTTTTGAAATTCAAATCAGAATTGACTAAGTTTATTTCAAATCTTGATGTTGATCTAGAGTGATGTTTACTTTGATTGCCTAGGAAGTGCATGCATGCCAAGAAAATGTGGAAGAAGCAAAAAGAAAATAGAGAAGCAAAGCTTCTTCTTTGACCTTAACTCTATGGGGAGGACCCAAGTGAAAGTGAGAGGAGATCAAAAGATCTATGAAAGTGAAACAAGAAAGACAAAGAAATAAAGACAGCCTATTGTACCTATTTGTCTTAGCCCACAATTGTGTATTAATTACAAGTCATAAGTTCTTACCTAATAACCTCAATTTTGGCTCTCAAGTAGCTTAGGACTTTAGATGGTTCATGTGAATTATTTCCCCTCTATTCTTAAACTTCGTTCACTTTAAAATAATTTCAAGAAAATATTTTTAAAAAAATCATAACATTGTAGATGCACAAATTTTTTTTTATATTAAATTAAAGACAATGTGTTTGCTCACAAAGTTATGATATGATGAAAAACTTTATATTATATTATATTATATTATATTATAAAAAAAATTGGTATTTCTTTTGGGCACAAACAAACAGATAAAATGTCATGGTTGTATAACAACATTGAAAAAGACCCATCATCCATCCATGAATTTTATATATACTTTGAATCGATTTGATTTATATATTATTATTTTCTTATCCATTGAATTCATCCTTTTATGGAACTTGATCAATTATCAATTTCAAGCACCATTAATTCAACTATTTTGATTAGATTTTTGTCAATCATTTTGCAAAAAATACAATGTATATTGGATATGGTATTTACTAAATTCTTTTTTTTTTTTAAATGTAATGGATTAACACTGAAATCTAGAAAAAAAATACAGAGAATGAACTAAAATGTTTGTGATGCGACATTGTTAATGGATTAAAAGTTTAATATAATTAACAATATGATTCTATTAGTAGATCGGACAATTGAGTTTTAGGATGCAATGAAGTTTAATGATAATAATATGTACTTGAATATGTTAATGCGTTCAGTTGCAAAAGTATAAATTAAGAAAATATAAGAGGTATGTTCTAACTTGATGTTACAGATTCTTAGAGATGAAATCACTCGGAATAAATTGGATTATAAAACCAAGTTGATCAACACATTACAAATTAAAAGAAAAATATTGTAACATAAAGATTTTATTCATGAACGATAAACAAGTTTGTGATGCTTTAACTTTAATATTATATTTTCAAGAGAGAATGCAGGCTTAAACTTTGAGGATAATATTATTGAGAAAGGCAACTATAAACTTTGAACATAAACAATAGAACGGACGTGAAAAATACCAAAAAAAAAAAAAAAAAGACTTGTAAGCTTTTAGTAAAACCCTTATTTTTTATCAACTTGAAATTTGAACTAAAATACATGAATTTTTTTTATTTTTTATTTTAGTTATAAAGGAAGTTGAATTTCAAAAGCTCAACCAAGAAACAAATGATTAGATTGCCTGGCACTGACCACAGAGTATAATATCTAACACCACTAGAGACGAGTGAGAGAAAAAATGAAATCCCGTTATACAACTTCTTACCACTTTGTCAGAGCATTAACAACCATATTCGTCGTTCGTGACACATGTTAGATTTTTACTTGCCATTCCCTCACCATCCATTACCATCTTTGTATTGGGAAACTTAGGACAATTCCAATAATATATCACCTATTGATATTATTGATTATGCTTTCTTTATAAGCAATGAGCCAATAATCTATGTTATAGAAAACTAGTTTTTGACTAATTGGATGATTCTATTTCTAATCATTATTGCTGGATTTCACCATAAAAACATAATATATGCATCAATTTGTGTATACAACAAATAAATATAAAAAACAATGCTACATTAGTTATGAAATTAGTTTTTTATAAAATTTGAATAAAAGGAAAATGATGGAATGAAATATAGACGCCACATCATCCTGTATCTATTATAAATTATTTAATGCTATTTCAATATCTTTTTTCATGTCATTGATACATTATTTTAAGAATTTTTTAACCTGAATCATGAGCTCTCAATTCTAAACCTTGGACCGAAGATTCCAGAATTTGAATCCTAATAAACTCTAAACTTTGGACTCAAGACTCTAAATCTTAAATCATGAACTATAGACCCTTGACCTTGAACTCTAAATCCCAGACCCTGGACCATGGACTCTTCAAGATTCAAAGTCTAGAGTTCAAGATCTATGGTCCAGAATTTAGGGTTCGAAATAAACACATGATTACATATATAATTATATCAAATCAAAACTTAAGTTTGAATCAGTAACTTTATGTATGCTTTTGGGATTTTTATCCCCAAAAAGAATTACTATAGTTTTTTACCTATGAAAGTTAATGACCAACATGCCGTTATTTATGATAAGAGGTCAAAGTGGTCCATAACTAGTCAAAAGGCTCAAATATGCAGGTTAATATGGTCATTTGGATATTTTTCCCATAACATAGAAAATAGTGCCTCAGTTACTTCCCAAACCCATCAGCCTTTGTTGCAGGCAGTGGAAGAACACAACTACGGAATAGTTAATTTAAACTGTCTTTTTTATATTAAAAAATTGCATCACTTTATAAAATTTAGTGAAAAATAATATAATTAAATATATATTTATCTTACATGTTTTGCTGTCCATATTTAACATTCGTGATTGTTTCTTTTAATAATATCGTCTTTAAAACTCAAATTTATGTTCCCTCCTCAAGAGGATTATACATTATAATATAGGTTAAAATATGTCATAAGTATTGAAACTCTTCATAAATTTAGAATTTAATCCTACTTTTATGTTTTGAAATTTAATCTCTCTATTTTTTAAATTTCACGTCAGAAATTTTTTATTTCAAGATATCATATCAACAAATTTATTCGTTTTAATAATTTAATCTAAAATATAAAATCTGAATAGTAAAAGATTTGAGAATAAAAATACTATAAAAATATAAAAACTAATACTATATTTTAAACAAAACTATTAATTAAATAATCATAAAATTTAAACTCAAAATCATATTAAAAAACATCAAAACTCATTAATCCTCAACTAAAATAAGAAGTTATATTGCAAATTTATACCAAGGGATCCAAGGAGCCTTAAAATCTCTCTTTCCCATGTCCCAAATGTGACTAACATATTAAAATAATAGATAATTTTAAAAAATAAACAGTTTAAAAATTAATAAAAAATGGAAAATAATTAAATAATAATCTGTGTCAGAAACATGCAGCAGTTCTCTCTCTTTACTTTCTTAGATCTCAAGAACTCAAAGAAACCCAGAAAATAAAAATCAGCAATTAATATGAACTGAAAAAAAAAAAAAAACTGGATTTTATTTTCTCTATTTATATTAATATTAATCATTTGATGAAATTAACAAGAACCTCTTAACTAAAAAAAATAAAAATTAAAACTTGGATTTTTCTATGATTATATTAATATTAGCCATTTGATTAAAAAAAGAGTAAGAGTTACATTAAGAACCACCCCATAGCTACTTAAATGGAGATTAGAATTCCTCTTACAAAATTCGAAAAAACAATCCTAATAATCTAAGTTCTAATTAGTTCTAAAACCCTAAAAAAAACCAAATCTTTATATACATGTGTATATATATATAGAGAGCTTGATAATATCCTCCTCTTCTTGTTCTTCTTGCTTGCTTGCTTGGTTGGATGCCATTAAATCCTCCATTAAAAATACTTAAGAATCAGTGTATTCGCGCCAGCAAATGAGCATGATAACACAACGCCTCATGATGTAAAAACGGGCCCTTTGTTCTTTGAATAGCCTAGCACATTTCCTAGTGAAAGCACATCTTTTTGTTTTCGATGATGAGGGTGGTGATGTTGATGATGAAGATGTGGTGGTTTTGATCATCAATGATGACGAATTTGAAGTTGAAGATGATGATAAAGAACGACCTTTTGATGATGATGATGAAGTTTCTTTCTTTGATAGCTTCCAATTGTCGTCGAAGTAAAAGCTCGGCGGTGGCGGTGGTGGCGTTGGTGCTGCTTCACTTGAAGTTGAATCCATGGCGGAGACTAAAAACCCAAAACCCAGAAATTAAAAAAGACGAACTTTTCTTTTTAAAGATCAAGGTTCTGTATTTTTGAAAGATAAAAGAGTCAATTTTTTTTCTCAGTAGTAAAGGCTAAAAGAGAAGGGATTTGGGGTCACTATTTATAATAATTTAAAGAGCAAAAGGAAAAAAAAAAATTAAAAGTTAGAAAATATAGAAAATTGTAAAAATAAAATAAAAAAAAATAAAAATGGTAGCAGATGGGTGTGGCAGTAGGTATCACCTGGCCTTCTTTTACCTCGACAGACCCACCAAACGAATACATTTTAAATTATAATTTTTTATGGATTTTTGGATAAAATAAGAATTGGGCTTTTTAATATAAATAAAACAAAATTATAAATAATGGTTTTTTTTTTAAATATTGTGAAAATTCATTACAAGTAGAACCCAAATTTTAAAAAAAAAGTCAATAATTTATCCGAACTTAGAATAACTCAAACAAGTAGATCGAAATGATGTATAAAAACTGGATCAGATCAACTAATAAAATTGAAAATCGATAAGATCAAGAAGAATGAACCGTTATAATTTATTAAAAACCCGGATTCTCAAACTTAAATAAATCGAATGTGAAATGATTTTATCTGAATTGATTCGAATGACAAGTCATCAGTTACCATTTTGATGATAGAGAATAAATTTACTGTAAACCACTAATTTTACTATAAATGTCTATCAGTTTAGCTATGAATTTACAGTTATAAACAAAAGTAAATGATTCTTTTTAACATGATGAATTGAGATTTATTAACTAAAAAAGGGTTTGAAAATTACAATAAAGAGGTTTGAGTCAGAGATTCCAATGAAAAAGAAGAAGAAAAGAGAAGATAAAAATAAAAATTTAAATGCGGTAAAAATCTCATTAGGCTTTATATGGAGCTGTAACTGTAAATTTGTTAAGGAAAACAGGGAAATTTTTTTGACGTGACGCAAGATAAAAAATATTATTATTATGACTCTTCTTTGGAAACAGTAGTTTTAGGTAAAAATATAAATAATATTAAAGTTGGTAAAGTAGGCTCGAAAAGTACATCCGTATCGATCTGAGCTTGTAACGATTCGAGTTCGAGAAAATTCGAATTCGTAATAGATTCGATAAAGCTCGATTTTATAATTGAATTGATACAATAGACATTAATAATTAATATAATTTTATGATATTACTTAAAACATGAATATATGATAATTCTTTATTTTTTTAAAACTATATTTATAAACATTACATATTTATATTAAAAAAATATTAATAGAAAAATAACTAATAATACTTGTTAAAATATAAAGTGAAATAATTTTTAAATTTTTTTTAATACTATAATTATATATGTATAATAATTATATAAAATTAATAACAACAAAATTCTGTAAAATTAAACTTTAATGATAATATGATAATATAATAATATAATATATAACTATATATTACTGAAATCAAATCAATTATTTAACTTGACCTTAAACCGATATACTAAATTAGTGTATTACTAATACATAAAATAATATTATAATATATAACTATTACCTGAATTTTAAAAATTTAGGTTATTTAGAAGTTTATTTAAGAAATTAAGTATTCATTTATTCAATTAATTATAATTTCGATTCTATGAGACTTGTAAAATTGAATTTTACACAATTATACTTTTAATACTCAATTCCATTCAAACTCGAAATTGATATTTGAATCTTAAGATATTAAAATTTAAAATCATCCGAATCGTAATGATTCGATTCAAAAAGCACAAATAAACTAAAAACGACAATAACCCAAAATTAAAATAAATCAAAAATTTAAAATTCAATTAATCCAATTTAAATTTACTAAGAACAGATTATAAAAAAAATTATATTTAAAAATTTAATAAATTTCGTGAGAATTTATATTTTACACAAATGATATAAAAGAATCACAAAGTAGTACAAAAGTCTAAATTATCTATTTTAGTAAAAGATGTTACTTTTGTGCTGTAAATTTTTAAACAATGGGCAAAGGTAAATAAAAAATAAAAAAAGTAATTATGAAATTAAAAATGGAAATAACTTAACAGCAGAAGAGTTTAGGTGAATTGGCTGTAAACGGAAAATGAAAAGACTACCTTAATTTTAAATATTGACAAAATTCTTTGGCTTTGGCTTTGTCTTTGTGACCATTTTCTCATTTGTTTGTACATATTTTGGCCATTCCTGGATGCTTAAAATTTTTAACTCCACTTCATCGGTATGAGATTGTTGTCAATGTAGGAAAATGTGGATTGAGTGTATTGAGATACATTATCTTTTTATTTATAAGTTGCGAAAAGACTAACTAAATATTATGTTAAGAAAAAAAATAAAAAAATTATTTAAAAACAAATTTAACTCCAAAAATAAAAATATTTATGAAAAATATAAAAAATTTAATTTTATGAGTAAGATTTAAATACTATTACGCGTCTACTTTTTTATATTTAAAAATTTGTTAAAAAAGTATTTTTAAAAAATAAATAAATTTATGTATGAATTATGTATGCTAAATTATAGATGATGATGCTGGGAAAAATAATTATATAACAAATTTATAAAAAAAATATTAGGATAAAAGTTAAATATGATTTTTGGTTGAAATGGTAAGATCGAGAGAATAAACGTTTTGATGTTTTGGGTTCAAATTCATCATATATATATATATATATTTAATATAAAAAAATAAAAAAACCTTCTAAATAATATTTTTTATTTTGTAAAAGATTATAGTTTTTAACGATTTCACAATTAAGTTGAGAGTCGATTAATAAGTGACAATTGCCTAATTTTTTCCCCCTTAAATTGTATTATTTGATCTTAATTTGTTAATTTTATTTTGCCGTAACAAAGGATTAAATCAACATCAATCCCATCGGAGTTCGATTCTTAGACAATCTATACCTCTTATAAAAAAGGAAAATATCTCAAAATTATACATGAACTTTAATTTAACGTGTAATTGTATACATGAACTTTAATTTGGTGTAGTTATACACGTAAAACTTTAATTGTAGTTCAAATGTATAATTAACTTTTAGTTTTGATTTAATCATACACATTTAAAGAAATAAATACACCAAATTTTTTTATATTGGATAAATATAATTATTTATGTAAACAATATATAAATATAAAATGATATTATATCAATAATTGTCTTAATAATTTATAAAAATTGAATCAAATCAAAATTTTATGTATAGAAACGCACATTAACCCGTAATTAATGTACAATTTTAATATTTAAATATATATATTAATACTACTTAATAAAAAGTTCTTAAAAGAAGGGTTATTATTTATAAACCAATTTATTTTAATGCTAAAATTGGAAACCTATTAAGTTTGGCCACTTATTATAAAGGAAATATTAGGACATGCATACGGGATCCGAGGCATTAAATTCTTTCTACATTTAGAAAATCATGGAAACAAAAGTTGGTTTAATAATTTTATTAATTATTATTTTAGAAATAATTTTTTCAGTACTCAATAATTATATTAACTCTTGATTAAATTTATAATCGAGTTTAGTTAAATCATTAAATGACAAGCAAGATTTTTCGTAGCTCTATTTTTAAGGGTATAAATATCACTTGACGTAACATACGTTGATATATATATACAATCCTACCACTGTTTATAACCTCTCAAACCCTTAAATCAAATGGTTCCAATTGAAAATTTATGCTTTAGGCCTTCTAAATTTTATAAAATTATAATTTGTCTTTAAAAATAATAAAATTATGATTTAGTAATTTCTAAGAACTGTAAAAATATAAGTCAATATAATGATAAAATTACATTTTAGTACTCATAAAAATATATAAAATATAATCCCGAACCCCTCCAATAAAAATTTCTAATTTTTTCCCTAAAAATAATATGCACTTAAGTACATTCGAATTCATATTTTCTTGATCATTATAATAATAACGGTATCAACTAAAATAAAAATGGTAAAAATATTTTAGAAATTTGAATTAAAATAAAAAATATATATTTAAAGGTGGAAAAATGGCTCATATTTAAGGATGAATCAAGAGAGAGAGAGAGAGAGAGAAAAAAAAGGTTATTCTCATAAATTTCATCATCTTGAAGTTCTCCAATGTTCCAAATAAAATAAATTAATTGACTGCACCGACTAAACACTCCTCAAACAAGAGTCACAAATTGGTAATCCTAGTAAATCGTGTATATAATATATATTTAAAATATATACAAACCTTAACTCGATTGATATGCGTATTATTGTCAATACAGAAATACAAGAGTTCGAGTGTGTTAAAAAGTATTATCCTCCTATTTATAGGTTGGGAGGAGTTATAGGTAATTCTAGGTATTATGTTAAAAAAATAGATATTATCAGAACCTATAATAAAAATATATACATATTAACTGCTTGAGTCTTAACTCGAATGATATGAGTATTGTTGTCAATGCAGAAGGACGTGAGTTCGATTGCGTTGAAACGCATTATCTTTTTATTTATGAATTCAAAAGGAAAGACTGATATGATCAAAACTTATAATAAAAATCATTATATTATATGATATGTTGTATATATTCTTATTCATCTTTCTTTAGTTTTGAACCAAAATTTCTTAATTTATTAAAATTTAATATTTTTATTTGATTTGATTTTTTGAAAATCTCATTTTTACGTCATGAAAAATTCCAAATCACCCAATGTGTGTGTGTGTTTTTTTTTTTTTTTTGCTGATGAATTTTGTAGTACAAAATTCTCTTTCGTCATCACTTTGACAGACAGGGAAATGAATGAACACTTTGCCAAATCCAAATCCCCCAATGTTTTCCTTTTTAATCAATTTATTATTCAACTGTCAGTCAAACTAAAAATTGTTGAATATTATATCTAAGATGAAAGAATATTTCGTCATATATATTATTTTTACTGATTTCGTCGTAATATTATTTTTAATAATGAAACTGTGAAGTAAGATTTTTAATATTTAATTGATTAGATGTAAGATTATTTAAAATTATATTTTTAATTATTTTTATTTTATAACTTGCTTTTTTAATAAGTTTAGTTATTTTGTTTTTTTAGTCTATTTTTTTATAAAATTATGATAAATTATAAAAAAATTTATTACAATTTATATATAAATAAGTAAATATATAATATTAAAATAAATTTATAAATCGTAATTATTATACTAATAAATAATTTTTTTGGAGTAAATATAATAATTATAATTTTAGAGTATAGTGTTTATTGAAAACGAGTGATTTTTTAAAATTAGGCTTGAATTTTATTTAGAAAAAATGATGAAATTGATTAAAATAATAAATACAAAGGGTTAATGAATATATTAAATGATATTGGATAATTTTTAGGTATAGTTGGCATGTCATAAGATTTTGTATAGCTCTTAAAAGATTGTGTTTATGGGTTAGCTTAGTGTGCCTAAATGATTCATCTTTTAAAAAAAAATTACATGAAAATTTTGAAATTGATATTATAAAAATTTAGCCCTTAATATTTACACACTGTATCAATTTAATAATAATTTTAAAATTGGAATCGTCAACATTAACACATAATCTCATTTTAGTTATTATTTTAAAAAACCTTCATCTTCCAAAGGAAAGAAAAATTAAAATAGAAGGACCTCAAATTTTCAACGGTTTTAAGGGCACTATCAACAAAGAGTTTCATTTAATACAAACGGCGGGATGGTACCGATGATTATATAGAAAAATACGATTAGGGCTTTTGGATTTGATGGCCTAGTATGGCACTCCACTCCACCATCATCGCCTCGGAATGTCAATGACGCGTCACACACCTCTCATTTTCTTTGCTCTCACTATTTAAGACCTTCGGTTATAAAAAAAAAAAAAAAAACTGTTTCTGGGTTTGTAGGTTTTGGGTTGTTTAGATTTGATTAAACGGTGCTTTGACGACGACACCAACAGTGGGAAGAGGCCGAGATAGTTTGTGGTTTAAAGGAAAAATAAGTAAAAAAAAAAGTTTTTTTTAGAATCAGAACCAAATTGAGACAATGTGCAAATTTTGAGTATTTTTTAAGAATCAAGACCAATTTGACATAATATATAAATGTCAAAAGTTAAATTTGTTGTTATATTAATTTCAAATCTATAACGTCATCTTTCTCTTACCCAGTTAATGAAATTGGACGAAAAAAGACAAACACGATTAGTTAAGTAATCGTTTTATAACATTTTATAATTTGGTGACTAAAAAGAAACTTAATCTTAATTGGGTGACCTGCAATATAATTTACCCTTTTAATTACAATACAGATAATGCACATTTCAATATATCCCGAATAAGAACATAATAAATCTCCATTATAAAACATAATCAGACTAAAAATCAAAATATTTTTATATCTAAATTAGAATAAATGTAAACAAATTTCGCCGTTATAAAACTTAAACCAGAATAAATATGAACTGAATCTTCAAATCTAATTTATAAAAAAATCAAACTCAAATATAAATTTTCAAAAAAATTCCAAACCTCAAACCCATTCATCATTAATCCTAATTTAGACAGAGATTAGGTTGAAGGTAAATTAAAAATGTAAAAGAGAATGAGGTTATGTTTTGCCTAAAAAAACCAAAAAAGTAGGCTTTTCCCAAATTTCTGTACATAAATATGTACAGGGCCTTTGTCTTGAACAAATCCTAGAGTAGTGTACCTTCCATTCCATGAAAGTAAAAATATTAAATTGGGAAACACGTAATCAATTCTCTTTTTCAGTGTTTAGTCACCTTCAATCATCAACTCTAATCAATTTCATCACTCTCATAAACTTATTTTCTATAAAAGGTTTTAATTTTTCAAAAGTCCCTATACTTTTTTAAAATTTGGAATTTAGTTCCTATATTTTTATTTCAAAATTTAAGCTCAACTGTTAACACTATTAAAAGTATTTTGTTAAATTTGTTGGTGTGACTATTTTGATAGCCATATAATTAAAAAATGAGGTGAATGCACTTGAAAGCTCCATGTATTCTAGGGACTAGATCAAATTAGTCCCTCTACTATTAAATGGAACAAATTATTCCATACATTATTAAAAAGAATAAAATAAGACTATAATAGAATAGATTTAACATTTAATGTTTAAAAAAAAATTTCATTTACTGTTTAATAGTATAGGGACTAAATTGATCCGTTTAATAATAAGGGGGATAATTTGATCTAGTCCCTATAATACAGGGACCTCCCAGATACTTCAACCAAAATGTGACGTAATTAACCTGAATTTAACAAAAAATTTAATAGTGTTAACAGTTGAACCTAAATTTTGAAATCTGAAACTAGAAGAACTAAATTCCTGAAAATAAAAGTAAAGGGACCGAAATTCAAATTTTTGAAAAATACAAGGACTTGTGGAATATCTAAACCTTTTATTAATAAACAAAATACTGTAGAAATGAATTTAATAAACAAAAGCACCCCTAAAAGTTGACAATGTTCATTGGAGATGTAGCATTTGCTGTCAAGATGCTATACAGAGTTTTATCCATTAGATTTTGTGTTTACATCTTTGTTTTTGCCTTGAAATTAATTGCTAGTCAAAGTTCTCAGTACTAGCATACATGCTGCTCTTCCATATAAAATTTAATTTATATAATCAAATTTTGCTAAATTAAATGAGGTAGATCCAATATTAAATCTCTAATACCAGAATTATACTTTATTTTTCCTTAATTATATTTGTCGAGTATAGATATGAAAGTTATTTGTAAACATATCAACTTAAGATATATACTTTATTTGACATTTGTGTCTCGAGTTTACTCAAATATGAGTAATAACGAAATTAATAACATCAAGTGGTAGATGATATGCTGAATTCAATCCAACAAAATTGTTTGTTTCTATGCATCTAGTGGCAACTTGAGAACTAATTCACATGCATCCATGTGAGCAAAAACCTTTCAAAATCAGTGTATTCAAACACCCTTTTCATTATCCACAAACCAATCTCTTTGCATAACAATTCAACCAGAAGAACATTAAATTTCTATAAAATTTCAGTCAAACAATTGGGTTTGATTATTATCTAATATGATTGAACCAAGTTTTTGTGCTCACTGATTTGATGTTGCTGCCAATCAATGGGCATCAACCAACATCTATACTTCAATCTATATTGCTCGGACCTTATATTTTTCTACGAGAATATCAACTTTTAAAGTACTTTGAAATACTAGTCTCCAACACAGATTCAATGTCTTGCCACTAAAGCTTTCGATATGTCCTGACTGAATGTATCAGACATAGTCTGGTTTACTTTTATGATTTCTTATTAAGTTCATATAGGTTTTGTTAATTGAATTTGGACAAATTTATACTTTCAACCCATTTGTTTTCAGACGATCTTCATTGGAGAAATTGCAGATATGGTTTTTGCATGTACTGCATGTAAGAAACACCAAGTTTTCCCATATGTAAAATTGAAGTCCCCAAAGCAATGATTATTTGAATTATCCTTAAAAACAGAAAATCCAACACTGTTTTTATGGTATATGTATACACACTTATATATATTATCATTGCCGATTCTTTCTCAATCATAAGCTCCCTTAAACAGCTCCCTTAAGCCATGCCCATGTTCCAAGGAATAGGGTGCAATCACCATAAGCATAATACCATTCATGTTTCCTTCTTCCATTGCTATATACGTACGGTACAATGCATGTTATTCGGATTCGGAGGTAATTAAGTATATCAGATACTCGACCTGAATATATCAAGAAGTTTAAGGGAATGGCATCAAAGATCATGATGGGTAGTTAAGATATTGGCCTTCAAAGTTTAGTTAATGTATGACATATGAATGTAAACTTTAAGAATTTTTATTTAATCAATGTATTTAGTAACCATTCAATACTTGAAATTGATACGTATGAAATATGATCTTTCAAATATATGAAAAACCGAGAAAGAATGATACTCGTACTTGGGTCTGAATTAATAAAGTGGAAAAAAAATGATAATTAATAAAAAGAATGTAACGTACTTTCATATGAACAAAGCCTCTAAATGAGACAATGTTAAAATGAAAAAATTCAAAAAAATATTTAATAAGATAATAGTGCAAAAAAACTTATTATATTTCTGATTTTTTTTATATCCAATAATTATATTGAATCTCAATTAAATTTAAAATCGAGTTAAGTAAAAGACATAATTTTTTAATATTTATTTTTCAATTCATAAAATTTAAACTTCAAATTATTTTTAAAAAACATCAAACTCCTTATCGCTCGTTTTATCGGTAAAAACTAATGCATGCTAGAAAGCATGAAAATTAATAAGGAAGGGATCATAACGGATGGTGATTGATGATGAGACATATTTTAAATATATATTTCGACACTGCTTTTGACTTTGTGATTCTCGAAGGAACATGATTTGGAGTAAAAAGAAAGAAAAATACGACATAATTTGACTTATTTGTGGGTGAAGACTTTTCTTTTTGGGGATTGATTTGATGACTAACCCAATTATATAATGATTAGGGGAGATTTGTCTCAAGAGAGATTATATATACATAATATTTGCTTAATTTTATCTTTAATATTAAACCCTGAAGTTTTATTTTATCATGTTAACTTAAACTTAATTTGATTTTGTAAAATTCATACACCAAATTTTAAATTGCCATAAACAGATATTTTAAATTCGAAATTAAAATAGTTTAAATTTGAAATGACTGACTCAAAAAGTTACGGCTACAAACCCAAATATAAAATGACCTAAATTTAAATTTATCTCGTGTCAAATGATATAAAAATTTTAAAGCTCAAATTAATCTGATACATACTGATCTGACTTGTTCTATTAATGAAAATGTTTCTTTCCATTGGAAACCTAAAGAATAGAAGAAAAAATTGGCATAAATTCGCCACATTTTCAGCTTGTTGTAACCAAATGAACTTTTTGAAAGACCAAATTCTGAGCCCCAAAATTTTCATTGCATTGGTTGAATGCATTTAGACATGTTTTCTTTTACTCCAGTTTCCATTGCAATTGTCTATTGTTAAATTGTTTAAGGAAGACAATGAAATTCTCTTTGCCTCCTGGAAAAATGAATGAATGAATGGAGTGTCTCAGGAATTTGCTTCATTTTCACTCAACTATAAGTATAAATCAGAGTATAAATTCGGATTTAGAGGCTCGATATTGGACTCAAGCACGATTGTATTTCATTTTCAAAGATCGAGTTCAATTAGACTTGATTGCTAAGAAAAGTATTTTCTAAGAAAAGTAAACAGCTGGCCATAAAATGTGTTCCATTCCCATGAACGAAATATTAAAAAGAGTTATTAACATGTATATATAGCAATCTAAACTCGAACCACATTAAATATACTCAATTTTTTATCTAATAAATAAAAAAAATTTAAATTTTTTTATAAAAATATATAACTATTAATAAAAAAATTTTAATTTTTCAAACTCATTTTTTATTAACCAAATAGGGCCTACTCATGAAAAGGTTTAAAAGATTAATTGAAAGAGACAGTTGGGCCAACCAGTCCATATTTTGATATCAGAGTTGGGCTGCCCAATATTTGATTGAAAAAATTCCATTACATTATACTGTGAAGAAAAGGTTAAAATTGCTGTTAGTCCCTGAACTTCTACATAATTTGATGTTTAGTCTCTATACTTTAAAAATTAAAAATTCAATTTTTTTACCTTTTCAATTTGAAAAATTCTTGTCCAATCATTATTGTTATTGGTAGTTTCCATAAAAAATTTCAACTTTAACATGTTGATTTTTCCTTCAATCATTTACATCATATGAAGGTAGCTTAATTACTTTGTCAAGTTGATAAATTTTTTAAAAAAAAAAACTAATAATGAGTAATGGTTAGATTAAGATTTTTAAATTAGAAAAGTAAGACTTAATTTTAGACTTTTTAAGAATAGAGACAAAAACTTAAATTTTATCAAAATAAAAGGACTAATAAAATATATACCAGCTGAAAATCAATATTGTTAATAATAATTTAATTTTCTTTTTATTTCTCAATGTTTCAATCGGAGCGAGCTCACATTCTATAGGTCCATTAAGAGAATAAATGCTAATCACAAAATTTAAAACTGTTCCATATCCAGAGCAAAGATCGAACCACTGATTAAGTTTTATAATAAAATAAAGTAAACATAATTAAAGTGAAAGGAATTTTCTATAAAAACATAGAAAATTATAAGTAAATAATTAACTACTTTATCACTTATAGTATTTATTATGTTTTATTTCCTTTTAACATTATATTATCTTTTCAGGGCTTGTAAGAATCCCCAACAAACAATATACAAGGTTTAATGAGACAGCAAAACAATGGCACATGATCTGGGATTTTGCCGAGTTACACAAAGCAATATGTTAAACGTTTACAACGTAGCAGACCTTGTAATGGAAACATGTTTTTTTCAGACAGTCGGCCAGCCATGTATTGAGAGATTGTTTGTTCATCAATGGCTGACACCAGAATGTGGAAACACCCTTGATATTCAATGGAGGCACTGCTTTTAAATAAAACATTTTCATATAAAATGTCAATAATCCACATATGTCATCATACAGAGGTTGTCTGTTTGATTCTGAAGTTTACATTGTCTTTTCTTCTTCTTCTTCTTCTTCTTCTTCTTCTTCTTTTTTACAAAGATATCATTTACTGGGGATTTTTTTTGGGTTTAGCAGCTGAAAATCTCTGGAAAAAAAAAAGGGTCAAAATAACATAATATAACACTGTTATTTAAAAAATAATTACATAAAAAAAAACACAGACAGATATATGATTATTACAGGATAATGTAGCGTGGATTATAGGCCAAAAAACCCTAATAATATTATCTAATATTTTGTAAGGTTGTTAACATTAAATGTAAGAAAGAACAAAGATATAAGCAAAAGAGAAGATCAATTCACCTTCATTTTTTTTCCTTTTTTGTAGCACTTGCTTGTAATAAATTGGAATATTTAGCCACTTATTGCCACTGCAGCATCATCAGGATTCTCAATCATAAAAGGGCTTATTGATTGATCAATCAGTCAAAAAAGACCCTAAAATGCTTCTTGTGAATCTTGATAATGCTGCAGCAGCAAACAGTGACTGTTGTACCATCATCATCATCGTACCATCCCATGCAAAAATAGAAAAGAGCTAAAAAACCCTAACCCGAAAAGTAGAAGAAAAAAAAGGACCCAGTGTCTGAATATGTGAAACAAGGAAGGCCCAAAAGAAAGCTTCAAAAAAGAAGTGAAGAACATGAAGGAAAGCTTGTAAAAACAAAAACCCGAAGCTAAAAGAGAGAAAGAGAATAAGAGTGGAACTTTGAAGACCTTTGGTGTGTGTTGAAGAGAGGGTTAAAGGGGGGGAGGGGGCATATATTGAGGGTGGAAGAGGGGCAATGAATGGAGTTCAAGGTTTGGTTGGTAGCTTTGTGTGTGTGTGAGAGAGAGAGTTAAAACATGTAACTCTTCCTACCAAATTAGAAAGGGTTAATTTACTTTTCGGTTTTGGTTTTAACTTGGTAACTATTCTCATATTTGGCTTTAAATTTTTTTTACTCAAGTTAAACCCTGAATCAGGTAATTATTCTCATGTTGAGGTATAAAATTTTTTTTGTCTTGATTTTTCTCTGATATTTCCTTGAAAACCTTAAAGTTAGTGTGACAATTACCGAGTTCAGGGATTAAATTGAACAAAGTAAATATTCAAACCCCAATATAAGAATAGATAACTAATTTAGGTCTCAATGTAAGAATAATTATTAAATTTAAGACTTAACTCAAAAAAAATTCAAACTTCAAAATAAAAAAATAATTATTAAGTTCAAACCTTAAATAATAAATAACGCAATTAAAAAATAATCCTTAGAGAATCCGAAAATTGAGGAAAAAAATGGAAAAAAGGTGAACAGAAAATTGATACCAGTTATGGTGATGGCTGGATTGTGTAGGTGTTGCGTATTCTACAAGCATTTTTCTTTTGATGAATTGGGAGGTGGCTTGGAATTGACAAGGGCCTGAGCTTGTACCTTAGCCGAAATTATAATACGCCGAACGCTGCTATTATTAAACACTGTAATTTATGTAAGTGGTGGAAATAGTATTCCTATTTCAATTTCGTCATTTTCATTCTTTATATTCTTAGAATATTTTAAAAATTTTAGTCGATGATAACTATTAAATTTATTAAGTTTTGTTATTTTAAAAATTTGATGTGTCAAACATATTATCATATGTGTAATATTATATATCAATTAATAGATTTAACGATTGTCGTTTGCATTAAGATTAAAATTTTAAAATTCAAAAAGTACAGTCACTAACAATGATCCAATTGATAAACGTGGATTAAATCTATAACTGTACACATGATATAAGATTAATAACATAATTTAACCAAACAGATTTAACCGTTACAACTGAGTCGGGATTAAATTTTCAAAATTCAAAAAATACAAGAACTAAAATTGATCAAATTAAAGTACAGGCATTAAATCTATAATTTAGACAGAGTACAGGGTCTAACAATAGAATTTGACCATTATAATATTATATATATCTTTGGCTAGAATATTAGCTAGGGTTGTCTGCCAGGGTTCTTTACTTTTGTTTTGATCACTCACATTGCCATTTCTTTTCTGGGTTTAAAAACATTGCCAATTTTTGTTTCTTTATTTTTCAGAGTTTTATTTGTTTTATACCTTTTTTTTCATTAAGTCTTCTGTTTGCATGTTCTGGTTTTAATTTTTTCTCCAATCAATTAGGCAAGGTTACCATCGTAACACTTTTTTTTTTTTTTTTTTTAAAGGTTTTAGGCCTATTCCCTGAATGAATTATATACAAGCTATGTTGTTTAAGAATTTTAGTCGACACTTGATTTAAGAATTTCTCTCATACCCCTAACTCTCTCAGGAGTTTGGTTCTTGATATCATCTCTGTTGGATCATCTTGTTCCTGGTTTATTTGTTAGATCCCAAGAGCTATAACTACAGATGTTGACTTTCTCACTAAGCCTATATAGAAAATTGAAAGGATAGAAAAACAGAAAGATAGAAATTACAATTTTTTTTTCGTAAGTTTGATTGGCAGGAAAGATGAAGAAATGAAAAATTTATATTAATTCTTCCCGTTCATTATTTGGTAGAGTTGAAAATTGAGAAGAAAGAAAACAAAACTTATGAAAACTAATAATTTTGAACTAACGTACATCTATTTCGCACTCTCGTCATATTATTCCAAATTGGAAGAATTGATTTTTATATATTAAGATAGATAGTGATTTTTGTTTCCACTCACTTTTTTCTCGAATAAACATATTTAAATTTTATTTTCTTTCCACATTTCCAATCCCCTATTTCATCTTTCACTTTTTTCACTCAACCAATCATACCCTAAAGCTAGTTCTAAGCGGGCTAATGATATGTTAAATATTTTTTCACGAAGTTTGTTTTGCTCGCTTTATTTTATCTTGGTGTCTATTGTTTTTTTCCGATTTGTTAGGTTTGTGATTGGTATCTCTTTGGACACAATTGTTGGTCTTTGTTGTACTCCTAATTAGGGGTGAGCAAAATTCGATTTGATTTGAAAAACTCAATAAAAAATTTAAAATTTGAATTAAATAGTTCGAGTTATTTGAGTTAATCAAATTATCTGGATCGACTCGAATAAAAAATTAAAATTTTTGATCCGAAAATTCGAATAAGAAAAGGTAAAACTATGTCGTTTTAATGAATGTTTACATTTTCTAAAGTTAAAAATCAAAACCATTATATTTAAAGGGAAAATTATATCGTTTTGATATATGTTTACTCATTAACTTAAAAGCAAAACTATTATATTGTTTATGTAATTAAACAATTTTATAATTTGTCTACTAATTAAATAATCGATCCATGTAAACGCAACATTGACTATAAATAATAGGATTCGTTAACTCGACTTGACTTAACTTGAATTTTTTTTACTTGATTCGATTCGGTTAAAAAAATTAAATTGAGTTCGGTTGCTAAAATAGGATTCTTCAACTTGACTAACTCGAAATTTTTTTACTCGAATTGATCGAATACTCACCCCTACACCTAATCATTTGCTTTAATGATATCTATATCTATACCTTTAAAAAAAAGAGAAGGTTAAAATATACTCTTAGTCTCTATACTTTTACAGAATTTAAAATTTAACCCTTATACTTTAAAAGTTAAAAATTCAATTCTCTTACTTTTTCAGTTTGAAAATCTTTTCAACTTAATATTTTTATTTTTCTATCAATCTTCATATCAGCGCAACTTAATTACTATATCAAGTTGACAAATTTTGACAAAAGAAAAAATGAACACGAATTTTTTTATCTTTATCATTTAACCATGTCCCTTATCTCCACTCTTTCGAACTTTTGGAATATAGTCTTCTACATTAATAATAGGAATTCAATCTCTTTACTTGATTGATTTAAAAATTAAAATCCAAGACTACTGTTGATTTCAAATATACGTTATTTCAGTATTCAAAGGTTTGACTTAAAAATTAAAGTTCAATTGATAACATATATTCAAATTTAATAAAAGTCAATTAATAATGTTGTCAATTAAACTTTATTTTTTAAATCAAAGATGTATGGTGACTGCATTTCTGAAATTAGAAGCAAGTAAAAGTACTAAATTTCTGAAATTAAAAATAGAGAGAATAAATTTTAAAAGTTTGAGTAGTATAGGGATTGATAGATAATTAGCCCCTTTCTATCCTTCTTTCCCAATCCCTCCAAGCCAAACCAAAAAATAGCCCTTGTGAAAGAAGAAACTACTTATCACTTATCAGTCAACAGATAATTTTCTTCAAATTTTTATTTTATTTCCTCTAACAAAGTACCATCCTTTAAGGGCTCCTAAGAATCCCCAACAATCAATGTACAAGGTTTAATGAAACAGCAAAACAATGGCAAATAATTTGGGGTTTTGCTTAGTTACAGAAAGCAATGCAAAACGCTTTCAATGTGGCAGAGCATGTAATGGAAACATGTTTTTTTCAGATAGTGTGTCAGCCATGCATTGAGAGACTGCTTGTTCATCAATGGCTGAGACTAGAGACGTGGAAAACTAGGTTATTTTCAATGGCGAAACTGCTTTTATCTAAATTACTTTCATATAAAATGTCAATATTCCACGTACGTCATCATCATACAAGGTTGCCTGTTTGATTGTAAACTTAAAATTGTCTTTTCTTACAGAGATGTCATTTACTGGGGATTTGTTGGGTTTAGGCTATCTTTTTTATATATAATGTGAAACAAGAGAATTCTTAACATAAAAGAAGATGAAAACCTTCATGTAGAAATATGAAAAAATTACATATAAAATACATTGAAAAGAACTGAAAATATTCCCATAAAAAAGGCTAAAAAATTACATCAATAAACAGAGAAAGGGAAAAAAATTTAATGTACAACATTGTTAACAAAATGATTATAAATTGCTGACAAAAAACCAAAATGATTACATAAGAGATTTGCTATATATTCCCTACAGAGCATCATCAGTAAAAATTAAAAAAAAAATATAAATTATATAAACACAAAATGGAAATTAATGAGTTTTTTTTGCAGCTGAAAACATCTGACAAAAAGGGTCAGAATAACATAATATAAAACTTAAATAAAAAAAAACTAAGATAGATATATGATTATTACAGTATATTACAGCTTGGATTATATAGCAAAACCCTAATAATATTATCAAATATTAAACATTTTTGTAAGGTTATTAGCATATTAAATGTATTCTTCAAAAACAACAAAGATACAAGCAAAAGAGAGGATTAATTCACCTTCATTATTTTCCCTTCTTTTTTTTTTGTAGTTTTTTGGTGGTAGCATTTGCTTGTAAATTGGAATTTTTAGCCACTTATTGCCACTGCAGCATCATCAGGATTCTCAATCATAAAAAGGCTGATTGATCAAATCAATCAAAAAAGAACCCTAAAATTGTGAATCTTGATGATGCTCCAACAGCAAACAGTGACTGTTGTACTATCATCCTCACCACCATCATCATAGCATTCCCATGCAAAAAAAACCCTAACCCAAAAAAGTTGAAACCCAAAACGAATGCTTCAAAAAAGAAGTGAAGAACATGAAGCAGAGCTTTTAAAAACAAAAACCCAAAGTTAAAGTTAAAGTAAAGAAAAGAATGGTAACATTGAAGACCATTGGTGTGTGTTGAAGAGAATTAAAGGGGGGGTATATATAGAGTGGAAGAGGGGGCAATGAATGGGATTTTAAGGTTGGGTTGGTGGCTTTGTGTGTGAGAGAGAGTTAAAAACATTGTAACCTTTACGTACCAAATTAAAAAATAATCCTTAGCCAATCCGAAAATTGAGGATAAAATTGAAAAATAATAAAATGAACACAAATTTTACACCAGATATGGTGATGGCTGGGTTGTATAGCTGTTGCGTATTCTTCAAGTATATTTCTTTTGATGGATTAGGAAGTGGCTTGGAATTGACAAGGGCCTGAGCTTGGACCCTAGCCAAAATTATATCATATTCATATATGGTTTGGCTAACCATATTAGCTAGGGATATCTGCAAAGGTTATTTCCTTTTTTATTTGGACACTTACATTGCCAATTTTTTATTCTTTATTTTGCAGAGTTTTATTTGTTTTATACCCTTTAATGGCATTTTTAGGTCTTCTTCCATGTATTAGCTTCTCTCTTTTTTCTTTTTCTTTTTATATTTATTACTCAATAAATTACCCATGTTCCCTCTCCAACTCATAAATAGGAAGATAATGTGTTTCAACTCACTCGAATCCACAGTTCGCACATAGCAAACATACACACGAACACAATTCGCACTTGGCAAACTTACATGCGAACACAATTCGCCAAAACACAATTTACTTACTGGATGGCGAACAACAGAAGGATGCTCTGAGGCGTAATCCTGAAAAAGACACAGCTAAACCAAGGCGATATTGTTCTCAGTCCTACCTTGAAATCAAATAGTCACGCACACATACAAAGCACTTCATAATGCGGCGAACTTACCTTATTTTCTCTAGTGACCATACTTCACCATTTTGGAGAACTTATCAATCATATAGATAGCCAAGCGAACCAAATCTGGCTAGCTCTAATACCAACCAATGTAACACCCTGAACTTAGTTGAGTAGGTTTGACATGAATCCAACGTACCACATTAGCCACCAAAGTAAGTCTTCGTTAACTCCCAATTTATCCTCCAACACATTACTTAATTACAACATGAAGTATGCTGTCACATCTCAAAAATTAAATTAGTAGAATTTGTGAAACTAAAAATGATCACATCTTAATTTTTGAGTTAAGATTGTCAAAAATTATCATGTGAGTTAATATATTTCAATAATTAAATGTTGTACTTATGTGTGAGAGATCTTGTGTTCAAATCTCTTTCCTTGAAATTGTTTTTTTCCCAACCTCTATCTTTATATATTATTTAGACATGTAGCATAGGAGGCATAATATCATGTAGACATGTAGGCTCCCATATGCAGCTCAGCCTTTAGGCCTCCACGAGCGAACACCTAGCATAGGAGGCATAATATCATTTAGACATGTATTACCTAGCATAGGTAATACTTCATTTTTAATAAACAAATAACTTTTTCTTTTTTGGAAAAAAAAACTTGAGTTGAAAATTAAGATAAAAAAAATATTGGATAATATTATTCAATAAATTATCACTTGAACTGCTGACATGTATTTTTTTTTTAATTTTATTTTTAGTATACGATAAATACTCAATATCCACTTGTGAAAATTTTCAATCCAATATCACATAAAATAAAAAATTTCATCTCAAGTAGTTCAAATGATCAAATTCCGAAACAATTTCTCGACAATTTTGTCAAAACCATCTTGGAGGCAAAATCAGAAGGGCCTGTAAGAAATTTATTATGATCAACTGCCTTAAATTCCTTCTAGAACTTGTAAGATTATAAATTAGTATACAATGGTAAATTTTCCTTTAATTTTCACTCCTTCAGAAAATTTTCTTGCTTTAAAGATGATTTGGGATTTGCTGAGCTACAAAAACATGTTTTTCGACAGCTTAACATTCATTAATTGAAAGAGTCTGTTCATCAATGGCAGAGCTGATATAAAATATTCATAAAAGTTGCCTGGATTCGAGACATATCATGTCAACATACTAGGTTGTCTGATTGATTGTGTAGTTAACATTGATGATTTGGGATCAAAATTCGAATTTCATTTTTCTTTTTATCTTCTAATTGGCATTATCTTTATGGGTTTTTTTTAATAGAGATGTCATTCACTTGGGTTTATGTTGTCTCTACGATAACATTTTCAATTATTTATATTTATATATATATATATATATAATATTGTGAATAAAAAGGAGAAACTGATAACATTTAAAAAAAAAACATGTAAATCTTTATAAAGAATAATGAAAAAAAATACAATTAGTAAAAAATTAACTAAAGAATTACATCATATTAACAAGTAATGAACATAAAAGAGATTTGCTATATATCCCCTGTACTGCACCATCTGTAAAAGAAAAAAACTTCAGACAGATATGATCATTACAGTATATTAGATATCGGATTATAACAAAAACCCTAATAACATTATCAAATATTAAACATTTTTTCCCTCAGTTTATTGACATTAAAAGATAAAATAAATTAGAAACAAGAAGTAGAACAAATTCACCTGCATTTTTGAAGCTTCTTTTCTTGTTAGCTCTTGCTTGCTATGAAATAGAGAACTTAGCCATTTATTGCCACTGCAGCATCATCAAGATTCTCAAAAACATAATCTTAAAGCGCTGATTGATCAATTCAATAATAAAAAACCTTAAAATGCTTTTTGTGAATCTTGATGATGCTCCAACAGAAAACAATGGCTGTTGTACCATTATCAACATCAACATCACCATCATCATCGTCATATCATCCCATGCAGAAGAAGAATAAAGAGAACCCTGAACCCCATTGCATCAAATAGAAAGAACTTCAAAAAGAAGTGAAAGAACATGAAGCAAAGTTGATAAGAACAAAAACCGAAAGCTAAAATTGAGGGAAAAGAATGGGACTTTGAAGACCATTGATGGATATTGAAGGGAGGGTTGAAGGTGGTATATATAGAGAGTGGAAGAGGAGCAATGAATAGGGTTTGGGGTTTGGTGGGTGGCTTTGTGTGAGAGAGAGCGCTAAACATCGTAATCCTTAGGTACCAAATACACCATAATCCTTAGCCAATCCGAAAATTGAGAAATTTAAAATAAAAAATTTAAGAGGGTTAAGGGTATGACTTCCATAATTATTATGATGTACTGACACTTCTCTCTTGAATATTGTAAGTTATATCTCACATTGGTTATAAGGAATTTTCAGTTTTGTGAATCAAGCCTAGCCTCTTATGACACATTGGTTTTTGAAGGCAAAGGGGCACGCAGGCCCTACCCTACCCCTCTAAAATGGAAAAATTTCAAGTTTAGCCCCTTCAAAATTTATACAAGTAATGGTGATAGCTGGATTGTATAGATGTTGCGTCTTCAACAAGCATATTGCTTTTGATAAATTGGGAGGTGGCTTGGAATTGACAATGGCCTGAACTTTGGACCCTAGCTAAAATTGTATATTATATCATATATGATTATATATATAGTTTGGCTAGCCATATTAGCTAGGGGTGTCTGCAAAGGTTCTTTCCTTTTGTTTTGATCACACACATTGCCAATTTTCAGAGTTTTACTTGTTTTATAATTTATACCCTTTTATGGCATTTTCCAGCCTCTGTTTCCATGGTTTAGTTCAATTATATATATATATATATATATATATATATTTCTCATTTAGATATCTGCCTTTGAGAGTAGGATTGAATCAATAAGTTTTCTGGGAACCCTGAAATTAATTTCAGGTTAATAATTCCCCTTTTTTTTTTAAATGTAACTCGTTTTCTAAATAGAAAAGCAGACATGTAGAGAGATCCAATTTGCTTCGAAGTTCAAACATAGGTTCGTATGAACAATAATGTTGGTTTTTGTGTGTTTTACAAATTCTATAAGTATGAGAATTTGGGTTCGATCCTAAACAAATTTATTCCACTCCCCCAACAATCAGAAGAGGATATAAGATGTTGTATGTGTTATTATAGTTGTTGACGAGGTTTTGAAAGTGTTAGCAAAGATTGAGGTTGTAAAACTTTAAGTTTTTAAGTACGAGTTTCATCATGGATAAATACTGTATGCGTAGATTCTCTAATCACTCTTACGATTATTTGAAGTGTAAGTCTTACCATTCTAAGCTTTGTCTCGATTTATTTTAATTTATGTGTGGATATAATATATATGATTTTTTAGTTCATTATATTTTATATTGAATTGATTTTTTGTTATAATTAATCGAACATGTATTATTTATAATTTGTACTTATAATCTTATATATGTACTTGTGATCTCTTTAAAAAAATCTCATAATTTATAATAGTACTACGATCAAGTTATCTTAAATTAAAATATAAAAACTAAATCCCTGGTTGAATTTCTTTTTGATATAAATACAGGTATTCTCATCTGTTTTATAGTTCGAGATAAATTATATTCAGATCGACGTCTTATTTAAGTAAATTCCCTCCAACAATATCGACTCCAAATACCAAGTAAGTAATGTGAAGAATTGCAAAATAAGAGAGCCAAAAGAATAAAAATGAATTAACTGGTTGACGTGCCAACAGCAAATCTGATGGCCAACTAAATATTCTCTCCATTTTTTTGCAAAAACCTGGAAAAAAACAATACTGAATTTAGAATTGGACAAAATTAGAATTTATTAAAATAATTCATTTTTTTTTCTTAATTAAGAAGATTAAGGTATTAAAAACATCTGGGCACATGAAAATGGCTGTTTCCAAATAGAAGAAACTTTAATATTTTAATTTAATGAAAGGCTGACAATGCAGTTGCAGAGAGAAAGACTTTTTAATTTTAATTTTAATTTTTATATATATTATTTTTGTGTCATTATCACTCGTTTTAATTGTGTTCACCTTCCAAAATAAATGGCATTATTTATTTTGTTCCATAAATGGATAAACATAATATCAAATGCTGAAAATTTGACATTAAAATTTTAAGTAATGGTATATGGTCAGAGAAGAATAATTCCAATTATATATATATTCACAAAATATATAAAGGAGAAATTATATTTAACTGTTTGATTGAGTTGATTCACGAGTAATTAACATCAATTCGGTTGGATAATTTATACAATACATTAACTATTCGACTGAGTTTACGTCAAGAGTCAACCGAACATTAATTTAATTAAGTAATGGCTAAAATATCCATCTATTGAGGCATTTTTCAAAGAGTGCCTCGACCAGTGTCAATTAGGAGTGGCATTAGTGACTCAGAAAAATAGTCATGTTTGAATTGGTAAATTTTGGTAACAAATATCTTTGGGCTGTGATTTCTTTAGCTGGTTGAGATACTTATCAGTCCATCCTTGATACCTAAAGTACATTTAAAAGGAGATTTTGGAGATTAGTTTGGATTGGGTCGAAGCAATCATCATCCCTTAACTTATGGATCATATTGACTCATGACTATTGAAGGAAAGATATCCACGCTACTTTTTGGGTGTGAAGCAGTGCCAAACCAAAATATCCAAAAAAGGAGATGATCCAGTCGCACCTTCCAGTACGGCTACATTGTTATGACTTCACTCCAGTCACTATCCCTGCCTTTGGCATCCCCCTCCTTGCAATTAAGGTAACGACTTCAGGCAAGGCCAGCTCCCATTGTGACGGGCGGTGTGTACAAGGCCCGGGAACGAATTCATTGCCCTATGGCAGACCAGCGATTACTAGCAATTCCAGCTTCATGCAGGCGAGTTGCAACCTGCAATCCGAATTGAGGATGGGTTTTTGGAGTTAGCTCGCCCTCACAGGATCGCGACTCTTTGTCCTGTCCATTTTAGCACATGTGTCACCCAGGGCATAAGGGGCATGATGACTTGACGTCATCCTCACCTTCCTCCGGCTTATCACCAGTAGTCTGCTCAGAGTTCCAAACTCAACGGTGGCAACAAAACACCAGGGTTGTGCTCGTTGCAGGACTTAACCCAACACCATTCATTAAAGGCTTATCTTGTGTTATTCTGAAGATATTATTTGTGTTATCTATCTTATTTAATTTTAGGGATAATCGATTGTAACAGTTTTAGTATGTTAGCAAGTCTCGTTTATTTATAAATATAGTGAGAACTTGTATAGATATTATACTGATTTGAGAACACTTTTTTTTTTCTTAGAGGAATGTATATTTGATGAGTATATTATTCTTATTAATGAAGTAAAAAGCCACGTCAGAACAAAGGTCTCAACATGATTAATCCAAGGCCTATAATAGCCACCCATTGAAAGCTACATTCAACACCTCAAAACAAAGAAGCAAAAAACAGAGCACCAAAGCACCTAGACACCTACCGATATCATCAAATAGAACACACAATTACAATCAAGAAGCATTACTCTCACCACCAAACCTCACCATAAAGAAATGAAACTCCATTGACCATCCAATACTAAACTAAATTACTAGTTGAAATTTCTAATTCATCACCATATCGGTCAAAACCCTTACTCAACACCATGTTCCCACTGCTCATCTTTGAGCTTTCACATCAGGTCAACAAAAACACCATCCTTTAGGATCATATATCCATGAATAAAGTTTGATTTGCAAAGAACATAAATCAAGATATTTTATACAAAATCAAACTTTCTTTTTTCTTAGCTTGGCATACTTGATGTTCGATAATCATATTGAATTCCAATTAATTTCGAAATTACATTGAGTCTAACTCCTCCTAAATAGAGGGTAAAGCTTTTTCAATATTTTTTTCATCCAATTGTGGTACCTATTAATAAACTTTTATACTCAAAAAGTGTGAAAATGATAATTTCAAAAGCATAATGATTATGAATTTGAATTATATCATATCTCTTTTCCTTCACGTTATAATTTAAAAAAGGCTTAAATACTCATTTAGTCCTTGAATTTATCACTTTCTTTTAAGTTAGTACTTATACTTTTTTTATCCAAACCTATTACTTGAATTATTTTTCCGTCCATGGTTTTGGTATTTTTTTTATAACGGTATTAGTTTTTAATGATGTGGCGGCTTGACCCAATAGAAAAATGCCACATGTTTTATTTTCTTTATCTATTTGGCAAGAGAAAATAGGTGGAAAGTGAATGGTTATTAAGTTTTTTTTTTTGTTTATTATTAATGAAAAAAAACCCTTAATTATCATTCTCATATATGCTTTCCCTTTTTTTCTGGAAAACAAATTTATTGTTGAAACCTTCTTAGTTTTAAGGATTTTGAAACCCATAGCTTCAATAGATAGAGAAATGTCTTTCTCGTCAACCTCAAACTCAAAAGCTGGTAAGGAGAAATATGGGGTATACTGCCATTGTGGATTGAAGGCTCCCATACGCAGCTCGACCATGTCGTCGAGCAAAGGAAAGAAATTTTTTGGACGCTCCAAATTTAAAGATGTGCTTATGTTCCTATTTGAGTTGGGTTTATGTGTGCTTTGTGTTTCCATTTAGAATGGGTACCGAAATTGAGTTTGTGAAAAGTTGGGATTAGGGTACAAAAATTATGGTGAAATTGGAGAAAATTTTGAGGAAAGCAAAACAATGGTTGTGACTTTTTTCGATGGGTCGAAAGGAATAGTATTAAAAGAGATCACGAAATATGATATATGAACAATTTACAAATCTAAAGCTTATACACATCTTCGATATAATACAAAAACATCACGTCAAAAATCCAAAAGATGTAGCAATCAATCTATGCTACACCAAAAAGAAACCCAAACCTCAAACTAGAAATGAAAATTCAACATTAAATCTTATTAAACCAAACACTCATTAAATACCCCTTTTTCTCTTTCCCATGCAGTACGTACTTTTCTTTTTCTTCTTTTCCCAACTACAAACCCTAAACTCTAATCTACATGTTGCTCTTTTCACCAGCAAAGCCATTTGAAATGATAACTCGAAAGACAGAAATTAAAAACCCAGAAATTCCGCTGACGACTCATTTGCATTTTGCATTGTGTTGGCTTAGTCTTAGCCTTTCTCCAAATGGAAAACCCAAACCATTAGAAAACCCTACTCATCGTTTAGGTTTCTTTATAAAGAGAGAGGGGGGCTTCCATGCATTGCTTTTTGTTTGCTTTTGTTGCTATTTGCTATGAACTTTCACATGGCGACTCCATTTCGGCTTGGCCCGTCTTTCTTGGGTTTTTAAGTACTACTTTTGCTTGCCTATATTAAGGGTTCATATTCTTGGATATTAATGTTTTGTTTTTTTCTTTGTTTCCTTGGTAACCCACTCTATTTATTTTCTGGAAAAAAGTTTGGGTTAAATAGTGTCAACCATGTTTTTTCATTAGCCTACTCATTAGTTTGCAGGTACGAGAAAATTGTTTTAGGGGGCCAAAATTTCATTTTTTTTTTTTTACTTAAAACATAATTTTACCATTATATTAATATATATAGTTTTATACAATTTTAAAGGTGATAAATAATAAATCTACCATTGAGGGGTGGGGGGAGCCTGCCTCTTTTGCCTTCTCCATTGTCAGTTTAGATGTTAAATGTTAACTCGAATCTAAAGTGAAACATATTTTAATCATAATTTTAAGATAGTGAAATTAACCCTGTTTTTGCTTGAGAGAGAAATGCTTCCATATGTGCTAAAAAAAAGGTGATTTAATAGTGAAGCCAAATTTTATATGGGTCAAGATTGAATTGTGAAGTTTTGAAGGACCAAAAACTAATTTTACTATTTTGTCAGCTTACAAACTTTACAATTTTTGAAGGCACCAAAATACAACTCCTGTTCTACCTGTGTATAGAAAATAATCTAACCAAGATATCAAATAAGATACAGATGTCTTCACGACACTTAGTACAGTAAAAATTAATCATCGTGTTAGATTATACCAAATCAAATTCTAGTACTAATATTTCGAAACCGAATCACAACTCGATTCTAGTTATAATCCGATGGCAATCCAACCAGACCGGATCCAAGTGGGGATAATAATGAGAAAGGATGTTTAGGGTAGTGATGATGAGGTAAAATCACATTCCATCAAAGGAGAGACGTGAGAAAATATTGGCCTTTTGCTTGGCCAGGAATATTAGTGATGGTGACCACAGCCAAAATCTGGGGTTCTTGTTCGTGCAAGGTAAACCCCTACCCTACTCCATTTTTCCCTTTTTAGTCCTCAATTATCAATTTTATTTATATTTAAATTATTTACCAAACATGTCTTTGTTTCTTGTCAGCTAGTGCATTGATGAAACAACAGTGTGTGCATATTCATATTCAATAAATAAATAAAAAAATGCATGAGCAAAGTTTCTTGACCTATATATGACGAAATTAGAGTAATACGAAAATAATAATAATTAAACCATGAAGTTATCCGAAAATAATATTAATATGTAAATATTTAAAATTTTATATAATACAAAATATGAATGTTTTAAAAGTTATATAAACACAAAATATTTTAGATATAAGTGTCGGGTGTAATGGTATCAGAGGCGAAGTCAGGACAATTTTTTAGAGAGATCAGATGAAATTTTAATTTTTTATAGCCTATATCTTTATGATTTGTAAATGATTAAATCAAATTTTTATAATTTTAGGGAGGACAAAGTGCAATTTTACCTTTACTAGTTTAAAATTTTTAAAAAATTTTAAGAGCCTAAATAGCAATTTTACATTTTAGGGGGGGTCGGGCCCCTACCAGCCCCCCTAGCTTTGCCCCTCAGTGGTATATTATACTCTTAAAAAAAATAAGATTAAACCTTGAATATAACATTATTAAGAAAAGTAATTACAAACCCTGAAAATGAATTGTAAAACAAACATGAATAAGTATATATAATAAATTAGGAACACAATTAGAAAAAAAAAACTAAAAACCCATAATTCCAAAAAAAAAAATACTTATTTTTATATAAAATTTATTAAAAAAATTAAACCCAAACTCACACATGATGAAACTTGAACTTAAGACACCAATACTTCTAAAATTTTAATTTTATTGTTTCAACCAAAATCTTGTTGATCTTTCGTAGATTCTTATCATATTTGCTTTTATTTATATAGTACCTAGAACTACTCATATATTTTTCTTAACTCTTAAATAGAAGGATAATGCGCTTCAACGTACTCAAATCCACGTCCTCCTGCACTGTAAATAATATCAATGCCAATCGAATTAAGACTCAATCAACATTAAACTTTTTTTGTAAATATAGTTTTATATAAAACAAAATTCTACCTACATAATGGGGATGTTGTTTGGGCTTTAACTTTAGAAAGGAAAGTTAATAAGAATTGAGAGAAAAGGAGGCCGAATTGAATAAACTATGTTCATTATGAATTAGAGATTGAAGCCCAAAGGGATGTGGTTTTAGTCAGGCAATATTTCAGGCCTTTCAATGCTCAATTTGAGCCCCAATTTCACTTCTACCAAACCCAAAAGAAAAAGAAAACCCACAACCATCGACGGAACCAGAAAAATTGAGGGCTAAAATTGTTATTATACAAATTAAAATTATATATAATTGACGAAAGATATTAATACAACGATTAATTATTCACTTTTAAAATTGACAGGGATTAAATATTTTCATTTTTTTTAGAATGACTAATTTACTCGATTTTGTAATTAAAAGGGATTGGAGAAGTCTTTTTACCATTAAAACAAAAGAACAATCAAATACGACCTTAGCTATTTAGGTTTGTAAAAATTGAAGTGGTTAAAGAAAATTAAATAGGAATGCATTATTTAAAATGATAAAAAATAATAATTTAATAAATTCAAATTTAAATTAATTATTTTCGTTATAAATTTATTTTTTAATAAATAATTTAATATAAAAAATTTCTCAAGCGAAGTAGGGAAATTGTACTTATTTTCATAAAATCAGTACAATTAAATAATTATAAATTATAAATCCAAAAGTTATTTCAATCATAACAAACAGTATTTTTTATTTGCATTTATTTATATAAAAAAGAATTAATGAAAAATAAAAAAAAAGGAAAAAAAAGTAATAAAAACATATTTAACCTGATAATTTAGTGACCAAATTAAAGTTATAAATCATACTTTAGGGACCCCTTAGCAATTAATCCAAATTATTAAAAAGGATTGCGGTGAGCGTGGATCGAACACGCGACCTTCAGATCTTCAGTCTGACGCTCTCCCAACTGAGCTATCCCCGCTGTTGATAGTAAAACTTAATACTAAAGGTTTAAAACTAATAAAATCTACTTTTCAGTTCAGCAATGAAACCTTTTTCCCCTCGGCTCTCAAAGGAAAACCCTAAAAAAATTGCCATTCGTATAAGAAATTCAAAGGCAAACAGATTACAATCGCTTTCCTCCATCGACTCTCATCGTTATCGACAATGGCGCTTCCTATTTTCGTATTGGGTAATTTAACCTTAACTACTAAAACCCTAAATTTTCATTTGTCATTTGAGATATATATATATGTGTGTATGTATGTTTAATTGTATATACCATCATTTCTCTTTTTTCTATTTTGCAGTTGGGCAGGAGAGACTGAGCCAGAGGTCATTTTCCGTGACATTGTTCAAAGACCTCGCCATAAATCCACTGGTATTTTTGCTTTATTCAAATTATTTTTAACAAAAACGAAAAAAAGAAGGAAATTTTCTAAATTATACGAGTTATATATATAATATCAAATTAATATTTACGTATACAAAGCCAAATTTACATTAATAAGAAAACCTAAAAACGACAAGCACTTTCAAATGAAACGCAAGTTTCCTTTTTTGGCGCCATAATTGAAAATAAAGCCTCGAGATCAGGTGGTTGAAAGAACCCATTCCTCGGTGGCTCTCTCTTCATATAAACCGCTTGTTTCTTCTTAGGCGCCGGCGGACATAGCGGAGGGGGCGCCTTTTGTGTCTGCCGCATCGAGGTAAACAAAGCCTCGAGATCAGGTGGCTGAAAGAACTCATTCTTCGGAGACTTTCTCTTTATAAGAACCGCTTGTTTTTTCTTCGGTGCCGCTGGACACGGCGGAGGAGCCGTCGCTTGTGAGTGCCGCCTCGGCGTCATAAAACCTTCTTCTTGTTCATAAATCTCCATTTAAAAAAAAAAAGATTTTGAAATAACAGGGTTTTGCATGTGAAGGTTTTTTTATAGGAGAGATTTTGTGGGCGTGTTGGCTTGCTATGGAAGAATGAAGATTTTATTTTAATTTCTTTTTCATTTATCTAAACGTACTGTGGAAGGAACCATGAAACTCAGAAGTTAGTTTTGGTAAAAAGATATTTATAGTCCCTCTCAATTTTGATGTTAAACGAATTGGTCCCTCAAAAAAACCTAAGCAATTTAATCATGTTAATTTCGAAAGTGAGCATCTAATGACAATTAGTCATAATATTAATGTTTTTCCACTAATTTTATATAATTTTGATTGATATAATAACAAATTTTACCTTCAAAATTTACACATTTAGTTCATATATATATATGAATCCAAAGTTTTTTCACATATTCTTTTTGAATTTTTTAGAATTTTTAAAAATTTATACGCTCTTTAAATAATTATTTTACAATCAGGATCAAATTAACATAATATATAAACATTGAGGATTTAATTTGTTATATATTAATTAAAATCATGTATAATTGATGAAAAATATTAATTGTCGTGATTAATTATTTTTAATTGTCCGCATTCGAAATTGATAAGAATTAAATTAATTCAATTTTTTAAAAGATCAATTTACTCAATATCGAAATTAAGACATACAGGAGAGATTTTTTTTACTTTTCTATTCGATGGAGTGGTTATATGTGATGGAGAATTGATTGGTCCTAAAATGACTTAAAAAGTTGGCAACATTTTACTTTGAACTTGGAATTAAGAATGATCTAAAAGTGGTCAATTGAATCTTAATTCGATTGGTATTGATATTGTTATCAGTGTAGGAGATCCTGGGTTCAAGTGCACTCAAGCGCATTATCCTCCTATTTATCAATTAGGGAGGGACTACGGGTAATTTTAGGCATTATGTAAAAAAGAACAGATATGATCAGAACATATACTAAAATTATTCAAAAAAAAATTTTGTAAAAATTGACATGGTTAAAAATAAATAAATAGGAGTACATTTTATTAATTATTTAAAATGTTAAAAAATAAGAATTTAATAAATTCAAAATTAAATTAGCTATTTCAATTTCGTTATAAAGTTAATGTTTTAATAAATAAATTAATATAAAAAAAATTCTGAAGCGAAGTAGGGAAATTGTACTTTTTTTCATAAAATCAGTATAATTAAATAATATTATAATTAATTATAACGATCTAATTGGAATAATCTGATAATTTAATGACTAATTTAAAATTTTTAACTCGTATTTTAGGGACCCCTGAGCAATTAATCCAAAACATTAAAAACCACTGCGGTGAGCCTGGATCGAACACGTGACCTTCAGATCTTCAGTCTGACGCTCTCCCAACTGAGCTATCCCCGCTGTTGATATTCAAACTTAATACTAATACTTTAAAACTAATAGAATCTACTTTTCAGTTCATCACTCTATCAGAAACCCTTTCCCCCTCGACTCTCAAATCCATAGTTGCATTCCGAAGGAAAACCCTAAAAAAATGCCATTCATATCAAAAATTCAAAGGCAAACGGATTACAATCGCTTTCCTCCATCGACTCCCATTGTTATCGACAATGGGGCTTCCTATTTTCGTATTGGGTAATTTAACCTTAACTACAAGAACCCTAATTTTTCATTTTTCATTTGATATATGTATGTATGTATGTATGTATGTATGTATGTATGTATGTATGTATGTATGTATGTATGTATGTATTTATAATTGTATATACCATCAATTTTTTCCCTTAACCATTTTTTTTTCTTTCTATTTTGCAGTTGGGCAGGAGAGACTGAGCCGCGGGTTATTTTCCGTAACATTGTTCAAAGGCCTCGCCATAAATCCACCGGTATTTTTGCTTTATTCAAATTATTTTTAACAAACAAAAAAAAAAGAAAGAAATTTTTATATGAATTTAGGTGTTCTTTTTGGGGGCTTATTGCAGGGGAAACTGTGACAATTGTTGGTGACCATGATCCCGCTTTACTGAAATACTTTGATTGCACTCGTTCCGGCCCCCGATCCGCTTTCGATAGCAATGTTGTTTTTCAGTTTGAAATCATGGAATATGTATGTAAAATTTAACTTTTGGTTTTGGTTTTGTGTTTTTATGTATGGGAATTATGAGAAGCTATGAACTCAAATTTAAGTTTGAATGTGAACTAGAAATGCCTTTGGTTTATGAGAATATTGGATGATATTGGTTTATGATTGAATGTAGATATGGAAGTTTTAGAGTTTTGGGCATGGCTCGGCATGCTAACTTGTGTACCTTTTTTTTTTTTTTTTACAGGTTCTCGACTTTGCATTTGATCGGTTGGGTGCAAATGGATCACGGGTACATTGATAAGTTTACTGCTCTTATTAGGATGTCCTGCTTGTGTTGGTAATTAGGATATGCTTTGGCAGTAGATAAATTGTCTTCAGATAGTTGATTTTACGTGAATTTAAATGCGCCTTTGTGCTTGCCTGGGAATTTTATTGGCTATTGGTTTTGGCATTTTCCCTTCACGCGGCATCGTTTTATTGGCTTCCATTTTCGTCATTCATAATTCTTTATTTGACATTTCGAGTTTAATTAATTCGTTCTTGATTTGTTGTTTATTCGAGGCCAGAACAGATTGATCATCCTATCCTGATCACAGAATGTGTGTGCAACCCGGTTCATTCCCGCAGTAAAATGGCAGAACTTCTTTTCGAGACTTATGGGGTTCGATCTGTAGGTATAAAGCACTCATTTCAACGTTACATATCACACTCAATTCGTTTATCTGATACATGGCCTTGCATGCTTGAGTAAGGCTCAAGTTTCTTGGAAATTAGTTATGTTATTAGAATTCAAATCCTGTCAACAATTTTGATATATATATATTTAAGTCCAAATGTATATCTTCTCTGATGCTCGAATTTTTTCTGTTTGTGATTGCAGCCTTTGGTGTTGATGCTGTTTTCAGCTACAAGTATAATCAACTGCATGGGATTTGTGAGAAAGATGGTCTAGCTATCTGCCCGGGATTCACCACAACTCATGTCATTCCTGTATGTTCCCTAGACTTCATATTTTATATTGATGCATAGATTTGCAAAGTTGAGGCAGTCATTATTTATTTCGGGGCTTGTTTGCAAGTCGGCATTATGGGACTCGACACAATAAGTTTAGTTTCTGCTTGGAATTTCCCTTATGTTCCACCGACAAACCTTTTTACTGGTCTGGTGGAAGGTATATCTTGTAATAGACATTAGAATAGGAATTTACAAAATCTGACCTACGCAATGAATATTAGATTTCGACTAAGAGGATGCGAGTTCATTACAGTTGTGGTTATAATGTAGTTTGTTTGACTGTAGTTTGTTGATGGGGAGCCCGTTTACAAAGGATGCTCTCGGACTAACATTGGCGGATACCATATCACTGACTATTTGAAGCAACTTCTTTCACTTAAGTATCCTCATCACATGTGAGCATAAGTTCTGCTGGATTGCCGGAATATGACATTCTTCAATAGAGCTTTTGCTAATGTTTTTTTAAATGCTCATGATAGGGCTAGATTCACATGGGAAAAGGTTGAAGATCTGAAGATGGAACACTGCTATATTGCACCCGATTATGCCTTAGAAGTTCAATTATTTCAGGTATTGACTTACGTGTGTTTTTTTTCTTCCGCTATCCTCTTTGCAAGTGCTGACAGGTTAATTACTGTGACAGAAAGGCGGCAAGGAAGCAGAAGATAAAACCAGGTGTTGGCAGCTCCCGTGGGTTCCACTGCCTACCGAAGAACCTCCTTCTGAAGAAGAGATAGCACGAAAGGCTGCTATAAGGGAAAGGCAAGGACAAAGGTTGAGAGAAATGGCCGAAGCGAAGAGGTCTTCTAGAATAAACGAACTAGAAAATCAATTGCATGGATTGGAATTTCTTTTGCAACAACTTGGACAAGTTCAAGAGGAAGATATTCTGTCTTTCCTTTCGGAAACTGGTTATGCTTCTAAACAGGAAATAGAATTGACTCTCACAAAAGTGACACAGTCATTACGAAAAGCAAAAGGTGAACCAAAGCCTGAACAAGCTGAAAACGAGGAGAAGGCAGATTCTTGTACAAGCGATAAATATCCGCTTATCAATGTTCCTGATAATATGCTGACCCCCGAGCAGGTACCGATACTTTTAGTGGCAAATATCTAATATGCGTTGCTTTTTTTCAGTTGGCTTTGCTCGGCAAATGAAGTACTTTTAGATAAAGGAAAATGATTTCTTTGCTATGTTAATGTGACAGCTCAAGGAAAAGAAGAGGCAGATTTTTCTTAAAACCATGACGGAAGGCAGGCAGCGAGCTAAACAGAAACGTGTCGAAGAAGAATTAGAACGAGAAAGGAAAACCCAGCAAGATGAAGAAAGACGCTTGTATGTCACAAACTCGAAGATATTTCTTTCTTTCCTTTTTCAAATTTAATTTCACCAAGCAAGAAAGCGGCTCCATCACACATGTATTTCAATTATTTTACATTTAATCTAATTGATACTTCATTATCTTCTTGTTCTTATCTTTTAACAGGGAGAACCCTCAACTTTATCTCGAACAAATGCATTCTAAATACAAAGAACTGTACGAGAAGGTTGAACAGCGGAAAAGACTAAAGACAAATGGCGGACATACTAATGGTAGTAGTTCTGGGGGCGTAGGGCGTGGGGAAAGATTGAATGCTGCTCAGAGGGAAAGAATGCGCCTTTTAACTACTGCCGCCTTTGATCGAGGGAAAGGCGAGGATACTTTTGGTGCCAAAGATGAAGATTGGCAACTTTACAAACTAATGGGAAAAGATAATGATGACGATGATGATGGAGCTGATGAAGATGAGGCAGAGCTGGCCCGTGTTAGTTCTAGGCTCCAGGTCAGTTCATTTGTCTTTGCGTGTATTGATCTATTTGTGTTTTTCCGAATTATAATGTAAGATGAATCATTCGTTAATTTCTCTGTTCTTGCAGGAGATAGACCCAACATTTGTTCCTAAACCTGAACCGACAGCTTCACAGCCACCTACCACTGAGGTACCCCATGTTCGTCCGCTCACTAAGGAAGATTTCCAAATTGTGCTCGGGGTTGAAAGGTTTCGGTGTCCTGAAATATTATTCCACCCGAACTTGGTTGGTATAGATCAAGTGGGTTTAGACGAAATGACTGGGGTCTCGATCAGAAGGTTGCCATCCAAGGACAAGGCACTTGAGAACAGGTTGACCAGTTCGGTCTTTATGACTGGTGGGTGCAGTCTCTTTCCCGGCATAAATGAACGTTTGGAAGCTGGAATCCGGATGCTTCGACCATGTGGATCGCCAATTAAGGTGGCACGAGCATTAGATCCGGTTCTTGATGCATGGCGTGGCGCTTCCCTGTATGCTGCAAACTCAAGGTTCCATCAGCAAACGTTCAGCAGGTCAGATTATTACGAGAAGGGAGAGGACTGGCTTCGCCGATATCAAGTGCGATACACATTGTAAAAGTCTATGTTGAGAAGAGATTGTAGTATATAAAATCCGACAGCTTATTCTTCAACATGTTATATTCATGAAAACTTTCAAGCTTACAGTGGTGCTTGAGAAATGAAAGCTTTTAAAAATGGGATAGATTAATGTTTAGTCCCTGGATTTGACATTGGTTGACAGTTTTTCTTATTTTAGTCCCTGAACTTGAAATTTCTTAAGGAATGATGACATGACACCTTAATATTGTGTCACATCATTTTTTTTTTTTATAAAAAGCTTCAAGAAATAATTTTTTAATTTTTTTTAGATTTTATATATATTTAAAATTTTAAAGTAATAATATAATATAATCTCAAAATTTTACATATTAAATATTTTAAGAATTTATATATTAAATATCTGTAAATACGAAAAAGGTAAAATTTTAATAAAATAAAAATAAAAAATCAGAAGCAACGGCTATTTGGCAGATTACTTGGTAACTAAATCAATCTGACAGTTCTTTATGATACGAACTTGGATATAATATATGTATGTATGTATGCATGCATGTATATATTCATGAAAAATGACCGTTAGTATCAAAATTCGACGACCCATGTCGTTTTTAATTCTACAAAACTCAAAACGACATCCTCCTTTCCCCCTTTTCTAAACATATAAAAATAAACACAATCTACCCTACCAAAATGTGACCGTTGCAGATCTAAAGAAAAGGCAGGAAATTTCAGCTCCTCCCCCAAAAATAAATCCCCTTTGGAAAACCCTATAGGAGCTCTTTTCTCCACCAAAAAAGTCTTCCATTTTTAATCTCCATTTTCAAAATCTAAACGAAACCCAATTTTAAGAAGCTCACAAGCTAAGCAAGGAACCAAAAATCTCAAAAAATGGAGTCTTCACAAAGGAGAAAAAGTGGTTTAAACCTCCCTGCTGGGATGAACGAAACTTCACTCCGGCTAGAAACTTCTTCCCCTTCTTCTCCTTGTTCTTCTTCTTTTCGTTCGGTTTCGATATCTTCACCACGGATGATATCGAGTTTAAGTTCACCATCATCGTCGAAATCGACGATTTGTAGCGATAGGTTCATCCCGTGTAGATCTTCATCAAGGCTACACACTTTTGGGTTAATGGAAAAGGAATCACCTGCTAAAGAAGGCGGAAATGAAGCTTATTGTCGGATTTTAAAATCTGAGTTGTTCGGTTCTGATTTCGGGTCTTGTTTTTCTCCTGCAGGTCAAGGTTCACCTATGAGTCCTAACAAGAATATGTTGAGGTTCAAAACTGAACATTCAGGGCCAAACTCACCTTATTCTCCTTCAATTTTGGGGCATGATAGTGGTTTCTCTAGCGAAGCATCTACACCTCCTAAACCACCTAGGAAAGTCCCTAAGACACCCCATAAGGTAACATATTTCGATTTTCGAGTTACTTTTCATACCCGCCTCGGATTCATACCCAAGTTTATGTAAAATTTGTTGAAATGAAATGAATGCAGGTTCTTGATGCTCCATCACTTCAAGATGATTTCTATTTGAACCTCGTTGATTGGTCATCTCAAAATGTACTTGCTGTTGGGTTGGGTACTTGTGTTTATTTATGGACTGCATCCAATAGTAAAGTAAGTTTATATATGCTTTTGAGGGATTTAGAACAAATGAATGTATTTAGAGTTTTAACATGTTTCTGTTTTGCTCTTAGGTAACAAAGTTGTGTGATTTGGGACCAAATGATAGTGTTTGTGCTGTTCAATGGACCCGGGAAGGTTCTTACATATCAATCGGTACAAATCTCGGTCAAGTTCAGGTAATTAACTGTCGGTTTCGAACTCGCCATCCATTAGAATAAATAACGGTTGAGGTTTAAGCATTTTGATTGTTATATATAGGTTTGGGATGGAACTCAGTGTAAGAAAGTCCGAACCATGGGTGGACATCAAACAAGAACCGGTGTCTTGGCTTGGAATTCGCGGATACTGTCATCTGGAAGCAGGGATCGCAACATTCTTCAGCATGATCTTCGAGTTTCGAGTGATTACGTTAGCAAGCTTGTTGGGCATAAATCCGAGGTTTGTGGATTGAAATGGTCACATGATGACCGTGAACTTGCTTCTGGTGGGAATGATAATCAGCTTTTGGTTTGGAACCAGCATTCACAGCAACCAATTCTTAAATTGACTGAACATACAGCCGCTGTGAAAGCCATTGCTTGGTCACCCCATCAAAGCAACCTTCTTGCATCCGGTGGTGGAACTGCAGACCGATGTATTCGGTTTTGGAACACTACTAATGGTCACCAATTGAACAACATAGACACAGGGAGCCAAGTATGCAATCTATCATGGAGTAAGAATGTGAATGAAATAGTTAGCACTCATGGATACTCTCAAAATCAAATTATGGTGTGGAAATATCCATCAATGGCAAAGGTTGCAACGCTAACAGGCCATAGTTTTCGAGTCCTCTACCTAGCCATGTCGCCTGATGGACAGGTAACAATGAATTGTACTCTCAAAGATCGAAAACAATTCATTTTAGTATAATAACTGTTTATTTCATCTTTTCATGCAGACCATAGTGACTGGTGCAGGGGATGAGACTTTAAGGTTTTGGAATGTCTTCCCATCTGTGAAAACACCAGTAAGTATCATTACAATACAACACACAGTTCAGTTCGATAAGATTCTAAAAGCTTCTATTCTTACAATACTTTCACTTGTTTTTTCAGACACCGGTTAAAGATACGGGACTCTGGTCTTTAGGCCGAACCTATATACGATGAGACTTGAATTGGTTCTCTTTTTGTAAATGAAGACACTTCTGCAGAAAGCAACAACGGAGATTTTTATTTGTTTTTTCATTTTTTTATATTTGTAAGTACTTATAGCTTTAAAAGAAAATACATTAATGAACTTCATTGCATTTGAATATGAGAATAAGAGGATAACGATGTCGGGATTTGAAACTCAGATGGTCAGACCTACTTAACATTACCTCGTATAGCCAATACAACAAGAAACTCAAGACGGTCAGACCTACTTAACATTCACCTAAACAGCTAGCTTCGATCTAATACATCTTACCACCGCTATTATTCTCTGGTACATGTTAGCAATTCGGTACATGATGGATTCACCTTTTCTATAAATACCAGTAAGCAGCCCCCGGTTTCTTATTTATGTAACCTGTGGGGAAAATGCAGTAAACAGATCATCAATATCAATTTTTTATATCGATTGCATGCACAGTAATCCATGTTTTCGTGCATCTTTATGTCTAAATGTGTCATGCATGCAAGAGACTGTGAGAGGGGAGATGTTTTCCATACCAGTAAGCAGCCCCCGGTTTCTTATTTATGTAACCTGTTGGGAAAATGCAGCAAACAGATCATCAATATCAATTTTTCATATCGTGTAATCCATGTTTTCGTGCATCTTTATGTCTAAATGTGTCATGCATGCAAGAGACTGTGAGAGGGGAGATGTTTTCCACACCTTGTCTCCATATATGTGAAATCCATCAATGGCTGCAATCCGACCGTAAAGGACTTCACAAGACTTTACCTTCTAAGGGGCAGGAACCCAAGTCGAGAGTGAATAAACAATTCGTCCTTTCCATCCTTGGAGCAACCAGCGATTATCCTCATCGATTACAAAGTCCTTATGGTAGCCTGTATCTACCCTCTCCTTTGCTATCTTCATGATCTCCTTATTCAGAGGCAACTGTCTGAGACCCGCCCTTGTGTTCCTCATCTGCCACTGCTTGTAAGTCTCAGGCCTCTCAATCCTTTCAGCACCCTCGCATGCAATGACATTCATTGCCTCCCATCCAAATATCTCTCTTTCAATCAGCATCCGTTCCGGAATTTCGCGAGGGACGTTAGTCTCGAGCATATCGAATAAAGTAGAAAAGTGGAAGAGAGCCTCTCTAAATCTCGTGATAAAGAACGGAGCACTATAAGCACCATTCACAATCCCCAGTATGAAAACATCAGGATTCATCTTCCTGATCAAGTTAAGAACCTTATTCCTTGGACTCTCCACAATCACGGTCTCGTCTAGTAGATTTCTAAGCCTGTACATACAGTTCACAACAAGTACTTCATCACGATCAATCCCAAGGTCCTTAATTTGAATGGTGTCCCACTTCTGAGCAATAGCATGGAACTCAAACGGAACTTTGAATGTTTCAGCATAGTTTGCAAGACGGCGCCCTGTCTCTTCCACCCTTTCTGCCGGCCGAAAACCCGGTTGTGGAAGATCAATCCCCGTAATCCTTAACTTAGGCGGTCCACCAGGTCTAGACGAGAGACGTCGTATAAGGCAAGGCCATTGGAAACCATATAGAATACCAAAATCAATAATATGAAGCCTAGCAGCATTTTCAGCTAGATTCATTATAGTCTTATTCGAGAAGAAATTTGAGAGCTTCTTAAAAGGACAAGCAGCAAGAAACAGATGGTGGGCTTTCAACACATCAGCGGCTGAAGTCGGCTTTGTGATAAGTGCAGTGTAAATTTGGGTCCCGGAACCAGCTAAGCGTGCCTCTAGGCCATCAATGAAATAGTGAGCTATCCTCTGCATCCCATCACCCATAGGTGAAGAATGCTGCCTGATTTGCTTGATTAGCTCATTAGCACTCCTCCGATCATCGGCTGCAACGGCTTGTGCACAAAGGGTTAAGAGAGTTCTCAAATCCACCATGTTCCTTTTACCACCATGTTTCTTCCCACGTGCCTTTCCACCATTAGACCCTTTCAATTGTCCGTTCTGTTGCACATTCTTGCTCGTTTCATCTTGCAAAACTTTTTGAAGCTCGGTTACACTTTGACAATTTAGTAGCACCATATCAAACATCTCAGGGCTTACAGCAGACTCAGTATAAACTAAAGATTGCTTGGTACTCCTCCCACACTCTAGACTCAGATCCTCAGGATAAGGTTTTTTCTTTCCCCTTGATCCATCCCAGGAAATCTCATCCTTCTCCACCTTATCTACTGCCACATCTTTAGTCTCTTCCTTTAGGTCTTTGAGAAACAATCCGTCATTCTCCCCGTGAACAAACAAGCTTCCACCATTCGGGAGGAACTTACTCGCTTCCTCGAAGCCTTTTCTAAATTGTATGGCAGACTCACTATTGTTAAATATTTCCGGAAGCCTAACAGTACTTACCGGAGAATCTGCATATCCATCTACCACACTACCAGTACTGTTTCCCGAGCTATGAGATGAACTAGCCTGGGACGGGAAGTTCAGAGCCCTTTGCTCACTGAAATCATGGTTGTGACCGGGATCAACTACGCTACCACTACTAATGCTTGCACTACTACATCTCCAACAATTTTGACCATGACTTTCATCGGAGCTTTTTTGGTTTTGATCAGCATCATATTCAGGAGAAGGTGGATACCTCTCTCCGAGAACCTCATAAAACGCTTTCTCGGCAGCCTGAAGTGCTGCCGATGACTCTTTAAACATACAAGTCTTATCTTCCATATCTTCTTCCATAAGCATCTGACTTATGTACTTAAGAACTTCATCGCTAAAGTCAAAATCCTCATGCAAATCTCCCTCGTTCACACTCGAGGAAGGCACTGAATTTCCCGGAATCGGAACAGGTTGGTTATCAACATTTAGTCCTACTATATCAGAACAGGTTCCAAAGGAAGGCACCAAATTTCCCGGAACCATAACATGTTCCAAAGGAAGAACATCAACATAATTCTCATTCTTAAACCGGCTATCAAAATCCCGACCGGATAAGGCCAACAATGTACCATTATTTAGTCCAACTCTATCAGAACAAGTTCCAGAGGAAGACACTACGTTCCCTGAATTTCCCGGAATCATAACAGGTTCCGAAGAAGGAATATCGACACATTTCTCATTCTTAAACCGGTTATCGAAATCCCGACCAGATAAAGCTAAGACCGTACCGTCATTTAGTCCTACCCTATCCACAAAACTATTAGATCCCTTCAGCCAACCATCCATGACTATCAAATTCCCAACCTAAAGACCTTAAAACATCAAAACAGTACAGCATCAAACATAGTGAAAACAGGGATTAAAATAAAAAACCAAAATTCTTTTAAACATTATAATAACAATAACGTAAAACAAAATTCCCTAAGAACATAAAAATAATACAGCATCAAACATAAGTAAAACTGGGTTTAAACTAAAACTTAAAACTTTGGGGCTTTATAATAACAAAAAGATAACATTTTTCAACAGTTCATAACATAAAAATAATACCTCTGAACAGTACATAACATTTAAAAAGAAAACAAAAACAAATCTTTGGACAGCATAAAACGTAAAACATAAAATAAGATGTTTTATATAGACATAAACCCAGATAGAAAGATCTTAAAAACCCATTAAAATACATTGAGACTAGCTATAAAAATAAATAATAAGAATTCAAAAGATGAATGAATTACCTGAGCTGACTCAGAAAGAGAAAGACTTTAACTTTTTAGAGTTAAATGATAGAAAAGTATGCTTTGTTTTGTTTTGGAATGAAAGAAATTAATGTGTTAAAAAGATGATGATGATTGTACCAGGAAGATTGAAGGTGGCAGATGATTGGTTAATCTCAGCGGTCCGTTCATTAAAAAAGATTTTTTTTATTTATTTCTTCAATTTAAATTGGAAAAAAAGTTTCCATATTTTCACAAGAAATTATAGTAACCATTTAAAAGCAAACATTAATGAGTATTTTTTTATATAATTCTGCTTTGGGTGAATTAAACTTATCCATAGATGAAATAAAATATTTAAAAAAATATTTTTTTATTAAATGGTAATATTTTCTAACTTCTAAATAGAAAGATAAAAGCTGAAAATAAAAGTGTTTCAGCAAGTTTAAAGCTATGTTCCCTTATATTAGCAACAATGTGGATGCCAATGTTAACTGAGCGAAGACTCAATCAGCATTAAATTAAAAATTTTAATGAAAATGATTGGTGAAATAATGGATTATAATTTTTGTTTCGAAGTGCTAATCATAGCTTAATTTGGTAAAATAAAAGTTATAAAGATAAATTTAGCCCTTAACATTTACCTATTTTGACTCTTATTCTTTATTGGGTCACAACCTTAAACATTTAGTCAAACTGCTTGCTTTTAGACAGAAAAACTGACAAAACTATTAAAATTTTAACGGCATTAATATGGTAGCTGATGTGGAATTTTACGTATACTTCATTGCTAATATAGATAGTTTTCTAAAAGTTTTTATGAGCTTTTTTTAAAATTTATTAATTTTTTGAAAAAAAATGAATTTTTATGAGTTACATGGATTGCAACGTAAATGACCACATCAATATTGTTAAAATTTTAAAAATTCGAATAACTTTTAGTCCAAAATAAATAATTTAACTAAATTTTAAAAATTGAGGATGAAACTAACTCGAAAAGAAAAACTAAAATGAATAAACTAAACCCTAAACTAAATTTATCATTGTATTCAAACAAAAAGTGCATCACTTATTTTATTATTATAGAAAGTGGTTTATTCCATTTTTCTAATCATTCTTTACACCTAAACAAAATAATATCTTTAAAAAAAAACCTTTTAATAATCCATTCAATCAATCAAATTATCGATTTTTATTCGATCATAGGCTCAACAATAAATTAACTAATTAAAAAAATTACAAAATTAATTTAATTATTAATTTTTATCTCAATTTTTAATTTTTACCGATTTTGAATAACTCACTTAAAGATCGTATTAATCCTTATATCAACACTCGAACCAACCGATTCAAACCCATTACTACTAATAACTCTTTTATTAAAGAATTTAACAATTCAAAAACAGTTATTGATTAAGTCAAAAGATACGATTTTAAATAAAATTACATTAACGATATAATTACTAGTCGATAATTAAAATATATTTAAATTAATATCTTAATAAATTTGAATACGACATATATATATATATATTAGAGCTTAAATTACAATAAACCTAAAAATAACTCGTATATAATTTATACAAAATAAAACTCGAAACTTGAAATATTAAATTTCTTTTGTCTAACTAATATCATAAGAGGAGACTTGTAAAAGGAAATTCTAAAAATTTCACTGACACGTGAGGAACAACATTATTAATTATAAGTAAAGTAATATAATATTCGACTTTAGTTGACATCAAAATCAGAAGAAAAACTTGAATGACAAAAAGTTGTGTTGTCAATTTTAAAATTCCAATTGGTCATTTTCTTCTAAGTTGGCTTTTGAGCACTAAAATCATTAGATAATAAAATACAATAAAATACAAGAGGGACAAGACAATGAGACATGCAAGAAAAAGAATGAAGTGTGGACCAAATTTGTTTGTCCATGCAAAATTAATAATAACAACAGCAAATAATGGCAAAATGATGGGTATATATCGATTTCTAAAATATTTTGGGATTTTGGCTGATTTTATGTTGATGTGGCACAAATATGTTTTTATGTGGATAGTGTTTTCTAAATGTATTTTATATAAAATAAAATAAAAAGTGTTTATTGTTGGGATTTAATGTTTTTAGTATAATGTTTTAGTTGATGCATAGTTGTAGTTTTTGAATGAATTAATTTTATAAAATATTCATTGATTATATTAATAGCCTTTTTATATTGCCTTCAATAGTTTTGTACATAAAGTAAAGTGCAAGTAAATATTGACGTGTTGATTATTTAACGTTTAATTAATATTAAGTGGTATTATATGGTCGGATCGTAATACGGAAAGACAATTTGTATTAGTAGATAATCTAAATATATCATTAGTCTAGTTAAAAATAATCAAATCAATTGAATGACTAATATATTATCTATTAAGTCCAATTAGAGAGATACTTTATATTGAGCATCAGAGGAGATGATTTCTAAAAGATAGATGTTATAGGCCAATTTTGAGCCCATTTACATTAAACCCCCATATGCCCATTTACATTACAATACCCGGAGCCCAATAAGCTAAACCCAATTACCCATTTACCCCTTTTACAACCCAAACCCGGTTGACCCATTAAATCCCTACCCAATATCCCTAACCCATTTATAACTAAACCCACTACACCCCTTAAAACCCAAACAATAACCCTTACCCGAAACCCATTACAAAACCCAAATACTCCAAGCCCAATACCTAAACTAACCCAAACAGAAAACCTAAACCTAACAGGCGCCGAACCTACCCCCACTTGCACCTGCCCTTGTCCCATCCACCACCATACCAGCTTCTACCAAGGTCATGTCCACCGCCCTCACACCATGCCCATCCCCTGCAAGCAGCAATGAAAAGACAAAAAGTAGAAATAGAAAAAAGAAAAGCTTGTAAAAAAATAGACTATAAAGAGTCGAATGTAAAACGGTTTAGGGGTTGGTTTTTTTGGATGAACACTAAAGATATTTCAATATACACAAACAGATTCAAATAAATACAAAGACAATACGAAAATAGCATCAATCCAGCAACCAAAAACACAGGCATCAAACATTCAAGGTGATTTCTTTTTTAAATTCTATTTTTCAATTTCGTTTCTAGACCTATTTTCCACATATATATACTAAAACATATGAAAATATAAAACAAATATTTAAAAAAATGAATAAATTACCTTTCACGGTGGCCGGCGCCGGCGACGGACGGCGTCCGACGATCGGCCGGTGTCCGGCTTCCTGGCCGGATTCCCTTCCCCTCTCCCTTTTCTCTCTTTTTTTTTCTTTCTCCCCTCACAAATGATTTTTTTTCTGAAATTAGGCCTATTTATAGCCCTCCAAAACGGTGTCGTTTTGATGGCTGTACTTAAGCCCCAAAACGACGTCGTTTTGGCTATGCCCGACCCATCCGACCCAACCCGCAGGAGGATCCGCGTGTTTTTAAGGAAGGGTCTAATTGCGCGAATGACCCTTCCGCTTTTCCAAACTTCTGCAATCAGATTTTCATTTATTTTTAATTTGACCCCATAATTTTTTACGTTTTTCAATTTAGTCCCCACTGATACGCTGCGTTTCAATGGAAAGGAGTAATTTTAGTTTTGGTCCTCCTGGGTTACACGCGTGTTACATTTTAATCCTTTTTCTTGGTTTCCTTTTTTAAAATCGCCCTAGAACTTCATTTTGTTTCAAATTTAGTCCATTTTTCAGATTTAAGTTCATTTTCATATTATTTTTTTTATTTTATTTTTATATTATTACTGTTTTTTATTATTCCTCTTATTATTTATTATCAATGTATTATTATTATAGCTACTATTACTATTTCTAATATATATATATATGACGTACATATTTTTAATATTATAATATATTTATGTAATATCATTAATAAGTTTTATATTAATAAGATTTATATTAGGTATATATTATGTAAGTATTCTAATACTATATCATATACATTTATTATTATTATTATATATATATATATGTTCTTAATATCATACTTTTGTTGTTATGTATATATTTCAATATTGTTAGTCATATATATTTTATAATATTGTATGCATATTTCTAATACCATGGTATATTTCTAACATCATTACTATTTATATATATATATATATATATATGCGTATTTATGTATCGTATGAATATTTTTATTTATCATTTGCTAATATATATTATATATATTGTATATGTTTATATATATCATATATTTTTCTCATTTTTTTATTATTTTTATTATTAGTTATATGTTTTTTTTATTTCATGTATATGTTTTTTTATTAGCCTTCTTATTATTATCAATCTTAAGTATATGTCTTATTATATATGTATATATCTTTAGCGTATATATAGGTATTTATTTATGTAACATTGTTAATAATTTTTTTAAAAAAATATATATCATTATTTCCAATACGTATATATTATGTACATATTCTTAACATCATTATTATGTATATACATTAATTGTTTCCATTTCATATTTAATTTTAGTATTAAATATATCTTTATTGTTTGTAATATTATTGTCACACTTATATTTGCTTTCAATATACTTCTAGATCTGTCTTTTATTTATTTTTATTCATTAATTTGCTTTGCATTATTTCGAAAATCTTATTCTTGTTTTTTAATAAGTAAGGCAATGTATCGATTTAACATTAAGCCATAGATTTCATCGCTATGTTGGATGAAATTTGTCGGCTCGTGTTAAAGACGGAACACCCTTCTAAAAACCAAAAAATTAAAATCTCTCGTCTTTTCAATCGGATCACGATTAAATCTTACATTGAACTCGTATTTTTGAAAATCAAGATGACACGTGTTTTACAAGATACCAATTTTGGGCGTCGCGAGGGTGCTAATACCTTCCTCGCGCGTAACCGACTCCCGAACCCTAATTTTTCTTTGGCTTTTGACGTAGACCTAAACTCGACTTTCTTTTTGTTTTTTTTTAATATATAATAAATCTAACAGGTGTCCGATCACACCTAAAAAAAAGGATCGGTGGCGACTCCCCTTTTTATTCCAAAATCAAACTTCGGTTTTCAAGTTTTCACTAAATCGCCACAATTAGCGACCAAGCAAAATTTTTACGTCGCTACAATAGACATAGATATGATTAAGTGAACTAAAAGTACATCAGATAAGACTCGAGTATAATAAATTCTAAATCCATTTATGGATTTATCCATTTGTAACATTCATAGTGTGACATACCTTAATACTGAGTGGATGACGGGCTATGTATGTATGACTCGTATACTTTGATGCAAGTGAAAGCATGAGTTTAAATAGATAAGGAACCGAAAGCTTGTGCTTTTGGTGTACGACTTCTGTAGTATGTAGTATCACTCCATAATAGTAGAATTCATAGCCCAACTAAATGGTAAATGATATTTTCTCGTCAACATTATATGATAGATGAATAGAAAACATGGTCATGGTTCATTTATCTTTGTGATAAATGACTTAATTACTATCTAATAATAGTTGACTTTTTATGAAGGAATGTAATAGTTATTGTGAGATAAAATAGGATTATATTGGAAGAACAAATTTATCTCAAAAAGATTAAGAATATCCTATGAGGGTAACACATTTATAACAAGATCATTGGACCAGCACTTATTAAGTAACTTTCGTAATGATATATAATTAGGGATAACTCAATCACGATATCTTAGTGGAATGACTTTGTGACTAAATAAGTTTATAATTAATAGGTGAAAAGTCAAAACTTAATTATAAATTATTTTGAGTCTTAATTATATATGTTCAATCAGTGCCTTTATTATCTCGTTGAAGTTAGAAATGAATTAAATGTAAAACCAAATTAATGGAAATGAATGAAAACAATGAAGTAATAGAAATGTGTTGTATTTGTAGTAAATGTGTTTTCTCGCTAAGTACAAAATAATTTAAGGTTTTTCGAATTATTATTAAATTTATTATAATTAAATAATTGATGTTCGAAAATGAAATGAAATTAATTAATCATTATGAATAAGAAAATTTATTAAATTCTTTTACGGTAAAGTTGTTATGATTTTAACAAAATTAGATTTCAGTTGAGAATTTTTTTAATTGAGAAATTAATTTTAAATTAACTAAATCAATAATATTTATTTGAGGAAATAGAAAATAAATATTAGGTTTGGTTAAATTATAAAGTATTGAGCCAAAAATTCAGGAAGCACATATAATTTGACCTAATACGTGAGAGACTCAATTAGTCCTCGTACATAGTATGAGGTGTGACAACTATAGTAAAATTAACTAGGGTGTGTTGCCCTCCTCTCTCTCAATTAGACTAGAGTTTGTTTTCTATTTAAATAATATTATTTATTAAAGGCTTGTTCAACCAAGATTGTTGTACTTCCCTTTATAATAGAGAGTACCGGTTGACCTAAAAATACTTTATAGATTATTGAGTTATCGTTATTTTGCTAGAAAGTAATGAGAATTTATTAACTTAGAAAAAATTCTATTTTCTAGGAATTACATTTTTTTACAATTTTTTATAAAGAGAAATTATTTTCCTACTGAAAGTAATTATATTCTTTCTTTTCTATGATTTGGCTCGTGTTGCTCAAGCTCATACTCGGTGTAATTTGTGGTACGATGATAACATAAAAGGTTGTTTAGTTAATAATTAGGATTGACTTGAGACTGTATTACTATAAATATCACAAAATAACTCGATTTTGAAAATTTTTAAATCTTCTATTGTGACCGTAAAATCATTTTCTAAACCAAATTTTCCAACAATGTTACTAATAAGAAAACTGCATAGTTTTTAATTTTTTATTATGTTGACTAGAACTTCCTTAAAATTAACCTTACTATTAGCCTTTTGATTTCCTTAAAGTTAGCCTTAAAATTAGCATTTTTATTAGCCTTTAGTTGGCTAGCCTTAGAATTCCTTTGAAATTTTAAATTTATTATATTTTTTAAAATTATTTATGCATTTTTATATATTTTTTTGAATTTTTTTAGAATTAAGGTCAAATTGAAAATATTTGTAAATTTTGAGGATTAATTTTTTTTTAAATTACTGATTAAATCGATATAACATGTAAAAGTAGAGAGCTAATTTGTTATCAGACCGTTTTTTAACTGTCACGCTAGCTTGGTGTTTGTGATTTTAACAGGAGTAACTAAAATGACCAAACTATGTAACACGAGTACTTAAATTACAAACCTTTTATTTTCGGTGCCTAAAATAAATAAAAAAAATTATAGTCAAATGACTATATGTATAATTTACCCTTAATATTATCAATTTTCAATGCAAAGTTTAAAAGTAGGATTCTAATTAGTAAAATCACCATAGCAATCTTATACTATATTTGATATGGAAATTTGGTCTCCCAATTAAAAAAAATGTAGCAAATTGATCCCTTTAGGGTAGATGGAGAAGCAAAATATATATTGTTCCATATATAAAGTATAACAATAAATTTAACTCTCGATATTAGCATATTTATTTAATTTGACAACTATTCTTTATTTAGAGTCAATTGACCTTCAATCTTTCATTGTTGATATGACATTATTTTATTTTATATGTCACATCAATAAATAATTTAAAAATTATAACAAAGACAACCATGAACGTTTTTCAAATTTTTAATAAAAAAAAAACTTTTAAGGAATTAGAAATGTAAAAGAATTTTATTTAAAAAAATAAGAAAATAAAATAATAAAAGCAAACTATGAAAAAGATTATTAAAAAAACATGATGAACATAAACTTACGGATTAACTTAATTGGGAAAATATTTGATGCATTATCGATGTAAAAGTCTCTTGCACTATCGGTGAATAATAATATGACACATGAGCATTAAGTAAGACAAAAAATTGTGGAGGACTTATAAATAAATACTAATAACTTTATTTAAATATGATTAAATACTAAAACTCTAAAACCCAAGATCCTAAACCGAGAATTATTAATATTTATTTACAATAGTTATGATTAATATTTAAGTATATTTAAATAAAATTATTCGTGTTTATTTAAAAGTCTTTCATCTTTTTTTTTCCCAAAAAAAAATCTCATATTTTTTTGTTTAATTTAATGATGACGTATCATGTTATTATTCACTAATAGTGCATGAGATTTATGCATCAAAAGTGCATCAAATATTATTCCTAAATATACTAACCATTCTTTACCTTTTCTATTTCATACTTTCATAAAAATACATTAAAAATAAAAAAAATTCAAATTAATTCTAAAAATATTTTTATAATTAAGAAAAATATTTAAATATATATATAAAATATTTTTTTAGAAAAAAAAATCTTTATGTTGAAAGTAAATTTGTGAGGGTCAAATTAAATATAAGTATAAAAATTGATGATTAAATTATTATTACACCTTTTATATATATAACATTAACGGTACAATTTAATAAAAAAATATTTTACTCATTTATTTAACATATAAAAATTTATTTATTTATTTTTTTGATAAAAATTTAAAATAAAAATTTAAATATAATACAAGAATTGCTATGATGTTTTTACTCGGGAAGTTAGAAAATTTTTTGAGAGGGCCGAAATTAAGTTGTATATTTTTACAACAGAAAAAGTGAAATTTTACTATTTTAATAGCCTATATCTTTATAATTTTTAAAGGATTAAATCAATTTTCTCTTGTTTTTAGGGGCAAAATGTAATTTTACCATATATTAATTTAAATTTTTTAAAATTATAAAAAAACTAAATATGAAAATTTGTATTTTAAGGGCCATGGCACCTGCCAACGCTCCTTGGCTCTGCCCTGCCTATGTTTATGTCCTAGGCTTGTTGTCGAACTATAGTGCTTAACTCCTCCTTTATTGTCAATCAGTCATTAAATTTGAGGACCAAATAACTGAAAAAAACAAATTTATGGGCCCAAATATTATTGATATAAGGACTAGATTTTAAATTCAGTCTTCCAATTTTTCCTACCATGTCGGACTAACTCTGACCTGGACCCACAATTCTTAATGATCTATCAATTTTGGGCCACATTTTGAAATTTTGTTGTTCTCATTTTGGGATTAACAATATGATTGATGGCTGACTTGTTTTGTACAAATTGAGATAATTTTCAATTTGGTACAATACAATTATAGAGTTTCAATTTTTAAGATTAAAATTATGGCCGACATTGGCTTAACAGTAATACAAAGTTTTAAGAATTTTAATATTTTGGGTTTAAGTTTTTAATTCGAGTTTTGTCCAGATTTATAATAATTTAGGCGCGGATATTTCAATTTTCAATCTATTATACTATGTGTTAAGTTTACTCTAGTTTTAATTGATTCGGTATTTGTGTTGTGTATTAATATATGTTTTATCAAGAAATTAGAAATTATAGGTAAAAAGACTTTTTCAATCTCTCTCGTTTTTAATATTGAGCAAATTGGTTAGTCTAAAAAAATAGAGCAATTTAATCCGAGTTAATTTTGAAAGTAAGTAACTAAGAATAATTAATCACAAAATTACTAATTTTTCGTCAACTATGCATATTTTTTATTCGTATAATAACAAAATTTACCCTCAAAGTTTACACGTATTACGAATTTGGTCTTGATTTAACAAATTGAACCTACAAAATTTATGTATTCTATCAACTTGATCCTAAATTAACAAATTTAGTTTGCAACATTTATACATAATATATAAATATAAAAGGCTAAATTATATATAATTGACGAAAAAATAATAACGTTGCGATTAATTATCTCTAATTAACTGCTCACTTTCGAATTTAACAAAGATTAAATTACGAAGAACTAAATAATTTAATATTGATAATTAAGAAACACCAACACATACAAATGAGGTCCATCCAAAATGGTTGAATATAATTGGACCAACATATGGTCCCAACTTTGGAAGAATATACCAATTTTCCTTGAATATACGCACATTTTTGTTTGTGTGTGTGAAAATAATCTCCATAATAAACTATTCGAGTTTGAAAAATTGGGATTCAATTTAATCTTTGTAATCTAATTATTATAAACGAGATAACTATGGGTGTTTTAATACTTAATTTAAGTAATTATGGATTTAAATTCGATAAAATATTATAAAAATTTTTGTATTAATTGTCGGATTGCATTTTATTTTTTTGTTTTTTAACTTAAAATTGGGTCAATTAGTTCATATATATTAGATCAAAGAGCAAATTAGTTTTTTTGTAAAAATTCCATCTATTTTTACAGTTAAAAAATTATCTCTATACATTAGCATAAAGTACACGTGGCATGTCAGTTTTTAACCGTAGAATTGGATTAAATTTTAAAAATTAATGTGGCATACCACGTGTACCTATCCGGTTATTTTATCAACTACGTAAGCTTAAAACTACCCATAACCTAGCCTCAACTCTTAAATAGATTTCAACGCACTCGAATCCGTATCTTCATGTATTGTCAACAATACTAATACTAATCAAACTAAGACTCAATCAGCAAAACTAAACCCATTTCTAATTAGAAATTTAGTAGTTTTCTTGCATAGATGAAGGATATTACCGTAAATAATAAAAGATATTGGGACATTTATTAACAAAAATCACATAATACATGTGTGTACATATGTTTTTTAAATTTAAGGTTGCGTAGATGATAATGCCTACGTCTCTCATTTCTTGATTGCAAGAGACTGAAATGCCACGAAAGTAAGAGGTTTTGACTTTTTCCCTTCTACAACAATCATGAATATTCGAATCGAATCAGATCGATCGGATTGAGAATCAATTATTATAAATTTTAAATCGATATTTAAGAGAACTGTTTATAATTAAATTAAAAAAATAACTAAATTAATATTTTTAATTTTTAATAATTTATTTAAATAAAACTAAAATGACTTGTTTAATCAAAAGAATCATGAATTGATAATGATCAGATCAGTTTAATTACTATTTGATTTTAAAAATCTTAACGGTTACCATCACACACAATAAATTTAAAATAATTCACGCACAATTTATACAGAGTGAAAATCGAACTTAAAATAAATAAATAAATAAAACACGAATTTTTAAATTTTACTAATAATATCAAGGTCTAATTAGTAATTTTGACTTTATATAGATACATTTTTGCCCAATTTATACACATGGTGTAACGTGCAGGGAAGAATGACCTACCTCCTCCATATGACTGTACATGATGAACCAAAATTTATTATTAATTGAGACAATTATTTGGAGTCAATTAAAAATATATTAATATAGTTGTTGCGTAGATGTAAGAAATTATTAAAGTTTTATCTCCAGAAAATTTTTTAAATAATTAAAAAATGCTGACAATAAATGTACTAAAAGGTCTAACTATTAAAAAAGTTTTATTAGCATAGGTATTATTGTTAATGCACGAAGATATAGGTTCGGGTATGCTAAAACGTATTTTTCTTCTATTTATGGGTTGAGGAGAGATCATGAATAATTTTAGATAATATTTCAAAAAAAAAAAACCAAATATGATCGAGATTATTTAAAATTAAAAATCCATTAAAGAATTTTCTAACTAAAACTATATTGGAAGTATTAGGTTTTACCTTGAACAACATGTCTAATTAAAAAGGTTAAAAATAACCTGACAAGTCCTTTTATTATAGGCTTAGGTGTAAATTAGTCCCTCTATTATAAACATGATTAATTTAGTTATTAATGAATTAAATTGTGAAGCAAATAAATAAATAAATTGTAAACTAAATGTTGATTTGTTACGTTTTAAAATGTAGATTGAAACATGACATTTTTTAAAGGGTTTGTATAATTTTTAGTTCTTGAATTTGATAATTAGGTACAGTTTGGTACATGTACTTTTTTGGGTTCATTTTGATAGATAAACTCGGCAATTAGGTTTCAATTTACTCCCTAAACTTGATTCTACTAAAATTTAATTAAGTAACGCTTTGATATTGTGTCATATTATTAATTAAAATTTATAATTTTTAAATGATGAAGTGACGTAATCATAAAGCGCCATATTATCAAACTTTTACCTTTGTCAACTTCAAGTACTAAAAACGAACAAAAAAAGAATGATTACCAAAAAGCAGTATTGAATTTTGATTTTTTTTTTTTTTTTTTTTGAAGCTTACTTCAAAAAAGAAAAGAATTACTCATTTGATAGAAAATGGATTAATTTACTCTTCATACAACAGTCCAGGGACTTACTAAAAATTTAACCCAAATAAAGATTAGAAGATTAGATAGAACAAAGATATACTATTAAAATAGGGAATCAAATTCCCCAATCCCAATGAAAGCAAACCCTAAATCAATCTTTATCCAAAACCCTAAAAATCCTAAAATAATATTTTACTAGTTAGGTAGCAGCATTTAAATTAAATAAAAAATTTGGGGTTTATTTAAATTTTAATTAAATGCTCATCATGCTATGATAGTGACAACCAATTCTTCAACCCCAACTACCATTTTCATGTGAAAGCAAAGCAAAATAGTTTGGTAAACCTACCCAGAAAATACAACAAAAAAATTATCAAAGAAAAAAAACATTTTCTATCAAAAAAAATGAAACAAATCTCTATTTTTCTTGCCTTTTTTTTTTTCTAAATTGAATTACAAATCTATAAACCGGAAATGAGCCGACAACGAAATGTAACTGTAAAAATTCCGGTTAGACCGATCTTATTTTTTTTCGTCGAATTCATTTACAAAATGTCAATGGCTGGGAAATGAATCAAGTGAGTAGTGTGAGGAATATTACATAACAATGTCAATCAAATTTGTACATGTTTTTTTCTTTTTCTTCGTGTTCTTGGTCAATAGTTTACCTTTTTACATCGGAACGGTTGGGACTGCTGCAAGTCCATTTCTGTCGGGTTCGGTGTCAGTGTTCCTCAAAGTTCCAGGTTGATGCTTGCCTTGTTGTTTAGCTTGATGCTGAGACCAGTATGCATGAGCAGCTAATACCCTGTCCAACAGTTCCTGTGGTACTGGCTCCCCTCGTCTTTGCTGCGGGGAAATTTTCGCCGTGTGAACCAATGTTTTCCATTTATCCTGCACCATCAGATAACAAATTTAAGGTCTGGGATCGAGGCAAAATCGACTTAGCAACGAAAAGAACTAATGAAAGCCTAATGCTTGTTGTTCAAGGTAGCAATAAACGAAAAAGTAGAATGCACGGCGAATTTACCTTCAAATCCACGTAAGTTCGGTGATCAGCATTCTCAAAAGCTCGCAGTTTGATATCACGCCACCTGCAGAAGGCCAAAGAATTTATTTTTAAATTCGTATACTCTTCTATTTGCAAATGGAAACAATTGGTTTTACCCTCTTTAAGCAAAAGGAGTGTGTCAATAGAACAGTAACATACCTCCCGGTACCAAGCTCCTCAACTGCCTGTACCAATGCTTCAACTTCTAAAACAGAAAACGGCCTCCTAGTTCGACGCTGTGCAAGTTCAGTTTTTCGGACTTTCGGGCTGGCAGGGATGACAGCTAGTGCCTCGACATTCATTGCTGGAACAGGAACTATAGCTCTAGACTCTGATAGACTTTGATCAGTTAGCACGTCAGTTTGGGAGGAAACCGGTTCATGATTACTATCCACGGGATGTGCTGTATTGGTTAGTAACAGTGGGTCAGGTGTGGCATCGGGAATCGCCGTATCTACAACCGGAGTGGCTGGAAGGCTGGAAAATGAGCGCTAGTTAATCAAACTATCAAAGGTAGAGGTAAAACCCAATGTATAAACAACAAAGACTCACAGCAACCTATCTCGAAACATAAAAAATTACCTTGTTAGTTGTTGAGGGCCTTTATCACATGATATCAGAAGGGGTGGTTCTTCCGAGCACACTGGCGGAGGAGCTTTCGCAGGACCAGGCTCCAAAGTGAAACCAAGAGAATCCAGATTTTCTTCGCAGGAAATACCAGTCTGCGATAAAGTTCGGCTGTCATCTCGAACCTTCTTCCCTTGAAGTAGTACCCCAACACGAATTCCACCTCCAAGTAAGGCAGTCACTGCCTCCATTACCGTCCTCTACTCACATTTAAGTAGCAAGGGTTGTAAAAAGTGTTAGCAACTATGCATAAACCAAATACAACTATGTTGTTAATGAAAAAAACACAGCTTTTCTATACCTTCAGTGAACCGACAGTTGCAGTTTCTGGCACCTCGATATAAAGTTCCGGAATTCTAAAGGACTTAATGCTGAATTTCACTGTACAAAAACAAAACTTCAGTAAAAGAACATTCACAAATAACGCACAACATTCGGTAAAAGAAATTATCCGTACCATGAGAATCCTTGGACTGGTGAGATGCTTTGTTACCTGTAAGCAAGGGGGGGATCCCACATGCTAGAGAGCAAAATAAAGAAGTTTAGCAAGACTAATTAACATTCCAGTCTTGAAATCCGTAAATTAAGAAATACTGATAAGGTAATTTTGCACAAGGGAAGCACCTCCATGTGACATTGCCGCGGAACTACCCTTATCTCCATCCGCAACCTTCTCAGGTGAATTACAAACACTTTCACTACTGATTCCTCCATCAGAATTTACTATCGAGCTACGGTCAAAGAACTTTCTTCTTTTGTAGAGTGTTTCGTATTGACATCTGTCATAGTTATAGTAGGACTTCCGCTTGCGATAAAGAGGCCTTATTCCTCCATCTAGAAATATAAGAAACATAAAATCGATAAAGAATATTCATGAAATTCAACTAAGATTTAAACCATGCCATAAATGTGAAACTACTAACCGGCTTTAGAATGTTCGAAATCCTTCAACTTCGGAGCTACTTTCCAATATTTGGATGTCAGCAACTTCCTTATCCTTCGGTCTCCGATACGTGTCGGAGGCCTAGAAGCCTTAAACCTGTAGCTAAGTCTATTGAACCTAGAAAAGTTTTCATCATCATCTCTACTACCTAACTTAATATCATTCCTATGTCTTGAAAAAGAAGCATTAGGAATACGGTCCCCACGAGACGGCAATTTAACATCTCGTTTAGAATTAACGGGAGCCGAATATGCCATAGGCAATGCAACTGGATCTTTTGAGGGGCAAGTATTAGCAATGCTAGATTTCCCGGTCTCTAAACCCTTAGCATCCCGCTCTAGTTTAAACCCATTCTCGCTTTTACCATCACATAACTCCCCAAGATCAGGAGAGCATAGATCCCCATCATCATGAAAATTCCCATATGCTACATTGCCTTTGCGAATTACGGACTTCAAATCGCCACTCATTTGCTCCGAACAAGCAGGCCGTGGCTTAATTGAAGCACGATCCAAAACGGAATCAGCAGGTTTAAATTCCTTCAAATCATCACTGTTTTCATTAGTCGACTCAGAAGCAACAGCACTCGCGTCACAGCTTCCTTGCTCAACGCATTCAACTTTCAATGGTTTTTCATCATCATCATACTGAATTTCCTGTTTAACGACATCTTTACCTATGGAAACACGATCATGTCCTTCTGATGCATTGCTAGAAGCCGAACTTTCGCTCTCCTGCAATAGTTTCCCGGCTAAAGAAGCTAACAATTCGAATGCACAAATCTGACTGTCCTCGACTACCCGCTTACTCCTACACCTCCTCTGAAACCAAAACAATCCATCTCATTAAGTTAGATCAAAATTCAACATGATCAAAACTACTGGGACGACTAAACGGAAACATACCCGAATAGATCGAGGGGCACGGGGCACATCTGGGACGTTGAAGGTATTAAATCCATAATCTAATCTCTTCTTAAACACCATATTTAAGGCTGATAGGCATGTATAATTACAAATTCACTGCATATAAACAAATCCAACAATATATCAGATTATACAAAGATAACCAAAACAAACCTTAAAAAATTATAAAAAACAACTCAAATAATTTTGCTTTTCTCTATCAAGATCAGATAAGGAGATCCATAAACAAGAAAAACCAGGAACTTTTTTTTTTTTTTAAACCCAGGAATATTTTTTTAAAAAACCCCATAAACCCAGAATTTAAACAATAAAAATAGAAAATGAACCGATCAAATTACAGATCCAAAACCCAAAACAGTACATCAAGAGAAGAATAACATAGTTGCGTAACTTTGATAAAAATTCAAAATTCCGTTAAAATTTATTTATTTTCCACGGTAAAATTTAATATGATTGAAAATCTTAAAGTCAAACAAGAATTTAAACCATTAAACAAAAAAAAAGGATCGAATTTATTCTCTCTTTTTCTTTCTTTTTTCTTAAATAACAAGAATAAACTAAAATCAAAATCCCATAAACCTCAAAAAACAAATTCACCAGAAATTTTATATTTGCCATGATCAACATCTCCGAACCAAAAAAAAAAAAAAAAACCCAGATCAGATCTCGATCCAAATCACAACAAGAATCAAAATTCACTTAATTAAAAGCCAACAAGCTTCATAATTAAGCATAATTGAACCCCCTCCCCCTCAAAAAAAAAAAAACCCAACAATTCATTAATGATGCAATAAGCAAATAAACTCACCTTTTATATAAATGGAAACGATCTTCAGTTTCTTAAAACCCAATATACATACATATATATATATATACAAAAAAAAAAAAGAAGAAACAATCAAGAAAAGAAAATGAAAATTTTCCCGAGAAAATTCCTTGTACAGATTCCTAAGAAAAACAAAGATCGGAGAACCCCAAATAAATCCCAAATTATATATGGTATATGAGAATTGAAGAACAAATAATTATACAAAAACCCTTTAAAGAAAAATCACAATGAGAAAAACACCATATGAAAAAGAAATTAAATAAAAGAGAGTGCTTAAACCCCATATATGATATTATCTTTATAATTATTGACCACAAAACCGGACCAGCCCGTGGATAAGAGGAGGGTTTACCGGTAATAGACGGTAATTTTAAAACCCCGTCCCTCTCTTTCTCGCTGTGAGCGGTCCTTAACCCCTTCTTTGTTTCTAAAAACCAGATAAGTGATGCCACGTGGTGACGTACTGTGCTTTTTCGGATTTGTTTTATTTTATATTTTTTATCGGGATAAGAAATATTATTAATTTTTACTGGGGAAAAGTATTTGTTGTGGGTGTTTTCAGTTTCGTTCCATGAACTCGTCTTCTCATTGGTTTTCCTAGCCTCATTAATTTATATTATTCTTATGGTTGATTAATTACTCATAATAACAAATTTAATCCTTAACGTTTATTATTTTTTTAATTTAATTTTATTGTTTTTATCAGTTTAGTCCTCAACTTTTGAATTTTAACGATATTGACGTTATTGTCCATATGACAACCCACATGTATTTCATTACTGAAGTGAGTAATATTTTAAAATTTTAATAAATTTTATAAAGTAAACACAAACAATTATATTTTTGTTGTTAAAATTTTAACCATCCAATCAATTTTTCCATCTAAAGAAAAGCAAGTTGACTGAATTATGAAGGTCGAAGGTTAAAAGTGATCCAAACAACTAAGGCTAAAGTGATAAATAAAGTAAATGTTAAGGGTTAAATTTATCATTATACCATTAATTTATTATATTAAAAGTATACAAAATTATTTATTGTATTTTAACTCGATTGACAACATTGATGTTACAAAAAGCATGAGTTCAAATGTTTTTAAACACATTATGATGAAATATTTTAATTTCACGAACAAGGTAAAAAAAGTATATATATTCACATTAGTATACCAAATAATAATCCAAATTATAAGATAATAGCAAAATACAAGAACTTGTGCTTAGATTTAGAGGGCAAATTTTTTTAACATAATGATTCTTTTAGCTTTCTGTTTAAAATTTCGTCTCTTCTAGCCTCGTTTATTAACTTTGCTGACGTCGTAGATTAATACACAGATGACACATCAATATTTAATTATTTTTAAAATTTTAAAAATATTAAAAAATATTTTATATTCTAAAAAATTAATTAAATGTTGATGCGTCATCCACTCTTCCATTTTAAAATGCAAGTTTAAGGGTTAAAATAATTTTTTTATAAACTCGGAGGGCCAAATAAGCAATTAGACTAATTTTTTAATGATTCTTTCTAGAAAATGAATAATTGTTAAAATAATAGTTTTTAAGGGAAATTAATTTAATTTAAAATTTATGATATAAGAATGAAAACATAAATAAGTTTAATTTATTATTTGAGTTTTTTTTTTACTTTAATTTATTGAATTAATGTCATTTCAGTTTGAGCATCAAATTCGGTCAAGTCAAAGATGTGTGTATGTACATAATAGTATCTTTATGTAAATAAAAATAAGTTCACTTATTAAGTAATTTATGTTACTATAATTAATGTATATATTTTAGGGAAAATACTTAATTACAATATAATCATAAATAATCGGATCGAAAAATTATAATCAGAATCAATTATGATAAAGTATAATTAAATTAATAGTCGATATAATGTCATTCCAGGCTCTTATTATATCTATTCTTTTTTTTTTTGAGAAAGCTTAAAACTACCCATAATTCCTCATCAACCCTTAAATAAGATGATAATGCGCATCAGCACACTCGAACCCACGACCTTCTGCACTGACAATAATGTCGATGCCAATCGAGCTAACACTCAATCAGTAAATCAACCATAGTTTTATGTTAGTGTTGTTTTAGTTATTTCAAACTCAATTAATTATTCAACGTGAGATTAATATATGTAAAAATAAAAAATTAATAAAAAAATAGAATTTGTCACTGTAATTTAAAAGAAGGGATATTTCTGTAATTTTATAACTGAAATGATGATTCGATTAAAAGTTATACCGACTCGATAAAATTTTCAAATAATAAAATAATAGTAAGTATAGATAATGATAAAGTTGGATAAATAGTGAAGATTATTTAACCCAATACACTTTTTTATATAATAATGTGCTAATCTCGTGTTGAATTTGCATTAAAAAAATAACATTAATTAAGCAAACAATTAGTTACGGTGATAGTTGCACTATCACTATAAAAATTAGTTGTATTTAAAATTAATAATCTCAAAAAGTCTCGCAATCACATAGGATAATAAAAATAATCTTTTAATACATTACTATAGGATGTTGTGGATTCGGATATTCGATTTTTTTTAGATTTGGACATCGAGGATTCAAATATTATTTAGATTTGGATTTTAAAATTATTATCCGTTGTAGACTCGGAGTAGATGTAGTAGAGGATATAATCTATTATTCGAATTGCTTATTCAGGTACGGATTTGGATATCTAAATTCATTTGTTATAAAAATACTTATAATTTTGATTATATATGTAAAAATTTAGCGGATTCGAATTTAAATTTTTGCAGATTTAGATATCTAAAAAATAATTAAAAATTTTAAAATTATTATTTAGATAATTTATAGAATTTAAAATTTTAGGTAGATTTATAGTTTCTTATTTGGATAATTCAAAAATACAATTACCCAATTTGTTGTAATTTGTATTTCTTTAATAAATATTTAAAAATAAATGAAGGAGACAAGTAATGATTTATTAACCCGTAAATTTTATTTTATTATATTTATTTTTTTATATAATGCTTAGAACTATTCATAGCACTTTCTCATCCCATAAATAGAAGGATAATGCATTTTAGTACACTCGAACCTACATTCTCCTGCATTGGTAATAATATCCATGCCAATCGAGTGAAGACTTAATCAGTAGCTTTATCTATATCATTATTTAAGTGTTTAATTGAGTTCGTGCCATTCTTCAATTTGGTCATCAACTCAATTGTGAAATTATCAAAAACTCATTATTTTTATAAAACAATAAATATTATTTTAAGGGTATTTTTATCATTTACATTTTTATATAAAATCTAGAACAATGAATATACATAATCGGATTTGAACTTAAGATATTATAATTTTCACTATTTCAACTAAAACCACAGATAATTTTTATACCATTTTTTTTTATAATTTTATTACATAAACTTTTAACCCACGCATGTATCATAATCTAGTATTATTTAAGATTTTATAAGTAAGATTTTAATTATTTAAAAGACTCATTTTTTATATATAATTACTAAACTATCTTTAATTTCTAAACCCTTAATTTGAAAAATAATACGCGTTTAAACACACTCAGACATTCATCTTACTGATTATTACTACAATAACAATACGAAATGAACTAAACCTCAATCCAATCAACAAACTCTTATTTTAAATAAAAACTATAATATATTTTAATACATTTAAAGTATAAGGATTTCTATTATTTAATAATAAAACTAAAATCAAGAGAATATGCCTTTTATGTATATATATATTCTATTTCTTTTTGAGGTATATTCTATTATTTTATAGCTACAAAAATTCAATTTAATTCATAACTTTTTAACTCATAAAATCATAATATGAAAATCATAAAATCATAATTTCAATATTCAACATGTATGATTACAAATTATTTTCCCATAATAACCAATAATTGATGTGTTAATTCTCCCTTATTATTTATTATTAAATAACTATTTTTAAACTCATTTTTTAAAAAAAAATCACACATAACATACACATATGTTAGGTCTAAGATCTACAAGTCACAATTGCAGATGGTAGGATTCAAACTCAAACCTTTAAGGGTCAACCTCAGCCTTCGCCAATAAAGCCTTGGCATTATTGGTATTTAATTAAAGAGATAAATCTTAAAACTATACATAAATTTTAATTTGATATGTACCTGTATACGTGAATTATTAATACAATTATTGATATAACATAATTTTATGTTTATACGTAACATACTGAAATAATTATATTTATTCAATATAAAAAAATTAAAGTATTTATTTCTTTAAATATATATATTTGAATAAAATTAAAGTTTATGTATTAAATTTTACATTAAATCAAAGTTTGTATATAATTGTACTATTTTTTTCTTAACTAAATTCGTATTTAATTAACCCGTGATATCAATAGAGTCAAAAGATTAAGTAATATTAATTAATTTATACAAATTATTAACATAATTTTAAATTAATTTATATAATTTATTTTTCTTATACACCAATTTCTTTTTATGTGGTTTGGAAAAATCCCAAAAAAGGAAAATAATTCTCGAAGGTATCGAAAACGATTGGCCCATAGAAAAAATATTAACACATCAAAAAAAAGCGTCCTTTGATTCTGGGAATTGACGGTTTCCAGACTGCCAGGTGTCAGTAAACAGTCAAAAGGAAATGTCGATGTTGACACGTGTCGATCAATTGATGGGGTCAATTGGAAGATAAGAGGATTGGGTAATTTTGGTGTGGTTGGGGGATTTTGGTACATTTTGGTTGGCTAACTAATTTTAGCCTTAGGTTTTTCATTTTTTTTTTAAATGTAATAGATAATAGGAATTTTAATATTTATAAAATTTATGAATATTTTTATTATTTTAAGAAATACATTTAAAGTGGATACGAATATTAATTTTTGAATATTTTTTATTCAAAATTTGTTATTTTTTTATGTCGGATTCAGATATTCATTATTTGAATTCGTTTTACATTTAAAAATTTTAATGCGAAAAAAACGAATCTAAATTTTAAATTAATTTTATAAAGTAATATTCGAATTCGGATTTAACTAAATTATATGTATTTCACCCACTATTATGCCTATAATTCTTTTTTTGCCCATTTTTGGTTGGTGGCCTTTTGTTAGCTTATATTCTTTTGGTAGGTAAAAATTATAATTAACACTTTAGACTTTGAGTGATACTTAAATTGAGGTTAACAAATTTGTAATGTGTTCATAAAGTATTTAACTTTAAATTTCAATAATCAAAGTCTAAAGTTGTACATGAGTAAGCTAGAATATTTTATCACATTTACGAGATTGGTGAACGGAAATATTTTATATTAAAAAATATATTTATAAAAATAAATTAACAAATAATTATTAGTGAAGTGGCAATAGTTTTTTATATGAATTTATTAATATTCTGTTCAATTCCCTGTTAATGTTTATCAATTGTTTTATTTGAATATCATATAAAATTATGAAAATATGAAAACACCCTTTAAAGTAAGGGTATTTTAGTAATCTCATAAGAGAGTTGGTGTTGAATTAACTCGTGACACTAATTTAATTGGCCGCTTTATATATAATAAGTATAGATAAATGTAAATTAAAATATAAATATTCGAATTTAATGCGGACAGTAAGAGTGTGTGTTAAAAAGCCACTTAAATTCAAGTATAGTTATTTGTAATTACAAGATGTAACATTTAAGAGGATAGTGAAAATTAGAATAATTACACGAGTAATTACAAACAATTATACTCGAATCAAATTACGCTATGACTTTTTAATTTAAATTTAAGATGTTATTTTATACAATAATAATATTTTAATGTCAAAACATATACTTTTTAACTATAATTATATGTTATTTTATTAATCTCGTTTAAATAATCTAAAAATTTTAGTTATGAGAGATAAATTCTCGTACATTTTGACCTCTAAATATCTAATTAAGGTATAGATATCTTGTTTAATAAACTTAAAAAAAAAATTAAGCACTAAATTTAAGGCATAAAATTTATTTGATATATTACTTAAATTAAGTATGAAATATTATTAGATAGTTTGATAAATATAAATCTAAATTATGAAAAATTTATTCTATATTTTTTGCTTAATTTTTAAATATTTCACCTTATTCTTCATTATACAATAAATATTAATGTAACGTCTTTATAAGATAATATAATGTTAAAATAAATAAAATAAAATTGAATTAGTTGAAAACATTCTCCATTACGTGATAAGTATATATTTGTGATTTTTCACATTTTTCTTTATAGAAAAAAATTATCAGACTGTTTTTATTTTGCATTATCAAATGTACGTAAAAAATTTAAATCGTTTAAAATATTAATTTTCAGTTGGTTTAATTTTTCAATAGTTTATCGTACAATGTCTAAATTACATATTTTTTTTTTATATTAAAAACTGTTTATTTTAAATTTGACTAAGTTGCATAGTATTTATTATTAGTTATTTATACTTAGTTAAAAACCAACCATCGGAGACAAATACATATAGCATATAATGATTAGATCAAGTATTATTGATAATTTTTTATAATAATTAATATTCGGTTTAAATTATGTAATTGTGTAATTATAATTTATATTACTAAATACGATACAATTACACTTTATCAATTAAATATATTTAATAAATTATTATTTTTAATTACGAAAAAAATTAATTATTATCTTAATAATTATACTTGTATTCAAAACACATCCTCAACAAATTAAAATTTATATCCATATTTAAAAAAAGAAAGAAAGAAAAGAAAAGTAAATATTCTATTTCAGTTTCATCCTACTTTTGTGGCCAATTTTTTATGGGTTTTGCAACTTAGCTTCTATTGGTAGGGCAGAATATTTAAATTTAATATCAAAGTCTAGTGTTGTAAATGATTTGATGTAGCTCCAATATATATATATATATATATATATATATATATTTATGATTTCATTTTTTATGTTTCAGTCAATTTTGATGTTTCATTAAGGGATGTCAATTAATGAAAAGAGAATTCGGACAGTAGGTATTCGATTTTTTTTATGATTCGAATAATATTCGGATTTAATTTTTAAAATTAGTTGTCGTAGATTTAGAGTGAATACATATAAATATTTCGGTTATTCATTATCTGAATTTATATTATTTTCATTTTACATACGTAAGATTTGAATTCGCATTTTTAAATAGATTTACATAATGGCACGGCGAGAGTATTTATAATATTTTAAATTAATAATAAAATTACACTTTGATCTCTTCAGAAATGATAAAAGTTTGATTCAACCCTTTAAAGATTATAAAAATATATACTATTAAGATAATGAAATTGTATTTTTACTATTATAAAAAATATATAATTTAATTTTAACTTATATATATTTAAATTGGAATAATTTAATAAATGCATAAATCCATTCGGTGCTATTCTTAGTTAATCACTAGACTCAAAACACTAATTTTACAATAGTTCCAAAAATAGGTGGACCATTTGTTCCTCTTATTATTATTATTATTATTATTAGTCTTGAAAGGGTGAGTTCAATCTTTAATTTCATCACTTCTCACAAATTTTTTACTCTAAATTTTGATCTATTTTCTTAAATATTCCTTATTACCTTAATATATATATAGTCGATAAGTGCAAATATATTCTCATGGTGATCATCAATAAAGTAGGTGAGAATATGATAGTTTTCACTTCAATTAAAAATGAAAAAAGAATCATATCGAATTTTTAGTCATTTTTTTTCTCTTTTATACAAAGTGATTGATAAAAATGTGATGGTTAAATTATACTATAAATAAATATATATTTTATTATAATTTTCGATTATATTTTTTTTTTGCAATAATATTTAAATTTGTCTAAAGTTCTTCTATAACACATAAATAGAAGGATAATGCGTTTTAGCGTACTCAAACTCATATATTTTTATATTTATAATAATACTGATACTAATCGAACTAAGACTCAATCAGTTAAATAATATAATTTAAATATTTAATTTATTTTTTAATATTTTTATGGTAAGATTAGCCAACTAATTGGAAATTTTCTGAGTTGACAGTTGATCTGATTGAATAAAAAAATAAATTCGTAAATCTTGATTATTTAAATTTATTTTATTTGTAGAATTCTTGATTATTTTAATTATACCGCTGAACTTTATGAGATTATAATCATGAGTAAAGGCAAAATAATCTTTAAAATTTTCTTACTTTTTCTTGAAGGCATGTGATGCTATATAGGAGGCAAAGGATTTGAAGTATCCATAGGAGGTGATTTGGAATCTTTTGAAATTAAATATTAATTATGTTGATTTTTTTTCATCAATAATAATTGCTTTAAAGAAGGGAATCTAATGTGAGATAATCCAAGTTTGAAAACCATAGGTTAAAATTTTCTTTATAATGCTACATCATAGAGGTTTTAGGTATTTGTATAAAAAAATGTTTAAAGTATGGTCTAATATTTATAAATTAATTAATCACCGTTGACATATGATGAATGATATTTTGAAATTTTTTCAAAAGAAATGGATCTCTCATCAATATCTCTATATTTTCATATAGACCCAAATTTTCTCAAACAAAAATAGGACATTAAGTGCAATTATAAATATAATTATAAGTTAACGTTTGACAAGTTATAAAGTAAACTCAAACCGTTACAAAATATAGATTGACGAAAAATCGTAAAATGATCTAGACTAAAACCCATACATATATAATTGCACGTAATGAGTTCAAGCTTGAATACTCAAGATCCAAAGATTCAACCTTTATCAATAATGTCGATATTTAATTTGGGAAAGTTGAAATTTAAAAATAATGTAAATGGGTAATAAGTTATAATATTTATTATTGTTAAATAAGGAGGGTGTTACAAAGGAACCCACATGACATCTTGAAGAGAACAAGAGGAGGAATCCTTGTGATTTTGAGGAGAGATCATCAAACAAAGGCAAGAAATAAATAAAGAAATAGGAACATGTGATAAGGTTGTGGATACAGCATGTCTTTGTGAACTAAGTAACTAAGCCAGCTAAAATGTCTCAAAAGAAAGAATAAATAAAAATAAAATTCACCCAAGAAAGAGACAAACATTAATTCTATCTTTGTTTCCCTTTTTTAAATTTCCCAAAACTTTTCTGTTTATATAATTTACCAAAAGCCTTATGGGAAAAGAGATCTCCAAACTTTGCTTGGAGGTGAAGTGTTTTGGCCACTTTCAGTTAGCATTTTACCTTGGCTTATAAATCAAGATTCAAAAAGTATTGATTTTGGGGGTATTTTTATAATATAAATTATATAAACAGATAAATTTATAAATCTGGGTTTTGCCCAATTGATTTACTATATTCATATAAATCTGGGTTTAATCTAATTGGTTCATATAATCTCTTTTAAAAGTCGATTTTTCTCTATATATATACTATATATGGATTTAGTTTAGCTGTTACATTCATATAAATTTGAATTTAGTTTAAAAGGCGATATTCATATAAATTCGAGTTTAGTGAAATTGTTACATTTGTGTAATATATATATTTCTAAAAAAGTGATATTTGTATAAATTTAGATTAAGTCGAATTGTTACATTTGTATAAATCGGGGTTTAGTCTAGCTGGTTCATATAACTTCTTTTAAAAAAAGTGATATTCATTTAAATCTAATTACATTCATTTGGTTCATTCATATAATCTCTTTCAAAAAGTGAAATTTATATAAATCTTAGATTTAATCTAGCTGCTACCTCTTTCTTTGTACTCGGAGAAATTATACATATATTTTTGAAGTGTTTATGTAATTTCTAAATAGGAGAAAGATTTGAATCTTAGATCATATACTCTTATGGCATTCATCAATCTTTGTTGTTTGAAATGAGTGATGAATCTGGGTAAGGAATTAGGATTAAAGAAAAAAAGAGAGAATGAACCTAAGGAGGAAGAGGGAGTAATGAGTAGACAACAAGATTTTGGGTAAAAGTGATATCAACATGCACATGCCATTGCCAATGCCAATGGGGTTGGCATTTGTAGCTGTGTAAGGCTGTAAAATAACATGAATCTTGCTGGGAATTTAGGCCTATGGGGTTGGCAATTTGGCATTGTAGCCTATGTAATGAATATGAAGACATTTAAATACAATTAATTCGATCCATTTAATGCATGTATTATATTTATGTTGAAAAAGGAAACAGTTTATATTAAGATAATCTAAAAAAAGAGAAAAAAAATACCAAAAAAAAAAAAGAAAATATAAAAGAAGAAATGGTTTACAATATTTAATTTATTATTTTTAAAATATTTAATTAAAATTAAATTGAGTTAAAATAATTCTAGGATGTGAAAGAATTTATAATAATATGTTTCTCTTTAAAAGTTGATGAAGTGTCGTTATATCATTAATGCCTAAAAATTAATCTCTCTCGTCCTTTAAACATATTATTATTATTATAATGGCAGTGTCAATCGAAGTAAAAATTATCCTAATATAAATTATTCCTAAACAAACATAAGAGTCTGTTATTATTATTATTTAATTGTGTGATTTATTAAAAGGAAACAAATTGCCCATGGTCCCAACCTACATGAACAAAAGAATTATTTTGGGTTGATTAGCCTAATTAAACATAGAATTAATTATTAATATCAATATTTGATTCATAAATCATGCTACTGATCATGTTTAGGAGAGTTCAGTAAATTATTGAATCTGAAGGACAATGACGGATTGAATATATACTCAGAGAACTCAATAAAACTACAGAGCAATTGGTTAAACTCAACTTAACATGAAAATTAAGTTTACAGGTTTTTGATGTGGCTTCTAACGAGTTCATCGAAGTTTTACAACAAAACAAAACAACTAGCACTTTTTATCTGATGTAATTTTGTCTTATTTACCAAAAAAATTTATTTACAAAATTCATTTTTTTTTCCTTTTTCAAACTATAAGAAAATTAATATGGATTCGAACTCTTGGATTCCATTTCTTGGAAATTGGAAATCGTTAGGTGCTTAACTTTAGATTCACTCAAACTCTCAGAATTTTGGGGGGTTGGTTGTAAAAGAGAGAAAATAATAAAATAATAAAGAAAAAGTTTTAGGGTTTTCAAACTTCAAAGGTTCAAAACCCCAATTTTGAAGTCAAATTGGAACAACTATATTACCTTTCCTATAAGACCCAAAAATCTAAGCTTATATCATTATGTATTTCACAACCTTACATTATACAAATTCTTTATACACTTGGGTGCACCAAAATCAGATTCAAACATGATGGGCAAATTTATAGTAATATTATGAGAAAATAATTTTCAAAACATATAATATTTTTATGATAATAAATAAAATATTTTAGAGCACCAATTCCCATTGACTGTTGGATGAAACTTATAAACAAAGATAACCTTATATAATAATCGTTTTCCTATAGGATTGGTAGTTGAGCAGACTTTTTCAACATCCCAAAATATAATTTTTTTATAATTCTTTTAGTCTTATTTACTTGTCTAGAAATTATTTTACGAGAAAATAATAATTTCTTATGCTAAGAGTTAAATTACATTTTGTCCCTCCATTTATACAAAAAATGAGTAAATTAGTTATATACTTGTTATGCACCAATGATCACCAACCCGAAACTCAAATAAGATCCAGGTTGCTTATTTATGACTCAGTTAGGCCCCACCAGATGTATGTGTGCGAGATGTACAACGAGAGGATAGTCATGGGAGTTCACGGTATCAGCTTGCATGAGCTGAGGGGAGTTCGTGGTCTCGGTTCACAGATACCCGAGGAGTTCACATGTGGGAGGCCACGAGGTCTCGCAGACGACCCAGAATGGTGCATATACCTAGCATACCTGAGGCCTGCTCAGAATGTCAATCCTATGAATAGTGAAGTCAAGTCCATGAACAGTGATAATATGTATAAATATCCGAATATTCCCTTTAATGAGATATCCAGAAAATTACTCAACAATACTATAGATCAAAGAGCAAACTGGTCATTTCTGTTTCAAATTTGGCGTGGCTGATAAAATAATTAGATAGTTATTCGTGGTGTATCAAGTATATCTCATGTTGACATATAGGAACTAGTTTTCAACAATAGAACTTTATAGAATTTTTAACAAAATGACCAGTTTGCTATTTGATCTAACGTACAAGAACTAACTTGCCCTTTTTTTTAGTAGAGGGGACAAAATACAATCTGATTCCTACTATAAGTGCCTCTATAATACTTTTACCGGTTATTATTCTAAATTTTAACTTCACATGTTAAACGAATTATGTATGTTTGTTTTGATTAATATTTATTTTCTAAAAAGAATTTTTATTTATTTTGATGTTATATAAAGAAACATGACAACTTTCTATTCTGTTAAGTCTTTTTAACTCCACTTGCTGTGTGATAAAGATACTTATATACATAATTGTTTCTTTAGTTATTTTTAAAATCGTAAAATGTTACGTTGATTTAGTGATAAAATTATATATTTTTCTTTTAAAATTAAAAAAAAATTGATTTCAGTCCTTCCAAAAATAAAAAATTTATAGTTTAATCTCTCAACAAATTATAAAATTTTATATTAATAATAAAATTAAATTTTAATTTTTTTAATAATTTATAATTTTAAATCCACCCTCCAAGTAAAACTTATAATTATAAAACACTTCTACTAGATTAGTTGATAGATGGATTATACATATCATATTTTATTTTTTTTAAGATTTAGCATTGAAGTTTAGGGTTTGGAATTTTAATATTTAAGGTAAGTGAGAGCTTAGATTTAAAATTTAGAATTAAAATTTAGGTTTATGTTTTTATTAATATATATATATTGTGGTGCATTAAAATTAAAATTTATAAAAGATTTATATTTTTGACAACAAGGAAGAAATATAGGGGAGAGAAGGGTGGTTGTTTTGGAAGTCGGTTTACCTAGTTGAGGTGGAGAGTTGGAGGTTTTGAATAGTGGTGGAGAAGAGAACGTAAAGGCTGAGAGCTGAGAGCTGAAAGAGTGTTGGGAGAGTATAGGCTTAGTATTCTTGAAAGGTCGGTCCCTTCTTCATTGTTCTTGAAGGTATTAATTTCTGGGCAGGGGTTCGTGTAAGATGATGCTAACATGTTGGACTTGCTATCTAGTCATCATTACACATGGAAGAGATGTCTTAAATGGGATTAAGATGTCTGTGACAGGACAAATCTTATAATTTATTCTAACTTGACGAGATAAAATAATTGAGTCCACGTAATGTTTTACAACTAATAACTTCATGTTTTCAATGAAGAACAGGTCAACTATTGCCCAAGTAGTTACCTCGAAAGGATGAGTACGCAGGCCTCTCAATTTATCTGTGGTATGTTTATTCAAATTATAAGGGAAAAAAATAACATGACCGCATTTATTATATATATTTTACTACGTCACGTATGTATTATATTTATATGCAAAAGTATGAGATCACGAGTCAAAATTGGAAGTATGAGATCACGAGTCAAAATTGGAAGTCCATAGCTGCAAATTTTTCATTAACATCCATGAATGGTATTCAACACAAAATATTTTGAAATTTTCTTCAATTTTATGGATAAGATATAAGTATTTCATTTCAATCCAAAATGAAAAAAAAGAAAAGAAAAGAATTTCAAAGACAGCAAGCAACATAATGAAATGTGTCAAACACAGTTCAAACCCAACAAGCAAAAAAGACATAGTTGATTATTCCTGAAGTTTATAACTTGTGGAACTTCCATTTTCAGTACTTTGAAACTTTCAATGTTTTTACACAATGTTCTTTTTGCCTTACAAATAGGCCAATTTGGTTGGTCCAATAAATACATAGTTTTAGGCTTTTGTTTTAGAAATATCTTTAGTTTTTTTAATTACAAGAGGAAGACAAAGCCCTGACAGCAATACGATTAGTACGACTCGAGCTCAGACCACACCTGGGACGGTGAACATCTTGATCATTAGGTTAACACACGGGAATCGTTTTAGAATTGTTTTTAAGCTTGGAGAAGGTGCTTCGTTATTTGTAAGCTTCAACATACAAGTTTTGTTTTTCATTTTTTAGTACAACACATACTTAAATACAAGTATGAATAGAAACTTCAAAATTATGGGTTTTGTTTGGTTTGGGTTAATTTTATGAAACCCCATTTTTTTAATACACAAGGTTAAAATATTTGATTGATATAATTTTTAGCTTCCGAACTTGATAAATATGTTTATATTGGTATTTGTACGTTTTTTGAGTCTATGAACTTGAATTATATTAAGAATTCTTTTAAAATGTTAATATGATAACATGACACAATTTTAAACTTTTACATTTATCAAATCCGATACCAAAATAAACTTAATTGTTAAGTTAACCCTAAGATATTTGATCCATATGCAACATAGACAAGGACTAGATTTTTCAAAGTGATCTATCAAAGTACAAATGTGAACTGGAAAAGTGCAATAAAACTGAAGTTGTTTATTTCAATTTGGGCCTTGAGCCCCCAAATATTCATTGCCCCCTCAAGTTATCTATCTTGATAGGCAGAACAGCCCAAACCCAGTAGCTGCAAACCTTGTTCAAGAGGCTGGGAAACTATCCGAATTCGAAAATAAACATGTCTATTTGGTGGATCGGTCTGGTTTTGTGTTGGACCAATTTGAGTTTAAAATTTTCAGATAATCTCGGTTTGAATCATTTCTAGTTAAATTTGGGTTTGGATTCTTGAATTTTTTGTGTCATTTTTTTTATTTCAATTGAAATTATTGATTTTTTATGATTAATTTGAACTGGATCGAGTTCACATTTAAATTGATTGATTTGGTGTTCCGAATTCGAATCATAATTAACAGGTTTACTTAAAAAATGAGTATCCATATTGGAATATGTTTGAAATATATTTACTTTTTGAACCCCAAGTTGTAGCCCATTGACCAAATGTTCACTTTCTTTGTGAATTGCTTAGGTTTGAATATAAGAATATTGTCTACTGTGGGGTGTGTTGCAGACTTGATTATGGGTTGGGTCATTTGTTCAAGCTTGAAGGTTCGTTTGAAAATTAGAAGGGTTTTGGTAAAAAAAAAAAGGGGCTTGGACAAAAAATAAGACTAGGTCTTGGGTAAGATTTATTGGCTCAATTTGGCCTGAATTTGCTTAAATTTGTTTTTTTACTATTGTTTGCTGTTGTTTTGCTGTCATTTTACTATAATATTACTACTATTTTTTATTATTATTTAGATAATGTATAACTTTTGTTTTATTATTAATTTTACTATTATCTTAAAGTGCTTGCTAAGTTGCAACTAATTTTTTTTTATGATATAAAAGTCTACTAAATGAGCTTAATTGACTGAGTTTAACATTAAATTTACATGTTTATTCATTAAAATTTATTTTTTAACAGTTGAATTTAAATTTAAAATTAAAATTTATGAATAATATAAACTTATCGCATATTTTAATTATATATATATATATATATATATATATATAAAAGTAAAAACAAAAATATAATAGAGAAAAAAAAAAGGAAAGAAAGTTGAAGATATGATTCCAAATTTGCTTGCTCAAGAAACTTGGAACCCTAATTTTAATTTTTTTTCTGGGGATTGCGTAAAGCTCAAACAGAATTTATAAAAAATTAAATTTGAGATTTTTTTTGGAACATTTTTTTTCTTAAAGAAGAGACATAATTTGGGTAATGGTCCCTTTGGCCAAGAAAATGGTCTTCTAAAGCTCAGGCAATTATTCTTCGAATAATTAAAAAAAACACTAACCATAGTTGGTTTTACTATTAAAAACCTAAAGTACACTTTGTAATAATATTTATATTTTTATAATAATTGAATTTAAATTAAAAAAATTCAATTTAATTAGACATATAAACCATACAAGTTGCGTCTATCGAATTGGGTGAATAACTCTATCCAAGAATAAATAGTTGGTTTCCTTTAAGCACACGTTTGTAAATTATTTATTGTTACCAATGTTTATTAGATTGAGTGGTAAAAGGTTTGATATTCCTCGAGGATAAAGTTTGGAATTTTGTTTAGAAAGACCGAGATATATTTATAAAATTTTGGGCAATAAAATTAACAATATTACGATAAAATGCTTAAATTTAATGTTTTACTTTTCAGAGGGCTTAAAATAGTAATTCTTTCATGCCCCTGCCTGCCCCTAGGGGTGATATAGATTTGGTTTGGTTGGGTTTTTTGGATTTTTTGGGCCGTCCATCATAGTTCAATTCGACTCGATTCGATTCTCAATTTTTCAAATTAATTTTTGTTTTAGATTTATTTTGACAAAATGAGTTTTGTTTTATGACTTTTGAATATTATTTGACAAATTTTCCAAGTATTTTTCATAAATATTTTAAAAAAATGAATTTAAGAACTTCTGGATTATTTTCACTATTTTAAATATAAAATATTTATTTTTATTTCATAAAAATAAAATTAATTATAAATCAAATAAAAATAGAATTCGATTCAGTTTCAGGTAACTATAGTTTTTAAATGTACATTCTATAAACCATCCAAATAATTTGGTTCGAGTTGATTTTCGATTTTTCTTGCTCCACCCTACTTGTGACTAGACCACTAATACTCCTTGAGTACGATTTAGGATTTAAGTCTTGTAAATGAAAAAAAAAATAGTATAAAAACTTTATTTCTATTTAGAAATTTAATTCAATTTAACATAAAATTAATTAAGACCTATTATAATTATCGAATACCAAAAAAATCTCGATAAAAAATAATTGTTGATACCAGTTTTGTCCCAAAGGATAAAAACAGTGAAAATGACATGTCTTTTAGCAAAGTATTTCCTTAAACCCAAAAAGTAGAATCAAAGCATGAAACCAAAATTCTAAGAATTAATGTTCTCATGAAATGATTTAGGACCAGACAAGTTCTTTATCTTTAACTGTCAACTACTTCTTCACCAACTAATTTTGCCTTTTTCTTTTTTTTCCCTACCATAATCACTTTGCATTTTTTTCTTTTTATTTATTATTATTTATTTTAAAATATTTTTTCAATTACTTGAGTAAGTAATAAGTTTATTTTTTATACACAGATGGATTAAAAATTTGTTACGTGTATTTTTTTTTATCCAAGGTTCTAATCATATCTATTATTTTTGAGACAATGCTTAAAACTACCCATAAATAATAGGGGGATAATGCACTTCAACGCATTCTAACTTACGTCCTCCTATATTGATAACAATACCAATACCAATCAAATTAAGACTTGATCGACGTTCTAAATTAAATTATATATTTTTTAGAGTAATTAGAAAAATTTGATAAATTCAGAAACCTAAAAAGTAACTAAAATTCCAAGAATTAATTTCCTCATGAAATTATTTAGGACCAGACAAGTTCTTTACCTTTTAACTGTCAACTACTTCTGCACCAACTAATTTTCCCTTTTTCTTTTATCCTACCATAAATCACTTTGCATCTTTTCTTTTTCATTTATTTACTTGAGTAAGTAATAAGTTTTTTTTTTTTGAAAGCATCTATTAGAGCGAACACAGTGGTTAATCATTTGCGTTTTGTAAGTCTATTGAAAGGGTAGGCGTTGGCCAAAAATTTTAAAACTACTCTATACCCAGAGCAATGATTGAACCATCAACCATTAATTAAGGTAAGAGAGACCCTTGCCGTTTCCATTTCACCTAACTCCCATGATTAGTATTAAGTTTATTTTTGATACATCAATTGTTAAACTTTTTAATCTGGCGTGTAGATCAAGAAACCGTCACGTGTATTATTTTTTATTTTTAACATTCCATAATGTTATATTTGGAATATAAATTTAAAATTTAAAATTTAACTTTTATTTGCTATGTAATTGTGAAAATAAATACATTCATTATGTATAAATTAATTAAGATTCAATTTTAATATAATTATATATTGAGATATATAAAAAAAATTGAATCTAAAATTTACAACAAAACAAATAAATTATATATACACAAGGGTAATTAAAAAAAATTCGGAGGCTTCGAGTTGAATTATATATTATTGAGAGTTAAAATGTAATTATATTAATATAATAATTTAAAATTTTATAAATTTACAAGGATTAAACAATAAATTTATCACTTTTGTATTTATACATGTCTTAATTTAAACTTAATCTAAATCAATCATTTAACTATAATTAATTATATAGATAATTATCTATACTTGTAGTATAATTTACTTCAAATATATATATATATATATATATATATATATATATATTTTCATCCAAAAGACAATCATTAAATTAGATTACTTTCTCTTTGTATTTTCCGAGAGATAAATCTCAGAACTACACATGAACTTTGTTTCAATGTACAATTTGATACATGAACTTTGATTTAGTGCAATTATACAAATAAAAGTTTGATCGTAATTCAATTATACACATTTAAAGAAATAAATACATCACTTTCTTTTGATCGTATTAGATAAATATAATTATTTATGTATGCAACATGTAGATTTATAACGGTGTTATATCAATAATTATTGTAGTAATTTATGAAAATTAAATCAAATCAAAATTTTATTTATAAAATTGCACAAAATCAGAGTTTATGTATTTTACTACACACTTGACCTATGTTCATGTATAGTTTTGATATTTATTCATAGTTTCCAATGAAAAATAAGTATAATTTTCTTTCACAACATAATATTTTATTAGTTTAAATATATCAAAGGTCCCTATACTTTTAAAATTTTTTTTTGATCCATTCATTCAATTTGTAATTATAAAAAATGTAGAATAAAATTTTTAACACTCAACATTTATGGTTTTTTCTAATTTGGTCCATACTCTTTAAAAATAAAAAAAAATCCTAAAAGGATTAAAAAATTCAAAAATTATGAAAAAAGAATTTTAAAATAAAATAAAAAACAAAATAAACACTTTAAAAATAATTTAAAATTTTCATAAACTTATAAAAAAATTATAAGGAGTTTCAAAAAAAAAAATTTATGTTAAGCTATTTACTTCTTGAATGGTGATAGGGCCTCTTCAATATTCGAACTATTCCTTCAATACATCTTAAAAGCGACTTTGAAAAATAATTTTTTTATTAAAATTTAAATTGGAATTTATATTAAAATCTGATTCAATATTGAAAAAATAAATAACTCAAGCTTTGAAGAGAATTTATTGAAGAAGTACATAATATATGTATTTGAATTATTTTTATTTTTAAATCTCCAAGTTGTGTATAATACAAGGACTAAAACTGCAATTTGACCAATATTCATTAATTGGTAGGTGTAAATAATTGTCATTCTTCACGTATTATCATAAACTAAAATAACCTTCATTATGTACAATTATTTATAATGAATAGTTATTGATGATCATAGAAAATAATTACATTTAAGAGGTAATAATTAAATGGATTTAACTAAATTATTTTAGGTTAATAAATTTAAATAGTTTCCAGATTTGACAAACTTAAATCATAAGAGTTCAAATCATGGATTCAAATGATAATAAATCCAATTGATTGAATTAAAATTATTTCAATTAAGCCCCTCAAAATTTTGGCAAATTTAAATAGACACCCTAATATTTAATCGTGCATTCCGTCACTATTTTTAGCATTAGATTTGAATTGACATTTAATGTTCGAGTTAATGGTTAATTTAATGAAAAAAATTAGAGCACAAGTTTATAGTCGGATTAATAGAAGAACTCGAAACGAGATTCGCAACTTAAAGATTCAATTGAGATATATTTAAAATTCTAAGATAAATTCAAAATATGACTCATATTTTGAGGATTTATAAATTTTTTAAATAAGAAGTTAGAAAGAAAATTGGAAATAGTTTGACTAAAAGAAATAAAAGAGTATACATTGGTGTGAAAATGTTAAATATTGACTGAGGCGTCAAAAGAACGTTATAACGTACGGCTAATGCACGGCGTAATACGTGGCCCGATGAATGCGGGTCAATGGGCCACTTGCCCTAAATCTTAGTCCCTCCCTTTTGAAACTTGCCTTAAATATACATAGAAATTTAAATATATTAATGATTTATGCCATATAATTATTAATTAAAAATGAACTAGATAAATTGATTATAGATTGAGTTGAGATTTAATTATTCTGGTTTTGATTCATTTTGGGTAAACCTGAATATAGGTTGGGTCATCTAAAAAATACGAGGTTTAGGTAAAAATATAAGTTCGGAAAACGAGCTTAGACAAAAAGTAAGGTCTGTTTTTAAACGAGGTTGGGCATTGAGCAGAATTTTTTGGCTCGGCCTGAATCACATGCCTATACTTTTTTATTGTATTTTTAGTTTGTTGGTAAACATTTATTTTAATATTTTTAGTGTATTCAATGTATTATAATTTTAAATTTTATTTTTTTATATAAAAATTCATCTAAAAAATTATTATAGTCAGGATCGGGTTTAGCATTTTTAATATGGACCAGGTTTGGGCAAAAATTTAAACTCATTTTTCAGGTCGGGCGCAGGCATAGAAAGCGAGCCTAAAATTCTACATTGGCTCGGCTTGAACCTAACCCGACTCAACCTATGATCAGGTCTAATTTTGAATTAAATCATTTTATACTCGAGTCATTTCTGTTCATTTTAGGTTTATGTCAAGTGGGTTTGAGACTTGAGTTTTTCAGATTGAATCTTTATGGGTTCAAATTATTTTGAATTATGGTTATCTTAGGTTGATGTAATTTCGGATTACTTCATCGAGCTCAAGTTGATTAAAATTCTAGTGTTTTATGTTTAAATCAATTTAGGTTTAAGTTGTCAAATTAAGTTGATTTGTGTTTGAAGTTGAATTTGTTAAATTAAAATTTTAATTTCAGATCAAAATTAATTTAAGTCATTTATATTTGAATAAATGGTAAATTATAAATTATCAAACTTTGAAATTAATATTTAAAAAAAAACAGTCACGATTAACATGAAGAGAATGAAAAAAGCATAAAAAAATATTAAAAGAAAAACAAATATAAAAGCTTTTAATTTTATATAAATAGTTAAAATTGGTCTGTTTAAACTTTTTACGTGCATAAATAGCACTCCAAAACCCTCAACCCTCAACCTTCACTTCACCACCTTTAGCTCTTCACCCAGAAGAAAAAAAAAATGGCCATTAAAGGATTTACTTATTTAGTTTATTTGATCATCATTTCAACGGCAGTCGAAGCTAGGATTCCCGGCGTTTATTCCGGCGGCGCGTGGCAATCCGCTCACGCCACCTTCTATGGCGGCAACGATGCTTCTGGAACAATGGGTATTTTCAAAATTTTCAACCTAAACCCAACAAAATGCATTAAACTAAGTTTTTAATCCTCAAAACCACGACGATTTCAAATTTCTATTTTTTTCCCTGTAGGTGGGGCTTGTGGTTATGGAAATTTATACAGCCAAGGCTATGGTGTCAACACGGCGGCTTTAAGCACTGCTCTTTTCAACAATGGATTTAGCTGTGGTGCTTGTTTTGAGATCAAATGTGCAAATGATCCGCAATGGTGTCATTCGGGTAGTCCCTCGATTTTCATCACCGCGACCAATTTTTGCCCGCCGAATTATGCTCTTCCTAATGATAATGGCGGCTGGTGTAACCCTCCTCGTTCTCATTTTGATCTTGCTATGCCTATGTTCCTTAAGATCGCTGAGTACCGTGCTGGCATTGTCCCCGTCTCTTACCGCAGGTAAATAAAATAAAATAAAAAGAAAAAAATTCCCAGGAAACAAACATAACTTTAAAAAGAAAAGGTTAAATTCTGATTTTGATCCTTTGCTACTCTCATATTTAAGGTTTAGTCATTATATTTCAATTTATATAAATAATCGAACCCTTTATTTTCTATAATATCAAATTAGACCCATTTATGACTTAAAAAATATAGTTTTTTTTTTAATCTTTACTCTAAAGTTTTCAAAATCGGATGGATGATCGATTGTATCAAATCATTGACTCATTTATGTGATTAGTGTATTCAGTTTAATTAAATAAATTATTAAATAATTAAAAATAATTAAAAAATAAAAAATCCTTCTCAGTTAAATTATTTTTTGCTCGATTCAATTGATTTGTATCAAATCTCAAGTTAACTGGTCTAGTAATTTTCTTGATTTGTATCAATTAATCCGAGTTAATTGATCTAGTAACTTTCTTTAAGTTGATACTTTAATCGATTCTCGGTCCAACCAATATGTTGAGATGATATCATCCGGTTCAAATGCTTTACCTTCTTAAATATTAGACCGATTTTCGAACTTCAACAGTTAGTGTCAATACATTTGACCCAATCTTCATTTCCTTTTTTATATGATTCTTCAGGGTGCCATGCCGGAAACGAGGAGGAATCAGATTCACAATCAACGGTTTCCGTTACTTCAACTTGGTCCTAATCACAAACGTGGCCGGCGCCGGCGATATCGTGAAAGCAAGCGTTAAAGGGTCGAAAACGGAGTGGATGAGCATGAGCAGAAACTGGGGCCAAAACTGGCAATCCAACGCTGTTTTAGTCGGCCAATCCCTGTCGTTTAGGGTCACCAGCAGCGACCGTCGGACCTCTACTTCGTGGAACATTGTCCCTTCACATTGGCAATTTGGTCAAACTTTCACTGGCAAAAATTTCAGGGTCTAAATCTAAATCTTCACAGAGTTCCTTTTTTGGATTTTTGTTTGGTTTTATTATCTTTGTTTTATTTTCCGGGAAAATGAGGGAAAGTGTGGTAAAATTTTGATTTTTGAGTGTCGGTAAAAAGAGCAAAAAAAAAAAAGAGTGGTGAAGTAATGGGGGCTGAAGTGGCTTGGGAAGATTGCAGCCCGCAGCTTTGATTATACTTTATTTTTATTTTTTAACATATATATATATTTATAATTTTAATTTAAAATGAAATGTGTGTTTAATTTACTTAGTTTGAGTTTTTTTTTTATAGATTACTTGAAATTTGTATTAAATTATAGATTATTAGTGTTTATCAATGTTATAAGAATTGGATTGAAGGTTAAATTAGACCATTCATTCATTCTAAAAGTAAAAACTTTTGAAAAATAATAATATATTAAAATATTTACCAAAGCAAAAGATATAAATAAATTAAAAAAAATCAAAATTGCTTTATTAGAAAGGTTAAAATTTTCTATTAATCCTTGTACTTTATAAAAATTATGAATTTAGTCATTATACTTTAATTTGATTAGTTTTAGTCTTTGTACTTTTCAAATTGGTCAAATTTAGTCTCTGTATTTTTTAAAATTTTAGTCTTAACCCAAATAGTTAGTAAGTACAATTATAGATTTAGTCCATATGTTTTAATTAAATCATTTTAAGTCTTGTTAATCCATTAATTGAATTTTTAACAAGAAATATGTAAAAATATCAAGTCGACATGCCATCGAACATATGATAATATGTTTGAAGCATTAGATTTTAAAAATAACAAAACTTAACTTTTTAACAATTATTGTTTGATAAAGACTAAATATTAAAATTTAAAAAGTAATAAGGACTAAATTCAAAACTTTAACAAAATATAGGGACTAATATCAAAATTTAACCTATTAAAAAAATTGACATTTTTGGATTTTCCATTTTCAAATGTGTTGTTTATGTGGAAAATATATCTGATAATATATCGTAAAAATTACAACAGTAAACCTCTGCAATTCCCATGAATATGATATTTAATGATTTTTTATCTGATCAAATCAAAATCAGTTTGATTGATTGACAGTGAAAATGATAAAATTATATAAAAAATCCCATTTTTTCACCTAAGTTTCAACCTTGATTAAGGCTTTTTCAATCAATTCAAAAGTTATGAAACCTAAAAATTTAAAAAACGAAATGTGAGATGGAATCAGTAGACAAAAAAGGGATTAAAAAAGAAATTAGCCCTTCATCTGTGGATACCATCGCTACGGTTGTCTGGCCGCTGCTTAATCCTTGGTTTCTTTGTCTTAAAAGAAGCAAAAAATCAAGCTTTTTATTTCTGCACTCTTGTTAAGAAACAAAGCATTAAAAATGGTTCCTTTATTTCATAGGTATACAACAAGTGCAGATTTTATTCAAAACCCAGATCAAATAAATGGGATTAGGGTTCATATCTAGTGTACAGATTGGATTTTTAACTCATTTTGGAATAAACCCCATATTGAAAATGGGAAAATAAAGAGAAAAAAAAAATGAAGGCAAAATTACTCTCTGCGAAGAGAAAATTTCTGAAGAATTACTCAGACGAAAGAAGGGTTTTTTAGAAGATACAAATGCTTAATGATTCTTGTTGACGATAGGATTTATAGTGTAGTTCAGAGGCAAATTAGGGTTATAAGTTGAAATTTTCTGGGGGTCTTCTTGGGCTAGGGTAAGGGTTTTTCAAGAGCCCATTTCTGTTCACATTTTAATTTCTCAAGTTCGATGGCTAATCATGATTTGAGTCGAAACACTTAGTTTAATCGATTTTATTAAATAAATTATTCAAAAATTTTAGATTTAAGGTATAAAAAATTCTTAATTTTTTTTACAAATAATAATTTTTATTTATTTATTTAGGTATTTGAATTGTTAAAATGCATCAAAAAGTATTGTAACTGTTAATTTTAGCAGTTGATTGTTAAAGTTAATCACCCCTTGTGACACGTGGAAAAAAATTATAAAAAATAAAAATCAATAAAAGTTATAAAAATTATTAAATTTAATAAAAAGGACTTAAAATTTATTAACAATTAAAAAAATTATAAAAAAATTTTAAAATTATAAAATTTTATAAAATAGTAAGAAATTCATAAAAAATTTAAAAATATAAAATTCATAAAAAAATTATAAAAATTATTGTACCAAAGAAACATTTTATAAATTTTCTATAAATTTTTTTTATTTTTATTATTTTTTGCCACATTGCGTTGCGATATATGATGGCTTTAATTGAAAAAAAACCAGCGGTCATGAACTTTAATAACGAACGATTAAAGTTAATGGTTAAATAAAATTTTTAATGTATTTTGTTTATATTTTTATGACATTTTAAATAAATTTTAAATATTTTTATATTTTTATTAGAATTTAATTTTTTTATTGATTTTTATTTTTTTTATCACATATCACGCCCGTATGGTTGTGACACTAGATGACTTTAACTAAAAAAATTAAAACAGTTAACTTTAAGAGTAAAAACCCTTCTTAATATTTTTGAGAGTTCAAATATCTAATTGAGTATGTAAAAAAAAAAAAGACTTAATTACTTTTTTTTGAAAAAGTTAAGGATGTTTTTGATACATTTTGAAAAGTCAAGTATTTAATTGAATGAAAAATGTTAAAAGTTTAATTGCTTTTTTTAAAAAAAAATTTGATAATATTTTTAATGCATTTTAAAAATTCAAATAAAGATATGTAAATATGGAGTCTAATTTTGGAGCTCAATGTCAAATATAATTCTAAAATTTAATACCTACTTAAGGATGGTGTATAATTCTACTTATTTTCCATGAAACCAATGGAATGCTAAGCTCAGCATTAAGAAAATCGCCGCTTTCGTTTACACTTGTGAATCTTCAGTTGCTTGATTTCATACTGAACGATTTCATTCATGGTAGCTCTCTTTCCCTCCTTTTTGTTCCAAACTTCTGGCACCACATACTTTTCGCTGGCATTATATTCGTTCATTTCCGTCAGTGCGGTGTTGATAGCCTCGTACATAGTGTCACCATATTCATTTCTCAACTCCTTCAGCTTCTCGTCATCCTTGTCTATTATTTCTCGCATTACCGAGAAGTCATCCCATTAATATGTAAGTTTGAGTAATGAACCAACCCATTAATATGTAAGTTTGAGTAATGAACCAACTCGCATTTCATAGAACAACAAATGTTCGATAACGGCACGGTTTTCTGAGCAATCGGTGTATGCACTATACTTGCAAGTTGCCTGTTGAAGTTTGGTCAACATGTAGCACTAGGAGCAGCCAAGGAGTAGACCATGCAGCCCAAGTTATGCAGAAGAAGTACATGCATCTGCAGAAGTCGATGCTACTGTTCTCTTTTAGTTTCATTTTGTTACTTTAAATAATTTTTTGTAACTTAGTCAAATTTGAACTAAGTAGGTGACATTTTTTCATGTAATTAGGTAGTATTGAGCTGATAAATCAGTTTGTCAAAGTGTACAAACAATGTTCAACAAGTTTCAAAGTTTTTAGTGGTAGTAAGTGATTGTTTAGGTGAAATTTGTTCATTTTGACCAGCTTATGTCTGGTATATGTATTGGCATTATGCCAACTTCAATAGTTAATGAAATTATCAACATTTTCATTCAAAATATTCTCTCTTTTCTTGCTTTTCTTTTCTGTTCTTAAGCAAATTCAGTTGTTTGCCTTGCAAGTCTCGAGCCTTGTTGCTCAAGCTTCTGTTAACCTTGCTATAGTTCATCCAGGTTAATTGTTCTTAACCCCAACAATTGGTAGCTAGAGCTTTAATCTCAATGGACCTGTTACATTTTAACTTCAAAATCAATGGCTTCATCAGGCTTCTCACCAGCTGTACCACCAGTCTTCAATGAAGAGGGCTATCACATATGGGTGGTCAAAATGAAGACCTACCTGCAGGCATTCAACCTATGAGAGGTGGTCAATTTAGATGTAGAACCAACACCACTTAGAGCTAATTTAACAGTGGCTCAGATTAGGCAGCATGTTGATGAAAGGACCAAGAGGCATAAGACCATGTATTGTATTCAAAACTGTGTGTCAGATGTAATCTTTACAAGAATTATGGCCTATGAGACACCAAAGTAGGGTTGGGACAGATTGAAGGAAGAGTTTCAAGGGACATAGAGGACAAGGCAGCAACAACAACTGAATTTGAGAAGAGATTTAGAGAACTTGAAGATGAAAGAGGAAGAAGCTGTTAAGCAGTATTCAGATAGAATTATGGCTGTGGTAAACAGCATAAGGCTCATTGGAGAGCAGTTTAGTGAAGCAAGAATAGTGGAGAAGGTGATTTCAACTTTACCTGAGAGCTATGAGGCAAAAATATCTTCCCTAGAAGATTCAAGGGACCTGACCAGCATCTCATTGACAGAGCTGATCAATGCTCTTTATGCACAAGAGCAAAGAAGAGCCAACTGACTCGAGGAGCACCAAGAAGGTGCTTTCTAAGCCAAAACCAAACCTGCCTCAAGCATCTCTGCCTACAAAGGCAAAAGGACTTGAAAAGGCAGGCCTAAGTCAGATGCTACAAGAAGAAGGGATCAACCCTGCAGGCATTGCAAAAGGCCTGGTCATTTAGAAGCCAATTGTTGGTTTAGACTAGATGTGCAGTGCTAACACTGCAAAAAGATGGGCCATGTTGAAAAGGTTTGCAAAAGCAAAGGCAGACCAAGGCAGAATCAACCACAACAGCCAAAGGCTGAAGCTCGAGTAGCAGAAGAAGACAGTGACCATGAGGAGCAAGTCTTTGCAGTTTCATGCTCAGCTGCTAAAGAAAAGGCCACAAAGAGATGGCTCATAGACAGTGGTTGCACGAACCATATGACACCTGATGCTGCCATCTTCAAGTCAATAGACAGAAGCTTTAAAACTAAAGTGAAGGTAAGAAATGGCCACTTCATCAAGGCAGAAGGAAAGGGAGATGTGCTGATAAGCACTCCCATAGGTAACAAGCTAGTTTCAAATGCATTATTGGTGCCTGAGATTGATAGAAACTTGCTCAGCATAACTTAGTTGCTCAACAATATAAAGCGAGTGGTGCTTTTAGGCAATTAAATTGATGTAATTTGTAATTTCTTTTTCACCAAAAAAAAAAATAGTTAGCTTAAATAATTATTTTAAACTTAATTTTTTCTCTTTCAATGAATTTCTTCTACATAACAAATTTTCTTACTATTAAATCTTTAAATTAAACCCATTCTCTCTCACTTCATTTCTCTATAAATTGGCTCTTTCTTCTTCAAGCCCCTCAACTTTGTTTTCTTGCTTCTTCTCCTTTGATCTCAAAATGACCATTTGTGGAGGTCTTCCACAATGATCTCTATACCATTTCTCAATCTAAGATTGGTCCCTTGTGTGTATGGAGAAGAATATATATAGAGAGAGAAAACTCCTCTTTTGATTTGTTTCAGGACTTTTGATTTCTTCTTCATTAAAAGCAGCATTTGCAACACCCCTGCCGGCATCAACTCCGCTTGTAATTTTTTACAAGCTTTCTCTTTAATAGCCTTTATTAGCCTATAACTATAATCTGAGTTGTAGATCCCCAATCTTTAACAGATTTATGATACAAGACCTCTGAATACGAAATTCTAAGGACAAACCAATGCCCCCTTATGATTCAAGCAAATGTTGCTTAATCATAATGGGGTATTGGTTTGTCACTTAGTATCTTGTGTCCAGATGTCGTGTACCGTGAATATGTTAAGGATTGGTACTCTACAACTCATATTACAGCTATAAGTTGATGAAGACCATTAAAATGAGAGCTTGTAAAATTTTACAAGCGGAGTTAATGTTAGAGATACTGCAACACGGTTCAATTAGTTGTACCAATCCATCTGATGCGATGGCTTTCTTAATTCTTATTCTTAGCTCTTGTGCAATTTTGAAATTGTGCATTTAATCACTAATCATATAAAATAAGTTTGTTTGCTTGTTTTAAATCTTTAATCACTTGTTTTTCATTTCTTGCATTAGTATTTTTGATCCTATAAAAGACTATGCTGCTCCATTAAATTTATAGTAAAAAATATGGGATAATAGTTAAAAATGAAATATCAAATCATTTGAATACAAAATAAAATTAAAATATATAAAAATATCAAAAGAAAGCTTTAGTTAAGTGACGAAGTAGAAGTTTTATTAATGAGTAATGGGATGGGTGGTGGACACTGGACAGAGTTGTGTTACTGTTTTTGTAGTGAATCTTCCTCCACGAATGCAATGGAGAGGTCTTTGGAAGATATTCGAGTATCACGCATGGTTATGGATGTCATAAAAAGGAGAAAGATTTGGTTTTGTGGGATTCGCAGACTTTACTGATGCAAGAAGGGCCACGCTTCGTCTGAACGGTTCCATTTATTTGGACATATAATATGGGTCAACTTTGCACGCTTCAAAGGCTTATCTGGAGGTATCAAAGGATTCTCTGGATACGAGTGGAACCCTCGGAGGTGAAAAAGCTATAAACAAGAATTGTTTCATGGAGGAGGTGGCTACAGGTAAGAAAGAGATAGAGTCAATTCCTATAGATGGGGTTATTGAGGAAGAAAAACTTTCTAAGCTACAATCTTGTATTATGGGATGGTGTAGAGATTTATGTACTCAAGAGAACCTTGATATGCGGTTAGAAGAGGGGGGCTCCAAGTTGCTAATGGAGTTTAACGGTGGAGAAGGTTATAAAAGAGTTGATTGAAATTTTGATGAGGTGGTTCACAAAAGTTGAGACATGGTCTGAAAACATTTTGGTTAACTGTAGAAGAACTTTCGGGGTTCCGATCCATGCTTGTCCGATCTCTATATTTAAAAACATCGCCAATCATTAGGGAAGTTTTATTAGTGTGGACGATGGTACTGCTCATCCTAAACCTTTTGTGAAGGGAAACATTCATTTAATTGTGTAAAATTGATGAGATGGTGATCTTAAGAGTTGGGAATGATTAATATCCCATTAGAGTTGTTGAAATTGATCCTATTGCTGTTCCTAGAACTCAGTGTTGGTGCGAAGGCTTTCACTTACCTTTGGTTTCACAATCAGATACAAGCTCAAAAAGGTGAGAGCAATGATACGAATCAAGCTACTAGTAAAAGGCAAGAAATTTCAAGTTTCTCAACTTCAATGGAAGGGATGAACAAGAAACTTTGAGTTGGCTAGGAGATTTTTTTGCTTTACTTGGCTGGTCAAATGTGTTAGTTTTTCTTGTGTTTTACTTCACAGTTGACTGCATTTTTTCTCATTGTGGCTCCTTGTTTATGTTAAGATGCTACCTGTTTATCGTTCTTAAGTCATGGAGGAAAAGGGATCCCTTTTGGGTATCTTTTGGTCTTCGGCTGCTTGTTATGGGTTCAAATTTTGTGGACTTGGGTTTCTCTCCAATGGAGAACTTGTTGCCGTGTTGGACTTAATGGTAGTAGGCTTTGAGGGTTTTTTCACTGCATGTTGGGTTTCTCTTTGTTGGATCTTTGTTCATTATGATAACCAATGTTGCTCCTATTTCAACAAATTTGCCAGCGAAAAGGACTTGAACCCAAAAGAGCTGACCTTAAGGAAAAGTCCCAACAAGTTTTATGGATTGCATTAAGACTGATAGTCTTCTTGGCCATGGCTCCTCTGGCAGGTACTGATGGGCAGAGCTTGTTATGGGCATGGGACCTTTTATCTGCAGCAAGTCTTTTTGGTGCTCATCCGTCTATGCTCTTATTATTTGCAAGGGGGTTAAGTTATGATATTTGAGTGTTGCTTGGTGAGCTGTTCAGGAATTTCATGGCCTTATTTTGGTGTGATTTAATTTTGATTGTAGGGTTTGATATGTGTCTTAAAATTTTATTGATTGAAGTATTCTAATAATATATTAATAATAAAAACAAAATTAAAATTTAATAAGAATTTTGATGTATATTGAAAAATTAAATAAATATTTTAAAAATATTATTTCAATCAAGAGATTGAACCCAAACTCTTATACTACTAACACAAATACTCATGCCTCAATTACTTTTAGTAATTAATTTATAGTTGTAATTTTGATTTGCTAATTGTCTTTGAAATGTTCTGAGCTCAAAACTATTCAAATTTCTCAAAATATTTGAGTCTAAACTGATTTGAACTCAACATAATCTAAACTCGAAATAATTCAAATTCAAATCCAAATCCAAAAATTTTACTTAAAATAATATAAGTAAAATGATAAATTTAGTATTCAATATTTACATCTTTTGTCAATTTAATCATTATTGTTTTTTAAGTTAAATTTTGACCATTAATATTTTAAAAAGAGTCAAATCGTGTTTTTTTTTAATAAAAATATTGACTAAAACATTAAATTTTAACAAAGTTGACATGGTAACCTATGGGGCAGTCCACATATACTTTATGCTGACATAACATTATTTATCTTATATGGCACGTCAATAAATAATTTAAAAATTATAAAAATATTTAAAGAAAATCAAAATTTCTCCTAAAAGGAGTTCATAAAAAATAAAATAAAAACAAGCATGAAGTACACGTAGATTGTTATACAGATTGACATGTTTCAAATCGAAATGTAACATTTTAGTTAATATTTGTATTAAAAAATAATAATTCAATTTTTTTAAAGGTCGATGGTCAAATTGAACTCTTTTTAAAAATTTTAAGATCAAATTTAACAAAAAACCAAATTGATAAAAGATATATCTCTATTTTCATGCTCTTCTTTTTCTAGCCTCTACTCCTAGGTACTTTTGTGCCTTAATAATTCAACTTCCTTCGGAGGCATAAGTGTATGGCAGAAAAAAAGATATGATTGTGTGATATTGTCAATTTTCCTTCACATCACATGGCGGGGACCAAAATGTTAACCCAAATTGAACAGCTATACTATTTTTTACATAAATGACTTGTCAGCTTTGAATGGGAAAAATAATAATGTGAGAGTAATTTTAAATAATTATATAAAACTTAATTTTTTTTTATTTCAATGATTTTTTTCTATGAAATTTTCTTATCTATTAAATTAAGAAAAGTAATCTCAATTTTGATATTAAGTAAATTAATTTATTTAAAAAATTAGAATAATTTAATCCATGTCAATTTTGAAAGTAACTATGGATATTTAATCGTGGCGTTAATGTTTTCCATCGATTATACATAATTTTGATTGGTATAATAATAAATGTAGCTCTTGATGTTTATATATTTTGCATAATTGTTGACAAAATATGTAAATATTGCAAGCTAAATTTGTTAAATCAAGACCAAATTGATAGAATGTGAAAATGTTGAGGGTTATATTTGTTAAATCAAAGACCAGATTGACAAAATGTGTAAACTTTGAAAGTTAATTTTTTATTATACTAAGAAAAAATTGTAGAATTAATGAAAAACATTAATGTTGTGATTAATTGTACTTAGTTGTTCACTTTCAAAATCAACAATGATCAAATTTCTCTGAATTTTTTAGAAAGGGGCCAATCTTCTCAACATCAAAATTCAGAGGGACCAAAGAAGTGTTTTTACCCCTAAAAAAGAATAAACATTTAATCTTTAAATAAACCCATCTTCTCTCTCACCTCATTTCTCCTTTATATATTTGGCTCTTTCTTCTTCAAACCCCCCACCTTTGTTTTTCTTGTTCTTCTCCTTTGATCTCAAATGACCTTTGTGAAGATCTAAGATTGGTCCCTTGTGTGTTTTCTTTTTTTGCAATAATGTGCAGCATGGAGAAGAGTATATATACTTTTATATATATATATATAGAGAGAGAGAGTACTCCTCTTGTTCTTCTCTTTTCATTATGAGCAGCATTTGCAGCACCCCTACCGGCATCAACTTCGCTTGTAATTTTCGTAAGCTTTTTCTTCAATGACCTTTATTAGCCTATAGCTCTAATCTGAGTCGTAAACCACCAATCCTTAATGAGTTCACGATCCATGGTATATGGATACATAATGCTAAGAACAAACCAATGCTCCCTTATGATTTAAACAATCCTTGCACCTATCCACCGGTGTATGGATTACTTGAATCATAACGAGACATTGATTTGTCATTAGCATTATGAACCCACAATCCGTGGATTGTGAATTCGTTACCAATTGGTTTTCTACAATTTAGATTAGAGCTGTAAGTTGATGAACGCCATTGAAGTGACAGCTTATAGAAGTTTACAAGTGAAGTTGATGCCAGAGAGGTACTGCAACACGGTCTAATTAATACCAAGCCACCTGATGTGATAGCTTTCTCACTCTCAGCTCTTGTATAGTGAATCTAAAATTGTGCACTTAATATTTGATTGCTTGTTTATCATATTCTAAAATTTTAATGGTGGATCATATAAAATAAGTTTGACTGCTTGTTCTAGACTTTCGATTCATTGTTTTAAGTTTCTTGCATTAATGTTTTTGATCCTACAAAACAATATGTTGTTGGCTAAAATGTTTTTTTTTTCCTTAAATTCCTTTTTTGAATTTAATATTTTAATAAAAATATCATTTTATATATGAATTTAATAAAAAAATACATCTATCTTAAAGGGTAATTTATATTCTAGTTGTAACACCTCTCACCCCATCTGATAATAAATCTGAGTAAGAGATGCTACATTTAAACACTAAACTCATCACTTCAATTTATTCTTATTTCATTATAATCGAGGTACTTTATAACACAAAACAGTATCTTTCATACATAATTCACATTATTACTAATAAACTTTAAGTACATGCCAAATTAAGGTCTAAAATTTATATACCGAAGAGCTCGAACTTGAAGCTCGAGGAGTGAAGTGGTCCAAATTTAAGCAGAAATCTTCGAACCTTTATAGTTTTTGCCTTCCACAAACGCGATAGTAAGTATCTAACTAAATTTGGTAGCTTACCAAATCATTTATTTTAGCATGCTTTAAAATTTTTAAATTAAAACAACTTAACAAACTACTTATACTTGAAATAACATAATCTTATTTATTTAATGCAACCTACTATTGAACTTACAAAGTATCGAGCTAAATTCATTATTCATTTCTACTATTTGGTCATATAATTTTTTCCTTGTAATTTACATATCATATATCGATCGTGAACATTCTCTTACATAATTCACGTATTTCACTTTTCAATTTTACATATAATTAAACTAAATTAATCATTTTTGTCTTTCATATAATCATACAATTTCTTACATTTTCAATTAATTTATGGCTTATCATACCATAAAACTTTTCATTTACGTATGACATGTTACTCATATCTTTTACAGAGCATGATCATAATTAGAATATCGATAACAGAACTCCTAGAGTCTTAGGCCAAAATAAAACTCTCGACCTTTTAACGAAATTCTGATCATTTTAATATATTTCTTTATTAGTTGCTTATGTTCTTTTTTTTTTTATTATGGTTTATGCATGCGTTGTGTTTGGTTTTTTTTTTTTTTTTTTGCAACAATGAGCAACATAGACAACAATTAATGAAATATTTAGCGTATAATATAAATCTCAAATATGAATTATAAAACGGATATAAAAGATACAAATAAAAGTTAAGCGCAAATTTTTAGATTCACTAGACTCGAGCCACGAATGAGAAAACTACCTTTAAGGGAAAGCTGTCGCATGAGATGGCTTGGAACATTTGCTGGAGCATATTTTGGAACTATTTCAAACTGTTCCGACGAGGTTGGAGGGTGTTGGGCTCTTGACCTTTTGTAACAAATATAAATCTGCCATTATCAAAGTGCATTAATCCTTTTGTTTCTTTTGCTAGCGATTTGAGGAGAGGCTCCTACAAATTGAATAGTGTATCAGATTCTCATCAATTCCTTTTGTAGATTTTTACAAGCTTTCTTTTCAAGGGCCTTCATTAGTTTATATGATCAATTCCCATTAGAAAGCCTTTTTGGGACAATTTTTTTATAGAAATTTTAAACCCTTTTGTTGATCTATGGATGTGATCTTGTACTTCTCTATTTAATTTGCTTTCTTTCATTAAAGATAAAAAAAATCTTCATAAACTCAAACATAAAATATCAGAACACCTTAAGAACCAATCCATAACCAAATGGACAGTTACACTAATAAACAATAAACTCCATGGATTGGAACACTTAGTTAATTATGGATGAAAGCCGGCTTGGAAATTCATACTTGAGACCCGCCAACCTTGCAACGTATAAGCAAGACAGTCAACCGTAAAATCAGAGGATCAACAACCAAATGACAACAATCAGTAATGCCCACAACTGAAAATTTAAAACTTGATCAGAATCCATGTAACATTAGGCCCTGTTCTTCCATCTGGGAAATACAAACAACCCATTGATTCAATTTCAGCCGTCTTTTCAGAATCAGCCGTATCATTAATGGATAGCTGCCTACTTTTATCCCTCATTAAGGAATAATATATATTATATATTTGTAAAGATACTTGATAGCTTTAAGCTGACATTGATATGGTAACCATCAAAAGTTGGCAAATCCTTAAAACAGGGGTCAACCTTAGTAGTAAAAGTTTACATGTTTGTAGCCCAATGCCATGCATGATGCACTTGAAGTTCAGTTTTGAGGGTATAATGTGAAATGGAACAGTTCAAATAGTAGTTTTACAAAAACTGAAATAACCTTTCACATTTTACCAAAAGTTGCAGCCTCGTACTTCAGTAGAGCAACTCAACCTACAATGAAAAGGGCGTCTCTATGGTCACTTTATAAAGCATTAGTTAAGCCATGATGAAAATAGAAGAGTCAATTACCATTTGTTTTGAATTCAAACGAAATTGAGCTTTTCGCATAAGCACCCAAACATATTTCCTTATTCCAGCTTAGGCAACTGATTAGTAACCTCCTTCACCTCAGAATTTTGCACATTCTGTGGATGATCATAACAAACCAAGAATTGTTCAATTAACTATGTATGTATGTATGTATGTAAAAACACATGAATTTAAATCCTTTAAATGATTTGTACCATTTCATCGAACATATGTTTTATGGTAGTGTTAAGGTCGCCTTCCCACTGCAGTTCACCTTCCTCATCTCTTGTTAAGTGCATTTGTTCCAGCCTTGGTGTGCTTAAATCTCCTTGGCAGAAATTCCTCATTTTGGGGCATTTTGTCACCTTCACCATTAGCAAGACTGGGAATTCCAACGAGTGATGGGCCAAGGAAAAGCTTGCTAGACTTGGCAGACAGCTTAGTTGCAAATACTTTAGTTTGGGAAATACAATGCCGCCTTGTATTTCTTCAGCCTCACACGCTATGATTTCCTCTATCATCTCACAATCATCTACGCTCAATCCTTCCAGTAGCGTCAGGCACTTAGCTGTTGAGCATGCGATTAAATTGATGAATCCATGGCATCTTGAAACTTCCAGTGTTGTTAGATTTTTGAAAGACAGCAAAGATGGTTCAAAAGTCTTTATAGTCAACTCTGGAAGTTGAGACAAACTTAATTCCTTTAGCTGATAGAATGCTGATGTATGCCTTTCCTCGTCGCTGAGTCCTTCAGATTGTACTATTTGACAAATGGAAGCATTGTCTATAACAAGCTTATGAAGCATTGGCAGTGACCGAATGAATGAATATGGAAGAGTAGTGGATGTCTCAGGAAAGAATTGGAGGTTAAGAAGTTTAAGGTTTTGGAAACACTGCAATGAGAGCTGTCCATCACATATCCCCTTCACCATATCATTCGTCTTCAGTGTTAGTTCTTCTAATACAGGGAAAGTGTCCTGGATGGCAACGAATATATTAGCCCTCGATGAAAGAGTTTTAAATTAATAAGAACTAGACTCTCATAAATTTAAAAGAGGAGAGAATATTAGTTTTTTCAAAAGGCATTTTATAGGTAATCTTAAGTAATGAACATGGAATATGAAACTGTTCGTGAGCTTACCTCATTGACGCAAAACAAGGGTTGTTGGTTTGGGATTCCAACCTGATTCTCAGGACAATGTCGAGTAAATATCTGTACTTTGGGGCATTCAATAATGGCCATTTTTTTCAATGAAGGCCACTGGGTGGTATGCATCCTAGAGTAGAAACTTTTCAATCTCGGCACCTTATCCAATCTAAGGTATATTAGTTTGGGAAATACAAACTTGGTCGTCACTGTTTCAGCCACAATAGATTGAGCAGCTGATGTTGACTGTGACTCATCAGCAATGTGTCCTTGCAGCTCAATAATTTCTTCTAACGAATCACAATTCTGAATCCACAAATTCTCCAAACTAGGGAAAACAACCTGCTAAATCATTTCATTAGGTTAATAACTGAAATATGTATGAAAAAGAAAGAACTTCAAATGAATAAAATCAATCGAAGTAACATAAATTAAAAGGAGGATCCTTGAAGAAATTACCTTCTCATTGAGGAGAGATGAGTTATGAACCTGTACATGTTGGCCACTTTGAGGTTCATCTCCGGGTATACATTTAGAGATGATTGTTTTTAGCAATGGACAATTTGTTAGTCATAAATATGCCAAACAGTGGAATTCAAAGTAATTTTCAAAGCACAAACTTGTGAGTTTGGGAAGGTCTATTAGCTGCAGCCACTGTAGATTAGAGAAAAACATCTGATTCCTCCCTTGATGTTCCTTAACCAATCCATCCGTGAATATTACTTGTTCCATCATATTACAGTCCGAAATTAGAAGCCATTTGAGTCGCACAAGATCTTTTACTAAGAAAGACGGGAGCAGGTATTTCAAATTGTGACACCTCTGCACCAGCAAGGTACTTAGGTATCCGATAGATGGGGAGGATGAGTGGTGCCATATCTTATGAATGTTAATGGAGGACAAATCCAGAAACTTCAAACTAGGAATGACAACCTGTTGACATAAATATCATTATAAGATAGTATCACTCTTCCTTCTTTACTTAGAAAGACAATTAAAATGAGTAGATGAGTATGAAGATTTATAAACTGATCGCTTAAAAGGTTAATGTATTTCACACATCAACTAGATAATTACGAAAATGATCCAACTTAAAAATAATGTACATAAATGACTTGATTTTTATAGTGTATCTGATGGCACCGGCCCCCCATCATCGGCCAATGATTGCTTTTTAAAAAAAATTGTAGTGCCATCGCATGATAAATTGACTACACCGGACTGAGTGTAATTGTATAAAATGTCCAGGGACCTATTGAAGCGATTAACGTTTTCAGATTGGTTGGAAAAAGGGTGCAACTAACATTCGCACCAAATTAAATGTTTTTCAACTTTTGGTCTATTTACATGTTAAGTTTGTCCTCTTTTGAAATTAGAATTAAATAGCACTTAAAAAATATAAGAATAACAAAATTAAACCCTTCTCATTTTTTAATTTTTTTGAAAAAATACTTAAAAAATTATATAAAATTCTTATTCAAATTATCCAAATATATTCCTCAAGTTTATCTAAATTTAAATATGCTAGGGAATGAATTGAAAATGTTTGAACTTAGATAAACTTGAGGAAATTTTGTGAGGGCTATATTTAGGTAATTTAAATAAGAATTTTATATAATTTTTTAACTTTATTTTTTTTTAAAATGAGAATTGTTAATTATTGTTATTCTTATATTTCTTAAGGGTTATTTAAATTTAATTTAAAAAAAGATAGACTTATCATGCAAATAGACCAAAAGATGAAAAGCATTTAATTTGGTGCTGCCATACAGACGGGCAACACCCATTTTTCCGCTAATTAAAAAATGGTAATTACTTCGTCAAGTCCATGAACGTTTTATATAATCACACTTCAGTTTGATATTATCAATTATTCTGACGGCACTACTAAAAAATTTTAGTTTTTTTTTAAATAAAATACAATCATTGATCGACGATGGCGGGTCGGTGCTGCCATCGTGTCTAGCAACATCGGCAAACATTGTAGAATTCAAGTCATTTATGTACATAATTTTTAAATTGAGTCATTTTTATAATTAATTAAAAAATTGAGTTACTTTTATAAAAACCCCACAAGTATCTTTAACTAATTATATTGAATTTTTTTTCCTTTCAATGGTTTTTTTCTATATATGAAAATTTCTTACCTATCAAATTAAAAAAAGCATTAAATCTTTAAAAAAAACCCATCCACTCTCTCTCACTTCAATTCTCCTCTATATATTTGGTTCTTTCTTCTTCAAACTCCTCACCTTTTGTTTTCTTGCTTCTTCTCCTTTGATCTCAAATGACCTTTGTGATGGTCTTCCACAATTATCTCCTTCTTATACACCCACAAATTAAAATAATGGAAGATTATTATTTTATTATTTATTGTCTATTAGTCTTTAATTTAAAACTTCTCTTAAATTCTTATTGTTTATTAGTATTTCATTTTAAGTTTTTCCTTCAATTCTTATTTTATATATTTATTTATACTTTCAACTCCAATTTTTTTAAACAATATTATCTTATTTATTAATATTTTTATGGATTTTATTATATTAAATTTTGACAAGCGTAGCACCTGACATTAATACTAGTATGTATATATAGACCAGACACACTCATGTTGATCAAATAAAAAGAAAATGTGAAATAAGTTGTGCAGATAAATATTGAATACCAAACTTACCTTATTGCTAAAAAAAGCTGCATTGTTATCATTGATGCTCCCTTCGCCAACCACGTTTTCACTTGCATCACCACTTTCTTTTGAAACTGAGGAAGAAAATGCAGTCATTTTTGGACACTCTTGTATTCTGATGTTACTCAACCGTGGAAATTCAAGAGCTTGACTTCCCAAATGGAAAATTGTCAAGTTGAAACACGACTCAATTTTTATGGAGAGTAGTGAAAGAAATGTAAATTTATGTGTCATTGCTTCCTCCTCCTCCCCAACTACTTGTTCCATTGAATTGCATTTTTTTACTTCTAGCCATTTTAGTTGATTGAGGCTCAAAAGCATAGACGGAGTAAATATGTACTTCAAGCTGCTACATTTATAAAACTGCAGGTTGCTAATGTTTTTGAAGCCCAAAATTTCTTGAGGGTTTCTGGTCCATATTTCAATCGACTCCGGAAATGTGTCAGAGATGCCGTTATAGAGTCCATCCTAAAAAATAATAATCTGATATTATTCCACTAGATAGCAATTATAAATAGAAAATGCAAATAATAACAAAATAACGATTAACACTCTTCAATGGTTATTGAAGTAGTAATAAAATTAATTGTATTAGGACAGGAGGAATCTAGCTAACATTATGAACTTTTTAACTTTGTACCTTTTTTGTGTAGAGCTGTTGTATGGTGGTATTAAGGTCACTTGTCCAACTCCATTTCTCACCGTAACGCGATTGTTTTATTCTCTGTAATTGTGGAGTGCTTAAAACTCCCTCAGAAAAGATCTTTAACCTAGGACAATATTTCACAACTAATTCTTCCAAACAAGGAAACTCGAAGTTGTAATACCCTGGACAAAAGCTTGTGAGGCTCTCCAAATGGCTTAGTTGTAAACATTTCAATTTACTAACAACTATTGTTTGATGACAGTCTCCCTCGTTTCCCACTATTTCTGTCATTATAGTGCAGTATTTAACCTTTATTGTCGTTAATTGCACAAGATTCTTAAGTACTGAGGGTGTAACTAAGTTTGTCATCATTTGACAAGATGACACATCCAAAATTGTGAGATTTTGTAAAGATGATGAGAAGACTCTAATATTTATCCAATCATCACAATTCTGAACTGTGAGTGTTTGAAGATTAGAAAGAATATGGTCAAGCTCCGAATCTTTCCTCCAAATAAGATTTCTGGCAGAAAACAATTTCAGATTTCTAATTGGTGGGAGAGTCCCGGCGTCTCCTTTACAAGGGACTACATGTTTGAAATCAAAACAAGAAAACTCAAGTCTTTCCAGATTGTAGAGTCTTCGGACGAAAGGAAATAAAGAAAATCCACAGCCAAAACTCACTGCAAGAACTTTAATATGTTGAAACAAGTCTGGTGGAAATTGGTCCATATCACCAAAATTTTGTAACCCAAGTTCCTCTAATTTGGGAATGACCTTGGAAACCAATTAAACATATACAAGTTAGGCTCAATGTTGATGTATATGCTTTAAAAAAACAAACAAACAAAAAAAGATGTACAATTTTGGTGTTTGATTTTGATAATTAAATCCCAAACAAAATCAATATTAAATCAAAGGAATCCAGAATAGATTAATTTTTTGTTTTGAGAAAACACAATACCTTGAGAATAAAAACTGATAAAAATTACACAACATGAAAGCCGAAAGAAGATTAGCAAATGTAAATTAAAATAGATAAACAACCATTGTTATATATATATTTCTATGATAAAAAATATATGCAGAACAGTGTATTTAAAGCACTAAGGTTTTAAAATATTACACTGATCTAATTTATGGTTAAATTAACGATTTTAATAATAGAAATGCCTAATTGATATAACCTCAATAGTTTAAGGATGTAATTAGAATATTTTATAGTTTGGGATTAATTTAAAATGAAGGTCATAGTTTGAGATGTCTAGTGTAATTAACTTTTAAAATTTTGACTTTTTATTGAATGGCGATTTTTTTTAGCTAATTAAAGGTTCTATTTAGTTTCAATCCACTACTTAAATGCAGGGTAAATTACATCAATATCACTTAAGTATTAAAATATTTTTATTTTGGTCATTTAAAAACAAATAAAATTTCAATTTAATCACAGTTGTTAGAGAAATTGAATGTTTTAATTGCTATGCTGCAAAGTCCCTAACGAGATGCTAATGTAGCATTTTTTTTTTTGCATAATAATAAATTTAACCCTCAACATTTACACATTTTATAAAATTGAACTACATTCTAAAAAGTCAAGATTAACACTCAATATTTACCTATTATGTTTATTCAGTCTTGCTTTTAAAAATTGAAAAAATAATTATAAATATAACAAAAAATTTAAATTCTATATATTAAAAATTCAAAAATACGAAAAAAATTTCAAATCAAACAAAATATAATAATTAGAAATGCATTATCGTGGCATATTTCAACTTGAGATGCTTGTAGCAATGGTTTAAATCATGAAAAGAAAAATAGTTGTAATGAAATACATACCTCTTCAACCAACAAAACTGGCTGCTCATTTCCTTGGATTAATCTAAGATGTTCCGATGCCACTATCTTTAGCAAAGCAGAACTATCTGTTCTCAATTTTTTCAACATCGGCCAGACTATTGTATGTTGCCCTTCATAGAAACATTTGAGGTTTTTTAGGGATGTAACATCAAGGTAAGACACTTGCGGAAACTCAAACCTCACAGGCTGCTCCTCCACTCCATCCCCTTTCGATACAATCTCCTCCACTCCACAATTAGTGATGCGTAAATGATCAAGTTGTGGAAGATCTTTGGCTATTGATACTGGAAATAGATTTTTCAAACTCCCACATTCCCTAACACTTATTTTTCGTAGATTTTTAAAGGAACCTGGTGCTAGGTCATTACAAAATATCATCTTCACATTACTCAAGTTATAGATATTCATGTCTTCCAAGCTAGGAACCGCAACTTATTCATATATATATATAATCCATGTCCATAATAAGATTAGCTCAAATAATGAAGCCAAAAAAAAAAAAATAAATAAATAAAATAAAAACAAGGACAAATCAACAGATTTATGTAAGAGTGTAAGACTAATGAAATAAATCACCTTTTCACTGAAGAGAGCGTGCATGCCGGACTGATTACTATTCTGACTAATGAATCCTATTAACTTGGGGCAACGCTCAATCGTTAGCTTTTTCAACAATGGGAACTTGATATTGTGGTTTCCTGAGCTGAAGAAGATGAGGTTTGGAAGACCCTTTATATGCAAGGTGTCTAATCGATCGAAACAAATAACATCTTTCCTTTCTTCTTCAATTTCCTCTGTAAGTATTATGTCCCTTAAGCAGTTGCAATCCTCTATCTCAAAGCATTGGAGCTGCACCAGACTTCTAGCGAGAAAGGATGATAACAGATGTTCCAACTTGCCGCATCTTTTGATGATCAAGCTCCTCAAATTCGTAATCCAATGACATGTCTGGGTGTGCCATATTATTTTGGTGTTAATGGAACACAAGTACAAGCTTTCCAAGTGAGGGAAAACAAATTGCACATATTTACACATAATTCTTTTTCGATAGGGAAAGATAGTATGTAACATAATTTGAAAATATGATTTTCGATTTTAAAGATAATTTTAGCTCGATTTGTGGGCTCAAATTTCATTTTCAGAATTAAAAACATTGTTGGGTTTAAATTTTGAGTATTGAATTGATTTTGTACTTTCAATCGGTTTGGATTAAAAATTAAATTTTCATTTGTTTCGGATTTGAAATTTATTTTTGAGCTCTGGAAAAACCATTACACGTACTATTTATTTCTATTATTAGAAGTATTAATGGGCATTTAAATAAAAGTTGTATAAGAAAATAGAAGTAAAGCCAAACAAATACCTGTTTATTCAAAAGTAGTAAGGGCTTAGTGGAACACCCTTCGTCTGGAGAGCAAAAGCTAACGAGTTGTGGTAGATTTTCAAGTGTGATGAAGCATAATCTAGGAACCCCAACTTTGTTCATTGTGATATATTGGACATGCATACCATTTTCGACATGAAGTCTCTTTAAATGTGGAAGATCTTTCCTATTATTTAACTCCACAAGTACATTCTTGATGCCTTCAAGTCCCTGTAGGCACAAATCTTTTGTCTTTATCAACAACATTTTCATCCCATTGTCCAAATCAATGTTTGTATATAACATGAGTTTCAATGCTTTCAGAGATTTATACTCATAGCAACAATTATTTATTCCATAATTACCTACGAAAATCCTGAATCTGTCCAATTTCTCAACAAACCGGTGCTTTGGTATCATTTGGACATCAAGAATATAAACATATAAGGTAGTTAGACAAGGCAAATTGTTTAATTCATCAAGGCTTGCATTTTTCCTCTCATTTTCAACTACTCCTCCCTTTTCCCATTCAACAAAGCTCCGACCCATATATAATTCTTCTAATTTAGACAAACCTGATAAGACATTCGGTGGGATGATTTTGAGTTCTCTACACCCAAGCAAATCTAACAACCTTAATTGAGTCAATTGCGCCATCTCCTTAGGTAGTTCTGTGATACCTAAGAGAGAAAGGTTGAGTACTTCTAAACTCTTTAGCTCTCCAAGGATGGTTATGTCATCAACTGCACATTTTTTCAGACACAACATGCGAAGGTCTGTGAGGTGAATGATTGATTCAGGTAGGGATGGAAACTGCATTCCGGCCAAATCTAAGGCTTTGAGGCCTTCGGTTTGTTTGAAGAAATTGGGAGGAATTTTAACCGCGCCATCATAGGCCATATGGAAAAAGGAAAGTTCTGAACACTCCATCTCCTTAGGAAGGTTAGCTATAATCTGAGGACAACGTAAGCTGATCACACGCCAGATCTTCATTTTCAACTTATCGGACCACTCCTTTGGATCATGATCTCTCAAAACAAGCATACGGTAGTCCTTCAATGCAATAGTTAAAGCAGCATCCCAAACAACATCATGGATATCAAAGCGCTTATCATTATAACTATCAAGCAACAAGGCAGACGCTTTGAGATTAGCCACAACCGTCAATACTTTATTTCTAGCTTCTTCCATAGTCTAGACACCATCAAATAAACCCAAAGCTAGAGTATATCTTACCAAGTCCTCGACGAGACCATTATGGCCTATTACACTGCAAAGCAAGAAAGTCCGCTTAACTTCCTCGCTTTCTAAATAATTAAAACTCAACTTTATAGCTGAATATGCCTTAGTTATCCCCGTGAAGTTGCTTGACGAAGGCCTCTCCAGTTCTCGTAAAGCATTCTTCCATTGAAACAATCTTTTGTTTCTCAAAGCCCCTGCAACTGTCGCAATGGCTATCGGCAACCCTGCACATTTTTTGGCTACCTCCATAGCTATAGGCTTCAAATCGCAACTTTCAACACAGTCGCCAGTCATCTTCTTGAACAGGTCCCAGGCTTCCTTTTCATTTAAAACCCCGATAGGAAAATTTTTCTGAGCATCCATCTCATCTAATAAAACATTGAGCTCTCTAGAAGTTAACAGCAACTTGCATCCCTTGTGTTCATCTCCCAAAGGAATCCCAACTTCCTCAATATCCAACTTTGCCCAAATGTCATCCAAGACAACCAGAACCCTCTCCTCTTTCTTCAATCTTTCTCGTAGTCGATGTGCCTTTCCAACCATACTCTGTTCCTCAAATTTCAAGCCCAAGAAGTCTGCAATTTGGTTCTGAATCTTCTCAATATCGATGGCTTGAGTTACGTTTGCTATGGCAACCGAATCAAACAACTTGCCCTTGACCTTTCTAGCGATTTCATTGACCAGCGTTGTTTTCCCAATCCCACCCATACCATGCACCCCAATAACGCTGACGCTATCATCTTTTAGTGCCTCCATTATTCCATTCAAAATCGACGTTCTTGTCTCGAATTCCTGGTAACCTTTAACTGGTGCATCCACGTTACCTTGCGGAGCTGCACGATTTGAAACCCTTTCAAACTTGCCATGATCAAGTAGCTCGGCAACAGCCTTTGCCTCCTCTTCAGCTTTCAGGCTAAGCTTGTAACGAGTCCAAAAATTAGGACACAAACCAATGAAACACTTTTTCTTTGCTTTTTCTTCATCTTCCGTCACTTTCTCTGCTAGTTCAGGGATCTTTTTGTCGACTGCAGACAGCCATTTGTCAACATCACCTTTGATCTCTTCACCGTTTCGTTTAGCTGCATCAACAGAATGCTGCAGTTCGTCCCTTGCATCTTTCAGCTTCTCAGCTCGGTTCTTGAGGGTCTCAACATATTGCTGATGATTGGAAAGGTATTTGACGTGGTTTTTTATAGGAGAGATCGTAAGCTCTACAGCTTTAGCGACAATAGAGCCAACGATAGCAATAACAATCTCCATTGAGAGAGCAAACAAGAAGTAAACTGGATAACCACAGCGACAACAGAGACGAAATCAAAACAAATAAACTGATCATATTTTTATTTTTTTTTAAATCAATATATAAATAATATAGTTTGTCTAGTTATTCTCTCTCTATATAAATGTTTTATAATGTTTGTTTAAATTTTTTTAATTAGATTTTAAGGTAACATTCATTCATGTGTAAAGGTTTGTTCTTTTTGTATGTCATCTTAATGTATATTTTAATATTTATGATTTTAAAGTCATACTAAATTAAGTTTTACAAAAAAATATATATTAAAATATAAAAATAAATTATTTTTAAAAGCTTATTGTAATCACATTTAAATATATTTTTAAATAAATGTATTAATAAATAATTTTAAATTTTATTAAAATAATATTTAAGGATAATATATCTTAGTTTATTTTTTCCATTTTATTTATTAAAAATTTGAAGTAAAACATATATTTCATTTTTTTATAAAAAGTTAAAATTATGAAAAGATAATATTTTTCCTTTATTTATTTTAAAATTTATTATTTATAAATTTATTATTTTAAATAGATTTTAAACTTGAATTATCTTATAATTTAAAAAAAAAACCCATTTGCATAATCTTTTAAAAAATAGTTTTCTAATTATTATTTAAAATTTAAATCTTTCTAAATATTTGAAATTTAAATTTATTTTGACCATTAAATTATTTTTTAAAAAACTATTTTAAATAATTTAAAATTATACCTATTTCTTATATTTTGATTAAATAATAAGTTATGGGTGATTATTTAGTATAGCGACAGATAAACTATTTTTAATGATTTTGGAATAACAAAAGTATTTACCTTGACATGGCAATTATAAAAAAGAAAAATAATCTTTTAGTTCTTACTCTTTAAAAGCGTATAAAAAAAAAAAGAAAGAAAAGATTTAAACATTTTAGATATTTTCACTAAAATTTAATTTTTAAAAAAAATTATGATGCTTTTAATATCCAAAAAAATTAAAAATAAAAGTAAATAAGTAAAAATAAATAAAAATCATTTTTAAAAGATAGAAAATAATAAAGTTTGAATTTTTAAAAAATACATATATTGTTTACTCTTTCAATAGTAATAAGATGCAACCTCTTCGAACAAATATTTTGTTAATTACTTTTTTAGTAGAAACCAAGTATTTAGTCCTTAAAGTAGATTTAATTTGTCTTTTTAAATGATTTTTCAAATAATATTAGTGGCCTATCCAACCATATATAGTTTTCATTTAACAAGTGCTTATGCAGCTTTCCTTATACTCACCCCCTTCTTCTCCCTTTTTAAGGTTTTTACTCAGAATATGTTCTTTTTTCTGGATTTTTATGTAATTTTAAAGAGTAATATCAAATTAAGGCTAGAAATTCTATTTTATGTTTTCATATTTGAATGGAAAGATGAGGATTTTTAAATCGAAAAAAATACAAATCTTAAAATCTTAAAATTAAAGTAAAAGGCTTAAATTTTGTAGAGGTTTAAAGCATAAAGGAAGTCCATTTTCATGGTAAAACTGCCTGCCTAAGCTTATTTATACCGACAAGTATTTCAAAGAGTAAGAGCAAAGCAGGGAAAAGAAAAGCAGATGGCGTACCTTTTGGCTATGAGCAATAACCGATAATTTTCCCCCTTCAGTCTTTTCTTAACAGAGCAAAGCGAGAAAGCAATAATTTGAGAAAGACGACTTCATCTAGTTTAAAAGTAAGAAAGGAAGCTTTGATTGCATTCCGAGGAAACAGCTCAGAAATGACAACCCGACGGTCCCAAAGATTTGGACGTGCTTATGGCGGGGTTGGAGCTGGACCCCATCTCAATTTTTCAATTTCAGGCATTTGTTTTTCAGGGAAATGTTAGCAATAAATATATATAATTCATGAACAATTTTTTTTTTTTTGAGAAACAAAATAAATTAATAAATAAATGAATTATTTATTAAATAAAGAAGGTATTTCTTTTTTCTTTTATTTTTCTTTTCTTTTTCTCCACTTGAAGGTTTGATCCAATTGCATGAGTATTTTCATGTAAGGTCATTTTCCAAACTAATTTTATTATTATTATTATTTTTATTTTTGTTTTGTCTTTCTTCAACCAATTATTTCTCATATAATATCTCTATATAGATATTTAGACAAAGTGTTTCAAGGAGTGGCTAGAATCAAAGAAAGCACACCACAACCAAAGTAGGAAAAGACATGAAATAAGGAAGGATGATTTCAAGGCTTAAATATCAGGTGGCGGAGTTGAGGGGCTAACCCCAGTGTTTCTAAAATAGAAATTTTATAATTTATAAAATTTTAAATTAGTAATGGTAAAATTATATTTTATTTATTTTTAAAATGATAAAATTTCGATTTAATCTTTTAAATATTATAAAGGTATAGACAATTAAAATGGTGAAATTGTATTTTTATTGTAACAATATACAATTTAATTCTAACACCTCAAAAAAATTTTCTGACTCTGTCATTATAAATATCATCTTTAAGAGACGACTCTATTGATTAATTTATATGTATGTCATTAATAATTATAAAAAAAAAGACATGTATAAATATCTTTAATAAATTCTAAATAATTATTCATACAGTAATTACACTTGAACATTTTTTAAATTAAATATATTAATTAATTTACTTCTATTAAATTAAAATATCATTTATTTTTATTAGTTGCATTTTAGTTCAAGAAAAACTAAATGGTTTTCATTCCACGTTTCATAATAATTAATTCTCAAAATGTAATATTGATTTTCAAATATAATGTTGACTATATTTAACAAAAATTAAAAAATAAAATAATGTAATTGATTGCATGTTTGATATTATTTCACTATTATAACTTTAAATTTTGAAGATAATATTTGCTAATTTATGGTTAATATTAAAATTTTATTCCTTCAATTCTCTATAAACACAAATAAAAATATCTCTTATATATTACCAATTTAATTTATAACTTTAAACACCTTCAAATTTACTACATTTTTTATTTTATTTAATTATAAAACTGTATAATAGTTGACAAATATGTAAAAAAAAAATGGTAATTTTTAGTTTTACAAAATCAACCTTATGTGTACACTTTATAATTTATTCTTTTGCCATTTTACATTTAATAGCTAATCTATATTTTATTTAACATATATTCCCATCAATAACAATTATACAAAAATTATACATCCTGATTATTGTATATTAATATTTTTATCTTTTTTATTACTATTAAGATGGGTCGGGCTTAGACTTGAACATTCAAGGTCTGAACTCAGCTCGACTCATTTTAAGTTTATAATACTTTATATTATATTATTTTTATATATTATGTAACTTAGAACACATTAAAAAAATTAAACATATACTAAATATATAATACTACTCTAATGTAAACATTAAAGAAATGTTAAATTAATTATATAAAAATTTTCAATAAATAAAAAAGGTATAAAATTATTAAATATTAAAATAAAACAATATAAATATATTTTTAAAAAAATTAAAAATAATATGAGCTGGCATAAAACGAGCTTGGATTAGTCTTTTGCAAATATGGATGGATTTAGACAAAATTTTAGGGCTAGATTTTGGGTCGAGTCGGGCTTGGGCAAGCATAAAATAGATTAATATCATGCTTAGGCCAGAACCGAACTCGAGCCAACTCATGAATGCCTCTGATCGTGTGTAATAGAAACCACCTCTCCTTAGTTCAACCGGTTTGACCGGTTTAATTGAATAAATTATAAAAAAATATATATTTAAAAATTTTAGTTCAACCGATTCGCAAATTAACTAGTCTAAACCCTTATTTTAAATTGATACAGTATGAGCTCGAAATTATCCAAATTCAAAATCTCAAAATTTAACTTATTCAAATAGGAGATAATCCAAATCCGAAGAGAGACAAATATGAACTCGTTTGCTTAGACAGGGATATTAGGGAATGGCAAAGTCTTTTCCCTCTCTTCATGAAACTATGGTCCCAATGTAAACGTTGTGTTTTATTAGGAAATAAAGGGTAAGAAAAAACGAGGTAAGTAATGAAGCATAATACATCAACTTTCTTTACAATAATGCGCATTATTTTCAAGGCAATTATATGAATACATAGGGAAAATGTTACCCAAAACCAAAAATAAAATAAAAAACAATCAATTATTGAAAAATAATGTATAACCTCATAGGTAATAAAACATTATTTGAATCCAAATTATTTTTTGGACATATTATAATTACCAGTGTCAGCGCTCTTAAAATGAAAAAAAATAAATCCTTTTATAATTAAAATTTTTTAAATTAGTAATAGTAAAATTATATTTTAACCCTCAAATAATAAAATTTTGGTTAATTCTTTTTAAAAATTATAAAGATATAGGCTATTAAAATGGTAAATTTATATTTTTACTATCGTATAAATATAAAATTTAATTCTGATCCCAAAAAAAAATTTCTAATTTCACCCCTATAATTAACTTTGAACTACATTAAGTTGAATGAAGAATTATATAAAAAATAAAATCATTTATTAAATGAGGAAGTAGGCATGTTGTGAAAAAGATTAGCCTTTATCGTTGTTATTTAATTGCACAAATGACATTAAAAAAAATTAATTATTACAATAATTAGTATAGTCCATTCATGTTTCGCATTGAATTGATTATTTATTTGTATCAAATTATAAAGTAAAAAATTGAAGGTTAAAATACACTCGAAGGTCTTATTTCGTACATTTGAAACTCAGTTCTCTATTTTTACTTTCAAGAATTTAGCCATTCTACTTTTTAGATTTAAAAATATGCTTTCAAATTATATTAATCATTTGAACTAATTAATACAATATAAATCAAAATATACCGTCTAAAATATTACTGATTGTTAATTCATTGGATCAACGGATGTGGAGATGGAGAAAAGAGAATACTAGTCCAACCGTAAAGAAGAAGAAGATCCTTTTTTTCTTTTTGCTGGGATGTTTGTAGAATTTTATTATATAGGGTTGGATCCTGGGTCAGATTTCGAGTTGAATTATTTCTATTATAATTATACAATATTTTTTTATTTTTCGTCAAATCAATAGTTGGTGTGTTTTCTTAGAATTCACTCCCTTCCTTCTTCACTTCCGTTGATTCGATGTATCAACACGGATTCTCCCCAGATCGCATGCTACAGAAACAAAAGGACAAATGCACTTAAACTATGAGAAATTTATATTTGTTATGAAAGGCCAACATCCCAAGCTCCTCAGAACAGTCCAAAACAATTCCAAATTATACTTCGGCAAATGTATCGAGCCGTTTGATAAAATAGCTTTCCCTTACGTTAGCTTTAGCTCGGCTGGAGTCCAAAGAATCTGAAATTATGCGCTTAATGTTTGATATCGCTTACTCTGCTCGTCTAGCTGATTACCAAACTTTGGTTGAGCGTAGTTGATTGTTAAACACCAGAGCCTTTTATCACCTATGACTCCGAACTCTGAGTTGTAGCGACGTAAAAATTTAGCTCGATCGCTAATTGTGGCGATTTATTGAAAACTTGAAAATTGAAGTTTGATTTTTGAAATACAAAAAAAGGGGGAGTCGCCACCGATCTTTTCTAGGTGTGATCGGACACCTAATATATTTATTTTAGGAACAAAAGAAAGGCCGAGTTTAGGTCTACGTCAAAATCAGAGTAAAGTAGGGTCCGGAAGTCGGCTACGCGCGAGGAAGGTATTAGCACCCTCGCGGCGCCCAAAATTGGTATCTTGTTAAACAAGCGTTGTCTTAATTTTCAAAATTGCAAGTTCAAGATAATATTGAATCGTGATCCGATCGAAACACAAGAATTTTTAATTTTTTTGATTTTTGAGAAGGATATACCATTTTAACACGAGTCAATTGATATTCACCCAACATAGCGATGAAATCGATGACTTAAATGTTAAACCGATACGTGGCCTCGATTATTAATTAAAACGTAAAAATATTTATGAAATAAGAATTAAAAATAAATCAAAGATACAAATAACATTATTAATGAAAAATGTTAACATGGGATGCTAGAATATTCGAAAAACAATAATAATTATGATATTCACAAAAGAAATAAAAAATAAAGACAGATCATGAACAAATAAAAATACACTTAGTAATAATAACATAAGATAATATATATACAAGGTAACATGAAAATATATACAACCAATGATATGAGAGAGGTGCATCGAGTAATATATATAAAAATATAGCTAATAATATTGAGAATACATATCCATAATATATACATAATATATATACATATACATATAATATAGTTATATAAAAATACATACAACATATAGTATTAAGAATAAACTCAATGTATATGGTATTAAAAAATTAGTATATAAAAAATAATATGTGTACATGAGATAATATGAGGAAAATAATATATATATATATATATAGAATGTATTTAAAATTAACACATACAATATGCATATACAATAAAATACATGAATACTATGATATTTTAAAATAACATATATAAATAATGAGAAAATATTATAATAAATACAAAAAATATCTATATATATACATGAATAATAATGAATACTACGATATACAAAAATAATACTAATAAAAGTATATATATACGTGTAATGAAATATATGTACTAATATTAATGATACGTATAAATAATATATACATAGTATGGTATAAAAACATAGATATATAAACCATGGTACTAAAATATACATATAATATATAAGAATATATGTAATAAAGTATTAAAAATTTGTACATGATATATATAATAATATAATGTTAAGAATATACATATGGAATATAATATTAAGAGCATGTATACATAATATGTATGAAAACATAATATAGTATTAGAAATATATACATGAATGATAAAACATATGCTAATATTAATGATAATAATATAATATAAAATATATGCATAAGATTAATATATATATATATATAAAAATATTATGGTAGTTAAAAATATGTGGACTAATAAAAGCAACATATAACAAAGATCATAAAAACATAATCTATAAGAAGTTAGATAATATGTACACAATATACATGTGAAAAATATATGCATAATATAGTATGAGACCATAATAATACGACATTAAAAATATATGATACATATAAAGTATAGTATTAAGAACACATATATAATATATGAAGAATATATACCTATACATATAATACTAAAACATTTAGGTAATATACACATATTAAAATAAAAACTTTAATACTAATATTACATAAGTATGTACAAATATATTAAGCATGTATATGTATTAAAAGTATATAATTATATAATACAACATAAACTAATAATAATAATAATAATAATAATAATAATAATAATAATAATAATAATAATAATACTTAAAAAAAACAAGAATATTTAATAAGAAATAAGAAAAAAAACAAAAAAAAGGACTAAAATTAAATAAAAACAGAGTCGTGGGGCCAATTTAAAAAAAACAAAGAAAGTGGACTATTTTGAACACGCGTGAAATGTGGGGGGATTAAAACAGAAATATTCCTTCCTATTAAAACGCAGCACATTAGCGAGGACTAAATCGAAAAGCGCGGAAAATAATGGGGTCAAATTGAAAACAAAAAAAAACTTGATTGAAAAAGCCTGAAAAAGCGGAAGGGCTAAACACGCAAATAGCCCTTCCGCTTAAAAACAAGCGGATCCTGAGCGGGTTTGGATCGGGTCGGGTCGGGCATAGCCAAAACGACGTCGTTTTGGGGCTAAAGGGCAGCCTCCAAAACGACGTCGTTTTGGAGGGCTATAAATAGGCCCTTTTTCAGAAAAAAAAAAACATTTGTGAAGGAAGAAGAAAAAAAAAGAAGAGAGAAGGAAGAGAGAAAAAGAGAAGAGGGAGGAGGGGGAAATCCTAGTGGGGCGGCCACTGGTCCGATCGTAGTGGCCTTACACCACAGCGTGGGTAAAAAATTTATTTTTTTAATTTTTTAATTTTTTATTTTATTTTATATTTTTTTATATTTTTGCGATATTCTTTTGATATTTATGCGAAAAAAAATCTCAAAACAGTATCTAAAATGAAGAAAATCACCTTGGTCTTTTGCCCTTTGATTCCTCAATTCCTGGTATCTTTTCTTTGATTTGATGAGGTATTGTATTTAAATGTAGATGAAAGTGATATTTGCTAAAAAATCAAATGATTTTCTTTGTATTTTTATCAAACTTCCGAAGAGGAAAACCAAAAAAAAAAAAAAACCCCTTTTTACAGTTTTTGATTTGGGTTTTTATAACCCTTTTTCACCTATTTTTTTATTGCTTCTGTCTTGTCTGATTGCAGAGAATGGGCATGGTGGAGGTGATGGTGGCGTGCTGCAGGTGCTGGTGTCAGTGGAGCGGTTGGGGGCGGTGGCTGAACTTAGGGACTAGGGTTTTTTCTTTTTGATTTTGTTTGGGCTAGGTATTTGATTAGTATTGGGCTGAGGGTTTGGGTTAGATATTTGGGCTAGTGGGGATAGGTTTGGGTTTGTAAGGGGATTTGGGTTTAGGTTTGGGGCCCAAAATTGGCCTGTACATGAGTCATTTATGGACACATAATCAAAGTTATTAATTCTACCTCAAAGAGGAAAAAGAATCCTAGATATATATTTGAGTACGCTGCGACATATCTTTTAGGGAGAGAGTAATTATCCAATTACATATACACCATACCTACGAGTTGCCTTATATGTTCTCAAACTATTTTTTCTATGTTTGTGATGGGTCTTGGGCTATAACTGGAGTTGGTTTTTTATCTAGATCAGATTATTCAAAATTAGAAATTTTAAAATCATTTCGGTTCAAATCAATTTCATATTAAAATCAAATTTAAGTTTAAATCACCTAAATTATTTTGAAGTTTGAATTTTCTAACTCGGGTTTATCACTCAAATTATTTTGAAGTTCGAATCAATTTAATTCAGAAACAACGAGTTGAAATTATTTTGAAGTTCAAAGGTGCAATAAACAACAGCCAAGCCACATAGGGTGCAGGCCTGTTAACGCAACTATTGAATCAGACTCAAACACCAAGACATGCTTTGAGACCATTGGGAAGAGGCAAAGATACCTTAAAATCCAAACCCCTTAAAGCAGGTTTGTCCCAATGAACGCCACAGAACTATTTCCGGAAGTATTCCCAAATTGCATTTTTGACTAATTTCGGACAAGAAATCCGCTCCCCCTTCACAAGCCCTGAATTTGGCTTTGCACTGGAAGAATCTTGTATTACGGTCGCCTTCCCCAATCCACTTTACATTTGTCTCAATAAGATTTCTCGAGAACGGTTAAGTTTCCATAATTCATCCGTAGTCTCTTTTCCACGGTTGACATCCTCCTCGGTCATGACGGAAATATCGCCTCTTTTATCAACATCCTCCACTTCATTTTCTATCAAGCGGATTCTATGATCCAAATTACCAAAAGAAATTTTGTTCCACTTCTTCAGAGAACATTTTAAATGACTTAATTTCATTCTCAAGGTCTGATTTGCCTTGCCATGAACCTCCATTTTCTTCCATCGATCATCAATAAGTCGATCTAACTCTTTAGCTTGCATCCAACAGTCCTGGAATTTGACTGGTTTGGGGCCCCAATCTTTAGATTCATTTGACAGCACAATGGGGCAATGATCCGAAAGACCATGCTTCACACCATTTCGATTCAAATCATTTTCACATCCAAGTAATAATTTTATGATCGGGTTCAAATCACTTGAGTTTGAAGCTTGAATTTTTCAATAAATTCCTTTCAAGTTCATTTGAATCCGAATTGAATAAGTTTGAATTGTCGACTTTTTATAATTAGATTAAATTCAATTGTTTAAAATTTCGCTTAATCCATATTATTTGAATTATTATATTTATTATAAAAATTATTAAATGAACTTATTATATTTAAATATAAGAATAATCACGTGGATAGCACATGTTATCAATATTTTACTATGGCATTATCAATATTTTACTATTACACCCTACAGCCATGCAAGTCATCAGGCTACATTGTAGCTTGGTTTAATAAGAATGGAGATGCCATGGTTGAATATAACGTGACTGTTGTTCACTACAGAACAATTGATACATGCATGCATGCGATTTAATTCAATATAGGCATGGCATTGGTTTGCTTTATTCTAGCTTTAGATTGTTTCTCCTATTGACTAAAAGAGAAATGGGGTTTTTATCATTTATGTTTTTGTGAGGATGAATATGGGAAACTTGGGAATGGAGTTATTAGCTTCAACTTTTCATCAGAAAACTGTGAGATTACATAGAAATAAGTACGTAATAATCTTTATAGAGAGAACAAGAAAGATGACACAAGCACAAAAACAGTATGTATAGAAATCTTAATCACATCGTCTAAACCCCAAGCTGACATTGGTATGGTAACCATCAAAAGTTGGCAAATCCATCCACCTTTAAGAAGAATTGGAATATTAAAACAGGGGTTAACCATACTAGTAAAAGTTTGCATGTTTGTAGTTCCCAATGCCATGCATGATGCACTTGATGAAATTCAATATTGAGGTTATGATGTGAAATGGAACAGTTCAAATTGTAGTTTTACAAAAACTGAAATAACCTTTCACGTTCTACCAATAGATGCAGTCATGTGCTTCAGTAGAGCAACTCAACCTACAATGAAAAGGGCGTCTCTGTGGTCACTTTAAAAAGCATTAGTTAAACCATGATGAAAATAGGAGAGTCAATTACCATTTGCTTTGAATTCAAACGAAATTGAGCTTTTAACATAAGCACCCAACCATATTTCCTTATTCCAGCTTGGGCAACTAATCAGTAACCTCCGTCATCTGAGAATTTTGCAGAGTCTGTTCATGATCATAAGAAGCCAAGAATTGTTCAAGTAACTATGTATGCATGTAAAAACACAAGAAATTAATTGAATAAAAAAGAGACCTTTAATGAAGTAAACATATATTCAATACTACAGTATATGGAATATAATTTGTTTATTTAAATGCTAATTGTTATCTATTTCAATTAATTTCTCAATTTGAAACCCCAAATGTCAAATGTTAACCCAAATTGTGAGCTATGGCTTCGGACTCCATTGGGGGATTATATTGATATGTTTTTGGGTAAACCATGCCTAAAGTCTCTAAACTATTAACTAATTTACATTTCAGTTATTTAACTTCAAAATATTATAAAATAATCATTGAACTATACCAAACTCTTACATAAGTTCTCACAAGAATTCGCAACGAAAATTTTACTCATTGTTATCAGCGATGAATTTCTTGATAATTCCCCCCCCCCCCCCCCAAAATGAGTACCATCTTCATCACCTAATTATAGTGACTTGGGATTCCTACATTATTTTGGAGAAGACTGAAGGGTGGGAGCAACAATGAACAACTTGTTTGAGGGAAGGAAATGAAAGGTACAATTTTTATTCAAATTTTTAAGGGAAATATTTCAACAATTAAGGCAAGGGGGAAGTGCTGCCACTGAAGTATTAAGGCACAAAAGTAGAAGCCTAAGTGAGGAGCTCCAAATTAATTTTGATTCAAATATTTTGAATTGATAAATTATTATTTTATGAAATTGTAAGTGGAAGTCAAAATTATAATAGTTTTTTTGGTAATATTTCATGAAAACTATAAAATATTCTTAGAAATCATATGCATCTTCATTGTTGTTTATATAACATAATATATTCCAATCAACAAAAATTCAAACACTGAGTAGATTTCTTTTTAATTATATGATGTATAGCTAGGTTAGCCAAAATGGTTATTGGTTCATGGATGCAAGGTGACTACTTTTTTTACATTTTCAGGATAAGAAGGGTAGAGAAAATGTTCCAACTCAATGTTCAAGTACTAGGCGCTATGGTATTAAAGTAACTCATGCTATACTTCCAGGAAAAGCTTGAACGACCTTCAACAAAAGGATACTTATACCCGAAACTAACACAAGTGGGTAGGTAGAGAATACTTAAGGGCATGAGACAACTCTCTCTAAGGAACTTGGCAAAATAGCCTTATAACTTTAGGAAAAGAGGTGCCTCCTCACAAAAGGGGTCACAGTGACCAGGCATTGCATTATTTGATATTTTTCCTCTTATATATGAATATCTTCATTTAAACAAGGCTTTATATTCGATAAGAGTATTACCGTACAAGGCCGTGGGAACTTGCCTAGAAATTTAAGAATTTGCAAAATTTGTGGAAGTAATAATTAAAGAATAGAGTGGCATAGCTTCCCTTATAAAGTTCTTTGGAAGACAATTATGGTAGGACATAGACATCCATACATGCTTGTTACTTCTCAATGAATTAAAAGACATAAACTAACAAGTAATGCAGAAGACGAAAACTTTTAATAATACACTCGTATTAATTTGAAGTTTGAACTTGTGGAACTAAACTACGTCAATTCGACTATACTCTTTTTATATAAAAGTGTTCATGGATCTAATCGGGCACTTCAAATTGGGATGACCATCAACCTTCTCAAACCTTTGTTGACACTAAAATTGAAGATGAAAGACAGCAACCTGTAGATCAGCAGACTCAAGCAACACTTGAGCTTGAGAGTTGACCAAATGAAGCTCCAATAACCACCAACCATCAAATTATAATCAAAACCAACTATTATAATGCATAATTATATTGGTAGACGAAATATATTTCTAACTAAGGTGATTAAATCTCAAATTCCAATATACTAAATGGACTGTAATTGTAAGTAGAGTATTCAAAATAAAAATATTTCTGACTTATAAAGCTGAAAAAAGAATTTTAATGTGTCTATATGTATAATCAAAATATTAAATTAAGATTAGTGTTGAACTAAAGCTTCATCTATATATACTATAAGCAACCCATAAAGGATGTTGACGGTAAAGGATAGCTAAGCTTACCACGAAAATATTATTTTGATTATATTTATTATCAATAGATAGCATTATTACTAGTAAATCTTCCCAAATTTAAAATATTATTTTTTTAATATATTGATTTGCAGATAATTCAATTCCCTTTTAATTGAAATAAAATTCAAAATAGTTACATTAAATTTGCTTATTTCATACAATAATTACCGTAAATTTTACTAATATTTACAAATACTCCTCTTAATTAAGCTCGTTGCCTCATAATCTTAATTACTTCATTAAGCATTTATTTATTATTATTGAAAACTTTTCAAATATCATAATTAATAATTGAATTTATCTTTTTTTTATAGCTTCAAATTAACTCAAATCATTTAAATTGTGAAACCAAAAAGTATGGTCTAATATGTTTACTTTCATACTCTAATATATGATTTTTTTATTTTTTTTTTGCTTAATAGTAAAAGTTTACATGTTTGTAGTTCCCAATGCCATGCATGATGCACTTGAAATTCAATATTGAGGTTTTGATGTGAAAGGGAACAGTTGCAGCCAGGTGCTTCAGTAGAGCAACTCAACCTACAATGAAAAGGGCGTCTCTATGGTCACTTTATAAAGCATTAGTTAAGCCATGATGAAAATAGAAGAGTCAATTACCATTTGTTTTGAATTCAAACGAAATTGAGCTTTCCCCATACCTTATTCCAACTTGGGCAACTGATGAGTAACCTCCGTCATCTCAGAATTTTGCGCATTCTGTGCATGATCATAACAAACCAAGAATTGTTCAACTAACTATGTATGTATGTATGTAAAAACACATGAATTTAAATTCTGTACATGATTTGTACCATTTCATCGAACATATGTTCTATGGTAGTGTTAAGGTCGCCTTCCCACTGCAGTTCACCTTCTTCATCTCTTGTTAAGTGCATTTGTTCCAGCCTTGGTGCGCTTAAATCTCCTTGGCAGAAATTCCTCATTTTGGGGCACTTTGTCACCTTCACCATTAGCAAGACTGGGAATTCCAACGAGTGATGGGCCAAGGAAAAGCTTGCTAGACATGGCAGATAGCTTAGTTGCAAACACTTCAGTTTGGGAAATACAATGCCGCCTTGTATTTCTTCAGCCTCACACGCTATGATTTCCTCTATCATCTCACAATCATCTATGCTCAATCTTTCCAGAAGCGTCAGGCACTTAGCTGTTGAGCATGCGATTAAGTTGATAAACCCATGGCATCTTGAAACTTCCAGTGTTGTTAGATTTTTGAAAGACAGCAAAAATGGTTCAAAAGTCTTTAACGTTAACTCCGGAAGTTGGGACAAACTTAATTCCTTTAGATGATAGAATGCTGATGTATGCCTTTCCTGGTCGATGAGTCCTTCAGATTGTACTATTTGACAAATGGAAGCATTGACTATAACAAGCTTATGAAGCATTGGTAGTGATCGAATGAAGGAATATGGAAGAGTAGTGGATGCCTCAGGAAAGAATTGGAGGTTAAGATGCTTAAGGTTTTGGAAACACTGCAATGAGAGTTGTCCATCACATATCCCCTTCACCATATCATTCGTCTTCACTGTTAGTTCTTCTAATACAGGGAAAGTGTCCTGGAGGGCAACGAATATATTAAACATCGATCAAAGAGTTTTCAATTAGTAAGAACTAGACTACAAAATGAATATAATTTCCATTTTCTTTCTCAAATTTAAAAGGAAGGTGAGAATATTAGCTATTTCAAAAGGCATTTTATAGGTAATCTCAAGTAATGAACATGGAGTATGAAACTGCTAGTGAGCTTACCTCATTGACGCAAAACAAGGGTTGTTGGTTTGAGATTCCAACCTGACTCTCAGGACATTGTGGAGTAAATATCTGCACTTTGGGGCATTCAATAATGTCCATTTGTTTCAATGAAGGCCACTGGGTGGTATGTATCCTAGAGTAGAAATTTTTCATTCTCGGCACCTTATCCAATCCAAGGTTTATTAGTTTGGGAAATACAAACTTGGTCGTCTCTGTTTCAGCCATAGTAGATTAAGCAACTGATGTTGACTGTGACTCATCAGCAATGACTCCTTGCAGCTCAATAATTTGTTCTAACGAATCACAATTCTGAATCCGCAACTTCTCCAAACTAGGGAAAACAACCTGCTAAATCATTTAATTAGGTTAATAACTGAAATATGCATGGAAAAGAAAGAACTTCAAATGAATAAGATCAATATAAGTAACATAAATTAAAAGGAGAAGCCGTAAAGAAATGACCTTTTCATTGAAGAGAGATGAGTTATGAACCTCCAAGTTACTTGCTTGTACATGTTGGCCAATTTCAGGTTCATCTTCCGATACACATTTAGTGATGAATGTTTTTAGCAATGGACAATTTGTTAGTTCTAAATCTGTCAAACATTGGAATTCAAAGTAATTTTCAAAGCACAACCTTGTGAGCTTGGGAAGGTCTTTTAGCCACAGCAACTGTAGATTAGAGGAAAACATCTGATTCCTCCCTTGATGTTCCTCAACCAATCCATCCGTGAATATTACTTGTTCCATCATATTACAGTCCAAAATTTGAAGGCGTCGGAGTTGCACAAGATCTTTTACCAAGAAAGACGGGAACAGGTATTTCAAATTGTGACACCTCTTCACTTGCAAGTATTTTAGGCATCCGACAGATGGGGAAGAGGGGTGGTGCCATATCTCATGAATGTTAATGCAGGACAAATGCAGATTCGCCAAACGAGGAATGACAACCTGTTGACATAAATTTCATTATAAGATAATATCACTCTTCCTTCTTTACTTGTAAATATAATCAAAAATGAGTAGATGAGTACAAAGATTTATAAACTGATAAGTTGAGGTTAATATTCAAACATCAGCTCACTTGACATTTAAAGTGATAAATATAGCTAGGAGACGTGAACCCTTTTTATTAGATGAAATGTTCAGCAGCATAAATCTAACCTAAAGCAAAATTTCTTTTTTTTTTTAAATAAAAAAGCCTTTTTCTATAAAACCTCGAGCTTTCATATTTGCTATAATGATTGTTGAATGATTATTATTAATGCAATTCGACAGGGGAATATGCTTGTTTCTAATTAAGTTGGACTCACATATTTATGTAGTTTCCATTAATGATTTACATTAATTACTTAAAATAAGTTTTTTAATGAGTTAACTTAAAAAAAGTTGAGCATAATCACTTATTTAACCCTTTAATTTTATATAAAATATTTTTCGTTTCTTTTATTTCTTAAATTTGTATTATTTGTCAAATCATTCTAAATGGATAAAAAATTAACATTTGTTAATTTTACTGACGTGGTATGCATTGGATTGCCATAGAGATACATTGTCAACAATTTTTTTTAATTTTGAAAATTTTAAATAATGTCTTAAAAAATATATAAAGTAATTTAAATTTTTTTAAAAGTAATTAATTATTAACTTGGCATACAAATGAATTGTTATGTCACAAAAATGAAAATTCAATGCCCGAAAGAGGTGAAAATTTAAATGGAAAGTTATTTTTTTTTTTTTTTGTAAAGTTGGAGATTCATCATGCTAAAAAGTTATTGGAAGAGGAATGAGCATTGAAGGTCATTGTTTGCCATGTCAAGGGAACCGAGAAACAAGAGATCATCTTTTTGCAGATTGTATGTTTGCCAAAACTGTATGGGGCAGCGTTTTACGGCTTTGTAATATTCAAAGAGAAGTTAGGGGATGGAATCATGAGATCCGGTGGCTTTGCACAAGACTTGAAGGCAAAGCTCTATATTGTTTACATTCTGAAGCTAGCATGGAATGTTTTCATTAACTTAGTCTGGCGAGAAAGAAATAGAAGACAGTTTAAAGGTTTGAGTAGGAGCAGAACATTTTTAGAAGTACTAAGGATCAGTGGCGGAGTCAAGATATTAATCTTTGGGGGGAGCTAAAATTAGAAGTGCTATGTATCAGTCAATTTAAATATATAAACAATCGATTTAAAGAAACAGTATTCCAACATAACAATCGATTTAAACATATAAAAAATATATTTAAAAGAAGCAGTATTCCAACAATTAAGACGAAATAGCTATCATTTGACTCGGTTAACCATTTTTTATTTCGTTTTCACTGGAATGCTCACTGCTTCAGAAGCTATCAGTTGACATAATTTTAAACAAAATGACCAAGGTTTTCTTCCTCCCCTTTACTCTGGCCAAAACTTACTATAACATTATCTAACTATTTTTGTTTCATTTTTACACTTCTAACAAGTTAGAAATCGTCTTTTAATCATTTTCCATCCAAAAACATACACATTTCACTTAATTTTATAAGCTTCTGAGTTCTATCAATATCCTTTAATGATAACTTTTAATATACTCGATAAAACAAAAAACTATTGGTATATATTTGTAAAACAAGTTTCAAATATTCAAAATCTATGAAGAGTTTGAAGAAAAACATACCTTATACTTCAAATTTGGAATAAAAATAATTAACCGAGTCAAATGATAGCTATTTTGTCTTAATTGTTGGAATACTGCCTTTTTTGTCTTATATATTTTTTTATATATTTTCATGTTGGAATACTACTTCTTTTAAATTGATTGTTTATATGTTTAAATCAACTGTTACATAACACTTCTAATTTTAGCTTGACGCCCCTAAGATTAATATCCTGACTCTACCATTGAATAACATGACACAATATAATTAAATTAAACAAAAAAATATGGAGGACTTGCAAATAAATAATAATAAACTTCTCACCAAAAAAAAAATAATAATAAACTTATTTAAACATAAATAACATCAAACGTAGCTATTATAAATAAATATTTATAACTCTCAAATTTAGGATCTTGTGTTTAATGGTTTAGGGTCTTAGATTTATGGTTTATGATTTTAGCATTTATTTATTATTATTTATTATTTATTATTTAATAATGTTTAGATAAATTTATTACTATTTATTTATAAACACTTCACTATTTTTTGTCTTATTATTTATTCATTGATGGTATATGGAATTTATGCACCAACAATACATTAATTATTCTCTCAAATATAAATAGAAGAATATTATTTTTTTCTATTATTATTTTATTATTTATTGTCTATTAGTCTTTAATTTAAAACTTCTCTTAAATTCTTATTGTTTATTAGTATTTCACTTTAAGTTTTTCCTTCAATTCTTATTTTATATATTTATTTATACTTTCAACTCCAAATTTTTTTTAAAATATTATCTTATTTATTAATACTTTTATGGATTTTATTATATTAAATTTTGACAACGTGTAGCACGTGACATTAATGCTAGTATGTATATATAGACCAAACACACTCATGTTGATCAAATAAAAAGAAAATGTGAAATAAGTTGTGCAAATAAATATTAAATACCAAACTTACCTTATTGCTGAAAAAAGCTGCATTGTTATCATAGATGCCCCCTTCGCCAACAACGTTTTCACTTGCATCACCACTCTCTCTTGAAGTTGAGGAAGAAAATGCAGTCATTTTTGGACAATCAACTATTTTGATTCTAAGCAACTCTGGAAATTCAAGAGCTTGACTTCCCAAATGGAAATTTGTCAAGTTGGGACATGACTCAATTCTTATGGAGAATAGCTCAAGAAATGTAAATTTATGTGTCATTGCTTCCTCCTCCTCCTCCTCCCTAACCACTTGTTCCATTGAATTGCATTCTTTTACTTCTAGCCATTCTAGTTGATTGAGGCTCAAAAGCATAGACGGAGTAAAAATGTACTTCAAGCTGCTACATTTATAATAATTCAGAGAAATAAGGTTTCTGCCCAAAATTTCTTGAGGGTTCCTGATCCATATTTCTATTGACTTGGGACATGTGTCAGAGATGTTCAAAGATCGTCCGTCAAGAAATCCATCCTAGAAAAAAATATGATATTATTCCACTAGATAGCAATCATAAATAGAAAATGCAAAGAATAACAAAATAAAGATAAATGCTCTTCAATGATTATTGAAGCAGTAATAAAATTAATTGTATTAGGACAGGAAGGAGCTAGCTAGTTTTATGAACTTATTAACTTTTGTACCTTTTCAGTGTAAAGCTGTTGTATGGTTGTATTCAAGTCATTTGTCCAACTCCATTTCTCACGGTAACCCGACTGTTTTACTCTTCGTAATTGTGGGGTGCTTAAAACTCCCTCAGAAAAGATCTTTAACCTAGGACACTGTGCCACAATTAATTCTTCCAAACAAGGAAAGTTGAAGGTGTAATTCCCTGGACAAAAGCTTGTGAGGCTCTGTAAATTGCTTAGTTCTAAACATTTCAATTTACTCACAACTATTGTCTGATGGTAGTCTCCCTCGTTTCCCACTATTTCTGTCATTTTAGTGCAGTACTCTACCGTCATTGTCGTTAATTGCACACAATTCTTAATTACTGAGGGTGTAACTAAGTTTGTCATCATTTTGCAAGAGTACACATTCAAAGTGGTGAGATTTTGTAAAGATGATGAGGAGGCTCTAATATTTATCAAATCATCACATGCCCCAACTCTGAGTGTTCGGAGATTAGAAAGAATATGGTCAAGCTCCGAATCTTTCCTCCATATATGCTTAAGATTTATGGCATTAACCAATACCAAATTTCTAATTGGTGAGCGAGTCCCAGCGTCTCCTTTACAAGGGACTATGTATTTGAAATTAAAACCAAAAAGCTGAAAACTATCCAGATTGCAGAATCTTCGGACGAAAGGAAATATAGAAGATCGAGTGCCACCTGTCACTTCCAAAACTTTAATATCTTGAAACAAAGCTGGTGGAAACTGGTCCATATCACCAAAATCTAGTAACTTAAGTTTCTCTAATTTGGGAATCACCTTGGAAACCAATTAAACATAAACAAGTTAGGCACAATTTTGATCTATATGCTTAAAAAGAACATAAGATCTACAATTTTAATGATTAAGTCCCAACAAAATCAATATTAAAGCAAACGAATCAAAATAGATGAATTTTTTGTTTTAAGAAAACACAATACCTTAAAAATAAAAATTGATAAAAATAAGCTGAAAGAAGAGCAGCAAATCGAACTTAAAATGGATAAACGACCACCGTTTCAGATAAAAACATATATATATATATATATTTCTATGATAAAAATATATGCAGAATAATGTAGTTAAAACACTAAGGTTTTAAAATATTACATTGGTCTAATTTAATGGTTAAATTAACAATTTTAGTAACAGAAAAACTTTATTGATATAATCTCAATAGTTTGAGGGTGTAATTAGAATGTTTTAAAATTTGGGGACTAATTTAAAATGAATGCTATAATTTGGGATAGCTAGTATAATTAACTTTTTATTGAATGGTTATTTTTTCTTTGGAGTGAATGAAGGGTTGGGATTTATTTTCTACACATTACTTAAATGTAGGGAAAATTACATCAATACTCACTCAAGTAATAGAATATATTTATTTTGATTACTTGAAAACAAATAAAACCTCAATTTAACCACTATTGTTAGAGAAGTTTAATATTTTACTCGCTATGCTGCTAAGTCCCTAACAGGATGCTAATGTAGCATTTTTCTTTTCTTTTTTTGGCATAATAACAAATTCAATCCTCAAAACTTACATTATCTATCAATTTAGACTTAATTCTAAAATATCAAGATTAGCCATCAATATTTACCTGTTATGTCTATTCATTCTTGCTTTTAAAAATAAAAATATATATATGTAACAAAAGTTTTAAAAAATATCAAAATTCAAAAATATATAAAAAAAATTTAAAAATAAAACAACATAAAAAATTATATCAAATTGAGATGCATGTCACCGTGATTTAAATTATAATACTTAGAAATGCATGATCGTGACATATATCAACCTGAGATACATGTGACAGGGCTTAAATCATGAAAAGAAATATAGTTGTAATGATATACATACCTCTTCAACCAACAAAACTGGTTGCTCATTTCCTTGGATTAATCTAAGATGTTCCGAAGCCACTATCTTTAGCAAAGCAGAACAATCTGTTTTCAATTTTTTCAACATGGGCCAGACTATTGTATGTTGCCCTTCATAGAAACATTTGAGGTTTTTTAGGGATGTAACCTCAAGGGAAGACACTTGCGGAAACTCAAACCTCACAGGCTGCTCCTCCACTCCTTCCCCTTTCGATACAATCTCCTCCACTCCACAATTAGTGATGCATAAATCTTCAAGTTGTGGAAGATCTTTGGCTATTGACACTGGAAATAGATTTTTCAGACTCCCACATCTCTCAACTCTTATTTCTCGTAGATTTTGTAAGGAACTTGATGCTAGGTCATTATGAAATATCATCTTCACATTTATCATGTTGACGATTTTCATCCTTTCCAACCTAGGAAATGCAGCCTATACAATATACAATTCATGCCCATACAAAAGTTAGCTCATATAATGCAGACAAAATAACAAGGACAAAGCAGATGAATTTTTTAGAGTGTAAGAGTAATGAGATAAATCACCTTCTCATTGAAGAGAGTATGCATGCCGGACTGCGTACTAGTTTGACTAATGAATTCTTTTAATTTTGGGCAACCCTCAATCTCTAGCTTTTTCAACAATGGGAACTCGATAATATAATTTCCTGAGCAAAAGAAAATGAGGTTTTGAAGTCCTACTATATGCAGGGAGTTTAACCGAGGCAAACAAATCACATCTTTCCTTTCTTCTTCAATTTTCTCTGTAAGTATTATGTCCCTTAAGCCCTCGCAATCCTTTATCTTAAAGCATTGGAGCTGCACCAGACTTCTAGCGAGAGAAGGTGATAACAGATGCTCCAACTTACCACATCCGTCGATGATCAAGCTCCTCAAATTCGTAATCCAATGACATGCCTGGTTGTGCCATAATATTTTGGTGTTAATTGCAAGCTTTCCAAGTGATGGAAAACAAATTGCACATATTTATGCACAATTATATTTATTCTTTAAAATCTAAAAGGAGAGGAAAGGCAAAGATAGAATGTAACATAATTTGGAAATATGATTTTAAATTTTAAAGACAATTTTAGTTGGAATTGTTGGTTCCAATTTCATTTTCAGAATTAAAAAAAAAAAAATTTGTTAGGCAGTCAGTTTGGATTAGAAACTAAATTTCCATTTGTTTTGAGTTTGAAATTTATTTTTGAACCCTGAAAACCATTATACAATATTATTTATTTTTATTATTAGAAGTATTACTAACTAAAAGTTGTATAAGAAATTATGAATAAAAGCAAACAGATACCTGTTTACTGAAAAGTGGTAAGGGCTCGGAAATAATGGAACACCTTTCGTCTTGAGAGCAAAAGCTAATGAGTTGCGGTAGATTTTCAAGTGTGATAGAGCATAATTCAGAAACCCCAATTTCATTCATTGTAATATACTGTACATGCGTACCATTTTTGACATGAAGTCGCTTTAAATGTGGAAGATCTTTCCCATTATTTAACTCCACAAGTACATTCTTGACGCCTTCAAGTCCCTCTAGGTGCAGGTCTTCAGTTTTTTTCAGCAACATTTTCAACCCATTGTCCAAATGAATGTTTGTACATAACTTGAGCCTCAATGTTCTCAAACATTCATGATTTTGGTACCATACAGACCTATTATAATCACCTACACAAATAACATATTTGTCCAAAGTTTCAACGAATCGATGCTTTGGAATCATTTGGGCATCAGGGATATGAACATATAAAGTAGTTAGACAAGGCAAATTGTTTAATTCATCAAGGCTTGCATTTTTCTTCTCATTTTCAGCTACTCCTTCCTTTTCCCATTCAACAAAGCTTCCACCCATATATAATTCTTTTAATTCAGATAAACTTGATAAGACATTTGGTGAGATGATTTCGAGTTCTCTACACCAACTCAAATCTAACAACCTTAATTGAGTCAATTGTGCCATATCCTTAGGTAGTTCTTTGATACCTGACTTAGCAAGGTCAAGGATTTCTAAATTCTTCAGCTCTCCTATGATGGTTATGTCATCAACTGCAGATTCTTTTAGACACAACATGCGAAGGCCTGTGAGGTGAATAATTGATTTAGGTAGGGATGAAAACTGCATTCCGAACAAATCTAAGACTTTGAGGCCTTTGGTTTGTTTGAAAAAATTGGTAGGAATTTTAACTGCGCCGGCCATAAGGAAGAAGGAAAGACCTGAACACTCCATCTCCTTAGGAAGGTTAGCTATAATCTGAGGACAACGTAAGCTGATCACACTCCACCTATTCATTTTCTCCTTATCGGACCACTCCTTTGGAACATGATCTCTCAAAACAAGCATACGATAGTCCTTCAATGCAATAGCTAAAGCAGCATCCCAAACAACATCATGGATATCAAAGCGCTTATCATTATAACTATCAAGCAACAAGGCAGACGCTTTGAGATTAGCCACAACTGTCAATACTTTATTTCTAGCTTCTTCCATAGTGTAGACACCGTCAAATAAACCCAAACCTAGAGTATATCTTACCAAGTCCTCAACCAGACCATTATGGCCTATTACACTGCAAAGCAAGAAAGTCAGCTTAACTTCCTCGCTTTCTAAATAATTAAAACTCCACTCTATAGCTGAATATGCAGCATTTATCCCCGTGAAGTTGCTTGACGAAGGCCTCTCCAGTTCTCGTAAAGCATTCTTCCATTCAAACAATCTTTTGTTTCTCAAAGCCCCTGCAACTGTCGCAATGGCTATTGGCAATCCTGCACATTTTTTGGCTACCTCCATAGCTATAGGCTTCAAATCGCAACTTTCAACACAGTCGCCAGCCATCTTCTTGAACAGGTCCCAGGCTTCCTTTTCATTTAAAACCCCGATGGGAAAATTTTTCTGAGCATCCATCCCATTTAATAAAACATTGAGTTCTCTAGAAGTTAACAGCAACTTGCATCCCTTGTGTTCATCTCCCAAAGGAATCCCAACTTCCTCAATATCTAACTTTTCCCAGATATCATCCAACACAACCAGAATCCTCTTCTCCTTCATTCTTTCTCGTAGTCGAAATGCCTTTCCAACCATACTCTGTTCCTCAAATTTCAAGCCCAAGAAGTCTGCAATTTGGTTCTGAATCTTCTCAATATCGATGGCTTGAGTTACGGTTGCTATGACAACCGAATCAAACAACTTGCCCTTGACCTTTCTAGCGATTTCTTTGACCAGCGTTGTTTTTCCAATCCCACCCATACCATGCACCCCAACAACGCTGACGCTATCATCTTTTAGTGCCTCCATTATTCCGTTCAAAATCGACATTCTTGACTCGAATTCCTCATAACCTTTAACTGGTGCAACCACGATACCTTGCGGAGCTGCACAATAGGAAACCCTTTCAAACTTGCCATGTTCAAGTAGCTCGGCAACAGCCTTTGCCTCCTCTTCAGCTTTCAGGCTAAGCTTGTAAAGAGTCCTGAAATTAGGACACAAACCAATGAAACACTTTTTCTTTGCTTTTTCTTCATCTTGCATCACTTCCTCTACTTGTTCAAGGATCTTTTTGTCGACTGCAGACAGCCATTTGTCAACATCACCTTCGATCTCCTCACCGTTTCGTTTAGCTGCATCAACACAATGCTGCACTCCGTCCCTTGCATCTTTCAGCCTATTAGCTCGGTTCTTGAGGGTCTCAACATTTTTCTGATGATTGGAAAGGTATTTGACATGGTTTTTGATAGGAGAGATCGTATACTCTACAGCTTTGGCGACAATAGAGCCAACGATGGCAATAACAATGTCCATTGAGAGAGCAAACTGAATAACCACAGCGACAACAAAGACCAAAACTTGAATTATCTTATATAATTTTTAAAAAGAACTCATTTGCATAATCTTAACTATCATTGAAGAGTTAAAATTTTAAAATTATAAATATGAGATTAATGTTTTACTTTATGACAATTGAAGTAAAGTAATTTTGTTAATAGATACTCTTTTATTAATATAGACATATATCTAACTATATTTTTTTAATAATTATCTTTTTTTGAAGGAATAGTTTTTTTTTTTTTTGCGCTAAGTATTGAAGGAATAATTATCTTTTAGAAAATAGTTTTCTAATTATTATTTAAATTATTTTCAACTAATTCAAAATTATACCTATTTCTTATATTTTGATTAAACAGGTGATTGTTTGGTGTACTGTTTTTTTTTTTTAATTCTACAAGCAGTATCAAAGTATTTTGTTAATTTAGTTCAAATCAATTATATAAAAAATATATATTTAATGTTTGAATATTTAATTTGTTTTCTAATTGATTTTTCATTTAATTTTAGTATCCTATCAAACCATCTTTCCAACCTTCCCCATAAAATAGACTTGATCATTAGTCGAATTACAAAGTCCATCCAAAACATAAAAGAGTGTAGGTAATAATATAAACCCAAAAAATAAGCTTCGAAAAAAAATAAGATTTGAGTTTTAAACGGGCCAAGCCTCAGACAAGATTTTTTATTTTGGACCTGACCCGAATTTAATTATTTTTTTGCTGCTGTTTACTGCTTTTATGTTGTTGTTTTTTGCTGTTATGTTGTTATTTTGTTAGTGCTTCACTATTATATTACTACTATTTTGTTATTATTATTAAGATATTGTATAATTTTTATTTTATTTTTAATTTTGCTATTATTTTAAAAATATTTATTTGCTAAGTTGTTAAGTGTAAAAATTTTCTTTAATATATTTTCAATTTATTGACAAATATTTATTTTAATTTTTTTAGAGTATTTAATGTATTATATTTTTTAAATTTATTTTTATATAAAAAAATAATCTAAAAAATTTAATACGGACGGTTTCAGATTTAGTATTTTTTATCTAGGACGAACTTAAGCAAAATTTTAAGCCATTTTTTTAATTGAGCTAAGTCTGGACCCGAAAAACAAATCTAAAATTTTTACATTGACTCAAACCATGATCAGATCTACTACAAATCCTTCTTCTACAACATAAATCAGTACTCAACCTCTTAATAACCATATTGCAGTATGTGGAAGCCACAAGTTGTTGATAGATCCCAAACAAAAGTGCTTATGCAGCTTTCCTAATAGTCACCCCTTCTTATCCCTTTTTTCTACGAACTTTAAAGAGTTTTTCCCATAATTTTTTTTATGGATTTTACTGAAAAAAATGTCTTCTTTTTAATTCTAAATTTTTATGTAATTTTAAAAAGTGAAGATCAAATTAAGGCTAAAAAATTTATTTGATCTTTTTATATTTGTCAGGTCAACAACACTAAGGGCAAATTTGAATGGAAAGATGGAGATTTTAAATCGAAAAAGTACAGGACGCAAAATCTTAAAGCTAAAATAGAAGGGCTAAATAGATTAAAAGCATAAAAGAAGTACATTTTCATGGTTAAAACTGCCTGCCTAAGCTTATTTATACCCACAAGTATTTCAAAAGAGTAAGAGAAAAGAAGGTGGCGTACCTGTTGGCTATGATCAATAACTGATAATTTTCCCCCTTCTGTCTTTTTTTCTTTTTCTTAACAGAGAGCAAAGCCGGAAAGTAATGATTTGAGAAAGATGACTTCATCTTACTTTTAAAAGAAAGGAAGTCTCATGGAAACAGCTCAGAAAACAGTCCTAAAATGTCTTATACCAAAACATATTTTAATGGGAAAATATTCTATAAACTTCCGCTCTAAATTTCGAATCTGATTATTCAATACTCACAGCTTCCGCTTTCACCAACTAAGCAAAGTGAATTTTAAATTAAAATTTTAAAAATTAAAAATATAAAATTTTGATTAATCTTTTAAAATTATAAAGGCATAAACTATTAAAATGGTAAAATTATATTTTTATTATTGTAAAAATATATAATTTAATTCTGATTTTAATTTTTTTTTCTGATTCCACCTTTATAATCAACTTTGAACTACATTAAGTTGAACGAAGAATTATATAAAAATTAAAATCATTTATTAAATGAGGATGTAAGCATGTTCTGAAAAAAATTAGTCTTTTCGATGTTGTTATTTAATTGCACGAACGATATTAAAAAAAATCAATTATTACAATAATTAGTATAGTCTATTTATATTTCACATCAGATTGATTATTTATTTGTATCAAATTATAAAGTAAAAATTTGAAGGTTAAAATATACTCGAAGATCTTATTTCATATATTTAAAACTTAGTTCTTTATTTTTACTTTCAAGAATTTAGCTCTTCTACTTTTTAGATTTAAAAATATGCTTTCAAATTATATGAATCATTTGAACTAATTAATACATTATAAATCAAAATATACAGTCCAAAATATTGCTGATTGTTGATTCATTGGATCAACGGATGTGGAGATGGAGAAGAGAGAATTCTAGTCTAGCCGTAAAGAAGAAGAAGATCCTCTCTTTTTTCTAGGATGTTTGTAGAATTTTATTATATAGAGTCAGATCTGGGTCAAATTTCAATTCGAGTTATTTTTATTATAATTATACAATATTTTTTATTTTTTTTGTCAAATCAATAGCTTTAGTGTGTTTTCTTAGAATTCATTCCCTTCCATCTTCACATCCGTTGATTCAATGTATCAACATGGCCTCTTCCCTGATCGCATGTTATAGAAACAAAAGGATAAATGCACTTAAACTATGGGAAATTTATATTTGTTATGAAAAGCCAACATCACCCAAGTTCCTCAGCACAGTCCAAAACATTTCCAAATTATACTTCGGCAAATGTATCGAGCCGTTTGATATGATAGCTTTCCCTTACGTTAGCTTTAGCTCGGCTGGAGTCCAAAGACTATGAAATTATGCGCTTAATGTTTGATATCACTTACTCTACTCGTCCAGCTGATTACCGAGCTCTGGTTGAGCATAGTTAATTGTTAAACACCAGAACCTTTTATCACCTGTGACTCCAAATTCCAAGTCATTTATGGACACATGATTAAAGTCATTAATTCCACATTGGAGAGGAGAAAGAATCCTAGATATATAATTGAGTACGCTGCGACATATCTTTTAGGGAGAGGATAATTATCTAATTACATATACACCATACTTACGAGTTGTCTCATATTTTCTCAAAACTATTTGTTATATGTTTGTGATGGGTCTTGGGCTACAACTAGAGTTGGTTTTTTTTTAATCTAGATTAGATTATTCAAAATTAGAAATTTTAAAATCATTTTAATTCAAATCAGTTTCATATTAAAGTCAAATCTAAGTTCAAATCACCCAAAGTATTTTAAAATTTGAATTTTCTAATAAAATTATTTCGAGTTTATCACTCAAATTATTTTGAAATTTGAATCAATTTAATTTAGATTAAACGAGTTGAAATTATTCTGAAGTTAAAAGGTGCAATAAACAACAGCCAAGCTACATAGGGTGCAGGCTTGTTAACGCAACCATTGAATCAGACTCAAACAGCAAAACATGCTTTGAGACCATTGGGAAGAAGCAAAGATATCCTAAAATCCAAACCCCTTAAAGCAGGTTTGTCGCAATGAACGCCAAAGAACTATTTCCGGAAGTATTCCCAAATTGCATTTTTGACTAAGTTCGGACAAGAAATCCGCTCCCCCATCACAAACAGACCTTCCATGCAATTACTCCTAGCTCAGAATTTGGCTTTGCACTGGAAGAAACTTGTATTACGGTCGCCTTCCCCAATCCACTTTACTCTATATTTTGTCTCCATAAGATTTCTCGAGAACGGTTAAGTTTCCATAATTCACCCGCAGCCTCTTTTCCACGGTTGACATCCTCCTCGGTCACGACGGAAATATCGCCCCTTTTATCAACATCCTCCACTTCATTTTCTATCAAGCGGATTCTATGATCCAAATTACCAAAAAAAATTTTGTTCCATTTCTTCAGAGAACACTTTAAACAACTTAGTTTCATTCTCAAGGCCTGATTTGCCTCGCCGTGAACCTCCATTTCCTTCCATCGATCATCAATAAGTCGATCTAACTCTTTAGCTTGCATCCAACAGTCCTGGAATTTGAATGGTTTGGGGCCCCAATCTTTAGATTCCGTTGACAGCACAATGGGGCAATAATTTGGAAGACCATGCTTCATACCATTTCAGTTCAAATCATTTTCACATCCAAGTAATAATTTTATGTTCGAGTTCAAATCACTTGAGTTTGAAGCTTGAATTTTTCAATAAATTCATTTCAAGTTCATTTGAATCCGAATTGCATAAGTTTAAATTTTTAAGCTTTTTATAATCAAATTAAATTCAATTGTTTAAAATTTCGTTTGAATTATTATATTTGTATAAAAATTATTAAATGAACTTATTATATTTAAATATAAGAATAATCACGTGGATAGCACATCTTATCAATACTTTAGTATTACACCCTACAGCCATGCAAATCATCAGGCTACATTGTAGCTTGGTTTAATAAGATTGGAGATTGCATAGTTGAATATAACGTCACTGTTGTTCACTACAGAACAATTGATACATGCATGCATGCGATTTAATTCAATATAGGCATGGCATTGGTTTGTTTTATTCTAGCTTTAGATTGTTTCTCCTATTGATTAAAAGAGAAATGGGGTTTTTATCATTTATGTTTTTGTGAGGATGAATATGGGAAACTTGGGAATGGAGTTATTAGCTTCAACTTTTCATCAGAAAACTGTGGGATTGCATAGAAATAAGTACGTAATAATCTTTATAGAGAGAACAAGAAAGATGAAACAAGCACAAACACAATATGTATAGCAATCTTTAATCACATCGCCTAAACCCCAAGCTGACATTGATATGGTAACCATCAAAAGTTGGCAAATCCATCCACCTTTAAGAAGAATTGGAATATTAAAACAGGGGTCAACCTTACTAGTAAAAGTTTGCATGTTTGTAGTTCCCAATGCCATGCATGATGCACATGAAATTCAATATTGAGGTTATGATGTGAAATGGAACAGTTCAAATTGTAGTTTTACAAAAACTGAAATAACCTTCACGTTCTACCAACAGATGCAGCCATGTGCTTCAGTAGAGCAACTCAACCTACAATGAAAAGGGCGTCTCTATGGTCACTTTATAAAGCATTAGTTAAGCCATGATGAAAATAGAAGAGTCAATTACCATTTGTTTTGAATTGAAACGAAATTGAGTTTTTCGCATAAGCACCCAAACATATTTTCTTATTCCAGCTTGGACAACTGATCAGTAACCTCCGTCACCTAAGAATTTTGCAGAGTCTGTGCATGATCATGAGAAACGAAGAATTGTTCAATTAACTATGTATGTAAAAACACAAGAATTTAAATCCTTCAATTGATTTGTACCATTTCATCGAACATATGTTTTATAGTAGTGTTAAGGCCACCTTCCCACTGCAGTTCACCTTCCTCATCTCTTGTTAAGTGCATTTGTTCCAGCCTTGGTGCGCTTAAATCTCCTTGGCAGAAATTCCTCATTTTGGGGCACTTTGTCACCATCACCATTAGCAAGACTGGGAATTCCAACGAGTGATGGGCCAAGGAAAAGCTTGCTAGACATGGCAGACAGCTTAGTTGCAAATACTTCAGTTTGGGAAATACAATGCCGCCTTGTATTTCTTCAGCCTCACATGCTATGATTTCCTCTATCATCTCACAATCATCTACACTCAATCTTTCCAGTAGCGTCAGGCACTTAGCTGTTGAGCATGAGATTAAATTGATGAATCCATGACATCTGGAAACTTCCAGTGTTGTTAGATTTTTGAAAGACAGCAAAGATGGTTCAAAAGTCTTTAATGTCAACTCTGGAAGTTGAGACAAACTTAATTCCTTTAGCTGATAGAATGCTGATGTATGCCTTTCCTCGTCACTGAGTCCTTCAGATTGTACTATTTGACAAATGGAAGCATTGTCTATAACAAGCTTATGAAGCATTGGTAGTGACCGAATGAATGAATATGGAAGAGTAGTGGATGTCTCAGGAAAGAATTGGAGGTTAAGAAGTTTAAGGTTTTGGAAACACTGCAATGAGAGTTGTCCATCACATATCCCCTTCACCATATCATTCGTCTTCACTGTTAGTTCTTCTAATAAAGGGAAAGTGTCCTGGATGGCAACGAATATATTAAACATTAAGAACTAGACTACAAAATGAATATAATTTCCGTTTTCTTTCTCATAAATGTAAAAGCGGAGAGAATATTAATTATTACAAAAGGCAATTTACAGGTAATCTCAAGTAATGAACATGGAATATGAAACTGTTAGTGAGCTTACCTCATTGACGCAAAACAAGGGTTGCCGGTTTGGGATTCCAACCTGATTCTCAGGACATTGTGGAGTAAATATCTGTACTTTGGGGCATTCAATAATGTCCATTTGTTTCAATGAAGGCCACTTGGTGGTATGTATCCTAGAGTAGAAACTTTTCAATCTCGGCACCTTATCCAATCCAAGATTTATTAGTTTGGGAAATACAAACTTGGTCGTCACTGCTTCAGCCACAATAGATTGAGCAGCTGATGTTGACTGTGACTCATCAGCAATGACTCCTTGCAGATCAATAATTTGTTCTAACGAATCACAATTCTGAATCCACAACTTCTCCAGACTAGGGAAAACAACCTAATAAACAATATCATTAGGTTAATAACTGAAATATGTACGAAAAAGAAAGAACTTGAAATGAATAAAATCAATCGAAGTAACATAAATTAAAAGGAGAATGTGTAAAGAAATGACCTTCTTATTGAGGAGAGATGAGTTATGAACCTCCAAGTTACTTGCTTGTCCATGTTGGCCAATTTGAGGTTCATCGTCGGATACACATTTAGAGATGAATGTTTTTAGCAATGGACAATTTGTTAGCGCTAAATCTGTCAAACATTGGAATTCAAAGTAATTTTCAAAGCACAAACTTGTGAGTTTGGGAAGATCTTTTAGCCACAGCAATTCTAGTTCAGGGAAAAACATCTGATTCCTCCCTTGATGTTCTTCAACCAATCCATCCGTGAATATTACTTGTTCCATCATATTACAGTCCAAAATTTCAAGGCGTCGGAGTTGCACAAGATCTTTTACCAAGGAAGACGGGATCAGGTATTTCAAATTGTGACACCTCTTCACTTGCAAGGAATTTAGGCATCCGACAGATGGGGAGGATGGGTGATGCCATATCTCCTGAATGTTAACGAAGGACAATTCCAGATGGTTCAAACAAGGAATGACAACCTGTTGACATAAATTTCATTATAAGATAACATCATAACTCTTCCTTCTTTACTTATAAATACAATAAAAAAAAGAGTAGATGAGTATGAAGATTTATAAACTGATAAATATAGCTAGCAGACGTGGACCTTTTTTATTTAGATGAAATGTTCAGCAGCATAAATCTAATCTAAAGCAAAATTTGTTTTCTTTTTTCTTTTTAAAGAAAGAAGCCTTTTTCTATAAAACTTCGAGGTTTCATATTTACTACAATGATTGTTGAATGATTATTATTGATGCAATCGACAGGGGAATATGCTTGTTTCTGGACTCACGTATTTATGTAGTTTCCATTAATTACTTAAATTAAGTTATTTAATGAGTTACCTTAAAAAAAAGTTAGGCATACATAATTTATTTAAATTATAAAAAAAAATTCATTTTAGCTCTCTATCTAAATTTTTACTTCTTTTATCTTTTAAACTTGTATTATTTGTCAAATCATTCAAAATAGATTAAAAAAAAAATGTTGACATTTGTGAACTTTAATGATGTTATATACATTGGATTGCCCTGTAGATGACATGTCAACTAATTTTTTTAAATTTTGAAATTTTTTTAAAAATATTTAAAAAAACATTTTAAAAATTAATTAATTGCTAACTTTGCATACACATGAATTGCCACATAAGCAAAGTTAACAAACATAAACTTTTTCATTCATTTTGAGGTGATATAATAAAAATGCAAGTTCAAAAACTAAAAAAGATGAAAAATTAAATGGGGAGGTTTTTGTATTTTTTTGTTTTTTGGTAAAGTTGGAGCCTTGTAGGGTCATTGTTTGCTATGTCAAGGGAACCAAGAAACTAGATATCATCTTTTTGCAGATTGTATGTTTGCCAAAACTGTATGGGGCAGCGTTTCACGGCTTTGTAGTATTCAAAGAGAAGTTGGGGAATGGAATCATGAGGTGGAGTGGCTTTGCACAAGACTTAAAAGGCAAAGCTCTATATATTGTTTACATTCTGAAGCTAGCATGGTAGTCTTTCATTTACTTGGTCTGGCGAGAAAGAAATAGAAGACAGTTTAAAAGGTTTGAGTAGCGGTGAGCAGGGTATTTTTAGAAGGATTAAGGATATTGTAGGTTTAAGGCTTAGAGGCCGTCGGTGCATAAGTCTCATGCATCATTAATGAATAATAAGATAACACATCATAATTAAATTGAAAAAATATGGAGGACTTGTAAACAAATAGTAATAAATTTAGGGTTTTAGCATTATTTTTAATTAATTGTTATTTAATTATGTTTAGATAAACTTATTAGTATTTATTTATAAATACTCTACTATTTTTTTTGTGGTATTTAATGATAATTGTATGTTATTATTCACCGATAATACATGAAATTTGTGTACCGCCAGTACATCAAATATTCTTTCAAATTAAAATAGAGGAAGATTAGTTTTTTACTTTATTTTCTATTACTATTTTATTATTTATTGTCTATTAGTATTTAACTTTAAAACTTCTCTTAAATTCTTATTGTTTATTAGTATTTCACTTTTTATGTTTTTCCTTTATTCTTATTTTATATATTTATTTATACTTTAAACTTCAAATTAAAAAATATTATCTTATTTATTAATATTTTTATGGATTTTATTATATTAATTTTTTACAACACGTATCACGTGACATTAATACTAATATATATATATATATATATAGACCAGACACACTCATATAAATTAATCAAATAAAAAGAAAATGTGAAATAAGTTGTGCGGATAAATATTGAATACTAAACTTACCTTATTGCTGAAAAAAGTTGCAGGGCTATCATAGATGACCCCCTCGCCAACCACGTTTTCACTTGCATCACCACTTCCTCTTGAAACTGAGGAAGAAAATGTAGTCATTTTTGGACACTCAACTATTGTGATTCTAAACAACTCTGGAAATTCAAGAGCTTGACTTCCCAAATAGAAATTTGTCAAGTTGGAACACAACTCAATTCTTATGGAGAAGAGTGAAGGAAATGTGAATTTATCTGTCATTGCTTCCTCCCTAACCACTTGTTCCATTGAACTGCATTCTTTTACTTTTATCAATTGTAGTTGATTGAGGCTCAAAAGCATAGATGAAGTAAATATGTACTTCAAGCTACTACATTTATAAAACTGCAACATAACAAGGTATTTGAAGCCCAAAATTTCTTGAGGGTTCCTAGTCCATATTTCTATCGACTCCGGAAACGTGTCAGAGATGTTCAAATCACGTTGGTTATTGAGTCCACCCTAAAAAAATAATCTGATATTATTCCACTAGATAGCACTCGTAAATAGAAAATGCCAACAATAACAAAATAACAATAAATGCTCTTCAATGATTATTGAAGTAGTAATAAAATTAATTGAATTGGGACAGGAAGAAGCTAGCTAGTTTTATGAACTTATTAATTAACTTTGTACCTTTTCCGTGTAGAGCTGTTGCATGGTGGTATTTAAGTCACTTGCCCAACTCCATTTCTCGGGGTAATGCGACTGTTTTACTCTTTGTAACTGGGGGGTGCTTGAAACTCCCTCTGAAAAGATCTTTAATCTAGGACACCGTTCCACAACTAATTCTTCCAAACAAGGGAAGTTGAAGGTGTAATTCCTTGGACAAAAGCTTGTGAGGCTCTGTAAATTGCTTAGTTCTAAACATTTCAATTTACTCACAACTATTGTCTGATAGCAGTCTCCCCCATTTCCCACTATTTCTGTCATTTTAGTGCAATATCCTATCCTCATTTTCGTTAATTGCACAAGACTCTTAAGTACAGAGGGTGTAACTAAGTTTGTCATCATTTCACAAAATGAAACATTCAAAGTTGTGAGATTTTGTAAAGATGAGGAGGAGACTGTAATATTTATCAAATCATCGCATCCCCAAACTTCGAGTTTTTGGAGATTAGAAAGAATATGGTCAAACTCCGAATCTTTCCTCCATATATGTTTAAGATTTATGGCACGATCCAATATCAGCTTTCTAATTGGTGTGAGAGTCCCAACGTCTCCTTTACAAGGGACTACGTATTTGAAATCAAAATCAGAAAGCGCAAAACTATCCAAATTGTAGAATCTTCGAACGAAAGGAAATATAGAAGATCGAGAGCCACCACTCACTACAAAAACTTTAATATCTTGAAACAAGGCTGGTGGAAACTGGTCCATATCACCAAAATTTAATAACTTAAGTTCCTCTAATTTGGGAATGACCTTGAAACCAATTAAACATAAACAAGTTAGGCACAATGTTGATCTATATGCTTAAAAAGAACATAAGATCTACAATTTTGGTGTTTGATATTGATGATTAAATCTCAACAAAATCAATATTAAATCAAACCAATCCAAAATAGATGATTTTTTTTGTTTTAAGAAAGCACAATACCTTAGAAATAAAAAATGATAAAAATAAGCTGAAAGAAGTGCATAAAAAATCTGAATTAAATTGGATAAGCAACCACCGTTTCACATAATATATATATATATCAACAAGAGATGGATGTGACGGTGGCTTAAATCATGAAAAGAAAAATAGTTGTAATGATATACATACCTCTTCAACCAACAAAACTGGCTGCTCATTTCCTTCGATTAATCTAAGATGTTCCGATGCCACTATCTTTAGCAAAGCGGAACAATCTGTTTTCAATTTTTTCAACATCGGCCAGACTATTGTATGTTGCCCTTCATAGAAACATTTGAGGTTTTTTAGGGATGTAACCTCAAGGGAAGACACTTGCGGAAACTCAAACCTCACAGGCTGCTCCTCCACTCCTTCCCCTTTCGATACAATCACCTCCACTCCACAATTAGTGATGCATAAATCTTCAAGTTGTGGAAGATGTTTGGCTATTGACAGTGGAAATAGATTTTTCAGACTCCCACATCCCAAAACTACTATTTCTCGTAGATTTTGAAAGGAACCTGGTGCAAAGTCATTATGAAACATCATTTTCACATTTCTCAAGTTGTTGATTGTCATCTTTTCCAACCTAGGAAATGCAACCTATATATAATTCGTGCCAGTACAAAAGTTAGCTCATATAATGCCAGAAAAAATAACAAGGACAAATCAACAAAATTATATAAGAGCGTAAGAGTAATGAAATAAATCACCTTGTCACTGAAGAGAGTGTGCATGCCAGACTCATTACTACTCTGACTAATGAATTCTATAAAATTGGGGCAACGCTTAATCCATAGCTCTTCCAACAATGGGAACTCGATATTATGGTTTCCTGAGCTGAAGAAGATGAGGTTTGAAAGACCATCTATATGCAGGGAGTTTAATCGAGGGAAACAAATCACATCTTTCCTTTCTTCTTCAATTTCCTCTATAAGTATTATGTCCCTTAAGCACTTGCAATCCCTTATATCAAAGCGTTGGAGTTGCACCAGACTTCTAGCGAGAGAGGGTGATAATAGATGCTCCAACTTGCCGCATCCTTTGATGATCAAGCTCCTCAAATTCGTAATCCAATGACATGTCTGGTTGTGCCATATTATTTTGGTGTTAATGGAACACAATTGCAAGCTTTCCAAGTGATGGAAAACAAATTGCACATATATACACACAATTCTTTTTTTCTCTTAAAAATCTAAAACGAGGGGAAAGGGAAAGATAGTATGTAACATAAATTTGGAAATATGATTTTCGATTTTAAAAGACAATTTTAGTTCGAATAGTGGGTTCCAATTCCATTTTCAGAATTAAAATAAAAAATTGTTGGGTTTAAATTTTGAGTATTGAATTGATTTTGGACTTTCAATAAGTTTGGATTAGAAATTAAATTTCCATTTGTTTTGAGTTTGAAATTTATTTTTGATCCCCGAAAACTATTACATAATATTATTCATTTTTACTATTAGAAGTATCACTAAACAGTCGGCATATAAATAAAAATTGTATAAGAAAATATGAATAAAGCCAAGCAAATACCTGTTTATTGAAAAGTGGTAGGGGCTTGGAACTCATGGAACACCTTTCGCCTTGAGAGCAAAAGCTAATGAGTTGCGGTAGATTTTTAAGTTTGATGAAGCATAATTCAGAAAACCCAATTTTGTCCATTTTGATATATTGGACGTGCATACCATTTTTGACATGAAGTCGCTTTAAATGTGGAAGATCTTTCCCATTATTTAACTCCACAAGTACATTCTTGACGCCTTCAAGTCCCTCTAGGTGCAAGTCTTCAGTTTTTATCAGCAACATTTTCAACCCGTTGTCCAAATAAATGTTTCTACATAACTTGAGCTTCAATGTTCTTGAACATTCATGATTTTGGTACCATACAAAACTATCATAATCACCTACACAAATATTGTATTTGTCCAATGTCTCAACGAATCGATGCTTTGGAATCATTTGAGCATCAAGAATATGAATATATAAAGTAGTTAGACAAGGCAAATTGTTTAATTCGTCAAGGCTTGCATTTTTCCTCTCAGTTTCAACTACTCCTTCCTTTTCCCATTCAACAATGATTCCACCCATATATAATTCTTCTAATTTAGACAAACTTGATAAGACATTTGGTGGGATGATTTCGAGTTCTCTACACCAACTCAAATCTAACAACCTTAATTGAGTCAATTGTGCCATCTCCATAGGTAGTTCTTTGATACCTGACTTAGAAAGGTCGAGGATTTCTAAATTCTTGAGCTCTCCAAGGATGGTTATGTCATCAACTGCACATTCTTTTAGACACAACATGCGAAGGTCCGTGAGGTGACTAATTGATTCAGGTAGGGATGGAAACTGCATTCCGAACAAATCTAAGGCTTTGAGGCCTTCGGTTTGTTTGAAAAAATTGGGAGGAATTTTAACCGCGCCGGCCATATGGAAGAAGGAAAGACCTGAACACTCCATCTCCTTAGGAAGGTTAGCTATAATCTGAGGACAACGTAAGCTGATCACACTCCACCTATTCATTTTCTCCTTATCAGACCACTCCTTTGGAACATGATCTCTCAAAACAAGCATACAATAGTCCTTCAATGCAATAGCTAAAGCAGCATCACAAACAACATCATGGATATCAAAGCGCTCATCACTATAACTATCAAGCAACAAGGCAGACGCTTTGAGATTAGCCACAACCGTCAATACTTTATTTCTAGCTTCTTCCATAGTTTTGACACCATCAAATAAACCCAAACCTAGAGTATATCTTACCAAGTCCTCAACCAGACCATTATGGCCTATTACACTGCAAAGCAAGAAAGTCAGCTTAACTTCCTTGCTTTCTAAATAATTAAAACTCCACTCTATAGCTGAATATGCCGCAGTTATCCCCGTGAAGTTGCTTGACGAAGGCCTCTCCAGTTCTCGTAAAGCATTCTTCCATTCAAACAACCTTTTGTTTCTCAAAGCCCCTGCAACTGTCGCAATGGCTATTGGCAATCCTGCACATTTTTTGGCTACCTCCATTGCTATAGGCTTCAAATCGCAACTTTCATCACAGTTGCCAGCCATCTTCTTGAACAGGTCCCAGGCTTCCTTTTCATTTAAAAACCCAATGGGAAAATTTTTCTGAGCATCCATCCCATTTAATAAAACATTGAGTTCTCTAGAAGTTAACAGCAACTTGCATCCCTTGTGTTCATCTCCCAAAGGAATCCCAACTTCCTCAATATCTAACTTTTCCCAAATATCATCCAACACAACCAGAATCCTCTTCTCCTTCAATCTTTCTCGTAGTCGAAATGCCTTTCCAACCATACTCTGTTCCTCAAATTTCAAGCCCAAGAAGTCTGCAATTTGGTTCTGAATCTTCTCAATATCGATGGCTTGAGTTACGGTTGCTATGACAACCGAATCAAACAACTTGCCCTTGACCTTTCTAGCGATTTCTTTGACCAGTGTTGTTTTTCCAATCCCACCCATACCATGCACCCCAACAACGCTGACGCTATCATCTTTTAGTGCCTCCATAATTCTGTTCAAAATCGACGTTCTTGACTCGAATTCTTGGTAACCTTTAACTGGTGCAACCATGATACCTTGCGGAGCTGCACGATAGGAAACCCTTTCAAACTTGCCATGCTCAAGTAGCTCGGCAACAGCCTTTGCCTCCTCTTCAGCTTTCAGGCTAAGCTTGTAAAGAGTCCTGAAATTAGGACACAAACCAATGAAACACTTTTTCTTTGCTTTTTCTTCATCTTGCATCACTTCCTCTGCTTGTTCAAGGATCTTTTTGTCGACTGCAGACAGCCATTTGTCAACATCACCTTCGATCTCCTCACCGTTTCGTTTAGCTGCATCAACACAATGCTGCACTCCGTCCCTTGCATCTTTCAGCCTATTAGCTCGGTTCTTGAGGGTCTCAACATTTTTCTGATGATTGGAAAGGTATTTGACATGGTTTTTGATAGGAGAGATCGTATACTCTACAGCTTTAGCGACAATAGAGCCAACGATGGCAATAACAATGTCCATTGAGAGAGCAAACTGAATAACCACAGCGACAACAAAGACCAAAACTTGAATTATCTTATATAATTTTTAAAAAGAACTCATTTGCATAATCTTAACTACCATTGAAGAGTTAAAATTTTAAAATTATAAATATGAGATTAATGTTTTACTTTATGACAATTAAAGCAAAGTAATTTTGTTTAATAGATAATCTTTTATTAATATAGACATATATCTAACTATATTTTTTTAATAATTATCTTTTTTTGAAGGAATAGTTTTTTTTTTTTTTTTTTGCTAAGTATTGAAGGAATAATTATCTTTTAGAAAATAGTTTTCTAATTATTATTTAAATTATTTTCAACTAATTCAAAATTATGCGTATTTCTTATATTTTGATTAAACAGGTGATTGTTTGGTGTACTGATTTTTTTATATTTTATTCTACAAGCCGTATCAAAGTGTTTTGTTAATTTAGTTCAAATCAATTATATATAAACATATATTTAGTGTTTGAATATTTAATTTGTTTTTTAAATGATTTTTCATTTAATTTTAGTACCCTATCAAACCATCTTTCCAACCGTTCATTATAAAGTAGACTTGATCATGAGTCGAATTATAAAGTCCATCCAAAACATAAAGAGTTTAGGTAATAATATAAACCCAAAAAATAAGCTTCGAAAAAAATAAGATTCGCGTTTTAAACGGACCGAGCCTCAGACAAGATTTTTTTAGTTTGGACCTGACCTGAATTTAACTATTTTTTTGCTGCTGTTTACTGCTTTTATGTTGTTGTTTTTTGCTGTTATGTTGTTATTTTGCTACTGTTTCACTATTATATCACTAATATTTTGCTACTATTATTTAGATATTATATAACACTTATTTTATTTTTAATTTTGTTATTATTTTAGAAACATTTGTTTGCGTTGCAACTATGTTAATATTATTTAAGTATAAATTTTTTTTTAATATTTTTTTAGTTTGTTAAGAAACATTTATTCTAATGTTTTTAGAGTTGTTGATGTATTGTATTTTTTAAATTTATTTTTATATAAAATATCTAAAAAAATTAATATGGAAGGGTTCAGATTTAGTATTTTCTATAAAATTTTAGCCCTATTTTTTCTTTTCAGTTGAGCCGAGTCCGGACCCGAAAAATAAATCTAAAATTTTTAGATTGACCCAACCCATACTCAGATCTACTATAAATCCTTCTTCTACAAGATAAATCAGTACTCAACCTCTTAATAACCATATTGCAGTATGTGGAAGCCACAAGTTGTTGATAGATCCCAAACAAAAGTGCTTATGCAGCTTTCCTAATAGTCACCCCTTCTTATCCCTTTTTTCTACGAACTTTAAAGAGTGTTTTCCACAATTTTTGATCCAATTTACCTGTTTTAATTCAGAATTTTTATGTAATTTTAAAAAGTAAAGATGAAATTAAGGCTAAAAAATTTATTTGATCTTTTTATATTTGTCAGGTCAACAACACTAAGGGTAAATTTGAATGGAAAGATGAAGATTTTAAATCGAAAAAGCACAGGACTCAAAATCTTAAAGCTAAAATAGAAGCGCTAAATAGATTTAAAGCATAAAAGAAGTCCATTTTCATGGTTAAAACTGCCCTGCCTAAGCTTACTTATACCGACAAGTATTTCAAAGAGTAAGAGCAAAGCAGATGGCGTACCTTTTGGCTATGATCAATAACTGATAATTTTCCCCCCTCTTTTTCTTTTTTTTTTTTACCCTTTTTCTTAAGAGAGCAAAGCCAGAAAGTAATGATTTGAGAAAGATGACCTCATCTTACTTTAAAAGAAAGGAAGTCTTGTGGAAACAGCTCAGAAAACAGTCCTAAAATGTCTTATACCAAAACATATTTTAATGGGAAAATATTCTATGTACTTTCACTCTAAATTTCGAATCTGATTATTCGATACTCGCAACTTTCGCTTTCACCATCTAAGCAAACTGGTTTTCTTTCTTCTTCTTCTTTTTTCCTTTTTTAGTTTTGAGATAGAAAGAAAATGAGATTAAGTTTAATTATATGATTACATCATTATTAATTTCTTGGTTTTCTTAAGAGCCCAATTTATATATATTTTATGGACATATAAATATTTAATATGTTTGCATTAAATGGGATGAATTGGTGCAAATATTTATAAAATTTTAAATTAATAAAAGTAAAATTATACTTTGTTCTTTTTTAAAATGATAAAAAAATTTTGATTTAATCATTTAAGTATTATAAAAACTATTAAATTAATTAAATTGTATATTTTTACATTAATTCTGGTCTTTCAAAAACATTTTTTGACTCCGCCATTGTCAATATCATCTTTGAGAGACACACTATTAATTAATTTATATGTATGTCATTAATAATTATAAAAAATTGACATATATAAATATCTTTAATAACTTTTAAAATTAATTGTTGTAATTACATCTTGATCATTTTTAAAATTAAATACTCAAACATTAATTAATTTAATTTTTATTAAATTAAAATATCAATTATTTTTATTGGTTGCATTTTAATTCAAGAAAAACTAAAAAAAAAAAAAACCTAATTGGTTTTCATTCCACGTTTCCGCAAGTCACAATAAAGGGTGTTTTACGTTAATAATATCAAATAAATAAATACTATATTAAGATAAAGAGATTAATATTTACGAGAATATTCAAATGAAATAGTGAAATACTGGTGTCGCTTAACCAATTGACGGTATCACTTTATTTAAAAAAAAAATTCGGGTGCAGCCTGACCAATCGGCCGCACCAGGCTAAAATGTGATGTTCTAAAAATTATAGGGAACTTATATGAAAATTTCCCGTTTTAATTGACAGTCGAAAAACTCTTCAAGAGTGCCGCCTGACGGCACCAAAATTTAAAAGGGTAAATTGCACCCTAAACCCCTTAGTTATTATTAATTTTTATTCTCTTTTAACACCAAAAATAAATTGGCCTCTTATCAATTAGTCTAAAAAGTTTTTTTTAGCAAAAAGTATTTTTGAAAGTAAGCCGATTCCAACTTGAAATAAATTTTATTTATTTTTCAAAAAAAAACTTCACATTATGTTTGACGTTACAATTAACTGTATTTATAGTACTTTTCTTTTTCTCTCATTATATTTGAAAACTATAAATTTAATTAATAATTAGATTTTATACATGATAAGATTTTTTTAAAGCTTTTATAATTATAATTTTATACCGTGTATGTAAATCAAATTGATAATAAAATTATAATTTTTTTTAAAAAATAAATGAAATTTATTTCCAAATGAAAATGGTTTACTTACAAAAATACTTTTTGGTAAAAAAAAATTAAACTAATTTATAAAAGGCCAATCTATTTTCGGTGTTAAAGAAAAATAATAAATAATAATAAATAAGGGAGATTTAGGGTGGAATTTATCCTTTTAAAGTTTGGTGCAGCATGTCATGCGACACCCTTTGAATCAACTACCAATTAAAACGAAAAATTTACATTAAGGCCCCTGGAGTTTTTAGATCATCACATTTTAGTTTAGTATTACCGATTGGTCAAGCTACACCCCAAAAAAATTTAATAAAGTGATGCCGCCGATTGGTCAGATGACACCAATATTTCACTATTTCATTTAACTATTCTCGTAAATATTAATCCCTTTATCTTATTCTGGTATTTATTTATTTATTTTATATTATTAATGTAAAAAACCCCACAATAAAGTGTTCATAATAATTAATTCTCAATATGTAATATTGATTTTCAAATATAATGTTGACTATATTTAACAAAAATTAAAAAATAAAATAATGTAATTGATTGCATGTTTGATATTATTTCACTATTATAACTTTAAATTTTGAAGATTTTAGTTGCTAATTTATGGTTAATATTAAAATTTTATTCCTTCAATTCTCTATAAACACAAATAAAAATATCTCTTATATATTACCAATTTAATTTATAACTTTAAACACCTTCAAATGTCAATTTTAAAACAATTTTTTATTCCATTTTTTTAAATTTCTCACTATCTATCAGAGCGAGCCCAGTAATTAACCCTTTGCATTCTATAGGCCCATTAATAAGGTGGACGCTGGTCACGAGTTTTAAAGTTGCTCCATACTCAGGGTAAGGATTGAACCCTCAACTACTGATTAAAGTAAAAAAGACCTTTGCCATCTCAAGTGTATAATAGTAGACAAAGATGTAAGAAAAAATTGATAATTTTTAGTTTTACGAAATCAACCTTATGGGTACATTTTATATTTATTCTTTTGCCATTTTACATTTAATAGCTAATCTATATTTTATTTAACATATACTCCCAACAAAAATGATTCAACCTAATCATTGTATACTCAATATTTTTACCTTTTATTAAGATAATGATATCCAGGGTGAAATCAGAAAATTTTTTGAGACGGAATTAAATTGTATATTTTTACGATAATAAAAATATAATTTTAATATTTTAATAGTCTATATCTTAATCATTTTTAAAAGGTTAAATCAATTTTTTTTTATCAATTTTAGGGGAAGAAAGTGCAATTTTACCATTACTAATTTAAAATTTTATAAATTATAAAAGACGTAAATAAAAAAAATTATTTTAGAGAGACCGGGGCTTCGTCACTAATCATGTCTATTTTTCATTAAATTATTTACCTAAACTTTAAATCCTTTCTATAAATTCTTATACTTTTTACCTTGTAGCAGTCTTTCATTAGATTGTGTGCAATAGAAATCTCATCTACTCAATTCAATCAGTCCAACTGATTTAATTAAATAAACTAATAAAAATTAAAAATTATATATTTAAAAAAATGAATTCGATCGTTTGTTCAACTGATTCTCGGATCAACTAATCTAAATACTTATTTTAAATTGAAACAATCTGAATTCGAAATTATCCAAATTCTTAATACTCAAACTTAAATCCGAAGAGAGACTGATATGAACCCATTTGTCACTGGTACACAGACCTCGTTTGATTAGAGAAGGATATTAGGGAATGGCAAAGTCTTTTCCCTTTCTGCATGAAATAATGGTCCCAATGTAAACGTTGTGTTTTATTAGCAAATAAAGGGTAAGAAAAAACGAGTTAAGTATTGAAGAGTAATACATCCACTTTCTTTACTATAATGTACATCATTTGTAAGGCAACTAAATGAATACATAGGGAAAATGTTACCCAAAACGAAAAAAAAACAATCAATTACTCAAAAATAATGTATAAAAATGAATACATAAGTTAAAATTTGATTCTTGTTATAATCACCGATGCTAGTCTCCTTAAAATGAAAAACTTTTCACTTAAACTCCTTTATAATTTATAAAACTTTAAATTAATAATTATAAAATTGTACTTTAAAAATTATAAAAATATAGATATTAAAATAGTAAAATTATATTTTTACTATCGTAAAAATATTCAATTTAATTTCAACCCTCAAAATATTTTTTTGACATCACTACTAATAATCAACTTAGATACTACATTAAGCTGAATGAGAATTATATAAAAATTAAAATCATTTATTAAATGAGGACGTAGGCATGTTGTTGAAAAGATTAGCCTCTCATTGTTATTTAATCGCATGAGGACATTAAAAAAATTGATTGTTACTATAACTAATATGGTCCACTCATATTTCGTACTGGATTGATTATTTATTTGTATTAAATTATAAAGTAAAAAATTGGAGATTAAAATATACTCGAAGTTCATATAAAGTAAAAAATTGGAGATTAAAATATACTCGAAGTTCTTATACACTTCGTACATTTGAAACTTAATTTCTCTATTTTTACTTTCAAAATTAAAATTTATAAATACATAATCAAAGTCATTAATCTCATATCAGAAAAAAAAAATCCTAAATAAATAATCGAGTGCAGAGCAACATATCTTTTAGGAAGGAGGCAATTACCCAAATACATATATAAATTTGTGATGGGTCTTGGGCTATAGCTAGATCTGTGTCAGAATAATTCAAAATTAGAAATTTTCAGATCATTTCATCCAAATCAGTTTCATATTAATTTGAAGTTTAAATTTTATAATAAGATCATTTTGAGTTTATTTGAGTTCAAATCGAACGAATTTAAATTATCGATTTTTTATAATCAAACAGGATTGAATTGATTTATGTTCAAGTTGTCAAGGTTTTCAAATCCAAAAATCACAGATCTAGTTGCCTTTGATTCACAATTTTTGAAGATAATATTAAATATTGAATAACATGGGGGTATGATATATATATATATATATATATTAGTATTTAACTTGGAAAAGAATTTTAAAATCTAAAATGATATTAAACGGTATTGAAAACAAAGTTGTTGGGAAAGACAACCATAAATTTCGAAATGATTAGTTTTCATGATATGTAAAAAGCGAACATGAACGGTAAAATGATTAGTGATTGACAGTAAAGGATAAGTAAGATTACCATGAAAATAGCCGGATCGAGATCACGGAATTCGCCTTCGTTTACGCTTATGAATCTTCAGTTGCTCAATTACGTACTGAATGATTTCTTTCATGGTGGCTTTCCTTCCTTCCTTTCTGTTCCAAATCTCGGGGACCGCATATCTGCCGCTCGCATTATATTCGTTCATTTCCATCAATGCGGTCCTAATAGCCTTGTACACGACATCACCGTATTCATTTCTCAACTCCTTCAGCTTCTCGTCGTCTTCGTCTACTATTTCCTACACCACCGAGTAGCCATCCCCTTAATATATATAAGTTTGAGTAATAAACTGGCTCGATTCTGACATACGTGTTTAGCACGTTTAGTAGAAAAACAGATTTTCGATAACCGGATAACAGAATAGTTGGTGTATGCACCATACCTGCAAGTTGCCTCGGATATTGATCATTTTAAACGGGTGCCATTTCGGATCCTGCACGTTTTGTTGCCATAATGAACATAATTTAGCACACGTTTCTTGCCAATCTTCGTTCGGGAACTTCCCAGAGCTAGCAACTTCAAAAGCTTTTTGATCGATCTCTCCCATTCTTTTTACTACAAGAGTTGTTCGGCTTGTCAATACATCATTTAGACCCTGCATATCAAGAACCAGAGAAGTCTTCGGTTTAACACTTCCATACCTGATTCCGAAGAGGTATTTCTTGCACCTAAAGAAATAAAACATCCAAGAAAACAAAGGAAAACGAGGAAATACACTTATCGATTCTTTTCGAGCATCTTGCAGTTCTTGATTAGTTAAGATTTGTTTCACCGTAAGACAACTGTATCGGCTTTCCATATCTTTCAATGCCTCTGATGTTTCCTCCAATTGTTCCTTTAGAGCAGCAATCTGCTCGCTCGTAGTTTTCTCGAGTTCAACAAGATCTTGACAAGGCACATTCTCTTTCGGCTGTATCAGATACAATTCACATTGTTAAATGTCCACTCACAAATCATAACCATCAACAATTTAACTGCAGGTTTTCCCAGCGAATCTCGATAAAAGATAGTTCATATATAAAAAATGAAAATTAAGACGAGTATGCTAACCACTTCAATTTCATTCAACAAGCTTCTTCGTTCCATATTGTTATCATTCCGAGATTTACAATCTTCGAGTTCCTTGGTTCGCCATCTAAGTTCATACCTCAGCTTAAAGTTTTCAGCCTTTTCCTTTCGATTTTCTGCATAAAAGAAAACAAGTTGGAAAGGTGCTGAACACGTTAAAGCTTATCCAAGCCTAAATTTATCTGGTTCCAGTGATAAAAGCTAAGTTCGGGATTCGAATCCCGAAAATTTTTTCCCCTTCCCAATCCTTAATCCGTGACTTCTTTCGTACCGAAAAAACGACCCTAAGATCAATCAAAGCTCTAGATGCAAACCATGTAACATTGAAAGACGACATGTCGTTCATTGTACCACCTGATTCGATTAATACATGGTATTCTGCTCACTAATGTATGCAAATATAATCTAAAGTACCTTCAGCAAACACACGGCGCAACGCCGCGTTCTCACCCTTCAACTGCCTCACGGTTTCGTTATAGCGAAGCTACCAATCCCACAAACAACTGTCCTTGGAGTTAATTTTTGCTGCAAGGCCATCAACGAGTCCTTGAAGAGCCGCAGTCGTCTTGTTATATTTATGTTCCATTTCGAACGACTGTTGTTTTCTGCGATCAATCTCGTATAAGAGACTGCAAACACGCCTTCGCTCGTTCTGCAGCTACACCTCGTAGTTGGTTTTCTCCATTTGAATGGAAGATTAAGTGCCTGAAAATATCATTATCAATCACATAAATGGATTAAATAATCAGATATCAAGAAGGTATCTTAAAAAATTAAACAAATAATAACCATAAGAAGCAAAGCCTAGTTCATATATTGAGATTAAAGGTGGAATTTTTATGGCTAACTCAAGTTCAAATTCATACAAAAAAAATACATATAGAACCCTAAAATCAAAGAAATTTATTCTATGGAACAAATGTCAATAACCCAGTAAAAAATAAGTAAAAAGACATCATTTTGGAAAGGTAGAAATGGCTATGGAAACTTCAAAAACATATAATAAATAGGTAACAAAATGTATACAAAAAATTTTTAATTTACAAAAAGAATAACCTGGGATGAAAATGGCTTAACGTTGCAATTTGTCTTCTTTTTCTTCTTCTTCTTGCTGTAAACATACGGGGGAAAATTGGCGGCGTTAGACAATCATCAAGATATATGAAGGATAACGCTTGTTTTCCCGAGAAAAATTTTCCATATTTTGCTTTTATTTCCCTTAGGTCGATTTAGTTTCCATATTCAACTTCCCTTCACTAAATAAGATATCAAAAAGTTAATATTTTTATTCATTATTGCCATTTTATCTTTATCAAATCTGAAATTTTTGAAGATTTATCAACAATAATTAGTCAAATTTGGCACTAATATATTACCAGTAATGCTGGTTAAATTTTAGAACATTCGGCATCAATATATTACCAATCTGAGTAATGTACCATTTTACAGCACTTACGTTCTTAACTTCATATATATATGTATATGTATGTATGGTTGAAGCTGATTAATGGGAATTCAGCTTGCATCCCAATATAATGTACACAAAATTGCCTTACTTCATAATATTGTTAGTACATTGATTAACATAGCAATGAAACTCATGTAAATGTTTAAGCAAAATACTGGGGTTAGTTCACAGCTCGGCTTACCATCTGCTCGATAAGTAAAGGGATCAAATTGTTGTATGCTTCACTCGGGGATGAGGTGCTTGATAGCTTCTTTTAAGCTGGCTTTTTTATCCTCTTCGAAATTCCACGGCTTGGAAACTACGTATCTCCCACTTGGATTATACTCTTCCATTTCCAGTAATGCATCGATTACAACCTTGTAGATCATTTCGCCGCATTCATTCCTCAGTTCCTTCAATCTTTCATCATCTTCATTCATCTATAAAAGGTTCCGGATTAAGGTCTCCCATCCTTTTGATTCCAATGGTTGATTGAGAGGCATTAAATCCCTGCATATACTACATCATGAATGGTAGCAGTAGAAACCAGTCAATTAGTATTTTGATATTGCATGGGATACATACAGGAAAAACAGAAGGATAAAATCAACTTTTTGCCATCATTTTGCTACTCAAGGATACTCATGCTCAAGAAACTCAATTATGTATTCGATTATCAACACATAATTAGATTCTTGCATTGAAATTCGAGTCTCACGAGGCAAGCATTTTTGCAAGTGAAGGAAAACAACTTAGCTTAAAGTTTCCAGCTTTTCCTTTTCGAATTGCTGCATAGAAAAACAAGCATGAGAAAATGCAATGATAATAAAGGTGGTCAAACTGTATGCAATTTCATAATATGACACCCAGATTCTATAGATTAATACATCATAAAGCTGTTCAACTAATAGTACTTACAGGAGAGTTAACATTAGGAGCATGTAGTCTGTAATGCGAATCGTATAAGCATTAGCCTCGTCTGGCCAAAGTGTTTCTATATATTATGTTCGTATCTGGTTCCGAACACATTAAGCTTATCCGAGCCTAAATTGATCCGGTTCCCGTAATAAAAGCTAAGTTTGGGGTTCAAATCCTGCCATTTATATCTCCTTCCTAAGCAGGGGAGAAGCCGGGGCCCCTAAAATGTAAAATTATTTTTTATGCCCTTAAATTTAAAAAAAAATTAATTAATAAAAGTAAAATTATACTTTAGCCCCTCTAAAATTATAAAATTTCGATTTAATCATTTACAAATTATAAAGTAATAAACTATCAAAAATTAAAATTTCATCCGCCCCTGTCCCAAAGATCAATCAAAGGGTACCAAACGATTCAATTAACACACAGTATTCTGCTCACTACATACACATATATAATAATCTAAAGTACCTTCAGCAAACGCACGGCGCAACGCAGCATTCTTGCCCTTCAACTGTCTCACGGTTACATTATATTGAAGCTCCCAACCCCACAGATTACTGTCCTTGGAGTTAATTTTTGCTATGAGGCCATTGATGAGTCCTCGAAGAGTTGCGGTCATCTCGTTATATTCACGTTCCATTTGGGACAACTGTTCTTTTCTGCAATTAATCTCATATATGAGACTGCAAACAAGCCTGCGGTCATTCTTCAGCTCCTCCTCGTAGTTGGTGTTCTCCATTTCAATGGAATATTTAAGTGCCTGCAAATCTCATTATCAAATCACATAAATGGATTAAGATAGAGGTACCCTAAAAAGTTCAACAAACACTAAGAACCAAAGCCAAGTTCATATATTGAGATTAAAACCCCAAATGCAGGTCAATTTCTGGGCGTTCTTGTTTAATTTTATTGGAAGAAATTGTTTAATTGAATTTCTTTTAAATCTTAAGATAGTAGTAGAAGGATCAAAACCAAAATTGGACCTTCTTCCTTCAATTCTGGCCAATATGTCAGAAAATTAGCACTGTTGACCAGCAAATATATAAACACCAATTTATTCCCAGAAAACTTGAGGTATTCACAGTTCAACAGAGTAAAACTGGCCAAAACCCAGTAAAAAGGAAAAAAAAAAAAAACTCTAATGCAATCTTAAGTGCGCGGAACCCATGAACATGAAAACTAAACCCAGGAACATACTTAAGTGCACAAGAAAAATCAAGTTGCAATCTTAAGTGCACAAAAACCATGAATATGAACACCAAACCCAGGAAAAAAGAAAAGAAACAGAGCTGTAAAAATGTGGGAAAAATAAAAGAAAAAAAATTTGGACCATTTCTCGATTTGTGCGTGTCATCCTTGCGCAGGGGCCATGCTAATCTTCTCTGTATCGTTCCAATTTTATCAGATGTCCCCGAAGGGACAATTAAAAACTGCTTCTTTTGCTTATATAAATGCTTCTGCGTCATAGTTCTTTAGCAGTGTGGGATATTTTCTAACCAGGGCCCTGAAGTATGCTACCACGTCCTGACTATGCCAGCCTGATTAGAGGCCCGATGTCTTTGGAGTGGCACATAATAAAAACGTCGTTTAACACACGTGGCAAGCTCAGTGTTTATCACTTATCCCAACTTGATTATTAGAATTTAGAGGAAAAAAAAATATATAAACCAATGTTAATTTCATATTTGACTTCACATTACAATCGGGTTACTGTTAAGTTTGATTTGCCCAGTTGTAGGTTAAATTTTAAAATATTTGGGTTTGCCTTGGAACCAATGTATATTACCAATCAATAATGTTTCTCTATAAAACGTAAATCCCAATATTGATATTATATAGGAACATACTTCATCAATATGTATGTATGTATGTATGTTATCGATGAGAATTCAGCAGCATTCCTTTATAATTCATAGGACATATGAGCAATTCAAGCAATTCATAGTGTTTTTCATTGGAACATTTTAGAAAATAAATAACTTGCTTTCATGCAGGATGTTTGAGGGTTAAACAAAATACTGGGATTAGCTTGGCCTGTTGATAGTCTGGTACCAGGAACAGCTCAGGTTACCATCAGTTCGAGGAGTACAGGGATCGACTCAGTTTGTTCTGTAAATGGTGGATGAGGATCTCAATAGCTTCTTTTAAGCTGGCTTTTCGATCATCTTTGAAATTCCGAAGTTCAAAAACTATGTATCTCCCACTTGGATTGTACTCTTCCATTTCCAGTAATGCAACAGTTACGACCATGTAGAACGTTTCACCCCATTCATTTCTCAATTCCTTCAATCCTTCATTATCTTCATCAACTATTAACTGATTCACACAAAAAAAGAAAGTAGAACTACACTGGTTACTAATGTGTCCATGTTGAAAGTTGACTATGAACTTAAACCTCAAAAGATCATTCCATAAGGGTTTTCGTCGATAAAAACCCTGATGTGTTTCGAAGTGGTTCTGCAACACTTGCAGCAATGATGCGTAAAGGAAAAGGATTTACGGTTTAATGAAGAACAATTTCTCATTTGAATATCATTACCACAAGATGAGTAGTCTATAATGTGCAGACTTTCAAGAATGCTCTTGAAAGGATGCCACAGTGGATTTCTGATATGTTGTTGCCACAACGAGAATAATTGCTCTGCATTCGTCTAAAAAGGGCTCTGGATTAAGTTCTCCCATTCTTTTGATTCCAATGGTTGATTCAGATTCCATAATATACTACACCATGACAACAGTAGAAACCATTAGTTTGCAACGCAATTACCATCTATTAACATATAAGGTCAAATGTTTGAAGAACTTCGGGGTTCTTGCAATGAAATTCGAGTGGCAAGCATTTTAGTAAGTGAAGAAAAATAGCTTACAGTGATCAATCTTTCTCAAACTTCCTGCACCTGATCGTTGCTCCGATATTCTCTTGCAATAAGAGATCGATTCAATGTCTCTACATCCTTAAGGTATTCCTCCAGCTTCCTTAGAACATTTACATAATCTCCATCTTCCATTTTGCCAATTCATCCAATGATCCGCTTAGACGCTCAACATCCGAGTCCAATGCTTGTTTTCGATATAATTCTTTCTCCAGTTGAATTATCCTATTTTGAAGTTCCTCTTCCTGCGTAATCCATAGTCCAGCTATATCATCGATTCTCAACGATCTAAAACTGACATAGAAGTATCATAGTATCAAAAAGGCACACAGACTAAACCTTAGATATCTTCGCTCTATCAAAGTTGATGCCTGTTGAGTCAAAGGGTCCTAGTGTTTTCTGAACTTTTATCATCTGGTCCATCAATGAGTTACCAACCTCCTCAAGCTTATTGCTCACTTGTGCAGCTTCCTCTGCCTTAGCCTTGAGCTACCTCTAGAGCTCAACTATTTTCTTTTGAGCATCCTTGGCCTTCTGCTCTGCATTTTCCGCTCGTGACTCTAAATATTTCGACTGAGCTGCATTGGTGGCAAGCAGCTTCTTGTTTTGTGCTGTTAAGAACATTTGATCCATGATCTTGTTAGCCTCATTCAAAAGCTGAGGATAAAAACTATGCATCACATAATGATATCGAACTTATTATAAGTTTGTAAAGCCTTCAATAGACCAGCAATCACTTACCCTGTTCATCTTGCTAGTTACAGAGTTCCCATTGCGTGTAGTAGATTGTTGAATACCGGAGTCTCTATCACCCGCAACTCCAAACTCCGAATTGTTGAAAAAGCACCCCGTTTGAATTTTTTTTCAAAGAGAAACATGTCTAAGTATGCAGGTCAATCTCTGGGCTTTCTTGTTTAATTTTATTGGGAGAAATTGTTCAATTGAATTTCTTTTAAATTTTAAGATAGTAGTAGAAGGATCAAAACCAAAATTGGACCGTCTTCCTTCAATTCTGGCCAATATATCAGAAAACTAGCACTGTTGACCAACAAATATATAAACACCAGTTTATTCCCAGAAAATTTGAGGTATTCACGATTCAACAGAGTAAAACTGGCCAAAACCCAGTAAAAAGAAAAGAAAAACTCTAATCGCAATCTTAAGTGCACGAAACCCATGAACATGAAAACTAAACCCCCATGAATGTGAACAACAAACCTAGGAAAAAAAAAAAAGAAAACAGAGCTGTAAAAATATAAGAAAAAAAATTTGGACCATTTCTCGATTTGTGCGTGTCATCCTTGCGCAGGGGCCATGCTAATCTTCTCTGTATCGTTCCAATTTTATCGGATGTCCCCGAAGGGACAACCCTGTGTTGCTTCTTTCGCTTATAAAAATGCTTCTTCATTTTAGTTCTTTAGGGATGTGGGATACTTTCTGACCATGGCCCTAAGTATATCCCCGAAGGGACAATCATGTGATATTAGTGACCAGGATTAACATTGATCGTTTTTAGTTGGTTCAAATGTGCTTCAAATTCCTAAACTCATCCTACATTTATAATTTAACCATTTCACTTTTATTTTCAAAAAATCAGTACCTTCCTACATTCAAATTAATAATATAATGAAGTATAAGTCAACTAGATTCTGAAATTAAATAATAAAATAAAATGTAGCAAAATAAACATCCATAAGATTTTAAACTAATAATACAAATCCAACAAAAACATCCTTATACGTGTTTAAATACATCAAACAGCATTCGCTTTCGTTTTCCCTTGTGATTCTTCAGCTGCTTGATTGTGTATTCCATGATTTCTTTCATGGTGGCTTTCCTTTCCTCCTTTCGGTTCCAAACCTTACGGACCGGATACCTTCCGCTCGCATCATATTCGTTCATTTCCATCAATGCGGTGCTGACAGCCTCGAACCCAACATCTCCATATTCGTTTCTCAACTCTTTCAGCTTCTCGTCGTCTTCGTCTAATATTTCCTGCATCACCCGAAACACAGCCATTGAATTGTTTTGCACATTTAGTAGAACAACATATTTCCCGTCTTTCAAATGGTTCAATCCGCAACCAGATAACAGTATGTTTTGAACACTAATGTGTATGATTCCAAACAAGAAAAAGTACGGATTGATAATTTCAAACCAATGCAAATACATAAAGCAAAAGTTGGTGCATGCACCATATACCTGCAAGTTGCCTCGAATGTTGATCATCTTAAATGGGTGCCATTTTGGATCCTGTACATTCTGTTGCCATAATGAACATAATTTAGAACACATTTCTTGCCGATCTTCTTTTGGGAACTTTAGCGCACATTTTGGTCTCCAAATTTTTACACTGGTTTATGATCTCGAGGGCGTCAGCCATCATCGTCTGAGGATAAATATTAAATACTAAGCATCATCTTATGGTTTCGAATAATGTATTTAATTGCAAAGCCTACTACAAATTCTAGCAATCACTTACTCCATATGTTTTGTTGAATACTGAGCTCCCATTGTGTGTAGCTGATTGTAGAATACCGTCTCTATCACCCCACAACTTCGAGCTCATTCCGCAACTGCTCGTCTTCCATTTCTGCATATATGTTAAGCAATATTGAACTTTACCCTACAAATTTTTATTTTCATTCAAAGAAATCTCATTCTCTATGCTTAAAATATCTCCTATTTTCCCGAAGATTTCCCACATTTGTTCTAAAAAGGCATCTCCTTTTAAGTTTAGAAAACATATTTTGGCTTTCGATTTCAGAGTTTCAAGAGAAACAAACGAAATGAAAAAACAAACCATGGTGAGGATGGGTTTACCTTCTTCTTTGCAAAGGGCCAAAAATTTGAAGGTTTTTTTTTTTTTTTTTGCAGGAAACTGTAACAGCCTAATTTTCAGTGATATCGGAACAGTGATTCGAGATCACTAAATCCGACAAATGAGTAGGATATATTATTAATTTAGTGAGTATAAATTAAATGTGAAGTTAGGAAAAATTTTGAAATAGTGAATAGTGTACTAAAAATAAATATTAAAATAATTAGAATCGAAAACGAGGTATCGAGGCCTCGGGAATTTTAAATCGAGCCATAAATATTTTTATAAATATTTATGGAGTGTTAATATGTTAGTATTAAAGTTTCATCAAGAAATTTTAAAGTTCTGATAATTAATTGAACAAAAAGGACTAAATTGTATCAAATACAAAATTGTAGGAAATGATTAAATAGCTTAATTGATAAAAGAAAGAGGGTTTAAAAGGAAAATAGACCCAAGGTCTATTTGGGCTGGAGGGCAAGGGCATGAAATCAGCAAGAAAACAAGGAGAATTAAGGGCAAAATTAGAAAATTGCAAAATTTACTTAATAAAGTTAGGACTAAAGTGGAATTATCTAGATTTCTCTTTATTTTTCTGCATTCTCATCAGCAAAAACACCAGGAAAGAGTTCCCTCAAGCTGATTTTTCATATTTTCACTGCAAGTAAGTTCAATTCTTGATTATTTCTTGAAATTTTTGTGTTTTTGTGACTTTTACAACTAGGTCCACTTGTTGAATTCATTAGTTTTTGATTCCATGAAAGAAATTGAAAGTTTCTATGAATATTTCTGGAATTATATGATGATTTGACATGAAATTAGAGCTTTAAATTGTTTATATGTTGATTTTATTGAAAAAATTGAATAGAAAGTGAATGTTTGGGACCTAAGTGTAAAAGAGTTTGAAGTTAGAGTGTTATGTAGAAATTCTGAATTTTAATAGTTATGAAATAACTTATAATGTTTAGTAAAAGTATTAATTGAGAAAATTATCTTAATTTAGGGGTTAATTGAGCAAGGACTGAATTGTATGAATTGTGAAATTTTGGGCAAAATGGAAATCAACATTTTGCACTAAAACTGTTTTGGACAGCAGCAGTAGTTTAACTTTGAAAAATCACCAAAAATTGTAGAAATGGAATTAGAGGATGAATAAAATATGAAATTAAAGCTTATTGAGTCTAGTTTCTTATAGAAGAAATAATGTAAGCAATGGAATTATAAATCATGAGATATGATAAATTTTGTGAGATAAGGTCAGAATGAATTCGAGATCCCCTGTCCTGACTTTAGAAATTCACCATAAATTGTAAAAAAAAATTATTAAGAGTCATACTTTACATGCATGGATTCTTTATTGAGTCTATTTTTAAGGGAAACAAACAGCATGGTCGTTGGAATTATTTACAGGGAGAAATTTGGTTCGTAGTGCACAGAGGTCAGAGTAGTCGTACTCTGAAACAGGGGAGACTTTAATGAATAAACTGTATTAATTGGCCTAACCAAAAATTATGAAAATTTTATGGTAAAAAGATATATGAGTCTAGTTTCAGAAAAATTTAGCGGAACTTAATTTGGAGTTCTATAGCTCCAGATATAAATAATTTAGTGACTATGACACAGATGGACAGCTTGAATATTCACATAAGTAGATAGTGAAAATTATGGATAATGTTACCTACAAGTGTGTTGTTTATACTAAGGATGTGGATGGAGAGGAGGAGGAGAAAAATATACAAAAATATATGAATGACTCGTGTATAAATTGATCACATGCCTGATTATAATCGATAAGTGTTGAATTAGAAACGATATAATGTTTTATTTGGAATATTTATTATGAAATTATGATTATCGCTATAATATAAAAATCGAACTTGTGAGTTTATATAACTAAATTTAGTGACCATTTGTTAATATTATTAAATTTCAATATTATTTTATGAATGGTGATTAATATTTATGTATGTTAATTGTTGAAAATAAGTAAATTATGTACAAAAGTTATGAAATTGAATTGAGAATTTTGGAGGAACGAAACGCAGGAAATAAGTACAATCTTTCAGTGAAAAAGATGAATTGATGGCAAATTACCCAAGTAAATCGAGATTCAGCATTTGTTGTGAATTCTCGTGTTTACTTTCCGTTTAGCTCTTACGAGCTTTCGTTAACTCATATGAGTTTCAGTTAACCCTTTTGGGGTTTCAGTTCAGCTCTGGTGAGCTTCAGTTAGCCTTCGGGCTTCCGTTTAGCACTTATGTACTTCAGTTAGCCTTTGGGCTTCCGTTTAGCACTTATGTGCTTCAGTTAGCCTTCGGGCTTCCGTTTAACACTTATGTGCTTCAGTTAGCCTTTGGGCTTCCGTTTAGCACTTATGTGCTTCTTGATTAGCCTTCAAGCTTCCGTCTAACAACACTTATGTGTTCACTAGACTTCGGGCTTGGATCATGATGTACTCAAATCCGTAAGTTGTTCCTTGAATGGAAAAGTTGGTAAGTCGTAAATGTAACATGTGGAAAAAGAAATGTAAGTAATGTTATCATTATTATTATTGAGCTCAATTATGTGATTTTGTCATTCAGAGATTGTGTTTGACAGGATATGTTAGTAATTTATGAGTATGTGAATCAAAATGACAGAATTTAAATACCTAATGAGGTTGAGCTCATTCACACGAATTTGTCATTTGAAATTGTGATTGACAAGAAGAAACAATGAGTTGCATGCTTATCAATGGTTATACATAATTATCTGAAAAACAAGAAAAATGACGGTTATTGATATATGAAAATGTGAGACATTGATATATGAATGTGGAATATGTTTGATAAATGTGTTCATTCTTAATTATGGAATTATGTACCTCATGTGTGCTATTTGCATAAAGATGATATTTCAAATACTTTGGTGAGTAAAGCTTAAATATGAAATAGTATGAAATCAAGACAAGTTGTTATGAAAATATATTTAAATTATCTGTAAGTGTTTTTGTAGTCCTCGTTAATGCCTCGTACTCTATTTCGGCGACGGATACGGGTAGGGGGTGTTACAGAAACTGCTAAAGATCAACTCTATTGCAGCATTTTGAAGAAAGGTGGCCAGGTTCGAAGTTAAAAAGACAAGAAAAATTATAAACATAGGGTTAAATTCTGAATTAGTCCCTATACTTTATTAAAGTTTGGTTAATTTCTAATTCGAGTCATTTCAATTTTGGATTATTTTGCATTAGGCTCATTCCAATTTGACCCTCGAATTTTTCAAATTCAAATTATTTTAAATTCAAATCACTTCAACTCTGAGTTATTTATGGACACATGATCAAAGTTATTAATTCCACGTGAGAAAAGAAAAAGAACCATAATTATATAATTGAGTACGCTACTCCGACATATCTTTTAAGGAGAGGGTAATTGTCCAATTACATATACACTATACCTACAAGAAACCAGTCAATTAGTATTTTGAAATTGCATGGGATACATACAGGAAAAACAGAAGGATAAAATCAACTTTTTTTCATCATTTTGCTACTCAAGGATACTCATGCTCAAGAAACTCAATTATATATCCGATTATCAACACATAATTAGATTCTTGCATCGAAATTTGAGTCTCACGAGGCAAGCATTTTAGCAAGTGAAGGAAAACAACTTAGCTTAAACTTTCCAGGTTTTCCTTTTCGAATTTCTGCATAGAAAACAAGCATGAGAAAATGCAATGATAATAAAGGTGGTCAAACTGTATGCAATTTCATAATATGACACCCAGATTTTATAGATTAATACATCATAAAGCTATTCAACTAATAATACTTACAGAAGAGTTATCACTAGGAGCATGTAGTCTGTAATGCGAATCATATAAGCATTAGCCTCGTATGGCCAAAGTGTTCCTATATATTATGTTCTTATCTGGTCCCAAACACATTAAGCTTATCCGAGCCTAAATTGATCCGGTTCCTGTAATAAAAGCTAAGTTTGGGGTTCAAATCCTGACATTTATATCCCCTTCCCTAAGATCAATCAAAGGGTACCAAACGATTCAATTAACACATAGTATTCTGCTCACTACATACACATATATAATCTAAAATACCTTCAGCAAACGCACGGCGCAACGCAGCATTCTTGCCCTTCAACTGTCTCACGGTTACATTATATTGAAGCTCCCAACCCCACAGATTACTGTCCTTGGAGTTAATTTTTGCTACGAGGCCATTGATGAGTCCTCGAAGAGTTGCGGTCATCTCATTATATTCACGTTCCATTTGGGACAACTGTTCTTTTCTGCAATTAATCTCGTATATGAGACTGCAAACAAGCCTGCGATCATTCTTCAGCTCCTCCTTGTAGTTGGTGTTCTCCATTTCAATGGAAGATTTAAGTGCCTGCAAATATCATTATCAAATCACATAAATGGATTAAGAAAGAGGTATCCTAAAAATTTCAACAATAACACTAAGAAGCAAAGCCAAGTTCATATATTGAGATTAAAACCCCAAATGTTGGAATCATAATATTGGTTACTAAAATCAAAGAAATCCATTCACTATAACTACAAATAGCATGAAGAACCAAAATTATTCTCTGTTTTTCCATTTTCTACTTCTTCATTATTGACATTATTGAAGAATTTTTCAACAATAAGCTTCACCACTTTGCTGGTGCCTTTGGAAATGGAAATTGAAATTGGTTTCATTTCCATATTGCCGAGCATTTTCCCACAAATTCCCATACTAAAAAAAGAAACATGAAATTTGATCACAAAAACTCAATGAATCACTTGCCAAGCAAAAAAAGGATTCAAGGATATGAAACACCCTTAGCAAAATTCAGGATATCATTTGATTTACATAAAACACATTGCAAATTTTAAAACCCTGTTTGAATTTTTTTCAAAGAGAAACATGTCTAAGTGTGCAAGTCAATTTCTGGGCCTTCTTGTTTAATTTTATTGGAAGAAATTGATTAATTGAATTTCTTTTAAATCTTAAGATAGTAGTAGAAGGATCAAAACCAAAATTGGACCTCTTCCTTCAATTCTGGCCAATATATCAGAAAATTAGCACTGTTGACCAGCAAATATATAAGCAACAATTTATTCCCAGAAAACTTGAGGTATTCACAGTTCAACAGAGTAAAACTGGCCAAAACCCAGTAAAATAAAAAATAAAATAAAAAAACTCTAATGCAATCTTAAGTGCGCGGAACCCATGAACATGAAAACTAAACCCAGGGAGGAAAATGCAACAAAGCTGAAAAAATGGCAAAAAAAAAAAAAATCAAACTCACAATTCAAGAGAGTAAAACAGACCGAACCCAGTAAGAGAAAGAAAGAAAACACTAATTGCAATCTTAAGTGCACAAAAACCCATGAATTTGAACACCAAACCCAGGGAAAAAAAAAAAGAAACAGAGTTGTAAAAATGTGGGAAAAAAAGGGGAAAAAATTTGGACCATTTCTCGATTTGTGCGTGTCATCCTTGCGCAGGGGCCATGCTAATCTTCTCTGTATCGTTCCAATTTTATCGGATGTCCCCGAAGGGACACTTGCGTGATGCTTCTTTCGCTTATATAAATGCTTTTTTGGTCTAGTTCTTTAGCAATGTGGGATATTTTCTGACCATTGCCCTGAAGTATGTCCCCGAAGAACAAACCTCCGAATCTTCGGTCATTGGCAGTTCCGTTACATATTCATCAGCCTGGATGAAAAAAAAATGTTACTTTCGCGATGACTCTTTGAACGATATTCCTTAACAGAGAATTAAATCGTAGCACAGAGTAAAATGTTGGAAACTATTTGCACCATATTGGAAGGTTATGCAAACTAACATTCTATTATACAATATTCATGACAGGGTATGCATATGGTATTGTGGTATTAATGAAAAGAACACGAAGAACAAACCTCCAGATCGTCAACTACTAGCGGTCTCATTACATATTCATTGGCCTTCTTTTGCTCTACGGCAGTCGGTCGTAGCGAATTGTTTGGAACCGTATTCTGGAAGACAAAGATATGTTAGTTTCCAGATAACCCTTTGAACGATATTCCTTAACAGAGAATTAAATCATATAACACAATAGTTCAATTATGTGATGCATTTCTAATTGAAATATCAATGGTAACTAATGCATAAAGTAGCATCCATTCGCTAGGTTAATTTCTAATTCAAGTCGTTTCAATTTTGGATTATTTTGCATTAGGCTCATTACAATTTGACCCTCGAATTTTTCAAGTTCAAATTATTTTAAATTCAAATCACTTCACGTTCAAGTTCCGATTATCTAAATTCGATCAAAATTGAGAAATTAAACAAATTTTTTTAAAAAATAAACAACCACTCATTTTTACTTTCTATTTAAAAACATTTTTATAATATAATATTAAATTTTAATTCAGAATAGGTCGACCCAAGTCAAACAGTCTCAAGGTCAAAAAAATCTTATTTAGCTTGAATAGACCAAGCTTATCAAGCTAGACGGATTACTCGATTTATGGACAGGTCTATGAAAAATTGGATTGAAAAATTGGATATGAAAAGTATTTTCAATTTCCATGGGAATAAAATTTAAATGCCTTTTTGGTAAAAGTAGCACCAACTACCATTTCTCCACAAAAACATTGTTCAGCTTTAACTACACTATGTTTCGTACGATGTAGTTCAGCAATTCCTTCATTTGCTCCAATTGCAAACAAGTCCTTCACAAATATGCCGCAAACATGCCCCCCGGAAAGAAAAAAAGGATTGCAAATGTTGATCAAACTAGTCGTCTACTCATCTCTTAAAGGAGACTGCAAGTTGCCTCGGATGTTGATCGGTGGTGAAGCTAAGGGCTAGTACAACATGCTCCAATTTAATCCACACCTACCTGAGTCCTATTTCATTTTTAGTTTCATTAGTGCCCTTCAAAGAAGAGTTGACACCTAGAGTGAAAAATGAAAACTAGTGAACCAACCACCCTATCTGCTCTGTGCAAAATGGCTAGATTACATGAACTATCCCTTGAGCTTGAGCCCGAACTATCTATTGGAAGTGGAAGAAGCTAAGATGGAGACTCTTCCTAATGAGAGAAAGAGCATTTTTGGAACAGTATTTGGATGTCTTTTTTGAGGAACCAAAACAGTTGCCAACTCAGTCGCGACATCATTGTATTCATTTCTCAACTCTTTCAGCTTCTCGTTGTCTTTGTTCAGAGAAGTCATCACAGAATATTTAAGTGTAAGGAATAAACAGACTCGATTCTTGTAGCCCATATTTTGACATACATATCTAGCACATAGTATAGAACAACAGATTTCCGGCCTATTATACTTTTTGAGAATAGGGAACGGTCACAAATGGTTCAATCCCTAATCGAATAACGGTGAATGCAAGTTTTTTCCAGGTGATCATCTCAAACACTACGGTGAATGAGTGCATGCAAGTGAAAGTTATGGGAAAGAAAAGTACCAAAGCAAAAACATAAAAGCAATAGTTGATGTATGCACCATATAGATAGCTGTAAGTTGCCTCAAGTATGGGTCATCTTAAACGGCTGTGATTTCTGATCATGCACATTCTATTTCCATAATGAACATAATTTAGCGCACGTTTCGTGCTGATCTTCGACCGGGAACTTCAAGGAGAAAGCGACTTTGAAAGCTTTTCGATCGAGTTCCCCCAATATCAATATATCATTCAAACCCTGCACATCAAAAACATTAAAAGTCTTCCATTGAGCACCATGCGTGTATAGAATTTCTTGTGAAGATCACATTGTTCTAATTGCAAAGCTTTACAAAGAATCCATGGAATCAAACTATCAAGTGAAATGAGATCAATGATAATTGAAATTACCATACAAAGCCAACATATTTGGACATGAAGTTGCATATGGAAATTGAAGGGTCCTTTGGTTACTTAAAACTTTTAAAAACAAAAAAAGCTATACAAAATCTAAATAAAGGATTATTGAGGTATTCACTGCTCAAGAGAGTAAAACAGACCAATCCCAGTAAAAACAACTTTAAATTGCAATCTTCAGTGCATAAAACCCATGAAGATGAACGTTGAACCCAGAAAAATTTGCAAAAAAAGAAAGATAGTATTGAGATTTAAAACAAATCAAACCCAAAAAGAGGAACATAAAAACCGAGAAAAATTGCAAAAAGAAAGATAAATTAAAACTCTAAATTTTTAATATTAAGTGCAGAAAAATAAACCCATGAAAATACATCAATGATCAAACTTAGCATACAAATGCAAAGAAAATAGAGAAAGAGATGGAAACAGACATGTAAAAATTGCCCCGAAAAAAATGCTATTGAAATATTCAGCGTTCAAGGGTGTAAAACAGACCAAAACAAGAGAAAATCAATTTAAAAACAAGGAAAAAGACCCTCCAATTCCAAATTCTCAAGTGAACAAAGGCCAAAGAGATGGAAACAGAGCTGTAAAAAAATGGCAAAAAAAAAAAATCAAAAAAAAATTTGGACCATTTCTCGATTTGTGCGTGTCATCCTTGCGCAGGGGCCATGCTAATCTTCTCTGTATCGTTCCAATTTTATCGGATGTCCCCGAAGGGACAATCATACACGCCTTCTTTTGCTTATATAAACAATAAAATTTTGTAATTCTTTAACGATGTGGGATATTGGTTGCTTTCCAACTAGAACGTTGACTAAGGCCCAGTGGCTGTTTAAGTCTTTGGTGAAGCACCAAAAAATCGTGGGCTTTACATTTATACTTCACTTTATGTTCGGCTTAGGTTTACTGTTAAGTTTGATTAGCTATTGTTTTTTATTAGACCCAAAAATTTTGAGTTATTATTATTTAACCCAACTTCTAAATCCATTCTGAAAAGTGTAGAAATTAAATAAGAAAAAATACAAAAATCAAATCAAATTAAAAGGTATAAAGTTTTTTATTAGTTTAGTTTTGTGCTTTGATCATTTCAAGTTTACTGAATTTCGTACTTCAGTTATTTTAAATTTGAATTGTTTTTGAGTTATAATTTTAGCTCTCAAGTTTTTCAAATTTTCATCAGCTCAAATCATCTCAAGTTTGATTATTTTAAAATTAATTTAAATCAAATTAAGATGAATTTATTCATCAAATCAAAATTTTATTTTGAAACAAACCTATTTGATAATAGAATGTTAGATTTATAAAGATCTTAAATAATTTTTTTTAGTATTCTCATATTCGCTTTTACGATTCATATTCGAAGTTTAAAATTCTCCCAACAATACCATCTCCAAGGTTCAAATAATTTTTAATCAATAATATAACAAGAGAAGTAAAATTGACAATAAAATGATTGATTGAATCTTAACTCAATTGACATGGACATTATTGTCAATACAGGAGAACATCAATTTAAGTGGGTTGAAGCGCATTAGCACATTATCATCATATTTATGGGTTAAGAATGGATTATAAGTAATTCTAAATATTATATAAAAAACAAATATGATTAAAACTTGTAATGAAATTGTTTACAATATAAACATTCCATAAGCTTTAAAAATAAATAAATAAAAATCCAGAGATTTAAATAAAAGTGATAAAAACACAAATAATAGTTTTCAAAAATTAACCACTTAATAATCGCTTTCCCTCCAACCACCATACTCTTCTTCATCGTTTTCCTCCTGTAGTACAAATCCAGCAAAATTAAATCAATAATAGATAAATGCCATTAGTTAATTAAATATTCATATTTCATACATATTTAAAACAATAGGTGGTAAAAGGACAATTTTTTTTTTTTTTTGTTCATCTAAAAAATTAGACCGGTTCATTTTTTAATTCAGACTAGATTGACCGATTGACTAATATAAAAAATATCCTATTCATCAGGCTAGACAGATTACTCCATCCATAGATAGCTCTATAAAAAATCGAATACGAAATAGGATAGGATAATCTTCCTAAAAAGCAAGGGGTAATATCAAGGGGATAGATAGGGACGTTGACCCACCTTGGTTTGATAAAATTCATCTTTTGGTCCTCTAAATTTGTGAATTTATAGGTTAATAAAATGGTAAAAATATTCTTTGATCCTTTAAAATTTGTAATTCAATCTCGACCCCTAATAAAATTTCTGGCCCTGATAGGCAGTATTTTCAATTTCCATGAAGAAAAAGTTAAATACCTTTTTGGTGAAAGTAAGACCAACTACAATTTCTCCACAATAACGTTGTTCAGCATTAACTACACTATGTTTAGTAGGATGTAGTTCAGCACTTCCTTCATCTGCTCCAATTGCCAACAAATCCTTCACAAATATGCTGCAAACATGAAAATAAAAAATGTTTTACAATTTCTTTTTCGAGCTTCAAGATAGAGAAAAGGGTTGCATATGCTGAGATTCGACCTTGCAACTTCTTAAAAGAGAATGCTATGAAACTATCAAGCTTGTTTTTCCAGACTTTTTATTTTCTTATAGTACACATATATGAAAAAATTTCGGAAGAAGGATACGAATTGGAGTAATTTAGCTATAAAACAGTGATGATTAATGTTAGTATACTTACGTGGCTTGGCCTACAAAGTCATCAGAAGAGAAGGTGTCTTTGTCCATGATTTTAAGAACTATCTTGTAGTCACCACCTGACCCTGGATACTCCACCTTGAATGTGAATTTTTCATTCCATGATGGACTAGATCCATCACCTGCACAAAATTTGACCCTTTAGGTAATTTTTGTAAAAGTTAATCAGTCCGGCTCTTTATTTTTCTAAAGTATTTATGTCCAACATGTATTAGGGCATGCTCATATATAGCATTCGCATCTGAGTCCAAGTCATTTAACTATGCAACGATGTTATGAACTGGTGATAGAAGGACAACAAAAATGTATGATATGCTTCCTCCGATTATTGCCAATAATGTTTCTCACTTTCATTGGTATGGCTTGATAAAGACCTGTTAGTATTTTTTATCTGAACCTGAAAATCTAAGCTGATTCATCGGAGTAACTCGAACCTAAGATGAACCAACCTGAAAATCTGATTGATACCGAATGTCCCAAACTCAAAATGAACCGAACCCTAAACAACTCAGAACTCGAATAAATTCAAACCCAGACCTGAACCATGTAAAATACCTATATCCAACACATATTTAGACATGGGATACAAAGGTATTATTCTCTACATATATTAAAAAACTTAAAAAGAAAATTGAGCATACTCGTATTCAACATATATACATGTCTGACACTAACCCTGAATTCAAGTAATTTAGAAGTCAAGAGGTTTAAAATAAAGGAAAAAAAGACTTAATAATTACCTCTGGCCGTACTGCTTTTGCGTTCTTGACCTTTGTATTGAATTATAACATATGGATCCATATCACCTACCAATCATGAACAAAAACAAAAAGGAAAAAAATTTCATTAGTTCATCTGCAAAAAGTCACATTATTCTCTAATCTTGCACCAATTACGACCTTTTTTTTCCATTTTCCAGGATGTTAAATGCTGGAAACAATGTGGATTTACAGCTTGGGAAAAATCCAGAACATAAGAACCAGATCATGCTCACTTCACCATTTTTTCTAGTGCAGAGAAACCCATAGTTTAAAATTTTTGAAAACTCTATATTACAAATGTTCAACATTAAGCTGCAGCATGAACTAACTTAACTAAACTCAAATCAATATTTTAATAACATGAAAAAGTTGAGATTTACTAATGACAACAAGGAATTTTAAGGTTTTCCAGCTATGCTATTTTCTATAAAATTCAATTAAAAAAATTTAAACACCCATCACTAGATCTTAAATTGACTAGAAATGGGTTCCCCTCATTGACCAAGCAAAGAACATGCACAAATCAAAAACCATTTCTCTTACTCTTAATTCTCTGTATTTCCATTTAAAAAACATGGTGAAAGCTTGAAAAAAAAACAGAAATTGAGCAAGAAAATGAAACAAAGGAAGAATTTGAAAACATAAAATGATAAATCCAAAAAAAATTTGAAGTTTCAATAAAATTACATACCCAGAAAATCTGAGTCTTGAAGGCCTTTTGCACTAACCAAGAACACTTCCAATATTCCAACAGCCATCCTTGAATTTGATGCTTTTTTTTTTTCTCAGAGAGATTCTTTTGAATGAAAACTTTTGGACCTTTTTGAGTCGATTGACTCTTTGGATTCTTTATATAGAAGAAATGGAAGAATTTGGCAATGGAAGCGTTGATAGGCTGACGGGTCTTTTCACATACAGAAAACGTGACCCTAACAACTAAAAGAGAGTCTAGTGAATGTTGGAATTTTTTCCTTTGGGATAAATCAACATTTAGTCCTTGAACTTGTTGATTTTGTTTTAAATTGATCCTTGAACTTTTTTTTTGTCCACATTAGACTCGGAATTTAACAACTTTTCTCAATTTAGTTTCTGACAACACAAAATGGCACATCATCACATGAGAACTTTAAAAAATTATAAAAGTATTTAAACAATTTGTTAAAATATGGTAGAAATTTTTAAAAATTTTAAAAAATATTCAAGCGAAGGATTTAACATACTCTCATAGTGTTACGTCATCACGCTTTAATGAAATATAAGTTTAGGGATCAATTTAGAGAAAAAAAGTGTCATGTTTTGAGGCTGATATGGACAAAATGAATTTTTTTTTATTAAATTCAAGGACTAAATGTTACTTTATCCATTTTTAAAATATGAATTTCATCTCTATCCTTCAAGACATTAATTCGTCAAAATTTCATCCTCGTACTTTATCAAAATTGAAAAGTTATTTTAATTGTTAAAATTACGAACTTGAATAGTTAATTTTTGTTTAAAAGTAATATAAATCGCTAAATTATGAGTTTTCAATAATTTAATTATAAAGTTCAACAATATTATCCAATTAGATTAAAATTTCAATTTTATAAAGTACAAAGATGAAAACACTACCAGAGGGACTAATTTCTTAATTTTTTGTAAAGAAAAGACAGTAAAATTTAATTAAAATTTAAAATTTAAAATTTTAATTATTTAATTTAAAAAATATTTTTATTCAAATAATTTAATTAAAGTTGGCTTCATCATGAAATTTGTATGACTTAAATCATCGTGATTTTACACATTAGTGGCAACGATTATGTGATTCATATTGTACAAAAAAATTTATGTGATTCAATTATTTCGAATTTAAGATTTTGCTTTTCTTTAAAATAAAATAAAATATTATTTTCTAAGAGTGTTTATTTTAAAAAATAAAATAAAAAAATTCAATTTGATAAAAAAATATGAATATTAAAAGTTAAATTTGATATTATGTAAGAAAATTTATTGGAGAATAAAGTAAAATATTTATCCTAGTAACATATAAAATATACCGTATTTGATAAATAAATATAAGGTATTTAATTTTAATCATTTATCTTAGTTAGACCAACTTGCTTTTTAAATATTCCAAACTTGGTTTGATTTTTATGGATGTGGGACTTGGTCAAAACAAGGTGGATTCCCATTATTATACACCATCTCAAAAGGCTGCTAGTTATTGATTAGGTACCAGTAGATGTTTAGGTAAATATATATTATATTCATCAATTGGATTGATTTTGAGAAATTAATTCGAAATTAATGCTTAGGTTAATTTTCGTAAATCAAATTGAATTTTAAAATTTTCAAATCAGTTTTAGAACAATCATTTTTTATTAAAAATATTTAGATTTGAAGTTAAAGTTTTTTATTGACCGAATTTAAATTTAAATTATCAATTAAATTTTAATTCGATTGATATTATATTATTATTAATTTATTAATTCAAAAATTAAAACATGTTAAAATATATTTATATTCCTATTTAAAAATTAGATTAAATCATAAGTAAATATAAATATTATATAATTTAAAAAATTTTACGTACTTTCAATTAGATTTTCAAAAATTAAAAAAATAAAACGTTAAAGTAACATAAAAAATTTTAGATTTGATAGCTGACTGAACTGATGATTATGCCTTTTTCTTTTAAAATTTTTAATTCTAAAATACGAAATATTCTTCTATTTAATACTTTTTAAAAGATTAAGCAGGGGGCGGCGCAGAGGGATGGGCCAACCCTCAAAAAAAGGAAATTACTTTATAACTCCTCTAAATCCTTATTCTTTTCATAATTTTAAAATTTGAGCCCTTACATTATTTGTTCCCAAAAAATTTAATCATTTTATTTTTAAATTTCAAAATTCAACATTTTGAACTTGGTAGTGTGATTAAAAAATTAACAATTAGACTTATACTTTTAGATAAAAAGATAAAATGATTAAATTCTTTGAAATGAATGAAAAAACTAAATTCCACATTTGTTAAAGAGTACGTGAATTTAGAACATTTTAACCCCCTTTATATTTATTGTTACACTCGAAAAAATTTGCTATATTATTGTATCAATCAAATCTTTCCAACTTGAATATAAAATACAAACTTAAATCTGGCGTAAAATATATTTAAAACACATAAATCAAAATTCAAATACTTAAATATCTACTACACGGACAATAACAATGCCACTGAATACTGAGAGAGTTGCTTATTTCTCTTAATACGTCAAATACAAATTGTCACTGCACTATATACAAATGCATTTAAATTTTAATCCACATATAAGCGTAAGCTAGCGTCTCAACTGACAAAATGATCTAATCAATACAATACTTTGAGCTCAATTCGAAACACGTGAAATAATAATTTACGTTAAAATCAAGCCCAGTTCCAAACTTTGCACTGTTAGTTCCAAACTTTACACTGTTTAAAGCTTTTAAACCAGACAGATTGAACTGATTAGACCACCAATTCATGATTTAACCGGTTTAATTTTAATTAAAAATATTATTTAAAATCCATAAAATTATTTTTAAAAACCAGTTCAATTACTGACTCAACTGGAATTTTAGCCTGATTCAACCGATCTCGAGTGGTTCACTCAAAAGCCGGCTCAATCCTTTGCCCAGACCTATATACCGTCCAGTTCCAACAATCATGGCACTGTTAAAAAAAGCATAGACATGCCGGACTCGTACTCCTGAGCCCAAATAACATAGATTTCAACTCTAGCCTCAAACCGGAATGCCAAGCACGAAAACTAGATTTAGAAGAGCCGAAACTCAAACTCAAACGTCGTTGTTGTTTCATTACAGTACTTAGATAGAACAAATATGAAATCAAGCCACAATTTTAGATGTTCCATTCAAAATGATAGAGATAAGCACACAAAAAGACTAATCACCACTGAATCCATCATCTGATATAGATGCCATATGCACCCAGAGGCTAAAGTTTGCTACTTATCTGCTATGCCTACGTGAAGGTCAGCAGATCTCGATCTAGACCCAGAAGGAGACCTTGAATATCTACCTGGAGACCTTGATGATCTACATGGAGATCGCCTCCATGCAGCCCGAGAGTTCTCAGGCTCAAATGCGGATTTCCTACAAATGGAACATTCGAAATAAGCCACAACAGTTGAGTTAAACATAAAAGAAAATCACCAACAATGAACTCTCATTGCACAAGAATTGAGAACCCAAGGCCACATAGTAGTATGGTTTTACCATGCCCCGTAACAGGTCACTTCTTTATGACAGCAAACCAAAACAAAGGGGCATACAGGTTGAAGTAAAAGACAGCTAAAAAGGTTGAAACAATGAAATAGACTCCCACTTACTCGCCATAACCATTTCCATCGGCATTTTCATATCCTGGAGAATATGATCTGTGATTGTAATCACCATCTCGTTCTTGCAGAGGACCTATTGGAGACCTTGGCTGTTCTTCATGCCTTCTACCTGGTGAAACAGAATAGTTTTCTCGTCGTCTTGGAGCAGGTGAGTATGACCTGACAAATAAATATACGATCACCTTATTTGTTAAAAGGTAAAAGGGATGTGTAGCAATTTGATGGTTTACCTCGAGCGGTAGCGGCCTCTAGAACTCGAAGGATGGCGAGGAGAACGCATAAGGGATGGTGAACGAGACCGAGAACGCCCTGCAACATATCAAATGACTAAGTTAGTTTGCACCAGTATCTGCAGCACCTAGGATCCTTCAAAGTCCAAACACATGGCAAAATTAATAGAATATGCCCATGTAGGCCACGTACCATAATAAGATGATCGTCCCCCATAGCCTGATGGTCCTCTGGAGAATTACATGCCAGATAAATCCTTACGTAAATACAAGTAAAATAACAAAAAAGCAAATGTGCATGAATGTGTGCATGCATATGCACGTGTGTGCATGAGAGAGTGGTAGAGAAAGACTACGAGAGTACCTAACCCTAGATTTATGGCGCATTTCCTCAGGCCTTTTCCTTGTCTCTGCAGCCACAACAACCGATATCTCTCTCCCAGCAAATATTTTCCCATTCATGCGCCGCTGAGCTTCAGAAGCATCATAAGAATCCACAAACTGCACAAATGCAAACCCTCGAGGTTGTCTGCAAAAAGGATGCACCAATCCTTCACTTAAACATGATAGTTTGAAACGAACGAAATAAGCCAACACAAGTAAAAAAAAAAAAAATCAAACTAAAATACAATGTTACCACAACTACTTCATTTACTTAGTAGTATACCTTTACATATCTAATACTGGCTCCAGATTTAGATAAAATACGCTAAATGCTGACCTTTTCCCTTAACAGTCAATATCAAAGGAACTTCAAAAGAGGCAAGTGACTTGAAAAATCTTCACAAGCTCGTAAATATAAGAAGCACTTGATATCGACAAATTTGCTTCAATTTGGTCAGGAATCAATCTTCTTCCCCAATCAAAACCTTTATTGATTTGTGTAATTATATAGTTTCGCTTCATAAAGGAACATTCTTCATATGATCATTACTCTTAACACCCTCGGATCACAATATGTTTAAGCAATCATAAACAGTAGGCCTTCATCAAATGTGGGGCTTGGGCTTGTTTTTACTTCAAACCAATATTAACCCCCCTGACAAACCAGTTCAAATTTTAATTCACTACGGAATAAGGCGAAGAAAAAAAAATTAAGTGCTTTAAGAAATAGTGCAGAAAGCAACTCGAAGGAAATAACTTCCTACATACGACAACTAAAGGTCTAAGATGAAAATACGAAAAAGGAAGCAACGAAAAGTATAAACATCCTACTTGCCGATCCTAAAAGCTGGAAAACTAGAAAAAGACATATCAGTATGCTCGATCAATATAAAAGTACGAGCTTAATCAAAATAAAACCATGAACTAGAACGTTTAAACTTCGATTAAAACATAGGAAAAGATCAATGCTTGATAAACCAAAATTACTTTCAAGGGTACAATACAAACCCTGTGTAGTAGTCTTTAGGGATATAAACATCCCTAACGAGCCCAAATCTCTCAAAAGGGATTCGAAGTTCTTCGGGTCTGCAAACAAAATCAAACATATATTAAAACAAATCATTTAACCAACATTCCAAAAAAGGATTATGATAAAAGGTTTACCTGCAATCCAAAGGAATGTTTCTAACCAAAAGGCTTCCATGACTCTGTTCCCTCCTCCTGCCATAACCGCCACCACCACCACCACCGCCATATCCCCTCCTAGGAAAACCTCTTTCTCTACCACCATAGCCTCTCCTTGGAGGACTATAGTATTGGGGACTGTATCTCCTCATCCCAAAAGCCTTCAAAAACCCAATACATGAAACTCCATTTATATAATTTTCAAAAGAAGCAAATAAAATTAACCCATATAACCTAGTTTTTTTTTCTTATTTTGAGAGAAAACCCAGAATTTTTTCCCTCTTCGTTCAAACAAGGTTTTGCTAATCCATGCGATGCAATAACTCTATGGGTTCAATACAGTAAAGATTCAGATAAACAAAATAAAAAAAATCCATTAAAAAAGGGCTAAATTTTGTTAACTCATAAAATACCCAGATTCACAATCTTGCATAATTATGAAAAAATAAAACCCTAAGATTCAAACAAATAATCTCAAGACTTTCTGTTTGGTAGATAAGAAAATTAAAGAAACAAAAAAAAAAAAAAAGTTCTTTGAGTATTGACTAAGTTAACCTAAACTATAATCTGAAGATCAAATTTATTTAGTAATCAATAACAAAAAAAATGCCCAAAAAATCCAAGAATTTTCAATTTGGAAGAACATAGATTGATTACCTTGGAGGATAAATCTGAAACAGCGACAGAATAGAAAAAGGAAGAGTTTGCTTTCCGGAGTTTTTGATCTCAAACTGTGTGTAGTGTGTACTATATGTTAATGTTTTTCTGTTCTGGACCGCTGTGTTGGGCCCAGTCGGCCTGCTTCTCTATAAGTTAAAATATGCTCCAAGTCCCTAAACTCTTCATACATTTGGAATTTAGTCCCCTATTTTTACTTTTAGGAATTTAAATCCTAAAAATTATATTTGGACATGAAAGTCATTTATAAAATATATTCTCTAAATTATTAAATTAAAAAAATTATATTCGGACACAAATCTCATTAATAAATATATACTTCGAGAAAATTGAAATGTCAAAATATCGTACTCTAAGTCAGAATATCGTACTCTCTCTCTCCTCATATTTCTATGCTTTTGCGATTTTGGAGGTTTTTTTATATACAAAAGAGCCCGTAAATCGGGAATTACAAATGTTAGGATTTGAACCCGAAACATAAATGCGCCTTTTAAAGATGATGCAATGATCTGATTATAAAAATCTTTAAACATGCATTCATTTACCGGTAATAACACAAAATGAATCGAAATGGAACATTCAGATTTCGGATATTATTGAATTCGAGAGCTGTACAGTGATCGGTAGCTGGAATATATATGTTCGAGTTCAAGATAGAATACCATCTGAAATAATAAAAGCAATGCATCGGACTGTTTTCAGATTTATGTACTTAATGGAGATGCAGATGGCTGGGGTCCGTCGGGATTTTTCTTCAGAGCATACCTCGAAGTCGGACGAGAACTATGAACTGCTGCATTCTGATGGACCCCTTTGTCACCACCGGAGTCTTGAAGTTGCTCTAGTGCTTTCACTACCACGGTCATTTTCGGTCTAACCTTCGGTTCCGTAGATAGGCATTGCACCGCAAGATAAGCAACTTTTAACGCCGCTTCAGGTGTGTATTGGCCTTCGATACGAGCATCCATAATTTGGAAAAACTTACGTTTGCTAGTAAGGTAAGGCTTAGCCCAATCAACTAAATTATGTTCTCTAGATGGTCGGTTCTTGTCTACTGCTCGCTTGCCGGTTAACATTTCAAGAAGAACAACCCCAAAACTGTACACGTCACTTCTCGCAGTCAGATGGCCTTCAGAAGAACAAATTTTATGTTAAAACATTATTTGCAATCAAATGACGATGGATTCGAGTTAAAAAGCTACCTGTTGCTACATACTCAGGAGCTGCATAGCCATGGGTTCCCATGACCCGAGTTGAGACATAGCTTTTATCACCAGTTGGTCCATCTTTGGCCAGACCAAAATCAGAGAGTTTTGCATTATAGTTCTGTCATTTTACATTGCGAAAAATATATGAGAGAACTGCAGGAACTAAAAGTACAAATCGAGAACTTCAGTTATTAAGTTGTCATTACCGAATCAAGCAAGATGTTCGAAGTTTTGAAGTCTCTATATATGACTTTCACCTCGTCAGAATGTAGAAATTCAAGGCCCTTGGCGGCACCAAGAGCAACCTTCATCCGAAGGTTCCAAGAAAGTGGTTGAAAATAAGAATTCCCTGTTTCATTGTTAAAAGATTATTCATTGAAACTCGAAACAATTGAACCAATTTAGATAAAGGGAGAGCGAAATGAATGAATTCCTCACTTCTAAAAAGATGATTTTCTAAGCTGCCTTTCGGCATGAACTCGTAAACAAGAAGCCGATGATCGTCTTCTAAGCAATAACCGACTAATTTCACGAGATTAGGATGATCAAGCTGACCCAGATAGTTGATTTCAGCCTACAAGCCAAATGAATCATTAAAAATTAACAAACTATTTCATCAAACAAAACAGTACTTTGTTTAACATCTAAGAATGTCTCAACAAGTTCATTATGTTCACCATTGTTGTTTAAGCATGCATTACTTGGACTTAAGCGGATACGGATTTGTCTCCAACATAACTACGTTCAAATTTTTGTAAGTTTAGAGAATCATACTAATATGGTAATACCCAAGTTCAAATATATGTCGATCTCAAGGACTTTGAAACCACTGCATAGCTCAAGGATTAAACTAGGAAAAACATATATGTGTATATATATGGGAAATGTATGTTCGAACCTCGGAGACCACATTGTTGGAAGGGACAGCCACGGATCTCAAACATGGACCACAAAACGGACATGGATAATGCCAAATATATATACATGTGAGAGATACTGCCAGCCATTCATGGTGGCCCTGCAAACCCTACTGATTAACCTATTGACAGCAATTTTAGTGCCTTTTAACATCTAAAGGTGTTCTATAAGTTTATTCTTTTCACCATTGTTGTTCAACTCTACATTACTTGGACTCGAGCAGATACAGATTTGTCTCCAACATGACCAAGTTCAAATGTCGGATACAGATTTATTCCCTATATACATATGGTAAAAGCCTAACCTAAGGACAAAGCAAGGACTTTGAAACCACTACAGACATCGAGGGTTGAACTGAGGAATATACATACACACACAAACATATATATAGTAAAAAACTTATTTGAAACCACTGGATAGCTCAAGGATTAAACTAGGGAAAACATACATCTGCATATATATATATATGAGACAGAGATACTGCCAGCCATTCATAGTGGCCCTGAAAATCCTCTTTATTAACCTCTTGATAGCAATTTCAAACTATATTTCATTTCTCCATATATTTGAAGGATGGTATCCAAAAAACATATCCAAATTCAAGTCAAATAGATCAAACTGGGCACATACATACATACATCATAAACTTACCAGCCATTCATGGTGGCCTTGAAAACCGTCCTGGTTAAGCCTTTTGACAGCAATAACCATGCCAGTACCAGGCTTAGAAGCTGAAAATGTATTCTCATCAATCCAGCCCTTGAAAACACAACCGAACCCACCTTCACCCAAAACACTATCCGGTCGGAAATTCCTCGTAGCTGTTCTTAGATCATTGAAATTAAAGCTCTTCAAATTAGAAGCTTGCAAAATTTCCCCCTCTGTTCTAGGCACCGAAACAGGCGACATTTTACTGCTTAAATTAACCCCTGTAAGCAAAATATCAAACACCTAAACATCAAAAAGGGCTTATAAGTTCATAAACAAGGGGAAAAAAGAGAGAAACCATGTATTACCATGGTGGAGAGGGCTCTCAGCAGCTTTGATTCTAGAACTAAAACAAGACCCCATATGGAAACAAAGCTAAAGGGTCTTTGTTAATCTTCTCCACTAGGAAAAGGAAGAGAAAATATACAGATTTTAAGAGGAAAATTGTTGCAAGCAATACCCAGAAAAGCAGTGAAACAAAAGGAAAAATAGTGTGAAAAGTTGAAAAGGGTTTCCATTGGTGTCACCCCCACGAGAATGACTTATCCTGTTTGAAAGCATTGACTGGCTAAAGAAAAAGAATTAAATAAAAAAAAGGGAAAAAAAAAAAAAAAAACACCCATTGTAATAAAAGTCAGAAATGGATGGGAAAAGGGGGCAAAGCAAAATGGTGGGCTAAGGGTTTTATGTTTGAAAGAAAGATCAAAAAAGAGGGTTGACTTGAACTTGAACTTGAACTGCTTGGCTTTTAAGCAACATTTATGTGCTACAAAAAGCTCCATAGGGTTTTTCCTTTTGCTTAGGTTTGATTATATGATGGTATAGTAATGGTGGAAATGTATTGTTTGGATTTTAAATTAAAATTTGTACCATAATCCAAAGACATTTTGTACAATAACCTAACATCGAAACTTCTATGAATGGGAACAACGAAATGTATTCATACTTACCGAGCTTGAATGAGTATTATATATATATATATATAAGATTTTCGGAAGGAATTTTAAGGACAAATCCGTCTATTGCTACTGCGGAAGAACTGAAACTTGTAGCTTTATGTAATTATGATACATTTTTCTATAGTCAAAAAGGATCGGTTGAAAATGAACCCAAAAGAATAAAGTTGGTATCCAAAGCATCTACCTTAATTAAAAAGCATGTTCTGGTACGGTAATATACCTCATCTTAAGCTTCTTAGCTTTGGGTCGAGTTTATGTAAAATTTTATAATTACTTTTAAGTTTAAATTCGACTCGAAAAATAATTTTAAGTTTTGTTTAAGTCTAATTTAAATAAAAAATATTAAATTTAAGTTTGCCTGTATGTATTAAATTTTTTTTATAAAAATAAATTTAAAAAATATAATATATCAAATATATTAAAAATATTAAAATAATTTTTCTCAATAAATTAAAAATACATTAAAAATATTTTTATTTAAATAATGCTAAGATAATTGTAACTTAGTTATATAACAACAAAATAGTAGTAATATAAGAGTAAAATGACATAAAAACATCAATAAATAGCAACAAGAAAAAAATTTAGGCAAATTCAAGCCGAGCCCTGGTCAAAAATATTATTTAAGGTTCGGCCCATTTTCTGTCAAAACCCATTTAATGGACCTATATTTTTGCCCAAGCTCTTCCATTTTTCAGACGAACCTTTAGTCTTGAATGAACGACCCAACCTATAATTAAGTTTATACGGTAATGTTTATATGTATAAAATAATATTTAAATTTCATTGTGAAATTATTAAAATACCCCTTTAAAGGGTAATTAATATTATTATAAAAATTATTATTTAGGAATTGAACAACAGTACCAACAAATTCAAATAAGAATTTATTATCACTCTATTAATAATTATTTATTAAAATAATTTTATAAATATTTTTATTTGTGATAAAATCTAATATAATATAAAAATTAATATAATTTTGATAAATATATAAATATATCAACAGCTTTATGTATAGGTTATTTAATATATTAAAATTTATATAATTATGAATTTATAAATCGTTTTTCCTAATATATAATAATTATTGAAATACTGACAAAAGATTTTATTGCAATGAATTTACATATGTTTTTATCACAACCGTGACCGTACCCATGGATATAATTTTTTTTTAAATGATATTTATATCTGAAATTTTATGAATAATAATTATTATTATTTCCAAACACATTTATTTTTTATTTCATACAATTTATAGAGAAGTCAATGAAGAAAATTCAGTTTTTTATTTTTTAATTTCTTATTTTTGAGGTTAAATAGAAAATTGCAAATTGCAAAGAGGAAATTTATGCCTGACGGTGACGGATAAGGTTCACGTACGGTGTATTATATATATATAATTGTAGTTTTCAGTTTCATCCACTATTTTTTCTGGTCAAGCCAATTAGCTGGTCTTCTCTTATATATTCAATATATATATATATATATACTACTAAGGTTGTTAAATTGGATTAGACCAAGAAGTCAGATTGATTAAATGAGAGATTGTTTGATATATTAGTCAAAATAAATAAAATAATTAAAAGATTTGTGAATCGATATAAATTATGATAAAAAATTGATTGGTTCGGTAGTTAAATTAAATTTTATATTTTTTTATTTTAAAAAATTTATGAATTTTTAATAATTTATTTAATTAAAACTAAATTAAGACTTAGTAGTATGATAGTTGATCACCGGTCTTGTTTCAAAAACAATATATTATTTAAGCTCCTAATTAAGTTGATATTTTAAATTAATCGAACACCAACTTAATTAAAAAATGACTAAATAGCCATTACTTTTACAAAATACGCAAAAAAAATTACGTATTTTTTTGAAATATCATTTTAACTAAAATTTTTATTAAATTTTTCTTATATTTTCTTATAAATATATGTTTATATAAGTCTTTATGTTAATATATATATATAAATTGATTTCCTAAGTCTATCTATGTAAGAAACTATCAAAGAAAAAAACAAATGCTCACCTATGCTACTTTCATGTTGCTCAAAATTCCTTTATTTTGTAATTATTTTTCTCTATAAACTTTTTTAAGGTACATTTAATCAATTATATTAATAATTTCTACCTTAATTAATTATTACAATCATTGAATTAAATAATTAATTCAAAAATTAACTAAACTCAATTTAACTAATTATAATTAAGTTAAACTGGAAAAAGAAAATTACACAAGACTCGAATTTGAATCTTAAAATTCTTTTTTTAATAATATTTTTATTAAATAATAAAATAATCTTAAATTGTATATAAGATTAACTTCCTTTTTTTTTTAGAATTGGAGACTGAGAATAAGATTATTTGGAATTGAACTCAAACTATCATTATGACAACTATCCAATCCGATGCCTCCACTACCATTACGAAATTAAACCAAAAATTCAACATATAAAAATGAAAAAATAATTTCTAAAGTATTTACTTATATACTTCTTATATCTAATAATTTCGCTCAAATTGATATTTTGATCTAAAGAAGGAAAACGATGGCTTGCCTAACTTATGTCACCCCAAAACATCTAATCATCACGTCTACAAAGTTTAAATTTTCCATTGACATATGTCTCTTACATGTTTAATAGGGCTATGAAAATCATATCGGTTCCACTTAAAAATCAATTGACGAAACAAGAAGCTTCTCAATCATATCAAGATATACACAACTCTCTCAAACATTTTCATGTGAGCCATCACCAACCTTTATCAACAATACTACTAGTATAAATTTTCTTAAAATTTCAGTTATTTATCCACTACCAACGAATGATTTTTCTTTATTAGAGAATAAAATAATATTAAGACCTACATTGTGGATTAAATAATTGATTCGATGGAATAAATAATATTGTAAGTAAAAACAAATTGGCACTAACAAAATTAGCCATCCACAAAACTCTGTCGTTTCGTATTCGTTAGAATACTACTTTTTGATTTGGAATCAAATTTCAAATTATTTTGGGTATAACTTAATTACAATTTTTTTTTTTAAAATTGTGAATCGAATTGTTTAAAATATTTTTTTAAAAATATATATATATTTTAAATAAGTCTTATTAAAAATGATTTTTTATCATTATTAATAATATTTTTCAATAGTTATTAAATTTATAAGTTTAATCGGTTTCTTATCCTATATTTAATTCTTTTTAAATATAGTAAACATATGATGTGATTTTACATCAGTTTTTTTTGTTGATTAACTGTCGTGACTAATAAAATAATCAGACAGTTACATGTGACATATAAAGACAAATTTTTAACAGTAAAAAAAAATTAATAAAATGATTTATTTGTTGTGATCTAACATATAAAAATTAATTTATTCATATTCTTAATAAAAAGAGAAAAATACAATCCATTTCATAGAATAATTTTCTAAGTCAACCCAAATTATAAAGAATCTATGTCAAACCAATGAAATTTAAGTAAAAAACACGGAGAAACCAACTAAAAAACTAACTTCATATATATATTCACGTAAAAATGTAAAAGATTACGTAAACTCAACTCTGGTGTTGTTACGTGGAGACTTGGGTGCATCATTTCTTTCTACTACTTAAGAATTTCTTTAAATTGTAATCGTTATTAATAATTGATTATCATTTGTACCGAAAATAATTATAAAAAAAAAATGAAATTTCTAACAATTATAAACAAAAACTATATTAAATTTGCATTTATAAATAAAATCTTAATCAAAGTATATAAAATGACAGTAATTACTGCAAGACTATTGTTTTTTCCCTACTCTTTATTTAAATTCTTATAAATATATAAGATAACTGAATTAGTTTACACTCTTTAATTTTATGTCCCATAATATTAGCGTAACAAAGCACAATTATCGCTTATGCTACTAAAATATAATGCATGTAATTTTCAAGGGTAGATCTTGCCCATAATATAATATTGAACAAAGAAAAATCTTGACATAATAAATGTTCTTTCATTGGAAAGCGACCGACGTTCAATCTACCAAAAATAATATTCATATACTTAAAAAATAGATTATACAAGGATCGGGATATCTAAAATTGTTGTTTTGACTTAATCAGGTTCCATACCAGGTAGTTGTTGCGCCTACAACGTGTGACGATCTGTGCAAAAATAAAAGAGGGAATTTAAATATGATAAAAGTAAAAATAATAGAGATAATTGAAATTGAAATAACAATAAAAATGAATAGAAACGAAATTAAATCGAATAAATTGATGTGGTGATATTCTAACTTCAGGCTTGATTTTTACTTCGGTCTCAAATTGATCCTTGATAACAAATTTTCTCCTCCAATCAATAAGTCAATTATAATGATCGCACGTCTATGTATTCGTCGATTTCGCGCGACGAACTAGTAAACTCCTCCGAATTGTCCTCATTGTCGCAAGTTGTGCCTACACTACCCTTCCAACAATTCTAAGATAAAAAATAGCAGTAAGCAAGTTAAGGTTCGCATCACTTTCCACATGTGGCGAAGGCAGTGAGAACCAAGGAAGAGGCCTCATTTTACAATAACTACAGAAGTAATTTATTGGTTCTTCTTTGTATCCCAACAACATCAGTCCCAGATCATCTTTGGCCCTATGTGGCCACGTGAACCTCTTAGACTACACCCTAACAGCATCATCTACTTCATTATTATCACACAGTCTCCATCCGTTAGGGCTAAAGTTTTCCAGATAGAATCAGAATACATTCATTGTGATTAAGACATCCTTTAAATTTAGAACGCGGCCCTTGCGAAGTCTCTTAACTTGCGCCCAACCCTCTCTAGTCATAATGTTCTGCTGAATTAAACACATGTCCTTACTTGGCAAGGACCACCCTTTGAGAAAACCGAAGTCATCGATGAGCTTACACTTCACCCTAATATATTTGCCCCAATTCAAACAGAAGTTAGAGCACTTATTAGAAATTATAGATTCCACGTATTTTGCGGGGGGTGAAGTAGTAGAGACCTGATTAACTCCCTCGGTTGTGGGCCTTCAGTTGGTACAAGTTTTGAAAAACAACGAGCAGTGGTACCTCATCGCGTTAACAACAATCGACAAAATAGGCCATCGCGATCCACCAGGAGAACCCAGACAACTGGCAAGGTGCGATCCAGTAATCTTCAAGTAGGTGGCAAAAGAAATGGTGAAGAGGCAAATGAAACCCAACCTCTATTACGTGGAAGGGAAGTAGAAAATTGTTGTCACTAGTGTCGCTCAGACAATGCAAACTCATAGGAATTGAAAAATCATACACGAAATTGGGAATTTTAATCCCTCGCACTTCTAGGGCTCGAAACATGTCCTCCGTCTTCATAGTACAGGCGTAGAAATTAACCTCAACAGGAACCCCTGCTGCACGCTATTGTGATGGATAGCTCGAAATTACCCGGCCACTGCCGCCTCCCCTAATTCTAGGCATGGTCATAATAGAAGGGTAAAGAATACCCAAAGTGGAAAAATTTGCAAAAATTTACCTTAAAGAAAATGTTCCTCGTCAATCGTAGCAGACGAAAATGTTTAAAACATTGATTTTTACGACTTTATAACCCCCCTTTTAAAGTTTTTTGCCCCTAAACTTTAAGGATTCGAATAACAAAGGACGAAAGAACTGAACGGGTATAATCCCCTCGTACACGTGGCGAGGTAAGTGTTAGACTCTAGTGACCGATGTATGTTTGGTAAGCCATTCAAAATTTAAATATTAGTTCTAAGAAGTGCCACTTTATATTGTTATGGTATTGCCAGCCTAAAACTCGAGTATAATCCGGGTTACCAATCCATGACCTAAGTTTGGACCCCACCAGGTGAATACATTAAGAGTTCACATGTTTTTAAGTGTTCGCAAATAGAGGAAGAAAAGCTAAACGAGTGAATCAACGAACACATGTTAATTATAAGATAGCATATATGTCGATATGCATGAAGCCTACCTAGAACGTCAATTTCATAAATAATAACCATGTTAGATAAATACCCAATTTTTCTCCCCAAAAGAACTCCCCAAAAGAACACACGTCAAAAACACTCAACAATAAAATATCATATATATATATATATATGAAAAAAAGTCATCGAATTTTTTTATACTTCCATCACAAGTAAAAACTTTCCTCCATTATTAAATAATTTTTTTATTTTTTAAAAATTAAAAAACACATTTCATCAATAAAAATAAAATAGTTGCTTTATTCAATAATAAAAACATTAAAACATGTTTGAACCAATTTTGCTATAAAATTCCCTAAACTTACGTGAATTCCTACCAATATATACTACATTTGTTTTTCTTTTTAAACAATCTCATTACAAATTATGATTATATTTGTTCTTTCTTACACAATACCTAAAACTACACATAGCCGCGCTTAGTACACTCGAACCACATCCTCCTACATTGACAATAATGCATACACCAATCAAGTTAAAACTTAATTGATATTACAATTGTATTTAAAAATGTTAAAATTTTGCATTACTTTGAATCAGAGTTAATTTATTTCCAGTTTTAGAAAGCATTTTTTTTAAAACAATTCTCTAGTTATTTTTTAATTTTTACATATTTTTATTTTCATTTTTCAACAATAACTTTTGAAAGTTTCAATCAATCATATTCTCTTCAATTTTTTCATTTTCCAAAAAATCAAAATGAAAATAACCTTTATTTTCAAAAATCAAACGAAGCATTAATAATTAAAAAATAGTTTGTCATAACATAAAAAAATAATTAATACAAATTTAAATCTTAAAATTGAAAGCATGGCCATCCCCGAAATAAGTAGGAAGAAATCTTTGCTAATAACAAATAATGTGAATGATTAAAAATTATTAAAATTTTAATTTATTGCTAATTGCTAATTGAGAAACATTAATAAATCAGTGGGTGGTTTAACTAATACCAAAAGGTACTTATAAATGGGTTGTGAGACTACTATAATTTATAAATGGGAATATCAAAATATTTCATATTTGGATGGTCATATATACATATATAAATGGGAATAATATCAAATTTATTATATGAATTATTTTCAATAGTCAAAAAGATTGGTTGAAAATCAAAAAGGAAAACTTACTGTGCTAATGGTAATTTTAGAAATTGAGATAATAAATGCTTTAGGGTTTGAAATATTTGGTATTTTTTTTTTGTTTATAGTGCATACAAGTTTTGACCATAAACATTACCAACCACTTTTTTATTTAAAAAATTAAAACCAAAATTAAATCGAACAAATGTAGCCAATTAAGATTGTAACTTTAAATTATTTTAAAATTGAATTATTACAAATTCAAATTGAATATAAGGAAATGTACTAAAAAAGTAATAAAAAATTAAGTATTGATTAAATTGTAAAATTTATTTGGTATTTTACTTAAAATTAGACACCGAGAATCTTAAAGAAACAAATTAAAATAAAAAAATAATTAAATCTGCTCTCTATTAAAAGATTTACTTAAAACTTTTTACACCATTTTAAAAGAAAAACCTATCTTTTAATTTTTATTGTGAATTATCAAACATGTTTAAAATAAATTGCTGAATTTTAATTTTTTTTTCAACACAAATAGGGCCTAAATTGAACTTCTATGATAAAATCAAGTTAAATCGAATGTAAATTATGATTAAAGAGTTTTGAGTCAGAATGGACCAACCTAAACCAAATCATAATGATTTAGCATGAGGCTAAACTGTGTTAATAGTGAAATGCAGGTTTTGTCCTCAAGCTGCATCAACAACAATGCTATAAACAAAGTCCTCAAAAGTCATCATAGGGAGTAATATGTGAACAATGGTTAGGATTTTCTTCGCTACGCTGCTTTAAAGTTTTTTATTATACTGACCTGAGTAGACCACAAGTTGCATATGGACTTCATATTTTCCCTCAAATATTATTCTGATAGACTATACAAACCTTTTACTTATTGTCCCAGAAAGACTCGACCAGTCCGGTCAGTCAACGTTCACTGTTTGTGGAGGAGCCACATGAACAGGGCAAACACAGATCTGTTTCTATCTCAAAACCCTTAACCGACTAATCAAGTTGCATATGGACTTCCTATTTTCCCTCAAATATTATTCTGATTGCTTATACAAACCTTCTACTTTTTGTCCCAGATAAACTCAGCCAGTCCGGTCTGTCAAGTTCACTGTTTGTGGAGGAGCCACATCAACAAGGGAAACACAGATCTGTTTCAATCTCAAAACCCTTAACCGACTAATCAAGTTGCATATGGACTTCATATTTTCCCTCAAATATTATTCTGATTGGTCATACAAACCTTTTACTTTTTGTCTCAGAAAAACTCGACCAGTCCAGTTGGTCGACATTCACTGTTTGTGGAGAAGCCACATCAACAAGGGAAACAAACACTGATCTGTTTCAGTCTCAAAACCCTTAACCAACTAATCTGTAAGCATAATCCAAGCTATGAACTAATCTGGGAACATGATGATATAAATGAGATGCTTAAACAGAGCTCACATGTTGTGTCAATGTACTACTGCTTAACAATGACAAATAAAAAATAACTCTTCTGGCTCACCTAGCTCCGGTCGAAATCGAGAACTTATGATTGGCCGAAAGAAACCTCATCCGCCCAATTTGATCTGTGCCATTAGAAAATTAAACAAAAGATTTCACCAAGATGCTTGTTCTAGCTGACGAACAAAACTCAAAAGTGGGAACAAGTGCTGTGATTGTAACTTGTCACAGTTAGTGTTTAACCAATTCGTTTGAATCTCAATATTACTCTGTACAATCGATGCAACACAAAATATTCTACACCAAGCACTCAAGATATATACACAATAAATCATGTAGACATGTCCAAAACAACTGAGAAGCAGAGCATGAGGAGCATATCGACAATCGAGCAAGGAGCAGAGAGTATTATGCAGATCCAAAAACATCAACCTAGAATGCACCATGGATACCTTTTCGTCTGAGAAGCTCAAGTCCGTTTGTCTGAAAAGCTGACCATCATACCGGCAAAATCGTACCAGCAACACACAAATAGAACTCCAACCAAGCAACCCTGCAGGCTTTTGCTATATGCTGTTCACAACTTCAGATCAAACATATATACTACCTTCAAGAAAGGAAAAAACTCAGTTAAAGAACAAAATACGGTTAAAGAATAAACTTTCCAAGATCCAAGAACATCCACATAAACCAAAATGCAATCTCAGATTGATCCTCTTGAGATATAGCATGGAAGTTCGCATTACGGAGCAAAATGTTATCAGTAACACCTAAGACATGAAAAAAGAAGAAAAAAAAATACATCATCTTCCTCATCAAAAGAGTAATTTAATAGTATAGGAACATCATCGAATACTTTATGACCATAAAAGAAAAGAAACTTCATCATATCATATCATATGGTTCTGGAACTAAAGCATCTTGTTCCATGATTTGACTTTCAGTTAACACCAATTTCTCTAGCAAGCACTCAGAAGCAGGATTCAAACCACCATCCATATAAAAGTGACTAAAGGACTAGTGAATCCGAGGTCAGGTTGACCGAGGCAATGCATCAGAATGCGCAAAACCCGAAACGTGCTCCAAAAATCTGAAAATAATAGGCTTACATCTCCAGTCCTCACACCTGAAAAACAAGAGAAAGAAAAATAAAAAAGAGAAAAAAAAGAAGCCTTGTTAATCACCATTATTAAATGAAGGGTTAACCATGCATGTAAGAAAATCAGCCTTTATAAGCTAGTACTTTTGCGAAAGTTCCTCCCATAATGAAGATGAGAGCTAGTAATGGATATAATCTCTGCGACAAGAAATTGAAAACATAAAAGCATAAGACTCTAGGAAGAGAGAATAAGAAAACTTCTGAAACATCAGAAACGACAACAATATGAAACAGCATATTTATTTATGATTCTACCAGAGATTTATGAAGTTAACCAAATAACTGCATATATATATGTAGAGAAATCAAAAGCAAGTCACAAGAATTAATAGGATCATTCAATAAGAGCTCATGAGTCTCAAACATCACGATTTGACAGTTAGAAAGAAAATCAAAGAGAAATATAACTCATGGAGGTCATAAGCTGTCACTTGATTGACAGGGGATTACACCAAGCATCTGGAAATAAAACAAAGGAATCAGTCCTTGATATATAAGATAATAAAACTTACCCGATGCATGACAAAAGTCCTTATTTCACATCCTTATAGATCCATTTAGTTAAATTACTTATTTCCCAACGAATTAATTCTATCAAATTATGTTGCCTCAGTCAAATATATGTCAAATTGTCAATTAATTAGCAAACCACCTAAAAATCCATCATTAGTTTTTCCCCTTCAGAATAATAGTACTAGTTTTAAGGCCATTTTTACTTAACAAATATCGTTTAGTTTCATACCCCGAAGAGGATGCGAGTCTTGAATCACACGAAGAGGAACGCCATCATGAAGATTGACTTTTGGGTCTGAGTGACAAGTCCAACCACAAATCCAACAATCTATGCAAGAGAAGAGCGTGTATTTTACTAGTTTATTCCTTGTACCAAAGATAAAGCCAAGATCAATCCAGACTTGCCTTTAATAAATATATTAGGTTCCATACTTAACTCCTATTTGACTTTCTTATCAGAAGAACTACAGTTCCACTTTTGTTAGAAAATTAAGCAACAGCGAACTTTTGCAACAAGTAACTAGTTAAAGCATAATTAAAGAGTAAAAAATTTGAATATGAACAACAAACAATGCAGATATACGGAAAAGCTAATGTAGAAAGTTTATCCCTATAATAAGTTGGATATAAGTTCTTACATCTACAAAACTTGGTATCTGCCGGGTTGAGTCCCACCAGGAAGTTGCAAGGACTGGTGTGAGATGTCTTCCAGCACACGTTTCAGTTCTGCCTTAGCTCTCTTAACAGATAACTCAGTAGGTCCTTCAATGAACAAGTAAAGCTTGCGTTCTCCTGGTCCTGGGATCCGACCAGGTGGGAAATACTGGCCCCTCGTAGTAATGGCAGCTCCAGTCCATTCCGATATTGGGCCCAAAGTTTCCTTGTGGGTAACCTTCCATCGAGCATTTTGTGGGAATTCATTAATCTCCAACTCAGCTTCATAATGTTCAGGCATAACATCGGCTTGAATCTTTGCTAGGTTATGCTGTAAATTGAGAGCAGCTTGCAGTGCAGCTTTTCGAGCAGCCTCTTCATTTGGAAGACCAGACAGCCCACTACCAGGAACAACTGCTGCAGTTCCAGGCATTGAGACACCAAGTACACCAGGAAGAGAAATAGGCAATACAGCATTGGGAAGCAGTTGGCCAGATGATAGAGGATTCTGCATCAAAGCAGTACTAGCTTTGGAGGCAGCAGCCATGGCAGCTATCTGAGCAAGTGCTGTCTGCTGTGAGATGTCACCACCTGCCTTCCGCACCCCTTCATCTTCATCTTCCGAGTCTGACTTGTCTTCCTCAAACCCATATTCTTTTGCTTGTGCTTTCTTTGCTGCTTTTCTCTTTTCATCCTCCTCTTCATTGAATTTAAAACCACTTCCACCATAACCTGTTCCATGAGCCTGCTCAAGTCCCTGATTGACTTTTGCCATAAAGCCATCTGCGAGAGCTTTCAGGTCATCAGGAACAACTTGCTCAGAGAGTTCTAAAGCTTTTACGAGATCCGGTGCATATCTTGCATCATCCTCAGAGATAAATGTGATAGCACAGCCTTTCCGCCCAGCTCTACCAGTCCTACCAACACGGTGAACATAATCTTCATAATGATTTGGGACATCAAAATTAATCACTAATTCAAGATCTTTTACATCTAAACCCCTAGCTGCAACACTTGTTGCAATCAACAAATTGCAAACATTGCTCTTAAAATCAGAAATGGTGGACTCCCGATCAGTCTGATCCTTGGCCCCATGAAGTGACAGGCAGGGGTAACCATGTTTGAGCAAATCCCTGAACAAAGCATCACACTTTTCTTGAGTGTGGACAAAAATCAGAATTTTCCCCTTCTCATACCATTCACCTAGAAGTTCTAACAATCTTAGGAACCTTTCACTTTCTGGCCTCATCTCAACCAACTGGGTTATGTCCTTGTTCACAACACTTCTCCCACCAACCTGTACTTCAACAGGTTTATTCAACACTTTCCGTGCCAAAATCTCAACCTGGCGAGGGAAAGTAGCAGAAAATAGTACAGTTTGGCGATCAGGTCGAATATTTTGAACAATTCGAGTGATTTGGGGTTCAAAACCCATATCAAACATTCTGTCAGCTTCATCCAGAACCAAATATGTCACTCTACGAAGATTACTAATTTTTCCCCCACTGGTACAAAGTATATCAATCATCCTACCTGGAGTACATACAACAATCTCTGTCCCCCTTTTTAATTCACTAATCTGCTGGGCAACACCAGAACCTCCATAGACAGGAACACATCTGATTCCCATTACCTTGGTAAACTTCTTTATGTCACTATGAATCTGCTGTACAAGCTCCCTTGTGGGTGCCATAATGAGTCCAATAGGCCCATCTCCAGCTACTACAGGTGGCTGATCTTTAATATGCCTTAACATAGGTAACACAAAAGCAAGGGTTTTACCAGAGCCAGTTTTTGCTATACCAATGCAGTCTCGACCACTCATGATTATAGGCAGTGCCTGAGCTTGAATTGGCATTGGCTTCTCATAATTTAGCTTCCTTATTGTCTCTAATATTTTACTTGTGAGTCCAGTTTGATGCCAGGTTTTGATTGGTTTCGGCACATCCTTTCCATGTAACTTCAATTCCAATTCCTTCCTATAAGCAGACACTTCCTCAGGTGTCATTCTAGATATCTCCTTAACTTCAATATAGAAATTTTTCCTGAATGGTTTATAATCGATCTTTGAATGGTCTACAATCGATAGTTTTTCAGCTTTTGTCTTCTTTACCCTTTTCATGAACTCATCATCGTCTTCATCTTCTAAATTCTCTTCATCATTCTCAACATCCCCGTAATCCGAATCCGAATCTTCGCCAGGAATGATTCTCCCAAGTGCCTTGTTCGAACCTTTCTTCGGCTGCTGCTGTCCACCATTACTCAAGCCATCTTTTTTATCAGTCTTCAGGTCCCCATTGTTATCACTAGGAGGAGGATCAACAACTGCATTACTTAGCTTCTCAACTTCAGGTAACACCATTGAATTCATAAAAGCATCTAATGGGTCAATTTCATCATCATTCTCAGCAACCCCATTATCCCCATTTTGGTCAATAACCATTTTATCTTTTCCATCCTCAGAATTTCCACCTTCAAGCAATGCATCTCCAGTTTCCTTACCATCAGGCTTAGCATTCTCATTATCATCAACATCCATACTCGTCTCCGCATTCATTGGAGAAGCCGCTTCATCATCATCTGATTCCCCTTCAAGAGTCCAAGCTTTACCAACCTTAGCCGCCTCCTCTTCAACCGCATTCCCTTCCCCACGTTTCTCCCTCTCCATTTCTTCCTTCTTCCTCCTCAACTCCTGCCATTCTTGAACCCTCCTCCTCCTTTTCTCCATCTCCTCATCCAATTTACGCTGCTCATCTTCCATTTCTTCTTCCCTACTTTTCTTCCCTTTCTTCTCCAACTCATCTTCACCACTCTTTTTCCTAACAGGACTCTCTCCCCTATTTGATTTACTCTCCCTCTCCTTATAATCATCGTTACAGTCATCTTCGTCATCCCGTTCCCTCCTTCGCCGCTTCCTATGTCGTTCCTTCTCCTCCTTGCTATCATCACTATTATATTCCCTCCTCTTCTCCTTTTCCCTCGCCTTCTTTTCCCTCTCCCTCTCTTTTTCCCTTTCCCTTTCTCTTTCTCTTTCCCTCTTCTCCCTTTCTCTTTCCCTTTCCCTTTCCCTTTCACGCTTTTCCCTTTCCCTTTCCTTCTCCCTAGCTCTTTCCCTCTCCTTTTCCTTCTCTCGTTCCCTATCTTTCCTTTCCCTTCCCCTATCTCGATGCTTTTCTTTTTCCCTCTCCTTTTCTCTATCGGAATCGCTGCTCTTCTCCCTCTCGGAACGACGCCGTTCTCGATCCCTATCCCTATCCCTATCTCTTCTCTCACGGTGCCTTCTCTTTTCTGAATCTTCCATTTCTTGAAAACCCTAAAACCAAAATAAAATCAAACTCCTTAGGTTTACGTTAAAACCAAACCCTAGAACAAAAAATGAATTAGGGATTTGCAAATAAACATAAAAGAATCGAATAACTAAATGTTAAAAAAATGAAATTAGAACAAAAATAAAAATAAAGAACAATGGAACTGGACTCACCAGTCACCAACTCTTGTTCTTCAATGCACGAACACGATTCCCTTTGTTCCGTGTCCCTGCTTCTATTTGTTCTTGCTGTATGCGTAAATGAATTGTTTTCGAGTTTTTTTTTTTTTAGGTTATATAAGGGGCTGAATTTTGAGCTGGGCCGGTTTTTTTTTATTTCTTTTATTTATTTCGCTTATCGTAACATTTGGTTCCTAAATTTTTTTATCCAAATTTAATATTTTTTTCTAATTTAGTACTTAAATTACATTTTTTATTAAACTGGTACATAATCTTTTTGGGTTCAATTTGGTATGTAAATTTGAATCTTTTTTCCTAAATTGGTACCTAATTTTTTTATTCAATTTGGTACTTTTCGAATATTTTACAAATTACTCCAATATACTAAAATTATTTTTTTCACGAGATAGAAAAATAATCAATGTATAACCCATATGTGACAGATGATATGATATTTTTTATACTTTATATGTTCAATTATTTTTAGTTTTATTTATTTTATTATTTTATTAATTGAAAATAATAAATTTCTTTTAATTTGGAGTTTTAAAAATCTTGTTTCTTATTTAATATTAATTAGTTAAGAATAGCCCAATACTTTTTTGTTAACATGAATTTCCTCTAATACTGACAACATTTATATAGTATGACAAAAGAAAAATAACACCGTTAGTATTTTGCGTAATTTGTATAACATTTAATAAATTTAGGTACCAATTTGAACATAAAAAAAGCTTAGGTACAAAATTAGAAGAAAAAATGCCAAGTTCGAGTACCAAATAGAGCCCAAAAAAAGTTTAGGTGTCAAATTAAAAAAAAAGTGTCAATTCTAAGTACTAAATTAAGTAAAAGAAAATTTAAGTATACCAAATATTATATTAAGTTTATTTAATTATTTGCAAAGTTGAAGGTGAATTTATTGGATAGTATTATTTGTTTTGGGCTTGTGATTTTAATTTTTTAGATTCCTTTTAGAATTTCCGAATTTTTTAGAAATTTGAAAAATATGAACTTTTACAATTTTATAGCATTTTTATCATTTCAAAAATATTTTATAATTTAGAAAAAATAAGTCTCATCATATAAATATGTTTTAGGTTTTACGTGACATGGAGACCTAATCTATTGACATCTATTATGATAACATATGACAATTGTATTATTTATCACAAATTTTATTATTTTAAAATTACAATACATTATTTGAATAATATCGACAATTTATAAATTTAAATATTTAAATTATTTAAATTACACACTTTGCATTGTACAAGTTTTATAAAATTGATAAGAAAAAATAATGTCATATTAAAGGGTTAACATTTAATCTATAAAACTATTAAATATTTGAAATTTTGTAAATAATATTATTTCAAATGTATATTTAAATTTAAAATAAAAAATTAATTAATTTTAAATTTATATAATTATATATTAATTAAATATATATCGTGATCATTACACGATTATTTTCTTAAATTAATGTTTATAAATAATTTTTTTAAACACAAGCATTATGATCATTTATTTAAAACAATAAAATTGCTTTTAACTTTGTTGTCAATTTAAAATAATAATTTTAGAAATAAATAAACAATAAAAAAGAACATTCGTTCATTAATTAGAATAAAATGGACTTAAGGTAATAAATTAGAAACTTATAGCTTTTATGAATGGGTAAATTCATTTTTAAACCCATCCATGTTTTCTTAAATTATTTAAAGTGCTCAATAGTCCTAAATCACAATTTAAGTCTTCGTTGTTTTCAGCCTTTTGAAATTTAAGAAACATCTTTCAGTCAAACATCAAATAAATTATTTAAGTAATTATAAAATTTATTTTGTTCAGAATAATTATATAAAAAAACAAGTTTAATATTGTTATGTTCTGAAGTCTGATTTTATAATATTATCACAAAAAATATATTTTTATTTTTATTATAATATTAGCAAAAACAATGTACACCATAATTCCGCGCATCACACTAGAAAGAGAATTAGTATATTATATTATAAGGTCTTAGACTCCTTGTCGACATGAAAATCTAATTTTTTGACTCATGACATACTCATTTTGTCGACATGACAATTGTTTACACAATCAATTTTTAATCTCACCTCAATTAGAGAACACTTCTTTATCTCACACTTATCTTACAAATAGATGTAAATATCTTATTTTTTTCATAAGCTTATGGTTTTAAATTATTTATACATTATTGATATATAATAATATAATATATATGAAAGAGAGAAATAATAATTCTTTTGGCTTTGTAATAAAAAGTTTTGAGATATATACTTTAAGTTTTGATAAATATCCTCAAAGTTTTGATAAATATCCTCAGTAGAATTTTTTTAATATAAAAATAGAATAATAAGATAAAAAATATACATATTTGAGATTAAAATTTATATAAAAACTTTAAGAAAAACATTATTATTAGTGCAAAAAGACGTAAATTCAAGTGTATTAAAACACATTATGCTATTATTTATAGGTTAAGGAAAGGTTATGATAATTTTAGGCATTGGGTTAAACAGAACCAATATGATAAGAACTTATAATAAAATTATTCAAATATATATAATAAGATAAATTTATTTTTTTATTATTTATAAGTTACTCAATTTCGATTAAAAAATTGATACTTGGTTTATTAAACTCTAGCCAAGTTTTGAGTTGAATTTAAGCTGAAGTTAACCCGATTACACCCTAGGCTACACTACAAATGCTTAATTGCAATGTTAATTTTCTAAACTACAAATAGAATATGTGTGTGTGTGTGTGTGTGTACAAATGCATGGCTGGACTGAGATAAAAGAAAATTATGGAAATAAAACTTACTGAAATGAAAAATGCATTTCTCGGGAAACACTAAAATTGTAATAGTACAGAAAATCCAGTTTAAGGTACTGGTGTGAATAAAAGCATGAATTATTCCTTGAAAATTAGTATTTCATTTTCTTTATAAAACTCTTATTTTGGAACAGATCCTAAACCTTCCATTCCCAAGCAACAGCTACTGCAAGTACTCTCAAAGCTTCCAACCGAAAACCTTAGGCATTCTTCTTCACCTCAGCAGATTTTATGATATCAATGAACTCCGGCTGCCGATAGTACAACATAACATGATAAATATCATACCGAAATAAATAGAAGAGAAGGAGAGGAGGAGAAGTATCAATATTTTTTTTACCTTAAGTGAAGCTCCACCGACCAAGAAACCATCAACATCAGGCTGAGCTGCTAGTTCCTTGCAGTTTGCAGCAGTGACGGACCCTGAAAATAATAGGGCATCCAGTTCATAACAAGAGCAAGAAACCGGGAAGAAAATGCTACTTGTATTTTGCTATAGATTAAGGGATTTTTGTATAAAAAAGGTCACAGTTTAGGAATACGGAAGGAGACTACAGATGTTGAGATTCAAATCCTAAACCAATAGGATGCCACCTAGTTAAGGTGGTTGAATGAGCCACAACTGGGTTAAACCTTGTATTCACTATTGTTAAAAGCTATGTTACTAGGACTCAGGTGTGAATGTTAGATACTAGCATGTGTCCAATATGGGTATATTCAGTCTTTTTAAAGTTTTTACATATTCAGAGGGCCAATATAGAGTCATATCCGAATAAGAGTCAAACACATAGTCGTGGACATGGGTACTTAAAAAATATATTGAAGCAACATGGGTACTTGAGAATCTAGCTTTCTTATTTAACCTGTAGATAAGGGCAAGCCTTTCTTAATATTTTACAGAAACATATTTTTGTTTATGAACTATTAAGTTGAATATCTTAAGAATATGAAGTCTCAAAAAGAGAGGCAAGAGTAAAAGGATGATGTGAAATACCTCCATAAATAATACGGGTTGATACAGCAACTTGGGGACTAACATTAGCCTGAAGCCATTTCCTCAACTCAAAATGTACCTATTACAGACACAAAAACTTTGTAAGTAAAAACTTCACAAAGGAAAATTAAGTACAAGACAATCCACATTATTCCTAGAAATTGAACGCAAATTATGACCTAAGGTTTTTCAATATTGCATATATAATAATGATGAGGTTCTAAAATAAAAACAGCCTAACTTACTTCCTGAGCTTGAGCTGGAGTAGCAACCTTCCCGGTTCCAATAGCCCACACAGGCTCATATGCCAAAACGACATCAGTCCAGTTTGATATTTTTGCTGCCATTGGAAATTACACAGGAAACCCAACCTATGCTTAGATTTTGTAGCATTCTCAATTTAGGGATGCAAAAATAGCATTTTTTTAAAAAGACCAGGGTGTGTACTGAAATATACTGATACCAAGGTGAGTAACCACTCATTTTCACATGAATATCAATGGAATACAGTCATAAACAAACATTATTTTGAAAATAAAAATATCTGACACTAAATAAATATGCAGCAACAAGAGTACAATGCAGAAAGGCATGAAATATTTCATAACGTTTAGATGTTCAAAATAGACTTCTCTCAAGAGAAGTGAGAATAGAACATATGGAAAGAAATCGCTGCAACAATGCATGTGATAGAACAAATATAGCATGAGCATCTAAATAATTAACAAATATTGGTGACACCAAGTCATTGACACAACATCTGCTACCTTGCCACGCATAAGTTTAGAGTATCACCAAAAGAATTGCACCAGGGGCTTTATACATACCTGCAATTGCTTTAGTTTGTTCAGCAACAACCGCCACAGTAGATCCTGCTTCACGTTGCTCAAGTGTTTCCCCAATACAAGCTATCACCTTCAAGCCTTGAGAAAGTGCATAAGCAACCTTATCCGCAACAAACTAAAACAAATGAACCAAAATTGTGAAGTTAACAAAATGATGAAAGTTTAACTGATAAGAAAAAATGAGTATAAGTCATAGTATTGGAAATATAACAGATGTTAGTATTTATAGTCCGATCAAACACAAGTTACCTCATTTGACTCGTTCAAAATAAGTCTCCTCTCAGAATGACCAATAATAACCCAAGGAATGCTCAAATTGACAAGCATCTCTGCACTGAAAATTAAAACAGAATTCATAACTTAAAAGATCTCTCATCCGTAAAGCAAACCAAACTAATGGCTGTATCAAATTTCACTGATGTGAAGCATTTGCTCAAAGCCTCAAATATATATATACATCATCCTTTCTTTGCCTGTCAAAATATTATTTGTTCCTATGAAACAGAAAAATGACACTAAATGTCTGGTTAAGCAAAAGCTGAATAGCATCTTAACCCAAAGAATCGAAAGGGAAAGTCGATTGAAGAACAAAATAAAAGGTATGGAAAGGCTAAAACAAAAGTAATAGTATAAAGGAAATGAGGGCATACCTAACTTCACCAGTGAAAGCACCTCCTTTCTTGACCCAACAATTTTGTGCAGCGACATGGAAATCAGATCTCAGTGAAGTTTTGACCGAAGGAAGGAACACAAATGGAGGGCTAACCACAACCTCTGTATAAGGATAGCATGTTACCCCAAATTAGCCATCCATTTTATCATCCCTTTTGAGTTTTGATAACAATAAAAGAGAAACTAATTGTAGCAAAGAAAACAACAAGTATAACAATACAAGAGGCAAAACATCACTGATCCAATTACCAAATCCAATGCTTATCAAGGAAATCAGTCAGAAAACTGCTAGGTAACTGTATGATTTAATTAAACCCAAAGAAAACAGAAAAACAATAATGAAATTTGAGTAGATCCACGGTGCATACTCTATAAATTTCTTTTATAAGAAAATGAAAAAAAGCAAACAGACAACACTTTTTTATGAATTTTACTGTTTCCATCAATGATAAATGCTTCAAAACTGCAGTACAAATCAAGTTCAAACGCTATGTTTGAGAGCATGGATTTTAAGTTTTTTTATTTCTTTATAAATTGTGAGAATGGAATGCAAGCAAAATATATAATTAATTAAAATTCAATATGATTACCTTTTGAAATGCATAAAACATGATTTTCACACTCACAAATCCTTACAGGTATTTCAAATTCACCAGTGAATAGTCATCCAACAAATCCATGACTTTGGAAAATAATCATGAATGAAACATTTTAATGTGCTTTTTTACACAATTTATACTACTTTTCAAATCTAAATCCCTCTTTCGAAATCCAATTTTCCAAACTCAACCTGATTTTTTTTTAATAGTAAATCAATTGGCTTACCAACAACATCCTGAGAAGGCACCTCTCCAGCATTCAAAATACTCACAATCTTATTCACTTCCTCAGTGGTTCCATTCTACAAAAAAATTATCGCTTCAAATTAGACATCAAGTTCACTTGTTTATATGACCGAACAAGAAAAATCATACATCGTTATATTATTAAAGATCTATCAAGAATAGCAGCTTTTCCCTAACACGATTAAATAATAATTGTAAAATCAAACAGAAAATAGATCACCCGATTCTAATCTCAATCAAATTCTTGAAATACTTCCGCAAAAAAAAAAAAAAAAAAAAAGTAATGCAAAAATCCGAAGAGAAATACTCACGCATTTCCAATTTCCGCCGACGAAGAATTTCCTTCCCATAATTTTCTTTCTCGACTATCACGAAAATTCAGCAAAGCTCAGTTCAAAGTCTCAACAAAGCTTGAGCAGATTTTTGGCCTTGGCTTTGGTCGCTTCTGGATTGATATATAAAAATTTTAAAAAATTGTATTAAAGTGAAAGTACTGTTATATCCAATAGATTCGAATATTCTCTGGAAGAGATTAGGGGTAATTAAGTAAAACTGAAAGACGGATCGGGTTTTCGGATTCTTAGGCCCGTGTATAGTGGGGCCCACATGATTAGGTACGGAACCTTTAACGTCCACCACTCGATACTGATGCGTTTTCGGCATCATGGGTCATGCGCAACTTTGATGATTGTGGTGGGCATTTTATTTTAGTTACTTTTTTATGAATTTTGCTACCTATTAGCCAATCAATTATTTTCTTTTTAAATATATCGGAAAATGTAAATAAGCTATCGATTTTTATATTTTTGCATGATGTTATCGTTATTTTAAATAAAATAATATATTAATCTTCATCTTTTAAATCTTCTTTTCATTTTTTTTACTAATATGAATTTAGCTTGATTTTATAATGTTTTTGACATATTAGTCTTTTAGAATGTAAAAAATCCCTTGAAATATAAGTGGAAATGGGTTTAAATTGATTTCTTATAGGTGATCGAGTCTTATCTTTATTAGTATAAATATTGTTGTTTATGAAGGAAGATGTGAGTTTGAGTGTGTTGAAATGTATTATTATCTTATTTTGAAGTTGGTAAAAACTATGGATAATTATAGATATTATGTCAAAAAAATACATAATCAGAAACCGTTCAAAAAAAATTAATTTCTCGTAATATTACCTTTTTAATAATATGTTAAAATAATATTACTTTACTAATTAATATGTATTTTTTAGTTTTTAATCAAGTAAGACTTACAAATTAATCGAAACCAATTCAATTGATAAATTATTTAAAATTTATTTATTTCTTAAAGTAAATTATATTATCACAATAAATTTTTATTTTTTTATTTTTTTCTAATTTAATAAAAAATTATTAATAGTAAGATTTAAACTTAATACATAATGAATTTTATAGCTTTAATAATTCTAACATTTCATCCAATATTTTATTTAATTTATATTATGCGTGATAATGACATTTTAATGAACACTACTGGAATATTTCAACATTTTTGTTGTTTCTTGGCCACAAATCATGAAATCTTATATTTTGTGAATTTTTCTTTTTGAGAGTATTTTTCGTGGAGTTAGATGTGGTTTCTATTGTAAGGTTGCTTTCTCATGGCATTGACTAAATATTAAAAGGGTAAATCACATCAATTGTTCTTAAATTTTATATAAAATCACGTTTTGACCATCCAATTTTTAAAATTTACGTAATAACCATTAACGTGATCGAATATTTGTTACCTTTTTATCACTCATTCGTTACCTCTACTACCGTAGTATACCTTAACTATGAATTTTTCCAACTCACTGTAAGAATTGCTATCTTTCAAAGAAAATGTATAACATTTACAATTTCTATCTTTTTACAAAAGATAAGATAAAGCCTTCTCCTAGATTTTATTACTTAAATGCAACCCTTTAACTTTTGTGGCTCAACTAGAAACCTTTTACCATTCACTTAAGGTTTTAAAACCTCAAAAACCTTAAGTAACTCTTTACAACAAAAAGAAAATATGTAAACAGTAAGGACTTCTCAAAGATGTGTGCTTACAAGTGTTATCTCTCTTGAATAATGGAATTGAAAATTATAGAAATATCTGACAATAAGTACCTAAAAGATATGTTTAAGAGAAAAAGAAGAAAATAAAAAATTGAAGACTTTTCTCTTGATTTCTATGCTTGGATGTTCATCTCCTGAGTCTTGAAGTGTTCTTAGTGAGGTTTTATACCAACGAACAAGTTTGTGGACATTTATGGCGGTTGGGGTTGTATTCTAACCCTTGGAAGAAAAAAATTTAGGCCAATAAAATTGTTTATGCAAGAGAGGCTACGGTGATCAAAGCAATGTTGATTAAGAGGTTGAAGAAGATGGGAATAGGAGAAGAAAGGAGTAATGTCGGGAGGGAAGAAAACAATTAGGGAGGGAGATAGGGATGGAAGAAGAGAAGGGAAAGAGAGAGGGAATGGGGGGAGGGGAGGCAAGTCAAGTGAACCGATGGTTATCCTTAAGTACGTTGTGTTAGAAGATTTGGTTTAGAAAATAAAGTTTTTAAGCATAATGGAAGCTTAAATTGTTTTCTTAAAATCGAGTTTTATGATATTCATAGCAATAATCTTTTCAACAAATTAGAACTTGTGGTTTGTATGAGGGGTTTTAGGTCGTTCCTCGAATTTTAATCAATTGATATTCTTTCCTATCATTGAACCCCAATTTGCTTTGAAAGTGAACTCAAACAAAATGAACCAAGTGCACAAAATGAAAAATTTTAAGTAAATGAAAACTATGGGATTTCCCCATAAAATAAATTTTATTCTAAAAATAAACTATCACTATTTTCAAATAGAATAAGAATGCTCAATAATAGGTGTAAATATATTTGAACGTGGTTCTTATTTATAGAGATTTTTTACAAAAGTTTTGATTGAATAAAGTGTAAATAAATAACAATATTTTAATAGAAAAAATGGTGCTCCACTATAATTGGAACACAAAGGGCAATGACACTCCGTACGGAATATTAGGGTTTGTCGCTCCTTCCATTTAATTGGGCCTAATGGGACTTTATTGTATTATGTATAATTATATGTGTTATCCAGACTTTTATCCAAACATTATAATTTATTCAATTAATTTATTTTTATACATACTAAAATATTAATTAAATTATTTTTCAACCGAATTCTATTTTCATTAAAGCCATAACAACTTTACCGTTTTAGAATCCATGAGAAAATTAATTTATTTGTCTTATTTAACAAGTCGATGATGACTTTAATTAATTTAATTCTCATTTCGAACTTCAATTATTTAATTACAGTCAATTAAATAACAAATTGAAAAAATTAAATTAATTGTTAAGTCATCTTTTGTATTTAGTGACAAAACACATTCACTATAGATAGTGATTCATAAGATCCATTTATCTTACTTATTGTTTTCATTCATGTCACAATTATTAAATGCAATTTGTTTTAGGTTATCTAGAGCTAGCGGATGAACCGATTGAACATATATGATTAGGACTCAAATAATTTGTACTTAAGTTTTAACTATTTATCTATTAGTTACAATTTATTTAATTATGAAGTCATTCGGCTATAGTACCATAACTAAACTCTCCCTTATTATAAATTAGGACTAGTCAAATGAATTGAGAACTATGGTTTTTACCAATAATATATACTAAAAATAGAACAAACTACAATAAATTAATAAAAAAAATCAAAATCTGAAATAACAAATCATCAATTTAATTAATTCAGTGGTTACAGTTTTTTAAAAAGTTTCATAGGGTTCATTTGTTTACATGTAAAATGTTTTGCATAAACATTTTCATTTTTTTATCATGTTTGTTTGGTGAAAAATAAATTATTAAAGAAAATCATTCTTTAAAAAAATAGTAAAATCAAGGCTTTTCTAAGGAAAATGACTTACCAAAATTTTTTTGGTAAGATATTTTCCAAAATAATAAAGCTCTGTTCACTGTCTTCATTATCAAAGAAACAAAAAGGGGAAAACTCTCTTCACCGTCGAAGAAAATAATTCATTATATCCTAATTTTATATCTTTTTATGGTGTAGTCCTTAAAATCTAAATTTTTACTATTTTGCAATTTAATTCCTCAAAAATATATTTTTTTCTTCTACAATTCAGTCCCAAACCTTGTTTTGTATAGTTTTGTAAAACAAATCATTTTTAAAAAATTCTAAATTTTATAATTTAGTCCTTACAACTAAAATTGTCAATATTTCAAAAAATTAGTCCTTGATTTTTGAACAGTTAAACTTTCATCTTCTATTTTTCAAAATTGTAGTAAATATAATTTTGTCCTGAAACTCAAGTTTTAAAATCTTTACAATTTAGCCCCTATAGTTTCAAACTTTACTATTTTATGCTTAACTTTCCAATTTTTCATATTTTATAATCATATAATTTAGTTACTGCAAACACTTAGGTTGCGTTTGTTTACTTGTAAAAGTTTTTATAGAAAAGCTTTTCAGCCTTTTTCCATTGTTTGTTTGGTTGAAAATAATTTCCTATAGTAAAGCATTTTATAAAACACGAGAAAAGAAATGTTTATTTTAGGAAAATGTCTTACAGATTTTATTTTGGTAAGACATTTTCCAAAGTTTTCCCTTTCCACCTTCCTCCTTCCTTGTCCTTGTCACCCTGATACACTGCTTGCCATCAACTAGTAACGGTTTCACAGATACAAAGTACCAAAACAAAAAAGAGTGATGAAAGAGACTGAACATCCCTTCTTCTCAGACGTTACCTCCGACCATGCGTGTAACACCCCTAACCCGTATCCGTTACCAGAACAGGGTTTCGGAGCATTACTACCATTTGCAGATCACTAAAAAAAAAATTTAAATGCTTACCGATTCAATGCATCATATAAATAAATATATTACCATTCAATCAACAGTTTAGTACTTGTATAAGCATCAAACAGTAACATTGTTAGTGTACTTGCACATATCTCATATAAATTCAACATTGATATAACTATTTTCTCGACATATCGTACTTGAGTTCAATAATAGTCTCAACTTACATAATTTTCTTGTATCAACATATCAAAGATAATCATATATGTACATGTCATGAAACATATCATGCTCTTACCATTTCTTCATAAGCATATATGATTCATTTCATTATATTAATATTTCATGCTCATTCAGGGTATCCGAACCTACCTAACTAAATTGCAGAAATATCAAGATTTAGGGGCATATTGGTAATTTACCATTTTTCCAAATTTCACCCAATCTTAAATTGATAATTTCATTCAATTTATTAATTTAGATAATAAAACAATTTATTCCCTTCAATTTAGTCATTTTTGACATTTTTACAGAATTGCCCCCTAAAGTTTTACTTTTATTCAATTTAGTCCATGAGCTTAAAACATGCAAATTAGCCATGCTAACTAAATATTCATATATATATTTTTCCTCCTCCTCCTCTCCATTCCACATCCTTAATGTATATAACATTCTTGTAAGTACGATTTCACAATTTACTTATTAATGCTCACATCAAGCTGTTTACACGAGTCATAGTCACTCAATTATTTATAATTCGAGCTACAGAGCTCAAAATTAAGATCCGTAAATTTTCCCTAAAACTAGACTCACATATCATTCCACCATAAAATTTTAAGAATTTTTGGTTTATCCAATTAGTGCAGTTTATTCATTTAAGTTTCCCCTGTTTCACTATCCAATAGTTCTGACCTCTCTTCACTAAAAATTAATTATATCACAGTAAAAAACTCGGATAATGTTTCCATTAATTTCTATTGAAAATAGACTCATTAAGGATTCTAAGTATATAAATTTGAGACTCTAATTAATTTTATCCAATTTTTGGTGATTTTCCAAAGTCAAAACAGGGGAACCCGAATTCATTCTAACCTTGTCTCACAAAATTCATTATATCTCATAATTTACAAATCCATTTCTTACACCATTTCTTCTATGAAAAACTAGACTCAATGAGATTTAATTTCATATTTTATTCATCTTCTAATTCGATTTATACAATTTATGGTGATTTTTCAAAGTTAGTCTACTGCTGCTGTCCAATATTGTTTTAGTTCAAGATGTTTATTACCATTTTTCCTCTAAATTTCAAAGGTTATACAATTCAGTCCTTGCTCAATTAGCCCATCTATTAAGCTAATTTTTCTCAATTAACATTTTATTCCATCATTCTAAACTATTACACAATCTTTGAAAATCAGAATTTTAGCACTAAACCTTAATTCACAACTTTTTCACAATCAGGTCCTAAAATCAATTTCTATTGAAATTACTTGATAAAATCATCAAACAACAAAATCAAAGCTTCAAATTCATTTTATTTCATCATAACCAGCTAACACTTATCAATGATAGCTTTTAATTTTGTTCATAAAATCAAAAACTAATGAATTAAACACTTGGACCTAATTGTAAAAGTCACAAAAACATAAAAATCTCAAAGAAAAGGGCAAGAATTGAACTCACATATGTCAAAGTATGAAAAACCAGCAGCTTTCAGACCTCCCATGGCGTTTTTGCTGAAGAAAAATGATGATATCTCTAGATTTTTCAAATTTGTCTTGTTTTATATGTTTAATTTGCAAAATTTCCCATTTTGCCCTTGTTTCTCCTTGTCTTTTTTTGCTGATTTTCTTGCCCAACCGTCCAGCCCATACAATTTGGGTCCAATTCCTTTTAAATCCCTCCTTTTTAATCACTTAAACTATTTAATCACAATTTAATAAATTTCGCACTATTTTCAATTTAGTCCTTTTTAATTAATTGACTAACCAAACGTTAAAATTTTCTAACGAAACTTTAATACTAACTTAATAACACTCCATAAATAATTATAAAAATATTTATGGCTCGGTTTATAAATTCGAGGTCTCGATACCTTGTTTTCAACCAAATTTACCTGATTAATTCTTTTAAAATCGCAAAATTCACTAATTAAAAATAATTATTTTAAGTTCGCGCTTGGCCTATAATTATTATTTGTTAAAATTTCTAAACTTATTCGTCAGATTTAGTTATCTCGAATAACTGTTTCTGACACCACTGAAAAATTTGGTTGTTACATTGCGATAGCCAAGCGGAAATGAATTTTTTTTAATTCGATTTGGGATATTTTCGATTTGTCTTCAATTTTGTTTTCTGGGATTAGGATCGTGGAAATGAATATTTTCATGTTATTCTTTGGTACAAGGCAAAATGTCAAACCTTTTTTTTCGTAATGGTGAAATTATGTTAGTTGTTTTTTCGATAGAATGCAATGTCAATTACTTTTATTTTCTATTCTCTATTTGTAATGGTGATGATCTTAATAGGTCTCTAATTGTACGGCGTTAATAGTAATTTCAAACATTTGCCCTATACAACTCCTATTGGTGAATTTATCCAATAATGATACCATTCAATGCAATCTTTAAATCGGGTTACAAATTCTGAAACAAAATTAAATTCCCTGAAAGATAAGACAACCAACTGTGTTATTACACTGTAATTTAGAGTGTATTCATATTATCTTTGCTGATTTTCATATTCAGAAACTGATTATAAGATATCTTTTAGGCTTTTAGCTGCAACTCCTTTATCCCAAGAGAAATGTTTGTTTTCATATATGTTTTCTATTTCTTGTCAATGCTAATTCTGCTACTCCTTTTAGATGAAAAAGTTAATGGCCATATTAGGCTTATTTGATTGTGAATTCATTGGGAATGCACTTAAAAATGTACCAACATTGATAACTATTGTCCTTAAAATCCTCGAGTTGACAAATAGAGAGGGAAGGTTGTATTTTTATTAGCATTTGCTATCCTACTTTATTTCATGCACTTGCACGCATTGCTGTCATGATATTTCTAAGCATTCACTCGGATACTTGGAGCATTTGTGTCGGAAAGTTTGATTTGCTTATATAAAACTTAATTGTTCATATTTTAGTTCCACAATATTCCTTATTATGCTATATATATTTTTATTTAATTTTCAAAAGCATTTGCCTTGCTCTGAATTTTGGACATCGAATGGAACCTCATATTTTGCACAAAGATAATTAATTTCAGCTCATGGGCATAGATTGGTAATGAGGGAAAATATGTAATTCTAAAGGATTGCACCTAACTACCAAAACTAATGTCTATCTATCACTTATATTTGTTCATTGAAGGATGATGATAATACTGATATTTGATGAAGATTGGTAATCCTTGCTATGAAATGATTCCAGTATTCAAACGTTTTTTTCCATCCTATCTTTATTTCTTTTGATAGGTTCCAACACCAAAAGCCACTAAAAAATCTCCTATTATTCTCAAGATATAATTCTGGCCATATCTATCCCTTCCATTTAAACAAGTCACTTAAGTGACAAAGTTAACTGCTGAAGGTTTTTTGCATAAATACCACTTTTTATTTATAAGGGAAAGGGGTAAGAGATTAATTCAGAGATCAAACTTGAGACTAATGTCAATTGAAGACTTGATATCAAACCCTTTGTCACTCTAGTAGTGTTTGTTTATGTTCTACTCTTTGTGTTTTGGTATGGGTTTACCTCTGAAAATTAAAATAAAAATGCAACTTTTCATGGTGCCTTTGCCAAGCAGGAAAAACGTAGAGTGTATGAAGGAAAATAATGGATAATATAGACTTTTATGAATTAGCTCAATTATTACCAGCTTATTATGTTACTAGGAATATGTTACTCCATTGGTAATTAATAATTTACTAGGACAGGATGTTTAAAAGTGGAGATATTTTGATTTGTAGAGTTTAGTTACTGCAAATGTTAACAAATACGATAATGTCATTCCAAGATTTTAAGTATTATTGTATGAAAAATGAAGATTTATAAATAAATCATTGCAATATATGTAAAAATAATGTAAAATATAAATTTAATAGACATAAAATAAGCTCAATTAAATAATAAAAAAATAATAAATTCTCAAATGTATTTTTTTAATTTAAAACAACTTTTATAAAATATTTTCAAGAAATCTGCTAAACAACATAAAATATTTTACAAAGATTATCTAAACACCAAAAAATATTAACTAGCTTACTTTTTCTCTTACGCAACAGAATCGTTACAATATCTAATATCATCTCCATCACTGTTTTTACACTAACCGCAGATAAATACACCGTCTACTCAAACCCACCCTTACTGATCCAAATAATATTCAAAATAAATAATTACAACTTTCAACTTAATTAAACATAAATTTATATTTATAAAATTATATTATCTAATGTATGAAATTAACAATTAAACTTAATTAAGTAAAATAAAATTAATTAAAACTAAAATATGACTAATTAAAATATAAATAAGTATTATGAAATAAATTCAATTAAACAATAAAAATATAATAAAATATCGAATGTATGTTTATTTCATTAAAAATAACTTTTATTAAATATTTTCAATAAATTTACTAAATAAGAAGAAATATTTTACATAAATTTATCAAAACATAAAAAAAAATCAATTTTCCAATAAAAAAAGTTTTTTTCGAGAGTGAAACAAACGAAATTTAAAGTTCATTTAAAACAAATGACACCAAACCAAACCACAACCGTCCGATCATCTCACTTCTCATCGTGGTTCCAAAAGCTGAACAAAGCTATTTTTTAATTATTTAAAATTTCAAATTTCAAAAATCCCGCCCAAAAAAATTCAAATATCAAATTCAAAATTGCTCGGTCCTTCCTCAAATTAAACCCTCCCTCTCTGTAACGTTACTCTCCGATCAACAAATCCCCTCAACCCCCCCAAAAAAAAGAAGAAAAAGTCCCTCCTTCTAAGAAAAAAACCCCTAATCCACCATGGTTGCAGATTCGAAGCTCCCGCTGCAAAGCAGCAACAATGTAAACACTAAAGCCTCCAAAACTATAGAGGAAACCTACCAAAAGAAGACCCAATTAGAACACATCCTTCTCCGACCCGATACCTACATCGGTTCCATTGAACAGCACACTCAGCGTCTATGGGTGTACGAGAACGATGAGATGGTCCACCGAGACATAAAGTACGTCCCGGGACTTTACAAGATCTTCGACGAGATCTTAGTCAATGCCGCCGATAATAAACAACGGGATCCATCCATGGATTCCATTAAAGTGGTGATTGATGCGGAGCAGAACTTGATTTCCGTTTACAATAACGGGGATGGAGTTCCCGTTGAGATTCATCAGGAGGAGAAGGTTTATGTCCCGGAGTTGATTTTCGGCCATTTGTTGACTAGCAGTAACTATGACGACAATGTTAAAAAGACGACCGGTGGGAGAAATGGGTACGGAGCTAAGCTTACGAATATATTTTCGATTGAGTTTGTTATCGAAACTGCTGATGGAAAACGGCAGAAGAAGTATAAGCAGGTATTCTTTCTTTTCATTTCTTTTAGGTTATTGCTTTGGAAAGCGAAATCGAGAATAACATGGATGTTGGATTTTTCTACTTGATTATTAATTTGAAAGTTTCCATGTTGTCTATTCATTGCTATGGTTGAAGATATAAGCAAATGGTTTTGTTTACTGAGGATGTGATTTGAAATACGCTTACTTTATGATCGATTTTTCCTGGTTCCAGGCTAGGGAAGCAAAAATGAGAAAAAAATGCGTGTATGGACGTGGGTTTTTCCTACTTGATTGTTGAAATGAAATTTCGCTGTAGTGTATCTGTTGCTATGATTGAAGCTTTAAGTGATAGTTACCTTTTAACGTGGATGTGGTTTAGAATATGAAACGAAACTACATCTATAATTTAGGTTTAATGTTTCAGTTGTTATGAATAGTATTTTTTTGGTTCCTTGGAAATGGTTTGCACTAACTTGAACTGTTGTTTTTCTTGTAGGTATTTAAAAACAATATGGGAAACAAAACTGAGCCTGTTATAACAAAATGTAAAGAGGGTGAGAATTGGACAAAGGTTACATTTAAGCCTGACTTGGCCAAATTTAACATGACTCACTTGGAGGATGATGTGGTTGCATTGATGAGGAAGAGGGTGTTTGATTTAGCTGGTTGTCTTGGCAAGACCGTGAAGGTTGAGCTGAATGGGAAACGGATTGCCGTGAAATCATTTCTTGATTATGTCAACCTTTACCTTAGTGCTGCCTCTAAAAATAAGAGCGAACCTCTCCCAAGGTCCTATGAATTTCATTTGGTGTTTTTTTTGTTTATGCTACAATTGAATGTGTCTTAATCACTTAAAGATGTTTGTTTTACCAGGATTTCTGAGAAGGTTAATGCAAGATGGGAAGTTTGTGTTAGTCTCAGCGAAGGGCAGTTTCAACAGGTCAGCTTCGTCAATAGTTTCTGAGATTATATTTTTAGAGTAGTTTATGCTAATGTTCTTGTTTTTGCCGTACTTACCAGGTCAGCTTTGTCAATAGTATTGCTACAATCAAGGGTGGAACCCATGTTGACTATGTTACCAACCAGATATCTAATTATGTGATGAATGCTGTAAATAAGAAGAACAAGAATGCTAATGTCAAAGCACATAATGTGAAGAATCATCTGTGGGTTTTTGTCAATGCTCTTATTGACAACCCTGCTTTTGATTCGCAAACCAAGGAAACTTTGACTCTTCGTCAGAGCAGTTTCGGCTCCAAATGTGAACTTCCTGAAGATTTTTTGAAGAAAGGTTTGTTAATATAGCTCACTTGTATTTAAGTCATGGTTAGCGATAAATTTATTTACTTACGTGCTGCACGGCTGGTGAATTGATTGCAGTTGCGAAGTCTGGAGTTGTGGATAATTTGCTCCAGTGGGCAGAATTCAAACATAGCAAAGATCTTAAGAAGACTGATGGAACTAAGTCAGGAAGTATTCGAGGAATCCCCAAGCTAGATGATGCTAATGAAGCTGGTGGAAGGAATTCTGACAAATGCACATTGATATTGACGGAAGGGGATTCAGCAAAATCTCTTGCTGTAAGTTGCAGCCTTTTTAAAATCTCATAATAAATTTATAATTATGATGCATTTCTCTTTACACAATGTAACTATGTTCGGGTAGTTTTGATTTCTTAATGGTTTTTTGTTGTTGCAGGTAGCTGGTCTTTCTGTTGTAGGTCGAAACCACTTTGGTGTTTACCCATTGAGAGGTAAACTACTGAATGTGAGGGAAGCCAGCCATAAGCAGTTAATGGATAATGCTGAAATACAAAATCTTAAGCGAATTCTTGGATTGCAGCAGAACAAGGAGTATACTGATGTCAAATCTTTGAGATATGGGCATTTGATGATAATGACCGATCAGGTTTAGTGCTTCAAAGCAGTTTTCTCACCTTATTTTGTTTTCAGTTACTATCTTCGTTTGCCATCATGCTAATAAATATCATGTTGCTGTAAATTATCTCAAACTCTGCACTTTTCTCAGGATCACGATGGTTCTCATATCAAAGGGCTGCTGATCAATTTTATTCATTCCTTCTGGCCTTCTTTGCTAAAAGTTAAATCGTTCATGGTTGAGTTTATAACTCCTATTGTGAAGGTCAGTATTTGTCTTTGGTTAGTAATAATGTACATGTTTGATGTTTTGTAGAGTCGTTTGTTAATGCTTTTTCTTTGTATAGGCTACTCGCAAAGTCAACAAACAGGAGGAGGAGTTATGTTTTTATACTATGCCTGAGTACCAAGCTTGGAAGGAAAGTTTGGGGAATAATGCAAAGAGCTGGAAAATAAAGTACTATAAGGTTTGTGTATTTATTTCTGGTGTTAACCTCTTCACGGTCTTGTAGCGTTTTTTCACTAATGCTATCATGTTGTAGGGGTTGGGAACAAGCACGGGACCTGAAGGGAAGAAATACTTCAAAGATATTGATAAGCACATGAAAGAGTTTGTATGGGAAGGTGATAGGGATGGTGATGCAATCGAGCTTGCTTTTAGTAAGAAGAAGATAGAAGCAAGGAAGAATTGGCTGCGACAGTTTGAGGTATGCAATAGTTACAGTTTTTTTTTTTTTTTTAAATTTAAAATGCATTGATTTTAAAGAATCTAAATTCTGATCTTGGTGGAATTTTACGTTTGTGTGTTGCAGCCGGGCACGCACCTTGATCACAATGAGAAACTCATCAATTATAGCGACTTCATTAATAAGGAACTTATTCTGTTTTCCATGGCTGACCTTCAAAGATCAATTCCTTCCATGGTTGATGGCCTGAAGCCTGGTCAACGGAAGATCCTTTTCTGTGCTTTCAAGAGGAATTTTGTACATGAGGCAAAGGTTTCTCAATTTTCGGGTTATGTTTCGGAGCATTCTGCTTACCATCATGGTGAGCAGAGTCTCTGTAGTACCATTGTTGGAATGGCCCAGGATTTTGTGGGCAGTAACAACATAAACCTTCTTCGTCCTGGGGGTCAATTTGGTACTCGTAACCAGGTTAGTTGATGTTCATCTTGGTTGAGAAATTGTATCAGTTTATGCCATCTTATCAGTATTTCTACTATTTTACTATTTTTCCCACGTATGTAATGCTTACTTCGTTTACATTTCATAGGGTGGCAAAGATGCAGCAAGTGCAAGGTACATTTTTACCAATCTTACTGCCATTACTCGATATCTGTTCCGCAAGGATGATGATGGCCTGCTCAATTACTTGAATGAAGATGGCCAATCCATTGAGCCTTCCTGGTAAATTTTACTTCATTGTACCTAATGCGTTGTTGTTTAATCGTATATACATTAAAATTAGTTCCTTTGTTCTTGTTTTTCAGGTATGTACCTGTTATACCAATGGTTCTCGTGAACGGAAGTGAAGGAATTGGGACAGGATGGAGCTCTTATATCCCGAACTATAATCCAAGAGATATAGTGGCAAATGTGAGGCGTTTGCTGAATGGTGAGCCAATGGAGCCCATGCATCCGTGGTATCGAGGTTTCAAAGGGACTATTGAGAAAACCGCATCAAAAGAATCTGGTGTTACCTACACTATAAGTGGGATTGTAGAGGAGGTTGATGAGACCACACTGAAAATAACTGAACTTCCAATCCGTAGGTGGACTCAAGATTATAAGGAATTTTTGGAATCCGTCATAACAGCAAATGATTCATTCATCAAGGTAATTTTCTCTACTTTCTATTGACATTTCTTTTAAGAACTTCCATCTGATATGTTAGTCTATCTCGTGTAGGAATTTAAGCAATACAGTGATGATAGAACTGTACATTTTGAGGTCTTCATGACTGAAGAGAACATGATGTTGGCCAAGCACGAGGGTTTGATGAAGAAGTTTAAGCTAACAACAACTGTTAGCACAAGTAACATGCACTTGTTTGATTCGAGAGGGATGATTAAGAAATATGACACCCCTGAGGAAAGTATGTGCCACACTTTTACGTATTTTAATGTAGTAACAATAGCATGTAAATTGTCGCAATCTGACATAATTTATTTTACTGCAGTACTTGACGAATTTTATCACTTAAGGCTCGAATTTTACGAGAAACGAAGGGTGAGTCTCACTTGGGCTTATTCTGAGTAATTAAAATGTTTGAACGATGATGTTGATTAAAATTTGTATCATTTGCTGCAGAAACATATGTTGGACACTCTTGAACTCGAGTTATTGAAAATGGATAACAAAGTCAGGTTTATCCTTGATGTTGTTAAGGGGAACATCATTGTGAACAATAGGAAGAGAGCTGACTTGTTCCTTGAGCTACAAGAAAAAGGGTTTACTCCTTTCCCGAAGAAAACGAAAGCTGTTGAAGTAGCAGTGGCGGGGGATATTGATAATGAAGGGGAACCTGAACTTAGCCCTGAAGCAACAAGGGCAAGTGATTATGACTATCTGTTATCCATGGCAATCGGTACTCTGACCCTTGAGAAGGTCCAAGAGCTTTGTTCTGATAGGGATAAACTTGAGCATGAGGTTGAAGAGTTGAGGAAACACACTCCAAAGTCTTTATGGCTGAAAGATCTTGAAGAACTCGAGAAGCAACTTGACGTATGTACCAAGAACTAGTTTTTAATCAAATTGTGTACTTGTCATTTACCAGTGTTCTGATGTATTCTGTTCCTTATAATCAGGAGCAAGATCAAGCAGACCTGGAAGCAGAAGAAGAGAACAGCAAAAACAGAGCGAAGGGAGGTGTAGCTGGCAAGAAGGCTCGAAGACCAGTGGCACCTAAAAACCCGAAGAAGGTAAACAAGAAAGATGACCCACAAGTTCCCGAAGCCTCAGAAATTTCGTCTACGACAGCAATGGAAGCAGGTCAGCTTGCTTGTGATTCTATTTACTATTTCCCATTTTACTCTCATACTTCATTTATTCATCAAGGTTGTACTTTTTGTTTGACAGAAAATGTTCCTGCTGTTGTTAAACCCAAAGGCCGGGCCGGTGCAAAGAAGAAGACAAAGAAGGTCCGGTTCTTCGTTTCCTATATATGATTATATATATGCCTGGTGCTCTTTCAATGACTTTTAGTTACTTGTATGTTTATTAGCAGGATGATAGTGATGATGATGATGACGACGACGACTTTGATATTCCTGATCTAAGGGAGCGACTTGCCAAGCATAACATCGATTCCTCTCCTGATCATTCCGCTGGTATTTAAGCTATACGTGAATTTGAGCTTATGTTATATTTGTATAATCATGACGAATTTGAGCTTATGTTATTTATGTCTCACAGATATGGAAACTGAATTGTTTCAAGAACCTGCTGGAAAGAAAGCGCCTGCCAAAAGGGCAGCTGCTACTAAGAAGAATCCCGTCATTTCTCTATCCGAGAGCATAGGCGAAATCAACATCAGCGATGGAGAATTGGAGGTTGTCGAGCCGGCTCCAGCAGCAACAAAGAAAGGAGGACGAAAACCGGCTGCTCCAAAAGCCGGTAAGCCACCTGCAGCAGCAAAGAAAAGAGGTCCAGCAGCAGGCAAGCAACAAAAGCTTTTGACACAAATGCTGAAACCTGCAGCAGAAGCTGAGCTTTCAGGGATATCGCCTGAAAAGAAAGTGAGGAAAATGAGGGCGTCACCGTTCAACAAGAAAAGCGGTTCAGTCTTGGGGAAGACGAGCAGTTCTTCACTGTCTTCAATGCCGGAAATCGATAGCGATGAAGATGAAGAAGTAGCTGTGGTTGTGGAACCAAGAGCTAGACCACAAAGGGCCAACCGGACCAAGACAACTTATGTTGTTAGTGATTCCGAGACTGAGGAAGAAGTTAATGATGACTCAGATTTCGAGGAAGATGAGGATTGAGGAAAACTGTGATGTTTATCTTTCAGTGTAGGAACGAACAACTAACTCTAATTCTTGGCTGCTTGATCATGGTCAACTTAGGTTGTCAACGTTGTCTAAAACTGAATGTCATGAAAGTTATGAATTTCCTTCTGTTTCCATTGCTATATGTTCTCATCTTAATTGATTATGCTATTAACATATAATTGGATGCGTTAATAATCAATTATTATATTTATGAACGATTAACAAATAATTTTAAACCAAAAATAATTTAATAATAAAGGATTCTCGTATTATTTAATAAATAATTTCTTATTTAAAATTAGAACGACGATTAAATTGCCATTAATTTTTATCGAATAAATTATGGTATTATATTAAATGTGATTGTTGATGTAATGATGAAATTGATTTTTTTTAAGGAAGTTAATTTATAATATTTATTTTGAAATATTAGAAAAAAGAGATAAACATAAATAAGAAAATAGAAATATTTATTCTAAAACTATGATAACTATTGTATTTCATGTTTGAATTATTATGATTTAATTTATTTTTTCTTCAAAGAAATATTTTGAAAATTTTTAAAATCGTTGTTTTGGTTTTGGCGCGTTGTGATGCGTGCATGGTTTCCCGCCAATAAGAAGACAGAGAAAGAGGTATATAGGGTTCCGTCTACACCGATTCTTAGACTCAGTATTTCAACTCGGGCGAGTCTCAACTCAGTTCTGCATTTCCTTTTGGTTTTCCGAGTTAGTTTCCCAGTTGATTAATCTCTGAAGCCTAAATTATTGCCAAGTTCATCCAATTTCTGGACTTGAAAAACCCTAGATTGCTTTGCGGACATGGCTGGCCAATCTGATCCTCATATCTCTCTTTTCTCAGCGGAAGAGGTTTCCCGCCCTTCTTTCCTTGCTCTTTCTACTGTTTTGAAGTGGTCATTTTACTTAATCTTTCGTTTTGTTTGGTTAAATTAGGTGGAATTTATGGCTGAAGATGAACTGATAGAGATTGTCCCAAACATGCGAATGGATCCTCTCAATTTCATCTGCGTAATCTTCAAATCTGTTTGTCCCATCCCTTTTTTAAAGATTATTTGGGTAATTTGTTTTTGATTATGATTATGATGAAATGATAGGGTGATTTTGGTCCGTTTTTACCGCAAATAGCATCCCAGGTGCCGTTGTGGCTCGCGGTGGCTTTAAAGAAGAGAGGAAAATGCGCAATTCGGCCTCCTCAGTGGATGTCAGTTGGTTAGTCACCTTTTAAGTTATATTGTTTCATATATTTTCATCTGTATGCTCAAATAGGAGACGGTTTTGGTATTTACTTTGGTTTGCTTCATGTTTCTCTAGTGCCACCACGATTTGATAACGAATTAAGTAAAATGATGGAATGTTTGAAATGTTTCGCGGGCGTAATATAATACCTCTTTGTTTCTTCCTATTGGTCTAACTGGAGTTTACCTTGTAAGCAATTCGAGCTTGTGGTCCACTTGAAATTTGAGGCTTGAAGCTTAGATTGAATTGGATCAAGTTTAACTCTTAAAGCTTGAGCTTGACTTGGAATAAAGATCAAATTGTTTTAGCTGGCTCAATTAAGTTTGTTTAAATAGTAAAATAACATCTCAACTCTCATGTTCAATTTCAAGCTCAATTATTTATACTTGAGCTTAATCTTGAGTTCGTGTTTTGAATAGAAAATTTTCAATACGAACAAAATCTAAAATAAAGAAAACATTAGGCTTAGGAGAGTCTAATTTGAGTTCAAGCATAAAGATATTCTAATTTGGCTCGCTTAATAGTTCGAGCTTGACTAGACAATAATTGAGATGAAATTGAGTGTTTTTTTTCCGAGTTGAACTCGAATAGCTTATAAGCACAAATGTCTCTTTATACCTTTACTCTTGCCTTCTTGTGTTGTTGGCTGGTCCAACTTTTACATTGGCAAGAAGACGACTTGAGTTTTTATCTAGACAAGTCCATTTATCTTGATGTGTTTAAACTTCATTGTTTGGGGAACATGTAGCGTTTAAGTAGGGCTTTAGAAGTTGAGTTGAGAATATGCTAGGTTATTGGTTGGGGGTATTATTTTACAGTTCTGCCTTTTGAATATGTTGTAAGTTTCTTCTTGCTTTTTGTTGTGGACTAGAAAATTTGACACGGGTTTTGGAAGGGGAACGAGAATCTCAAGGGGCATTTCAGGTGCTTCCATTTCATTATGTGGAGATATCTAGACTTCTCTTTGATCAGTAAGCCTTCCTTGACATTTTCCTTACTATGATACAATTTAACGTTATGAAGTCTCAAGTACTTTGCTTTTTTGTCGATGGCAGTGCACGTGAAGACATTCCTGACATGTATATGGTGAGCTAGAGGATTATTTTAAGCTTATTTTTATTTTCCTTTTGACTTCTGCAAGTAGATTGTCATGAATCCATTTTACAGGTGAGATCTCTTATTGAAGACATAAGGGATGTACGGATTCATAAAGTTGAGACTAGCTTGGAGAAGTTCAGTGGGACATCTGCTGTGAAAGTATGGTTTTTTATCCCGCCATTGTGAATTTGTTGACACTTATTATCGCCAATATTTAGGCACAATGCTAAAACTTTTTCCTCCTAATATGCTTCAGATGAACTGGATTTCCTCACTGATCTTTGTGTCACCCTTCATATCTTTGCCTCTAATCTCTTGAAATTGGCCAGATTCCAAATTTATCTGCTATGGAAGTGAATATAATTCGCCCATTCGTGGGGAGGGCCTTACAGGCATTTTATAAGCATGATAATCCAGAGAAAATACCAGATGTAGATAGAGCATCTAGTGCACAGACCCGAGCAGCTAACAATGAGCCAAGAGTATGTTCTTGTTTGCTATTTGCCCGTGTCTTATTTAAAGGTCAAACATGAAATGAATAATATTTTGACCATTGGTCTACATATATTTTCTGGAAAGATTTTTATTCTTTGCCTGCTAACTTCTTGTCATGTTGTAAAAATGTCCAAGGGTTACAAATGAGATTGCCAGATGATCATATGATTTAAGAATTTTATGAACGTAATATGTCGTTTTTTTTTTCTGCTTTGCAGCGGCAACTGAGGAGATAACAAATCATTTTCACTTTTAATTCCTTGACCGTGTTGAAAATGGAAACTTCAGCCAGCCACTCATGAAGGTACTTAAGAATCCTACTTGGTGCAATTTTCTTTACAGCTTTCAAATAATTGTGGCATTTGTTTAAGACCCTTGTTGTGTAAAGTTATTAACTTATTGTAATAGCGTCGAAAGTTGTTATTCCCACAAAGCTGTGAAGACCTCATTACTTTGTATTGTATTATGGGGAGTGTTAACTCTTGTCAACTACATCATATCATTTATTGCATTTTCTAACCCCATGTGATCACTTCTTTCTTTGTAACCTTTAGGCCTGGGACTGATTTTAGTGGATGTTGCGTGTGATGAGAATGCACCGCTAAACTAGGAAAGTTGCATGTTGTTTGTCATGGAAAACAATTTATAAGAGTTGAAAATCTAACTCGAGATGGATGTTGATATGATTTATGGGGGAGGGAAAATATCGTTGGGACAATTGCATTTGTTGGTCTCAAAATGAGGCTGCCTAAGGTATTTTAATCATGAACAAGTGAGAGTAATGTACACCATAGAGGATCACTACATTATACTAACCAATCCCAATTCAATGAGTAAATAAATTCTCTGTTGTGATAATCCATATGCATTTAGTCATGGAAAAAAACCTGAAACCAATATGTTCCGACCTAACCCGATCCAATAAATTTGGACTTTTTTGAGATTGGGTTTGGGTTAGGGTCAGGTTCAAGTTTATTTACCGTCTTGCCCTGCTCGGGGATATTTACAATATTGCCCTTCCCTATATTTTAGTTAGATTTCCCGTTCCTACTATCTCCTATGATGTTACTTTATTTATTTTTAAAGAACTTTTTTGAATTATTTAATATACACTTGATTAACAGCACAACATTGTAATTACTAGCTTTAAATCTTGATATAAACTCATGTTCTGCTTCCTTTCTCAAAATTATAGCCCAACTATATACGTATATAATATTATATATATGTTTGTAAGCATAGCAAATTTTGTTTGCAAAATACATGTATATATATTTGCAAGATTATCAATATTAACGCATTATTAATAAATTTATATCATCAAATTGCTTTGAAGCAAAAATAAACAAATAAAATTATAATTGGATCGGATTCTTTATTAAATTGTTGGGTAGAATTCGTAGGGTCAGGGCATGGTGGTGATGGTTCGAGCTGGGTCTGGGCAGCTAAAAATCCAATCTATCTGCCCTGCTGTGCCGTGCTCTGCCCTGTTGCCATCAATACATTATTGCTGACAATTAGAAGGGAGATTTGGGCCATTTGGCACTGAATTGTGGAAAGAAAGCTTTGGCAATTGGGATATAAATGATTGTGTTATTGTTGTCGTCTAAGGCTAGGCTGTACCTGTTTTGGATAGACATTTCCTTTTCATATTGAATACTAGAGTAAGCATTCCTGAAAAAAATAGCAATGTCCATTTATTTAATTCAATAGTATTAGCGTGGTGAGCTGTTTGGTATATATATAAAATAAACTTGAATCCCCACAGAAATGGTCCATGGCATATTCCTTGTATCTATCACATCCATTGTGCCAAATGTCCAGTCTTTGTTGCAAGTAGTCATGAAAGGATATCCTTTGTGCCAAATGGTCCACATGGTGTTTAGAAAAAGATGGAGACACCCCAATAGACAGGTGTGGATAAAACCTTAGAAACCTAATAGAAAACTCAAGGAAAGTTTATCTAATGTTCCCTCATCTAACTTGATGGCTGTTTGTTAGCCACATGCTGTGGGTCCCTCTCTACTTTCTGTTTTGTTTATATGATTAAAGTATAAGTATGGTGGTTTGAATTAAATCAAATTAGTCGATTAGGATATATTAGGATATTAATTTAAATAAAGTATTAGGTTGACTGATTTGGATTATTATGTATCAATTAAGTGATTAAATTAATTTTTTTATTATTTACAAATTTTTTAACGATTTTTTTTAATTAATTAAATCGATTAAATTGATAAACCCATCCAACTGGATTATAATAACTTTAAATGTGTCAAAAAAACAAGGGGAAAAAGGTTTGTTCTCATCCACAACTTCCTAGGAAAGCAAATTATTAAATTAATGGAAATGAATCCTTAACATGATTTTTGTTGTTGATTGAGCTGTGAGTTTGAGTATGTGTCAATAAACCAAGCTTGTTGGTGTTTCAAAATCTTAGCCACCGAAGTTGTATAGGGATTCAGGAGAAAAGTGTTACTTGCACTAAGATAATTTATGTATTTTCTATCCTTTGTGATTTATCTCTATGGGATAATTGAGTTTTACTTTAAAATGTTTTAGATTTATTTATGTTATTCGGATTTAAGTGAGATAGTTAGAAATTGATGCGTTGAATATAGATTTGTTTATTTATTTATTTTTTTCTATATAAATTTAGATGTGTATTAGAAATAGGTGTTAGTAGACTTACTAATTATGATCTAAACTTGAACAGGTATTTTTATTAGCTTGAATTCAAATTCAATTTCATCTATTTGAATTTGAAATGATTTGAATTCAAAACTACTTGTATATGTAGTGATTTGAAATGATTTGGAGACATAATAACTTTATTTGAAAAGTCAATCCCAATATGATTCAAACCTAAATTGGTTTGAACTTGAAATAATTTGAACTTATTGGATAGACTTGAAATTGATTAGGATACTAGCCTGATTAGAGGGATTAAATTTGTTGATTTGTGAACAAGTATGGACTGATTGAATCAGATTAGAAAGAATCAGTTTAACTTATGTTTAATATTTTTATAAAAATTTTAATGATTTATTTAATCAAAAATATCAAATCAGAAATTAATGATTTAATTAATCTAAAACCATGTCCCATAAGTATGTTTAAATGTAGATATGATGAATGGATTTGGATGTTAGTGGACAAATTATTTGTGGAAAGCTTGCATTATTGACTCCATCTACCATAGTCCCATTGCCTTAGGAATAAGCAAAGGTAGGATGAATTGGCATTTGCATTTCTTTTATAAGGGAATAATTTGATTCCCTTGTTTAAGCTCCATCTTTTTCATGCAATTATTAGATTCCCCTTCCATGGAGATTCAACATTTGTTGCACCTATGATTACCGACATTACAAAACAAGCCGGCTGCCATTATAGTACTATTTTTTTTTCAATTCGTTATTAAGTATTTTTTTTTAAAATTTCAATGTATCACATTTAAGAAGTTAACAAAAAAAAATATAAATATTAAAATGTAAATATACGAAAAATATAGAGATTTAATAAATTTTATCTATAGTCGAAAAAACAATTAACCTAATAATCATACTAATACTAATAAAAAAGTTTATCAATGAGCTGCCTAGAGCCAATGCAAATTGCTGTTCTGTTTTCTAGTTTCTTTTGCGAGGGACAAAATATATTATTTAATAAAAGCTTTTTTAAAATTTTATTATAATATATAAAATGAAGTTAATATTTTATTATTTTTAATCATAACACGACGGGGCTATGGTTTAGGTATGTAGATATGTCAACTCTAAGCTAATACAAGTGTCTCTCATATATGAGAATATTAAAACAATTTTTTTTGAGTAACTTAAAGAAAACTATTTTTATTAGCAAATATTAATATTTTTTCCTGATTATTTATTTTATCTTATGTAGCCATGTTTTACTGGCTTAATTTTAATTTTTTTACAAAATTATAATAAAGAAGTAATTGGGAAAAAAATGCAAAAAATGTGAAATAAAAAAGGTTTATTTGTCTTTTAGTTTTTGTGGATCAAACCCAAAAAAGACATTGGACTTATTTGGAAGAAGCCTTCGGTCAATGAAAAAAAAAAGTTGAATTTTCTTTTATATTCAATTATAAGGATTCATCTTTTTTTGATGGTCAATTGTAAGTATTCATAAATTCAAATATTTAAATTTGACTGAGTTCATAAAATATAGAATTTTACAATATGGTTAGATAACTAATTATAATATATATATGTGAGAATTATTTTATGGACTTTTTTTATTATATTATTTTTTAGTTATTTTTAATTATTTAATGATATTTTAATTTTTATGTCATTAACAGATAATTTTAATAATTTTTTTATTCCAAACTTTAAATTTTAAATCTTAAATCTTGAATTCCTAACCTCAAATCTAAGTTTAGAATTTAAAATTTAAAATTAAATATAAAATTTAAAATTTAATGTTTAGGGTTGGTGATTTAAAGTTTAAAATTTAAAATTTAAGGTAAAAAAATTAAAATTATCTATCACTCACTAAAAAATTATAATGATGTGATGGGAAAAGTCATAATCATTCAAACTTTTTTTTTTTTGGTTGTTGTTGTAATATAATAATAATAATAATGATGTTATCATTTATGAATATGTACACTTTTCTTTTCCTATTCCATTTAAGGTAGGTGCTGAGTGCTGACTTGGTCCTGACCCAATTTGGACCACCAATTTTTTTTTTACTAAAGTTTGTCCTGTTAGGTTACCTTATTTTCTAAGGAGAAAATAACATTTAAATTTTAAATTTGTTGACTCTTTTAATTTAGTTTTTGAGTTTTTCTGGTTTACATTAGTATCTGAATTTAATAAATTTTTTAATTTTAATTTATATGATGATATGACATTATAAAATTATATTATGTTATTAATTAATTTTTAAAAAAATTATAATTTTTAGGGATGGCATGATATAATATTAAAGCGTTATATTATTAAATGAGCTAAAATTAAGAAAAATAATCACGTTTAGGTAGTAATATGAACAAAAAATATTTTAAAAGCTAAATTGAAAAAATTATGAAATTCACTTTATCCTTATTTTATATTACAAATTGTTGTTTTGCTCCTTTATTGTTTTTCTTTTTAATTATCACAACTTGAAGTCTTGAAAGAACTAAATTAGAGGTGGAATCAATTGAAATTTTGGTTTTCCATTCAATGGGTTGAGCTGTTTAATTTCAATCACTTTGAAAACTTAAAAAGAATAAAATACTAAAAATAATAGTTTAGGAATAAAAATAAAAATAAAAAAATTAAAATTTATATTTTAAAAAACTAAGATATATTTAATTTTCTTGTTAAAAATAAAAAATAAAAAAATGTTTCTTTTTAAAATTGTTGATTTCTATTTTTTTACCGATTATTTTTAATCAATATCAATAATTTAACTGATTCAATTAATTGATTTAATTTTATTATTAAATGTAATATGAATTTGGAAAAGAAAAATTAAAGCTTAAGTTAGCTCAAATTCCTAGACCTAAAAATTGGTGATTTATGAAAACTTTAACATTTTGGAAATTGAAAAAAAAAAAAAAACTAATGTTATACATAATGGGTATTGCCAAGTTAAGTGCATTCAATTATTAATTGCAAATTAAAGATTTATAGGACTTTTGGTTGAATTTCATAACTCACTATATATTTAAAGCCAATTCTCAATAATAGAGGCAATAAAATTTGTACAACAATATTTGGGAAAATAATAAATTTGAGTCCTTAAATTTTATTTTGTATAAATTATGTATATATACATTTTGAACATTAATTTAATTATTGGTTATTATGATATCTGTTCTTTTTGATATAATACCTAAAACAGGGGCGAATCTAAAGGGTTGACAGGGCCCCGGCCCCCCTAAAATGAAAAATTTTCCATTTAGGCCATTTAAGGTTTTTAAGATTTTAAATTAGTGAAGGTAAAATTGCACATTGCCCCCCAAAATGATTAAAAAATTTGACTTAATCCTTTAAATATTATAAAGATATATACTATTAAAATTGTGTAATTGTATTTTTACTATCATAAAAATTACAATTTAATTTCGGCCCCTCTTAAAAAATTTTCTAGCTTTTCCCCTAACCTAGAACTATCTATAATTTCTCTCCAACCTTTAAATAGGAGGATAATCCACTTTAGCGCACTCGAAAAATTAATTTTGGTTTAAGTTTTCATGAGTAATAAAATCTTTTTTGATTTCAGTTTGTTTTTGTGTTATAATAATTTAATTTTAATTGTAGTTTTTCAATAGGTATTATTTTTTATTGTAATTATATTTTTTTAGGTAAAAAAACCTACAATTTATTTAATTTATATTATTATTTTTAGGATATGATCAGATTCAATCTTTTCTGTATACAAAAGGAATGAGCCTTACATGATGTTTTAAAAACAGGACCGATAATTTAATAGGTTCGTTTACCAATTCAACCATAAATTTTTTATTTCAATTTTCAATTTTATATTGATTTAAAAATAAATTGATAGATACTCGATTTTATGATACCAATTAAACCTAATCATTCATATCACTCACCTTACCTATTATTTAAAGAAAATCAATTATGATTTTCACATAAAGAATGTGATCATCTATTTATTATTACTAACCAATGAAGCTTTTAGTTAGAGGCTTGTGAATTGTACTTTTCTACTTTACTATTTTTTTTTCCAAATTATAAAAGGGGGTTAAGGCTCTAAAAATAATATAATTAATAAGAATCGAATTTAAATCATATATGAGATAGTAAATATCTTGAATATCGGGTCAACACACGGGTTTTCATTTTACTTTTATTTTATATTTTTTGTTTACCTAAGATTATTTATACAAAAAAGAAATCTTTTTTCATATTTAATAAAAAACTATATGTCCTGATATGCATCTTTTTTCAAAAAATATAAAATAAATTAACGTTAATAAAAAAATCACAACAAAAATCCCAAAAAATAAAAAAAAAGGTAATTTTAAAATGAATGAACCCTTAATCACGTCTTGATACAGAAACCTTGTTTAGAATAAAAGAAATACACATATTATTGTCATTGTATTTTTCTGAAAATTATTATATTAAGAAATTTACTATTTTTAATAATTAAAATTAATCAGAAAAATTTTAAAAAATATTACCATAAATAAAAAAATGTTAGTTATCCAACAAAAATATGATAATAATTAAAAAAAAAAAAACTAACTTCATCTCTGTCATAACAGAAAAACTGGAACCCATTTTCGTCATTTCACATTTCCGCCATTTTAAAATAAAAACTCTTCTTCTCCGTTCAATCGTCAAATATTTCGTTTGCAATTTCCCCTTTCTCTTCCTCTCTGTTCTTTGCCTTATCCCCCAATAAAATAACCCCTAGTTTTCAATCAAAATTACGAGAACGCCACCCCCTTTTTTGGTTGTCGGTGTGAGGAGGGACGGGGAAAATTGTGATCGGACGACGGCGACGGTGGCGGCGGTGTGTTGTGACGATGATGGAGTGCAGTTTATGGATATCCGCGGGGGATCATAAAAATAACAATAGTAATTCTAATAATAATAGTTTGTGGGGGTTTAGCAATGAAAGTGAACATGATTTGGCTTTAATGGTTAGTGATTTCCTGGAAAATAACGGTGGGAGCGCCGGTGCTGATTCTTGGTGTAGTAGCGATAGCGAGTCCGGCTTCTCCGATCTTATCCACCTCGCTGATAAAATCTCTGTTAGTATTATCTATTAATTATTTCCTTTTGAGATGAATTTGTTTCCTTCTTTTAGGAGTTCATTTTGATTTGTTTAAGAAATTTGAGGTTTTTCTTTAATTTTTTTCAAAAATTTATTTTCAACATTGGGTTTTGGGTTTTACCGTTATCTTCTTCTTGATATATATTTTTTTTGTTTTAATTTATATGTGGAAGAACAAGCTTAATTAAGGGTTTAAGGCTTGAAGCTTACGTTTTCTCTTTTTGAAATTGTTTATTTTCATTATTATGGTTAATTTTTTGGTCTAAGATAAAGCCATGGAGCTGAATATCCTAAGGAAATTTACTTTTTATCTCTATATATATATATATTTATATTAGGTTGCAAGTTTGAATATAATTGGTTCTTGAATGGACCTCTTTTGAGAATGAGAAACGAATTTTTGTGGTAAATATGCCTTCATAATATAACAGCAAACCATAATATTGAGCTTGAAATATGAAGCTTTAGTAATTTTTTTCTTCATATAAACAATCACAAAAACCTTGTTTACATGTTTGGGGATTGAAGAATATGTCAATTCATTAGAAACTCCTATATATGGTTATTTGTTCATAGTTCAGATATGCTTATTGGTATTGTGAATTTATGATTTGCCTCACTTATTTGAGACCCTTTTGTTACATGGTCTCTTCTTTGATAATGGTTGTTTTATCCATGTTTGCCACTTCATTAGTATAAAATTATGATTGTTGCAACTAGAGGAGGAGGAAAGAGTGCTGTTTGGGTTGATATGTATATCTATTCCCATGTTCCCTTTCGATTTCACACTTTTAATATTTGTATCATGAATAGTTTCTCTTGAATCAATCCTCATAAATTTTTTAAACTGAGGTTGATCAGTGGAATAAGCTAAAGTGTATTGGTTGATTGGGGTGGCTAGGCTGAAGTTGTATCGAAATATGAATATATGATGGTAAATGTCGGATGTCGATATCCGAGTTTATATAACAGACTGAAACGTTAAGTTTCCCATAAGGTTGCCTTGTTAATGTGTAAATCTGTTTTTTCTTCTCATTATATCACGTTTGATGTTGGTGTTTGTCCTTTTAACATACTCTTTTACTATGGAAAGCATTTACTTGAATCTTATTGCTCATCTAATTCTCTTTTGTTTTGCTCTGTTGTGTTGCAGTACTATAAGCACTCTGTCTGTCACTATGATATGGACTTGTTGTCTGTGGTTCATTCAATTATATTATCGATGGGTGAGACGGACCTACACTCTGTGAAGTCGGGTCCATGTAATGCCAGTTGCATAAGGTATTCCCTTGTAAAGCTGTTGAGGCTTTCTGGGTATGATGCTGCTGTTTGTGTATCGAGGTGGCAGCGTAGTGGCAAAGTCCCTGGAGGTATGCTAATAGCCTCTGAAACCTAAATTTTCCCAAGCTGCTTTCGATTCCCCTCTCTCTCTCTATATATGTATAAGCATATTTGTTTCAATTTGTTTCTAGATCATTTCATACTCGAGTTTGTTGTTGTCTAGAAGATAGAAAATCGGATCGATTTTGAGCTTATTCTTTCTAGATGTCTTGCATATGGTGGAATATCTATGCACCACTGTATTTGTTACCCTTATTTCCCGTATTGGAGATTTTATCCCTACCAGTCATGATGAAAAGTATTGTTATATTTTGTGTCATTCCTAGGCACCCTTCCGGCAAATGGTTTTCATTTATGCATATATCAGTAAAACGATATTAATTTTGACAAAACCAATTATGACATATATATGTAGGTGATCATGAGTACATTGATGTGGTCAATTACAGCAATGGGAATTCTGAGCGTGTGATCATCGATATCGACTTCCGAAGCCACTTCGAGATAGCTAGAGCAGTTGATTCATACGACCGAATATTGAATTCACTACCAGTTGTCTATGTTGGTTCCTTGACTCGGTTGAAACAGTTGCTTCAACTTATGGTTGAAGCTGCTAGGTCATCTCTCAAGCAAAACTCGATGCCGTTCCCTCCATGGAGATCTCTTGCTTATTTGCAAGCAAAGTGGTACTCACCCTACCAACGACAATTTGCTCCTCTCGAACACGACATCAGCGGCAATCCTTCTTCTTGCCATAAGCAATGCAAAGGACATTTAAGGAGGTTGCAACCTTCCCTTCAATCTGAATTAGAAGCAGAACGACTATTGAAACCTATAAACATCGATAATAGCCGAAGAGTGAAGCATGACAGGGCACGACGCTCTTCATTCAGGGCTCTCTGACATGTACAGATTTTGATCTGGAAGATTGAAATTCCTTTTATTTTTGTGAGAGAATGAACTGTATTGCGGCTTTTTTTTTTTCCCCCCCTTTTAGCTATTCTTTCTCTTGGTAGCGAAATAAGAGCGAATCTCGGAATGAGGGGTAGGTTCATATAGCTGATGATCGATTGAGTAAATAACACGCCGCCGCCACGTTTTGTCGTTGAGACGTCTTTGTTTCACATCTCGAGCTGGGGAGCCATTTGCTTCTCGTCGATATTCTAAGCACAGGTATGTAATGGTATCGATGTACGAGAACTGCTGCGGTCCGAAAGGCATTATAGATTGTTATTGTTTTTCCCTAAGCCTAATATTTTTATAAGGTTGGAAAATTTGTTCTTAAAATTTTGTCCTCTTTCTTCTTCATATATGATTTTGATTGTGAAAGATATGCTTTTGATTACAAATATACAATAGTATATTAGTTGCTTTGTTACTTTCCCTGTTCATGTTCATTGTTCATTAGGGTGAGTATTCGATCGAATCGAGTCGAATTGAGTAAAATAATTTAGAGTTAGTTGAGTTGACGAATCTTATTTTAGCAATCGAACTTAATTTGAATTTTTTTTGAACCGGATCTAATCGAGTCAAAATATTTCTTGTCAAGTCGAGTTAACGAATTCTATTATTTATACTCAATGTTGCGTTTATATGAACCGATTATTTAACTATTAAACGAAGTATAAAATTATTTAATTACATAAATAATATAATAATTTTGCCTTTTAACTTAATGACTAAACATTTATCAAAACAACATAGTTTTGCCTTTTAATATAATGATTTTGACTTTTAATTTTATAAAAGGTAAATATTTATTAAAATGGCATAGTTTTATTTTTTCTTATTCAGATTTTCAGATAATTTAAATTGTGTAATTCATATTCGAGTTAAACCGAAAAATTTAATTTTTTATTCGAGTTCATCCAAATAACTTGATTAACTCAAATAACTCGAATTATTTAATTCAAAATTTAAAAATTTTATCGAATTTTTTGAATTGAATCGAATTTTGTTCACCCATAATGTTGATGGTCTATGTTACTTTACGTATTTATTTTTTGAAAGTTACTCTTTTATTGCTAGGCATCTAGTCTAATAAAATAATGTTATAAAAAATAGTGTTACTTAGTAGGATTTTTTTCTTAAAAATAATGTTTTTAATAAAAATTGATATCGATATTTTAATTGTTAATAATATTATAAAAGTAAAGGGATTAAATTATGTAAAAAATTAAAGTATTTTAAATTAAAATTTATGTTACAAAATAATAATATTAAGGGTTAAAATTGAAATTAATCATTTTCAAAATAAGTAATGCGAACTTAAAAAAAAAGAGAAGTTGCATTCAAATTATATATAATTATATAATATTTTAATTGAAAGTTGATGATATTAATAAATTAAACTAATTAACAACATCCTAAAAATTAGTATTAAATTATGTTAGAAATTAAACTATAAATATTAAATTTCTAAGTTCAAATAGATTAAAAATCAAAATTAAAAATTAACCATTTAATATCATGGTGTAGTCGGTTAAATAAGTAAAAGTTTTGTTGCGATATTATGTATATAGAGGGACATTGTTAGAGGTTAAGCCTTGGGGAGTGAATAATTTGATATGTGGAATCAGACTGGTTTAAATTGGTTGATTCAGTGTGGTCTATAGATGGGTTGAGTGTAATAAACATTAATCCATGAAATTTGATGATTGTTCAAGAAGCTTTTTACTTATGAAGTTCATTGGTTAAAAGGACTTGGTTAGACAAATCAAATGAGTTATAATGTCTTATGTAGAAAACACTAAATAAATATTTAAGGACACAATTTTTAGGAGTAAAATTGATTAAAGTTTTCAAGGTCGAGTGCTTAATTTATTATTATGACTTATATATATAACATCAAAATAAATATTTTAATTAAGTGACTATTTATTCTTTCATTTAATGTACATGGACAAATATATTCATTTTTTAGTGAAAGGATGAAAATGCAATCGGTAACATAATGCAAAGACTACTACAAACTTTAATCAAAGTATCAGATAATAGCAAAAAATTATTTAATTTATTATCAATGACTTTTTAAATTTAAAGTATTTTATAATAAAATTAATTGATCAACACATAGGACTATATGATATGTAAACATAATTAAAAATTATTTTAGGGGTTGATCATATTGGGGCTTGCATTTTGCAATTGTCAAGTTTAAACCCGATATAAGAATAATTACTAAGTTCAAGGCATAATTTAGATTAAAAAAAGTTAGACTCTCATGTAGGAAAAATTGTCGAATTCAGACTTCAAATAATGATTTAACTATTGTTGAAACCTAAATATTAAGAGAAGTTTAGATTTCAACAATAACTTGATCAATTCAAATAATATTAAGCTTTTATCAAAGAAAATCAGCAGATATTCTTAACTAGAGGTGTGCATGGGCCGGGACGGATAAAGGCCCACCCGAAATGTGAGAGGGTTTGAGCAAAAATATAGACCAGAAAAATGAGCTTGGGCAAAAAAATAAGGCTTGTTTAAAAAACGGGCCGAGCCTCGGGTAAGGCATTTTTGGCCGGGGCCACAAAAAAATATGTTTTTTAGATATTATTTTCTTATTGTTTTCTCCCTATTTTGCTATTATTTTACTATTATGTTGCTACTATTTTATTTTTATTGTTTGGATATTGTATAAAACTTATTTTATTGTTAATTTTTTTTATTATTTTAAAGGCATTTGTTAATTTTGTTATTATTTTAGAGGCATTTGCTTGTTAAGTTGCATCTATTTTAGCGTTATTTAAGTATACATATTTTTTAAAATTTATTTTCAATTTGTTGAGGAATATTTATTTTGATGTTTTTAGCATTTTTGATGGTTTATATATATTTTAAAATTATATAAAAATAATATAAAAATTAATATAGGCAGGTCAGGTCAGGCTCAAGTTTTAATATTTTTATTCGGGTCAAACTTGAGCAAAATTTTAAGCCTATTTTTTGAGCCGGCCAGGGCTCAGGCCTAGCAAATGGGTTTAAATTTTAGTTGGGCCCGGCCCAAAGCCGGCCCGGCCATGCACACCACTATTATTGACTATGCAATTTAAAGATAAGTTTATTATAAATTTATTTTTCATAAATTGATGCAAAACTACAGAAATATAGAGAACTAAGAAATTAAACAAGAGTCTATCATTGTGCTCCCAATTCCCATATGGAAGATTGAAGTTCTTCCTAAAATTTAAAATTCCTTAACTGTTGCTTCAGAAAATTTCTTCAACCTTGCAAATTAGAAACATTACACTATGAATTAGGGATAAAAATAATGATCAGGAAAATATTAAAAGAGATGATTATTAAAAAAATAAAAAAATAAATTTAAAAAAGAAATTTATTTTACTTGAATTATCAAGGATGAATGAAGATCACTCCCATTTTTTCCATGCACACAGCACTTTAGTTTTTGTGCGGTGTTTGTTATAAATTTATTTTTCATAAGTTCATGCGAAACTACAGAAATATAGATGACAACCAAGAAGTTAAACAAAAGAGACTTATCTATATAGGAGATTCCGCCAGTAACTATCTATACCGGAGAATCGGCTAGGGACTATCTTATGCGGAAAACCGCTAAGGATTATCTTGTGAGGAAGGTTCACCAAAGACGGACTGTTCCGCGAAGTCAGCCAAGAACTCACAAATGAAGAGGATTGCCGCTTGGTCCATCTGCCTAATCGATTACCTTCTTGGGCTATTTAAACGCTGAAAGTCAGGAAGGCCGACATACGCGTACCGTTCCGCAGGAAAGGGGTAGTTCTTATCTATTCGCCGAGCTTTGTATTCAAAGGCCGCATACGACGATGTAAGGGAGCGATTTTCCTCTAAAGAGCCGTATTTTCTTTACGAGTTTAATTACGAGGGCACAAGTGTTTGGGTGATATGATAAGTCGATAACAGACTCCGCCATTTCGCGAAACATATGCAATCTTGCCCAAGGTAGTTGAAAGTTGGCATGTCTGGTTGTGTGGCCATTATCGATGATGTCAAATCAGCAGGATAGAATGAAAAAGGTCAAGGATGCATCTGGAATGAGTCAAGTATTAACAGGGGTTATCAGAAAGGGGCACCTTTATGCTAAAAAATCCGCCATTGAATACGACCTAGATGAATGAAATCAGTCCCTTATCCTAAAGGAGAGAGATGACGACAATCTCAATTTGCTGGAAGAGAGTTCCGCGCCACAAGTGCTTGACCTAGCGAAACACATTAAGAAATTTGAGGAACATCCACTACCAAACTCAGCAGTTCCCTTACCTTTCAGGCAACAGAAAAAGAAGTGAAACAACAAATAACACTACCCAAAAGGAAAACAATCCACTTACCCCGATAAACACATAAATTACGAACTACGATTACTAACTGCTAATAACAGAAGACCAGTGGAGCGATGACTCGAGTCAGAATAATAGCCCAAAGATGGAAGGGCGACAAAGACGAAAAGAAACGAATAAAGAAAGATACAGAAGAAGAATGATACTGAACGGTTGAGACAGATTTTGTTTAGAGAAATTTTAGGATAATTAATTAAAACAAACAAAAACTACCCATTACCCCTACAGTTAAGATCTGCAAATTGGTCACCGATAGCGGCGACAATTGCTTCGGCTTGGCATCCGCTGTTCTCGCCTTTCTTGATATATAATTTCCCAGAAAGCTATTTTAGAACATTGATTACAAGTTAAAGAAGTGGAAGTGGATGTTAATTAAGGAGTAGCACATATTTGAAGGGACTTAATAGAAAAAGAGTTTAAATTATTGGATTTAAATTGAAAGTAACCAAGATATTAAGAAACTTTGTAGTTCTAGTCCAAATACAGACATATTATTATTGCTAATATACATCTAATAAATCTAAATGGATTCTCATTGCGTGTGATGATCAATATCGACTTCCGAATCCACTTCAAGATAGCTTGAGCAATTGATTCATACGACCGAATATTGAATTCAATACCAGTTATCTGTGTTAGTTTCTTGACTACGTTGAAGCTTCTAGGTCGTCTCTCAAATAAAACACGACATCAGCGGCAATTCTTCTTCTTTCCATATGCAATGCAAAGGACATTCTCCTCTAATGATTTAACCATTATTCAAATCTTAAATATTGAGAGGAATTTAGATTGGACCCTTAAACAGATTAATTCAAATAAATATAATAAGCTTCTATCTAAGAAAATTAGCTGATATTACTTAACTGTGCAATGTAAAGATAAGTTTATTATAAATTTATTTTCCATAAGTTAATGCAAAACTACAGAAATATAGATGACAACCAAGAAGTTAAACAAAAGAGTCAATCATTTTGCTCCCAAATCTCATATGGAAGATCAAACTTCTTCCTAAAATTTACAATTACTTAACTGCTGCTTCAGAAAATTTTTTCAACCCTGCAAATTAAAAATATTACACCATGAATTAGAGATAAAAATAATGATAAAAAAATATTAAAAGAGATGATTAATAAAAGATGTTCATTTTTTAGAAAAAAATATAATTTATTTTACCTAAATATTAATCAAGGATGAATGAAGATCAAGCCCATTTTTTCCCATGCACACAACACTTTAGTTTTTGTGCGGTACTGACGCCCAACTGGGTCATAATAATACTGCACCCATCATCATCATCAGCCATTTCTTATTAATGTAAAATTTTCATTATATATTTATTTATTGCAAAACATACAAAAGGATGTATCTTCGATAACAACAATCTAGACAAAATCCACACAAGTCATATGCACAAGGTAGGAGGCAAACTCACACATCACATATGCAGATGGTGGGACTCAAACCGAAGCCTTCATGGCTTGGGGCCACAACCTTTTACAACAATGCCAAGGCTACCAAGGCCTTATTGATAGTACTAGTGTATCTTAATTTATTATTTCAGATTTATCTTTATTTTCAAGTATTTTTCACACACATATATTTATAGTCTAACTTTTTTTAATAAAATACATATCATAGATGCAAATATATCTCAATTACATAATATAAATAAATATACACGCATATAAAATTTAAAACTATTAAGTTCAATAACTTAATTTAACAATTATATTTTTAATAGAATTATAAAAAAATAATTAAAGAAAAATAAAAAAAATTGACATAAAATATCAAAATTTTGTATCAATCTATATGAATTTGATAGAATTTAGTGTTAAAATTTGAATCCAACCACATAAAATAGGATCAAAATGATAGAAGACTAGTTGTTTTTCCCCATCTTCTAAGTATTTTTAAGTCGAGATGTTGTATTTTAACAATCCAAACAACATAGAAATATCATTTGCTTGACAAAATAAAACTAAAAGATCTATAAAATTTATATGCATGTATATATGGAATCATATATGTTTGTATGTATATATGTATGGATTATCCAAGGTTTTACCTTGTAGAGCCTGCCTGACGGCACACGACGTTCTTCAGCGAACCAACCATTAAGCAGCCAACTATAGCGGGGGTCGCTATTGTCAAAATACCTAACAGTGCCTCCTGGTTGCTTCCTGTTTCTCTTTTGATGAGGCCGATCTTTTACATTCTGCAAAGTGATTGTTGATAGCGGCGACAATTGCTCCGGTTCGGCATCCACCATTGTTGCATTCCTTCTTGAGCTTGACTCACCACTTGAAGTCATGATCACTAAACTGCTAATGCTAAAATGTTTATGGATGTGTTGTTGCCTGGTGTTTTTTTTTTTCACCATTTATAGGCCCTTAGGGGGTTGGTGTGCTTCTCTTTTTTTAGAATTTTGTAGTTTTTGATCTTAATTTTGCTCTTGTTTTTAAATTAGTCCTAGTAGATTGTTTCATTTCATTTATTTAAACTATTATTCAATAATTTGGTTGAGGAAGCATAGTTTTTTTATTGATATACCCCTATCTCAATTTGGACGTGCAACGTGCATGCATGAATAAAATTACGTACGTTGCATAAAATTGTGTACCACGTGCTTTTTTTATTTTAAAATTTGCACACGTTTTTTTTTAACTTGTGGTTTTTAACTTAAGCATCGGAAAGATAAAAATATTAATTAAACAATTGCATTATGAATTAATTTTTTTTGTTTAAAAAGAGAAGGACAAACTATTACATAGCAATTAATCTAATAGTAGATAAACCGTTAAGATCTTTAAGCGGTGCATTCAGAGTAATTAGTCTAGTAGTAGATGAATTAATTTTTAAGTAATTGAATCATTATATGTTTCATGATGTGTTATCAATATAGAAATCTATACACTTAAAATGTATAATAGTTGTATTTAATTTTTTTTTAAAAAATCATAATAAAATTCCCTTAAAAATGAGTAGTTCTTGATATAGAATTTCCCAAAAAGCTATTTTAGAATATGGGTAACAAGTTTAAAAAAGTGAAAGTAGATGTTAATTAAGGAGTAACGAGTATTTAGAGGGACTTAATAGAAAAAAAGAGTTTAAACTATTGGATTTAAATTGAAATTAACTAAGATATTAAAAAAACTTTATAGTTCTTGTCCAAATACAGACATATTATTATTGCTGATATACATCTAATAAATCCAAACGGATTCTCATTGCCATTTGTGTAGAAATCCGAGTCAGTAGTTTTAAATATGTATTACATATACGTGTAACTGTAATCTTATATATAAATCTACTTTGCATCTAAAAAAAGTAAAATTTACAATTTCTAGAAGTGATTAAAAGCTTTTTTGTTTAAAACATTAAATATTAAGCCATTTATGGTATGTGCACACCTTTTTAAGGTAACAATTTAAATGTATTTATTGATAAAAAATATTTAGCAATTAATTGACTCTGAGCTGGCATTGACCATGGGTGAACCCATCTTTTTTTTTTTTTTTTTAAATTTGGGTCACTATTTGTGGAATGTTACCTTTTTTTACCCATTTCTTTCTTTAATTGTCCCTATGGATTTTTTTTCTAAGATGGATTTTCTAATATATGTCGTAAATTATTTTAACCTTGATTTTAAAAAAAATATCATTCGAATGAGTATAAAATTATACAATTTTTATATGATATTTATTTAATTTGATAATCATATTATACAATTTTTATATGATATTTATTTAATTTGATAATCATATTTTATACTTTATATATATATATGCATATATTTTTCCATTCTCGATGAGCAAATTTATTTTCCTTTTTGTCATATGTAAAATGTTATAGAATAAGTTATTTTTATAAAAAATTAGCATTTTATTCTCAAAATCTTGAATAAGATGACAAACTCAATTGTTCAATATATCAAAATTGCAAGAATTGAACTTAGAACAAAAGCAACATTTTATGTAAAAATTTAATAAAAATTGAGTTTCCAACAGTAATTAAAGGATGGGCAATTTTGCAAATCATCAAGAAAATGATGATAATTTGGATTAGAAAGCTAGATTTTAGTAATGTAATGATGAGAGACAAATTGCCTATTGAAATTGTCAATAACCCACACAGTTGCTTCAGCTATGCGTGGACCAATAACATTGCCAATGGGTTGCTTCTTCATTATCATCACTTCAATGTTGTTGTTGATTCCCTTGCCACTTGATTCATCCCATTGTTTCAAGAGAACTTGGGTTAGATAATGCAATGGTTGCCCATATTTTTGCTTCATTGATTCTCCCAGATTTTCCCATGTGATAAATGATGACGGTTCGAGAGAAACAGACACTGAGGTCGACTCCGGTACCGGGAACTTCTTCATGTATTCTTGATATCTTTTTGCTTCTTTTATCACTTCATTTTCTAGCATAATATAAGAAAAAAAAATATTGATTGGACATGAAAATAATATGAATAACATAAATTTCTAGCATAAGAAAAATATTTATGATATATATATTCTTGATTTTTTTTGCTTATTTTTCCACTTAATTTTCTAGCATAACAGACAATAAAAGAAAAACTATATACACATAATTCCAACAAAATAATTAATTCATAGCAAAAGGGAAAGAAATTAAAAAAAAAATTAAAGTATTTAAGAATAATAAAAAAATTGAAGTATTTAAGACCATGGTTGGACCATGGCAGTGTATATATGTACGACCATAGTTGGGCTTTGGCATTATGATGATAAGACCATAACTGAGTTATGGCACTATGGATGTATGACCATGGTTGGACCATGACAGTGTTTATATGTAAGACTATAGCCGGGCTATGACATTATGATGATAAGACCATAACTGAGTTATGGCACTATGAACGTAAGACCATGGAAGGGATGTGGCAATGCATATGTAAGACCATAGTAGGACTATGGTATAATAGGAAACATGTACCAGGGTTTTAATCATCTTTACAGTATTCATTAGATGAAAACAAATGAGGATCTAAATGTGATGTGTGAAATGGTAAGCGGTTTGTAATAGTATATATGTGTAAAAGTGGTAAATGTTGTATTATTATTATATGTTAAAAAGATTATGCATTGTGATAGTAAGAAATACGAATGTAATTGAAATGTGAAAAATTGATTTGAACTAATGTAAGCATTGCTCACTTGTTAGGAGCTGTGATTGACATGAATTTTGATAATAACCTCGTTGACAAGAAATTTGTTTATTAATCTTTTAGTTGAATTATTATTATGTTGATTTGGTAAGCTGTGCTGTTCAATCGACGAACTTACTAAGCTTTATGAAAGCTTGCTTGTATTATTTGTTTTGTTTCTTGTATATACATTTTATGGATCGGGAGATCGGATTAGCTCGAAGAATCACACTATCCGAGAATTTTTGGTAGACTTAGATTTTGGTTTGGTATATATGGCATGTAATAAGACTCCTTTTGGATATGATGCATAAGTACTTGGTTTGTGCAAATTATACCTTTAACTTGTGTTTTTGTGTTTGGATAACCTATGTAGGTATGCATGTTTTACTTAGGTAGAATTTGATGATCAAGAATGAACTACAATGACACTATGATGACTAATGATATGAAATGATATAGATGTAAGATTTTGACGTGTTAGTTGTTCTTCGTATATGAAAATATGGAAGTGAATTGTAATGAAATATTGAGGTGTCTATGATGACATATTGGTTAGGGTTAGGATTGATTATATTATATGAGTAGATTGGTATTGAAGGTGTCAAATGACCTATTTGATTGTATGTTTGAGTATGTTTAGGTATAAATGGATATGGGAGAAGAAAAGAGCAAGTTTTGGGTTAATTTTGGATACACGCGGCCTAAGACACGGGCTATCACACGGCCGTGTGTCACACACGGGCAACCTACACGGGCATGTGCCCTAAGCGTGTTTAAGTGTAGTATCCACACGGTCTGAGACACGGCCGTGTGAGGGTATTTTGATTGTTACACGGGCTAGCACATGACTTGCGACATGACCGTGTGGATTCATTTTGAATGATACACGGTCTGGGATATGATTGGCGACATGACCATGTCTCTGTACCACACGGCTTGGGTAGTGCCACACGATCGTGTGACCCCTATTTTGAATTTTTTTAAAATTTTTCCTAAATGTTTTGATTTGTTTTGATTTGATCCCTAAATGTTTGTAACTTATTTTCAGGGCTTTAAAGACTCAATTTAAGACCCATAAATGTTTGATTTATTTCATGTTGAATCTTATCTGAATTTATAAAATTATTTTCATGATTGGATGCTAATTGAAGTGAAATGTTTCGACTTGTACGGTAACACTCCATAACCCTATTATGATAAGAGAACAGGATATGAGTGTTACATAATATCTTTAAAAAACATATAATTATTCATTTAATTTTAAAACTATTTAAGTAACATTGTTTGAGTAGTTATAATTCTTTTCCAAAATCAAATGATATAACTTTTGACCAATGACCAAAAGATTTATCATTTAATTAATTACACCCATTCATTTATAGTTATTAGAACACTAAAAATATTTGAAAATGTTCCAAAAGAAAGTTCCTTTAGTTATTGAATTTAGCTTGCGTGTTGTTTTGAAGTGGTTTTTCGATAAGAACTATAGATCGTGGATGCTGCGTAGTCTATGCATTGGTATTGACTGTGGTATTAATTAGTTGTTGCGTGTTAAATTCATAATTATACTTCGGCAAGCCAATTGTATGGATAATGCTCTGGCAAAAACAGGTATAAAGAGATCTTCGCTATTTAAAGCCTGGTGGTGTTTTTTGAGATTGATAGAGTTGTAGTTGATTACTTCATGTTGGGTTGTTCTTTAAAGTGTAAGAGTACTATGGATGTTTTGTAATCTTGTCATCTTTTAAAGATGTTGGATTTTGCCAATTTCCTTCTATTTTTCTTATCTTTATATTGACTAAGGAAAAAAAAAACCCACTTCCAATTCTTTAACTTGTAATCAATGTTCTAAAATAGCTTTATGGGAAATTGTATGTCAAGAAAGGCGAGAATTACGGATGCTGAACTGAAGCAGTTATCGTCCCTATCAATGGCCACTTTGCAGATAGTAAAAGGTCGGCCTCATCAAAAGAGCAATAGGAAGCTACCAGGAGGTACTGTTAGGTACTTTGACAATAACGATCCGCTGTATAGTTGTTTGCTGGTTGGTTGGTTGGCTGAAGAGCGTCGTGTGCTGTCAGACAGGCTCTACAAGGTAAAACCTTTGATAGTCTAAACATCAACACATACAAAGATATATGATATAAGCTTCCACATATACATGTATATAGATCTTTTAGTTTTATTTTGTCAAGCAAATGATATTTTTATGTTGTTTGGATTCTTAAAATACAACATCTCAACTGAATAATACTTAGAAAATGGGGGAAAAACAACTAGTCTTCTATCATTTTTATCCTATTCTATGTGGTTGGATTCAAATTTTAATACTAGATTGGTTCAATTTCATATAGATTGATACAAAATTTTTGATATTTTATTTCAATTTTATTTATTTTTCTTTAATTATTTTTATTTTCTATAACTCTATGAAAAATATAATTGTCTTCTATCATTTTTATCCTATCCTATGTGGTTGGATTCAAATTTTAATACTAGATTCTATCAAATTCATATAGATTGATAAAAAATTAAAAACATTTAACCATGAATTAGAGATAAAAATAATGATCAGGAAAATGTTAAAAGAGATGATTAACAAAAAAAAGTTCTGTATTTAGAAAAAAGGTATAATTTATTTTACCTAAATTAATCAAGGATGAATTAAGATGACGCCTATTTTTTCCCATGCACACAGTGCTTCAGTTTTTGCGCGGTACTGATGCCCAGCTGGGTCATAATAATGCTGCACCCATCATCATCATCATCATCATCATCATCATCATTAAACATTTTTTATTAATGTAAAATTTTCATTATATATTTATTTACTGCAAAACATACAAAAGGGTTAGTTAATTATAGATAATTTAAGGAAAAAAAGAGCTAAACAACTATCCAAACTCTAATCCATATACTACCTATTGTCAAGGAGGCTTTAGTATTATCAGTAAAGTCCAAAGTTATGGGTCATGTTTTACTATGTATAATTGTTATATGTGAGTCTATAGTTCTATTATACACAATTGTCAAGTGTGGGTTCAATCTAATTTTTTTGTGTTTCTTATTGGTTTGATTTTTTTTGTAATTGTTTGTGCATGTATTGTATTATATTTGTACTTATAAATTCTCAAGAAAAAGAAGATACCTCTGATTTGACCATTGAAATCTCACTACCATTTCATTTGCTTGAAAAAATGAAACTAAAAGATCTATAAAATCTATATGCATGTATATATGGAAGCTTATATCATATATCTTTGTATGTATAGATGTATAGATTATCAAAGGTTTTACCCTGTAGAGCCTACTTGACAGCACAAGGCGCTCATCAGCCAAGCAAGTAGCCCACAACCAACTATACCGGAGGGTTGTTGTTGTCAAAGTGCCTAATAGTACCTCCCTGTAGCTTCCTATTGCTCTTTTGATGAGGCCGATCTTTTACTATCTGCAAAGTGGCCGCCGGTAGTGGTGATAACTACTTCGGTTCGGCATCCGCCGTTCTCGCCTTTCTTGATATACAATTTCCCAGAAAGATATTTTAGAACATTGATTGCAAGTTAAAGAATTGGAAGTGGATGTTAATTAAATAGCAGATATTTGGTGGGACTTAATAGAAAAAGAGTTTAAATTATTGGAGTTAAATTGAAATTAATGAAGATATAAAAGAAAAAACTTTGTAGCTCTTGTCCAAATACAGACATATTATTATTGCTAATAAATCTAAATGGATTCTGATTGCCATTTGTGTAGAAATCTGAGGCAAATCCGAGTCAGCATGTATTATGTAACTGTTGTTTTGAAATTAATTTTTTAGAAACACTAGTCAAATATTTTTTTAAGGTTAATTATCAAAAAACATTAAGTTTTTTTTTTAAAGTTGACAGGATTAACTATTTAAATTAATTAATAATATTATAGAAGTAAAGGGATTAAATTATGTCGAAAATTAAAGTATGTAAATTAAATTTTAAGTTTCAAAATAGTTTAGGAGTTAAATTTTAAATTAATCATTGTTAAAAAGAGTAAGACAAACCTAAAAGAAGGGGGAAACCACTTATTAATCTATAAAATTATTAGAGTATTTAACTTGTATATAATTATATAATATTTTAATTAAAAAGTTGATGATATTAATAATTTAAACTAATTAATGACATCTTATAAATTAGGATCAAATTATGTTAGAAATTAAATTATAAATATTGAATTTCAAAATTAAAATGTAATGCCCCAAAAATTTGGTGTTCGGCTTTTGTAAATTTTTTACATAAATTTGTATCTACTTCAGTGGTTAATTGTTCTAGTTGTGCGTGAGAAGTCCCAAGCTCAAGCCAGGACTTGGGCAAATTTTTGTAATTGTTATAAATAAAGCCTTAACCTGGCCTAAAGGGATTAAGTTTAATAGTTCGTAAAAAGTTATTAAAATAGGCTTGCTGGTCTAGTGGTTAAGTAGAGTGTTGGTGTGTTATTAAAAAGTTATTAATGGTTTCTTTAAGTTCGGCCAGAGTTGTATTGAACTGAGATTCTGAGTGGTGGATGTGTAGTGGGAGTTGAGAGAGAAAATTAAGGGATCGGGTTGTAGTGGATAACTAAGTAGTGGGTGTTTGTGATAATGTGGGTAGTGTGTTTGAGTAAATCATTTTTTCAAATTCTCTCTTCAGAAAAACTGACACTTCTTCCTCCTTTTTATTTTTCTTTTCTTTCTCTGTTGTTTTCTCTTCCCCACTTGGTGCCAAAAATTCCTTTGAAATTCCCTTCCCTTTTTTCTTTCATTCCGTTTCTTTTTCTTTTGCGACGTAAATCGCTGGTGAGTGGGAAGTAGTTTATTGGTTGGTATCGTTCTTAGATGATTGTTTGTATTTTTATGAGTCTAAATTTTCGGGTTTTGATAGCAATATATCGTGTGGAGTAAGGCTCTCGTTGTATTGTTTCGTAACAAATCGATTCGAAGTGTTGGGGTAAGTTTTGATCGCTCTATGGTTGAGTATTCTGGTTTTGGGTTCGGTTATAGTTCAATTGTTAAATGATTAATTGAGTGGAAATTGGTCGAATATAGGTTCAAGAAGGCTTGAGGATCGGTTCAGCTTTAATCAAAATTAGGTGTGTACCTGAAAAAATAGAAAACGACATTTCGATGAAAGCCAAAAACCTCATTGCCACACGGGTGTGTGGTTGCCAGAGTGGTAGGCCGTGTGATGGGACACAGGCGTGTGATCGACGAGGCCAGGGAGTACGCATAAGACACGGTCGTGTGATGGCCAAGTTGGCCATATGCGACACACTAGCTAAACTGATTTGGGTAGTGTGGGCCACACGGGCGTGTGAGAATTTGGCCAGGCTATGTGATCCACATGGGCCAAGGCCAATCTAGGCGTGTGGGCCACACAGGCGGGCCACATAGGCGTGTAAGCCTATTTTTACTGAATTGATTCCTAAGGTTGCACGGGTCGCCTAAGTCGACTATGAACCTACTGTAGGGTCAGTAAGCACTATTTAGACCCTTAAAAGTGTGAAACTGATTGTATGATATATGTACTGAGAGTGTTAATAATTTGCATGTAAACTGAATTGAGTGCATGTAATGATAATCACCTAATAGCATGTCATCTTTTGTATGTTGCATTGCATTGGGTTGGGATGATATTATTTGGAGGAAGTGTACTGAAAGGCTCTTAAGCCTAATATACTGCCAGTTGAGCTGCAAAATACTGTTTTTGCCGCATTTGGTACTACCTGAAGTGTAAGGATGAGTGGGTTGATTTAATCCCCACATGAAGTGTAGGGTTGGACGGAGATAGTGTGTAGAGGCTGGTTGGGTAGGACTTTTTATTGAATTATGTATATCTGTTACTGATACTATAATGGGCTAACGCCCAACTGCCACTGCCACTGATATTGAAACTGAAGTGGGCTTAGGCCCAAACTGCATTTGGTTGTTTATTGCTAAGTGACTGTATGCATGTTTTTTGTGGGGATTACATATTAAGTTTACGTAAACTCACCTATTTTGTTTAATATGTAGAGGTAATCCCCTGATGCTACTAAAATGCCACTGCCACTGCCACTGATACTAAAATGCTGATGCTAAAATGTTTATGCTAAAATGTTTATGGATGTGTTGTTGCCTGGTGTTTTTGTTTTTGCACTATTTATAGGCCCTTAGGGGGTTGGTGTGCTTCTCTTTTTCTAGGATTTTGCAGTTTTTGCTCTTAATTTTGCTCTTGTTTTTAAATTAGTCCTAGTAGATTGTTTCATTTCTTTTATTTAAGCTATTATTCAATAATTTGGTTGAGGAAGCATAGTTTTTTTTATTGATATACCCCTATCTCAATTTGGATGTGCAACGTGCATGCATGAATAAAATTACGTACGTTGCATAAAATTGTGTACCACGTGTTTTTTTTATTTTAAAATTTGCACACGTTTTTTTTTAACTTGTAGTTTTTAACTTAAGCATCAGAAAGATAAAAATATTAATTAAACAATAGCGTTATGAATTAATTTTTTTTTAAAAAGAGAAGGACAAACTATTACATAGCAATTAATCTAATAGTAGATAAACCGTTAAGATCTTTAAGCGGTGCATCCAGAGTAATTAGTCTAGTAGTAGATGAATTAATTTTTAAGTAATTGAATCATTATATGTTTCATGATGTGTTATCAATATAGAAATCTATACACTTAAAATGTATAACAGTTGTATTTAAATTTTTTTTTTTTAAAAATCTTAATAAAATTCCCTTAAAAATGAGTAGTTCTTGATATAGAATTTCCCAAAAAGCTATTTTAGAATATGGATAACAAGTTTAAAAAAGTGGAAGTGGATGTTAATTAAGGAGTAACAAGTATTTAGAGGGACTTAATAGAAAAAAAGAGTTTAAACTATTGGATTTAAATTGAAATTAACTAAGATATTAAAAAAAACTTTATAGTTCTTGTCTAAATACAGACATATTATTATTGCTGATATACATCTAATAAATCCAAACGGATTCTCATTGCCATTTGTGTAGAAATCCGAGTCAGTAGTTTTAAATATGTATTACATATACGTGTAACTGTAATCTTATATATAAATCTACTTTGCATCTAAAAAAAGTAAAATTTACAATTTCTAGAAGTGATTAAAAGCTTTTTTGTTTAAAACATTAAATATTGAGCCATTTATGGTATGTGCACACCTTTTTAAGGTAACAATTTAAATGTATTTATTGACAAAGAATATTTAGCAATTAGTTGACTCTGAGCTGGCATTGACCATGGGTGAACTCATCTTTTTTTTTTTTTTAAATTTCGGCCACTATTTGTGGAATGTTACCTTTTTTTTACCCATTTCTTTCTTTAATTGTTCCTATGAATTTTTTTTCTAAGGTGGATTTTTTAATATATGTCGTAAATTATTTTAACCTTGATTTTAAAAAAATTATCATTCGAATGAGTATAAAATTATACAATTTTTATATGATATTTATTTAATTTGATAATCATATTTTATACTTTATTAATATATATATGCATATATTTTTCCATTCTCGATGAGCAAATTTATTTTCCTTTTAGTCATATGTAAAATGTTATAGAATAAGTTATTTTTATCACAAATTAGCATTTTGTTCTCAAAATCTTGAATAAGATGACAAACTCAATTGTTCAATATATCAAAATTGCAAGAATTGAACTCAGAACAAAAACTGCATTTTATGTAAAAATTTAATAAAAATTGAGTTTCCAACAGTAATTAAAGGATGGGCAATTTTGCAAATCATCAAGAAAATGATGATAATTTGGATTAGAAAGCTAGATTTTAGTAATGTAATGATGAGAGACAAATTGCCTATTGAAATTGTCAGTAACCCACACAGTTGCTTCAGCTATGCTTGTATATATATATATTGGATCGGGAGATCGGATTAGCTCGAAGAATCACACTATTCGAGAATTTTTGGTAGACTTAGATTTTGGTTTGGTATATATGGCATGTAATAAGACTCCTTTTGGATATGATGCATAAGTACTTGGTTTGTGCAAATTATACCTTTAACTTGTGTTTTTGTGTTTGGATAACCTATGTAGGTATGCATGTTTTGCTTAGGTAGAGTTTGTTAATCAAGAATGAACTACAATGACACTATGATGACTAATGATATGAAATGATATAGATGTAAGATTTTGACGTGTTAGTTGTTCTTTGTATATGAAAATATGGAAGTGAATTGTAATGAAATATTGAGGTGTTTGTGATGACATATTGGTTAGGGTTAGGATTGATTATATTATATGAGTAGATTGATATTGAAGGTGTCAAATGACCTATTTGATTGTATTTGAGTATGTTTAGGTATAAATGGATATGGGAGAAGAAAAGAGCATGTTTTGGGTTAATTTTGGATACACGCGGCCTAAGACACGGGCTATCACACGGCCGTGTGTCACACACGGGCAACCTACACGGGAATGTGCCCTAAGCGTGTTTAAGTGTAGTATCCACACGGTTGAGACACGACCGTGTGAGGGTATTTTGATTGTTACACGGGCTAGCACACGGCTTGCGACACGACTGTGTGGATTCATTTTGAATGATACATGGTCTGGGATATGATTGGCCACATGACCATGTCTCTGCACCACACGGCTTGGGTAGTGCCACATGACCGTGTGACCCCTGTTTTGAATTTTTTTAAAATTTTTCCTAAATGTTTTGATTTGTTTTGATTTGATCCCTGAATGTTTGTAACTTATTTTCAGGGCTTTAAAGACTCAATTTAAGACCCATAAATGTTTAATTTATTTTATGTTGAATCTTATTTGAATTTATGAAATTATTTTTATGATTGGATGCTAATTGAAGTGAAATGTTTTGACTTGTACGGTAACACTCCATAACCCTATTATGATAAGAGAACAGGATATGAGTGTTACATAATATCTTTAAAAAACATATAATTATTCATTTAATTTTAAAACTATTCAAGTAATATTGTTTGAGTAGTTATAATTCTTTTCCAAAATCAAATGATATAACTTTTGACCAATGACCAAAAGATTTATCATTTAATTAATTACACCCATTCATTTATAGTTATTGGAACACTAAAAATATTTGAAAATGTTCCAAAAGAAAGTTCCTTTAGTTATTGAATTTAGCTTGTGTGTTGTTTTCAAGTGGTTTTTGCATATGAGCTATAGACCGTGGATGCTGCGTAGTCTATGCTTTGGTATTGACTGTGGTATTAATTAGTTGTTGCGTGTTAAATTCATAATTATACTTCGGCAAGCCAATTGTATGGATAATGCTCTGGCAAAAACAAGTATAAGGAGATCTTCGCTATTTAAAGCCTGGTGGTGTTTTTTGAGATTGATAGAGTTGTAGTTGATTGCTTCATGTTGGGTTGTTCTTTAAAGTGTAAGAGTACTATGGATGTTTTGTAATCTTGTCATCTTTTAAAGATGTTGGATTTCGCCAATTTCCTTCTATTTTTCTTATCTTTATATTGACTAAGGAAAAAAAAATCCACTTCCACTTCTTTAACTTGTAATCAATGTTCTAAAATAGCTTTATGGGAAATTGTATGTCAAGAAAGGCAAGAATGACGGATGCTGAACCGAAGCAGTTGTCGTCCCTATCAATGGCCACTTTGCAGATAGTAAAAGGTCGGCCTCATCAAAAGAGCAATAGGAAGCTACCAGGAGGTACTGTTAGGTACTTTGACAATAACGATCCCCTGTATAGTTTTTGCTGGCTGGTTGGTTGGCTGAAGAGCGTCGTGTGCTGTCAGACAGGCTCTAGAAGGTAAAACCTTTGATAGTCTAAACATCTACACATACAAAGATATATGATATAAGCTTCCACATATACATGTATATAGATCTTTTAGTTTTATTTTGTCAAGCAAATGATATTTTTATGTTGTTTGGATTCTTAAAATACAACATCTCAACTGAAAAATACTTAGAAAATGGGGAAAAACACCTAGTCTTCTATCATTTTTATCCTAATCTATGTGGTTGGATTTAAATTTTAGTACTAGATTGGTTCAATTTCATATAGATTGATACAAAATTTTGATATTTTATTTCAATTTTTTATTTTTCTTTAATTATTTTTATTTTCTATAACTCTATGAAAAATATAATTGTCTTCTATCATTTTTATCCTATCCTATGTGGTTGGATTCAAATTTTAATACTAGATTCTATCAAATTCATATAGATTGATAAAAAATTAAAAACATTTCACCATGAATTAGAGATAAAAATAATGATCAGGAAAATGTTAAAAGAGATGATTAATAAAAAAAGTTCTGTTTTTAGAAAAAGGTATAATTTATTTTACCTAAATTAATCAGGGATGAATTAAGATGACGCCTATTTTTTCCTATGCACATAGTCCTTCAGTTTTTGCGCGGTACTGATGCCCAGCTGGGTCATAATAATACTGCACCATCATCATCATCATCATCAACCATTTTTTATCAATATAAAATTTTCATTATATATTTATTTACTGCAAAACATACAAAAGGGTTAGTTAAATATAGATAATTTAAGGAAAAAAAAGAGCTAAACAACTATTCAAACTCTAATCCATATACTACCTGTTGTCAAGGAGGCTTTAGTATTATTAGTAAAGTCCAAAGTTATGGGTCATGTTTTACTTTGTATAATTGTTATATGTGAGTCTATTGTTCTATCATACACAATTTTCAGTTGTGGGTTCTATCTAATTTGTTTGTGTTTTTTATTGGTTTGATTTTATTTGTAATTGTTTGTGCATGTATTGTATTATATTTGTACTTATAAACTCTCAAGAAAAAGAAGATACCTCTGATTTGACCGTTGAAATCTCAGTACCATTTTATTTGCTTGTAAAAATGAAACTAAAAGATCTATAAAATCTATATGCATGTATATATGGAAGCATATAACATATATCTTTGTATGTATAGATGTATAGATTACCAAAGGTTTTACCCTGTTGAGCCTGCTTGACAGCACAAGGCACTCATCAGCCAAGCAAGCAGCCCACAACGAACTATAGCGGAGGGTTGTTGTTGTCAAAGTGCCTAATAGTACCTCTCTATAGCTTCCTATTGCTCTTTTGATGAGGCCGATCTTTTACTATCTGCAAAGTGGCCGCCGATAGTGATGATAATCTTTCTTGCTTCGGCATCCGCTGCTTCGCCTTTCTTGATATACAATTTCCTAGAAAGCTATTTTAGAACATTGATTACAAGTTAAAGAATTTGAAGTGGATGTTAATTAAATAGCACATATTTGGAGGGACTTAATAGAAAAAGAGTTTAAATTATTGGAGTTAAATTGAAATTAATGAAGATATAAAAGAAAAAACTTTGTAGCTCTTGTTCAAATACAGACATATTATTATTGCCAATAAATCTAAATGGATTCTCGATTGCCATTTGTGTAGAAATCCGAGTCAAATTCGAGTCAGCATGTATTATGTAACTGTTGTTTTGAAATTAATTTTTTAGAAACACTTGTCAAATATTTTTTTAAGGGTAATTACCAAAAAACATTAAGTTTTTTTTTAAAAGTTGACAGGATTAACTATTTAAATTAATTAATAACATTATAGAAGTAAAGGGATTAAATTATGTCGAAAATTAAAGTATGTAAATTAAATTTTAAGTTTCAAAATAGTTTAGGAGTTAAATTTTAAATTAATCATTGTTAAAAAGAGTAAGACAAACCTAAAAGAAAGGGGAAACCACTTATTAATCTATAAAATTATTAGAGTATTTAACTTATATATAATTATATAATATTTTAATTAAAAAGTTGATGATATTAATAATTGAGACTAATTAATGACATCTTATAAATTAGGATCAAATTATGTTAGAAATTAAATTATAAATATTGAATTTCAAAATTAAAATGTAACGCCCCAACAATTTGGTGTCGGCTTTTGTAAATTTTTGACATAAATTTGTATCTGCTTCAGTGGTTAATTATTCTAGTTGTGCGTGAGAGGTCCCAAGCTCAAGCCAGGACTTGGGCAAATTTTTGTAATTTTTATAAATAAAGTCTTAACTGGCCTAAAGGGCTTAAGTTTAATAGTTGGTAAAAAGTTATTAAAATAGGCTTGCTGGTCTAGTGGTTAAGTAAAGTGTTGGTGTGTTATTAAAGAGTTATTAATAGTTGCTTTAAGTTCAACCAGAGTTGTGTTGAACTGAGATTCTGAGTTGTGGATGTGTAGTGGGAGTTGAGAGAGAAAATTAAGGGATCGGGTTGTAATGGATAACTGAGTAGTGGGTGGTTGTGATAATGTGGGTAGTGTGTTTGAGTAAATCAGTTTTTCAAATTCTCTCTTTAGAAAAACTGACGCTTCGTCCTCCTTATTATTTTTCTTTTCTTTCTCTGTTGTTTTCTCTTCCCCACTTGCTGCCATAAATTCCTTTGACATTCCCTTCCCTTTTTGCTTTCATTCCGTTTAGTTTTCTTTTATGACGTAAATCGTTGGCGAGTGGGAAGTAGTATATTGGTTGGTATCGTTCTTAGATGATTGTTTTTATTTTTGTGAGTCTAAATTTTTGGGTTTTGATAGCAATATATCGTGTGGAGTAAGGCTCTCATTGTTTTGTTTCGTAACAAATTGATTCAAAGTGTTGGGGTAAGTTTTAATCGCTTTATGGTTGAGTATTCTGGTTTTGGGTTTGGTTATAGTTCAATTGTTAAATGATTAATTGAGTGGAAATTGGTCGAATATAGGTCCAGAAAGGCTCGAGGATCGGTTCAGCTTTAATCAAAATTAGGTGTGTACCTCGAAAAATAGAAAATGATGTTTCGACAAAAGCCAAAAACCTCACTATCGACACCACACGGGTGTGTGGTCGCCCATGTGGTAGGCCGTATGATGGGAAACAGGCGTGTAATCGACGAGGCCTGGCTGTGCGTGTAAGACACGGTCGTGTGATGGCCAAGTAGGCCGTATGCGACACACGAGCTAAACTGATTTCGGTAGTGTGGGCCACACGAGCGTGTGGGAATTTGGCTAGGCCGTGTGATCCACACGGGCCAAGGCCAATCTAGGCGTGTGGGCCACATGGGCGGGCCACATAGGCGTGTGAGCCCATCTTTACTGAATTGATTCCTAAGGTTGCACGGGTCGCCTAAGTCGACTATGAACCTACTGTAGGGTCAGTAAGCACTATTTAGACCCTTAAAAGTGTGAAACTGATTGTATGATATATGTACTGAGAGTGTTAATAATTTGCATGTAAACTGAATTGAGTGCATGTAATGATAATCACCTAATAGCATGTCATCTTTTGTATGTTGCATTGCATTGGGTTGGGATGATATTATTTGGAGGAAGTGTACTGAAAGGCTCTTAAGCCTAATATACTGCCAGTTGAGCTGCAAAATACTATTTTTGCCGCATTTGGTACTACTTGAAGTGTAAGGATGGGTGGGTTGATTTAATCCCCACATGAAGTGTAGGGTTGGACGGAGATAGTGTGTAAAGGCTGGTTGGGTAGGACTTTTTATTGAATTATGTATATCTATTACTGATACTATAATGGGCTAACGCCCAACTGCCACTGCCACTGATACTGAAACTGATGTGGGCTTAGGCCCAAACTGCATGTGGTTGTTTATTGCTAAGTGACTGTATGCATGTTTTTTGTGGGGATTACATATTGAGTTTACGTAAACTCACCTATTCTGTTTAATATGTAGAGGTAATCCCCTGACATGACGGATCGGTGCAGCAGAGAACTCGACGGTGGCCATACGTATTTTAAACTGTTTTAATTTCTGTTATAATATTTGTTTCTTAATTATTTTCTGGGTTATTTTTGATGTAAGTTAAACTTTATGGACTATTTTGCTTTAACTTTGGAAACTTTAACTATTTTTACGGACAAAATACAGATTTTTTTTGTAATGACCCAAATTTTATGGTTATCGGGAAAGTGAATTTTCGGGTCTCCGTTTCTGAAAAACGGATTCGTAAATATTTATTGAAAATATTTACGAAGTCAATTGAGTGGTTAATTAGACTTTAATTAAGTAAATTTAGCTTAATTAAGAGTAATTAGTGGAAATGATTAAATTGAATTAAGTGTGAAAGTTTAATTATAAATTAAAGAAAAGTTAAAGGGACCAAATAGGTAAATATACCAAGTCCCATAAATGAGCCGGCAAATGTGGATAAAAATCTTAGATTTTTTTTATGAATGTATTATTTAATAAGACTATATTATTATTTTATTATATTGTAATTTATATTAATGATATTATAATATTATTTTAACAATTGTATGGTAATTATAAATACATGTGTAATAAATTAAATACATACACTTGTAATACAACTAAATAATTACTTAAAATATAAGAAATTGTTATTATATTATATTATTATATTATAGTATATTATATTATATTATATATTATATTATATAAATAAGTAAAGAAACATAAGAAACACAATGAAATTGAAACGAAACAGAGAAGAAACAGGGGAAAAGAAAGAAAGAAAAAGAAAAATAAAAATTTAGGGTTTCAAGGTTCAAAGTTAATTTAGTAAGTCAATTTAATCCCTTTTCTTGTAAATTTTGAGTTTATGGAATCCTAGAGATGAATACTACTTGATTTAAGTGAAAATTTTGAAAGTTGTTAGATTTCTAGATATTGTTCTTTTTGAATAAAAAGATGAATTAAGGGCTAAATTGATAGAAATTCAAGTTAGAAATGAAATAAGGATTGAATTGTAAAGTGATTCATAAGTTTTATGCTTTAAGGACTAAATTGAAAGAATTTTGAAATTATGGTTTTATGATGAAAAATAGATAATTATGTCTAAGTTTGGTTAAAAATTGAGTAGAAATAAAGTATGAATTAAGATGGAAAAGTAAGTGAATTTAGTTAGGATTAAATTGAAATTAAAAGTAGAAAATTAACATTTTGCACTAAGACTATTTTGGACAGCAGCAGTAGTTTAAGTTTGAAAAATCACCAAAAATTGTAGAAATTTAATTATAGGATGAATAAAATATGTAATTAAATCTTATTCAGTCTAGTTTCTTATAGAAGAAACGGTATAAGCAATTGAATTGTAAATTATGAGATATAATGCATTTTGTGAGACAAGGTCAGAATGAATTCGGGTTCCCCTGTTCTGACTTTGGAAAATCACCAAAAATTGGAGAAAAATAATTAGAGGCTTAAAGTTATATGTTTAGAATCCCTAATGAGTCTATTTTCAGGAGAAATCAACAGGAATATTAGTGAAGAAGGGTTGAAACTGTCAGATAGCAGAATAGGGGTGAATTTAAAGAATAAACTGTACTTAATGGCTAAACCAAAAATTCTAAAAATTTTATGGTAAGAAGATTTGTGAGCCTAGTTTCAGGAAAAATTAGTGGATCTTAATTTAGAATTCTATAACTCAAGATATAAATTAGTAATGTATTAATGATTATGAATTGTATTAATTTCGTAGTCAATGTGGTACCGAAAATCTCGGCTAAGAAGGGACAAGACAAAGTCAACGGGAGTTAACTCGAAAATTACGGTTTGTATTTCTATAATCCGAACTTAATATTTAATTATTGAATTTATTATTTATTATGTATGGTAGGTGCATTGATTAAATTATTTGAAATAAAATGAATATTGATTGAAATTGAAGGGTGAATTTAATTAATAATTGTTGTCTTTCAATTGAATGTTATGGTAAATAATTAAAGTATGAATTATTGGTATTGTGTTTTTATTGAAATGATTTAATTTGAAAATGTGGTGAAATAATTATGAACATGTGTTTATTGTGGAATTTAATTATATGAAAATGAAAAGTGAATTGAATTGTATTAAATTATGAATTAATGTGAATAATTGAGATATATATATTGAATTGAATGAAAATGTATGAGATTGTGAAAATGTGTGAATATATGTAATTATTGAAATGGTATATTAATGAAAGAATTATTGAATTGAGAAAGTGAATTATAATTTATACTGAACTAAGTTAGAAATTATACTGAAAAGTGAGTTAAATACCCTATTAACTAGTCGGGCTAGTCGGATATAGTTGGCATGCCATAGGATATGAAAGAGTACGGGTTTTTGCCGCTTCTTCGATCGTGCACTTATGTGTCGACTCATCATTCGCTTATTACAGCATTCGTTATCGTTATACCGATTCGGCACTTTGTGTGTCGAATACTGTTACTGTTACCGTTATCGATTCAGCACTTTGTGTGTTGAATATCATATCATATCGCTTGCGATTTGTTTCGATAAGGTACTTTGTGTACCGTGTTGCTACTTATTATCAAGTATCGCTTTCATTTTTTCGGCCGATGAGGCACTATGTGCCGTACTGGTGTGTTGGTTGGATCCGTGTATCCGTCTGAGTTTGAGTCATGTTAATAGGGGTAAATAAAGGTATAAAATAACTAATTATTACTGAATAATTGACTGTTACCGAATAATAGATTGTTACTGAATAACTTAATTGTTACTGAATATCTGGTTTTACTAAATAATTGACTGTTATTGGATAACCGATCAATTGATCGATACTAAATAACTGGTTATTATTGAATAATTGATTGTTACCGAATAACTGACTGTTACTGAATAAATAATTGTTCTGATTGTTAATGAACATTACTGATTGATTAATTGCTATTGAAATTAATAAATGATTTGAAATTTAAAGTAGACCAAAACATTGGTTGGAAAGTGAATGTTTGAATACTCATTGAGTTTGAATAGTTCGATATATATAAATTAATAAGTTTTATAATTGCTTAAGTGTTCAGATTATAGAAATACCACTGAGTGTATACTCAGCGTACCGTTTGTTTCCATGCTCAGGTTAAGTTAAGGCTAGACTGTTGAATCAGCATCCCAGGCCGATCCCGAATTCAATAAGGTAAAGTATGTTGAGTATTGATAATGGCATGTACCTAGGATGTTTAATGAGAGTCATTTAGATTGTAAAAGTATTAATGAAATAAGTAAACTATGGTTGGCAACGGTATATAGTATGAATTTTGAAATTTATTAAAAAATTGTAGTGATTCTAAATTAGTTCCGAATTGAATTTATCGTTCATATTGGATCATGAGGCCCATTAAAAGGACGCGACATCTTAAAACTAGGATGAGTGTGAATATTTATTTTAATTAATGACCGAAATTAGATCAGATCGATCGGTAATGTCTCGTAACCTGCTCCAACGATTTCAGATAGGGTTAGGGGACGTTACATTTTTAATAACCAATGTTTTCCATAAAATGAACTATTTTTCTTAAAATAAATGATTTCTAAAGCTTCCGCAACGAATTGTGTTTTAAAACAATCGACTAGATGAGTAAGCGATTTACGAAACCCATAAGAGTAATAAACCAACATGGTTTTATCGTAATAAATTAGTTTTTAAAATTCCATTCCAAGTAACATCGCCAAATTCGGCCATAACGTCTAGGCCAGGTTTGGGGTGTTACATTTAGTGGTATCAGAGCTAGGTTATAAAACTCAACTGTAGATTTGGGTTTGAAACTTGGTTTTTAAGAACTAATTTTCAAATGATTTGAAATATTTGACTGAGAATGTGGTACACCGAGTCTCCGGCGCCGATCTTGTAAGTTTTCTGAAACTGTGATAAGTTTAAACTGAAAACACTGTAGGTAGTATATTCTAAAACTAGTGTAGGTAGTATACTGTGAAAACACTCTAGATAGTGTATACTGAGACTGTAGTGAAGCTGATAGAGACTGCGATTTACAAAAATCACTCTGAATTACTGAAACTGTTTACATAAAACATTTGATAATTATACTGAAATTGTAACTGATTCATATAATTCGTAATACAGTAAATTTGACTAGACATGAGCACACGAAGTATCCGCGGATGGGGTACTAGAGGCCATAGAAAAGGCCATACAGGGGCTCAAGCTGAGTCCTTGTCATCTAGCAGCATGCCTAATTTGGACACGAGTGAGACGCTGGTATCGCCAGCTACTAAGATTGGGTCTCAAGATCGTATGGCTGGGGACAACGTATTGTCCCAGGCTATGCTAAGGATATTGGAGAGGGTCACTGGCCCCAACACTGGATCTGGGGGCCGAGGGTCGGTAACAGAATGACTTCGGTCCAATGGAGCTAAACTTTTTAGGGGTGTTACTAGAGTTGCCCTTAATGTGGCCGAGTACTAGATGAAAGGTACAGAGTGGATTATGAATGACCTAGATTGCACCCCTGAGCAGAAATTAAAGGGTGCATCTCATTGCTACGGGATGAGGCTTACTAGTGGTGGCTGACTGTTAAGGAGGGCACTTAGCCCGAACGTCTGACCTGGGAGTTCTTTAAGACTGCCTTCCAAGGGAAATATTTGGGGGTGAGCTACGTGGATGCCCGTAGAAGAGAGTTCCTGAACATTACTCAAGGAGATCGATCTGTGGCTGAGTATGAGGCTAAATTCCTGAGACTGAGTCGCTATGCGCGAGGTATGGTGGCATTTGAGTATAAGAGGTGTATCCGCTTTGAGGATGGACTCAGAGATAATTTGAGAGTCCTGATAGCTCTGCAGAGGGAGCGATAGTTCTCGATTCTGGTTGAGAAGGAGAAGATAGCCGAAGAGGTTAAGCGCCCTGAGTGCCAAAACCGTGATAGAGAGAGAAGTAGGAACAAGAGGGATTTTGAGCCCTCGAGTTCTGTGCAGAGGCCTAAGAAAAAGGCCAGAGCTCATGGGTCGATTAGAGCTGGGCCCCCTATTGCTGCTACTGGGCTGCAGTCATGTGTTGATTGTGGTAGACGCCATCAGGGTGAGTGTTGGAGGAGGACTAGGGCGTGTCTGAGGTGTTGATCATTGGATCATCGTATCAGGGAGTGTCTGTTGAGGGCCGATTAGATGCAAGCTCAGGGTGCTGGTACTGCACAGCCACAGAGAGCAGGTCAACAGCCACTGGGAGGCCGTGGTCAGGCTAGGGGTGGTAATGGTTTGGATTATGGACAGAGAGCATCGGGCATAGGTGCTGGACAAACTGAGGCGAGGCAGCCGGCTCTAGTTTATGTTGTACGTCACCGAGAAGAGGAAGATGCTCTAGACGTCATCATTGATACGTTTCTTATTTTTGATGTACCATATCTTGCTCTGATGCCAAACAGAAGTAGTTGTTGTCGCTATCGATGGCCACTTTACAGATAGTAAAAGGTCAGTCTCATCAAAAGAGCAATAGGAAGCTACTAGGAGGTACTGTCAGGCACTTTGACAATAAAAACCCCCTTCTATAGTTGTGGCAATGCATATGTAAGACCGTAGTTGGACTATGGTACAATAGGAAACGTGTACTAAGGTTTTAATCATCTTTACAGTATTCATAGGATGAAAACAAATGAGGATCTAAATGTGATGTGTGAAATGATAAGCATTTTGTAATATTATATATGTGTAAAAATGGTAAATGTTGTATTATTATTATATGTTAAAAAGATTATGCATTGTGATAGTAAGAAATACGAATGTTATTGAAATATGGAAAATTGATTTGAACTAATGTTTAAGCATTACTCACTTGTTGGGAGCTGTGATTGATAGGAAATTTGATAATAACCTCGTTGACAAGAAATCTATTCAGCAGTCTTTTAGTTCAATTATTATAATGTTGATTCGATAAGCTTTACCGTTCAATCGACGAACTTACTAAGCTTTATGAAAGTTTGCTTGTATTGTTTGTTTTGTTTCTTGTAGATACATTTTATGGATCGGGAGATCTGATCAGCTCAAAGAATCATACTATCTGGGAATTTTTGGTAGAAATAGATTTTGGTTTGGTATATGGCATGTAATAGGACTCTTTTTGGATATGATGCATAAGCACTTGGTTTGTGCAAATTATACCTTTAACTTGTGTTTTTGTGTTTGGATAACCTATGTATGTTTTACTTAGGTAGAATTTATTGATCAAGAATGAACTACAATGACACTATGATGACTAATGATATGAAATGATATAGATGTAAGATTTTGACGTGTTAGTTGTGCTTTGTATATGAAAATATGAAAGTGAATTGTAATGAAATATTGAGGTGTCTATGATGACATATTGGTTAGGGTTAGGATTGATTATATTATATGATTAGATTGATATCGAAGGTGTTAAATGACCTATTTGATTGTTTGTTTGAGTATGTTTAGGTATAAATGGATATGGGTGAAGAAAAGAGCATGTTTTGGGTTAATTTTGGATATACACGGCCTGAGACACGGGCTATCACACGGCCGTGTGTCCCATATGGGCAACCCACACGGGCATGTGCCCTAAGCGTGTTTAAGTGTAGTATCCACACGGTCTGAGACACGATCGTGTGAAGGTATTTTGTTTGTTACACGGGCTAGAACACGGCCTGCAACATGACCGTGTAGATTCATTTTGAATGATGCACGGTCTAGGATACATTTGGCCATACGACCGTGTCCCTGCACCACACGGCTTGGGAGTGCCACACGGCCGTATAACCCCTATTTTGAATTTTTTTAAAACTTTCCTTGAATATTCTGATTTGTTTTCGATTTGATCCTTGAATGTTTGTAACTTATTTTTAGGGCTTCAAAGGCTCGATTTAAGACCCATAAATGTTTGATTTATTTCATGTTGAATCTTATCTGAATTTATGGAATTATTTTTATGATTAGATGCTAATTGAAGTGAAATGTTTCGACTTCTACGGTAACACTCCGTAACCCTATTCTGATAACAGAACAGGATATGGGTGTTACATAATATCTTTAAAAAACATATAATTATTCATTTAATTTTAAAACTATTCAAGTAATATTGTTTGAATAGTTATAATTCTTTTTCAAAATTAAATGATATAACTTTTGACCAATGACCAAAAGACTTATCTTTTAATTAATTACACACATTCATTTATAGTTGTTGGAACATTATAAATATTTGAAAATATTCCAACAGAAAGTTCTTTTAGTTACTAAATTTAGCTTGCGTGTTGTTTTGAAGTGGTTGTTGGATAGGAGCTATAGATAATTACACACATTCATTTATAGTTGTTGGAACATTATAAATATTTGAAAATATTCCAACAGAAAGTTCTTTTAGTTACTAAATTTAGCTTGTGTGTTGTTTTGAAGTGGTTGTTGGATAGGAGCTATAGACCATGGATGCTGCGGAGTCTATGCATTGGTATTGATTATGGTATTAACCAACTGTTGCGTGTTCAATTCATAATTATAATTCGGCAAGCCAATTGTATGGGTAATGCTCTGGCAAAAATAGGTATAAGGAGATCTTCGCTATTTAAAGCTTGGTGGAGTTTTTTGAGATTGATTGAGTTGTAGTTGATTGCTTCATGTCGGGTTGTTCTTTAAAGTGTAAGAGTAAGAGTACTATGGATGTTTTGTGATCTTTTCGTCTTTGAAAGAGGTTGGATTTCGCCAATTTCACTCTCTTTTTCTTATCTTTATATTGACTAAGGAAAAAAAAAATCCGCTTCCACTTCTTTAACTTGTAATCAATGTTCTAAAATATCTTTATGGGAAATTGTATGTCAAAAAAGGCAAGAACGACGAATGCCGAACAGAAGCAGTTGTCGTCGCTATCGATGGCCAGTTTGTAGATAGTAAAAGGTCGGCCTCATCAAAAGAGCAATAAGAAGCTACCAGGAGGTACTGTTAGACACTTTGACAATAACGGTCCCCCTATAGTTGTTTGCTGGCTGGTTGGTTGGCTGAAGAGCTTCGTGTGCCGTCAGGCAGGCTCTACAAGGTAAAACCTTTGATAGTCTAAACATCTACGTAGACAAAGATATATGATATAATCTTCCATATATACATGCATATAGATCTTTTAGTTTTATTTTGTCAAGCAAATGATATTTCTATGTTGTTTGGATTCTTAAAATACAACATCTCAACTGAAAAGTACTTAGAAAATGGGGAAAAATAAAACAACTAGTCTTCTATCATTTTTATCCAATTTTATGTGGTTGGATTCAAATTTTAATACTAGGTTGGATCAATTTCATATATATTGATATAAAATTTCGATATTTTATTTCAATTTTTTTTATTTTTCTTTAATTTTCTTTATTTTCTATAACTCTATGAAAAATATAACTGTCTTCTATCATTTTTATCCTATCCTCTGTGGTTGGATTCTAATTTTAATATTAGATTCTATCAAATTCATATAGATTGATAAAAAATTAAAAACATTACACCATGAATTAGAGATAAAAATAATGATCAGGAAAACGTTAAAAGAGATGATTAATAAAAAAAAGTTCTGTTTTTAGAAAAAAGGTATAATTTATTTTACCTAAATTAATCAAGGATGAATGAAAATGACGCCCATTTTTTCCCATGCACAAAGTGCTTCAGTTTTGCGTGGTACTGACACCCAGCTGGGTCATAATAATACTGCACCGATCATCATCATCAACCATTTTTTATCAATGTAAAATTTTCATTATATATTTATTTACTGTAAAACATACAAAAGGGTTAGTTAATTATAGATAATTTAAGGAAAAAAAGAGCTAAACAACTATCCAAACTCTAATCCATATACTACCTGTTGTCAAGGAGGCTTTAGTATTATCAGTAAAGTTCAAAGTTATGGGTCATGTTTTACTATGTATAATTGTTATATGTAAGTCTATAGTTCTATCATACACAATTGTCAGGTGTGAGTTCTATCTAATTTGTTTGCGTTTTTTATTGGTTTGATTTTATTTGTAATTGTTTGTGCATGTATTGTATTATATTTGTACTTATAAATTCTCAAGAAAAAGAAGATACCTCTGATTTGACCGTTGAAATCTCACTACCATTTCATTTGCTTGAAAAAATGAAACTAAAAGATCTATAAAATCTATATGCATGTATATATGGAAGCATATATCATATATCTTTGTATGTATAGATGTATAGATTATCAAAGGTTTTACCCTGTAGATCCTGCTTGACAGCATAAGTCGCTCATCAGCCAAGCAAGCAACCCACAGCCAACTATAGCGGGGGGTTGTTGTTGTCAAAGTGCCTAATAGTGCCTCTTTGTAGCTTCCTATTGCTCTTTTGATGAGGCCGATCTTTTACTATCTCCAAAGTGGCCGTCGATAGCGGTAATAACTGCTTTGGTTCAGCATCCCCGTTCTCGCCTTTCTTGATATACAATTTCCTGGAAAGCTATTTTAGAACATTGCTTACAAGTTAAAGAATTGGAAGTGAATGTCAATTAAGTAGCAAATATTTGGAGGGACTTAATAGAAAAATAGTTTAAATTATTGGATTTAAGTTGAAATTAACGAAGATATAAAAGAAAAAACTTTGTAGCTCTTGTCCAAATACAGACATATTATTATTGCTAATAAATCTAAATTGATTTTCATTGCCATTTGTGTAGAAATTTGAGTCAAATCCGAGTCAGCATGTATTATGTAACTGTTGTTTTCGAAATTAATTTTTTAGATACACTTGTCAAATATTTTTTTAAGGTTAATTACTAAAAAACATTAAGTATTTTTTTTAAACTTGACAGGATTAACTATTTAAATTAATTTATAACATTATAGAAGTAAAGGGATTAAATTATGTAAAAAATTAAAGTATGTAAATTAAATATGTAAATTAAAATTTAAGTTTCAAAATAGTTTAGGAGTTAAATTTTAAATTAATCATTGTTAAAAAGAGCAAGACAAACCTAAAAGAAAGGGGAAACAACTTATTAATCTATAAAATTATTAGAGTATTCAAATTATATATAATTATATAATATTTTAATTTAAAAGTTGGTGATATTAATAATTGAGATTAATTAATGACATCTTATAAATTAAGATCAAATTATGTTAGAAATTAAATTATAAATATTAAATTTGAAAATTAAAATATATTAGAGGGAGCAAAATTAAAATCTAATTATTTATAGTAAAATAAAAAAAATTAAGCGAGCTTTGAATGTGCCACGTGACAAAATTTTCCATTTCGATTTAATTTTCCATTTCGATTTTGTATATAGATTAAATATAAAAGTGTGGTCCATCAAATATATGAAGAAAAATAGAACTTCAAAAATACATTTGCATTAAATATAAAACCAGGACTAGATGTTATGGTTGAATCTGGAGAAATTACATCAATACGTTTGAAAAATCAGTTTAAAATGAATCGTGTGATAAAAAAATCTTAAATTTTAGCTGACCTCATACGAGTTTTAGAAAATCTCAAGTTTGAGAACACTTATTTCACAAGATAATCACTTTATCATTTATTTAGAAAAGAAGCAGAAAATTTTTGGTTTAATATTTGAAAACCGTGATTTCTACAATTGAAAACGTATAATTTTTTTCGATTTTGCATATTCAAAAACTTACGTTGCTAACTTTCATAAAACCCAATTTAAATTCTTGCAGTGGAAAAATCTTAATTTGTTTAATTTTGAATGCCCAACATTGATTGTTTATCAATAGAAACCATGCAGGAAAACTTTAACTAAATAACAATACCCAAAACCAAAATTAAATATGAAAACTTAGTACAAAAACCAAATGTCCATAAACTTAACTAATAATAATTGAAACCATCTTAAGCGGGAAAACAAATCCAAGCTCCAGCATGCTTTCCACTACTAAGATTGCCGATTACCTGAAAAGTCAAATATAGAAGGGTGAGCTATAAAGCTTAGTGTATAACCAAACTCAAACAGAGAACACAAACAACACCACAATCAAATCATAGAATTGGAGAGAATTTCATATAAATCAATTGACCAAAACTAATAATGCATGGCTTTTGCGAGTGCAATACTTTTCAAAAAACATAATGTAGGTTTTGCAAAAAAATTCTTTCCCAACTCCACTACACACCAAATAAAGTTTCCCAGAACTCGTCCATCCAATCACACCAACAGATAATTGTGGTTAATGCCACCAGAGTTGCAATTAAATCTGCCAAATTTGATATGTGGTAAAGCCAATAAATTGTAGCCGCCAGACAAAAATATGGGTAAATTACCAGATTGTGCAGATTATTAAACTGTGAGAACTTCCTCATTTAGACATTATCCCAAACCCCATGTAATGAGACATGGCGTGCATATATTGAATCAGAATGAAAAGTATGTAGAGCTTGCAGTTGTACAATAACAGAAGTCAGAAGGCATGGAACTCCAAGCTTCGCAGAGAAGATGTCACATTCTCAACCAATGCAAATCAGATTTGCCATAACGTCACATGCATGGTCATATAAAAGATTCATAGGCATAGAATTTAACATGTTCAGACATCATATATGCTCAAAAACAAAATAACAAAACGGAAACATGCCATCAGAATTGACAAAACACAGATTATACGTGCATAATTCACATATCGTAAACAGATCACATACATAAGCATTTTAACATATACTTCGTTTTCAAGTCTTATTAAGCAGATCAGACCCTGCGAAGAATATGATTATGAATCACAGATCAAAATGGCCCTAAGTAACAATTTTTCTAGAAAATGGGCCCACACGCACAACTAGCCTAGCTCGTATAGCCCACACGACCTAATACATGCTCGTGTAGCCCACACGGCCCAAGTAGCCCAGCCCGTGTGGGTAACATGGTCCCACACGGCCTATCACATGGTCTTCCACATTGTCGTGTGACTCCTATAGTGAGTTTGTCGATTTTCTGTTGATCGCCATTTTTATAAGTTTGAGTCACACACTTGGTCAAATTTCGATGTAGATTTAATAATCGAGTATTCCATTACCTAAAAACATCATTCATTTAACGAATTAGCCCACAGAAGAGAATCAATTAAGAGGATATGGTCCTTGATTTTCCTAAAATACTAATCAAACCAAAATACGATCAACTCAAATAGCCACAACAGCCCCAAATTGGCATTAAACACTTACAACACCCTCACAAGTCATAATTTTCCGAAGGATTAATCGCCTCGCGATCTCCACCTAAAAAACCCCCACACAATCAAAGATACGAAACACAACTACACATAAATCCCTAATTAGCAAAAGGTATCAAAAAGCCCCGAAAGCTGAAAAGATTAAACAATACTTACTCAAAAATCGAGATGTAAACGACAGAATCAGAACACCCACTACCAAATTTTGAATATCTCAGTAAAAAACGATTAAGAAGAAAAAATAAGATTGAAAAAGGAAAAGAAAGAAGAGCAGAGAAGAAAAATTGGTCAACTTTACTAGACTAAGGTGAAAAAATAAAAGAGAAAGAGTGTGTGAGGGGTAAGAAGTGGGGTAATGTGAAACAAGTAGGAGAAAAATAAGGAAAATAAATCTTTTAATTAAAATTTTAAAAAATATCGATTACCCTCACTAAATTTGATTAGTTATACTATCAAAATTTCCCCAGAGCTTAAAAAGCTAAAATAATTTTAACTTTGCGTACATAGGGATTTAAACACATAATCTTTAAATTAGTTAAAGCTTTACCACTAAACTAAGAAACTCATTCTTATCATTTATTATGTAAAAATAATATATAAGCCAGATGTTCAAAGATAGGGGTTGGAACAAAAATAACAAAAATTCAATGGAAAGATTTCTCACACACAAGCATAACATTTAACCACTGAAACAAATCACTTCACTTTACAAAATTTTCACAACCTAAATTCAAAAGCCAGACGTAATCCCTCTTAGTTCCAGTAACCCGATTTTTTGAGATGTGACAAGTTTTTTTTCATAAATTTTGAATTATGATTTTTAAATTTTTAAAATTTTTTAAATTACTTTTTGATGTGAAATATAAGACAAAATTGTGTTACATAAAAAAATGAGTCAAATTGAATAAAGTTATAAATAAAGGTTGATGGTGACTAAATTTATTACTATACCTTTTGTATAAAACAGTTAAAAAGTATTTAAAGACAATTTTTAGGGGTAAAATTGAATAAAGCTATCAAGGTTGAGTCCTAAATTTATTATTATGCTCTATATATAAAACAATCAAAATAAGAATTTAATTGCACAATTTTAGTTAAGTGATTATTTGTTCTTTTATTCAATGTATATGAACAAATATGTTCAATTTTTTAGTGAAAGGGTGAAAATCTATGTAAACTAATGCAAAGACTACTATAAACTTTACCCGGGGATTAGATAATATCGAAAAATTATTTGATTTATTATCAACAAAGCTTCTTAAATTTAAACTTTAGAATAAGATTAATTGATCATCACATAAGACAATAAGATATGTAAACATAATTAAAAATTATTCTATGGGTTGATAACATTGGAGCTTGAACATTGCAATTGTCAAGTTTAAATCCGATATAAAAATAATTACTAAGTTTAGAGCATAACTTAGACCAAAAAAAATTTAAGTCATAATGTAGAAAAAATTATTAAGTCCAAGCTTCAAATAATGATTTAACCATTATTCAAGCCTTAAATATTGAGAGGAATTTGGATTTTACCCTTAAATAGATTAATTCAAATAAACACATATTACTTAACTTTGCAATTTAAAAATAAGTTTGTTGTAAATTTATTTTTCATAAGTTCATGCGAAACTACATAAATATAGATGACAACCAAGAAGTTAAACGAAAAAGACTATCTATATAGGAGATTCCGCCAGTAACTATCTATCCCGGAGAATCGGCTAGGGACTATCTTATGCGGAAAACCGCTAAGGATTATCTTGTGAGGAAGGTTCACCAAAGACGGACTGTTCCGCTAAGTCAGCCAAGAACTCAGAAATGGAGAGGATTGCCCGCTTGGTCCATCTGCCTAATGGATTACCTTCTTGGGCTATTTAAACGCTGAAAGTCAGGAAGGCCGAAATGCGCGTACCGTTCCGCAGGAAAGGGGTAGTTCTTATCTATTCGCCGAGCTTTGTATTCAAAGGCCGCATACGAGGATGTAAGGGAGCGATTTTCCTCTAAAGAGCCGTATTTTCTTTACAAGTTTAATTACGAGGGCACAAGTGTTTGGGTGATATGATAAGTCGATAACAGATTCCGCCATTTCGCGAAACATATACAATCTTGCCCAAGGTAGTTGAAAGTTGGCATGTCTGGTTGTGTGGCCATTATCGATGATGTCAAATCAGCAGGATAGAATAAAAAAGGTCAAGGATGAATCTGGAATGAGTCAAGTATTAACAGGGGTTATCAGAAAGGGGCACCTTTATGCTAAAAAATCCGCCATTGAATACGACCTAGATGAATGAAATCAGTCCCTTGCCCTAAAGGAGAGAGATGACGACAATCTCAATTTGCTGGAAGAGAGTTCCGCGCCACAAGTGCTTCACCTAGCGAAACACATTAAGAAATTTGAGTAACATCCACTACCAAAATCAACAGTTCCCTTACCTTTCAGGCAACAGAAAAAGAGGTGAAGCAACAAATAACACTACCCAAAGGAAAACAATCCACTTTCCCCGAGAAACACATAAATTACGAACTACGATTACTAACTGCTAATAACAGAAGACCAGTGGAGCGATGACTCGAGTCAGAATAATAACCCAAAGATGGAAGGGCGACAAAGACGAAAAGAAACGAATAAAGAAAGATACAAAAGAAGAATGACAAATTTTGTAAAAATAATATCGGAAAACTTTTCTTTGACACTAAAGAATTAATCGCGAAATACAAACAAAATGAGTAAAAGATGGAGAAGTGGGAGTGAGGAGCGTGAGAGTGGGAAGATGGTGGGATACTGAACGGTTGAGACAGATTTTGTTTAGAGAAATTTTAGGATAATTAATTAAAACAAAAACTACCCATTACCCCTACAGTTAAGATCTGCAAATTGGTCACCGATAGCGGCGACAATTGCTTCGGCTTGGCATCCGCTGTTCTCGCCTTTCTTGATATATAATTTCCCAGAAAGCTATTTTAGAACATTGATTACAAGTTAAAGAAGTGGAAGTGGATGATAATTAAGGAGTAGCACATATTTGAAGGGACTTAATAGAAAAAGAGTTTAAATTTGTTGGATTTAAATTGAAAGTAACCAAGATATTAAAAAACTTTGTAGTTCTAGTCCAAATACAGACATATTATTATTGCTAATATACATCTAATAAATCTAAATGGATTCTCATTGCGTGTGATGATCGATATCGACTTCCGAATCCACTTCAAGATAGCTTGAGCAATTGATTCATACGACCGAATATTGAATTCAATACCAGTTATCTATGTTAGTTTCTTGACTACGTTGAAGCTTCTAGGTCGTCTCTCAAATAAAACATGACATCAGCGGCAATTCTTTCTTTCCATATGGAATGCAAAGGACATTCTCCTCTAATGATTTAACCATTATTCAAATCTTAAATATTGAGAGGAATTTAGATTAGACCGTTAAACAGATTAATTCAAATAATAATAAGTTTCTATCTAAGAAAATTAGCTGATATTACTTAACTGTGCAATGTAAAGATAAGTTTATTACTAATTTATTTTCCATAAGTTAATGCAAAATTACAGAAATATAGATGACAACCAAGAAGTTAAACAAAAGAGGCCATCATTGTGCTCCCAAGTCTCATATGGAAGATCAAACTTCTTCCTAAAATTTACAATTACTTAACTGCTGCTTCAGAAAATTTTTTCAACCCTGCAAATTAAAAACATTACACCACCAATTAGAGATAAAAATAATGATCAAAAAAATATTAAAAGAGATGATTAATAAAAGATGTTCATTTTTTAGAAAAAAATATAATTTATTTTACCTAAATATTAATCAAGGATGAATGAAGATCACGCCCATTTTTTCCCATGCACACAGCACTTTAGTTTTTGTGCGATACTGACGCCCAACTGGGTCATAATAATACTGCACCCATCATCATCATCAGCCATTTCTTATTAATGTAAAATTTTCATTATATATTTATTTATTGCAAAACATACAAAAGGATGTATCTTCGACAACAACAATCTAGACAAAATCCACACCAGTCATACGCACAAGGTAGGAGGCAAACCCACACATCACACATGTAGATGGTGGGACTCAAACCCAAGCCTTCATGGCCTGGAGCCACAACCTTTTACAACAATGCCAAGGCTACCAAGGCCTTATTGATTGTACTAGTGTATCTTAATTTATTATTTCAGATTTATCTTTATTTTCAAGTATTTTTCACACACATATATTTATAGTTTAACTTTTTTTAATACAATACATATCATAGATGCAAAATATCTCAATTACATAATATAAATACATATACACGCATATAAATTTTAAAATTATTAAGTTCAATAACTTAATTTAAAAAATTATATTTTTAATAGAATTATAAAAAAATAATTAAAGAAAAATAAAAAAAATTGACATAAAATATCAAAATTTTGTATCAATCTATAAGAATTTGATAGAATTTAGTATTAAAATTTGAATCCAACCACATAAAATAAGATCAAAATGATAGAAGACTAGTTGTTTTTCCCCATCTTCTAAGTATTTTTAAGTTGAGATGTTGTATTTTAACAATCCAAACAACATAGAAATATCATTTGCTTGACAAACTAAAACTAAAAGATCTATAAAATTTATATGCATGTATATATGGAATCATATATGTTTGTATGTATATATGTATGGATTATCAAAGATTTTACCTTGTAGAGCCTGCCTGACGGCACACGACGCTCTTCAGCCAACCAACCATTAAGCAGCCAACTATAACGGGGGTCGCTATTGTCAAAATACCTAACAGTGCCTCCTGGTAGCTTCCTGTTTCTCTTTTGATGAGGCCGATCTTTTACATTCTGCAAAGTGATTGTTGATAGCGGCGACAATTGCTCCGGTTCGGCATCCACCATTGTTGCATTCCTTCTTGAGCTTGACTCACCATTTGAAGTCATGATCACTAAAATGCTAATGCTAAAATGTTTATGGATGTGTTGTTGCCTGGTGTTTTTTTTTTTGCACTATTTATAGGCCCTTAGGGGGTTGGTGTGCTTCTCTTTTTCTAGGATTTTGTAGTTTTTGCTCTTAATTTTGCTCATGTTTTTAAATTAGTCCTAGTAGATTGTTTCATTTCTTTTATTTAAGCTATTATTCAATAATTTGGTTGAGGAAGCATAGTTTTTTTTATTGATATACCCCTATCTCAATTTGGACGTGCAACGTGCATGCATGAATAAAATTACGTACGTTGCATAAAATTGTGTACCACGTGTTTTTTTTATTTTAAAATTTGCACACGTTTTTTTTTTAACTTGTAGTTTTTAACTTAAGCATCAGAAAGATAAAAATATTAATTAAACAATCGCGTTATGAATTAATTTTTTTTTTTAAAAAGAGAAGGACAAACTATTACATAGCAATTAATCTAATAGTAGATAAACCGTTAAGATCTTTAAGCGGTGCATTCAGAGTAATTAGTCTAGTAGTAGATGAATTAATTTTTAAGTAATTGAATCATTATATGTTTCATGATGTGTTATCAATATAGAAATCTATACACTTAAAATGTATAACAGTTGTATTTAATTTTTTTTTTAAAAAATCTTAATAAAATTCCCTTAAAAATGAGTAGTTCTTGATATAGAATTTCCCAAAAAGCTATTTTAGAATATGGATAACAAATTTAAAAAAGTGGAAGTGGATGTTAATTAAGGAGTAACAAGTATTTAGAGGGACTTAATAGAAAAAAAGAGTTTAAACTATTGGATTTAAATTGAAATTAACTAAGATATTAAAAAAACTTTATAGTTCTTGTCCAAATACAGACATATTATTATTGCTGATATACATCTAATAAATCCAAACGGATTCTCATTGCCATTTGTGTAGAAATCCGAGTCAGTAGTTTTAAATATGTATTACATATACGTGTAACTGTAATCTTATATATAAATCTACTTTGCATCTAAAAAAAGTAAAATTTACAATTTCTAGAAGTGATTAAAAGCTTTTTTGTTTAAAACATTAAATATTGAGCCATTTATGGTATGTGCACACCTTTTTAAGGTAACAATTTAAATGTATTTATTGACAAAGAATATTTAGCAATTAGTTGACTCTGAGCTGGCATTGACCATGGGTGAACTCATCTTTTTTTTTTTTAAATTTCGGCCACTATTTGTGGAATGTTACCTTTTTTTACCCATTTCTTTCTTTAATTGTTCCTATGAATTTTTTTTCTAAGGTGGATTTTTTAATATATGTCGTAAATTATTTTAACCTTGATTTTAAAAAAATTATCATTCGAATGAGTATAAAATTATACAATTTTTATATGATATTTATTTAATTTGATAATCATATTTTATACTTTATTAATATATATATGCATATATTTTTCCATTCTCGATGAGCAAATTTATTTTCCTTTTAGTCATATGTAAAATGTTATAGAATAAGTTATTTTTATCACAAATTAGCATTTTGTTCTCAAAATCTTGAATAAGATGACAAACTCAATTGTTCAATATATCAAAATTGCAAGAATTGAACTCAGTACAAAAACAACATTTTATGTAAAAATTTAATAAAAATTGAGTTTCCAACAGTAATTAAAGGATGGGCAATTTTGCAAATCATCAAGAAAATGATGATAATTTGGATTAGAAAGCTAGATTTTAGTAATGTAATGATGAGAGACAAATTGCCTATTGAAATTGTCAGTAACCCACACAGTTGCTTCAGCTATGCTTGTATATATATATTTTGGATCGGGAGATCGGATTAGCTCGAAGAATCACACTATTCGAGAATTTTTGGTAGACTTAGATTTTGGTTTGGTATATATGGCATGTAATAAGACTCCTTTTGGATATGATGCATAAGTACTTGGTTTGTGCAAATTATACCTTTAACTTGTGTTTTTGTGTTTGGATAACCTATGTAGGTATGCATGTTTTGCTTAGGTAGAGTTTGTTGATCAAGAATGAACTACAATGACACTATGATGACTAATGATATGAAATGATATAGATGTAAGATTTTGACGTGTTAGTTGTTCTTTGTATATGAAAATATGGAAGTGAATTGTAATGAAATATTGAGGTGTCTGTGATGACATATTGGTTAGGGTTAGGATTGATTATATTATATGAGTAGATTGATATTGAAGGTGTCAAATGACCTATTTGATTGTATGTTTGAGTATGTTTAGGTATAAATGGATATGGGAGAAGAAAAGAGCATGTTTTGGGTTAATTTTGGATACACGCGGCCTAAGACACGGGCTATCACACGGCCGTGTGTCACACACGGGCAACCTACACGGGAATGTGCCCTAAGCGTGTTTAAGTGTAGTATCCACACGGTTGAGACACGACCGTGTGAGGTATTTTGATTGTTACACGGCTAGCACACGGCTTATGCGACACGATCGTGTGGATTCATTTTAAATGATACACGGTGCAGGATATGATTGGCCACATGACCATGTCTCTCGCACCACACGGCTTGGGTAGTGCACACGCACCGTGTGACCTCTGCTTTTGAATTTTTTAAAATTTTTCCTAAATGTTTTGATTTGTTTTGATTTGATCCCCTGAATGTTTGTAACTTATTTTCAGGGCTTTAAAGACTCAATTTAAGACCCATAAATGTTTGATTTATTTCATGTTGAATCTTATCTGAATTTATGAAATTATTTTTATGATTGGATTCTAATTGAAGTGAAATGTTTCGACTTGTACGGTAACACTCCATAACCCTATTATGATAAGAGAACAGGATATGAGTGTTACATAATATCTTTAAAAAACATATAATTATTCATTTAATTTTAAAACTATTCAAGTAATATTGTTTGAGTAGTTATAATTCTTTTCCAAAATCAAATGATATAACTTTTGACCAATGACCAAAAGATTTATCATTTAATTAATTACACCCATTCATTTATAGTTATTGGAACACTAAAAATATTTGAAAATGTTCCAAAAGAAAGTTCCTTTAGTTATTGAATTTAGCTTGTGTGTTGTTTTCAAGTGGTTTTTGCATAGGAGCTATAGACCGTGGATGCTGCGTAGTCTATGCATTGGTATTGACTGTGGTATTAATTAGTTGTTGCGTGTTAAATTCATAATTATACTTCGGCAAGCCAATTGTATGGATAATGCTCTGGCAAAAACAGGTATAAGGAGATCTTCACTATTTAAAGCCTGGTGGTGTTTTTTGAGATTGATAGAGTTGTAGTTGATTGCTTCATGTTGGGTTGTTCTTTAAAGTGTAAGAGTACTATGGATGTTTTGTAATCTTGTCATCTTTTAAAGATGTTGGATTTCGCCAATTTCCTTCTATTTTTCTTATCTTTATATTGACTAAGGAAAAAAAAATCCACTTCCACTTCTTTAACTTGTAATCAATGGTCTAAAATAGCTTTATGGGAAATTGTATGTCAAGAAAGGCAAGAATGACGGATGCTGAACCGAAGCAGTTGTCGTCCCTATCAATGGCCACTTTGCAGATAGTAAAAGGTCGGCCTCATCAAAAGAGCAATAGGAAGCTACCAGGAGGTACTGTTAGGTACTTTGACAATAACGATCCCCTGTATAGTTTTTGCTGGCTGGTTGGTTGGCTGAAGAGCGTCGTGTGCTGTCAGACAGGCTCTACAAGGTAAAACCTTTGATAGTCTAAACATCTACACATACAAAGATATATGATATAAGCTTCCACATATACATGTATATAGATCTTTTAGTTTTATTTTGTCAAGCAAATGATATTTTTATGTTGTTTGGATTCTTAAAATACAACATCTCAACTGAAAAATACTTAGAAAATGGGGAAAAACACCTAGTCTTCTATCATTTTTATCCTAATCTATGTGGTTGGATTCAAATTTTAGTACTAGATTGGTTCAATTTCATATAGATTGATACAAAATTTTGATATTTTATTTCAATATTTTATTTTTCTTTAATTATTTTTATTTTCTATAACTCTATGAAAAACATAATTATCTTCTATCATTTTTATCCTATCCTATGTGGTTGGATTCAAATTTTAATACTAGATTCTATCAAATTCATATAGATTGATAAAAAATTAAAAACATTTCACCATGAATTAGAGATAAAAATAATGATCAGGAAAATTTTAAAAGAGATGATTAATAAAAAAAGTTCTGTTTTTAGAAAAAGGTATAATTTATTTTACCTAAATTAATCAGGGATGAATTAAGATGACGCCTATTTTTTCCTATGCACACAGTCCTTCAGTTTTTGCGCGGTACTGATGCCCAGCTGGGTCATAATAATACTACACCATCATCATCATCATCATCAACCATTTTTTATCAATATAAAATTTTCATTATATATTTATTTACTGCAAAACATACAAAAGGGTTAGTTAAATATAGATAATTTAAGGAAAAAAAGAGCTAAACAACTATCCAAACTCTAATCCATATACTACCTGTTGTCAAGGAGGCTTTAGTATTATTAGTAAAGTCCAAAGTTATGGGTCATGTTTTACTTTGTATAATTGTTATATGTGAGTCTATAGTTCTATCATACACAATTTTCAGTTGTCGGTTCTATCTAATTTGTTTGTGTTTTTTATTGGTTTGATTTTATTTGTAATTGTTTGTGCATGTATTGTATTATATTTGTACTTATAAACTCTCAAGAAAAAGAAGATACCTCTGATTTGACCGTTGAAATCTCAGTACCATTTTATTTGCTTGTAAAAATGAAACTAAAAGATCTATAAAAACTATATGCATGTATATATGGAAGCATATAACATATATCTTTGTATGTATAGATGTATAGATTATCAAAGGTTTTACCCTGTTGAGCCTGCTTGACAGCACAAGGCACTCATCAGCCAAGCAAGCAGCCCACAACGAACTATAGCGGAGGGTTGTTGTTGTCAAAGTGCCTAATAGTACATCTCTATAGCTTCCTATTGCTCTTTTGTTGAGGCCGATCTTTTACTATCTGCAAAGTGGCCGCCGATAGTGATGATAACTGCTTCGATTCGGCATCCGCCGTTCTCGCCTTTCTTGATATACAATTTCCTAGAAAGCTATTTTAGAACATTGATTACAAGTTAAAGAATTTGAAGTGGATGTTAATTAAATAGCACATATTTGGAGGGACTTAATAGAAAAAGAGTTTAAATTATTGGAGTTAAATTGAAATTAATGAAGATATAAAAGAAAAAACTTTGTAGCTCTTGTTCAAATACAGACATATTATTATTGCCAATAAATCTAAATGGATTCTGATTGCCATTTGTGTAGAAATCTGAGTCAAATTCGAGTCAGCATGTATTATGTAACTGTTGTTTTGAAATTAATTTTTTAGAAACACTTGTCAAATATTTTTTTAAGGGTAATTACCAAAAAACATTAAGTTTTTTTTTAAAAGTTGACAGGATTAACTATTTAAATTAATTAATAACATTATAGAAGTAAAGGGATTAAATTATGTCGAAAATTAAAGTATGTAAATTAAATTTTAAGTTTCAAAATAGTTTAGGAGTTAAATTTTAAATTAATCATTGTTAAAAAGAGTAAGACAAACCTAAAAGAAAGGGGAAACCACTTATTAATCTATAAAATTATTAGAGTATTTAACTTATATATAATTATATAATATTTTAATTAAAAAGTTGATGATATTAATAATTGAGACTAATTAATGACATCTTATAAATTAGGATCAAATTATGTTAGAAATTAAATTATAAATATTGAATTTCAAAATTAAAATGTAACGCCCCAACAATTTGGTGTTCGACTTTTGTAAATTTTTGACATAAATTTGTATCTGCTTCAGTGGTTAATTATTCTAGTTGTGCGTGAGAGGTCCCAAGCTTAAGCCAGGACTTGGGCAAATTTTTGTAATTTTTATAAATAAAGTCTTAACTGGCCTAAAGGGCTTAAGTTTAATAGTTGGTAAAAAGTTATTAAAATAGGCTTGCTGGTCTAGTGGTTAAGTAAAGTGTTGGTGTGTTATTAAAGAGTTATTAATAGTTGCTTTAAGTTCAACCAGAGTTGTGTTGAACTGAGATTCTGAGTTGTGGATGTGTAGTGGGAGTTGAGAGTGAAAATTAAGGGATCGGGTTGTAGTGGATAACTGAGTAGTGGGTGGTTGTGATAATGTGGGTAGTGTGTTTGAGTAAATCAGTTTTTCAAATTCTCTCTTTAGAAAAACTGACGCTTCGTCCTCCTTATTATTTTTCTTTTCTTTCTCTGTTGTTTTCTCTTCCCCACTTGCTGCCATAAATTCCTTTGAAATTCCCTTCCCTTTTTGCTTTCATTCCGTTTAGTTTTCTTTTATGACGTAAATCGTTGGCGAGTGGGAAGTAGTATATTGGTTGGTATCGTTCTTAGATGATTGTTTTTATTTTTGTGAGTCTAAATTTTTGGGTTTTGATAGCAATATATCGTGTGGAGTAAGGCTCTCATTGTTATGTTTCATAACAAATCGATTCGAAGTGTTGGGGTAAGTTTTAATCGCTTTATGGTTGAGTATTCTAGTTTTGGGTTTGGTTATAGTTCAATTGTTAAATGATTAATTGAGTGGAAATTGGTCGAATATAGGTCCAGGAAGGCTCGAGGATCGGTTCAGCTTTAATCAAAATTAGGTGTGTACCTCGAAAAATAGAAAATGATGTTTCGACGAAAGCCAAAAACCTCACTATCGACGCCACACGGGTGTGTGGTCGCCCATGTGGTAGGCCGTATGATGGGACACAGGCGTGTAATCGACGAGGCCAGGCCGTGCATGTAAGACACGGTCTTGTGATGGCCAAGTAGGCCGTATGTGACACACGAGCTAAACTGATTTCGGTAGTGTAGGCCACACGAGCATGTGAGAATTTGGCTAGGCCGTGTGATCCACACGGGCCAAGGCCAATCTAGGCGTGTGGGCCACATGGGCGGGCCACATAGGCGTGTGAGCCCATTTTTACTGAATTGATTCCTAAGGTTGCACGGGTCACCTAAGTCGACTGTGAACCTACTGTAGGGTCAGTAAGCACTATTTAGGCCCTTAAAAGTGTGAAACTGATTGTATGATATATGTACTGAGAGTGTTAATAATTTTCATGTAAACTGAATTGAGTGTATGTAATGATAATCACCTAATAGCATGTCATCTTTTGTATGTTGCATTGCATTGGGTTGGGATGATATTATTTGGAGGAAGTGTACTGAAAGGCTCTTAAGCCTAATATACTGGCAGCTCAACTGCAAACTACTGTTTGTGCCGCATTTGGTACTACCTAGAGTGTAGGGATGAGTGGGTTGATTTAATCCCCACATGGAGTGTAGGGTTTGACGGAGATGGTGTGTAGAGGCTGGTTGGGTAGGACTTTTTATTGAATTATGTATATCTGTTACTGATACTATAATGGGCTAACGCCCAACTGCCACTGATACTAAAACTGAAGTGGGATTAGGCCCAAACTGCATTTGGTTGTTTATTACTAAGTGACTGTATGCATGTTTTCTGTGGGGATTACACATTGAGTTTACGTAAACTTTTCTCTTCTGTTTAATTTGTAGAGGTAATCCCCTGACTTGACGGATCAGTGCAGCGGAGAAATCGACAGTGGCCATACGTTTTTTAAACTGTTTTAATTTCTGTTATAATATTTGTTTCTTAATTATTTTCTGGGTTATTTTTTATGTAAGTTAAACTTTATGGACCGTTTTACTTTAACTTTGGAAACTTTAACTACTTTTACGGACTTACAACTTCAAATTGAACAAAATACTGATTTCTTTGATAACCAAGGTTTTCCATAAAATGAACTATTTTTCTTAAAATAATTGATTTCTAAAGCTTTCGCAACGAATTGTGTTTTAAAACAATCGACTAGATGAGTAAGCGATTTGTGAAACCCATAAGAGTAATAAATGAACATGGTTTTATTGTAATAAATTAGTTTTCAAAATTCCATTCCATGTGACATCGCCAAATTCAGCCATAACGTCTAGGCCAGGTTTAGAGTGTTACATTTCGTGGTATTAGAGCCAGGTTGTAAAACTCAACTGTAGATTTGGGTTTGAAACTTGGTTTTTAAGAATTAATTTTCAAATAATTTGAAATATTTGACTGAGAATATGGTACACCGAGTCTCTGGCGTCGATCTTGTAAGCTTTCTGAAACTGTGATAAGTTTAAACTGAAAATACTGTAGATAGTATATTCTAAAACTCGTGTAGGTAGTATACTGTGAAAACACTCTAGATAGTGTATATTGAGACTGTAGTGAAACTGATAGAGACTGTGATTTACGAAAATCACTCTGATTTTTGAAACTGTTTACATAAAACATTTGTTAATAAATACTGAAATTGTAACTGATTCATATAATTCGTAATACAGATAAATCTGACTAGACATGAGCGCACGAGGTATCCACGTTCGGGGTACTAGAGGCCATGGAAAAGGCCGTACAGGGGCTCAAGCTGAGTCCTTGTCATCTAACAGCATGCCTAATTTGGACACGAGTGAGACGCTGGTATCGCCTGCTATTAAGACTGGGTTTTAAGATCGCATGGCTGGGGACAACGTATTGTCCCAGGCTATGCTAAGGATATTGGAGAGGGTCACTGGACCCAACACTGGATCTGGGGGCCGAGGGTCGGTAACAGAATGAATCCGGTCCAATGGAGCTGAACTTTTTAGGGGCGTCACTAGAGTCGCCCTTAATGTGGCCGAGTACTGGATGAAGGGTACAGAGCGGATTATGGATGACCTAGATTGCACCCCTGAGCATAAATTAAAGGGTGCAGTCTCATTGCTACGGGATGAGGCTTACTAGTGGTGGCTGACAATTAAGGAGGGCACTCAGCCCGAATGTCTGACCTGGGAGTTCTTTAAGACTGCCTTCCAGGGGAAATATTTTGAGGTGAGCTATGTGGATACCCGTAGAAGAGAGTTCCTGAATCTTACTCAGGGAGATCAATCTGTGGCTGAATATGAGGCTGAATTCCTGACACTGAGTCGTTATGTGCGAGGTATGGTGGCATTTGAGTATGAGAGGTGTATCCGCTTTGAGGATAGAATCAGAGATAATTTGAAAGTTCTGATAGCTCTGCAGAGGGAGCGAGAGTTCTCGGATCTGGTTGAGAAGGCGAAGATAGCCGAAGAGGTTAAGCGTGCTGAGTGCCAAAACCGTGATAGAGAGAGAAGTAGGAACAAGAGAGATTTTGAGCCCTCGAGTTCTGTACAGAGGCCAAAGAAAAAGGCCAGAGCTTATGGGTAGATTAGAGCTGGGCCCTCTATTACTGCTACTGGGCTGCAGTCATGTGTTGATTGTGGTAGACGCCATCAGGGTGAGTGTTGGAGGAGGACTGGGGCATGTCTGAGGTGTGGATTATTGGATCACTGCATCAGGGAGTGTCTGTTGAGGGCCGATCAGATGCAAGCTCAGGGTGCTGGTACTGCACAGCCACAGAGAGCAGCTCAACAGCCACCGGAAGGCCGTGGTCAGGCTAGGGGTGGTAATGGTTTGGATTGTGGACAGAGAGTATCGGGCACAGGTGCTGGACAAACTGAGGCGAGACAGCCGACTCTAGTTTATGTTGTACGTCACCGAGAAGAAGGAGATGCTCTAGACGTCATTATTGGTACATTTCTTATTTTTGATGTACCATATCTTTCTCTAATAGACATATGATCTACTCATTCCTATATAGCCTGTTCTGTTTCTAAAAATCTGAGGTTATCGGTGGAGAGCACTACGAGTGAGGTGACTGTACTGAGTCCACTGAGATAATCGGTTAGAGTTAGCAAACTATATAGGGATGTTCCTTTAGAGGTTCAAGGGACGGTATTTCTGGCTAACTTGATGGAGCTTCCGTTTGGGGAGTTCGACATGATATTGGGGATGGATTGGCTGGTGAAGCACCGAGTAAGTCTGGATTATGCGACGAAGAGGGTGTTCTTGAGAACTGAGGAGGATAGTTGTGATTGGAGAGCATCAGGATTATCTGTCGAATATGATTTCTGCACTGATGGTTGAGAAATTAGTTCGGAAGGGATGTGAGGCATTCTTGGCCTATGTTAGTGTTTCCGCTTTCGAAGATTCTACTGTAAAGGATATCCGCACTGTAAGGGATTTTCTAGATGTCTTTCCTTAGGTGCTACCGGGGTTACCTTTGAATCGTGAAGCGAATTTTGGGATAGAGCTGCTTCCTGGTATAGCTCCGGTGTCCATCGCTCTATACCGAATGGCACCGAAGGAGCTTACGGAGCTTAAGGCTTAGATTCAAGAATTAATTGATCGTGGGTTCATCCGCCCTAGTGTGAATCTATGGAGAGCACCAATACTGTTTGTAAAAAAGAAGGATGGATCCATGTGGATGTGTATCGACTACCGTCAGCTGAACAAGCTGAACATTAAGAACAAGTATCCACCTCTGAGGATTGATGATCTGTTCGACCAGTTTTGAGGGGCTTCTATATTCTCCAAGATTAACTTGCATTCTGGGTATCATCACTTGAGGGTTAAGGAGGCTGATGTGTATAAGACAACATTTAAGACTCGTTATGGTCACTACGAGTTCCTGGTGATGCCATTTGGACTGACTAATGCACCGTCAGCTTTTATAGATCTAATAAATCGAGTGTTTTAGCCCTACTTGGATTAGTTTGTGGTGGTGTTCATCGACAACATATTAGTCTATTCAAGGACTGAGAATGAGCATGACGAGTACCTTAGGATTGTTCTTCAGATTTTAAGGGAAAAGCATCTCTACGCTAAGTTTAGCAAGTGCGAGTTATGGTTATGTGAAGTAATATTTCTAAGTCATGTGGTGTCTACTGAGGGGATTCGAGTCGATCTTCGAAAGATTGAGGCTGTACTAGATTGGAAATAGCCTAAGAATTTATCTGAGATCCATAATTTTCTAGGACTAGTGGGTTATTATCGACGGTTTGTGGAAGTTTTTCACTGATTGTAGCGCCCTTAACTAAACTGCTATGTAAGGGTGTACCATTTTTCTAGACTGATGCACAGCAAGAGAGCTTTGAGAAGCTCAAGATTGTATTGACTGAGGCTCCTGTATTGATATAGCCAGAACTTGGGAAAGAGTTCACAGTTTATAGTAATGCATCACATGTTAGTTTGGAATGTGTGTTGATGCAAGATGGTAAGGTGGTAGCATATGCATCTCGTCAGCTTAAGACACATGAGGCAAATTATCTAACGCATCACTTGGAGTTGGCCGCCTTGGTATTTGTACCAAAAATTTGAAGGCATTATTTGAACAATTAGAAGTGTATCATCTACACTAATCACAAAAGCCTCAAGTATCTCCTTACTCAGAAGGAGTTAAATCTTAGACAGTGTAGATGGATTGAACTGCTTAAGGAATATGATTGTACCATTGAGTACCACCCAGGCAAGGCTAATGTGGTGGCCGATGCATTGAGCCGTAGGGGTATGACTGATCTGAGAGCGATATTCGCTTTACTTAGCCTGTTCGATGATGGGAGTTTGTTGGCTGAGCTGTAAGTCAAGCCAACTTGGATCGAGCAGATTAAGGGTAAATAATTGGAGGATGAGTCTTTGGGTCTTCGGTTCTGACAAATTGAGAGTGGTAGCACTACAGACTTTAGATTGAACTCTGATGGGGTATTGTGTTTTCGAGGTCGGATATGTGTGCCAAATGATTCTGATGTAAGATAGTCTATACCAAGAGAGGTGTATAGTAGCCCTTACGCTATACATCCTGGTCGGAATAAAATGTACCGAGATCTCCAAGAGTTGTATTGGTAGCCAGGATTGAAACGTGAGGTTTCTGATTTTGTGGTGAGATGTCTGACGTGCCAGCAGGTTAAGGCTGAGCATCAGTTACCTTCAGGTTTCCTGTAGCCGATTAAGATTCTTCTATGGAAGTGGGAACGAGTAACCAGAGACTTCGTTAGTGGGTTACCCCTAACACCTACTAAGAAGGATTCGGTATGGGTCATCGTGGATTGGTTGACCAAGTCTGCATACTTCATACTGGTTAGGATGGATTATTCTCTGCAGAAGCTAGCAAAGCTTTATATTTCTAGGATAGTGAGACTACATGAGGTACCGGTTTTGATTATCTCTGATAGGGATCATCGTTACACGTCTCGATTTTGGAAGAAGCTACATGAGGCTCTAGGTTCAAGGTTGGACTTTAGTACTGTGTTCCATACTCAGACCGATGGTCAATCTAAGAGGGTGATTCAGATATTGGAGGATATGTTGAGGAGCTGTGTGATTGATTTTCGAGGTAGTTGGGGGGACTATTTACCGCTAGCTGAGTTCGCCTATAATAACAGCTTCCAGTCGAGTATTCAGATGGCACCTTACGAGGCTTTGTATGGTCATAAGTGCAGTACTCTTTTGTGTTAGACTGAGTTGGTTGAACATCGTGTATTTGGTCTTGAGTTGGTTTTCGAGACTGAGGATAAGGTTCGACTGATTAGGGGTCGTCTAAAGGTAGCTTCTAACAGGCAGAAGTCCTATGCTGATCTGAAGAGGCATGAGATTGAGTATTCTGTGGGGGGACTTCGTGTTTCTTAAGGTCTCGCCATGGAAGAAGATCTTGAGGTTTGGTCGTAAGGGCAAGCTGAGCCCTAGGTTTATTAGACCTTATCGTATTCTGAAGTGAGTGGGACCGATCGCTTATCGGTTGGAGCTACCTCTAGAGTTGAATCATATTCATGACATGTTTCATGTCTCTATGTTGAGGCGCTACCGCTCTGATCCTACTTACATTGTCCCTGTTTAGGAGATTGAGGTTAGGCCAGATTTGACCTTCAAGGAGGAGCCGGTTCACATTCTAGATCACGACGTTAAGGTTCTAAGGAGGAAGTCCATTCTATTAGTGAAGGTGTTGTGGCAAAATCATAGCACTAAGGAGGCCACGTGGGAGCCTGAGGATGTGATGCGTCAGTAGTATCCTTATCTGTTCTGATCAGGTAAAATTTCGAGGTCGAAATTTTTTTAGGGGGTAGAGTTGTAACGCCCCAAAAAATTGGTGTTCGACTTTTGTAAATTTTTGACACAAAATTGTATCTGCTTTAATGGTTAATTGTTCTAGTTGTGCATGAGAGGTCCCAAGTTCAAGCCAGGACTTGGGCAAATTTTGGTAATTTTTATGAATAAAGCCTTAACTTGCCTTAAAGGGCTTAAGTTTAATAGTTGGGAAAAAGTTATTAGAATGGGTCTGCTGGTCTAGTGGTTAAGTGGAATGTTAGTGTGTTGGAGGTCTTGTATTCGATTCTCTGCAATGGTAAGAAGTAGTATCTTTTTGCTTTAAGTTCGGCCAGAGTTGTGCTGAACTGGGATTTTGAGTGGTGGATGTGTAGTGGGAGTTGAAAGAGAAAATTAAGGGATTGGGTTGCAGTGGATAATTGAGTACTGGGTAGTTGTGATAATGTGGGTAGTGTGTTTGAGTAAATCAATTTTTCAAATTCTCTCTTCAAAAAAATTGATGCTTCTTCCTCCTTATTATTTGTTATCTCTTTCTCTATCGTTTTCTCTTCCTCACTGGCTGTCGAAAATTCCTTTGAGATTCCCCTCCTTTTTTGCTTTCATTCCGTTTTTTTCCTTTGCGACGTAAATCACAGACGGATGGAAAGTAGTATATTGGTTGGTCTCGTTCTTAGATGATTATTTTCATTTTTGTGAGTCTAATTTTCTGGGTTTTGACAGCAGCGTATCGTGTAGAGTAAGGCTCTCGTTGTATTGTTTCGTAACGAATCGATTCGAAGTGTTGGGGTAAGTTTTAATCGCTCTATGGTTGAGTATTTTGGTTTTGGGTTCAGTTATAGTTTAATTTTTAAATGATTAATTGAGTGGAAATTGGTCGAATATAGGTTCAGGAAGGCTCGGGGATCGGCTCAACTTTAATAAAATCAGGTGTGTACCCAGAAACGCAGAAAATGAGGTTCGGTGAAAGCTAAAAATCTCACTGTCGATGTCATACGGGCGTGTGGTCACCCGTGTGGTAGGCCGTGTGATGGGATACAGGCGTGTGATCGATGAGGCCAGGCCTAAGCATAAGACATGATCGTGTGATGGTCAAGTAAGCCGTGTGCGACACACGAGCTAAACTGATTTGGGCCATGTAGGCCGCACGGGCTTGTGAGCCCACATGGGTAGTCCACACGAACGTGTGAGAATTTGGGCCAGGCCGTGTAATCTGCACAGGCCAAGGCCAATCTAGGCGTGTGGGCCACACGGGTGGGCCACATGGGCATGTGCCCATTTTTACTGAATTGATTCCTAAGGTTGCATGGGTCGCCCAAGTCGACTATGAACCTACTGTAGGGTCAGTATGCACTAATTAGACCCTTAAAAGTGTGAAACTGATTGTATGATATTTGTACTGAGAGTGTTAATAATTTGCATGTAAACTGAATTGAGTGTATGTACTAATAATCACCTAACAGCATGTCATCTTTTGTATGTTGCATTGCATTGGGTTGGGATGATATTATTTGAAGGAAGTGTACTGAAAGGCTCTTAAGCCTAATATACTGACAGCTCAGCTGCAAACTACTGTTTGTGTCGCATTTGGTACTACCTAGAGTGTAGGGATGGGTGGGTTGATTTAATCCCCACATGGAGTGTAGGGTTGGATGGAGATGATGTGTAGAGGTTGGTTGGGTAGGACTTTGTTATTGAATTTCGTATATCTGTTACTAATACTGTAATGGGCTAATACCCAACTGCCACTGATATTGAAACTGAAATGGGCTTAGGCCTAAACTGCATTTGACTGTTTATTGCTAAGTGACTGTATGCATGTTTTCTGTGGGGATTACAGATTGAGTTTACATAAACTCACCTCTTCTGTTTAATGTGTACAGGTAATCCCCGGACTTGACGGATCAGTGTAGCAGAGGATTTGACGGTGGCCACACGTATTTTAAACTGTTTTAATTCAGTTATGGTATTTATTTCTTAATTATTTTCTGGGTCATTTTTTATGTAAGTTGGACTTTATGGACTGTTTTGCTTTAACTTTGGAAACTTTAACTGCTTTTACGGGCTTACAACTTCAAACTTAACAAAATACGAATTTTTCTAATAACCAAGGTTTTCCATGAAATGAACTATTTTTCTTAAAATAAATGATTTCTAAAGTTTTTGCAACGAATTGTGTTTTAAAACAATCGACTAGATGAATAAGCGATTTCTAAAACCCATAAGAGTAATAAACGAACACAGTTTTATTGTAATAAATTAGTTTTCAAAATTTCATTCCATGTGACATTGCCAGATTATGTCATAACGTCTAGGTCGGGTTTGGGGTGTTACATAAAATATATTAGAGGGAACAAAACTAAAATCTAATTATTTATAGTAAAAGAAAAAAGTAAAGCGAGCTTCAAATATGCCACGTGACAAAATTTTCCATTTCGAATTAGTATATAGATTAAATATAAAAGTGTGGTCCGTTAAATATTTGAAGAAAAATAGAACTTCAAAAATTCTTTTGCATTAAATATAAAACCAGGACTAGATGTTATGGTTGAATCGGGAGAAGTTACATCAATACGTTTGAAAAACCAATTTAAAATCCAGCTTAGAAATCGTGTGATAAAAAATCATAAATTTTAGCTGACCTCATACGAGTTTTACAAAATCTAAAGTTTGAAAACACTTATTTCACATCACAATCACTCAATCATTTATTTAGAAAAGTAGCAAAAAAATTTGAGGTTAATATTTGAAAACCGTGATTTCTACAAATGAAAACTTAAATTTTTTTTTCCGATTTTTCATATTCAAAAACTTACGTTGTTAACTTTCATAAAACCTAATTTAAATTATTGCAGTGGAAAAATCTTAGTTTGTTTAATTTTGAAAGCCCGACATTGATTGTTTATCAGTAGAAACTAGACAAGAAAACTTTAACTAAATAACTATACCCAAAACCAAAATTAAATCCGAAAACTTAGTCCAGAAACCAAATGTCTAGAAACTTAATTAATAATAATTGAAACTATCTTAAGCGGGAAAACAAATCCAAGCTCCTACATGCTGTCCACTTTTAAGATTGTCGATTACCTGAAAAGCCAAATATAGAAGGGCGAGCTATAAAGCTCAGTGTACAACCAAACTCAAACAGAGAACACAAACAACACCATAATCAAATCATAGAATCGCAGAGAATTTCATATCAATAAATTGAACAAAACCAAGAATGCATGCTTATGCCAATGTAATACTTTTTAGAAAACATAGTGTAGATTTCGTAGAAACTTCCTACCCAACTCCGCTACACACCAAATAAAGTTTCCCAGAACTCGTCCATCCAGTCACACCAACAGATAATTGTTGTTAATGCCACTAGAGTTGCAATTAAAACTGCCAGATTTGATATGTGGTAAAGCCACTATATTGCAGCCAAGATGCTAGACAGAAATGTGGATAAATCACCATATAGTGTAGATTATTAAACTGCGAGAACTTTCTCTTGTAGACATTATCCCAAACCCCATGTAATGAGACATGGCATGCATATATTAAATCATAATAAAAAGCACGTAGAACAAGCAGTTGTACAATAATAGAAGTCAGAAGGCATGCAACTCCACGCTTCGTAGAGAAGATGTTACATTCTCAACCAATGCAAATAAGATTTGCCATAACGTCACATGCATGGTGTCGAAACCATTCTTTAAAGGATTGTTCGAAAAACGAGGATCGACTTTTGAAAAACGAAAACGGGAGTCGCCACCAACCTTTTTTAGGTGTGACTGGATCACCTTATAAAACGTTTTGGTCTACGAAAATTAAGAAAATAGGTTCGAGTCGGTTCACGCATTTGAGGAAGGATTAACACCCTCATACGCCCCAAAATTGGTACCAAATTGAATAGTTTTTCTGTCTTAACGTCAAAAAATTTGAAAGGATTTAAAAATAGGATCCCCTTTTTAAAACCGAAATTATTTAAGTTGAAAAATTGAGATTCCTTAGCTCAGAAGAATACAAACATCACATCCAAAGATGATAGGACACGATATTCTTAAACTCTCATAATCAAATCATCTCGTGATTTACAAAATCTATTTAGAAGGATACTTTAGACATTTAGACAAACGAGAAATCGTAACCTACATGTTAGGGCACTATTTCCTGAATTCCTAAATACGAAAAACATTGCCTCATTTTAGAAAAACTTTTGGATAAAATATGACAATTAAATGAAATATATTTTTTAAAATAATGATTTGAGTAAAATTCAAAAATAATTTACTAAGAGTAATAAAAAATTATTAAAAATGAAATAGTTTGATATGATACTAAAATTATTAAAAAAATTAAAACATATAAAAAAATCAAGGAAACATGGATTAAATCAAAATAAAAAAGGGTTGAAAAACGAAGATGAACAAAGAATAAAATAAGAACAAACCGTAGAAAATAAGAACGTAAGAGGGAAAGAAATTTGAGTGAAAGCTCTCAAAAATTTTATTGTTTCCCAAAACTCCAGTGTGTTTACAATGAAGGGAGAGGCCTCTATTTATAGTTAGACCTCCTCAAATCCAACGGTACAGATCAATTACATCAACAGTTAAGATTAAAAGGTATCTACAAATTAAATCTCTAAGATTACAAAATCATATCTTCTAAGATTGCAAATCATATCTAAGATTGCAATCATATCTAAGATTGCATATCATATCTAAGATTGCAATCATATCTAAGATTGTATCATATCTAAGATTGCATATCATATCTAAGATTGCATATCATTGAAGATTATATTTCCATATGAGTCAAGCTTGTAGATGGACCTTAAATCTTTTCAAGTAATGGGCCATTCCGATCGGGCCAAATTATATTTGTAATTCTAGACTGAACTTGGACTTCATTTTTTTTGGGGTTTATTATTTTTGTTTTTGGACTTATTTCGCCCCGCAAAATTGAGTGTCTCATACTGCCCCTCTTTGCTCATTCTTTGTATAACAGAATAGAGCAAAGACTATAAAAGGACCAATTTTACCCGAGCTCGCCGAGTCTTGAGTTCTTGATCCTTGATCTTCTTTAAATGGCCTCTTGACGGCTTCAATCTGCTTCACTGCAACTCAGTAAGGCGATATTTGCTATCTTTGATCTGCTTCTCGTCTAATACAGAGACGCCAAATCTGTTATCTTCGATCTACTCCCCGTCTAATACAGAGACGCCAAATCTGCTTCTTCAATCTGCTCCCCGTCTAATACAGAGATGCCAAATCTGTTATCTCCGATTTTCTTCCCGTCTAATACAAAGATGCCAAATCTATCATCTTGGATCTGCTTCGATGTAAACACATGAAGGTCAGATCTGTTATGTCTTCGATCTGCTTCCCGTCTAATACAGAGATGTCAAATCATCTTGGATCTGCTTCAATGAAGGTCAGATCTGCTATATTTTTGATCTGCTCCCCGTCTATTACAGAGATGCCAAATCATCTTGGATCTGCTTCAATGAAGGTCAGATTTGCTATGTCTTCGACCTACTCTCCGTCGAATATGGAGATGCCAAATCTGTTTTTTCGATTTGTTCTCTGACAGTACAGAGATGCCAAATCATCTTAGATCTGCTTCAGTGTAAGCACGTGAAAGCCAAATCTGCTATGTCTTCGATCTGCTCCTTGTAAATGCAACGATGCCAAATCATCTTGGATCTACTTCGATGTGAAAACATCCGAAGGTTAGATCTGCTATGTCTTCGATCTGCTCCCTGTCTAATACAGAGATGCCAAATCATCTTGGATCTGCTTCAATAAAGGTCAGATCTACTATGTTTTCGATTTGCTCCCCGTCTAATACAGAGATGTCAAATCATCTTGGATCTACTAAAATGAAGGTCCGATCTTCTATGTCTTCGATCTGCTCTCCGTCGAATATGGAGATGCCAAATCTGTTTCTTCGATTTGTTCTCTGACAGTACAGAGATGCCAAATCATCTTAGATCTGCTTCAGCGTAAACACGTGAAAGCCAAATCTGCTATGTCTTCGATCTGCTCCTTGTAAACGCAAGGATGCCAAATCATCTTGGATCTACTTCGATGTGAAAACATCTGAATGTTAGATCTACTATATTTTCGATCTACTCCCCGTCTAATACAGAGATGCCGAATCATCTTGGATTTGCTTCAATGAAGGTCAGATCTGCTATGTCTTCAATTTGCTCTCCGTCGAATATGGAGATGCCAAATCTGTTTCTTCGATTTGTTCTCTGACAGTACAGAGATGCCAAATCATCTTAGATCTACTTCAGCATAAACACGTGAAAGCCAAATCTGCTATGTCTTCGATCTGCTCCTTGTAAACGCAAGGATGCCAAATCATCTTGGATCTACTTCGATGTGAAAACATCCAAAGGTTAGATCTGCTATATTTTCGATCTGCTCCCCATCTAATACAGAGATGCCAAATCATCTTGGATCGGCTTCAATGAAGATCAGATCTGCTATGTCTTCGATCTGCTCTCCGTCGAATATGGAGATGCCAAATCTGTTTCACCGATTTGTTCTTTGACAGTACAGAGATGCCAAATCATCTTAGATCTGCTTCAGCGTAAACACGTGAAAGCAAAATCTGCTGTGTCTTCGATCTGCTCCTTGTAAACGCAAGGATGCCAAATCATCTTGGATCTACTTCGATGTGAAAACATCCGAAGGTTAGATCTGCTATATTTTTGATCTGCTCCCCGTCTAATACAGAGATGCCAAATCATCTTGGATCTGCTTCAATGAAGGTCAAATCTACTATGTCTTCGATCTGCTTTTCGTCGAATATGGAGATACCAAATCTGTTTCTTCGATTTGTTCTCTGACAGCACAAAGATGTCAAATCATCTTAGATCTGCTTCAGCGTAAACACGTGAAAGCCAAATCTGCTATGTCTTCAATTTGCTCCTTGTAAACGCAATGATGCCAAATCATCTTGGATCTACTTCGATGTGAAAACATCCGAAGGTTAGATCTGCTATGTCTTTGATCTGCTCTCCGTCGAATATGGAGATGCCAAATCTGTTTCTTCGATTTGTTCTCTGACAATACAGAGATGTTAAATCATCTTGGATCTGCTTCAGCGTAAATAGCTGAAGGTCAAATCTGCTATGCTTTAGCCTGTTACCCTATTGCTTAGGGGGTTAAGGCGCATCAATCTTCATTGTCCCTTGAAAGACATAACCTGTATAATGTGTATGAGTTCATGCCTAATGATTAGGATGCTATGATCGAAGTGAATCAAATGCTCCTAATTAGACCTGTTACAATGCAAAATGTTTATGAACATGACCCCTATTCCAGACGTCACCATTCATTCTTTCGTAGAAGTTTATCCTTATTTCTCTCGAAGTATCATTCTTACTCAGCCTGCGGGTTTGTACCATTCTTCAAATGTTATGACCCACCAAAAATGTTTGTAAGATGATCCTCTCTTAGGATCGAATCATTTGATTTGTCCAATCATCATTTTGGACTAAAGAAGGAATTTCCTCGAGTTCTTTCAAACCTCACTTACGTGAATTCCTCGAACAATTGTTCTCTTTTAGTTTCTTGTATTATTTAGAAATTTTTAGAGTAATGAGCAAAACTTCATTTGTGAAAATTATTTAGTTCATCTATCATTATTTTAATGCAACATACTTTAAGAATAATGGAAGCTGAATTTAATCTTAAGAATAATGAATTTGTCAAAAATACAAAGGAAGTTAATCTGATAGCCTATCTTTAAGAAGAAAGAGAATCTAAAGATAGCAAACGAGACAAAAGTTAGATGCCCTAGATATCGCCGCTTGAGCGTCTATACACCAGCTCCATGAAGACTTTCTTGATTTCAACATGTGTTTAAAAGATCCAAAGTACTTTGTTAATGCCTCGATATGCAATACGCTTCGCTCTTTGTTGAATCATATATAGCAAGATTACCGTGTGCTCTTCAAAATTTGAGCTGCCTTTTTGGGTTTTCAACTCAAAACCCCTTTGGTCACAAGGCGCCTTTTGCGGGTTTTCACCTTGGCCTCTCCATTTTTTTATTTTTATTTTTATTTTTTGAAAACTCAAGGCGCCCTTTGCGGGTTTTCACCTTGGCTTTCCTTCTCCTTCAGACAAAGTACTCCTTGACCGAGTCCGAATTCACTGGATCAGATAAATCTTCCTATCCATTTCTTGTCAAAATCAGTGCACCTCTAGAGAAAGCTCTCTTCGCAACATATGGCCCTTCCCAATTCGGCATCCTTTTGCATGGGAAGGATCTCTTTCAGCACAAGGTTTCCTTTATGAAATTCTTTTGGATGAACCTTCTTTGTCATAAGTCTGTGTCATCCATTCTTGGTACATTTGCTTAGGATAAATACTTTCAAGTTAAGTTTACTAGTGGTATTCAATTCTTGACTCCATCAAACCTTGGAGGAAAAATCTTGATTTATAAACCCATGAGAAAGGGATTGCCCCAGCAGTAGTCCTGGCTGTTGTTTGTCAAACCCTACAAAAAGATGGTTCAATGATTCTCAGCAGACAAGAATGAAGTTGCTGACTTTATCCTTCAACCTGGAAAGCTGAGGTACAGAGATTACTCCCAGAGCATACATCCCACCATGACTCGATGATGTTTCTGAAACATCTCTAATCTTCATAAATTGCCCCCAATTGTGAAGCTGCCAAATGAGCGTAGCAAATAGGAGCCACAACAAATATGGCTGTGGTGCTCCTTTGATACATATAGGATAGAGAATGAACAAACTCTTGCAGATCATCAGCCGAAAACCCAGCCTAGTCTAAGAGAACATGATAGTGGAGTCCGCTCGTGATTCCAATCATTCCAGCATGGGTACCAAGGTAAAAATCATTGTTCTTTGGATGGCATACTTTGTTGTCAATGACAGTACCATGTAGCACATTGTCAGGAGATCCTTGCTGAAAAAACTTGGTATGATGGTTTTTTGTACAACAATAACCACAATCTTTAGGGTTCCACTTCTCGTCAAGGAACTTGCAAGCCTCAATAACTTGATCAAAACTTGATTGAATTGAGACTCGCTAACCCCATCCATGAAAATAATGATTTGATCAGGTTTCCTCTTCCCTGAACTTGTATAGAAGTCTAAGAGAGCTTCCTTCATGATACCGTCATCCACTTTGTCAGAAGCTGGTTTTGAAGAAAGAATCTATCATTTTAAGCTTCAGAGACTGTGTACGGCCTAATGCCCCATAGCTGGAAATCAATGGCCACCACCTAGAGCTAACCATCGCAGCTATTGACGACACATCAGACTGCTCAGGAGAGCCAAACAATGCACCCATTCCAAGGATGATGGTTGGAACCTTTGAAACAACTGGAATTGAAGGTGTTTGCCCCAGCGTAAGCATAGAGAGTAAGCGGTAGTTTCTTATGCCAATTTTTACCAGTCTCGGTCATCTTCTGTAATTTATTTTTCTTCTTTTTCTTTTCTTTTGGCAACCTTTGTTGTACTGTGGTATGACGCCTTATCTTTGAAAAGACTGTAAACTTTTGCATTGTGCAGTTGGATATGATGTTTTTTTTTTAAATTCGATGACTATTGACTTTGTAATATTGGCATATGAAGCTATCTCTACCCTCTTAACGGAGCAGTCGACAACCACAAAGATGAACCATTGTCAACTTGAAACTTTTGACGGGCCCATAACATACATGCCCTATAAGTCTTGGCTCATTAAATTTGGCATTTATGATATAACTGATGCGATCCCCTTCCATGGTGAACCAACAGTGCCCAAGGCTCTTGTTTATCCTGGTCATTATGAATCCTCTTGCATGTGTTCTTCCGACGTTCCTATGGACATCTATGAATTCCCATAATAGTCCCAACAAGGTCTTGTTTTGTCTCTCTAGTTATGCACGTTCCAATTTCTCAACCTTTCCTTCCTCTAAGGCTAAATTCTCTACCACCTCTTTATAGGGAAAAATTTGTTGCTCTTCTTACTTTACTATTTCCAACAAATCAGAAGATAGATTACAATATCTGTCATCTTCAAAGTACTAAGATTCCTCTAAACACATATCACGCTAAAAAAGGAACTCTGAATCTGTAGTATCATTGCCCATGTCATTGACATTTAGAGACCCATGATAGGCACAAAAGAATATACAAGGAATAAATGAATTCAAGCATGACTATTTACATGTTATGAATGCAATTTAGAAAGAATTTTAAAGGTCAAAAGAATATTTATCAGTAAAAGAATGAAAGAATATTTGTTCGCATTGATCATGAAATATATGTTTTATTGAAACAATGATGTCCGAACATGAGCCTATTTCACAAATGAAACCTTATTGTTTCTAGGCTTTAAAACAATAAGTGTGTTCTAAACATTACTCTAGATTAATCTTTAAATACAAGGATCACTTTCACAATTTCGTTGTTCAAAACATCCCCAAATGTGCAAAGGCTCAACAATTTTTATTTCTTGGTTCCTTCTTCAGATACTTCATTCAAATCCTCCAACATCAAGTTTTGTTTAAAAGCCCTGAACTTGGCGCATTCTTGGATCCCATGCCCTCTTCTCTTATGGAATTTGCCCTTTTATCTAGATGATAGGGTAACAGATTTTCTGCTTCAGAGGGACCACCGAAGTTTACAACACCCATCTTAATGAACCTCTCAATTGCCTTTTTAAAGGCAGTGCAATTCTCAATCGAATGTCCTGTGATTCCCGCATGGTATTCGCATTGAGTGCTCGGATCATACCATTTGGGGTATGGGGCTGCAACGATTTTAAATGAAAAGGGGCTACTACGTGTGCGTCAAATAATCTTTGATATAGCTTCTTATACGACATCGGGATTGGCGTAGATGTGAGTTTTTCAGAACTCGGTCTCGAATTGGATTCCTGTGGCTAGTAACTCTTGGCTGGCTTATGGTAATCCTTTTCGCCTCTTTTTCATTTTTCTTCATTACATTCGAAGTATTACTTCGGGAGCTCCACTCTCGTCTTTTGAAAGCTTCGTGCTGTTTCAAAAACTCCACACATGTCTTCTTTGCTTCTTCAATGGCAACAAGATTGGCTGAATTACCCCTCGAATTGGGACCTGAGCCTACTAAGTAATTTACTAGTGCCACCATATCGGCCTGATGCTGTTGGAGACTGATAGTAACAGGTACCTCATCTGGTCGAGTTTGGACGCTTATTGGAGTAAAACTTGGGGAATAAATGATGTCCTCAATATCATCCTCAGTGTTGACCACTGGGCTTTTCTTCTTTTCAAGCCCTTCGGCTAGTAATTGCCCCAGCTGGCCAATTACATTTCTTTAGAGCTCTAACATTTGATCACATATATCTTGTTGAATCTTGGTTAACTTCTATTGCATCTGTATTTTCCTTTGCTCCAATCTTTCCAACCTTTGTTCCATATCCCCGGTTAACCCTCTGAAATAATTTTTGCCTAATTAGGGTCTTTTTATAGATTTAAATGCATATGATGCAGTGTGATGCAATGCAAATGCATGAATGCAAAAAGGTATCGATTCTGATTCAGTTTCATTTTAGAAAACATTATTTAAGGAATAAAAATATTTTCATAAAACGGATTACAAATATACTTTTGCCCGTAGGCCTAGAGTCTTAACCCTATCCAATAATAATGCTAACTCTCATCCTTTGTCTGACGATGACTTATACATTATACTCAGCGTTCTAGCTTGTATTGCCAAATCCTACAAGTGTTCAGCAACCTCTCAAATCTGAACTAGGGCCTGTTCCATGACATGATCTCTATCTCTCACTTGATCCCGAAGATGGTGAAGTTCTCTCTTCCACTGTTCTTCTCTCGCCTCGAGCTTCTCAATTCGTAGCTCATAGTCCTGTAGTGCTGCTTCTAACCCTCCAATATTGTGCTTCATTTCTTCGATCTTATCCAAGCTTGCCTTTAATTCGATCGCAGAGTTATGACTTCGGTAATGATGAAGAGACCGTCCAAGTTCAACTACTTTAATCTTTAATCCATGCTTCTCTTTCTGGCTTTCTACCAAACTCCTTTCTAAAGCTTGATTCTGTGCTTGCATCTCTTGAAACTTTTTCTCTTAATGATCATCTCTGGTTCTCTCTTTCTAAATCTCTTGCTGCTATTGCTCTGAAGTCTTTCCCAACCCAGCTTTTTCATTAACAACTTTATCTTTTTATAATTCTCTTTCAGATCATCTCGGTCTTCTTCAACTTTCCTCTTTTCCTTCCTTACTTTTTCAACCTCAATCTTTTGAACGTCGACGTCTAGGCTCAAATACATCTTTTCCTCTTCTAGTTTCTCGATCTTCTTCCCAAGCTCCAAATTCTTTCTCTCGAACTCTTGTTTCATGACGTCTAATTCTGATGGAACTACTTGTAAGCTTTCCTCCAATGATCTAGCAAATAAGGAAGATCTCCATAGTTCTGGTAGAACAGCTGCCTAACCTTGTCATCCCACTGGGCCCAAATGTCCTTCATCTCCCGAAAATCATTCTGTGTCGAACTGATACGAGTAAAGTCCCACAACTCCAATGTATACCCCTCGATGACACTATCTCTTTTCTCTAACTGGGTTTTCTCTGACCACGCACAAACGGAAGAGTTGTCCTCCACTTTATTAAGATATTCATTCCTCATTACAAAACTTCCTAACTCAAAAATCAAACCTTGAATCGACACCTTTTAATGATGGATAACATGCGATGATGACAAAAAAAAAACAAGTCAGTATCATATAAAAAGATGTAATAAACAAGCACTTATAAAGGTAGGTACTAAAGGTCATCACCATACTACCTAGGGCAAGCACTTAAAGCTCACTATATGTAGTTTGGTTCTAAAGTGAGGGTACCTGAACCAGCAGATTCCTCGGTCCTCACCCATTATAGGCTCATATAGACCAAGTTCAATTCAGGGGGACACATTTCCCTATGGCCATGCGGAGATGAAAATCTCACGAAGACATAGGTACAGTATCCCGGAAGCAATCCACTAGCTCATACGAAGGTGAAAACCTCACGAAAGCGTAGCTTCTCACTCCCACTTAAGGGTGCGACCACAATGGTAATGCAAATGCAATGTGTGCGAGAAAAATAACAAACATATGCAGCAAACACATAAAAAGGGATCTTTATCTTTAAATCTTTTCAAATTTTTAGCATTAAGATAGAAAGTTATCAAATTTTTTTTGGCTTGACTCTCTTAACATCCCCAGTGGAGTCGCCAATCTGTCGAAACCATTCTTTAAAGGATTGTTCGAAAAACGAGGATCGGCTTTTGAAAAACAAAAACGGGAGTCACCACCAACCTTTTTTAGGTGTGATTGGATCACCTTATAAAACGTTTTGGTCTACGACAATTAAGAAAACAGGTTCGGGAGTCGGTTACGTACGAGGAAGGATTAGCACCCTCGCAACGCCCAAAATTGGTACCAAATTGAATAGTTTTCTGTCTTAATGTCAAAAATTTGAAAGGATTTAAAAATAGGATCCCCTTTTTAAAACCGAAATTATTTAAGTTGAAAAATTGAGATTCCTTAGCTCCGAAAGAATACAAACATCACATCCAGCATGATAGGACACGATATTCTTAAACTCTCATAACTGAAATCATCTCGTGATTTACAAAATCTATTTAGAAGGATACTTTAGACATTTAGACAAACGAGAAATCGTAACCCGGCATGTTAGGGCACTATTTCCTGAATTCCTAAATACGAAAAACATTGCCTCATTTTAGAAAAACTTTTGGATAAAATATGACAATTAAATGAAATATATTTTTTTAAAATAATGATTTGAGTAAAATTCAAAAAATAATTTACTAAGAGTAATAAAAAAATTATTAAAAAATGAAATAGTTTGATATGATACTAAAATTATTAAAAAAATTAAAACATATAAAAAAATCAAGGAAACATGGATTAAATCAAAATAAAAAAGGGTTGAAAAACGAAGATGAACAAAGAATAAAATAAGAACAAACCGTAGAAAATAAGAACGTAAGAGGGAAAGAAATTTGAGTGAAAGCTCTCAAAAATTTTATTGTTTCCCAAAACTCCAGTATGTTTACAATGAAGGGAGAGGCCTCTATTTATAGTTGGACCTCCTCAAATCCAACGGTACAGATCAATTACATCAACATTTAAGATTAAAAGGTATCTACAAATTAAATCTCTAAGATTACAAAATCATATCTTCTAAGATTGCAAATCATATCTAAGATTGCAATCATATCTAAGATTGCATATCATATCTAAGATTGCAATTATATCTAAGATTGTATCATATCTAAGATTGCATATCATATCTAAGATTGCATATCATTGAAGATTATATTTCCATATGAGTCAAGCTTGTAGATAGACCTTAAATCTTTTCAAGTAATGAGCCATTCTGATCGGGCCAAATTATATTTGTAATTCTGGACTGAACTTGGACTTCGTTTTTTTTGGGTTTATTATTTTTTTTTTGGACTTATTTCTGGTCCCGGGCAAAATTGAGTGTCTACACATGGCCATATAGAAAATTCAGAGGCATAGAATTTAACATATTCAGACATCATATGCTCAAACACAACATAACAAAAATGGAAACATGCCATCAGAATTGGCAAAACACAGATCATACATACATAATTTACATACCTTAAATACATCACATACATAAGCATTTTAACATATACCTCGTTTTCAAGTCTTATTAAGTAGATCAGACCCTACGAAGAATCTAATTATGAATCACAGATCAAAATGGCCCTAAGTGACAATATTTCCAGAAAATGGGCCCATACGCCCAACTGGCCTAGCTTGTATAGCTCACACGGCCTAACACACGCCTGTGTGGCCCACATGGCCTAAATAGCCCAGCCCGTGTGGGTCACATGGTCTCACACAGCCTATCACATGGTCTATCAAATTGTCGTATGACTTCGATAGTGAGTTTGTCAATTTTTTGTTGATCGCTGCTTTTATAAGTTTGAGTCACACACTTGGTCAAATTTTGATGTAGATTCAAGAATCGAGTATTCCATTATCTAAAAACATCATTCACTTAATGAATTAGTCCATAGAAGAGAATTGATTAAGAGGATTTGGTCCTCGATTTTCTTAAAATACTAATTAAACCAAAATACGATCAACTCAAATAGCCACAACAACCCCAAATTGGCATTAAAACACTTACCCTAGAATGAAATTAGCACCTTCGCAAGTCTTAATTTTCCGAAGGATTAATCACCTCACGATCTCCATATAAAAAACCCACACAATCAAAGATAAAAACACAACTACACATATATCCCTAATTAGCAAAAGGTAACAGAAATCCTCGAAAGTTGAAAAGATTAAACGATACTTATGCAAAAATCAAGATGTAAATGATAGAATCACAACACCCACTACCGAATTTTGAATAGTTCAGTAACGATGAAGAAGAAAAAAGAAGATTGGAAAAGGAAAAGAAAGAAGAACAGAAAAGAAAAATTGGACAACTTTATTGGACTAACGTGAAACAATAAAAGAGAGAGAGTGTGTGAGGGGAGAGAAGTGGGGTAACTTGAAACAAGTGGGAGAAAAATAGGGAAAACAAATCTTTAAATTAAATTTTAAAAACTACCCATTACCCCCACCAAATCTGATTAGTTATCCTATCAAATTTTCCTCAGAGCATAAAAAACTAAAATAATTTTAACTTTGCACACATAGGGATTCGAGCACATAATTTTTAAATTAGTTAAAGCTTTACCACTGAACCAATAAACTCATTCTTATCAGTTATTGTGTAAAAATAATATATAAGGCAGATGTTCAAAGATAGGGGTTGGAACAAAAATAACAAAAATTCAAGGGAAAGACTAGAACCCAAAAGTTCTCACACACAAGCACAACGCTTGTAACGGCCCGTTTTTAGTGAAACCAGAATAGTGGTTTCGGGACCATAAATTTGAGGTCATAAAAAATTATTTTAATATTATTTTAATATCAACAGCATGTTAGAATTATGGTATAAAAATTTCATTAAGAAATTTTATCGTTTGTATGCTCAATTTGTGAAATACGACTAAATCGCACAGTGCAAAAGTTGTGTTCTAATAGATAAATGTGTTAAATAGCTATAGAGCTTTAAAGTAGAGGTCCTTATTGAGTAATTAGACCAATAATTGAGTTAGTGGATGTACATGGAGTGTAATCATGAAATTTGAAATGTTAGGTTAGTATTAGGTAATTAAAACATAAAATAATAAAAACAAAATTTAACAATCCATTTGCTTCATCTTATCCACCAAAATTTTTAGCAAAATAGAGGTTTTTAAAGCTTAAAATTTCAGCCACTTAGTTCCCTTGCATGTAAGTGATTCTTTGACCCGTTTTTGTTGATTTTTATGTTTTTGGGACCGTTGTAGCTTAATCTAGCTAAAGGGAGGATTAATTTGCAATTTGGTTGAAAGTATAGGGTTTTTCCATGAGAGATTTTTAATTTTTCTTGAAGTTTAATGGAAGAAAATGAATCTTAGTTGTTAAATAAACAACTTTTGTTAAGTGAGTTTTGTTGAAATTGTCAATTAGAGGTTAAATTGAGAACAGTGAAAATTGTTTGTTAAATATGTGAAATTGGGAATTATATGGGCTACTATGAGAATCTATAAAATTTTACTAGGCTTGGGTGTAGAGAAATTTTCATGAATTTTATTTTTTACGAGCCTAGGGACTAATTTGTAAGGAAGTCAAATGTTTAGGGGCAAAATGGTAATTTTACCATAACATGAAATTAGATTGAATTGATTAGAATAAGTATTAAATTAGTTAAATTTGATAATATATAGATCAAGAAAAGCCACGTTCGGGTTCAGATCAGGGAAAAGAGAAAGTAGTGGATTAATCGGTCGATTATCTCTGTACTAATTCGAGGTAAGTTCGTATATTTAATAAGAATTAAATTATATGTGCTTAAAATGCTTAATTAGTATAATTGTGATGATACGACACCATGGAAGTTCTTGATGAGGCATCAACAATGTATGGATCCCGATTGAACCTTAGGAATAGATAGGATACAAATGACATGTCGTTATGGGTTACCATGTCTTTGGGTGCTGGTCTCGTACGTCCTACCAGTGGCTAATTTTTTGGCATGTCTTGTGGATACTTTACTGCTTGTGTGAGCAGCACCATGTAGCTACGTCTTGACTTACAGCTTGTGTGAGTAGACCCAGTGATGGCTCGAGAGTGAGCATCTCTATATGAGATAAGAGATAGAGGTGGTTTTGACCACGTATTGGCACTTAGTGTGCAAGATATCCGAGTATCTGATAGTATTCCAATTGGTTCAATGGATATAGTGATAATACGAGGTTATACAAGTTCAATACGAACTAGTACAGGTATTCATGTGTAATACGAAAAGTAATTTAAATTGTTATATTCATATATGGCTAACACGATTGTGATTATGTGTTTGGCTTAGGGCTAATTAGAATTTACCTATGTTTTAATCATACTTATCTAAATTGTGGATGAATGGTAAGTTATATTTTAGTTAAACGACCTTACTAAGCTTAATTACTTACTCTGTTTGTTTTTCGTTATTTATAGTATTTCGGAAGCTCGCTCGGTTCGAAAGTCACCGGAGATTGTGTCACACTATCAAACGATCTTTTTGGTACTTTAGACTTTATATTTTGGGTTAAATGGCATGTATAGGTATTTTGGCTAATATGGCCTATATGTCTTGTTGAGTTTTGGCCATTTGATTTGACTTGTAAACTGGTCATGTATTTTGGTATGTATATATGTATAAATGGCCTTATGATATGTGATGTGCAATTGCTATATGATTGCCTTGTTTGTGCAAATGTGTTTTGGTACTAAATGGTTGGAATTGAGATGAGTATGCATGCTAGGTTTTAGGCACAATGTCTCATATATGTAATTGACCATCTAGGTAGACTTTGGAAGTATGTTTGATATGTGTTAAAGTGGTCAAGTGAATATGTTTATGGTTATCACGTAGTACATGTGGGTATTACATGTTATAAACTTGATATTGGTTGGTTTTGAATGCCTATTTATGCCTTGGTTATGTGCAGATTGATGTGTTTAGGTTGATACCAATATGGGTGAGGAATATGGCCTATTTTTTTGTCCACACGGGCATAGACACGGGAGTGTGTCTCAGTCGTGTGTCATACATGGCCAGGTGACACGGTTGTGTGTCCCCTGATACTTCAATAAAAAACCAAGTCAGTAGCTTCAAATGGCCTAGCACACGGACGTGTGGCTTGGCCGTGTGGCACAAGTCAGTATACCCTCCAGTTTTCGCACGGCCTAGTACACGGGTGTGTGAGGCCATTTCAAAGGGTACACGCCCTGGTACACGAGCATGTGGTTCATCATGTGACCTAAGTCAGGGAGTTACACGGAGTCAGACACGGGCTAGGACACGGCCATGTGACCCCATTTCGAATGTCCACATGGCCTGAGACACAAGCGTGTCTCTTGGCCGTGTGAGACACACGACCTGGCCACATGGGCGTGTGTCCCCTGCACTTTGAAAGTTTTCCATGTTTTTCTAAAAATTCCTTAAGTACTCAGTTTAGTCCCGAACCACTTTAATGTCTATTTGGGGCCTAGAGGGCTCGTATTAGGGACTGTATGAATGTATTTGAATGGTTTTTGATTTGAATGACAATTAATTATGAAATGTATGATTATTTAAGTTAAAAGTTTGGTAATGCTCCGTAACCCTATTTCGGCATCGGATACGAGTTAAGGGGCGTTACAACATTGAACCACTGAAACAGGTCACTTCACTTCACAAAATTTTCACAACCTAAATTCAAAAGCCGGACGTAACCCTTCTTAGTTCCAGTAACCCGATTTTTTGGGATGTGATAAGTTTTTTTTCCATAAATTTTGAATAATAATTTTTAAACTTTTTTATGTTTTTTATATTACTTTTTGATGTGAAATATAAGACAATATTGTGTTACATAAAAAAGGAGTCAAATTGAATAAAGTTATAAATAAAGGTTGATGGTCACTGAATATTACTATACCTTTTGTATAGAACACTAAATAAGTATTGAATCATTTTATGTTTCATGATGTGTTATCAATATAGAAATCTATACACTTAAAATGTATAATAGTTGTATTTAATTTTTTTTAAAAATCTTAATAAAATTCCCACAAAAATGAGTAGTTCTTGATATAGAATTTCCCAAAAAGCTATTTTAGAATATGATTAACAAGTTTAAAAAAGTGGAAGTGGATGTTAATGAAGGAGTAATAAGTATTTAGAGGGACTTAATAGAAAAAAAGAGTTTAAACTATTAGACTTAAATTGAAATTAACTAAGATATTAAAAAACTTTATAGTTCTTGTCCAAATACAGACATATTATTATTGTTGATATACGTCTAATAAATCTAAACAGATTCTCATTGCCATTTGTGTAGAAATCCGAGTCAACAGTTTTAAATATGTATTACATATACGTGTAATTGTAATCTTATATATAAATCTACTTTGCATCTAAAAAAGTAAAATTTACAATTTTTAAAAGTGATTAAAAGCTTTTTGTTTAAAACATTAAATATTGAGCAATTTATGGTATGTGCACACCTTTTTAAGGTAACAATTTAAAAGTATTTATTGACAAAAAAATATTTAGCAATTAATTGACTCTAAGCTGGCATTGACTAGTGAACTCATCTTTTTTTTATTTTTTTTTTAATTTTTAAATTTGGGTCACTATTTGTGACATGTTACCTTTTCTTACTCATTTCTTTCTTTAATTGCCCCTATGGTTTTTTTTTTCTAAGGTGGATTTTTCAATATATGTCCTAAATTATTTTAACCTTGATTTAAAAAAAATATCGTTCGAATGAGTATAAAATTATACAATTTTTATATTATATTTATTTAAATTGATAATCATATTTTACTCTATTAGCATATATATATGCATATATATTTTCCATTATCAATGAGCAAATTTATTTTCCTTTTAGTCATACGTAAAATGTTATAGAATAAGTAATTTCTATCACAATTAACAATTTGTTCTTAAAATCTTGTACAAGATGACAAACAAAATGTTTAGTATATCAAAATTGCAAGAATTGAACTCAGAACAAAAACAACATTTTATGTAAAAATTTAATAAAAATTGAGTTTTCAACACTAATTAAAGGATGAGTAATTTTGCAAATCATCAACAAAAATGATGATAATTTGGATCAGAAAGCTAGATTTTAGTAATGTAATGATGAGAGACAAATTGCCTATTGAAATTTTCAATAACCCGCACAGTTGCTTCAGCTGTGCGTCGATTAATAACATTGCCAATAGGTTGCTTCTTCATTATCATCACTTCAATGTTGTTGCTGTTGATGCCATTGCCACTTGATTCATCCCATTGTTTCAAGAGAATTTGGGTTAGATAATGCAATGGTTGCTCATATTTTTGCTTCATTGATTCTCCTACTTTTCCCATGTGATAAATGATGACGGTTCGAGAGAAACAGACACTGAGATCGACTTCGGTATCAGGAACTTCTTCATGTATTCTTGATTTTTTTTGCTTCTTTTATCACTTCATTTTCTATCATAAGATAAGAAAAAAAATATTGATTGGACATGAAAATAATATGAACAACACAAATTTCTAGCATAAGAAAAATAGTTATGATATATACATTCTTGATTTTTTTTGCTTATTTTTCCACTCAATTTTCTAGCATAATAGAAAATAAAAGAAAACTATATACACACACGTAATTCCAACAAAATAATTAATTCATAGCAAAAGGGAAAGAAATTAAAAAAAATTGAAGTATTTAAGAATAATAAAAAAATTGAAGTATTTAAGACCATGGTTGGACCATGGCAGTGTATATATGTAATACCATAGCTGGGCTATAGCATTCTGATGATAAGAGCATAATTAAAAGATTATGCATTGTGATAGTAAGAAATACGAATGTTATTGAAATGTAGAAAATTGATTTGAACTAATGTTTAAGCATTACTCACTTGTTGGGAGCTGTAATTGACAGGAATTTTGATAATAACCTCGTTGACAAGAAATCTGTTCATTAATCTTTTAGTTGAATTATTATTATGTTGATTCAGTAAGCTTTACCGTTCAATCGACGAACTTACTAAGCTTTATAAAAGCTTGCTTGCATTATTTGTTTTGTTTCTTGTAGATACATTTTTTGGATCGGGAGTTTGGATCAGCTCAAAGAATCACACTATTTGGGAATTTTTGGTGGACTTAGATTTTGGTTTGGTATATATGGCATGTAATAGGACTCCTTTTGGATATGATGCATAAGTACTTGGTTTGTGCAAATTATACCTTTAACTTGTGTTTTTGTGTTTGGATAACCTATGTATGTTTTACTTAGGTAGAATTTATTGATCAAGAATGAGCTACAATGACACTATGATGACTAATGATATGATATGATATAGATGTAAGATTTTGATGTGTTAGTTGTGCTTTGTATATGAAAATATGGAAGTGAATTGTTACATGAAGACATCATTCATCGGATTGTAGGGATTCTGTCACCTCATCCAAATTCTGGCATAGATAGAATTATTTGGGGGAGTTCCATGTCTAGCTCTTTCTCTATTAAAAGTGCGTATAGGAAACTTCGAGAAGGTTCATGGAATGCGAAAGAGGATGTTTGAAAATTACCGTGGAAGTATCAGGGTCCACAAAGGGTTAGAGTATTCTTTGGCTTGCTATCAAACACCTTTTGCTCACCAATGTTGAAAGGATACAAAGAGGTTTGGGATCAGATACTGCTTGTGGTACTTGCAGCCATAACTATGAAAGTGTCCTTCATGTTCTAATGGATTGCACAACGGAAAAAGACATATGGATACAGCTAATCCCTACAGGTAAACAATCTTTTTTTTTTTGCAGGGTCTCTATATGAATGGATGGAGCTTAATTTACAAAATCAGCAGGACACAAATCTAATGGGAGGAGTCAATTGATCTTGTCTATTCGGGATTATCATTTGGCACATTTGGAAGATTCGGAACCTCCACATTTTTCAAGGACTTTCATGGAGTACTAATGAGGTTATCAAGACATCATTATGTTGGGCAAAGCAGTATGTTTTGGCATTAGTTTCGCAAGGTTCCAAAATTTTAAGATCGGATTTAGTTCCGGTGTCTTCAGATGGTTGGGTCTGTTTGTATACAGATGGTTCGGTTAAACTTAGGGAGATGTTCACCGCAGTTGGAGGACTTTTGGAAGATCATAATGGGAAGTGGATTGTTGGTTTCACAAGGTATTTCGGCAGTTGTAAAGTTATTGATTCAAAGTTATGGGGCATCCTTGATGGGCTGCAAATTGCCCTCGAACGTGGCTATCGGGAAGTCATCATTCGGACAAATAGTCTTGAAGCTGTTAAACTTATTTATGAAGGAGTTCGTAATGGTTCTAATTCTGCCTTAGTAAGGAGAATTCTTTTGATTTTGAAGCTCCTGAGTCATTGGAATCTTAATTATATTACTAGAGAAGAGAATAGAATAGAAGACAAGATAGTCAAGCTTAGGCGAGATAGAGAACCGGGTTTGCGGTTGGTTGACAAAGATTATGTGTTGAGCTTTTAATACTTGAGTTGTAATTTTTTTTCACCAGAAAAAATATAGAAATCTATACACTTAAATTGTATAAAGCTATTTTAGAACATGGACAACAAGTAAAAAAAGTGGAAGTGGATGTTAATTAAGGAGTAATACATATTTGGAGGGACTTACTAGAAAAAAGAATTTAAATTATTGGATTTAAATTTAAATTAACCAAGATATTAAAAAACTTTATAGTTCTTGTCCAAATACGAACATATTATTATTGCTGATATACGTCTAATAAATCTAAACGGATTCTCATTGCCATTTGTGTAGAAATCCGAGTCAGCAGTTACTATGTAACTACTGTTTTGAAATTATTATTTTTTGAAATACCTGGCAAATATTTCTTTGAAATTATTTTATTTTATTTTTAATAATTAATTCTAATGATAATTATTTAAATATGTATTACTAAGTCTACTTTGCATCTAAAAAAAGTAAAAGTTACAAATTTTAGAAGCAATTAGAAGCTTTTTGTTTAAAACATTAAATATTGAGCCATTTATGATATATGCACACCTTTTTAAGGTAATAATTTAAAATTATTTATTGACAAAAAAATATTTAGTAATTAATTGACTCTAAGCTGGCATTTACCATGTATGAACCCATCTTTTTTTTTTTTTTTTTTAATTTGTGTCACTATTTGTGAAATGTTACCTTTTCTTACCCATTTCTTTCTTTAATTGTCCCTATGGTTTTTTTTTCTAAGGTGGATTTTCCCATGTATCTCCTAAATTATTTTAAGCTTGATTTAAAAAAAAATCGTTTGTATGAGTATAAAATTATACAATTTTTATATGATATTTATTTAATTTGATAATCATATTTTATACTCTATTAATATATATGCATATATTTTTCCATTCTCAATGAACAAATTCATTTTCCTTTTAGTCATATGTAAAATGTTATAGAATAAGTCATTTTTATCACAAATTAACAATTTGTTCTCAAAATTTTGAACAAGATGACAAACCCAATTGTTTAATATATCAAAATTGCAAGAATTGAACTCAGAACAAAAACAACATTTTTATTTAAAAATTTAATAAAAATTGAGTTTTCAACACTAATTAAAGGATGAGTAATTTTGCAAATCATCAACAAAATGATGATAATTTGGATCAGAAAGCCAGATTTTAGCAATGTAATGATGAGAGACAAATTGCCTATTGAAATTTTCAATAACCCACACAGTTTCTTCAGCTGTGCGTGGATCAATAACATTGCCAATAGGTTGCTTCTTCATTATCATCACTTCAATGTTGTTGTTATTGATGCCATTGCCACTTGATTCATCCCACTGTTTCAAGAGAATTTGGGTTAGATAATGCAATGGTTGCTCATATTTTTGCTTCATTGATTCTCCTAGTTTTTCCCATGTGATAAATGATGACGGTTCGAGAGAAACAGACACTGAGATTAACTCTGGTACCGGCAACTTCTTCATGTATTTTTGATATTTTTTGGCTTCTTTTATTACTTCATTTTCTATCATAAGATAAGAAAAAAATATTGATTGGACATGAAAATGATATGAATAAGATAAATTTCTAGCATAAGAAAAATGGTTATGATATATACATTCTTGATTTTTTTTTGCTTATTTTTCCACTTAATTTTCTAGCATAATAGAAGATAAAAGAAAAACTATATACACGCATAATTCCAACAAAATAATTAATTCATAGCAAAAGGGAAAGATATTCAAAAATTTGAAGTATTTAAGAATAATAATAAAATTTTAGCTAACAAAAAATGAAATCAACTTAGCATATGTGTAGAAATCAACCTGGTTCTTTCTTGAATGCTTCCTTATCTTGACTGCCTTCTCCATTAAGAACAGTAATTTCCTTCTTATAATTTGATCTCTTACATTCCTTTTTAATAGATTTTTGTCTATTATTAATTCTACTTTTGCGATTTAAGTGCCAGTCGGGAATATGACTATCTAACTCGTCATCGGACTCCGTTTCTGAATCCGATAAAGAAAGATGATCATTTTTCGGAGGATAAAATCGTTTTAACATATTATAATTATAAGAAAAAGATAAAGAAAACGAGAAGTAAGGACAAAATGCAATGGACACTTTAGTTTAAAATTGTATTTATATCTTTAAAAATTTTTAATTTGTTAAATTTCTATATAAGTATTTGGTATGACATTTAATGATGAGAGATTATGTAAAATCATTTTGATTGCAGGAAAATATGTTGTAGAGGATAATTTCTCACATGGGTCTACCTATTATGCATGAATTACTATTGTTGATTAGCATTATTTAAGAACGTAGATTCTTCATTAATCTTCAACTATCTTTTTAATTTTGGACCAAAAAAAGTAAATTTTTGTAATGAAATTAATTAAATAAAGTGTCTTAAACTGTGGGCTGCACAAAGATATAAGGTTGTATGAAGTCTGCTCAAATTGCATAGACATGTATTGGGTTTTTTGGTGGAGAGAAAAAATATTGTAAACAAGTGAATAAGATGTATTAGAATAAAGGAAAGAGGAAGATTGAAGCAAATCCGATAGCACTGAATGTGGTGACATGTAGTGGTTGGTACGGTGGGGAACGGTTGAGCAAATTTTTGGCCTTTAAAAGTTAAAATTTTTTTTGGACCCCTTAAAAACTTGAAAATAATATATTGGATCCTTTTTAACCTTGTCCCTGGGCGGCCGCACCTCCAGACGACCCCCAGAGTTGGGCCTGACAATAGCATTAATGATGAAGGAGTGGTGAAGAGTTTTGTTGGTGATGGTAAATAGTGAAGAAGAGCTCAATATGTTTCTGAAAGAAGGGAAACACTCATGTTAGAAGAAAAAGTTAAGAGGAAACCTCTTAACTACCTTCATATTCAATCCACCAAGTCAAGCTTTTCGGAACATCCCAAAAGTAAAGACAACCCAAGAACCTTTCTATATCCGGGGGTTTTCCCACTTCTTTTACCTTGGTGAAGCAATACTATGTGAAACATCTTCTGTAAAACATCTCTTGAAATGCAAGATGAGTGCTGTTCCTAAAAAAGAATTATTCTAACTTATTCCAAATTTCAGTTGTTCTCAACATAGTTGTTCCAAACAAGAGTTATGTACTCATGCTTTTTCCTCATAGAGCTTATTCTAAATAATGTCTTTTCTTAAAGAATATAGTCGTTCTATGTAACAGTTGTTCCAAACAACGATTGTGCTGAACATAGCTACTCTTAAAATTCAATTATTCTAAACTAGAGTTGTTTTGAATTTTAGTCATTCTCAATAGGAGTTATTCTCAAATGACAACTATATTGGATGCCAACTGTTTTGATTGAAGCCATGTTCTGAACATAGTTATTTTAGATATAACTATTCTCAAACAACAGTGTTCTGAACAAAAACTATTCTAAATAACAATTGTTTCCTTAGAAGAGATATTAAATGAGCTCAAATTATTGAAACAATAGCTAAAACTAAGTATATACATGACCTATTTTTTATGTTGATATGTGAAAGATTGTTGATATTTGCTTGTAAGATATTTGTCTAGATATATGCTTATTTGTAGTTGGAATAAGTAAACTATAGTAGGTAAATTAGAGTTGGACATGAAATTTTGTTCATGTAATTCGAAATCTTTTTATATTTGCGGGGCTTTGCTTAAAGAGTTAATCCACTATGGTCTACGAGTACAAGTTGTGGTCTAAGTTTCACTCACTCACCAAGTAGTAACCTCACCTTTATACTCTAAACATGATCTCTTTCCCCGAGGACTTTCCCCCCAAAAAACTTAGATGAAATTGATTGACTCAATTCAGTTTACTTACAAGTTTGCACTCAATAAAAAGTTCCTATATGAACAAGTAAAGTGCTATCTAAATTGTATATAAAACTTAAACAAACCGTGTATGTACAAGAGTAACATGGCTTGATAAGTTACAATCAATCACAATCACTTATTCCCATACAAAATGTATATAAAAATATCTTCAATTATCTTCATAATGGAAGAGATATTCCTTGCATCAATCTTCTTGAAGATTGAAACAATAATTTAAATTTTATTTGGATTGTATTGAAAATCTTCAATTCAATCCTTGTGTTGCTCAATTCTAGCATGTTTGACTTTGGTAATAGGCTACTAACCAATCAAATTTTGTCTTATTTCCATTTTTTTCCTTAAGTTGCAATTGATGTTGTACTCCATAAGTAAAATTGACACTAATAATCTCCCTCTTGATAATTTTTGAACTAAAACCTTAGCAACAATTTTAGTATGGATAGCTAGGTCCTCTTAATTCACACTTAATTATGAATATTACCAGCAGTCAATCATTAATGCAATATAAATAGAAGCATTAATAATTAAAGTACAAGGTAACAAAAATATAGTAAGTTTAGAATAAAATAACATTGAGCCACTTACATCGAGTAACTATTATCATCCAAAATCAATATAAATTCAATTCAACAACGTATAATCAACAAAAAAAATCATTCCAACACTCTACCCATCATCACAAAGCCACCCAAAAATCCAATCAATTTACTCTATTTGTTGTAGTACACTGTCTCCCCTTTTTTTATCTAAAAAGTACCAAAGTAATCACTTTTCCTGGGCAAAGAGATCCAATTTGTAACGTTGAGCTCTAGTCCATTTTCGTTAAAGCACCCTTAATTGATTCTCTAGTTTTCGGTTGCTTTTATTAGCAATCTATTTTGGGCAACTTGAGAACGTCTGGCAGCTGGGGAGTCAGTTTTAGCTGGGTCTATAGCTAGCTCACCATCGTCCTAATTCTTATCTACTTCTTCCTTAGCATACGCTGCAAAATGTTTCCCAATTTTCCATTTAAAGGAAAAACTTCAACTCAACTAGCATAGGTTCATATACTTTAGCCTTAGCCATTATTTGAGGCTTTAGCTACATGAGGATTTAAAATATTAGGGAGGGAAAAGGCAAAGATGGTCTATTATTCTTGGTCTCATCATGCTTTATAATTTCAGTAATGATATTTGACCAAGATCAAATGGAGTGAATGTGACAACTTTTTGTAGGAATATTTCCATCTTTTTAAGAACAACATTCCTTTGGTTGTTTGAAAGCCAATATCTGGTCCCAATCGCTTGGAGAGTAATATAAATGGGACTTACCTCAAACGCTTTGAAATCCTATTCTTCAGTCGATGTAGTCCTCACATTGTTGGTTATTAAGGTAGCAAGGTCAACAAAGGTTTCCTTCAATGGAACATCATCCACGCATTAATGATGTAGAAAATCACTAATTTTATTAGGATTGAAGGTGGAATGATTATCTACTAGCTCACTAGAGTGACACCGTGACGACAGTCTACCGACTCTATAGAGCGACACCGACAGTCTATTGACTCTATAGAGTGACACTGCGATGACGGTTATGAACTGGTCCTTCAGAGCGGCACCTCAAAATAGTTTACTGATTTTTTGGAATCATAGGTGCATGACACCGTAATGTGTAAGACCATAGGTGGATTAAAACATCCTCCATTTCATCATTCTTTCTATCGATTTTAGAATTATCATCAATAAAATCTCGATCTTTGCCAAAAACAGTAAGTACTTCTCGTTTTAAAGATTAGATCTTGAATTTTCGTAATTCTTCTTGTTAGAATTAAGTGACCCGAATCCTTATTTAAATAAAATACAATGGTAAAATGAAATAAAAGAAGAATCCATATAGAATTATACTTCTTTTATTTTATTTTAGAATAAGGTTTTTTAAACCTTGTTAAATTCTATCTATTTGATATTGATTAGAATAAGGCGATTCAGTCTTACTAGAATATGGCTTTACAAGCCTATAAATAGACATAGTCTATTCCTCTTGTAATTATTTCAAATTCGACATAGTGAATTTTCTTCTCCTTTTCCCTTGGTTTTTCCTCGAAAGGATTTCCACCTAAAAATCTATGTGTTCTTTATTTTATTTTATTTTATTTTATTTTCACAAATTGGTATCCAAGCTTTCGGGTTTTTCATCTCGATCACGGTAATGGCGTCTTTGAAGTATGAAATTTCGCTGTTGGATCGCAACACCAGATTTGCGTTGTGCCAGATTAAGATGCAAGCAGTTCTTGAGCAGATGGATCTAGAGGAAGCCCTGCTAGGGATAGATAAGATGCCTTCATTATTAACAGATGAAGAGAAGAAACATAAGGATCGAAAGGCGTTAACACAATTACATGTGCATTAGTCTAATGAAATTTTGCAGGATGTGATGAAAGAGAAGACCGTCGTTGCATTATGGAAGAGGCTAGAACAAATATGCATGTCGAAAACTCTAACAAGCAAGTTGCATATGAAGTAGCGTCTTTATGCTCATCATTTGGAGGAAGGTGCGTCTGTACATGAACACTTAACAGTGTTTAAAGAAATTCTCTCAAACTTGGAGGCCATGGAGGTTCAGTATGATAAGGAAGACCTAGGGTTGATTCTACTTTTTTTGTTTCCCCCGTCTTATTCAACCTTTAGAGATACGATTTTATACAGTCGCGAGTCTCTCACAGTTGATGAGGTTTATGATTCTTTAACCTCGTATGATAAGATGAATCATCTTGTGGTTAAACTAGACTATCAGGAAAAGGGTCTCATTGTTCGTGGGAGACAAGATCAGGATGTTGATGATGATCGTGGAAGGACATAGGAATGAAATCCTCGCGGTAAATCTAAGGGTAGATCAAATTCTTCAAATAGAGGTAAAACTTGTAACTTCTGAAAGAAGAAAGGGCACATTAAATCTGAATGCTATAAGTTACATAACAAGATTAAAAGAGAGGCTGCGAATTAAAAGGGAAAACAACCAGAAAATTTTGGTGAAGCTGATGTTGTAGAAGACTACAGCGATGGTGAACTTCTAGTCGCTTCTATCAACAATTCTAAAGTGAGCGATGAGTGGATACTTGATTCATGCTGCACCTTCCACATGAGTCCCAATTGGGATTGGTTTACAACTTACAAAATAGTGTCTGAAGGTGTTGTTTTGATGGGAAATAATGCTTCATGTAAGATCGCAAGTGTTGGAACAATTAAAGTTAAGATGTTTGATAGAATTGTAAGAACACTTAGTGAAGTACAACATGTTCTAGAATTGAAGAGAAATTTAATTTCAATAAGTACTCTTGATTCAAAAGGGTACAGATACATAGCTGAAAGTGAAATTTTAAAGATTTCCAAAGGTTCCCTTATTGTGATGAAAGAGCAGAGAAAGACTACCAATTTATATGTTTTGCAGGGTTCTACTGTTACTAGTGATGCAGCTGTTGCTTCCTCTTCCTTGTCAGATGATGATATTACTAAACTTTGGCATATGCGCTTAGGGTATATGAGTGAGAATGGCATGACAGAATTGAGCAAAAGAGGATTTCTTGATGGGCAAGGAATTTCCAAACTGAAGTTCTGTGAGTATTATGTTTTTGGGAAGCAAAAGAGAGTTTAATTCACCAGAGGAATCCATAACACGAAGGAAACATTGGAGTATATTCATTCTGATCTGTGGGGGCCATCTAGAATGCCTTCGAGAGGTAGAGCTAATTATATGCTAGCTTTTATTATTGATTTTTCTAGAAAAGTTTGGGCTTTCTTCTAGAAGTAGAAAAGCAATGTGTTTTCCGCATTTAAGTCTTGAAAAATTATGATTGAAAAATAGACAGAAAAACAAATAAAATACCTCGACACAGATAATGGCTTAGAGTTCTGTTCTAATAAGTTTAATAGACTGTGCAAGTCAGAAGGGATCGTGAGACACTTGACAGTTTGTCATACTCCACAGCAAAATAGCATTGCAGAATGAATGAATAGAACGATCACGGAGAAGGCTCGATGTATGTTGTCAAATGCCAACTTACCAAAGTCGTTTTGGGCAGAAGCAACCTCTACTGCATGTTTTTTGATCAACTGATCTCCATCCATTGCCATTGAGAAAAAGACTCCACAAGAGGTATGGTTTGGTAATCCTGATGATTATTCTAACTTAAAGATCTTTGGGTGTCCTGCGTATGCTCACATTGATAATGGAAAATTAGAACCGAGATCCATTAAATGTGTTTTTCTTATTATAAAGCCGGTGTAAAAGGGTATAAGTTATGGTGTCCTGAAAATAAAAAAGTTGTGATTAACAGAGATGTCGTTTTTGATGAAACTGCTATGCTACCTAACTTATCTCTTAAAGACTCTTCCAATAAAGAAAATCAAAAGCAGGTGGAGCATCAAATTGATACAGAGTCGACTCTTCAAGCTACAAAAATTGAGAATAGAGTTGCTTCTTCACCACAATACTCTATTGCCAAAAATAGAACTAGAAGAGAAATTAAACCTCCAAAGAAGTATGCCGAGGCTGATCTAGTTGCTTATGCTTTAAATGTGGCTGAAGATATAGCTGCAAACCGAGAGCCATCTAATTATTCTGAGGTAGTTAGCTATGAAGACTCAGAAAAGTAGATGTTTTATATGCAAGAGGAGATAGAATCACTCCACAAATACAGAATATGGGAACTTGTGAAACTTTCTAAAGGTAAAAAGGCTATTTGTTGTAAATGGGTGTTTAAAAAGAAATAAGGGACTCCAGGAGTTGAAAAACCCAGATATAAAGTAAGGCTTGTTACAAAGAGTTACAGTCAAATTCCAGGAGTGGACTTCACAGATGTGTTCTCCCCAGTTGTGAAGCATAGTTCGATTCGAGCTTTGCTTGGTACTGTGGCCATGCATGATTTGGAGCTTGAGCAGTTAGATGTAAAAACTGTATTTTTGCATGGAGAACTTGAGAAAGATATTTACATGCAACAACTAGAGGGTTTTACCGTCTCAGAAAAAGAGGACTATGTTTGCTTGCTGAAAAAGTCCCTTTATGGTTTGAAACAGTCGCCAAGGCAGTGATACAAGAGGTTTGATTCCTTTATGACTTCTCATGATTTCAAAAGAAGTAGTTTTGACGGTTGTGTTTACTTTAAGAAAAACAGTGATGGTTCTTTTGTGTATCTACTTCTTTATGTTGATGACAAGTTGATAGTAGAAAAAGGTGAAGGAGAGATAAGAAAGGTCAAAGCCCAACTAAGTGAAGAATTTGAGATGAAAGATTTGGGACCAGCAAATAAGATACTTGGTATGGAGATTCTCAGAGATAGAAAAGTAAGTAAATTGTACCTAAGTCAGAAGGGGTATATTGAGAAAGTTCTTTGCAGGTTCAATATGCAGAGTGCTAAGCCTGTTAGTACTCCTTTAGCAGCCAATTTCAAACTTTCATCGGCTTTGTCTCCACAATCAGATGATGAGATTGAGTACATGTCACATGTTCTATACTCTAGTGCAGTGGGATCTCTCATGTATGTTATGGTTTGTTCACGTCCAAATTTATCATATGCAGTTATTGCAGTTAGTAGATATATGGCGAATCCCAGTAAAGAACATTGGAAAGCAGTTCAATGGATTTTAATATGCTTACGAGGTACTACTAATGTTTTCTTACAGTTTGGAAGAACTAGAGATGGAGTCATTGGGTATGTTGATGCTGATTTTTCTGGAGACCTTGATAGAAGAAGATCTCTCACAGGTTACGTCTTTTCAATTGGAGGTTGTGCAATCAGTTGGAAAGCCACTTTGCAAACTACAATCGCTTTGTCTACCATTGAAACTTAGTACATGGCGATTACTGAGGCTTGTAAAGAAGCTATTTGGTTGAAGGGACTCTTTAGTGAACTCAATGAATACCTTCAAATCAGCACAATATTTTGTGACAGTTAAAGTGCCATCTTTCTTACAAAAGATCAAATGTTTCATGAGAGAACAAAACACATTGATGTTCGGTATCATTTTGTTCATAATATTATTGCTCGTGGTGATATTGTTGTGAGCAAAATTAGTACTCATGAAAATCCTACAGATATGATGACTAAGTCACTTCCTATAACCAAGTTTGAGCATTGCTTAGACTTGGTTGGTGTTCATTGTTTAAGTTAAACCCTTAAGGGGTTTTATGGAAGAGGTGAAGAACTTGTTTGTTGAGAGTTTGCGATGAAAAACTTGTTCATTGAGAATTCGTGTCAAGGTGGAGATTGTTAGAATTAAGTGACCTGAATCCTTATTTAAATAAAATACAGTGGTAAAATAAAATAAAAGAAGAATCCATATAGAATTATACTCATTTTATTTTATTTTAGAATAAGATTTTTTAAACCTTATTAAATTTCATCTATTTAATATTGATTAGAATAAGGTGTTTCAGTCTTACTAAAATATGGCTTTACAAGCCTATAAATAGATATAGTCTATTCCTCTTGTAATTAATTCGAATTTGACATAGTGAATTTTCTTCTCCTCTGCCCGTAATTTTTTCCCGAAAGGTTTTCCATGTAAAAATCTGTGTGTTCTTATTTATTTATTTATTTTATTTTCACACTTCTATACGAAGCTAATCCTACATTCAATTTAATCAATCTTTTATGATTCTTGTTGTAACTTTTGATGATCTTGATAAATCTTGAAATAAAGCGTTAACTCTTGTATAAATGTTTTTTGGAATACCTGTTTTAAATGCATCATATTAGATTTGATCGTAAGGAACATCGATTAAGCTTCTAGTGAAAGGTGTGTCTTCTTTTATAAGTGAATTGGGGCAAACTGTGTCTAGGATTAGGACCACACGGTTTGCCACACAGGCGTGTGGACCACACGGCCCCTCCACACGACCATGTGCCATGAAAACCCTAGGCTAGTGTTCGAATCTCACACAACTAAGAACCCTCTACACGGCTGTGTCCCTCATGTATCTTAATTTTCCAATATGCCGCATAGCTTCAGTCTGTTACACAGTTGTGTAAACCCTCCAAATGACCTACAACACCCCACAGGAGCTGGACACACAGCTGTGTGTGCCCTATTTTATAGTTTTGCTCAAAATTTTGTGAATAATTCAATTTAGTCATCATATGACCCTTGGAATATTTATAGAAATTTTATTCACCCAATTGAGTCCCTGATATTATGAACATGCTACAATCTGTGATTTGATGATTGAAATGCTATTGAATAATGATGATATGTGAATATTACATGTCTATTGTCACTATCTTTCTGATCCATTTATATTGTTATTCTTACCTCTGTATTACTGATGCATGCCTACTGTTATTGTTGAACCAAATACATGACAAACATGTCTACTGTTACTATTGAATTGAATGCAAGATAAGCATGTCTACTATTGCTGTTGAGCTAAATACATGTGTAATACCCTTCACTCGGTACAGTTGTCAGACCTGAGCTATAGGATGTTACCATAGTTAACCAAGCATATCACAAATAAATTAAGCTTTAAACATTCAATTAAATAATAAACATGATATAATCCAATAAAAATATGATTTATGAACATATTCAAGTTCCAAACGAGCTTACGAAGCTTTTAGACCAACTCCAAAACAAGTCAGGACTAATTTGAAACTTTTATGAAAAGATAGGTAAAAAGAAAAAAATGGGTCACATGACCATGTGGCTAGGCCTTGTGACAAACTGAGGCTGTGTGGGATTAAAACACAAAACTATGTAGCCCAACCATGTATGTGAACTAAGACCGTATATGCAGAGTCACACGGTTATGTTGATAGGCCGTGTAACTAATTGTGATTGTGTTGGACCTAATTGTAAAACTTTGTAAATATTCACACGACTATGTCTTCGGGCCATGTGAGAGACTGTGACCGCATGCATCATTTGTTACCTTAAACATACAGACCACACGACCGTGTCATATGCTCATGTATGGCACATGATCGTGTGTCAGATAGTATGGTACTCTACAAGGCAAGTTACCACATCAATGATCCAAATATACCACAATCATGCAATGGACCATTTCTCAGACTGTTAAAAGACATCAAAATCATGTCAAAACAATCCTTACATCATTCATCTTAAGTGTCTAACCAATATGCCACAACTGGTACCTCAAATCAAAAATTCATATCTTACCATTCATCGTCATTCATGCCTCAATATTCATACTTCACATTCACACGTGTTCATAATTTCAAATACCAATATTTCATCAACAAAATTCATCCTTTCTAAGTGTCAAAACTCATCAAGTAAAATCCACCATATTAACCAAAACATATGTGCAATTCATGTTACAAATCAACCAAAACAAGATCATCACTTCCAAACATTACACTTATATCCACATCAAAATGAACCAATACATAAGTTTCAATATCATTCACATATGCATATCCATTACCTTGAGTAAATCACATTTCAAGTTAGCTATTCACTTACCACTTCATTTCCCATAATAATACCAAATCATCCAACATCATCAACATCATTAGAACAAGATCATGAACATCCAAAATAATTTAAACACAAATAAAACCCTATATACAAGCCATATAACCAAATTTGGAATAAATAAAGATTACTAAATTAGAGATTGGGTTGTGTGAGCTCCAAGTTGATTCGAATAATGCATTCCACAAAACAACCTATTCAGAAACAGAAAAGCAAACAAGATAAGCATTACGAATGCTTAGTAAGCTTGTATGAAATTCATTTAACCTACCTTGATAAATTTACAATTCAATTATGAAAACCTAACGTAACAAGTACGAATATCATTTGGAATCTTGTTACATCCACAAGTACTTCACTTGACACTTCCAGAAATTAATACATTATATTACACATGCTTATAATATAACAATTTATCTTTAATACTATCCAAAACACATTTGACCACTTATAACTCAAATCATTTTGTTTGTTTATCATTCACAATTTAAAACAATATAACTCACCTCATTTCACATTTAATTAAATGGACTAGCTACTATACAGTTCCCTATTATCAAAATTTAACAACAGGAGAGATTATCACATATAAATAAAATAACACTTCCAACGATACCATTTAATCTATATAAAAAATCTTCAGCAAGTACAACATTTATTTCATTCCATTCTCATGTACCCAATGTATATTCAGTATTCACATTATTTAAACAATTTCATTTCATATCACGTTTATTTTCATTGTCCGGAGAACTATAACTAATATACCTCGGATACATGAGATAATAATGGTCACACAAGCTGACAATAGGGACATTAACCATTACTCAATGCTGCTCACACAAGTTGTCGAGAATCTACAACAAATGCTAGATTCTAGCCACTGGCACGGTATCCACCACTGGAACATAGTACCTAATAAATATAACACTGGCACAGAGTGCCTGATAATTGTAACGTTGATACAAAGCATCTGATAATTGTAATCAATGGCACATAGTGCCTGATAAACCCTAATGACATGTCATTTGTATCCTAGTTATTCATTAAGTTCACATGGACTTTGTATCATGTATTCAATCTTTTCCATTCTTTTGAACATTTTCGTACACATATCAAATAACCATTTACTTGTAATTTAAACCAATTAATATTCCATAATTGTTCCATATCATATAACCATTTGTATTAGCCACATATATTGTACTTTGCATTATAGTTCTTTCAATGACAATAATTATTGTATTACAACAATTAAACTATCAAGCAATTAAATAATACAATAATAAAAAATCATTAACAAATTAAATCTCATACAAAATTTACCTAATCAAAACAGTCACAAACACTAATCCGAGAACCATTCCACAATTTTTTCTTTTTCGCATTTATCTACAGATTAGTTCAAATCCCAATCAATTTGAATAACAAAATTGGTCGAAAGCTTGGTTTTCTTCTCAATGGAGAAACGGTGGAGAAAGGGAGAAAGAAAAGATGATAATGGCCATTTCCTTTTGTTTATGTTAATACCTTTTATTTACTATTTTTTAAAACTTAATTTAATATTAAAACTATCATATAAATTACTAGTTTTCAAGCATTAACCCGCCACTAGAGTTTACAATTGCCTCGTTGACATTTTCACTCTTGCAAAATATTTTTGAACACATTTAACTAATAAAAATTAATAACGATTATTTTTTTACAATTTTTATGATTTAGTGATTGTACTTTAATTAACTATTAAATCAATCAAATTACAAGACCAAAATTTAATATAACCAATATAAAAACTCCGTAAATATTTTTACTCAATTTATAGAAATGAGGTCTCAATAGCTCATTTCAAAACCACTTAACTTTAGGGTCAAACCACTTGTACTTTGCTAAGTATCCAATTAGCAAAAAATTTCAGATCAAAATTCAATAAAACACTACAATAAACTTGTAAATATTATTAAATAATATTTACTGACTTGATCATCAGAATACGAAGTTTCGAAACCACTATTTTCAGTACAACTAAAGAATGGGTTGTTAAAACATGTTAAGCATGTCTACTATTTTTGTGTTGTCCTGTTACTAGCATGCTATACTGTGTTGCATGGGGTGGGACTATTGAAAGGAGGAAGTATTGATAGTTTAATAATCTATAACACTAGTGGTTTATCCACGAATTTACTAGCAGCTTTTATTTGCAAACATGTTGTGCACTCATGACCTATTGACAATTTATCTGCAAACACTAGTGGTTCATCCACAAACTTACTGGCAGCTTTTATTTGCAAATACGTTGTGCATTCACAACCTATTGGCAATTTATCTACAAACATTGATGGTTCATCCACAAATTAGAGTGTTCGAGTTAAAAGAGTTCTGGGGAACTCTTACTGTGAAGTGTAGCTGTGGGGTAGGACCTTTTTTGTTAAATTGCATTGCATTCACACTCATAAGTGTGCTAAAATTAACTGTTAACTTTTGTTACATTATACGAATGCTATTATACTAAAAAATTTTATTATGTTTTCTTTGTTACTCTACACCGATTTTCTTGTGATGGAACTCACATTGAGCTTCATAGTCCCATTTTATTTCCATCTCTATAGATAACCCACCAGGTTAGGACGCGAACATGAAATCCAGAGGGTCTCAGCTCGGATTTGTTATATTTTATATTTTATATTTATTATTTGGTTTTTTTAATTCAAAAACTATATTGCTTTATTTTTGAACTGTGGCGTGAGACTTAAGATTTGAGTTTTTATAGTATGCATGACATTTAATTTGATTTTAGGATATTGAAGTTTTGATATTAATTAGTTATGCATGAACTTTAGTTTCTATTAAAAATATAAATAGATATCACTTTTTCCGCTGCTAGAATATAGATAAATTCTTAAATAAATAAACAAACTGAAAATTCACTAAGTTTTCGAAAGTAGCTACTATTTAAAGAAAAATGTTAAATTTAATCGATTTTTGTCAACTCAAGAATTTTTCAGAAAATAGACTAAGTTTTCTCCTAAGATGAAGAAATGCTTCCAAATAATTATTTAAAAAAAACTCTGATAACTTATTGGGTCATTTCGGTGATCAATGTAATCTTTCGAATTTGAGCCTAACGTCTAGCTCAGGTTAGGGAGGTTACATTCGGATTGTGGATATCACCGATCAAGTTCATCAGGATCCTTGTGACTCGGATACTGATGCCCTCTCAAAGGTGTGAAATTTTTAGTAGTCAGAGATCTTGATGTGCTTCGCGATGTCAACGACAGTCCTCTTGGACTCTCCTCTTATCTTGGCTTCTCCTTGATAGTAGACTTGTAGGTCGAGAGTACGATAATTTGATCGAGGATGGGGTTCTCGTTTCCTTTCCTCATCCCATTGCAACTATTAATGACAAAAGTGGAAAATATGAGATTCGTGTTTGTCTCTTTTCGGGTTGGGTTGGGTTGGGTTGGGCCATTTTAGCCGCTGTACTTCATGATGAGGGGTAGTGAGCAATTAGAGTTTTAGGTTGGTTGGTTTAGTGGTTGGAGAGACAATCAGAAAATTTTATTATTTCTTAAAAACATATTTTTTTCAAAATAAAGTAAAATAGTTAAAAATGCTTACTCTTCCATCTATTCTTCTTAATGGATACTTTGGAAGTAACAAAAATTCATTTTAATAAATTAAAAATGAAATTTGTTTTGTGGAATTAATTTTTGAAACTAAAATTAAACTTAATTTAACCTAATCTTTGGATAATACACAATGGATACTTTGAAGGTAATAAAAAATTATTTTAATAAATTAAGAATGATTTTTATTTTCTGGATTTAAGTTTATATATTAAAATTAAACTTAATTTAACCTAATCTTTCGATAATACGCGATTTCGCGCCTAATCAAATTTTCGAAGCCAAATTTTATTTCCGTAAACTATTTTTTTGATGAATTTTGATTAATTTTAAAAATTTTATAAAAATGGTTGTTTTGTGACCAAAAGCATTTTAATTAATTTTATAATTTTATAGGTAACAAATCGAACCAAAATAAACAAGAATCTTATAAATTACACCTAATCAAAAAATATATTTGTGATAATTTTATGTTTTTAAAATTCATATAATTGTTTAAAAACTATTATGATAACGTCTAGTTTATGAATTGTTTTATTGTAATGTTAAAATAGTTAACATAATTATTATAAAAGTATTGTATGATAATAAAGTGGGAAATTAAAAATTTATAAACAAATATACTATCTAAAATGTAAAATTATTATAAAAATAGTGTAATACATTTGATAAGTTGTTACTTTTTTAATCATATTGATAAGATATATTATTATTTTTTAATTTATAAAGCTTTCATACCTAAATAGGCGGACTATAATGAATAAAATGGATGGTTAGAATTTGATGGTAGATATATTCCATGATAGATAAAAGTGGTTGAACTAAGACAAACTGTAGTGTTTTGATTACTCTCCTCTAGCTAAGATTGTGAAAGATACTATGAAAACCTCTGTTAAAACTCCAGACTTAGAATTGTTAGTGAACCTAAGCTAACTCATAAAATTTCTAAAACGGTAGGTTAGTATAATGAGCATACGTAGCCTTATTGTGTGAGGCCATGTGGACATAGCCGAGCGACTCGAGTCGAGTACTCTTCTCGGGGCGATGAGCCCAATCTGAGAATTTATGAACCTGTAAGGACGCTCAAATCTAAGAGTGATAATCATGAAATGTGGGGCGCTACGGTGCCCGAGTTGTGTTCAGTGATTTGCAAGGGTCGATTAGACTCAATTTGAATCTTTGGGTCAAAATACCAAGATCGAGCAGCTCCAGACCATGAGGAGAGTGTGAGTGCTATTGATCCAAATCCGCAACCGAAGAATCATTAGTGATTTATGTGATGTGCTCTCTTGATAATTTGCGTTGATGAAGAAAAGTCGTTAGAAATATTGTTTGTTTTTGTATTAAAATTAAGTTGCGCAGTGGCAGTGTGGTAGTCTGTATGAATAAGAACATTATAGATTTTTTGGTTTAGGAAGTGATCGGTATGTGGGAATTTCGAGGGTGAAATTCTTTTAAGGGGGAGAGAGTTCTAACATCTTAAAAATTGGGAAAGAAGAAATTGAGTTTTGAAACCAAGAGTGGTCATCCCTCGATTTGAGTTTAGACTTCAAAATTTTTTATTTATAAGTAAATTGGTTTGGTTCAATAGTTAAGTGTTTTGATTATGTATTTGAGGTTTTGGGTTCAAGTCCTATCTATTAAAATTTTGCTACTTTGATTAAACCCCTATCTTTGGACATGTGGGTTATAAGTTAAATTCAGTCAATTAATATCAAGAATAAGCTTGTTGGTTCACTGGTTAAGCTTTTATATACTCTTTGGTTTTGTATTCGAATCTCTACGTAAACATTTAGAGAATAATTTTTATGCCATTCTATAAAGTTAGTTTATTTTTTCAAAAACCTATGAACTTCCTTTCCATATCTCCAAAAACAAAAAGAAACATTTTCCCTTCCCTTCTAGGTTTTATCTTTTTGTTTTTCTCTTCTTCAACCCAAATTGTGCATTTCTATTCTTTTGCCTTGGTAAACTATTGTTGTATCCTTCTATACTCGTTACACTAGGTTCCAATGTGCCTTTAATATTCAATTGAATGGTAAGCGTCTATCACCAAGTTTTATTTGCGTAAGTTTGTGATGAACGAAGTTCTGTCTCTTCTTGTGTGGAAACAAATTTCTTATTTGTGTAAGTTATGTTAGGCGAGGGTCTTAAGAGTAACATTTCTTCAGCTATTTGAGTTTCTTATTTTAGGTTACGAACGAAGGTAAGCATTTAACTTCCATTGAACTTTTGGCGTAACTTCAGTATAGATGCTAAGTCAAGCATTTTGACTTAGTTAAATCATCTGATTTGGTTAATGTAATTTCGTTTTTAGGTTTTGGAAACATCTCTGTGCTTCTCCGTCAAAGCCATATCAGGTGGGTATTGATAACCTAACTTTCGTTCCAAGTTAGTTGTCAGAAAAATTGACTGTCGATGCCACACGACCATGTCCCAAGCTGTGTTGCAGGCCGTGTAACTCACTGTTCATGAAAATTAGAGGCACACAGGCTAGGCACACAGGCGTGTGCCATGGCCGTGTGTGGTTATGTGTTATACAGGATTCACAAGGCCATTGACACAGGCATGTGTCCAAGCCGTGTAGCTCACTATTTGCGAGTTGAAACCATACGAGCAAGTGACACGGGCATGTGTAAGGCCGTGTGGAACACATAAGCAAGCACACGGGCGTGTGCCAGACCGTGTGGAGTCACATGGGCCAATTCTCTAGGCCATATGAAACCACACGGATGTGTGAAGCAATATTTAAAACTTTTCCCTTGGACCACAAGTGTCGTTCAAAATGAATGCAGGCCTGTTGTAGGTCCGTAAGATCTGAATTATGCTAAATAACTTGATATCTGACAATATGATAATGAACAACTTGCGACTGTACATATGTCTGCTATGTTTGAACCTAAGTAAGTAGGATCTGTCAAAACGTAATGTGCTATTGTCAAATGTATGTGAATTATTCAGGTACGATTTGTATTCTGTTAAGTTTGTTGGTACGCCTTTATGTGACTTTGTTGCTTAAGAACATGTGATATTCGAATATGTTGAATTGATTGACATTGATTCTGATTTATAACCATGCATGTGATTTCATGGCGAATCTGGTATTATTTGTTAAGTTTTGATAAATCTTCTTTATAACGCATGGACTCCATGCCTACTAACCATGTAACTGTATGATAACATGACTTACATGCTTATCACTTTGCTTCTGTATATGCATGCCATGACACATTGCTTGGGCCTTGGGATGATGTGAAAGGAGGAAGTTTTTGGCAGTTTGATTATCTGCATTATTTTGCGGTCTATCCATGTGTTCACCTTTTGATTTTATCTTTGTGTGTTCAGGTAAGCTTTAACTTAGGACTAGACGACGTGTGGAGCTCAGATTATTTTTGCACTGATGTAAATATGTTTGTAATCCCTTGGGTTTGTAGTTTGATTCTGAATTTGTCTTGGGTTTTTGCTAATTTCGTTAGTAACTGATAATTTTGAACGCGAAACTTCAAAAGCATTTAAGTCGACCTAAATATGTTTCAGTTTTCAAAGTTAAACTCCAAAAGGATTTTCCGCTACAAATCAAATAATAGTCTGAGTGTTTTCTAAATTTTTGTCAGAACTAGTTTTCAATGCGTTGGTGTAACTCCTCCAGATTTGGCTTAAACTTCTAGGCCGAATTTGGGGTGTTACAAAATTGAATAATATAATAGTGAGTTTGAGTACTATAATAGTGAGATTAAAATCAATGTTGAAATCAGTGTTTTGATGCAAATGCAACAATGACGGTAAGATAAATTATAATATGAAAGCAAAATTACTATTAAGCACATTAAATTAAATTTATTAAAATATAAATTTAATATATATAATTATATAGTCTCTCAAAAAAATAACTAATTATATAAATTATTTTTTAATAAATAATGTTTATAAGAATTTTTTTATATATTTAATTAATTTAAATAAAAATATTACATGTTTTTTTAAAATTCATGAACTAAATATATATTACAATAACAATATTAGAATAAATAAAGTAAAATTGTTGGCACAATGTCTATAACTACCCATATTCCCTTCTTAACCCATAAATAAGAGGATAATGTGCTTCAACACACTAGACTTCACGTCCTCTTGCATTGACAGCAATGCCTATGCCAATCAAATTAAGATTCAATCGGCTTTTCCCCTAAATTTTAAGTAAATTCAATCAAATATTGCTAAAATTTTATTATCCACAAGATATTGCAATTTATCATTTAATATCTAGAATTACATCTATTCATTTCGTAAGAATCTATTTTCAAATTATCTTTTACATTTCCTTTTGAAATTATTTTATGGTGAATGAAAACTATAGTCCATAAAAACGAAGATATTTGAATGTTAGAAATTGTTATTTTGAAAATACGTAATAATATATATATATATATATATATATTAATGACATAATCTTTTGTTCTTGCAAAAAAAATAAAAATATATTTACTAAATAAATCTATCCTCTTTTTTCGAGATAAACAAAACCTTTAAGCCTTCAAACATATTTGCATTTTTCAGAACCTGCACCAAAAAATAAATAAATAAAATTAAACAATGTCTTTGATTTTATTGTTATAATTAAATTTTATTCCTAAAAAATATATTTGAGCTTACTTGGATCGACATGGGTGATTTGAGCAGTGCCACTAAAATCACAAGCACTATCAACGCCACCTTCCTTCCGGTAGTAAGAATTCATGGCAAATTGTGCACGAAACCTCACAGTGGCTGGATCACCGCAAATTCCACCTGGTTGAATCGGACTACAATCGATGCCTTGACCGCATGCCCAATCTAGGTTCTTTTGCAATGCAGCGTCACTGGCTTCGGGTTTCGGCACACAATACCTCTTATCTTCTTCTTTCGCTCTCATATCTTCACCATGCAATAATTTACCCTTGGATGCAGCTTCAACGGCGGTGGAGGAGAAGAGGTGGAAAAAGACGGTGCCGAGGAGGAGGAGAGAAACACTGCACAATGATTTCATGATTCTAACTTTATTTTTATTTGATCCTTGATTTTTATTTTGGGTTATAATTTGGGTGTATATATACACAAGATGAATCAACCATGGAATGTAGTCTATGATCAACATTTTGACATATGGGGAACGTTGAGAATTAACAGTTTAGTCCATTAAGGCTTTTGACATTTCAGAGTATTCCAAAATTAGATTTTCAAATTATTTACCAAGTTTTTTTTCTTTTAACTCCTATTTTCTAGAGAAAATTTGTCCATAAGCTTGTTTATCCGAATACATTAAACTATGTGATTAGTATATAGGGTGTTTGTAATTTTTTTTTATAAAAGTTAGAGATTGTGGTCTAAGTTAAATATATTACTTGACTACTTAATTTTATTTTTGTTACATAATATATATATATATATATATAATAGCTTTATCCGATTACAAAATGCACTAGCAACAAATATTTTTAATAAATAATTAAATATACAATTTCAAAAAATATTCAATAATTTCATCAAAGTACCAACTAAAGAAGAATAAGCAATATCATAATAAAATCAAACATATTATTTAGATATCCAAGATAAGTTTTCAAGGCAATTAGATCCAATTTCCTTAAAGCAAGAGAACCAATTATTTAATTCGATTTGATTCAATCTTCATGATATGTTCCTTCACATGAATCAATCTTCAAAAATTGAATATCACACGGTCTAAGATATCAACAAAGATTACAACCTAAAGATTTGCTTCAAAACATTGTCAATTTTAAATAAGGCAAACAATGAAGGTTATGCAATGCCAAGTATAGTTGCAACTACTCGTGGCACTGCTCATCACCTCAACAAAATATATTAATTTATTTATGTTTAAAATTTTAATAAAAGAATATACAATCGACCTTTTCTATAACAACCACCCGCTATAACAACCAAATAGGTATAACAACAAAATTATACCCTTTTTTTTTTTTGTACAATAATAGATTAGAACATGTCTAATTGAACAAGCTTAACAGCTTCAACTCTCATCCATGCTCGAATTATAGATATCTTTCTCCAATAGATCTCGCACAGAGAGGGGTGGATCTTCAAGCGTGACCAAGCAATTAATTCTATCTTCGTTCATCTTAGCTAGCTGATCTGCAACTTTATTACTATCCTGTGAAATGTGATGAAACGTAATTTGCCAATCCTTGGAGCACCATTCATGTATCAACCTAATTTCGGCAATACTACTTATTGTTGCAAGTCCATTACGCAAAACATCAACTAATAACACATTATCACATTCCAATTCAACTTGTCTAAAACCTCTGTTCCAAGCTAATTTCAATCCTTCTAACACAACCTTAGCTTCAATAGAAAAGATGTCAAACATAGTTGTTCTCATTCTGAACCCAACAGTCACCCACCGCTTGGTCCTTTCAGCACCCCACCTATTGTCGCCCTTGAACTGTTCCTTGAAACTGAGCCATCAACATTTATCTTAACCCAGCCAATCGCTGGAGGGTCCCACCTTTTCCTTGACATTGAATGAAAATGATCTTAATTACAATATTATTTCAATAAAATGATTAAATTTCATCTGAAAAAAATCTATTAATCATATTTTATCAAATGAAAATAATCTTCAATGAGGGGATTTAAAGATATTAATTCAATAAACTATTAAGTTCCCTAATCAAATATTCTACCATGAATTTGGAACATCGTAAACTTATAAATTGATTATTTGAATTCAATAACTCATAATTAATTAATTAATTTAATTTGATAAATGACCACCTCGCCAACCCTCAGTGCACAAGCACCGTGGTTGAGCAAGAATCAACACTAAAACAACAATCATATCCAAATAATTACATGTGGTGTCTGCAAGTGTGACAAGTCAGTTGTAATATAATTTGTACAATGGGGTACAAGAGTACTCCGAGGATTTCGAGGATCGAACCCAAAGGAGTTGATGATTAAGTGAATTCTAGCTAAAAACATGCAAATAAAGAGTCTAAACAACTGCTCGCCAGATACTATAGTACAGCAGGCCATTCAAGAGTGTGCTTATACCAATTAATTAACTAAAATTTGCAAATGACTAAATTGTAAAGAAAACAAACAACACAACTGTCAAATATAAGAAAACACGATAAGAGAGCAGTTGGTTGATTTCCATGTGGATGGTTGACTTTCAAATTAGGAATCTAAATTGTTATTACTCCTAAATTGGCATCATTTTACCTCTCAGCCTCAACTTTACCAAATTGGACAAATTAGTCTAGTTTATCTCTCGACCTCACCAACTAACTTGGGACTTATCAAATTGGTACCCAATAAGATCTCCTCTTGGTCTCACTTATCTTAATTTTTCCCTTAGGGGCATCAATCCTAAGTTTTTAAGTCTATTTGATTAAGTCCAATTTTGCAATTTACTCCCCGAACCCAATAATCAATTACCCAACATTTCCATCAATCAACTCCTAAGTATTTAGCCACTCATTACCATTTCTAAGCTAAAAAACAACAAGGAAACAACCATGAAAACCATTGAAATAAAACTCAATAAAAAAAAGATGAAATGTTGGATTTTTTATCGATAAAAAGAAAGCAAACTGAAATAGCATTAAACTCAAGATTAAAATGTGATTACAACAAATTTTAAGGTACTAAACATCTAAAAAAACCTAAGTTATATTTATAACTAACTCAACTACCTAAGAAAATGCTAGGAAAACAAAGAAATTGCAGAAAACTAAGTGCTACAACTACAGAAAAGACTAAACCCTAAAGAAGATGAAAATAAAATCTAAGGAAAACTATCCTAAAACTTGTTTCTAATATCTCCTCTCTCTCTCTCTCTCTAGCCAATTTTCAGCTCTTTTTCGCAGCAATTTTGACCCATTTTTGTGACCAAAATTGTAACAGCCCGGTTTTAGTTAAATCGGAATAGTGGTTTTGGAACCACAGATTTGAGGTCATAAAATTATTTTATTATTTTTGGTGTTTACATCATGTGAATATATATGTGTGAAAATTTCGTGAGTTAATTTTATCGTTTAATAGTTCAATTTGAGAAAAAGAACTAAATCGGGTAAAATGCAAAAAAGGCATTCGATATGTTAAAATTGCTCAATTGCTATGGTTTATTAAATGTGAGGTCCTTATGTTATGAATATACCATGGATAGTGAGAATTGACATGAATAGCCATCCATATATGCTTATTAATGGCTTTTAACTAAGGTTAAATTTGTAAAATGTTAAATAACTTAACATAAATTAAAACATAATAAAAATTAAGGTTCGTATCATCTTTCTTGACCAAATATTAAGGAGAAAAGAAATTTTTGAAGAACATCTAGTGTTCATCTCTTTGAATCTTTGACTAAGGTATGTATTTTGCTCGATTTTTAATGATTTCTATGTTTTGTAATCGTTGCTTTGTGTACTAGCTAGCCCGTACCCTAATTTCTGAAATTGTTGATGATTTTGTTAAGCATAATTGATGAGTACTTGAGCTCTTGAATGTTTTATGATGGAAAATGAGCATTTTTTGATAGATTATTATGTTTTGTTAAGTGATTTTGAGTGAAAATGCCTAAATAGGATTAATTTATGAAAAGTGTAAAATGTGTACTTAATTGTGTGAAATATTGATAAATATGGGATGTTATGGAGCCTATAGATATTCAGTCAAGCATCGGTTAAATTGAATTTCATGATTTTTGTGTTTTATGAAATAGGGACAAATTGAAAAAATGTGAAATTATAGGGGTTAATGTGTAAAATTCCCAAATTATGTTTTTTGGATTAAATTGAATGAATTGAAGAATAAAAGAGTTAATTTTTAATGTATACGGATCAAGAACGAAAGGAAACTGATTTAGATCGGGGAAAATCAAAAGTTGACGAATAGTCAATTCCATCAGTTTATTCCGAACACAAGGTAAGTTCATATGCAAATAAATGTCTTTAAATTGAATTATATGTGTTTACTTGCCATTGAATTGTTATGAATGTTGAACGATTATTATGAGCAAGAATCGACGAAGTTTTGACATTCGAAAGTCCGGTAAAAACTTTAGGAATAGTATAGGATACGATTGTCATGACATTAGGTTATCAAGATGTGATTACAAGTAAGACCATGTCTGGGACATTGGCATCATTAATCGATTTCGTGTAAGACCCTCTCTAGGACAGTGGCATCGATATGTGATAACATGTAAGACCATATTTGGGATATGGCATTGTACGAGCTTATGTGATTTTCGAGTATCCTTAACGAATCCGAACGGTTCAACGAGCAAAGTCAAGTTGAGAAAAAAATATGTGAATGAACTAAGTGACTCAGGTACGTACGAGATTCATACGAGAGTGGAGAAGTGAAGTAAATGGTGAATTTGATTAAGATATTGAATATGTGTACAATGGCATAATTGAATTGATATGCAAAGGTGCATATGATAGCTTTATTTGTATATGTCTTAATAAGCTTTTAAAGCTTACTTTATGTGTTCTTTCCATGTTTTATAGACTAGCTCAGACATTGGGGATCATCGAGAATCTTTATCACACTATCGACTAATTTTTGGTATTTTTGGAGTTTTGTATATATAGTATATGGCATGTATAGGCTAGTGTCATTTTGGTATTAGCCATTATATTTGGCTTGTAAATGATGATGTATATGGCCATTTAAGTTGGCTTAAATTATGTGTTTAATAAGTGATACATGTGATGTATATAAGTTACCATGTGAATTGGCATGTTTTGGCTGCCTCTAGAAATGGTAACAAATTGGTTACTTTGTGTGCATGAGAAAAGGGTGGCAAATTGGCTTTACAAATGGCCTATTTTTGTCCATATGGGTAGAGACACGGGTGTGTGTCTCAGCCATGTGTGACACACGGTTATGCTGCACGGCCATGTGTACCTTGGGGTACCCTTTCGAATTAAGTTAGTATACCTTACATTTTGACACGGGCTAGGCATACAGGCATGTCTATTGGCTGTGTATGACACACGGGCTGGCACATGAGCGTGTGGTCGACCGTGTGACCCAAGTTAGTAACCCCCTTAGATTTCACACGGGCGTGTCTTCGACCGTGTGGTGCAAGTTAGTATGTATGCCCTGTTTTCACACGGCTTGTGACACAGGTGTGTCTGGTAGCCTTGTGAGGCACACGGGCGTGTGACCCTTAAATGTTTGAAAATTTTCTAAGTTTCCCAAAGTTTGCAAATGTTATCGGTTTAGTCCTGAACCGCTTCTAAGCATGTTGTAAGGTCTCGTTGGACCTTACATGGGACAATGTGTTTGATATGAATAGATTTTGATTATAATTGCATATATGTATGTGAATGAGGTGTGTTATCTGGTAATGCCTCGTAACCCTATTCCGGCGTTGGATACGGGTTAGGGGTGTTACAAAAATACCCCTCAATGTGTCTTTTTTGTTGGTGCTTTGGTTGGACATCAACTATCCTTGATGTCAATTTTGTCCCATCACGACAGTGATATCATGACACCCAGGCCAGAATATTGCAATACCAAGGAAAGTCTTGAAAATGGGGAGTTCCCTTGAAGGGTTGGATATCGCAATACCCAGTGTGGATATCATGATACCCAACCGTGGATATCGTGATACCCCCCTCCTTGGTGATGTTTTCGCTCCAAATTGGGCCACCATCAAGTTCCTATAACACTCAATCGATTGTTAGTGTCCAAATGGTGAATTTGGCCAATTTGAGTCTCAAAATAAGTACAAAACACATTAAACACATATTAAAGAGAAAATCAACAAACTACTCTAAACTACGGAAAATATACTAATTTGCTAGAAAACAAGCTCCTTAAGTATAACGAGGAAGCCTGATTTAACATATCAAATTATGGCAGACCAAACTCCCTCACACTTAACTCTTTCTTGTCCTCAAAAAACACACAAAACATGCAAAAAGAGACGACCCTTTGACTAAATTGGACAAAAAGGCAACATGGTAGTAACATTTCGAACTTGTACCCAAACTATCTCACATGCAACCTAAGAATGATATTTAGTTAACTCAAGTATTCTTAAAGCACACAAAAAATCAGTTCAACAAATTAAAATGCTAACAAATATAGAGGCAATTCAAACGATGATATGTACAATTATGTTATCCATCAAAATGGACTATGTGGATACATTAAGGATACATAAAACAAATTGAAGGTGTTCATCCAAAGCAATACAAGCAAGTCAAGAGAAATGTTATGGTGGAATATTAGAGTCCCAAAGGTCTTCTAGGCTTGTAACATGCAGAGGTTTAGGATGGTTCGAAATTCAAATAAAAGGTCGCTCTAAACGGTTTCAAGCACTAGAAATAGTGAAGCACATGGCATTGTCCACCATTTGCCCCTAAATTGTTCATAATGCTTGCCTCATTATTTCTCCTTCTCTCATCTTCTTTTATCTCTCCAAGAATTAGAAGATACTATATGATATTAATACGTAAAGTAAACTACAAGTACCAACACAATATGAAATGAAAGGATTCTTTATGAAGCTCAAATTTGATTTGTCAATTGAGCTTTTCTTTTTTTTTTTTCTAATTGCAGCATACTTTCACTTACAATGTTTTTATTCTCACCTTACTTGTACTTACACAATTGGTTTTTCAAATTGAGCTTAAGTTAATTACTTGCAAATACTAACGATTTAGGACAAATAAAACTCATATTTCAAACTAAAAGTTGCTATTAAAATTTTATCCTTTTCTTTCCAATTCATCAAATGATAAATAGAATTACATTGCACGATAAGGATCTAATTTTTTCGTAAAACATTATTTTCCTTCTAAAATTCATTTTTAAAATAATAAAATTTACAAAACTCTTCAATCAATAATTGGTACTAGTATGGTTTTCATTGACGGTGCATTGGGTTGATTATTTGATTTTATCAAATTATAGAATAAAAATTTAAAAGTTAAAATATGCTTTAAGTCCTCACACTTCGTATATTTGAAATTTAGTTCTTTACTTTTCGAATTTAAAAATTAGGTTCAGTTGTTACCAATATTGAAATTCTTCAATTAAATTCTTAGGTGAGACATTTTGAAATTAAAAAAAAAATTCACTTGGTAGTCATGTAAAAATAAAAATAACATTGAAAATATTAATTAAGTATTTTTTTTTCTCAAAAATGCACATTCAAACTTGTGATGGTAAACTAATTTTTTCTATTGAAATAGTGTTTTTTTAAAAAAAATTGGCAACAACATTTTGATTGAAATAGTTAACAAGATTAATTATTTAGACTAACAAATGACATTATGAAAGTAGAGGGACCAAGTTATATCAAAAAATAAAGTATATAGATTAAATCTCAAGTTTTAACATACTCTAGGGGCCAAATTTAAAATTTGACCATTATCTTATAATTTCAATAAAAAGTAATGAAAACCTGAAAGAAGTAGGAAGCCATGTGCCAAACACTCTTAGGACATTCAAATTATACGTAACTACTGTACAAGCCCAATTTACGGGCCCGGGCTAAACCCAACAAACCCAAAACAGGCCCAAATTTTAACCTAGCCCAAATAACCCCCCAAAACCCAATTGAGCCCAAATTTTAACCTAGCCCAAACAAATCCCCCAACCCAAACACAAAACAAAAATCAGAAAATAAACCTAAAAAAAACCCTAGCCGCCTTTGACCCTGTCCCATCCTCCACCGCCCCGTCACATCGCTTTCTTTGCAGACCACCGCCTCGTCAACATGCCACCGCCAAAGTCAGTGCAAAACATTAAACGAGAATAGACATAAAGCAAAACATGTAATGGCTATTTAAGGCCAAAAATCAAAAACTAGAGAGGACATTTTTTTTTTCGGCACTAGAGAGAAATAAAAAAAAACAGATTAAAACGCAAGCATAGAACCACAGCAAAATAAAAAGGAGTTCAAAGATTCCGAATCAAGGTTTATCTATCTTCCCTTTTTATCTTTTTCGAATCTATATACATATTTTTCTCCGTTTTATATTTTAAAAAGGGGCACATGCATACATATTTATAGACAAATGAAATAATAATAAAAAATCTTACCTTTTTTTGATTTCCGCCACCGTACGTGGCAGCTGCCACGTAACAGAGAGGCGCGGTCGTCGATCGGGCGGTGACCGGAGAACGGGGCCAAAGTTTGGAGAGAGTTGAGAGAGTCTGAAGTTTTTTTTAAAAAAGGGAGGGTTAAATGATATTTTTGGTAAAAAAATCTGGTTTATATAAGGGTGCTAAACGGCACCGTTTTAGGATTGGTTCAAAAGGCCCCAAAACGACGTCGTTTTGGGGCCAAACCCGAAATCCGACCCGCCCAAAAGGAGATCCGCGTGTTTTACATCTAATGGGATATTTCCCATTTTGGTCCTTCCATTTTTTTATGATTTTCAATCAGGTTTTTTAAGTATTTTAAATTGGCCCTATAATTTGTTGCACTTTCCAATTTGGTCCTAGATGCTGCTGCGTGTCTTGAGTAGAGGGGTTTATTTCGTTTTTGGTCCCTCCATTATTTGTGCGCGTTAAAATAGATCCCCTTTTCTTTGCTTTATTTCAATTTCGCCCCAAGTCTTTTATTCTTAATTCGATTCGATCCTCTTTAATTACTTTATTATTAAAATTAATTATTCTAGTATTTTTATTACTATTCATATATATATATTATTGTTACTATCACTATTATTAATCGTATTATTACTATTATTTCTTTATTTTCATTTTATATTATATTACATTATTAGTTATTATTATTATTATTAGTTTTAGTTTCAACTAATATTTTTAATATGCATATATATATCTTTTATGTAACATTATTAATAATTTTTTTAAACATTATTATTATTATTAATACATGCATATATTATGTGTATATTTATGTAGTGTTATTAATAGTTTTTTATTTATTTATTTTTCTTAACTTTATATTACTTATATATATATATATATATATGTTTTTATACTATATTATGCATACATTCTTAAATATTATTAGTTATATATTTTTATGTTATCATATATATGTGTCTAATGTTATATTACATATACACTTTAAAAGTTATACCAAGTTCGTATACATTATATACAGTTTTTTCTTAAATATTATATATTTAAATACTAATACCATGTATTATGCTTTCAATACATATATGTTTGTGAATATATAACGTTACTAATCTTCTTATTTTATTTTCTCCGTTACACATTATCGTTTATATATCCTTATTATTACTATATTAGTATTTTACTATTACTATTATTTTTATTCTATTACTACTGTTATTGTTACTTCTATCAGTTTTTTTTAGTTGTTATTACTTTAATACATATATATATACACGTATACTTACATGTTTTTCACTTTAATTCAATATTGACATTGTATTTCCCTTTTGTATTTCTATATCATTATTATTATTATTACTACTATGTATTTTTATTTATTTATTTATTTATTTACCACTAATTATTATTACTACTACTATTCCTTTTGTTAACATATTATTGTTCTTATTGTTATTTTTTATATATCATCATTTTTACCAACATATATTATTACTGTTATATTATTATTATTATTATTATTATTATTACTTTATTATAGCTTTTTTTTTCTTTCTTTTTTCTTCTTCTTGATTTGTTCACTTACTCATGTACTTATTCGTTTATCCCCCGATTTAAAATCAAATTTTCACTATAATTTACTTTGTTATTTCATTTATCGTCATGGTTACTTTATTTTATTTCATTTGGTTCTCGTTATCATTATCCCATTATATTTATTCCTTTATTCACATATATATCTATATTTGCAAGTTCATGTTATTCGTTATTATTATTATTATGCTTATATCATCACCTTTGTTATTATTATTACACATGTTAATGCTGCGATTTGTTTCTCGCTTCACCATGTGATCATGATTACATTGGTCCTTCACTCGATGCATATATTTGTGTTTTCTAAAAACAAGTTTCGTATATAGGCGATTCGAGAAAAATTGTGCCCTAACTTACTGGGCTTCGATTTTTCTCATTTAACCTAAATAACGGAATACTCTTTTAAATTGCTATACAAGTTTTAAAAAAATACTTATTCCCGGAGACACGAAGCGTTGTGCCCTAACTTACCGGGTATGACATTCTGTCACCTCGGAATAAGAGTTTGTTTTAAAATAAAGGCAATGTTCGGTGTTTGAGAATTCGAGAAAACGTGCCCTAACTCACTGGGTTTCGATCTCTCTCGTCTACTCTAAATAGTCGAATACCCTCTTAATAAATTAAAATACGCAAAGTTTATATAAAAGGCAAGCTCGCTCTCGAAAACTCAAGATGTCGTGTCCTAACTTACTGGATGTGACATCTTACGTTTTGAGACGAGAAAGTCTTTAACATGTGAGCATTTTTTTTAAAGAGGGATCGTATTTTAAATTCTTTCAAATTTTCAATCTTCGATCTTAAAACATTAATTAATCAACTAGGTACCAATTTTGGGCGTATCGAGGGTGCTAATCCTTCCTCGTATGTAACCGACTCCCGAACTCATTTTCTGATTGTCGTAGACTAAAAAAATTATCGTTTTAGTAAATCTTAACTCTTATTAAAATGATTAATTTAAGGTGACCCGATCACACCTTGTCAAAAAAGGATTGGTGGCGACTCCCTCTACTCATTTTCATTGTCAAAATCCAAGTCGATACCCGTTTTTCCAAAAAATGGTTACGACAACTATGTAATAATTTTAATTGAAAAGTTAACTATATTAGTTATTGGGACTAATTAATAACATAATAACAATATATTGACCAAATTATGTTAAGAATTAAAGTATAAAGATTAAATCTCAATTTTAAGTATAATAAAAGGACCTAACAATTCTTAAAAATGTAAAAAATCACGTGTCATAAAAAGAAGGTTCGAAGTATGGTTTTTAGCCTAGTCATTGCATTGTGTTGATTATTTGATTGTATCAAATCATAAAGTAAAAGTTTGAAGGTTAAAATATGATCTAAATCCCTATACACTTTGTACATTTAGAATTTAGCTCCTATACTTTTATTTTCATGAATTTAAAAATTTAGGTCCAGTTGTTACCACAATTGATATTCTTCTATAAAATTCTTTGGTGTAACATTTTGAAATTAAAAAAAATTCACTTGATAGTCATGTAAAAATAAAAATAACATTGAAAATACTAATTAGGATTTTTATTAAAAACACGCATTCAAACTTGGGATCATAAATTTTGATTTTGATCGAAATAGTTAACAATATTGACTATTTAGACTAAACTAACGGCACTACAAAAGTAGAGGGGCCAAATTATATAAAAAAAATAAAGGATATAGATTAAATCTCAAGTTTCAACATAATTTAGGGACCTAATATAAAATTTGACTATTGTCTTATAATGTTAAGAAAAAGCAATACAAACCTAAAAGAAATAGGAAACCACATATCAATCACTTTTACGGTATTCAAATTATATATAACCACATAATATTTTAATCGAAAAGTTAACTATATTAACTATTGGGATTAACTAATAATAACATTATAAAAATATACAGACAAGATGATGTTAGAAATTAAAGAATAAAATTAAATCTTAATTTTAGATATAATACAACGATCAAAAACTAAAATGTAACCATTTTTAATAATGTAAAAATAATAATAATAATCATGCATGTCAAGAGAGGAAGGTCTTTTCGACCTTCTTATATATGATTACTAGTATGGATTCTACTACACTTCGTGTTGAGTTAATTATTAATTATTTTGAGATTAATTTATAGAGTAAATATCATAATAAAATATACTTTAAATCTTTATACTTTTTATATATTTGAAATTTAATCTTCGTACTTTTATTTTTAGGAAATCAATCGTTTTATTTTTCGACTTTAAAAATTTAGATCCAATTAACACCATTAAATGCCTCTGCTAAATGCATTGGTGTGACATTTTGAAATTAAAAGAAAAAACTCAATTAGTAGCCATGTAATTAAAAGATAGCATTATAATGAACTTTAATTTTACAAGTAATTTTGATAGTGGTAACAACACTTAAGAGTTACATCAACATTTTAATCAAAATAAAGTATTTGAACTAATCAATGACATTATAAATTTTGAGGCACCAATTTATATAAAAAAGTTGAAGTGCAAAGATTAAATTTTAAATTTGAGTGTAATATAGAGACCAAATTTGAAATTTGACCGTCAGTGTATAATCTTAAATTTGAGTATAATATAAGGACTAAACTTAGAATTTGACCATTTTCTTATATAATAAAAAAGTGGCCCACGTGTCAACCAAAGGACCATCCTTCAAAGATATGTGCATTCGCCATAACCTGCATCAAAAAATAAAGACGCAATTAAATAAAGAAAAAAAAGTCTGATTTTTATTTTGTGTGGAATTTAATTTAATTCCTGTAATTTCAAATTTAAAAAAATCTTACTTTAACCAATTCATCCTTGGGTTTTCTCAACTTTAAACCTATAATTTAATGGTAATCTCATTTTAAGATTTTATCTCTCGACTCTAAATAAAAGCTAAAAAATCTCTAAATATTACAACGGATAAAATTATGACTATTAAATAATTTTATATATGAATAGATTAAAATGATAATTAAATAAATAATTTAAAAAGTAAAAAATATTTTAAATTTTATAAAATTAATTTAATCGCTTGTTTTTCTGTTCCGCTTTTTTATCTTTATCAATTTCGAACGGTTTATTCAAAAATTAATTCAATCCCTACTAGTCGGTATCCCACTGGTAGGATGAATTCCTAGCCTCACCCCCCAAATAACAATATTTGAACTTACTTGGATTGATATCGATGAGTCGACCAGTGCCTTCAAAATCACAAGCATTTTTAGTTTCACCTCTCGTTCTATAGTAAGTATTCATGGCAAAATCTGCACGAGACCTCAGGCTGGCCGGATCATCGCAAACCGCTCCCGGTTCAACCGGACTGCAATCGATGCCTTGCTTGCATGCCCAATCCAAGTTTTTTTTCAATTGAGCCTCACTAGCTTCGGGTTTCGACACACAAAACTTCCTACCATCGCTTTGGCTTAATTTCGAATCACCCTTGGAAATTATAGGGGGCTTAGAATCGGTTTCAACGGCGGCCGCGGAGGAGAAGACGTGGAAGACAACCGCGCTGAGGAGGAGGAAAGAAGCACTGCTCAATGATTTCATGATTCCAATTTGTTTTTATAATTTTGATCCTTGTTTTTTTTTTTTTTTTTGGGGGTGGTGTTATAATTTGTGTGTATATATAGAGAAGATGAATCAACCATTGAATGTAGTTTATGATCAACATTTTGACATATGGGGGACTTTGAGAATTATTAGTTTAGTCCATTAAGGATTTTGACATTTCAAAATATTCCAAAATTAGATTTTCAAATTATTAACCAAGTTTTCTTTCTTCTAACTCCTATTATTTAGATAAAAATTGTCCATAGAATTCTTATCTGAATACATTATATAGTGTGTTCGTAATTTTTTATAAGAATTAGAGATCGTGATCTAAGTTAAATATATTATTTGACTACTTGATTTTATTTTTGTTTTTGTTAGGTAAAAATAAATAAATATATTAATAGCTTTATTTTGAAAACTACTATTGTTATTTATTGTAATATATAAAGGAATTGTTGAAACTTATATTCAATAATTGCTTAACTTGATGATTGAGGTGGCGATAGAAGTGGGCATTTAAAATGATATTACAATAAACAACAAAAAAATAGAACATAATCAATTTTACTATATTTGTAGAGTCATTCCTATCACACTCCAGTATAACAATCTCACTCTTGTACCTAAAGATCTTGATCACTCATCTTTAAGTTCTTTCCTTGAAAACTTAGGTAACCTGTGTTTCACTCTCAAGGCACTCTCAAATACAAGTTCCTCAATGAAGAGTTAAGTGCTATAAAAACTACTTAGTTCTAACTTACACCAACCTCAAATATATAAGAGATTAAGGCTTGTTAAGATAAAGATCAATTACAATCAATATCCCACCAAAATAACCAAATAAAAAGGCTTTACAAATATCCTCATAAAGTCTAGAATAAATAAATAAAAATTTAAGATAATTCTTCAAATCATTCACGTCAATCTAGACAACATATGGAATCTAATTTGCTTGATTCGAATTGATTCACTCTTCAAATATTTGTTACTCCACAATATAAATTTTCAAATATGAGATAACACGTGTTCACAAAATCATCCAAGTTTTTGCCCAATTGATTTGTTGAAAAGATTGTCAACTCCAAAAATGACAAGTTATATTAGTCATCGAAGTGCTAGCCGTAATGGTCACTTCCATTGGCACTTCAACAGCCACTTAAAAACAACTTTCCTCAACAATAAACATCTATCGAGGTTGAACAAAATTTTTATATTTAGAGCACAAATCTATCTTCACAAAGTAACCTTTAATCAATCTTGATTTGTACAAATATCATCAAATTAATTATCCATAATATAAGGATACAAAAGATCATAAAGTTAATCCATAAATTATCTTTGAAAAGTAACATTGCTTGATTCAATCTCTACTCTATAAATAAACATGAGATTAGTTGCACAAAATTTTTAAATTAAAACAAACAAATCATCAAAATATTTTGATCAAATATACCAACAAATAAATCAAGTTATATATTTAATATAGTGATAACACATAAGACAATTACTTCAAAAACTTGAGTTAATTAATACCAAAGATGGATGGGAGGTTTGGGCTACAAAGATAGAGGCGCCTAAAAAATAAGAACAAAGTTATGGAGGGTGTCTGAGTTTGTGCTTTGTGATGTTGTTTAATGATTAAATAAATGAAGTGAAGCATGGTGAAAAAAAATATTTGGACAGAATCGTAGAATGATGATGAATCTCTCCTAAGGTCATGTCATTCGGTGCATAGTAATTGGTTGAATCTAGTAACCTTTGGCTCGATATATAGGACACGATCTCTCGCTCTTTTGTCAATCTTATACTTTGATCTATGACATGTACTATTGTCAGGTTCATAACTACCACGTCCAACTAAACATCTGTGAGACTTATATTTTTGGATATGCTAATTTTTTGGGAATTGGGACTTATTCTTTTAGGTTGGCATAACAAATTTTAATTTAATGTAAAATATCATGCATGGTGACTGTATATCTAATTTTAATTTTAGTTTAATTTTCAAATATTGTAATGAGCATTTACTACATATTAGACTTGTTTATAGGATGGATCATCTGTTTAGATTTGAAAACTTGTCTAAAAAATGAGTTGTTTATAGGTTGGATCATCTATTTGGGCAAAAATACCATTCTCGAAAAATGAACTTGGACAAAATTTAAGACTTATTTTTTAATTTGCCGGGCCTTAGGTAGGAATTTTTTAACCCAAGCCTGGTCCGGATATATATTATGTGATAAAAGTTCATTATATTAATTATATATGTTAAATAATAATTATATTTTTATATTAAATCACTAACTGAATAGTAATTAAACTCATTATCCAAAATTCAAAAATATCTACTCATCAATATAAAATTTTAAAAATAATATTTAATATAATTAAACATTTATTATATTTATGTTAACATTTTTTTAATATAAATACTTACTTTAATATATTTTTAATGTCTTAGAAAATATTTATTTTAGTGTTTTTTAGTGCATTTAGTGTATTACATTTTTTATATTTGTTTTTATATAAAAAACTAATTTTATAAAAAATCAAATATGAATGGATTAGGTCAGGTCCAGATTTACCTTTCTTAATTTGGATTGAGCTTGGGCAGAAAATTATGTCCATTCTTAGGCAAGGCCCGAGCTTGAAAAATTGGTCTAGATGCTTTGCATGGGTCAGACCAAACCTATAAACAAGTCTATTACATATACAAACAATTATATTTACTCAATAGAATTTTTAATTTATTTGTTTTTCTTAATATATAGAATTAAATCAAAAAATATGTATATAATTATACTAAATCAAAGTTTCATATTTATAATTACATTAATTTTTTTGAATGACCTCATTATAAATTCTAATCATATCTTCTATTTTTGACACAATGCTTAGAACTACCCATAGCCGCTCCCCAATTCATAAATAAGAGGATAATGAGCTTTAATGCACTCGAACCGATTGTATTAAAAGTCTAATACATTTTAATATGTTTATGTATTTTTCAAAAACATTATTAACGCAAAAAATTACAAAAAACATCATTAACATTTTTCGATGTTTGTCTCATAACAAAGGCACCATTAGCAATCCATTATGGTTTAGAAAAAAGAATAAAAAAAACTTAGGGTGAATTACACCAACCGTCACTTAACTTTGATACAATTGACAAAACAGTCACTCTTATTTCAATTCAGTCACTCAACTTTCGAAAAATAATAAATTAGTCTTACTAACCATTTTCCGTTACAGACGTAACGGAAAGATGATCTATCATCTCACTGTGTAAATGGCCCCAATTTAAAACCCTAGCTGGGCTGGGCAGTAAAAGAAAAAAAAAGAAGTAGAGAAGAAGAAGAAAAAGAAAAAGAGGAGGAGTAGGAGGAGAAGAAGAAGAGAAAAATTTAGAGTGTTTCAACAACAACAAGAGGTTGTGGATCACGGAGACGATAGTGGGGCAAGATTCACAAAGAATATTTTCGATAACAAGAATGATCGAGAGCTTTTCTTCACTGTATCTGGCCAAATGCACCATCTCATCTCATCTCAAGTCATCTCTATTTCCTACAACAAGGGCAACATTCAAAGGAACAAACAAAATACCACAATGAAACATTTCGTACAACTGAAAACAATATTCGACATCAAAGCTAATACTCACCACCAAGCCTTAAACATGTCACCACGATTAATACCTGCTACTGCCAAGGTTGAAGCCATTTCATTACCTTTCTGATCTACCATTGAGAATGCTACACTACCCACCTGCTCAGATCGTATAGTATTCATACTAGATGCTTTGGACGTAGAATTTGTCATAGTTTAGGGATAAAACGATGCGATTGTTGTTATGGTAGTCAACTTAAAACAGATGGTCACCGCAGTTGAGAGGTTGGGTTGGTAATCGAAAAGGGTAGCTCATTGTGACATTTCCACAAACAGTTGAGTTGCAATATTTGTTTTCGATTTTGGTGACACAACAACGGCGGCCACAAGGGCATAGATTGGAAGTTGTGGTTTGGGTTTTGGCATGACAAAATTTGGATGGGGAGATATTGGATGGTAGAGAAGGAGAGAAAAGAGATTGATGGTAGATTAAAGCAAATCATCATATGTGAAAACAAATATTGTTGGGATGGAGAAGAAGAAGTATAAACATATTGGGTCATATATGAAAAAAGTAAAAATATTGGGTCATTATTAAAAAACAAAAAAAGAATGACAAAAAAAAAGTCACTCAACTTTGTCTCGTCCAATGTGGCAAGTTAAATAGCCACATCACATATCCCGTTAAGCCAGTAACTGAAAATATTAATAGGTGTCTGATTTGTTATTTTTCGAAAGTTGAGTAACTAAATTGAAATAAAAGTGATTGTTATGTCAGTTGAATCAAAATTGAGTGACTGAATTGAATAATGCTTTGTTGTCTCTTTTTTGGTTTTCTCTCAACTTAGCCTCCCCATCATCATCAGGATATCCATTCTCAACTAAGTCCCATAATTCTTGAGACTTAAGCAGTGTCTTCATTTTGATGCTCCAAAACTCATAGTTGTCACCATTGAAAACGAGAATTGCCAATTGAGAAACACTCACAGTATTGTTGTTTGTCGTCATGAGAAATACACCTAATGACAATCGAACCTTACGCTGATACCAAAGAATGTTGGAGAAGACAGCTACAGAAAGAGAAAGAAACTCAAAATAGCCTTTAAAAATAAGAGATAGTAAAAAGGTTTCTAAAAGTAATCTTATCAAACAGGTTATAGACACAAATAAGCTATAGTATATTTGGGAAAAACTTTTGCATATTATTCAACTAAAGATCAGCCTCTTATATAAGCTTTACATAGCAACAAATCTCAATGGGAAAAATCTGGCACTAAATCATATCTCAACAAAAACGAAAAAATAAGGAAAAAATAAACTGAACACAACCCAACCAAATCTAAATTTAGAAAAACTAATTTTGAATCATTCTCCAACACTCCCCCTTGATTCAAACTTGCACACACCAAGTAAGGCTCTAAAATAACAAAACTTCTCTTTGGACAATGACTTGGTCAGCACATCTATCAGCTGATCTTAAGTGCTGTAATATTCCAATGTTATCTCCTCCATTGCAACCAAATCGCGTATAAAATGATAGCGAATATCTATATGTTTCGTTCTACCATGGAATGCTAGATTTCTTGTCATGATAATAATTGTTTTGTTGTCATAAAATATTTTCGTTGCTCCTTTTTGCTCATGTTGAAGATTTGCTAACACTCTTATTAGCCAAATGGCTTGACAAGCTGCTGAGATTGTTGCTATATACTCAGCTTCAAAAGTTGACAGTACTGTTATAGCTTGTTTTTTCGAACTCCAAGTGATCACTCCCGAACCTAGAGTGAAAACATTTGCTGAAATACTTCATCTATTACCCAACGAACTTGCCCAATCACTGTCTGTGAACCCACACAATTTGAAATTTAAAGTTTTGAAGTACCAAACACCATACTCTAAAGTTCCTGCAATATAACGCAAGACTCTTTTTGCTGCTCCATAATGAACTATTGAAGTTTGTTGCATAAACTTGGAAATAACACTAACAGGGAATGGAATATCGGGCTTGGTGTGCATCAAGTAAATCAAACCACTTACCAAGCTTCTGAACCATTTTGCATATGCCATTTCTCCTTTATCTTCTTGCTGCAATTTCTCATTGATATTCATGGGTATAGTTGTAGACTTGCAATTAAGCATGCCAAACTTACTAAGAAGGTCCTTAGCATATTTTCTTTGTGCGATAAAAATACTAGCTTTAGCCTGATAAACTTCAAGACCAAGGAAATAATACAGTAGACCCATATTCGACATCTAAAATTCATTCATCATTTGAGATTTAAACTCATCCACAAGAAAGTAGAAGAACTAGTATAAATGATATCATCAACATAAAGACAGACAATGATGAAATCATTACCTTCCTTTTTCACATACAAGGTGGGCTCGTTCTCACTTCTCATGTACCTTTTTTTTCTAGAAATACCCATCAATCTTGTTGTACCATGCTCGAGAGGCTTGCTTCAGTCCGTATAATGCCTTTTTCAGCTTGTACACCTTCATTTCATTGCCCTTCTTTATGAAACCTTCCAGCTGTGCTACATAAACCTCTTCTTATAGATCTCCATTAAGAAATGTTGACTTGACATTAAATTGATAAACAGGCCATCGCAATTGTGCAGCCAATGCTAGAATAAGCCTCATTGTTTCAAACCGAGCTACCGGAGAGAAAGTTTCTTCAAAATTAACACCATGTTGTTGTGGATAACCTTTCGCCACAAGACAAGTTTTGTGTTTCTGTAAGCTTCCATCAGCAGCAAACTTTGTTTTGAACACCCACTTCAAGCCAATTGCTCTTTTGTCTTTCGGCAAGTCCACTATTTCCCATGTTCCATTCTTCTCAATAGCTTTTGTCTCTTCCTCCATTGCCTTCTGCCACTCTTCTTTTTTGACAGCTTCTTCATAGTATATAGGATCTGAAACAGTAAGAGAAAACTGACAAGATGCATAAGTGTCACCAACATATTTCAGATTCAGCTTTCTGGCCATTGCCAATCTTCTAAGTAGGAGTTGCTCAGCTAAAGGCTATTTAAAAATTGTAGCTCTCGATGAGTTATGAGGTGAACTTGCTGAATTTAACTCTTGTCTTTCATCTTGTGAAACCTCAATAAGCATAGAAATATGTTGATATACCTGCTCTTCATTCCAATCCTAGCTTGCATTTTCATCAAAAACAACATTCCTACTAATAATCACCTTCTCACTCAAAGGGTTGTAAAGCCCATATGTTTTGGATTGAGAGCAATAACCAACAAAGATGCATTTCACAGACTTTTCATCAAGCTTGCTTCGATTGTGTGAATTTACCAAAGAATAGGCAATTCGACCAAATATTTTTAAATGGCTTACCGAAGGTCTCCTAGCACTCCACGCTTCATAAGGTATTCAGTTAAGAACTGCCCTTGTTGGAGACAAATTCAGCAAATAAACAGCAACACTCTCAACCCAAAACTTATCTAGCAGCCCCTTAGATCACAGCAAACTTCTTGCCATTTCGACAATCGTTTGGCTCTTACGTTCAGCCATATCATTTTGCTACAGTGTATAAGGTGTTGTCAACTGTTTATGTATGCCCTGCTCTTCACAAAACTGGTTAAATTCATTAGAAAAAAATTATCCTCCTCGATCAGTGTGCAAAGCCTTGATACTTCTTCCATTTTGTTTTTCAACGAGTGCCTCAAACTTCTTAAAAGTCTTGAATGCTTCTGATTTGGAGTGAAGAAAATACACCCAACTTATGTGGCTGTAACCATCTGTAAATAGCAAAAAATAGTGACTTCCACCCAAGGATTCTATCTTCATGGGACCACAAATGTCAGCATGTACAAGCCCAAGACACTCAGACGCCCTTCTAGAGTTTCCTACAGGAAATGGTTTTTTACATTATTTCCCAAATATACACCCTTCGCGTAAATCTAAAGACTCAATTTTTGGTAGCCCGAACACCATTTCCTTTTGACTCAACAATTTTAGACCCTTTACATTCAAGTGCCGATACCGTAAATACCACAACTTAGACTCACTTTTCTCTTTAACAACAAGAGCCTGACTTTCTACATTAGAGACTTCAAGAGGAAAGAGCTTGTTTGGTGTCATCTGAACATCAACAATAATTTTTCCTGATTTTTTGTCTCTAATCACACAAGACATATCATCAAACATGACAGAATATCCGCTACCCATAAGCTACCCAATACTCAATAAATTTTGAGATAAAGTAGGAATAAAATAGACATTATAAAGGAGCTGTATGTTACCATGACCATTGCTTATCGCCACAGTGTCTTTGCCCTCAACTTACATCTACTTGTCATCACCAAGTCTCACATTCACCTTGTATGACTCATCCAACTCTTTGAACAAAGATTTTATCCCCATCATATGATTTGAACAGCTGCTGTCCAAAAGCCATATGTCTTTTGAAGCTATAACGTCATCTTGATAAACCATGAACAACTTAATCTCTTCGTCACCTTCTGCATAGTTGGCTTGTCTTTCCCTTTTCCAACAATCTGCCTTCACATGCCCATATTTCTTGTAATAACAGCATTGAACATTGCTCTTGTATTGCTTCTATTTTTCTATCATCTGCCTTTGTTCATCATGTCCAGCACCTCTACCTCTGCCTCAACCTCCTCTACCACGATAACCACCTCTACCATGATAACCACCTCTGTATGTGGCCTTTCTTGAATCGTCTTGCTGCTTGGGAGGCTCCCTCATCACTTGGAATGCCTTTTTGTTAGACTTTTCATTTATGCGGTTCAGTCTCGCTTCGTGGGACTGCAAAGATCCCTGTAGTTCATCAAATGAGTAAATAGCTAAGTCTTTAGATTCCTTAATAGCTGCAACGACATGATCAAACTTTAGAGTCAAACTCCGTAACACTTTTTCAACAATAGTTTGATCCGTAACTTGCTCTCTATAGGACTTCATTTGATTGACAACCGTTGCTGCCTTTGTAAGATAATCTTATACGGATTCTCCACTTTTCATTTGCAACGTCTCAAAGTCACGATGAAGAGTCTAAAACTTCACTGTAACAACTTTTGAAGTGCCTTGATACGCCATGTGCAATGTTGTCCAAGCTTCTTTTGCAATTTTTGCTACTACAATTTTTGAAAAAATTGACTCGTGAACAACTTGTTGAATGAAGAATAATGCTTTGTTGTCTCTTTTCTGGTTTTCTCTCAACTTAGCCTCCCCATCATCATCAGGATACCCATTCTCAACTAAGTCCCACAATTCTTGAGACTTAAACAGTGTCTTCATTTTGATGCTCCAAAACTCATAGTTGTCACCATTGAAAACGGGATTTTCGGTTGAGAAACACTCACGATATTGTTGTTTGTCGTCATGAGAAATACACCTAATAACAATCGAACCTTGCTCTGATACCAAAGAATGTTGGAGAGGACAGTCACAAAGAGAAAGAAACTCAAAATAGCCTTTAAAAATAAAAGATAGTAAAAAGGTTTCTAAGCGTAATCTTATCAAACAGGTTATGGACACAAATAAGCTATAGTATATTTGGAAAAAACTTATGCATCTTATCCAATTAAAGATCAGCCTCTTATATAGGCTTTACACAGCAACAAATCTCAATGGGAAAACTTTGGCACTAAATCATATCTCAAGAAAAACAGAAAAATAAGGAAAAAATAAACTGAACACAACCCAACCAAATCTAAATTTAGAAAAATCAATTTTGAATCATTCTCCAACAATAACTTATTCAAATCAATGATATAGATTATTTGAACTAAATCAAATATGTAACTTAATCATTTCAAACTATATCGGTAAACTCTATAATAATTATACATAAAACTAAGATTTTTTTTTAAATAGAAATAAAGTGGTCATGAAGAGATCATAAAGCCTTAACTAAGAGTGTTTGATTGTGAGGTTTGATCTCGAGAATTCAATTCCCAATGGAGGAATACATGGTTACATTGTAATGGGTTGGGTTCCTTTATAAAGTTAAAAATCTTAATACATATAAACAAATTGAAAAGAAATGAGTTATATTGATATAAGGATTGTCTAACTACACTTGCTAAACGTCGAAGATTGTTCTCATGAATTTATCTTTTGAAAAGAAGTGCTTCATGAGAGAAGATGATTCTTTTTATAATATTCATAATTTAATCTTTAATTAATCGATATGTGATATTTTCCTCTGTCAAGAGCAAGATGGATTGAGAATAGGTTCATATAAAGAACTTCATTTGTTTACGTCCTCTTGGTGATGGATTGGACTGGTGAATATCTTTTCGAGCTAGTAAGTTGAGCTTACACTTTTTTGCAAAATCTTTGATTTCGAGTTATTCTTTGATACTTAAGTTAGTATAAAAAATTTGTAATGGAGAAAATGTAATTAATATTTATTTTTTTTTTAAAAACAATAGCCAAATAGTAAGGGTTAAAGAAAGAAAACTATCTAATTTTGGAATATTTGAAAGGTGATGTATTAATGGATGAAGCTGTTAATTCTCAAAGTTCCCCATTTGTCAAAATATTCATCATAAACTACATTTTCCAAGTGTCCTTAAATATATATATGCATAAATTATAACCCCAAAACAAAATCAAGGGTCAAATAAAATTGCAACGATGAAGTCATTGACCAGCCTTCAACTCTTCCTTCTCCTCTCAACCACCGTCTTCAACCTCTTCTCTTCCACCGCTGCCATCGGCGTTAACTATGGCATGGTTGCAGATAACCTCCCTTCACCGACCGAAGTTGCCAACTTCATCAAAACGAAAACTATTTCGATAGCGTCAAAATCTTCGACACCAACCCTAACGTACTTCGAGCCTTCGCCAACACCGGCATCACGATGACGGTCACCATTCCGAACGGCGAAATCCCTAATTTGGCCAACGAAGGGGCAGCTTCAGCATGGGTGAACGCCAATATTCAACCTTTCCATCCACAAACTAAGATAAAATATATATCTATTGGGAATGAAATTGTGCTTCTTGGTAATCCGGCTCATATTAATGGTCTTGTGCCAGCAATGAGAGCTGTTACGGAAGCATTGCGTAAAGCTGGGCCTCAGTTCCAAGATATTAAGGTTTGGTACATGCTTTATATTATATTATTCAGTCAACACTATAAATGATTTTTTTAATTATATTTAACGCACAAACACTTAAATTAAATTTAAAATGATGATATATCATAAAAATTAAATTAAATTTGCATAACTTATTTTATAATGATTTATGATGATTTGATTCATTAATAGCATATAAAATACTAACACTTAATTATAACATTGGTTCATAGTTCATACAAGAAGGGCGAAGCTAAATTCGTTGGTAAGGGAATGTAACTGAAAGATAATACGTGTTTAAATTCACTTTTTTTTACTATTGTAAAAGTAACGTAATTAATTAAACTAAAATTCGATCAACATGTTTTTAATATATATAAATATATATCAAGTTTATACATAAATTGAGTCTAATATATAATTTGATACAATTATAGATATGAAATTTAAGTCATGAAATTTTAATTTAAATTCAATTGTACATATTTAAAGAAATGAATATATATATATTTATTTTCTTACCAGATTAATATAATTATTTACATATGCAATATATTAATATAAAATTTCATACATAAAATCTTAAGTATAGTTTTCATATTTATCCATGATTTATAATGTTTTTATTCATTCATAGGTTACATCAGCTCATGCCCTTAACATGTTCCAAGGTCTAACAGTCCCAAGTTTAGCCAGGTTCAGGATCGACCTTGCCGAAACCTTCTTCAAACCAGTGCTCCAATTCCATCAACAAAACAAATCCCCATTCATGATCAACCCATACCCATACTTCGAACTCAACGTCATGTCCAACAACATCGATTACGCCGTTTTCAGGAAAACCCCCGGCGTTTTCGACCCCACCAGCAAAAAAACATACAGCAACGCCTTGGATTCTCTTTTAGACAAAACCTACACTGCCATGTCGGCACTCGGTTTCGGAGACGTGGATATCGTCATCGGCGAGACCGGTTGGCCTTCATTGGGTGATCCAGGGAACAAAGCTGCTGACATGGATAATGCGGCTTCGTACAATGGGCATTTGATTAGGAAAATAGTTTCGGGTGTTGGGACGCCATTGATGCCTAACAGGAAGTTCGAGACTTATATTTTTGCTTTGTTTAATGAGAATCAGAAACCGGGTCCGCTTACTGAGAAGAATTGGGGATTGTTTCAACCGGATTTTTCGCCGGTGTATACGTCTGGTGCTTTGCGTGATGGTCCTCAACCTAATCTTAGTAATCCTGGATCTGAGGTCGAAGTCAAGGTATGATTATACTTAAAAACCATAAAAATGTTAAATTTTGATTTTGGTCCTTCTATTATGCTTAGAGATTTTTTAGTTATGGCATTGGATAGTACGAGTTTAGATCAGATTTAAATATGTTAATTATTATTTAAAATGGATTCAACGTGGATATAAATATTAATTCTCATATATTTATTATAGATAATGAATTTGGATTTAATTGTATGTGTTATTTAAATATACTTTACATTTTTAAATATTTTTAGATAATAAAATCAAATATTAATATTCATTATTCACTTTAACCTTTTAAATATTTTTTGGACTTACTAAATTTGGATTTGCATATCGAATAGAAATTTTAAAATTTAATATATTCATATTCAATGATAATAAGATTTAATATGGATATATAAACGAATTTAGATTTTAAACCACATTTTTTGTTTCAAGTATAGTTTTTACAGTTCAGTATAGTGAAAAGACTAAACAGAATTTGACGTTTATGATGTGAATAGCTTCATTAATTGTTCTGAATTTTCCTCTTTTGATAAAGCCTGGCCAGCCACTACCAAAGCCGGCTCAACCAATGCCAGCACCACCAGTGGACAATGCTAAGAAGTTTTGTGTGCCCAAACCCGAAGCTACCGATGCTCAATTGCAGAATAACCTGGATTATGCATGCAGCCATGGAATCGATTGCCGTCCGATTCAAGCGGGTGGGGTTTGTGTTGAACCGGCCACCGTGAGGTCTCGTGCAACATTTGCCATGAATTCTTACTTTAAGTCAAAGTTGGGCGTTGATAGTGCCTGTGATTTTAGCGGCACCGGTCAAGTCACCACCGTTGATCCAAGTAAGCATAAAATAATATTAGTTTCTTTTATTTCATTTATTTTTGAGGTCTTACGAATTATGTTTTGTCTCCTCATTATGTCGAGAACCCGAGCCTTAGGCAAGATTCATAGAGCAAGAGCTCTTCGTGAAATCGAATCATGTATGACACTAACCACTTCCCAAGGAAATGGTGGTCTTACCAATGGTAAATGACCACCATTTCCTTAGTAGGTGGTGCTCATGTTTTGTGAACTTCACTTACAACTCAGACTCTCGATAAAATTAGAAGGCAAAATCTTAGGTTGACTTGGGGACAATTCCAACTTATTGAGAAGTCTGTAAGCTCCAAATGGTTGACACTTAAAAGGTTTTTCTAAAATGTGTCAACCTCCCATCAATTAATTTTAATTTTTAAATAGGAGTTTTGAATATCAGAATGTCACATATTCAATTATAACGAAAGTAAGTTATTAATCTTATCCATTACACTTTCTTTTTTAAAATTATTAAAGTAAATGAGTTAAATTCATGAAATTAAAAAAAAAGATTAAATTTCAAAATTTTAGTACGGAGATGTTAAAAGTTAAGAATAATTAAATAAAAATATTATTTTAATTTTATTTTTTTAACTGTGAAATTATTTTTGATGCAGGTTATGGCAATTGCCGCTATGTCTGAAGAATTGGAAGTAAAAACATCAATTATTGAGTGACGAAATTTTAGTTTAGAATAGCTTTTACGAAAAGAATAGATCCATATCATGCAACGTAAGATTGTATATTCTTTGATGAAATGCCAACATCTTTGTGTACATCTGTTTTAGGTGTTTATTTTGAGTAAAAGAAACTTTATGGAGTTAAATTTAATTAGATTTGATACTACTTTTATTTTGTTTCATTCAATAGAGCTTATTTTATTAGGTTTTTTACATTGTAAAAATTAAACTTAATATTCACTAAACTATTAATTAATTTACATAATAATATAACATTAAATCAAATTACGTGTAAAAGATAATAACTTCATTTTAAATTTATATTTAGCATAAATGAAGAGTTTAATTAATAACCAAAATATTTAATAAAAAATTAATATCCGAAATAACGACAATTCAAATTTTAATATTTCGGTTGGATAATTAATTAGATAAGAAGAGAAAAAATTATAAATTTGTTGAGTTTTAATTTCTCTATTTCTCATAGAGGTTCCTCCTCGTATTTATAAGGCACGATTTATTGATGTGATGTACTAGGGATAATTAGGTGCCATGAGTGACGACACGTTATCCCCTAAGGGTGACATGTGTCCATAGGTGCCCGTAGGAGGATGTTGGCGAGTAGGACAATGGCGAGCATGCTTGCCCTAGATTGAAAATGGGCTAATTGAATGATAGTGATAGGTTAGATCTCGAGACAAACACTCGTTCAGGTTAGGGCACTCCCAATGTATGGTGTGCTCTATATTTTATACAAACAAAATTCAATTAGATACGGATAAAATTACCTTATTGGTGCCTCATATGATAGTGGCGCCTATGGTAGCCTTCATTTCTATATTTTGAGCATCTTTTTGGTTGGTGTATTTTCCGAACAAGGTGTCGTGTATTTTCATCATCGGTTTGCAGTACCTAAACCCTTTGATGCACGGCTCGAAAGTCGAAAAAAGACAGCGGAATATGCGCTTCCCTGAACATCATGATTCTCATAATATGAAGGAAGCTATTCCATGACAACGACAACACCAAGGACGAAATCTTGGATAGCATTTATACAGGTAGGTAGCTCATTATATGATCTATCTCATTCTCCATAGATTCATGCAATAGCATTTTGCTTTGCCATCCATGCTTTCTTATACGAAATAATATAGTCAAACTTTCTGCGAACCTCGGTGATCAAAACTGCGATGGTACCACTGGATTTGCTTTAACCAAGCTAATAATAAAGTAACAAATGATGCTACCATCTTGTTTTTTATTATCTCACGACATACTGGCAACTTGACACATACGAAGTCCACCATATTTTCAATTTCTCAAATTTTTTCTTCTAAAATAATTATGCTTGAATTTTCCACCTATTGGTTTCTTAAACAATTATATTTACTCAACGCAATTTTTAATTTATTTGTTTTTCTTAATATCTAGAATTAAATTCAAAAAATATATATAATTATACCAAATCAAAGTTTCATATTTATAATTATATTCAAAAAATTGAACAATCTTATTATAGATTCTAATCATATCTACTTTTTTTTTGACACAATGTCTAGAACTACCCATAGCCCTTCTCCAATCCATAAATAAAATGATAATGCGCCTTAGTGCATTCGAACCTATTGTATTAAAAATCTAATACATTTCAATACTTAATTAAGAAAAGAATTACAAAAACGTCATTAACATTTTTCAATGTTGTCTCGTAAAAAAAAAATACATGGTTAACAATCCATCCATTATGGTTGCGAAAAAAGAATAAAAAAAACTTAATCAAATCAATGACATAGATTATTTCAACTAAACCAAATAGGAACTAAATCATTTTCAAACTCTATTGATAAACTCGATGATAATTATACATAAAATTAAGATTTTTTAAAATAGAAATAAAGAGATCATAACCTCTTAACTAAGTGTGTTTGATTGTGAAGTTTGATCTCGAGAATTTAATTGTCAATGGAGAAATACATGGTTACATTGTAATGGGTTGGTTCAATGGAGAAATACATGGTTACATTGTAATGGGTTGGTTCCCTTTACAAAGTTTGGAATCTATATTGATATAAGGATTGTCTAACTACACTTGCTATAAACGTCGAAGATTGTTCTCATGATTGTATCTTTCGAAAAAAAGGTGCTTCATGAGAGAAGATGATTCTTTTTATATATAGTCATAATCCAATTTTTGATTAATCCATATGTGATATTTCCCTCCATCAATACTAGTCTCCTTAGGCAAGGGCGTGGAGTAAGTTTTTGCCGAGGGCAAGATGGATGGAGAATAGGTTCATGCAGACAACTTTATTTGTTTACGTCTTCTTGGTGATGGATTGGACTGGTGAATATCTTTTCGAGCTAGTAAGTTGAGCTTACACTTTTTGCAATTTTTTTCCTGGTTACTCTTTGATACTTTAGTATAAAAGTTTTGTAATGGAGAAAACTTAATTAATATTTATTTTTAAAAAACAATAGCCAAATATAAGGGTTAAAGAAAGAAAACTATCTAATTTTGGAATATTTGAAAGGTGATGCATTAATGGATGAAGCTGTTAATTCTCAAAGTTCCCCATTTGTCAAAATATTCATCATAAACTACATTTTCCAAGTGTCCTTATATATATATATATATATGCATAAATTATAACCCCAAAGCAAAATCAAGGGTCAAATAAAATTGCAACGATGAAGTCATTGACCAGCCTTCAACTCTTCCTTTTCCTCTCAACCACCGTCTTCAACCTCTTCTCTTCCACCGCCGCCATCGGCGTTAACTATGGCATGGTTGCAGATAACCTCCCTTCACCGACCGAAGTTGCCAACTTCATCAAAACGAAAACTATTTTCGATAGCGTCAAAATCTTCGACACCAACCCTGACGTACTTCGAGCCTTCGCCAACACAGGCATCACGATGACGGTCACCATTCCGAACGGCGAAATCCCTAATTTGGCCAACGAAGGGGCGGCTTCGGCATGGGTGAACGCCAATATTCAACCTTTCCATCCACAAACTAAGATAAAATATATATCTGTTGGCAATGAAGTTGTGCTTCTTGATAATCCGGCTCATATTAATGGTCTTGTGCCAGCAATGAAAACTCTTACCGAAGCATTGCGTAAAGCTGGGCCTCAGTTCCAAGATATTAAGGTTTGGTACAAGCTTTATATTATATTGTTCATACAACACTATAAATAATTTTTTTAATTATATTTGACGCACAAACAATAAATAATTTTATGCATGATTTGATGACATATCATAAAAAATTAAATTTATATAGCTTATTTTATAACGATGTATGATGATTTGATTCATTAATAGTATATAAAATACTAACACTTAATTATAACACTGGTTTATAGTTTATACAAGATTTGCTACCCTAAATACGTTGATAAGGAATGTAAATAGAAGATAATATATTTAAGCATGCTTAAATTTTATTTTTTTTTGGTATTTGTAAAAATAACGAAATCAAGTTAAAACTCAATTAAAATATAATTAATGTTTTTAATAGGGACGAAGTTAAAAAAAATTTAGGGGTCGAAATTAAATTATAATTTTTAATAGTCTAAATAATTTTTAAATGATTAAATTAAAATTTTATCATTTTTTAAGGGCACAAATATAATTTTACCTTTACTAATTTAAATTTTTAAAAATGACTAAATAAATAATTTTTCATTTTAGTGGGCTGGCGAGGATACACCACTGGTTTTTAATATATATGGATAAACATTAAGTTTATACAAGAATTTTGGTCCAATATATAATTTAATACATGCATTTTGATTTAGTATAATTATACATATGAAACTTAAATTGTGATTTATATGTATACATGAAACTTTAATTTTGATTCAATTTTATATATTTAAAGAAATAAATATATACATTTATTTTCATATCAGATTAATATAATTATTTGTGTATATAATATATCAATATAAAATGGTGTTAATTCAATAGTATAGGCAATATATCAATATAAAATTTCATATATAAAATCGTACATAATCAAAACTTATATATAATATTACACATTTGATAAAAAATTATGTATAATTTTAATAGTTATCAATGATATATAATGTTTTTATTCATTCATCAGGTTACATCAGCTCATGCCCTTAACATGTTCCAAGGTCTGCCAGTCCCAAGTTTAGCCAGGTTCAGGATCGACCTTACCGAAACCTTCTTCAAACCAGTGCTCCAATTCCATCAACAAAACAAATCCCCATTCATGATCAACCCATACTCATACTTCGAACTCAACGTCATGTCCAACAACATCGATTTCGCCGTTTTCAGGAAAACCCCCGGCGTTTTCGACCCCGCCAGCAAAAAAACATACAGCAACGCCTTGGATTTTCTTTTGGACAAAACCTACTCTGCCATGTCGGCACTCGGTTTCGGAGACGTGGATATCGTCATCGGCGAGACCGGTTGGCCTTCATTGGGTGATCCAGGGAACAAAGCTGCTGACATGGATAATGCAGCTTCGTACAATGGGCATTTGATTAGGAAAATAGTTTCGGGTGTTGGGACGCCATTGATGCCTAACAGGAAGTTCGAGACTTATATATTTGCTTTGTTTAATGAGAATCAGAAACCGGGTCCGCTTACTGAGAAGAATTGGGGATTGTTTCAACCGGATTTTTCGCCGGTGTATACGTCTGGTGCTTTGCGTGATGGTCCTCAACCTAATCTTAGTAATCCTGGATTTGATGTCGAAGCCAAGGTATGATTATACTTAAAAATCATAAAAATGTTAAATTGTGATTTTGGTCCTATTATGCTTAGAGATTTTTTAGTTATGGCATTGGATAGTACGAGTTTATAGATATTTGCAATGGTTTTGGTGGAATTAGATTTAAATATCTTAATTATTATTTAAAATGGATTCAATGTGGATATAAATATTAATTCTTAGATATCTATTACTCGAATTAAATTTACTTTTTGTCAATAATGAATTGTTCTTAATTTTCCTCTTTTGATAAAGCCTGGCCAGCCACTACCAAAGCCGGTTCAACCAATGCCAGCACCACCAGTGGACAATGCTAAGAAGTTTTGTGTGCCCAAACCCGAAGCTACCGATGCTCAATTGCAGAATAACCTGGATTATGCATGCGGTCAAGGAATCGATTGCCGTCCGATTCAAGCGGGTGGGGTTTGTGTTGAACCGGCCACCGTGAGGTCTCGTGCAGCATTTGCCATGAATTCTTACTTTAAGTCAAAGTTGGGTGTTGATAGCGCCTGTGATTTTGGCGGCACCGGCCAAGTCACCACCGTTGATCCAAGTAAGCATAAAATAATATTAGTTTCTTCTATTTCATTTATTTTTAACAGAAATATATTTTTCCCAAATGAAAGGTTAAAATTTAAAGGATAAAATCTCGCATATTGATAAGTTTGAGTTTGACTCAAATTTCGAAACATAATATTCAACTTGACTTTGATCGAATATCTATTTTTAAGTTTAATCCCAAGTTGAGATACAATCGAGCTACTCGAATAGTTTGATTATTCTTGTACATAATGTAATTTAACAATATAAAAATTTTTAAAATGAAAAGTTTGTTAAGGCTTGTGAGCCGCTTGATCTAGGTATTATTAAGTTAGAACTCTGTTCGATTGATAACTTGAGCTTGAGTTTAACTTGATAATTATCAAATCGAGTTCAAGTTTTTTTTTTTCAAATAGAGCTTGAATAGCTTGCAAGTATTAGTATCTCATTTATACTCCTAGTTGAATTATTAAAATTTTAGTTTCGATGGATCTAGTTAAGAAACAGTAGTTATATATATATTTGAGATTATTTGAATTGAATTTATTCTAATTTGATCATGACTTTTGAAAATTAGTCTCTCTACTTTTAATTTCAAAATTATAGTTTCTTTACCTGTCTGATTTAAAATTTAAATTTAAATATGTTATCAATCAAACTTTGTTGAGAGGAGGTCGATTCTTTTCGAAACAGTCTTCAAATTATCGTCCATCTGAAGTCTACTGACCCTCAACAATTCAATATTGTCCCCAGCTCAAGTCGTTCTTTTGTCTCCTGATTACGTCGAGAGCCCGAGCTTTAGGCAAGGTTCACAAAGCAAGAGCTCTTCGTGAACTCGAACCATGTATGACACTAACCACCTTCCAAGGAAATGGTGGTCCTATCAATGGCAAATGACCACTATTTCCTTGGTAGGTGCCTGATCCAACGATGCACTCATGTTTTGTGAACTTTGCTTATAGCTCAGACTCTCAATAAAATTAGAAGACAAAATCCTAGGTCGTCCTGAGGACAATTCCAACCTATTGAGGAGTCTGTGAGCTCCAAATGGATGACACTTAAAAGGCTTCTCTGAAAAGTGTCAACCTCGAATATCACATATTCAATTATAACGAAAGTATGTTATTAGTGTTATTCATTACACTTTATTTTTAAATTATTAAAGTAAATGAGTTAAATTCAATTCAAAATTTTGAAAATTTTAGAGATTGGGGCAAAATTAAGCGATCGAGTTTCAATTATTGCGAATAAGAATCTTACAATATATTATAATTAGTTTGGTTCCACCCAAGTGAACTTAATTTGATTACTAAAGTTGAAGTGCAATGTTATATTGATCATAAATTAAATTTGAAATTAATAATTAGATTATTATTAATTTTAAAAAATAAGAATAATTAAATAAAAAATATTATTCTAATTTTATTTATTTAACTGTGAAATTATTTTTGATGTAGGTTATGGCAATTGCCGCTATGTCTGAAGAATTGGAAGTAAAAACATCAATTATTGAGTGACGAAAATTTTTTTTTTTAGAATAGCTTTTACGAAATAAATAGATCCTTATCATGCAATGTAAGATTGTATATTCTTTGATGAAATGCCAACATCTTTGAAACAATTATGGTTTATTTTTTCTAGGTTAGATCATAGAGTTGCCCGATGTCGATGACGATTGTGTTGATCTCTTTTAGATGTCTATTTTGAATTTAAAATAAAAAAAAAAAAAACCTTTATGGTGTTAATTTTAATTAGATTTGATATTACTTTTATTTTGTTATCGTCAACATCAGTTTTAACTATGGCTTTGGATCCTCCCATTTCTCTAATGACATCACCAAGATAATTAGGATCCAGAAAAGCTTCAATGGAGACTCCGTTTCATCTTCAACTGTATCATTAAGCATCTTCGTCTTAAATAACCAGATCGGTTCAATTCGAGTCTGCATCCTACCACCACTTGACAACCCAACCTTATAATGTCTCACTCTTCAACCCCTTTGATATCTCCTACCGGATGTTGTAGGCATCGCTGGGTGGCATGATTAAATCGATTCATTTGAGGCATCATAGTCTGATAGTATGATATTGTGGAATCCATTCAATTAGCATCGACAATGATGAATTTAACAGCAATTAAAACATCTTGTGCGTCTCGATCATTGCCAACTCCTAAGTAGGAAAATATTGGAAGTTTGAGGGAGTGATTTTGTAAACTTGGGAACCTTGATGCCGATGGATAATCATAAATTTTGCATCCATGATCTACATTTTTGACCTTCACATATATCTCAATTCAACAATTGTCAGTTGGATGGGGCCTCAACATCAAAATCGTGATTAAGTATGATTGCAACTAAATGAGCACCTCTTCTCGTAGACCCCAGCCATCTATACTTCGAACCAGATATTCTCTTCATACTATGGCAAAATACAAAATAATACGCAATAAAATCTCAAAATTTGAGAGCATAAATTTTCTAGAGTACAAAATTCTTGAAGAAATCTCTAATAAATAATATCCACCTTGACACCGTAAGTGTCGAGATCAGATCAATTTATCATGTCCCAAAAAATGAGAATTAGATTCCTACATAGTTTTGGAAAAAATATACCTAATACCCTAATTAAGGTACTTTTCCACCCATCTTAGATTAGAATTATGTAAGTGATTAAACCCAAGAAAAACTAGATACGCATATATCAAGAAAAAAAAAAAGCACAGATCAATAAATAATTACAAAGGCTATAGTTAAGGAAATAAAAAACTATGATATTGTTGTAAAAAATCTCAAAAGTAAAAATTAAATTAAAATTAAAGTTTTTTTTTTATAAAATTACACCAAATCAAAAAATTTTCATGATGTTGTATATTGAATTGAAGGTAACGTATAAATTTTTAGAGTAATTATTTTTATTTAAATATTTTATATAAAAAATTAAAAGACAAAAACATATTTATAATAATATTTTTTACTTTAATTTTTTTTTCAAAAAAGAAATTTAGCTTCATAAAAACAAAAATAAAATTCAATAGCCAAATAGTGAATTTAACTTAGATCACTATCTTTAATCTTTATTAAAATTTACAAACATTATAAAAACCACAATTTCAAAAATTAATGAATTACACACAAAAAATAGGATCTTAAAAAAGAAATAAGAAAAAGAAAAGCTTAATTTTGGAATATTTTGAAATGTGAAAAGTCTTAATGGACAAAATTACATTTCATGGTTGATTCATCTTCTCTCTCTATATATACACAAACAAATTATAACCCAAAATCAAAATCAAGGATCAAATAAAAATTGGAATAAAAAAATAAATAGAATAATAAAAATAAAATTGGAAACATGAAATAATTGAGCAGTGTTTCTTTCCTCCTCTTCCTCCTCCGCCACGGCGGTTGAAACCCTTTGGAAATCCCGTAGACTTTCCAAAAGCAATGGTAAGAAGAAAATGTTGTGTGTAGGATGTGGATGCTAGTGCTCAAGAATTGCAGGAAAACTTGGACTGGACATGCGGTCAAGGCATCGATTGCTGTCCGATTCAACCGGGAGGGGCTTGTGAATATCCGGACAAAGTGAGTTGTGCAGGTTTTTCCATGAATTCTTACTATCGGGAGGCAGGTGAACTTAAAAGCGCTTGTGATTTTAATGGCACTGGTGTACTTATAGAAGCTGATCCAAGTAAGTCAGGGGTGGGGCTAGGAATTCATCACACCAATGGGACTGGAAGAGTTTTGTGGCAATTAGAAATAAATAAATTTTTGGATTGATCAAATTTGAAGGGTCTTTATAAAAAATTTATTGTCGAGTCAAGGTTACTGCATTTGCCTCTAATCGAGAATTGATTAATATATTGATATGAATACAGTGATTGAATTAATTTCTGAGTAAATTGTTCAGAATTGATAAAGATCAAAAATCGAAATAAAAAACAACAATTAAACTAATTTTTAATATTTTTAAGCTATTTATTTAATTATCATATTTTCAATGGTATGATAAGTTCAACTATCTATCTAATTATTAAAACATTGGTCATACTACCACTTGCCACGTCATTATTTTTTCATGTCAACTACAGTATCATCATCCATGTCATCATTTAAAATTTTACAAATGAACCTACTTACTTAGGTAAATTTAATAGAGTTTTAAAATTTTTAAGAATTTTCAAAAGGGATTTTGAGTAATTCAAATTTTCTATATAAATTCCAACTAAATAGGTGGTTTTTAAAAATTCTTTTTATTTAATACATGTGGTCCTACAGTAAAATAAAAAATATTAACTTTAAAATATATTTTTTTATTTAATTCCAATAATTCTTATATTTTACATTATTAAAACATTTATATATTTTTATAATGATATTCATATTGCATTTTTTATATTTTCAATATCATTTCTTCTTTTATAATAATTTTTTAACTTAATAAATTTTATTAACCTAAATTTTTATTAATATATTATTTATCAAACGAAATAATCACTTATCATTCCGAAAATCTTCAAAATTTTAAAATTTTTTATCCAAATCACTATATCCTTAACAAACATTACGTCTTTCATGGAAAAGTTAATTTTGAGGACTTAATGTATTGCTAGTTTTTTTTTTTTATTATAACCTCAATTTAGTGATGTTTTTTATTAACGGTTCAATTTAATTTTTTATTTACTTTACAAGTGCCTTTTTTACCATTTAAGCTTTATTTTAACTATAATTGTTCTAATTTTGTGTGTCGATTAAAAACTATATTGAGTTATAGTAAAATAGTATTTAAGGTTTAGGGTAAAAATATAGTATTTAAGATTTAGGGTTAAGATTAAATTAAGGTTTAGAATTTAAAATTTCAAAATTTATGATTTAAGCTTGGTGTTAGAGTAAGAATTAGGGTTTAGAATTTAAGTCTTAAAGATTGGGTATTCATTTTTGTTTGTTTATTAAGTAAATTTAAAAACTAATGAAAATTAATTTGGTGTTGATTTATGTATTATATTCTTGATTATTCTCTAAACAAATATGATATGATATATTAGTAGTGGATGCTTAAAAAATATTTTTAATTTAGATTATTCTAATTTAATTTAAACTCTTATAAATACATTTATTTTACTATTGTTATATCCGTTATTAAAATTTTAAACATAAACAACCTTTTATATATATATATATATATATATATATATTTGTTAAGGCTGTTACGAGAACAATGCCACAAACAATTCCAATTACGTACACTTGGCACTGTGAAACTTTCATTACTTGGTTTATTTAAAATTGAAAATCTTTTGAAATAAATCTTTGGATTGTAATCTTTATTGATATCTTAGGTGTGCAATGATTTATATTTGAAGATCAATTCATGTGAAGGAGTATATCTTGAAGATATGGTCAAACTGGATCAAGCAATCGGATCCCTTGTTTTAATGAGATTGGATCTAACTATCTTGAAGGCGTATCTTGGATATTTTGACAACATCTTGGACTTTGTTAGGTTTATGCTTCTTTAGTTGTTACTTTGATGGGGTAATTGATTGTAATTGATCTAGTATTTCAGCAAGTCAAAAACAATATATGTTAGACCCGAAAATGTTCAAGGATAAGTACAACAACAATTTTGGGTATCTAATTATAGAACTTTCTGTTTATGAGGGTCTTAGTGTAATTATGTGAATCGTGCTAACTGATTTGGTAATTGGTTAGATTTCAACTATTAATTTTGTTACCTTAGAACTGGGTATTTTCCTTAGTAAGGAAACATTATGATGAGAAACATTAATTTTGATGTTGATGAATTGGTTTTAGTGAACGAGTACAGGAAAGTTATATAGGAGATAGACATCATTCTCCTAGGAGCACTCTCTGATCTTTTCTGTATTCATTTTATTTCTTTTATCTTCTTCTCTGGTTGGTTTTGTAAGAGAGAAAAATTAAAGAGCAGTCTGCATAGGGGGAGAAACTAATGTATTAACTTATGAAATTGAGAATTTAGTAAACTAGTAATCTTTCTAACTCTTCGGTATCTTTTGATTGAGGAAAGGGGAAGAAAAATCGAGGATTTCAGTTTAATTCATTGAATTTGTATTGTGATTATTAAGGTTATAGTTAACCTTTAAAGTTTCTATGCATGCAAATGAATCATTGTTTCCTTACATATATATGTCTTCGTTTTGATTTTGATATGGTCAAAGGCAAAGTTAGGGGACTGGCAGTGGCCCCTCGTCCCCTCTAAAATGAAAATTTATTATTTAGGCCCTTTAAAAATTTTTAAAATTTTAAATTAGTAAAGATAAAATTATACTTTGGCCCCCTAAAATTATAAAAATTTGATTTAATCCTTTAAAAATTATAAAGATATAGACTATAAAAAATTAAAATTTCATTTGGCCCCCCTAAAAAATTGTTCTGGCTTCGCCCCTGGATATGATTATTATGCTTAGCTAACCAAGCAAGAGGAGGCTCAAGCGATAAAAGAAAGATTTAAGCAGATGTAGTCCGTATCAGCTTTCAGGTATTTTACTGGTGAGTTTCTTAACTCAAATCCACAATGTTTGTTTTATGTATATCAATATTGTGTTGTTGTGGGATGTTCGTCGTACTGTTGAAGCATACAAAGTGTTGATCTATAGACACATGTCTAGTTGTATATATAAGTTTGTTGTTTTGATTAATTGTTACTAGTAAAATAATTATTGAAGAAGCTATCATTGAAATGGTCTGATATGTGATTTGTTTGGTATGAGTTGTGTTGTGTTATTAACAGTATGTTTAGTTGAATGCTTGTTATGTGTCAGCCGTGAAAATGAATGTTATGCAGAGTATGGAGGTATGTACTGGCGGATAGAATATGAAGAAATGTCATGCTGTGCACTTTATGCCACATGTTATTGGTTTTACGAAGGCTTAAGTGGGTTGTATAGAGAATGTATGCACATTATTTTGGTTTTATGGAGGTTAAATTGGATTGTAGGGAGATATATGCACACATGTTTATGAAAACCCTACGTGGGTTCTTTCAAGTATGAGACTCTGCGGAGTCTAAGGCTTAAAGCCTCATGTAAGCAAGTCTCATGACTATGGGCATACGTAAGATAAGGTAGTCCGCTGGACTTAATTATCTCATGATTCAAGTTACGACAATCTGCTGGATTAGTTCTCTAAGCTTCATAACAAAACTATACGTGGAATTTTTCCATGCAAAAGTCCACAAAACAGTTCACGTATATGAATTTACAGCTATATATAAATATTTTCCTATGGATCTGCATGTATGAGTCTGCCATATATGAGTCCTCCATATATGAGTTCACATCCATGAATCTTCTTTATGAATCTATATGTATAACAGTCCACTAGATTTATCTTTATTACTCAAGCTATGGCAGCCTACTGATCTTATATTCATGTTTCAAGTTTAAGAGTTCAAAATGACTATCTTTCACAAGAGTCAATATGAACTATTATCCAAGCAAGAGATCGCATGGGCTTGTCCTTATGTTCAAGCTACGAGAGTTCATGTAAATTATTTTTCTCAAGCCAAAACCCGCGGGGATCATCTTTTATGTAGGAGTCTGCCAAGGACTATTTTTAAATCGAGAGTTCACAGTGATTATCCACCAAACAAGAGGCCATAGTAACTACCAGCCAAACAAGAGTCTAGCAGTGACTATTATTTAAGAATGAGTTCACAAGTATGAACCCGCATATATGAATCTTTGATTATGATATAAAGGTTCACAAGTATGGTCTGCAAGTATGTATTCACCAAACTCGAGTCCGTGTATATAAGATTTTATGTGTAAATCTGCATGTAAAAATTCTCTAAGTATTAATCTCCATGCATGAGTTTCTGGAATCAATTCGTTGTACATTAATCCATAATGATAATAATTGCCAAGATAATTCGCATATGTCCTGCTAGCAAAAGAGATAATAATTCGTCTTTTATGAAATCATTGCAAATGGGTAAGCGAAATCATTTCGCATTGTAGCCTATAGCACGAGTGATAGAAATGAAAAATTGTGACAATGCAGAAAGTGTACAAATTTTTAAGTTGAGCCAACACAAGGCATGGCAAGAGTACACCAAGAAGATGTGCGAACTATACTTGCACAAGTGATGGCAAACAGAAGATCAGACCCAAGAAGTTCTTGTTGGAAAATCAGGTTTGAAAAACACAGCGAAAAATAAGTTTAAAGGAAAATATAGAGTTTTAAATTTTTTTCCAAAAATAATTACTTGGTTGTAATATCTAAAATAATAAATACTTAATCAAAATTGTACATTTTCGATTTGTCTAGGATGAACGCTTCAACCATGTAGTCTTCTCCGCTATCCTCAAACTCACGTCTGCCAAGTGTGGGCTTGCTTCGAATCAAAAAAAATTCCACAAAATTACCAGTGGGGTGATTTTGTAATTTCTCTAAACTTTTGGATCAAGTTATAAATAAAAAAACATCTCTAGAAATCTTCTGAAATAATTTCTTTAGAGAATTTTCTCTCTACAATTTTCTCTTAAATTCAAGTGTGTAAAAAATAATGACCCATGACTCTTTTTATATAAGGAAAGTTTAGATAGTTCAACTATAATTAAACTTAATCATTTTAATATTAAATTAATATAATCCTTATCAAGATAAGTATAAATTAAATTTAATATTAAATTTATTAAAATAATATTATTTTCGAATAGTTAATCTGAAATTAAATTTTTCGGTAGAATCCTAGTAGGAGTATGATTCTTCCACTGCTCAACTGTCGAAGAACCACCGCCACCGACCATCCGCCAGCCACCGGATTTTCGTCGTCGGCACTGTCATGCTCGGTGGTGTCATCGCAAGCGCGACACCCTCACAGCACCTCGAGTCAATTCGGCTACTGCTGATTCTGTTTTGGATAGTAACGGCTCGACCGGTCCAATCCAACCATCGATTGGACTGTCGGCCCGATTTCACATATCAAACCCGGTTAGAGCAGTTTTTGGATCTCGATCTCGGTTTTTGGTTCTCAGTTCCAATTTTCAATCTCAAGTCCAATCTTCACGTTCAATTACCCATTGGCCAATTATCTTACTTGAAAATTAATTTCCAAAAATATCATATTTATTTTAATTAATTTGATTAATTTAATTTTGTTTGATCAAAATTAATTTTCCCAAAAATCCTTATATTTTTCAAAATATATTTTTCAAGAAAATTCTTTAATCAAATTCTCTAATTTAACAATTCTCACGATCTCCCAATTTAATTTTGCATCGAATAAATCGACTCAATTAAATTATTTCCAAAGTCGTAGAATTTCCTTCTGATTCAAATGCAATCCGATCAAGCTTTTGCTGAGCTAGCGGAAGGACCAATCAGACATATACAATTAGGGTTTTCAATGTGGGAAAAAAAATTCAGCTTTTAATATGGGAAAAAAGTTCATACTAAAATAAATTAATTAAATGCTTAGGGCTTTCAATTTTTCACCATAAACGTTTCATCTCCTAGGACCCCAAAATATTTTCAACTTTTATTGTATTATATTTTATAATTTTTATTAAAAGTAACCCGATTTATTATTTCACTCAAATCCCCAAAAAATGTCAAAAACGAATCTAAAAGTGAGAATATTATGTTATTATATGATAAAACTTAAATCACTTTGTACAAAATTGAAAGATAATAGATCATCTTTCATGATAATACCTCATGGACATAGAGAAACTACACTATTTAAAAAATTCTTTGATGTTCATCTTTATTTTTTCACAATTGCTACTGTAGAATTGAATTTAACATCTATTTTCCACTCCTAAATGAGCTAAATCTGAAAATTGAGGCTATCATGAGTTAAATCATGAACGATCATCTCAATAATAGTGTAGGACAACTAACTGCATTATTTGGAAATGGCCCACCGTTCGTTGGATGAATCAACCTCAAAGCCGCTGCATGCCATGAATACCTCAAAACAGTAGTAAAGGTTTTTTTTCTTTAAAGAAAAATTTTGCTTTTATCATTTGGGTTTTATTTTTTTTTAGTTAAATTAAGCAGTAAATTTAACTACTAAATTTTTTAAAATATTAAATTTTTAAATACTGCAATTTACGTAGTAGTTTGCATATACTTCATGTTAATTTATTAGTATTTTAATTTTAATTTATTTATTTTATCATTTTTAAATTATTTATTGATGTGATATATAAAACAAAGTCTCATGTCAATATCATTATAAACTTAATGTATTAGTAAATATTTTCGTTAAAAAAATTTGACTCTCTTTTAATGTCAATGGTCAAATTTAGCTCAAAAAAAAATAAAGACCAAATTTAGCTCAAAAAAATAAAGATCAAATTGATAAAAAAAGATAAACATTGATGACTAAATTTAGCGTTATTCCTTTTTTTGTAAAATAGAAATGGATTGAAATGGAAGAAATGTTTGACAAAAGACGGGACCAAGATAAAATTAATAAAATGTTAAAATGTGACACAAGTTTTTGTACATTTCAAAAAATAAGAATTTAGTCCTTGTACTTATATTTCATGGAGTTTAGTCTTTCTACTTTTCAAATTTTAAAATTCAGGTTTAATTATTAACACTGTTAATTTTTTTGTTAAATTTAAATTAATTACAAATTCAATTTTTAATTACATGGTTAACAAGTATTTTTTTTATTTCAAAAATATCATAGCAACAAATTTAATAAAAAAATTTAACAGTGTTAACAATTGAACTTGAATTTTGAAATCTAAAAAGTAGAGTGATTAAATTCCATGAAATAAAAGTATAGGAACTAAATTCCTAATTTTCAAAAAATACAAGGACTTATAGCATATTTTAACCTTAATAAAATTAAAAATTAATTTATCGATTTTGATTTGGTTTTTATTGAATTTGGTTGGATTTTAATTTGGATAATAAATGAATATATTACGTTGAATTCGATTTTAGGTTTATAAGTTACAAATTTTGGAATAATAATTTATTTGGCCTTTCATTTTATTTTTCGTTTTTTTAGCCCTTAAATTTGTATTATTTGTCAAAACATTCAAAATGGATGGAAAATATAATATTTGTTAACTTTGCTGATTTGACTTACACATAGATTGCCACGTGTATGCCACGGTAGCAATTAATTAACTTTAATTTTTTTTAAATATTAAAAATAATATATTTTAATATTTATTTAATAATTTTAATTTTTTAAAATATTTTTTTATATTTTTTTGAAATTTTAATTTTAAAAATTAATTAATTACTGACATGGCAATCCACGCATACACCATATTAACAAAGTTAATAAATATTAACTTTTTTATCCATTTTAAGATAATTTTATAAACAACAACGTAAGTTTAACGTCTAAAAAATAAATAAATAAAATAAATAACTAAAACAACATTTTTTTTTATAAAATTAAAGAATCAAATAAATCATTATGCATTTTTTTCAAAACCGAACCCTTGGGTAATCCATGATAATGAAGCAAAACCTAATAATTTTTGGGAGATGTTAATTTTATGTTAGTGATTTAAATATAAATATACATTAATACATATATGAAGCCTTGTAGGGCTATGCCCACCTTGGTTAAATGAAACAATTTCATTGTTGGCACATCCTAAATATTAACGATTTAATTTAATTTTTTAATCTCTTGCTTAAATAAAAATATTTATTTTTGATCCCTTACAAAAAATTAATAACTCAATTGAATCCTTTTCAATATAAAAATTTTAAACTTTGATTATAATTTTATTCAAGGACGAAACTAGAAACTTTTTAGGTGTTGAAATTAAATTGTGAATTATACAATAGCAAAAATACAATTTCACCATTTTAATAGCCTATATATTTATAATTTTTAAAGGATTAAATTAAATTTTTATATTTTAAGAGGGTCAAAGTATAACTTTACTTTTATTAATTTGAAATTTTAAAAAATTTAAAGAGCTTAAATGGAAATTTTTTTATTTTAGGGCTCGACCCCTAGTTCCGCCCTTGATTTTATCTCAACTTTTAACACAAAATTCTCAAATTAGCATAGATTATGCTTAAATTAGTGTTTTCAAATCATATCTAAGAGCAAAGGCAAATCTGAGGGGCAGGTAGGGGCCATGACCCTCTAAAATAGAAATTTTCAAAAATTGTCATATAAATCCTTATTAAATGATTATATTTAAAATTAATTTTTAATAAAATTACATTTTAGCCCCTAAAAATAAAGAAAATCATATTTAATTCCTTCAAAAATAATATAAATTATTATATTTTGATCTCTTAAGAATTTAATATTCAATTCCACCCTAAAGAAAATTCTAAATTCTCCCCCTCAAAGAAAAATCTTGGAATGAAAATTATGAGATTAAAGAGATGAGATACCTATCATAAAATTTTTAAAATTAAAAGGAGAAATAGAAGTATCAAATCAACCAAATTATTTTTCTCAAAAGTTAAATAAATAATTTTCAAAGATCTTAAAGTATAATGTCGATTATAATGTCTCCCTAAGGGGGTAGTGTCGGTGGTTTATTGCAAAAGGAAAACATTATTAGTCTAAAATCATGATGAATCATTGGTAATTATTTAGTAGACTTATTAATTAAGCATATGCATTATATAATTAAAATTATTTTTTATAAAATAAAAAAAATAGCATTGCAATCAACATTCTTATAAGCTAACTTTATGATGATCAACCTCTTTGGCTCTTTGCTACCTAATGCTTCAAATTACAATGAAAGGGGAAATGCTTTCTTCTTAAGAATCTTATCTAGAGGAGCTCATGGTCGCGTCGGGTTGGGTTGGATTCAAGCCAGGTCTAATTTAAAATTTAGATCTATTTGTTAGGTTTGAGTTCGCCCCGAATAAAAATGCTAAAATTCGGACTCGGTTCACCTCGTATTATTTTTTATATATAATTTTTAAATATATATATAAAAATTAAAAGTAATAAAAATATTAAAATAAATATTTCTCAGCAAGTTGAAAATAAATTTTAAAAAATATGTATACTTAAATAACACTAACATAGATGCAACTTAACAAGCAAATAGTTCTAAAATAATAACAAAATTAACAATAAAACAAGTATTATACAATATCCAAATAATAACAATATAATAGTAGTAACATAATAGTGAAATGCTAGCAAAATAGAGAGAAATCAACAACAAAATAGCATATTTTTTTTCCTTTTGTGAATTCGAGCCGGGTCAAGCCCATACCAAAAATGTCTTACTCGAGGCCCAGCTTATTTTTTAAACGGGCCTTATTTTTCTTTCCAAAGCCTATTTTTCGAGCTTATATTTTTACCCAAACCCTCCCACTTTTCGAGTAGGGCTGAGTGGTCCAGCTCATGAGTTTGTCTAATCTCATCTCGTCAATTAAGTCTTAACTTGATTGGCATGGACATTGTTGCTAATGCAGGAGGACGTGAATTCATATATACTGAAGCACATTATCCTCTTATTTATGGGTTAGATGAAGGGTTATAAATAGTTCTAGGCATTGTCTTTCAAAAAGAATAGATAGTATCATAACCTATAATTATAATTTTTAAAAATATTATTAAATAAAAAAATGAGGAGACAAGAAATTCTAGTAGGATTTCTTTTTAAAAAAATTATTATTAGGCTCCATTGGTGGTCCATGAATGCAAGACTTTTTTGCTTTTAGTTGGTCCTCTTAATGGACCTATGAAAGCTGTTTCCTATGAATGATTAAAGGCAATGGTGACTGCCTTTTGAAGGAAAAAACTTTAATAGGAATGACTTTATTGCTTTGCTTTACAACTCCAACCTACAAGGAAAATGAGATTTATATTAATCTAAATTTTATCATTAAACTATGACTTTTTAATACTGAATTTTGTTGTAATTTTATTTTAATTTCATTATTATTGGGTATTGTGATTTTAATTTTATTGATTTTTCAAACAAAAAATATTGAATTTTAAATAGTTCATAAAATACTCTAGTCATGCAAGTCACAAATGTCGATTTTATGTTGTTTTATTTTATTGGAAAATCAATTTTAATTTGTGGTGGAAAAAATTAATTTAAAATTTTTTAAAAAATTATTGGTAACTATTTTTTTTAAGTTATGACTTACAATTATATCAACAATTGCAACCAGGATCAATTAGTAGAAATATTAAATCAAATATTTAATTCAATTTAAATAAAAATAAATAGATGTAGTTGTCAGACTCAGATTAAATCGATCGATTGAATCAAAAATAAATAGAATTGACAATTTGACAGATACCATATAATGGAAAAAAAGAAGAAGAAGATAAACTAGTAAAAAATCAGTGAAACCAATTAAAAAACCATTAAAAGCATATTTAATTTTATTATTATAATTTACCAAAAATCAACGTTTATGTTACTATCCTTATTTATTGTTTTTTTTTAATTTAGAATTTTCGCAATAAAATCCAACGTTATAATCTCATAGACGTCTATTGATAGACTCATATATTGATAAGTAATTACATACATATACACACTTAGTATTAAATAAACTATAATAGAGATTTTTATATTAAGATTCAGATTATATTTTAATTTTTCTACTCAATAATTAGGCATATTAATTTATATACATTAAATCAAATAGTAAAGTAATTTTTTTATTAAAATTTTTATCTATTTCTACTGTTAAAAAAAATGATCTTTATACGTCCACATGAGGTATAAATGGCATGCCACATGCCACTATTTAGTTATCCAGTCAACCACGACAGTTTTTAACGGTACAAATAAATAAAAATTTTAACTAAAAAAAATTAATTTACTCTTTAATCTAATACACATAAACTAATTCATTTATTTTTAAATACAATACCTCCATAATACTTTTAATTTTATATGTTATATCTATGCAAAGATAATGTCATGTGAACTGGGGTAAGGGCATAATTCATAAAGGTGATTACATGTAAAGATGAAAAAGGAAGAAAAAAATATGTGGTACATCAAAAATGAAAAATATGTTGGGGTACTCAATATCTCCAACCTACTTCATTTCCAAAAAGGGAAAAAGTAAAAAAAACACACACACACTTTAAAAAATAATTTAATTTATAATAAAATATGTCAAACAAAAATTAATATACTATTAGTCGATTGAGTCTTAGCTCATTTGGTATTAGCATTATTGTTAGTATATGAGGACGTAAGTTCGAGCGTGCTTAAGTGCATTTATTCTCTTATTTAAGGATTAGAATAAATTATGAATAGTTCTAAATATTGTATCAACTTAAAAAAATTTCGATAATTTTACAAATAAATTAGATTTTTAAAAAAATAATATACAATACAAAGGATTTTTTTTTTTTTATATAGAGTGAGAGAACAAAGTTGTTAACCAACTAATTTAAATAATATAAAAGAATGGCATTACCATACATAACCAACATTCAAAATGGTAACATATAAAATATAATACAAAAGATGTTCAAATTTATGCAAAGTGGTATAGCCATAGCCTTCTTTTTGACTGTTTAGATGATTTGAGATTTAGTTTAACTAATCCATCCTATCAATTTAAAATATAATATTTAATAATTTTGAGGTTCCAATTTTAACATTTGCAAATTCTTTGATTCTTTAAAAATATATATTACAATTTTTTAGAGTTTGATTTATTTTATATTCTTAAACTATGATTTTAAAGTATGAATATTATATCAAGTCGTTTAGTTGATTTTTTAGTTAAAATTTAACGTTGAATATATTTAAAATACATGAATTAAATTATACAGATAACTTGAATATGAAATGTTATAAAAATGAAATACTTTTCTTAAATTTTATTGATATTTTCTATATTTTTTAACAACAAGTTCAAGCTATTCCTGTCATAGTTATATACGGATTTATAATTTGATTTACGTATTTTAAATATACTCTATATTAAATCTAAATTGATAATTTAGTATTTAATTGATGGCCCTTTATGTCTATTTTACTATCTATGAAGACTATGCCTCTCAACATTGTTCTCTCAAAAATTTAAATTTGAGTTCTTTTTAAAAGTGTAATGTATTTTATCACTACACCCAATCCTTATTAGTAATGCGACATGATCATTTAAAAATTTAATCCGAACATTTAAAGTTTATCGATTAATTTAAAATTTGGATCATAGTTTGGAGTCGGGAAATTAAAAAAAAATTAATCTAGATGATGTGTTTATTTTATATAAAAAATGAAAAGGCAAATGACAAAAAAGCCAACAAACAAGTTCACCCCACCTAAAAGCTTTAGATTGGTTTTTGTAAATCACACTCAAAACAATAAAGCCTTTCTTCCACCAAATTTAATCCCACTACCCCAAAAAACAAAACCCATTGAAAGCAAACGCAAATGGAAGAAAAGAAAAAGAAGAAGAAGAAGCAAAAACATGAACACCCCAATGATCAAACCACAAAACCAACCTCAGAATTCTCATTCAAACCAAGTTCCGAAGTGAAAGGTCTAAGATTCGGCGGTCAGTTCATAGTTAAATCCTTCACAATCCGACGAGCAAAGCCACTCGAACTACTCAAGCTCCTCGATTTCACCCCACCATCACACAAACCCCCCAACAACAAAATCCCTTTCCCTTCAACCACAGCTTTTTTGCCTACCAATTTCACCATCTTAGCTCACCAAGCTTGGCACACACTCACTTTGGGTCTAGGCACCAAGAAATCGAAGGTGCTTTTGTTCGTTTTCGAATCGGAAACCATGAAAATCGCGGTGGATAAGATTTGGCCAAATGAGATCCCGCTTGGTGAAGTGAATAAGAAGCTGATAAGGGGATTGAAAGGGTGTGAAATGGCGAGGTTTAAGTTCAGGAAAGGGTGCTTAACATTCTATGTTTATGCAGTTAGAGGTAATGGAAATGTGGGTTTTCGTTGTGCTGATGATTTGAGGATTGTTTTGCAATCTGTTGTTGAACTCAATGATTTCTTGGATCATACTGCTATGCTTGCTATGCCTAATCAGAGAAGCCTTAATTACAGTGATCCAGTTGCAATGGCTCACTAATTTTTCTTCTTTTTTTCTTAATGGGGGATTGGTTTATTTGTTGGATCATCTTTGTTCATGTTATTAGTTTTCCTTAAATCTTTGAGAAAAAAAAATTGTAGTATGAATAAATTTGCAGTAGTGTATACTTTTTTTCTGGGAAATTTTTCAACTACTATATTGCTTTTTTTTTTTTTTCTTTTATTTTACTCTAGCATTCAAACTTCTAGGCATGATTTATGCAAACTTTATCAAATGGTTAAAATATATAATAGGTCCCTCTATAATTTAGCTCTTATACTTCTACTTTTTAAAAAATTAGTCTCTTTATTTTCAAGATTTTAAAATTTAAGTTTAATTTTTAACATTATTAAATTTATTTTTTATCTAAATATTTTCATATTAAGACTTAAATTTTAAATTTTCAAAAAAAATATCAAGACTAATTTAAAAATTAAATTTCAAAAAAATATCAAGACTAATTTAAAAATTAAAATTTAAGCCTCTTGCAAAATTCAAACCCAAAAAGTAATTTAACTCTATATCTTGTCATTATACTCACTTGAAGATAAAATTTGATTTTTTTAAAATATTATTTTAATCATCAGATTAAATTCTAAATTAAATTTAACAAATAAATTATTAGATTAAATTATTGCATGAACTAAGTATACATGTTTTCAGCAAATAAAAAAAGAAGAGAAAACCCGAAATGTACCTTTTATTATTGTTTTTATTTATCAATACATTTCCAAGTTCCAAATATTAATTTATTAATAATATCTCATTTTCATAGCTTAAATACGTCCAAAACTTTGCCTCAAAAACGATGGTGAATTTCTTGTAAAATGTGCTCTTTAAAACAAAGCCCGTGAAACCAAGCGGCTGAGCTGCCTGGCTGCGGTGCCTCCTTGCCCCCAAAACACCGTCAGGGCCTGCAATTTCATTTGCAGAATGTGATGGAAGGTGCATGAATTTACAGTTTCATGATAATGATGATGATGATTAAAATATTTATTTCTTGAGAAAATAAAATATATAATAAAGAAGAAAAGAGTGGAGGACCAACCTTTCCATTCTACCCAATCCTTTTATGTCCATAAAAGTAAAAAGGAAAAGAAAAGGGTAATTTATATAGGTTTTTACCCAATTATTAACAAAATTTCTCCTTTAATCATTTAATTATTTAAATTTTTTTAATCACCCGCGGTTAAATAATTAGCAAAATATAATTTAATAATTTTTAAAATTAGCATAATAGTAATTTTAACATTCAAAATTTATAAATTGTATCAATTTAGTCTTGATTTTAAAATTTTAACAATCAATATTTACACTCCGTGTAGTTTGGTTTATTTTTTTTTTAGTTTTTTTTGTGATATTGAGGGTTAATTTTAAAAGAATAAAAATATAAAAAAATATTATCTTAGATTTTTTAGTGTTTTTATTTTTTTGTATATTTTCGATCAAATTTAGTTGATAAATTTATTTTCTTTTAATTTTTTAGGTGAAATGATAAAAAAAAAGAGCAAAATTAAATTAGAGGTGATAAATCCGCAATCAACCCTATGTCTTTCCTATAATCCAACTAACTCTGCGATCCTTCATTTTTAACATACTCACCATTTTCCCTCCGATCAAAACCACAACTCAAGAAAATTTATAATCAAGCTATTTACACACATTTACATTGAACCAACAATCAAATATCGCGACATCCATAATAAAAGCAAACAAAAATTCCAAAAAGAAAAAAAAACAAACAAAAAGGATTAAGTCACTTGTTTCAACGAGCCCCCAACAAGACTTACATAAGCAAAGGGACAAAATAAATCAAAGAAAAGAGAATCAAAATATCAACAAAAAAAGGAGACTCAAACGTGTTAAATTCAGTCATGAGTTATCAGAGAGTTCTGGGGATGAAGGTTCAACCCAAAGGTCAAGGAGAAAGTCTCAGAGTATATGTAGATGCTTATTCATGCATTTATTTGGCTACTCATGCTAACTTTATTTGGCTGCTTAGTTCATGATCATAATGTTGTTTGCTTAGTTGCCTGCTTCCTTCATATCTTATTTGTCTGCTTTGTGTTAATTGGCTGCTTACAGGCGCTGGCCAAGGCATGTTGATAGGCCAACGTACCAAGTTGCATGTGGTCCATCAAACCAACATGCGGCTAACTTGGATGACCACAATTGTTCATGTAGAAAGTGGGATCTAACTGGTAATACCATTTCTGAGTTGTTATCCCTAAAACCCATTTATGTTACTAACACCTCTACTGCTTCTTTCCACAAGTATTCCATGCATCCATGTCGTTTTAGTGATGATGATGATACAAGATAGGCCAAAGAGTTATGTGCACCACTATTACAACAAGAATACTCAGATAAGTATCTACTCACACCACATCAATCCAGCCAGATGAGCAACACAATGGAGAACGGTTCAGAATATGGAACCAGTACTGCCACCAGTGCTAAGGAGGCCACCAGGCAGTAGATAAAACCGCAACTATAGATGAAGGATGGTGGAGGAAGGGCATGCATATGAAGTGCAAGAAGTGTGGTTAATTAGGCCACAATGTGAGAACTTCTAAAGGAAAAGTTGGAGGCAGCAAAAGATCCAATACATCTCAATCCCGAACTAAATTAAGGAAGAAAACATGGTAGTGGAGGTAGAACTCAAGCAACAAATCCCAATCAGGCTCCATCTTCACCTCAAGATCCAGCTTGAAGTCAGTCTCTATCAACAAATTAGGGTGCAACAAATCCTTTCCCCCTCCAATTTCTTCATTTTCCTTGACAAACCGATTATAATTACCCTTGAACGAGGACTCGTCGGAGGATTGAACCAGCTGAAGTATTGACAAAATCTTTGCAATCCATAGTCCTTTCATAGTTAAATTTTGCCATTACTCCTTGTACTTTGCAAAAGTTATGAGTTTAGTTCTTATACTTTAATTTGATCATTTTTAGTATTTGTACTTTTTGAATTAGTTAATTTTAGTCCCTATACTTTTTGAATTGGTCAATTTTAGTCCCTGTTGTGACATCCCACACTCGATCTGGTCATTAGATCCGAATGTGTGACATGCATTTTGTTGCTGGGAGTAACTTAGACTAAATCACCACAAATAACATGTAACGTGACATTCAAGCAATTATAGTTTTTATACATTCTCAAACAATCATATAAATAAATTGAATGAATATACATTAAATATATTCTAAACATTTAAGGGTTATACAAGGTTATGGATATAGTTAGAATTCAAATCTAAACTCTTTTTTTATCAAATTCTAGCATTGTGTCTCGAGACAGGGATCTTCATGTCTCAAGTAAAGTCTTATTTTTTTTTTGTTTTTTTTTTTTTACTTTGACGATAATATGCCTCGAGACTTTAGAGTCTATGTCTCGAGACAAAGCTCTTCAAGTCCCGAGACTAGTTTAGAAACCAACCTCTCTTGTTTTCTTAATTTAGTTTCGATGTTTGATTATCCCAAGACAAAAAAATCTTATTTTGAGACTTGGAATAGGACAAAACTATTTTGATGTTACCTTGATTAAGTTTTTAATCAACTAAAACTTTGTTGAACCTAATCATTGCATACGGAAATGGATAATTCTACACGTTGAGCAAAGAAACTCAACATTGTTTGTATTGTCCTTATTGTCTTACGTACTGCGTTGGTATGTACCTAGAATTATAAGTTGCTATTGGAGTCTTTTATGATAATTTGAATAGATCACATTAGTAAATTTGTACTAAACTAAGTGTGTGTGTGTGAGTAATGATCATAGTTAGATATATATATTTAATTGGTGCATTAGTATATGACTTTAAATGATTGAATGTGTTTTTTATGCCAATTGATGTTTGGTGATTGGATGTTAAAATGATTTTATGTAGGTACATTTTGTGTCATTGTGCAAGAAATAAAAATGCATTTTTAACATTTTTGTCCTTTCATGTCGAGATAGAAAATATTGAAATTAGAGATTTAAAATAGAGAAAGCATGTCTTGAGACATAGTCTTCATGTCTCGAGAGACACAACTAGGTTTTGATAGGTTGAGTTTGGATTTGAGTCTTGACTCCATCTGAATCTGAGTAGCTCGAGACGTGTTAATAAGGTTGTTAGACATCTATAATTCATGTTTTTATTTGTAATTGAAAAGGTTTGATTTATGACATGTTTATATGTAATAATTATTTCGTAACTTAATTGAGATACTCTAAGTTGTTCCGAAAACGTAATGTGTCATCGTACATTCAGAACTGACGACCGGATCGGGAGTAGGGTGTCACACCTATACTTTTCAAAACAATAGCTATTAAATCTATTTGTTTAAATTCAATTACTAATCTTCTACAATAGGTATAGTTGTAGATTTAGTCCATATTTTTCGATTGGGTCATTCTAAGCAACAAATTATGAAATTTCAGTCATTGATGCAAATGACAGTCATTAATCTATTAGCTGAATTTTAGTGAGTAATATGTGAAAATAACAAGCTAACATGATATTACACATGATAATATGCTTGACGCATAAGATTTTGAAAATAACAAAATTTAACTTAATAAATTTAATGAATATCATTTGGCGAGGACTAAAATTTTAAAATTTGAAAAGTAAACGGAGGATGAAATTTAGATAAAATATGTTGAGAACAATTTGGATAATCTAAAATTTAAAGCTTCATGCTCATAACTCATAGTTACTAGAAAAGATTATGCATTTGAGAAATGAGAGATTAATTAATAATAATAATAATTGGGTTAACCCGGCCAAACCCCAAATCTCGAAAGCCCGGTCTATTAAGAGCAAACAAATAGGCCCGTTACAATATTTGGGTTCTCTGTTTTCAGTGGAAAAAGAAAAAAGAAAAAACGCCCACCGTGGGGCTCGAACCCACGACCACAAGGTTAAGAGCCTTGCGCTCTACCGACTGAGCTAGACGGGCCTGGTTGTACGCCTCCATTATATTTTTTTACTTATAGAAGATGTATGAATTTCTGTCCTCCTTCAAGGAAAGCTGAAAAACACTAACAAAATCTTTCGCAGCTGCCTGCAACAGCAAAAAGCTTGGGAGAAAAAAATTTATGGAGTTCTTATTCACGATTTTGGCTGCTTTGATTTTAATCGTTGTTTTAGGTTTAGTTTCTGTAATCGTTTTTGAAGCTTATAGAAGAAGTCTTAATAATGCGTAATTATTCTCTAACCTAATTTTCTCGTTTTCGGTTTTCATTTTGATTTTAGTTTAATTTCTCTTTCTTTTCATTTTTTTTTAAATTTAGTCATGTTGACGCGCCCGCCATCTTTGAGGATCCGAAATCACTGAAACAGGTAATCCCTTCTTCTTCTTCTTCTTCTTTTCTGGTTTATTATTATTTGGATCGTTCTGCTTAATCGCTTGTTTGGTTGCCGAGAAAATTGTCAAGTTTTGCCTCTTCTGTTTTTTTTCCTTGTGATTTTGGTTAGGAAATTAACGTAAAAGTCAACTCTGTGGAAGCTAAATAGTTATTAGTACTAATAAAGTTCATTAGAATTAAACTTGTTTTTATAATTCATTTCATTTTAAGCAAATAAGTGACTAGAAATGATTAAAACAGTTAGAATTGATAGTTTTCTTTTTTTTTTTTTTACTTATTTTCTTATAAACATGTCTGAGAAATGATGCTACTTATTAGAATTTTCTATCACCGATTTCGAGTTCACTCTGTTTATATATGATTTGAGTACAAATGCTAAGGCCGGATGCATCATTTTTTCCAGGTTCCATGTCCTGATATATTCGATCCAGCAAAGAAATACTTGTCATTGATAATTCCCGCTTTCAATGAAGAGCATAGACTTCCTGGTGCCCTCAGTGAAACCATGAAGTACGTTAATGATTCTCTTTTAAACACCCCTTAATGTTTGGACTTATGTGCTTCTGTAGGATGGTATTGGTATGTGAGAACGAAACTAGGTTTTACATATCATAGTGCAGGATGTATATTTCTAATAGTCAGTGATATCTTGAAATATAAACATGTCAATCCGGACAATAAAACTCGATGAAATTTGCTTTCCAAAAATGATGTTGGTACGGACAATGGGCTGCCATTACCGTTCATTATGTCCTGGCTTATGCTTTATGGTGCTAATATTTGATCTGAAATTGGTAGAATGGTAGAGCATGATTTCTTAAGTAACAGATGGAGCTCTTACTTCATGATGAGTGATTTATTAATTTTTAGGATTGAAAATTTGGTTTCTTTAGACATATTTCACTGAAATGATTTAAAACTGTGTACTTGGTTATCACTGAAAAATATTCTGATGTTAATTAGTAATGATGTGATGTTGTTACTTTGCAGTTACCTTAAAAAACGGGAAGCAAAGGATAAATCATTTTCTTATGAGGTACTGTTTTGCTTCTTCTAATTAACCGTAATTGCTAAATTGTCTTTTTGAAGTCTATTTCAGCATTCTCTTTTACGTGAATGAGATGCAGGTATTGATTGTTGATGATGGAAGTAGGGATGGAACGAAGAGAGTAGCTTTCGACTTTGTAAAGAAGTATGGTGTAGACAAAGTAAGGGCTATCCTTCTTGGTAAAAACCATGGAAAAGGAGAGGCAATAAGAAAAGTGAGTCTGACCTAAGCCATTCATTTGGATATTCGCAAACATATTTTTGATGCTATTGAAAGTTTTTTATGCTTTCCTGCTCCTGCATGACAACAATTGATCAAAGCACTTTACCTCTATGAAAGCATTGTAAAACAGGGAATGCTACATTCACGTGGTGAATTACTTCTAATGCTGGATGCTGATGGAGCCACCAAGGTTACTGACCTAGAAAAGCTTGAAAATCAGGTACATAAAAATGGTAGGCTACTTCAGCCGGTGATATTCTGCTTGGTATGGGTTATCTGATGTTTTCCAATTCAGATCCATGCAGTTGCCAGAAAAGAACATCGTGGGGATTCAGCTGCTTGTGACATGACCTTTAAAATATCTGATATCCCAATAGTGGCATTTGGTTCTCGTGCGCATCTTGAAGAGAAGGCTATTGCTACAGTTAAGTTTATCAGAAATGATGCTTGCTTTTAGTCATATTTTGATTTTTCTCGTCTAAGTTCCACATTCTTCTATTTGAATGTGTTCGATCTATGTTTCAGAGGAAGTGGTACCGCAACTTTTTGATGAAGGGTTTTCATCTTGTGGTTCTCTTGACTGCTGGTCCTGGAATTCGTGATACACAGGTATGTTCCTTCATTGTATAGATTTCCGTTTTGTTTTGGCCTAAAGTACATATGTTCGGTATTACTAGCATAATTGAATTATACACTGAATTCTCTATAAATATTTCCCTGATTTTGTTATCTTCATACAATGCAGTGCGGTTTTAAGATGTTTACTAGGTCTGCAGCAAGGAAGCTTTTCACGAACATCCGTTTGAAAAGGTGATTCAGACCTTGGAGACACTATCAATCACCTTTTCCTTTAGCATTACTGCATGCTTATCGCATCATAAAAATTCAAAGCTGATCTATAGTTCTATACTGCATGATTAGATTTGGTGTATACTATCAAACACATGCCCAGTTTCAAATCGAGTACTCTATGTACGGCATGTTTCTATCGCTGATCACCTTATCTGCAAGCTCAGTAGGTGCTTGTCTTGTCATGAAAAGATTCGAAGCAAATCTCTTACGTGCTTAGATTAGTGTAATGCCATCAGACTCATGCTGATTTTCTCATTGAATATAATTCTACTTTCAGTTCGTGTTAGTTTCATCCTTCCATACCTCCCTTGTTTTGAGAACACTACTTTCGACTTCCTTCTATCAAAACCCAAAGTATTCAAGAATTTCTCTACGTTCTGCATCTCTTCTCCTTGATATCTCTCAATTCGAACAAATTTGCAACTTTTGTCTTTGAAATTTACCATGATTGACCTATCATTTGAATTATTACATGTGCAGATGGTGTTTCGATGTTGAATTAGTTTTCCTCTGCAAATGGTTTCGTATTCCAGTGCTGGAGGTATCCGTAAACTGGTCTGAAATTCCTGGATCCAAGGTAAACCTATTGAGCATACCAAACATGCTTTGGGAACTTGTCCTCATGTCTGTCGGATACAGAACTCAAATGTGGAAAATTAACTCCTGAGGTTGCGATTTTCCCGAATCCTTCAAGCAACAATGAATGAAGAGAAGCAATGTAGCCGATTCGATAACATTAGGTTGAAAGCATTCTTTTAGGAAAAAAGGAAATTGCAGTTAGCTGATTGCAGCTTATCCTAGCTTTTTTCATTATACAATATCACAGCAAGAACATGCAGTTTTTTTCAGTTGACACTTTAATGTTTTCTTACATTTTTACTGTTCCAACTTCTTGAATTCCAAAACGATACTATCTTTTTGTTTCTGTTTTCATATATCCTTTCAAACTAGGACAGGCATGATTTTGAAAATTTTAGATTATTTTAGGTTCAATTTATTATGCATTTTGGTATGTTTTGAGTTCGAATCATCCTTATTTCAACTTTGAATTATCTAGATTTGTTAATCTAATTTTTGAATTATTTCCTCAAATCGATTATTTTATTGCGGATTTGGTTCATTTCTAGTTTGAATATTTTAAAGTTTAGTTGTTGGTTTTTTATAATTAAATCGGAAAGGATTGAGTTTGGATTGAAGTTAATGATAAATCTAATGTTTTTTAAAAAGCTAAACTGGCGAGACTTTGATTTTTGGATTGATTTCATTCTTATTAAATTTCTTAAAATATCAAGTAATTTTAATATTTAATAAATAAAAGGTTTAATTCACTTATTCATATTTAAATTTTACTTTTCTTAATCTTACTACTTAAATGTTTTTTAGTCAAGCGGTACTTAAATTAGTTTTTTTTTTCCTTCAAATTGGCACCTCTATTAGTTTAATTGTTAAACTTTTTTTTCTCAAATTGGTATTTATGTATATATTTTTATTACAAGTGGTACTTAAACTATTCTTCTGTAACTCGATTTATATCAAAATGTTATATCTTTTTAAAAAATTCAACCAATAATAACCTACCAAATCATATTAACTTAGATTATATGTTTTAACTCATTTTCTTTTACATTAAATCTCTCTCTCTCTCTCTCTCTCTACCTAACGGAATCAAAAAATGTTATTTCATTGATTAAAACCAATATTTTTAGAATTGGACCGAGAATTGTTGGGGGTACTAGTTCGGAAATAAGAGGTTGAACTAATTGACCCGTGAACCAATATAGACTAATTGAACAAAGTTAAAAAAAAAACCTAGTTGAACAAATTTTCTTTGTTTTTTTTTTAAATATTTTTATATAAATGAACTTTTTAATAATTCATTTGATCAAACCAGACGAATTGATCAAATCGAAAATTTGTGGTCTGCTAGGTTTGACCATCAGTCTAGTTCTGAAGAAATAAAAAATATATATAAGAGAAAATAATTTTGTTTATCTTTTTTTACCACATGTCAATTTTTTATTGGTTATCTTTATTTTAAAATAAATGTAACGGTTTAACTAACAATTGAACTAACAAAATACCACTTAGAACAAAAATAATTTAGGTACCAAAAAAAAAGAAAGACATAATTTAGATACCAATTTGTGGATTGAGCCTCTTAAAATATATTTAACAATTTTTTTTGGTTATTCTCTCAATTCGAATAAAATACAACTAGATTTAGTATGGATAGAATTTATAGTGGGATATCGAAAAACAAGCAATTTTTGCTAGGCTTTTATCCTTTTTTTTTTTTTTTTGGTTCATTAGGGTTATTAGTTGTAATTTCTAGTTATCTTGGTAGGAATTTGATATCTTTATTTATGTCTCAACAAATAGTTTTTTTTTCCACAAGGAATTGTGATGTCTTTCTATAGAATCACATGCCTCTTTATTAGTTCCTATTTGTAGTGCATGATTTTTTGGAATGTAAGCAGTAGTTATGATCGATTCGATAGAAAAGAAAGAATAGTATGTATTTTTTATTAGGATTTTCTTACTTTCTACGATTCTTTATGAAAGATATTTAGTTCATCAGAATAGAAGTTAAAAGAGCTTTAGAGATAAAAAAAATAGTTTAAATTTAATATCACGATAGAAAAAAAGGTATAATTAATATATTAATTTATAAGTTAAATCTAAATAAAATACGATAAATATTTCTTATAAATATTTAAAAATTGATTTGATTTCCCATAATAAATTTTTTAAGTTTAATTCTTTTACTAAAAGCAATAAATAAATGTATATTTTTATAAATAATTTTTTATGCCAAATTTTGGTTTTACCATAATTTATAACAATGATTCATTTATGCTACACCTTTTTTCTTGAAGTAATTTATAATACAAGTTTGAAAAAGAAAAACTAAAACATTATAGTTATGTAATCTTGAACCCTTTTTTTTTTTTTTTTAAGTTTAAGAGTGTAGTATAAGTAAATATGTAACCATCAAATGTAGAGTAAAAATAAATACAAATTTAGTTATTAAATTTTTTATTTTTCTTTTTTGGTCACTAAATCACCAAACATTAATAGCCATATAAATGACATCAAATAGATTACTATTTTCGATGATTTTTTTTAAATAAATTTAATTTTAATTAATTAATTTATAATATCTACTCTTCGGTTGAATCAATTGTTCAAATTAATTAAGTTGATTTATTCAAAATAAAAGTGCATAAACAAGAAATAAACAATGAAATGCATGTGAACATCAAATTCATTTATAACAAATAAAAGAATTAGAAGACAATGAAACCCCTCGCTTTCTCTCAATGTTCATGAAGATAAAACAAATAGATGAAAAAGAACGGTAGAACAAAGCAGAGCTGCACTAATAGCAGTCATTGCTTTCTCTTTTTGATCATTTTCTCCCATTGAACTGTTTAGAAACATTTGCGGTGAACGATTGACGGACCGGATTCGTCGTACTCCGCCTTGGCAATCCACATCTGCAAACAAAACAGCAAGCAAATCGGGTTATTTTCAAGATTATCGAGCAAGTAACTAGATGACTATATATCCAAGTACGGAAAGCTTACTTGTTGGAAGGTGCTTAGGGAAGCCAAGATCGAACCACCGATCCAGACACTGTACTTCCTCTCAGGTGGTGCAACAACCTTGATCTTCATGCTGCTGGGTGCTAATGAGGAGATCTCCTTGGTCATCCTATCGGAGATACCGGGAAACATGGTTGTACCACCACTGAGGACGATGTTACCGTACAAGTCTTTCCTAATATCCACGTCGCACTTCATTATGGAGTTGTATGTTGTCTCGTGAATGCCTGCAGCTTCCATACCGATCAAAGATGGTTGGAAAAGCACTTCAGGGCATCTAAAACGTTCAGCACCGATGGTAATAATCTGACCGTCGGGTAATTCGTAGGTTTTCTCTACCGATGAGTCTGTTTTGGAGGTCTCTAGCTCTTGTTCGTAGTCGAGAGCAATGTATGACAGCTTTTCCTTCACGTCCCTTACAATTTCCCGCTCAGCTGTGGTGGTGAATGAATACCCACGTTCGGTCAGAATCTTCATCAAGTTATCGGTAAGATCACGACCAGCCAAATCGAGACGAAGAATAGCATGCGGGAGGGCATAACCCTCGTAAATAGGGACTGTGTGGCTAACACCATCTCCCGAATCCAACACAATACCTACATAAAAAATGCCAATACATTCAACTGAATTCAGCTCATTAGTCGTAACAATCCTCCGAGCAGAACCAAACAGATGCCATTATACCAATATCAAGACAATAAAAAACAGAGGCATCTTATGGTATTGGGAACTTTACATATTAGTTTCACACAAGCACGATTCAAATAAACTCGAAACGCTACATACCATCAATGTATCATACGATGCTTACCTGTTGTACGACCACTAGCATACAGAGAGAGCACAGCCTGGATGGCAACATACATAGCAGGTGCATTAAAGGTCTCGAACATGATTTGAGTCATCTTCTCACGGTTAGCTTTCGGGTTAAGGGGAGCTTCGGTAAGTAAAACAGGGTGCTCTTCCGGGGCAACACGAAGCTCGTTGTAAAATGTATGATGCCAAATCTTTTCCATATCATCCCAATTGTTCACAATACCGTGCTCAATAGGGTATTTCAATGTCAAAATACCTCTTTTAGATTGAGCCTCATCACCAACATATGCATCTTTTTGGCCCATACCAACCATCACACCGGTGTGACGAGGCCGGCCAACAATGCTAGGGAACACGGCTCTCGGAGCATCGTCACCGGCAAATCCGGCCTAAAACATGAACATATAAGAACATTAACATTAAGAATTAACATGAATTTTGATTAGAAAAACATAAATTTTCAGGGTTTCAATTATTTTTTTTACCTTCACCATTCCAGTTCCATTGTCGCAAACAAGTGGCTGAATATCCTCACCATCTGCCATCTTTTACAACCTGCAATTCATAACAAATCCATTATAAAAAAAAATGGTTAAGTTCTCCATTAAATATCCAATTTTCTACCCTTTTTTCAAGAAAGATAAAGAAACTATAAAATCAAGATTCAAGTATCATTTAGAAAACATTATTAAAACACGAAAATGAAACGAACTCAACGCCAAAAAATGCTTACATTTTCCATTAAATATCCAATTTTCTAACTTAAAGAAAAAAAGATTTATAAAATCAAGTTTGAAGCATCCTTTAGAAAACACGATTGAAACACAAAAATGAAACGAACCCAATGCCAAAAATTGGGATTTATTTTCTGCATTTTGATCAAAACAAATCAAAACCACAGAAAAACCAATGCCAAAATGAAAAAACCACCCAGAAAAGGAGATTGAGAAAGAACCTTAAGAAAAAAAGGGTTCTTTGATGGCTGAGAAAGTGAGGATAAAAGAGAGAGCGAGGAAATATTTCGAAAGACAAGGGGATGATGTGAAAGAAACGCCAAAAATCAAATATTTAAAGGGAATGGGAATCAATACTGGCCTTTCAAATTTTTATGGAGAGAACGATTCTTTAGGCTCTCATTGACTCATTCTCACGCTTTTCCAGCCATTTTTGTTTCAGATAAAAAGAAAATATCACTAAAATTTAGTGATTCATAATGATACCTTGTTTCTATAAATGGTCTAACTTTTGTTTTAGCCACTCTACTCTACTCAAATTCGAATTTAATCCTTTTCTAGTTTGACATAATTCAAATATTTGGAGGATAATTTAATTAATTTAGATTTAGAAAGTAATACTCCAATTTTATATGATAATAAACACATCCAAATTTTGAAGCAAATTTGTATTTTTGAATTTTACAACAATTAACAGATTTTATTTTCAATAAAAATCTAATCCATCATGTTCAACTAATAATAAATTTGCACTAAACATATTTCACATAGTCACTTTAATTTTAACAACAAAAAATTAATGACATTAAAAATATTAAAAAATTTTAAATTAAATTAAGTTAAACTAAAGTAGAAGGATTAATTTCCAAATCTCAGCATAGTAGAGGTTAAAATCATAATTATACCTTAATAACTTAATCGGTTAACGGTATTTCTTTCCTTCCAACCAACTATAACTGTCACCAACCCATTTTTACAATTTAAAGGTGCTTTTTTAATTGCTTTTTTTTTTTTAAAAAAAAGGGATAAACTACAATAGATGACATCCAACTATAGTTTTTTTTCTTTTTCGGTCTCTCAACTATAAAAAATTATAAAACAGTCATCTAATTATTAGTAAATTTCTTTTTTGATCTCCCATCTATTTAACATAAAAATAAAAACATCAAAAAATCCAAGAAAATTGGGTGACTAAAAAAGATAATTGAATAGTTGAGTGACCGTTTTGTATTTTTCATAGTTGGGTGACCAAAAAAAGAATTTACTAATAGTTGAGTAACTATTTTGTAACTTTTCATAAATGAGTAGCAAAAAGAAAACCATAATTAGGTGACCTTTATTGTAAATTACCCTAAAAGATGTTAAATTCAATCCTCAAATTAATAAAGATTCAAAGTAGGTTACCTACTAAATTAATTTTCATAAATTTAGATTTTGTTTTTCAACGGTTAAGATTTAGATTTGATAATATATATATTGTTTATATTTAAATATTTTTATAAATAAATAATATTTTATTTATATATATATATATATATTTATATCAAGTTAAGTTAATTTTGTTGTTGTATATATGATGCTTAATAGATGACTTGTAAAATAAAATGTAATAATAAGTCATCAAAGTGTTAGCATAATAAGTCCCACAATTTGGAGTCGTTGAGAGATAGGTTGTTGTTGTTGTAATCCCATCATTAAATATGAAATTTGAAACTTACAACTTATGATTTTTCAAATTTATTATATGTAAAAAGATATTCCTAGTTTATATTTTTTTATTAATTTAAATTTTTTTAAATTAAATTTAACTTTCAATCTTTTAAAAAGAAAAAATTATTTTATGAACCCTTCCCGCCACATTATTCATGGTCTCTCCAAAATTATTTAACGATATTTTAACAATTTTTTCCTTGATACATGATTTTGTTAAATTTTTTTATCCTGAAGCCCAAACTCAATCCCTAAAACCTAAACCTTGAACCCCGAACCTTAAATTATAAACCATAAATCTTGAGTTCAAGGTTTGGGATTTAAGAGTTTGAGGTCATGTTTGTGTTAGAGTTCGAGTTTAGGATTTAGGGTCCAATGTTTGAGGTTTAAGGTTCAAGTTCAAGGTTTCAGGTTTTAATTTAAGTTTAGGGTTTGAGGTTTAAAATTCTTAGGTTCAAGGCAAAAAATTTTACCAAAATTATGTAACAATGATATGAAAAAAAACTGCTAAAATATTATTAAATAGCTGAAAAGAACCATGGATGATGTGGTGAAAAGAGTTAATAAAATAATTTCTTTTAAAAATAGTTAAATTATTTTTTTATGAAAAATACGGACTAAAATATTAAAATTTTAAATATGATACTCCATAATAATTTTCATATACTGCATGCTATTTTTTAAACTTTTTAAAATCCTTAAATAATTTTGATATTTAAAAAAAATTATAAATATAAAATTATTTATTAACGAGAAATATAAAATAAATAGTATAAAATTCATTTAAACCGTCACACTACGAATTCAAATTTAGAATTTTCAATATTTATTTGAACCAAGCATTAGGATATTCGTACTCAACTCGTTTAATGACTTAATTTGCTGGACTCGAAAATGACTGAATCAAATTGAACCGAACCCAATAAGAAAATGAAAACCAACAGCAATAGTTTAAACCAGCAATGATTTTACATAAGCAAAAAAGCATCCTAATGCATGCCAAGTAAATTATATTGGTTCACCACATACTAAAGTTCCATAATCTAACAAGAATTGATCTTTCAATGAACTCAGAAACCATGTTTCAACGTCGTAAATTTAATATCTCCAAAAGTACGATGCTCATCGATCCGTTCTACAGGAATGGAGGAAGAATAACCCATCTTCGGGGGTACTTCGACCTTCCATCTTTACCGTCGAATAGCTGTGAAAGACAACAAGAAAAAGGTAAGGGTAAACTTAAAAATAGACCATGGACGGAATAATGCAACGCAATGAAAACTAAAGTATAAGCCCCGAGCATAGGTCTTAAAGAACATATCCAAGATGACATGCAGATTGCCAAACAGTTAATTTGCTACGATATGAATTGCTTTGCCTATGTTCGATCTGAGCTCGATACAAGAGGTGTATGCAAGTGAGCACAGATGTATCGTATATGAACTTACAGAAGTTTATACACAGAAAGCTTTGCATATGCATTTGATTAGCATAATGAAACTACTTAAAGAAATCCGAATCCAGTATGTGCTAGGCAAACTAAATAAAAGCCAATATATGTTCAATCCAATCAACTTTCAGCTTAAAATGAAGGCAGCTTAGATGGTATGCACGAAAACTATTTGATTTACTAGTTTGAAAGGTAAAAGAAAAATACCTTCTTCAATCGACGATGCTTTGCAAGGGCCCAATTTGTCATGATAGAGGTAGCAACCACAAGGAATACATAGCCAGCAACGGTCTGTGTAGCGATATTGAAACCCAACCATTGGTAAATCTCTGTTGTGTAGTTCGCGCAAGTCACAATGTTGAACAGAAACCCACGAGGAATTTGATACCCTCCACTACCGTCAGGACCGCGTAGATTCTTCAGTATAATATGACAATAGAAGTTTGCAAATTGACAAACTATACCAAACCCGAACCCGATCTTCATCTGAAGATCACTAACAGGTGTGTAAAGTGGGTGGTTGACGTAGTAAGCAATGTATGCACCAAAGGTCCAGTAATAAGCACAGTTTCTGAAAACGTTTGATAGTGGGGACGTCGCATGGCTGAAACGGTGGATGAAGAATGTTTCCATGATTCGTTTGAAGTAGTGGAAACACCAGTAATATAAAGCATATGTTTGAACGGGGTGGATGACACGCTTTTCTTCGTATCCAAAGTACTTGTATACGGGGAAGTAGTAGAAGACAGGGTAGAGGATCAAAGGACCCAAGTATTCAAAGAAGAAAAGTGTTCGATACGACACTTGTGGACCCAAGTCCTTGAACACTATGGTTAAGCTGTTCTCATTTCCATCGCAGTAGTCTTTGAGACTCTTCTTGTAGTTAAGGACAACAGGCCTCTCCCTTGATCCCGATGGAACGGGAAGTGTTAGTCTTTGTCTTGAAGGATAGAACTTTTTAGCTGTTAGTACAACACACAAGAACTCAGTTAGGAAGACGCTAAATAACTATCGTCTATTGTAACCTACACCGATGCAATAAAAAACACACATCTCTTGGGGAATTAAGTCAAAACATCAGCAATCAAAAGCTCCGATGACAAATCTAAAAATTCCCATAGAACCCCTGTACTCAATACTTTATGTAGTGACCCTCTAGAAGAATACATTTTAAGGAACCAAAAAAATGTTTACCTCGGTGATATCAGTCAAGTATCCCAAAGGAAACATCACTAGAGGGGAAAGCAGGGGCCTTGGTCCCTCTTGGTTAAATGGTCTAATTGTATTTCTATCCCCTCTTAAAATATAATATTTCAAATTAGTCCATTTTAACACCAAATCTTTTAGCTTCCCCAATTTTTTTAAATTATACCTAGGCTGCAATATAAAATTTCTAGTTCGAAAATCGCCTTATTCAATGTTTTTAGTTACTTACATCACTCAAGAGTCACAAAATAAGAACATCATAAATTCATTATCCATGCAATACAGTATGAAAATAAAACACATAAGGAGCAATGAATCTCTAGCACAATCATGGAACAAAAAGGGGTAAAACGAGCATATCATTGACTCTATTTGCAAATATTTGAAGCAAAGAGAAACCCGAAACAAAAACACAAGCCAAAAGTACAGGAAGTTCCCACAAACAAGCAATTATTCCCCACCAATACAGAGTTAAAGAGAAGAGACTATATTGAATACTTCCTCCTAGTTTATTAAGAAAAACTTAATTAACAAACATAGCAAGTAATTAAGCTAATTTTTTTACTACTAAAAGAAAATCACTTACTTCTCTTGTGAATTGCTTCCTGCAGATCAGCCACAGTAGCCTGCAAAACAATTTTTTAGAAAAGAAAAAAAACAATAGATTTTCCTTTCTTTTCATTTTTTCTTTCAAAGCAAACTATTAAAAAAAACAAGTAAATCGTAAGAAAGATGGAAAAAAAGTACAGTACCGAGTCATTAAGCTCAAGGCCACCTTTGATGAACTCTCTCCCACTCCGAGAAACTAGAGTGACCTTCATCCTTTTTGAGATCAAAACAAATGAGACCCAGTTTTTGTTATGGCTAAAGGGAGAAACCCTTTGAAGTTTTTTAAGGTTTGGGAGAGTTGGATCTTCGGAGATCTCAAAGATTAGAACTTTGAAAGGAAAGTTAGCGAAGGTGGTGACAGTTTATGGAATGGGGCATGTGATGGAAATGGGATAGAGTTTATTGTATATATGATTATATATAATATTAAAGGCGTATGGTTGGGGTAGGAGAGCTAACTTATCTAGGCCGATGATCCACACCGCTAACTTTAATGGCTGCCTTGATTGATTCAACGGGACCATTTTGGTAGTGGTTCATGGTTTTAACGGTGATGATGTGTGTTTTATTTTTCAATTTTGTTTTAGGTTTTTAGAATCATAATGGCGTTGGAATTGATTAATTAATTAATTTAATCTATTTAACTGATTAAATAATTTATTAAAAAAATTTATAAAAAAATTTGATTCAGCTAGTTGAATTTCTCTAATGCTTTTCTTCTGATATATTGATTATCAATCCAACCAGTTTGGATTAGATATCATTGTCAATAAGTGAATGGATAAACCAAAAATTGCTTCTTTTTCTTCAAACATTTAAATTAAGTTCAAATTTTGAAGTCAATTTGAAAGGGTTTTACTTGAATACTACTTAATTTGAATAGGTTTAAGTTTAAATCGTAGAATGGATAAAAACATTTATAAGTATACCAAAAATAGTCTATAACATGACAAAGAGACCTATGATTAAATCTGAAAAAGAAAAAAACTTATTTCATAGGTGGAGTTCTGAATGCAATTTTTATAATTTGAATTGATTTAATTAAATTATTAATTAATTATTTAAATGTAGTATAAAAATATTAATATTTAAAAAAACAATTTTTTTTTTTTTACTTTGAGAGGATTACAAAGTTTAATTCACTCAAGGTTGATAGACTCCTCAATAGGTTCAGTTTTGAGAGTTCTATCTTTAATTTTCCTGAAAACTTAAGTGTTTGAAAAAAAAATTGAGTGTCTCATCGAATGTCTTAATATGTGAACCATTCACATAGCGCGTAGTCTGGATCGAACCCATGCCCTATAATATAAGTATAAGACATTTGTCGATGAGCTAGCCTAAGTAATACTAAACTTACACTTATGTCTCATTTAAGGTACAACTTTAAACCCTATTAGTAGCGAACTCTTCATTTTCTTTAGTGATTCAACGAGATATACTAATATTCGAGTTTTTGAAAACATTAAAACAATACTAAATTTATTTAGATTCATAAATTTCTAAAAATCACCTTTCAAAAACTTCTTCCAAAAAACAGTCATGAATTTTTCAACAATAGTATTAATTTAGGAGTCAAATAGAGGTGAAAGGAGTGAGCTGCCGGTGAAATTCCAACCCAAGAACTACGGCATCCAATAATATGATGCTTTGCATTCTTGAGGAAAGATTTGATTAATAATATTTATTAGATGGGATTTAAATTTAAATCCATTTATTGATGAGAGTAGTTGGAGGTTGATCCACTACTAAAATAAAGAGGTGCCAACTAATTAACAACTTATTCACCCATCAATTCATTCAAGATCTTTGGCCGGTTCACCACTCACCCTTCTGTTTTTATTTTTGACAACCTAAGTGGGGACCGGTAACGGGTAGGGGTTCAACCCTCCATCCTTTCCCAAGTAGAGGCGGCTGCCCCATTAGGATGCCGAAATAATTTAAACCAGGAGTGTTTATCAGCAGATGTTAATTTCGTGTTAGATAAACTTAAATATGATATTAATTAAAAATGTATAATTTTTTTTAATTGAAGTGAACTGAATTAAAAAAACTTAATTTTTTTTATTTATTCAGTTTTTCGATTTAATCAATTTTTATTTTTCATTTATGTAAAAAAATTTGAAGGAAATAAAATTACAAGTACCTCAACTAGAAAAAAAATTTCCAACTAAAAAAAATGAAGCCAAAAATAAAAAAAATGAACTGAACCGAACCGAACCGATTGAATGCACACTCTTACTATTAATCCATTTTATACTTTTTTAAACTTAACTCAACACGAAATGTTGAAATATGAACTTAAAATATTACCCAAATTTACCCGTATTTGTAAATGACTAATATAAACTTTAGGCCTGCCCATAACTTTGTAAGGATAAAACATCAAAAACAGTGGATGTTTAGCCACCTGACTAATATCCACAGTGGATGATCAAAGCATTATAGTGAAAAAGCCATCTTGCATATACATGTTTTGGAGACTATTAGTACTAAAACGAATCATCGAACTCGGACCCGAGCTTGAATAAGAGGATATAAAACAGATCGGATCACAATCTGATCTAGGCGGTGAACAAGTCTATGCAAAATCCAATCAAGGGCGCATGTATATAAACAGAACTTGGAATGCCTTGACATACTAATTTCAACCTAATTAACAAGCTTTGATAGACACTAGCATCAGCTTTTAAATCCTAATTATAACATTATATGTACCAGATGCTTAAGGCCACTAAGCATTGTAACACTAATAAAACTGCATGAAACAAAAATTCTAGCAGAAACAAGTTTTGCTATAGGCAGAAGTCTAGCTATTTCAGTTGGATATGGGGCTTTGTTATCAATGGGAACCTAGATCACATTTCATAAGGTTGGCTACCACCTTACCACACAACAATCATTCCACAGATTTGACATTAACTTGGAGGCAAATATTATCAAATTCACAAGCTACAAAATAATAAGGCATCACAAGGTGTAACAAATGTAGAGGTAGAATGCTGAAAGTTCTCCAGATAACTGATATAAAGTTTCAACAAGGACTATTAGCATTTATCAAGCAAAGGATACATTACCAAACAAGAACCATGCATTGCAAAACTATGGAGTTTTTTTCGACGAATAGCTGACAAAGAGCATAAACATTAAATTCCATCACTGTAAGCCAGAATTCCAGGCGTAACTCATTAAGCAACTTTGCAAATATCCTCATACTCGATAGCCTTAAGCACTCTGCCGTCATATACTCCCTTCTCTATCTGCACCTTTGCACAAAACTTCTCTGTATCCACACCTAACAATCTTGCACTTGACCCACGATACGCTCCGTTTACTATCCTTACCATACCCCCAATTTGTGGAATCACAGTTTCGAGCTCTTCTTGGTCAACTCGTAACAAGTGCTTACTCTCAAGCATTTCAATCTCACCTACATACCTATCAATAACTTTCCTCACAACTCCTTTCTGCTTATAGTACCCCTTTTGCGCCAATGCCTTACTCATCACCTTCACAATGATACCCTCACAAAGCCAATAGTCTTTCCTATTACTCCTCTCCTTTGCTTTCTCTTCTTCCCTCATCAACTCTTCCAAAGCATTTTTTCTCCCACTATTTTCTTTCCTCTCAATCCTCGCCTTTGCCTTCATCTTCTCGTTCTCTTCATCCTCGAAAACCAACCGAGCAGTACTCGAACTCTCCCCTTTATCACCTTTCACAACACTTCCTCCTCCTAAAGAAAACCCTATTTTCATTCCATTCTCTAAATTCACCTCTTTGATTACAGCTTTTTTCTCGTTCTCCTCAGCTTCCGAAGGGTTTTTTAACTGCTCAGCTTTCTCAATTTGCTTCTGAATTTCCCTTTCGTGTTTCTCTTCCTCTACCATATCCAATTTAATCCTTTTATTCTTCATTTTCTCCTTAAAAAGCGTCTCTGAATCTCTATCAATATAAGTAATAAACCAACCTTTGGGTGTCTCATCAACCTTACATTTCCCTGTCCTTCCCAAATACTTAACGAACTCAGTTAACGTAGCCCATTGGGTCGAATTCATATGAACATGATGCCGGTCATTAATAAACTCATTGTAAACAACAGTGGCAGCGACCCGACTGAACCGGTGGCTCCGTTTCATAAGGTCGAGGAAGTTCCGTTCAAACTCTTCAGAGTACCCAGATACGACCCGGTCAGGGTTTTGCCCGAAGATCTGCATTTGACGTTGGTGAGATTCGCTCATGCAATGGCATTTGAATCCGTTTTCGTCTCGGCATTGCTTTTGGCACATTTGACAGTACCATCTCAGCTTCTGGAGACCTTTGGCTTTGATTCTATTGGCGATTGCTTTGGGAGTTAAGAAATCATTTTTTCCCATTCGCGAACAAATCGAAAACCCTAGCTAGGGTCTGGAAAAATAAATTAAGCAGAAATTACATTTGACGAAAAAAAACAATGACGATTAAGTGGGCATTACAATTGAACGAAAATTAAATCAATCACAAACTACAATTAAACCAGAAAATCAATGAGGGAAAAAGATTGAATTTCCTCTTAACTCGATAGCTTTAAAAAAAATTCGCCTTCTCAACAAAGCTAACAGAGAGAGATTATGAGATGAGACCGAGAAACAAACAGTTGAATGGAAACACACAAAAATCAAATATAGCAGAGATCAGATAACTGAAAATCTAATGTCTCAAGTAGAAATCAACCTTCAAGCTTAGGGCTTTTAAAATTACCTTATTTAATTTCCTGGAATTTAGGAAACTTCAAGGCAAGAGAAGCCTTGGGTCAGGGCCTGGAGGCGGAGGAAGAGGAGTAGAGGCTTGGTCGGCGGGGAGGATATGGGAGGAGAGCAGGAGAGTCGGTCGGCAAATTTTAAACGAAATTTTAGCGAAGCTTTTCTCGAAATTTGAGAATTTTTAACATAAAATAAGATTATGGCGTAAATAAATAATAAAAGATCTAATTACCATATATTTATAAAATATTTATATAAAAGCTTGATTGAAATTTTAAAGTTAAAAGATATTAAAAATTTATCTATATTTTTTAAAATTTTATTTCAACATATAAAAAAACTAAAATAATCATTATAATATATTTTTTATTTTTAAAATAATTTAATATTTTATAATTTCTCAATTGAATTGGGTATTTGATAAATTTTCAATTGAGTTTAGATATAGGTGAAATTAACTCAATTAGCCACTTAATATGAAATATAAATATAGATTTTATATCTTATCAAATTTATCAACTGTGGTGGAGCAGGATGTTAATCTTATGGTGGCCAAGTTAAAATTAAACGTGCTATATAATGATTGATTTAAACATATAAAAAGTAGTATTTCAACAATATTCCACCATAATAATCTATTCAAATGAAGTAGCATTTTAACATCACAATCGATTTAGACATATAAATAATTTATTCAAAAAAAGTAGTATTTTAACATGATAATTAATTTAAATATAAAAATAATTGACCCAAAAAAAGCAATATTTAAAAAAAAAATACAAAAATCTTAAGCATGGAGAGTGACCATAAGAAAATTAGTGAAATATTATTCCTTGATAGAGGTAGAAAAATTAAGTACATATGGACATTTCGCATTAATGATGAGTATTCGATTGAGTCGAATCGAGTTAATAAATTTTTAGTTATTTGAGTTGATAAATCTTATTTTAACAATCGAATTTAATTTGAATTTTTTTCAAATTGAAACGAATTGAGTAAAAAAATTTCAAATCAAGTTGAGTCTAACTAATGAATCCTATTATTTATATTCAATATTATATTTTTATAAATCAATTATTTAACTAGTAAACGAGTTAATAAAGATGAGTTAAAAAGATGGGAAGAGTTAATTGAAGAAAAGCATACATTGCAGCCGCCTACATATTCCTGCAAGTCGCCATCACTATTTGTTGAATGAAACGTAATGACATGAGTAATTTTTGTTAGAATTTGAATTAAAATAATAAATATTGTAAACATTGAGAATTAAATTTTTATATTTAGAATTAAATAGATAAAATTTATAAAATTAAAACGTTAAATTTATTATCAAGTCAATAAAAAAAACCTATGTTAGTACTTTTTTTAAAATTTCAAACCGCAATTAAAAATATTATGTTTAAGAATTGTCTTTCGAAAAAAAATTTAATCCAGTTTGAAATATATATTTGTCTTCACCTTCAATATTAAAAGTTGGTACATGTTAAATGTTGTATTATATTTCATATTACGTAATTTTTATCACATAAAATTATATCAATTATAATATATATAATATTATAATGTAAGCATTAAAAAATATATTATTTAAGTTTAAAATTTTTAACAAAAAGCTTATAAAAAAATAAAATATTTTTTTAAAAAATAAAAAATAATATATGAGAATCTAAAATTCTTAAATATGTTATTAAAGATTTAAACGAGTTTAAGTTAACTATTTATAAAAAGTAATGAGTTTACACAAAATTAAAGACTCATATATTAGACCGGATTAAATTTAAGTAACAATAAATAACACCATACCATATCCATATATAAGTTTAATCCAAAATCAACTCAACTCAATCATAGGCACCTAGGTGAATCTAAATTCATGAACACAAAAATTATTAATTGAAGATAAAGACAAAGGGACATGATTTTATTGATTTAAGAAAGTTTGCTTTCATTTACTGTTTATTTATTAATTTAAATTTTTTTAAAAAATTTGTAAAAAAGACAAAGAAATTAAAAAAAAAAAAGGAAAAGAAAACGAATAGTAAAATAATAATAAAAAGAAAATTTTATTTTCTTCAGAAGGAACAAATTAAAAATTAAAAAAAATATGGTAACCTAAATTGAGCTAACAATGAAATTAATAAATCTTGTTCCTCACAAATAAGAAATCCTAAATTTACCTAATGAATAAAATTAATAAATTTTGGTCTAAAAGAAATAAAATCCTAAGAACATGCAGGTGTATTGAAATCTTTTATGGTTACAAACGCGATTGAATGAGCAATGATGCTAATGGGTTTCAAACTATCTACAAGTTTCGGCTTCAACTTTGGTATCTCTAACGAGTCTGAAAGTTCTAATAGTGTTCCATTCAACAATACGGTACTGCTTAAGTTATTTCCATTTTTTGGAGTCAAATGATACTCTTCTCGCTCTTTATATCCTTTAAATTCAAAATTTGGACTCCCACCATTAAAGTTTAAATCATGAAAAAGATCGATTTCAAATGAGGTATTTTTCGATAAGTTGATGAAAACGAAAGAAATCCCAGGCTGCAACAAAACAAAAAATTTAATAAATAAAAAATAAATTAAAATTAATTGAGCCGACCAAAATAATAAAAATTACCTCTTTTTTTGAACAATGAGAGTATACACGCAAATATGGAGAACCCTTATGCGTGACGGAAAGAACTTTACTCCCCATAATTTTATGCCACAAAAGCGCACTACAAAATATATTTTAACAAATAAAATTAAAACAAATACAATGGAAAATATATAAAAGTTACCCGTAATAATCTGGATTAGGAACGAATGTGGTAGCATTAAGAAGAGCGTAATTGCCCCCAGTCAAAGCTTGTCTGCATTAAACTTTGTGGTTATAAACTGATGTCATTCCCAATTGGTCCAAGTACCTGTTGGAGTTATAAGTTAATCATTAAATTTTAATAGGGCCTTAAAAATATCAACTAATAAAAGATCTAAAAATCACTTACCAAAAGCCAAATGCAAATGTATACGAAACTAATTGGCCACCACTGTTATAAGCTCCACCCGATTCACTAACCCATGCACCAGACCATGGTGCAAATTTGTCAATAGCATTTGAAACATCTTTAAATGTTTGAGCAATTTGAGTCAAGAAAAATAGATCTTGGACACGACAAACCACATCTGGGTTATTGCTTGCATTAATCATCAATAAAATTAAACAAATTAGGGCAAAATAATAAATTAAACAAAAAAATATTTTAATTGATATATAGATAAATACCGAGTCCAAGATTATAAATATGATGTGTAACTCCATCAATAACATCATGTCCTGAAGCATCCAAAAAAGTATCGAACCATTTCTTGTCATAGAAACCTCCCGAGCCTAAAATCTTAGGTTGAGTTTTAGGATTTGGATACATCTCTTTTACAAGATTTTTAAGTGTTGCCATATCTTTTGCATATTGTTTAGCTTCAATCCTAGCACTAACTCCGGATCCACACAATTCATTTCCTATAAAAAGAAATTGTATTAGATGAAAGTCAATAATATATAAACTAATTTGAAAACATAAACATATTAATATTAATTAAATACCTAAATCATAAGAGTCAATTTATATCCTTTGAAAATTGTATAACTCATAAGATCTCGAGCATTATGTGAATATCAATCACCAACTCAAAAAGTCTTTTCAGTTTCAGACTCTTTTCTTCCAATGAGAGCATTTAAACCAAATGTAACTTTGGCTCTACAACATAAAAAAAAAATTAATAGCCCATATCGTAACTATTATTTTAAAATAACATAGATGTCATAAATATGTACCGAGTTTGATTGGAAAACTCATTGAGTTTATCCCATCTCTTCATGTCAAGACATCCAATGGAGAAACCAAATAAGAAATCCTTGTCTTGTTTTTGGAATGGTTGGCAATTTTCAACATTATTTCGGACGTTGTACACTACTTGATCTTGCAATGAACCTCCAACTCTAATTCTCAAAGGATTAAATGCTGAAATCATAATTATTCACCAAAGTTAATTAGCATATTAGAAGCTGCTCATATCAGTAGAAAAAATAGTAAACAAAACATTCATTAAAACAACTCCAATACTCACCTTTTATAGCCTTTTCAAGAATTTTATTTTTCAAATCCCACATCTGGAATATATAATCTAAATTAATAAACATCTAAGTAAATAAATCGTCTTTAATCAATATATACTTAATATATGAAATAAAATTACCAAATTAAAATGTCCAGCTTGACCCCACGGACATTGACCGTAATCACACTTGTTTATAGGCCACCAATCAAGGGTAACACAAATAAAATCTTCATCAGTTTGAGCAATAGAAGTTGCTCCTTCAACCACAATTTCAACTTTTTCAGTCTTTGAGACCAAAAGGCAAAAAGTTATATTTTTAAAATTCATCATTGAAAAAACACAAACAAAACTTGAATAAATTGATATGATAAAAAATCAATGAATCAATTAACTATTTATAAATCAATAATACACTTGAAAAAGAACTATGAGATTAAATTGAAATAATTAAAAGATTTATTTATATTATAATTCTTGAAAGCAATAAATGATATTATAATGGAAGTATTTTGATTATTTAAATAAAATTATCCTAACATCCTAAGCTTTTAATTGGGTTTATATTTTATTTTAATTAAAATTGTTGAAATATGATAGAGTTTTAGTTGAATTTTATATAGAGGTGTTCTTGGGTCAGGTTAGTTGGTTCGGCCCGAAGGCCCACCCGAAAAATGAGAAGGTTCAGGTAAAAATATAGGCCCGAAATATGAGTTTGGGTAAAAAAAGGCCCGTTTAAAAAACGGGCTGGGTCTTGGGTAAAACCTTTTTGACTTGGGCCCGGCCCGGCCCGGCTCGAATTATATACTAAATAATTTTTTTATTTTTTATCATATTTATATTTTATTTTTAATTTTAATATAACCACTTTTAATTATATTTTCAATTTGTGTATTGTTTTAAGAACTGTTTTAGTCTCATTTTTTATTTGTTTCTTGTTTTAATATTTGTTTTTATACTTTTAAATGTATTTGATTTATTATATTTTAAAATTTTTTATTTAATGAAATAAGCTAAAAAAAATTAATATGGGCTAGGCTGGGCCGAGCTTAATAATTTTATTTCAGACCGGACTTAAACAAAATTTAAAACTTATATTTTAGATAGGACCGAGCTTAGACCTAAAAAATGGGTCTAAAATTTTGTATTGGCTGGCCATGCACACCTCTAATTTTGTAGATGAGGAAAATTTAAAATTGATTAGGAAAAGTACACGTTGACCTTGGGATCCGAACCCACGTCCGCATGTTAAAATCCATAAGCGCTCTACCGGCTGAGCTAAACCACCATAGCTTTTTAGTTCAAGTGAAACCATGACAGCTTTCTTGTCTTTAGATTATTGTAGACAATAGTATATTTCAGGAGAAAACTGACATAACAAGACATTTGGAACGAGGGTTAATCATATATAAATTCTGAAAATCAGAAGCTAAAAAATCTATTGATGTCAACGTACCCCAACTTAGAAGATGGAAATTATTACTAGGAAATCTAGTTTTGTTGATGCTGAAAGAATGCGACAAATTCCTGTTGTTGGAAAGAAAGCATTGTAATGTGATTGAGCAAATTAATCTCTATATATTAAATCAAAAGACAATAGAATAATCGAATAACTTCACATGGCGTGTTACGTGTACTTCATGGCAACGTACAAGAACCAATTTTTAAAATTAATAATGAATAAATTTTTAACAAAAAGACTAATTTATTATAATATATAGAGATTAATTTACTTATTTTTTAAGTAGAATAGACAAAATGCAAATTAAAATTTTCTTAAGTGTATTGAATTCTAACATTTTAAATAAAGAAAATATTATCAATTTCAGAAATATAAAGTTCCCATGAATAGCGATTGACTAACATATTCAATACCATGACTGATACAATAAGATGCAAAGACAAAAACGAAGTATTAGACAAATTACACTGAAAATTATTGGTAGAAAACTGGAAAAAGAACTCCATATTTCTTCTATTTTCTTGGAGAACATCAAGCAAGTTGTCGGACTTGAGCCTCTTTGATGTTGATCCACACAACACCTTAGATACCTGCAACTAAAGAAACAAGGATTTATTTAAGCACAGTAAGAATGTGGTGGGCTTTGAGTGGAAAAGAGAAAAAATAAATTGAAGTGTAATTGGTAGAAAAGAAAAGTGAAAGGAAAAAAAAATGACAGAGATGTATTTATTAGTTCAATATTATTCATTTTTTAAATGTTTTACACCAAACACACCTATAGAAAATATATATATACTTTCCATCTTTCCACGACGTAAGATAAGAAGACATTATTACCTGCTGATTGAGTAGCATACAAAGTTCAAACACCACGACGTAACCGAGTTGGATGAAGAAGCTTGTCTCTAATCGAACAAAGCTTGGTAATAACATTACTCATGTCCATCCTCCCACTCGGTGATTCGGTAGAACAAGTAAGTCCTATTTCGAATATTGAATTCAAGCACTGAAGATGTATGTCATTTCCCAAGTTATTTTCATTAAGAGTGATGTCCGCCGCTGTTCCTCCTCTGACACTTTCTTGAAGAAGAATGGGATCTATAATTTCAACCACTCGATCGGGCAAAGCTGCTTTTACAAAGTTATGAAGACTTAAACCTTCTTTGAACCTTTCATTCGTTGGCCTTTTCCCTGTTAACATCTCTAACAAGAGGATGCCATAGCTATACACATCGCCATTGGTTGACAACTCGCTTCCCATGCCATATTCTATAATTAATTCGTCACAAAATACATATATAAATAATTGTAGTGGATAACCTCTAAATATACAACAAGACTGCTTTTAGATAAATTTTTTTCTTTTAAATAATGAAAGAGATGAAAAAAGTGAACATACCAAGTGGAGCATAGCCGATTGTTCCTCTTACTCCAAGGGAGCTTGATTCATTAGTAGAATAGTTTGGCCATTCTCCAGAAAGGATTTTTGCTAAGCCGAAGTCACTTATATGACCAACCATTTCCCCATCGAGTAAAACATTGCTTGGCTTGAGGTCACAATGAATGATTGGCGTCTCACAACGATGGTGCAGATATTCAAGTGCATGAGCAACATCTATGGCCACATTAAGTCTTTGAAAGAAATTTAGGTTTCTCATCGTCTCTGGTTTATTCATGCCAACAGATGGATGTAGCCAATCCTCCAAGCTTCCATTTTCCATGAACTCATAAACCAAGGCTTTAAAATCATTGCCTTTATAATCTATACCTGAAATGGCTGTTAATACCTTGACAAGATTACGATGTCGAATGTTCTTCAAAGCCTCGCATTCAACCAAGAAACTCTTAGAAGCTCTATGATTCAGAAGATTAAACACCTTTACTGCAATAACTGCTCCATTCGCTTCAAGAATTCCCTTGTATACAGATCCGAAACTTCCCGAACCAACCAAATTCTGAGGGGAGAATCCGTTAGTAGCCCTTAGGATGCTTTGGTATGATAACTGTAAAAGAGAATTTTCTACATGAGTTGTCGTTGGCTTCTGCTCTTTTTTCTTTCTAAACCAGATGATGAGGAAAATAGAGAATACTAAAGTCACTCCTAAAATCACAACAATTATTGTGATCTTCAATTTAAGGGATGTGTTTTCTGATGTTTTGGAGTTACATCTTGACAAATGTAACTCAGGGATGCCTCCACAAAGCTTACTATTTCCCTCAACAAATGTAGCATTTGCATTCTTAAATACTCCTTCACTTGGTACTACTCCCTCAAAATCATTGAAAGAGAGATTTAGATACTTTAATGCCCCAAATCGCACAAGAAATTTTGGAATTCCACCAGAAAGATTATTGTCAGATAAATCCAATGCCTCAAGACCTCTTAATGAACTCAAAGATGATGGAATGGGTCCTTCAAACAAATTTCCTTCCAAGAACAACTTCTCTAGACTTACACAACTACCTAGGTTTTTTGGAAGCAAACCAGATAATCTATTCTGAGAAACATCCAATTCACCTAGACTTTTTAGTTTTTCTACTTCAACAGAAAGTTCACCAGTCAAATAGTTTGACGATAAATTTAGTACAATGGACAAGGATGGAAGTCCAAGTACTTCAGGGGGTATTGGTCCACTAAGATTGTTACTAGAAAGATCCATTAGAAGCAAATTTTTGCAATTACCTAGACCTGAAGGAATGCTGCCCTGAAGATTGTTAAAAATTAAATCAAGTTGGATTAACTCTGTTAAATTTCCAATAGAGTGGGGAATAGTCCTAGAGAGAAAATTCATATAAGCTAAAAATATTTTTAGCTTTTGAAGCCTCCCAATATTAAAGGGAATGGGACCTGATAATTGATTTTTGAATACCACAAGCAGCTCCAAATTGATGAGATTTCCAATCCCCTCCGGGATTCTTCCCGATATTTTGTTATTATATATTCCTAATTGTAAAAGAGTTTTAGAAAAATTACTAATGCATTCAGGAAATTCCCCTCCAAAATTATTTTCACCTATATATAAAAATTCTAGACTGGTATTATTGACTAAACTGCAGAGAAAGTGCAAGTCACCTTCTCTTCCATGTCCCAAATAATTTTGGCCCAGTTCAAGGTTAGACAGTTTATCTAGCTTTTCTAATGAAGGCACATTTCCATTGAACCTGTTTCCATTAAGTTCAAGTACATTAAGATATGTGGCATTGAATATTGAAATTGGAATTTGTCCCGAGATTTGGTTTTGCCCTACAGAAAAGTACTCAAGATGAGGCATATTGATTTCTAAATCAGAAAGAAGAGTACCTTGAATCTTGTTTATACCAATATCAAAGCCTCTAATATTGGAGAGATTGAACATTGCGACAGGAACAATACCAGAAATGGCATTTCCGGATATGGAGAAAAGTGAAAGATTTCTCAGTTGTCCAAAAGCTTCAGGTATAATCCCACTCAATTCATTATTCTGCAAACCAAGTTTCTCCAAGGATGACAAGTTCCCCAACGAAGGTGGGATACTCCCAATCAAACGATTGTGGAAAAAACCCAATACTTTCAGGTTTGACAAGAGACCCAGCGAAGATGGTATTTCTCCCGTTAGCTGGTTGTTTGTCATATCAACTAATATAAGCTTAGAACAAGCAGATAAATTAGAAGGAATTTCACCAGTGATGGAGTTATTGGTGAGGTCTAATGCTTCCAGTCTTCTTAAACCACCGATTTCTTGAGGAATTTGGTTGTAGAAGCTGTTGCCTGCAAGATCCAACTCCCTGAGGAAGCTCAAGTTCCCAATGTAGGGTGACAATGATCCAGAGAGTTTGAGGAATCCAAGTTCCAACTTGGTGACTCTCCGATGCTTGCGACCGCATCTAACACCAGGCCACTGACAGAAGTGAATGGAACTATTCCAGGACTCCATAATGTTGAGTTGATCACCAGTTATCTTGGCTTTGAACTGGAGTAAAGCTTGTTGATCAGTGTCATTTCGTCTAACTACAGGGCTTGCTGTTGCTAAACTAAGCAAGTTAAGACCCTGCAAGTTGAAGAATGAGAGAAGAATCAAAAGGAAAAAAGAGCTAGACGCTTGAAAATGTTTCTTTGACGGCTCCATCAACATTAAACAAGTTGGTAATTGATAAGATGGATTTGTAAATGAGAGTCGTGGTTCATCATGAAGAAGCAGAGTGGAATATATAGTTTTAGAATGATGATATTATCGTATTGTATCTACTGTCATGTGGCTATGATTTCCATGGGCCTGCTTTAGTTAAATGCGTCTACTTGGGGTTGGTTTTTATCGTATTCTATCTACCGTCAATTGGTTTAGACTTTAAAAGAGATGTGGGTAGCATTTGCATTGGCCACCGCTCCTTAACTTATAGCATATATGATGTTTACTTAATTAAACATTGACCTCATATATAATGAACTGAGAAGGGGAGACTTCAACGTAAGCGCTGGATAGTTAAGGGATAAGTTGGCAGGGGCGAATTTAAGGGAGTATTCTATTAAGTCCCCAATGAAAAAATTATAAATCATATAAAAATATATAGTTAAATTATAAATTTATATATAGTTAAATTGCACTTTACCCTTAAAATGAAAAAAATTCTATTAAATCCCTTAAAAAATAATGTAATCATAAATTAATAGATGATAAAATTATATTATCATCTCTCAATAATTTATAATTCAATTTCCCTCCCCTAATTTTTTTTGAATTTAATCTTCAAAAACATATAAAAATATAAGAAAGGGTGTTTTTATATTGTTGTAAATAGATCCCTCTATCCTTAAATCAATAAGGGTTTTTTGGGGTGATTTTTGGATGAATCCCCCATGAAGAAAGTCATTGCCCTATTGAATAAGCTAGACGATATACATCAAACGTTAGAAATGGATTTTTCCATAGGAAATTATGGTAATTCAATGCTGAACGTTTGTTAAGCAACTTGTACATACCCAATTTTGCCAGCCCGTTTACATTAAACCTCAAAACCCAACAGCCAGCCCACTAAACAATCAAACCCAATCCCTAAAACAAACTAATACCCACTAACCCAATATTACCAGCCCAATACCTAACCCTAAGCCCAAAACAACCCAAGACACCCAACAACCCCAAACCCTAACCCACTCAGTAGCATAACGTCCCATCGCCACCACTCTGCTCCCACCGACTCTCCTCACATCGGCCATACCCTGCAAAGGCAAAGAAAACAAGCAACAGCACAAGGAAAGAAGCAAGACTTGCATGAATGACTATATAAGCCGATTTGAAACTGTAAAAATGGGGGCTTTTTTTTCTTTTTCTCTTTTCGATTTCAAAAAAACTATTACAATATTGACATCAAAGGGCAGAGATTTGAACACCCAAAAAAATCAGTGAATCTAAAAGACAAAAATCGGACATCAAATAAGGTGATTTTTTATCAATTTTTTTCTTTTTCCATACGCTTCAGCAAACATACATATATATATATATATAAATACATATAAATATATATATATATAAACGTATAAAAAAATACAAAAAAAGGGATTTTTACATGCGGTGGCATGGCGCCAAGCGATGGTGGTCCAAGCGATCGGACCGAGATTCCCTACTGATTCCCTTCCCTTCCCTCTTCTCTCCTTTTTCTCTCCCTCTCTCTTTTTTTTTTTTTCCCTCTTCAAATGATTTTTTTTCCCAGATCTTTAGGCTATTTATAGCCCACCAAAACGGCACCGTTTTGGTGCCTAAACTCTGACTAAAAAACGACGTCGTTTTGCCTCGGGTCGGATCGACCCGACCCGCTCCGACAGGATCCGCGTGTTTTTTAAAGCGGAAGGGCTAATTGCGCTTTCAGCCCTTCCGCTTTTCTAGAATATTACAATCAATTTTTGTCTATTTTCAATTTGGCCCTGTAATCGTCAGCGCTTTTTTAATTTGACCCTCGGCCAAGCGCAGCGTTTTAGTGGATTGGAAAAATTACACTCTGGACCCTCTACATTTGCACGCGCATTCAGATAGATCCTTTTGTTTATTTTTTTTTCATTTTTTATATTGTTATTATCATTCCTAATATTATTAATACTATTATTTCTATTAATAATTGTTATTATTAATATTCTAGTTATTAGTATATTATTATTTTTAATACACTATTATTACTAATTATTATTATTCTTCCTAGTATCATTATTATATATAATATAGGTGTATGTTCTACTATACGTATGTATATGTATATATATGTAGTATTATTTTAATTACTATATTTTAGTATGACTATTTGTTTTTTTATTTCATCGTTATCCCAAGTATTATTATTATTATTATTAATGTTAGTGCATCTTATATTATTGTATGTATGTGTATATTTTTTATTTTACGTTATGTATATATGTTTTCTTCAAATATTCTATGTATTATTATGTACCTATTTTAGTGTTATTAGTTATATATTTTGATATATTATTTCTATTTCTAATACTATATACACTGTGCATATTCATAGTACTATATACGTGTTTTCTTAATAACTATATTATATTTGTATATGCTATGTACGTATTTTTGGTATTATTATGTTTATATATATATGTGTATATCTATATAATATTATCAATAGTCGTTTTTTAACATTATTATCATTTCTCACATGTGTATACTACGTAGAGATTCTAATACTATTTTATATGTATATTTTTATTATTATTATGTATATATATATTACGTATATGTATCCTTTTAATATTTATGTACCATAAGTATATTTCGAATACTATACCACTTTTTTACATATTATCTTATGTACATATTCTTAAATACTATGTTATATATAATATATATTTTTAATACTATATTATGTATATATATTTTTAATGTTACTAGTTATATATTTTATATACTGCTCCATGTACATATTTCCACATTATCTTATGTATATATTCTTAAATACTAATATATGTACATGTATATTTTTAATACCATATTGAGTATATATTATTATCACATTTATTTTATTCCTACTACATCTATCGTTAATATTTGCACATATATTTTATTCTTGTATACACATTTTACATATAGTATCATTTTCGTATATCATTATATTTATTATTTTACTCACGATTTTCACCATTATCGCTTATCATTTTATTCTAATATTATTATGTTTTTATTTCTCATATATGCCACGTATATATATATTTTTCAATTTTCATTTTATTCATGTATGTATAATGTATATATTTTAATAATACAAGTTATATATATATATATATATATATATATTCACTATTTTATGTATAGGTTTTAAATGCTATGTATAGTATAATTCTGACGTCATTACTATTTATATATATATATATGTCGGTGTACATGTTCTTAATAGCATTATTATATATATATTCATTGTTTTTTTTTTATTTCGTGTCTGATATTGTTATGATGCTTAATATATCGCGTGCATTGCCATTGTTTTTTTAATATTCTTGTCATATTCGTTATTTATTTCTAATTCTGTCTTTCATTTATTTTTATTTCTATTTCATATCAATTTGCTTTGCATTATTTCAAAAATCTTATTCTTGTTTTCTAATTCATTTCAAAAATAAGGCAATGTACCGATTTAACATTAAGCCATCGATTTCATCGCTATGTTGGGTGACATTAGTCGGTTCGTGTTAAAAACGGGACACCCTTTCTAAAAAAATCAAAAACTAAAATTCTTATTTTTCAATTGGATCACGAGTGAATGTCAAGTTGAATTCGTACTTTTGAAAATCAAGACAACACGAGTTTAATAAAGATACCAATTATGGGCGTCGCGAGGGTGCTAATACCTTCCTCGTGCGTAACCGACTCCCGAACCCTATTTTTCTCTGGATTTTCGCGTAGACCCAAATTTGGCCTTCATTTTGTTCAAGAATAAATTTTCTTTAAAAAAGATGATTTATTAGGTGTCCGATCACACCTAGAAAAAGATCGGTGGCGACTCCCTGTTTATTTTCAAAAAAATCAAACTTCAGTTTTCAAGTTTTCACTAAATCGCCACAATTAGCGACCAAGCTAAATTTTTACGTCGCTACACAACTAATTGGTGCAATTTGCCACCACTTTCTACACTTCGCATTAATTTCATGTAGGATAAAAAAAATGAAGGATACTTCTGAGTAGGGTCCCAATTGTGGAGCCACCATTCACTATTGTTGTTTGAATTTCCAACGTCTAAACAAAGTTAAGTTCCCTTTCATTTCTTTCTGGAACAAAAATGGAAAATATAATTTTCTATTTCCAAGGTCATATATATGATAGTTGATGGATAACCAGATTTGTTGCTTCTTTCTAGTTCTTGGGTCAATGCCCTTGAAGAACTGCCATTTCTGGAGCAATGAGTAAAGCATAAGCTTATGAAATTTCGTTTCTCTGGGACTGGGCATCAAACATATGATGCTCTAATTTTGTAGAAAAGTTAGTAATATATGATGTTTGATTGTATGTATGTGTGTGTTTAGGGTGATTATTAGATATGAATTTATGTTTGAAATGAGTATGCTTAGGGTGTAAATGAGATATTTATGCTTGTAAGCTATTCGGGTTTGAGCTAAAAGAACACATATTCGACACAATTATCATTGAGTCAAGCTTAAACTCAAGCAACTTGAGCTATTGAGTGACTTGATTTTTTGTGTCTTAATGTTTGAATGGTTCCTGAACTTAAAACAAGTCTAGTCAAACGAGTTTGTTATGGTTCAATTTTATGTTTAATTTTAGAAATTAATTCTAATTTAGTTCGAGCTGAATTTTGAGTCAAGCTCAGAGACGAATCTGAAGGGGGCTGGCAGGGGCCTCGACTCCTCTAAAATAGAAAATTACTATTTAGGCCCTTTAAAAAATTTTAAAATTTTATATTAGTAAAGGTAAATTTTCACTTTGTCCCCTCTAAAATTATAAAAATTTGATTTAATCTTTTAAAATTTATAAAGATATAGACTGTTAAAAATTAAAATTTCTTTTCGACCCCTCTAAATTTTTTTTTGGCTTCGCCTCTAGTTAAGCTTGAGCTAAGCTATTCCATAACGCTATATTAGTGCCACAGATGCAAAGTGTAACGCCCCAAGGTTTTTATTTGTAATTTGTGAAATCTTGTCATGTGATAAACACTTGCTTCAATGGTTAAAGGCCTTGTTTATGTGTTAGAGGTCTTTGGTTTGAATTTTTGTGGGGGTAAGTGGGGTTATTTTGTTTCTGTTAATGACTTTGTGGGATGCTCAGCTTGTGGAGTTTGGGTTGAAATTGAACACTAAATAAAAAAGGAAGAGAAAAGAATATGATGATTAGGGGGTTAGTTGAGATAAGTTGTGGACGAGAAAATAACACTGTCAATGCTACATGGCCATGTGGTAGATCGTGTTAGATCGTGTGTGACACACGATCTGAGCTAGTTGGGCCGTGTGGATCACACGGACGTGTGGGCTCAAAATTTTGAAATTTTATCCAAGATCGTACACATCATTCTAAACGATCGTGGGCCTTTCGTAGGTTTGGTATGTGATCAAATAATTTATAAAATATAGAATATGATCATTTATTAGTATACTTCTATTATATGGATGTGTATTTGTGATAACATATGATAAGTTAATCATGTAATAGGCTATCTGTTATGACATACGTGAATAACTGTAGCATGTATGATTTCTGTTACGATTATATCTACATTGGGGATGAGTTATATTATGTAGAGGAAGTGTTTTTGTAAGAGGAGATATCTCGCCCATTATACTGGTAGCACAGTTGCAAATATTCTGAAAAGTGTCTTAATGACACTAAGTGGTGTGTAGGGTAGGATGGGTATTTCATACCCCATATGGTGTGTTGGGATGGTCAGAGATAGTGTGTAGCAAATGGGGGTAGAAAAACATGTCTGTATCTGTTCTGCTCTCATATGATTCTGTTTCTATAAAATCTGTCTTATATAAAGTAATTGTTACGTTATTTGTACACACTGAGTTTCGAAAACTCATATTCCGTTTGATGGATATTTTCAGGTAATCCTTAGGCTTAGGTAGGTCGGTGTGACGGGAGCTCGGTTATTAAAGTTTTGTGTTCATTTTAAATACTTTTAATTTGGGATTTAAGTGTTTTGTAACTTTTGGACTATTTTGAGTTTTGGACTTTATTTTCCGTTTTCCATATAATATTATTTAAACATTTTCAAAAAAATAATACAACTTTGTATGGGTTTCCGCTGCAAAATCATAAGTTTTAGAAAATATAAACAAAAATCATTTTCAATAAAATATTTAGATAAGATGTGTTTTCGAATAATCATAGATTTTAAGAGTTTGTGACAATTTTCAAGATACACGAAAACTAAATTTTCAATCATTATATGTAACAACTCCAGATTTGGCAATAACGTCTAGGCCGGGTTTGGGAGTGTTACACAAAGAACTAGGCTCGATTCATGTTATCAATGCAATAACAAGAAGTGTGACTTTCATCTTCACGAAAATTGTGGGGTGGCCAAGCCTATTGCCACCTATTCATTCTTCAAAAACAACAACTAAAAGCTCAAAGAGAAAGGGAAACGAGGCAAAACTTGTAAAGCATGTGGCAAAGATGTTCAAGGTTTCATGTATAAATCCAAGGAAATATATTTGCATCCTTGTTGTTTGATGCTCCTGATGCGTCGTGAACTAACTAAAAATTTTACTAAGGCAAGTGCACCTATCAATTAATATTATAGCTACGGTGAGTAAATATATCGTTCCCACAAAGGCTACAAGTACTAGTAATTACCGTATTTCTATTATTTAATCAAATAATTCAAGTGATTGATTAAAAACTAAAAATAACTAATTTAATTACTAACAAACACTACAAAAAAACTAATCAGGAAAATAAACGATTAACAACCAAGAAACGAAACAAAACATAGGAACAAATCCACCTAAATTTCATTTGTTACTATTAATCTAAATTATGCAATTTCTTTGCTTAGTAACTTGATCCGTTAAAATCTCTAAATTATACAAATATCTCTTTCAAGCATAAAAGTAATTGACTTTAAGTTGATTAATTGATTTTTTTCTAATTAAAACCCTTATTATGGTATTAACTCTTGTTATGGATTCTCTTATTAGATTTTACTCTAATTCAATAGATTTATATTGTCTTATTTCTAGGATTGCATGCAACTCCGCTCAATTACGTAAGATCTACTCCTAAACAGAGTTTATTCAACTTCCGATTTAAGCACACCAAACATGGATTAATAGTTTAGAAATATTAAACTAAAAATTAAACACACATAATTAAGAATAAGAAACTAAATATTTATTTCGAAAAATAAAAATCAAACGACATAATCTATTATAGGGTTCATCTCTCCTAAGTGTTTAAAAAATTAGTTCATGCTTAAAAATAAAAACTTCCAAGATACAATATATCCAAAAGAAATAAAGAAACTCATGATGATTTCTTTAAAAATCAATTGAAAATCTTCAATCTTGACAAATGGGTTAGTGATTATCAAAAAAGAAAACAGGGAAAGTTCAAATGGGAGAAAGGAAAATGAAGGGTCATTGATGTAGTATGCTTTGAATCTCATAGTCCAAGCTATTTTTGGGGTGTGGTTTCTTCCTTGCTTGATTGTTAGACTATCCTCTCTATTGCAAATAATTGGATGCTGGTCAGTGTTTGATTTTTATTTTTGTGGTAAATTTTTATGGATTTCAAGTTGATTAGCATAAAGTTTAGGGTTCATTCCTGTGTTTGTAAACCCTCCCTTCCCCATTATAAAATAATTGTTGACTTGTATACAAAAATTATTTTAATGTCAAAACAATCAATGAGTGAAATGATAAGAACTTAAATGTAATTTCTAAACTTCTTAGTGCTCCATCATAGCTTTCTTGTGTTTATATTATTGTAGATCAGTAGTATATTTCAAGAGAAAACAAACATAACAAAACATTTGGAATGAGGCTTAGTCATGTATAAATTCATAAAGTCAAAAGCCAACCAGTTTATTCTTGATTGAAAAGCTATTGATGTCAACATATCCAAACATAAAACATTGAAATTATTTGACCATCAGTACGGTAGATCAGAATCTATTGGTGAATAGAAGAATATATTTTAGGTCCAACTTAATCTGACGGTTTCAGAGATTGGAGAAGAAATCTTTTTAAAATTTGGCTCGCAAATTCATGTTGTTCGAGAGAAAAAAAAGGAGACCTTTCGATTGGTATAAGTGGTGCAAACAGAGAGGGCCATACAACAATTATTTTAACAGTTTAATGACTTCAATGAAAACTTTTGAATAGTTTAGTTACCATCTTGTAACTTGCAATTTGACTCCTAATACAAGAACCTCTATGATATTTTTACTGTAAAAAAAATAGAAAAAAATAAAGATTTCTTAGACCTTTAAATTTACGTAACAATCATATTGTTCTCTCCATGCAAATTAAGGATTTCTTGAATGTACTCATGTCTAACATTTTTAATAGAGAAAATATCATCACTTTCAAAAATATAAAATTCATTGACTAACATATTTAATAACATGACTAATACAATAAGATGCAAAGTCAAAATTCAAAAATAGTCTATCTTGCGAAGTGACCATTCATGCAATGGAAAACTCATTTTAAAAAGTTACAAATTCATTGGAAGCTTTGAGCTCATTCAAAACTGCGAGCTCAAACATTACTACAAGCTCAAGTACAACTATGAGCTCATCGAAAGTTGCGAGCTCACCCAAAGACACGAGCTCATTTAAAGATGCAAGCTCAACCCAAGTTGCAAGCTCATCAAAGTGCGAGCTTATAAAGGTTTTGGCGAACCCTCAAATGAAGTCAGAGCAAGGTTTGCATGTGCTGGAATGATGGTTTTGTTTAGCCTATTTGTTAAAGTTATCTTGCTAAAAATAGAGTTAGCACTGAAATGATGTTTTTAGATAATGATTTCTTTCGATCAGTTTGTGTATAAGTTTTATCTTTATTCTTCCAAGTTGAGTTGGTAGGATTAGTTGATTACTTGTAACCACTTCACCTATATATTGTAATTTTTGGAATGAAAATCAATAGGAAATATACAAGCAGTTTTATTTCATCTGCTAAGTTTTCTTGTTCTGATCTCTCTCTCGATACAAAAACACCAACAGTCTGACTTGATCACAATCTAGTAGCTTATGATGCAAAGGAAAAAATAAAATATTTTACAAATTACACTGAAAATTATTTGTAGAAAATAGGAAAAAAAACCCCCTCATATTTATTCTATTTTCTTGAAGAACATCAAGCACTTTGTCGGACTTAAACCTTTCTGAAGTTCATCCACACAACACTTAGATACCTGCAACTAAAGAAACAAGGTTTTGTTTAAGCACACCATATCATCAGAAAAGTAGTAAAAATGTGCACTTTGTTGATTGGTTAGAACGAAAACCAATCGATATACCAGTTTTAGACAAAGGAATTCAATCAATTTCTAAGTGAACTACTTGCAACCTGTAAAAAAATAATAATCAAAACAAAAATTTCTACAATTAAATCAATTTATAATTTTTATTTTATTTTATGAATTTTTAAGTATATATTTAATTATTGTTAAATTGATTATCAAAATAATCCGAGTCTATTTTTTTTAACATTGTACAACCCACGCTAAACATTTTAATCACTCATTTTTAAGACTTCTATTAACATATTTAATTTAAAAACAATTATAAAATTAATTAAAGGATTGTAAAATTAAATAGCATGCTTTACTATATTCATTACATTATTTTACACGTATAAAATTTAAGAATAAGATATATTTGAACCTACCAAAAATCAATTGCATACTTGATAAGTTATTTTTGAAAGCAATTAAACTTCGTTAAACAATCCAAGTTACATAGAAAAGGCCCATAAGCCCAAACATGTAAGACACGGGACCAAATAGGCCAAACCCAAGCCTATGGAAAGCAGACCCTAAACTCCGCCATACAAACAGCCCCCCTTGCCAGAAGTCTGGGACAGAGGAAACCGGTCGTCAGGACCCAAGCAAGCAAGGCTGAGGTACCCAGGTTCCAGCAGGTTCGCTGGTGAAGTGGAACCAAGGTTGCCGTCGACATAATGGAGCTTGTCGGGGAAGACCAATCGACTGGGTTCACTTTATACTTAAGTTCGGATCTTTAAAACAAATTGCCAAAAGTATTTGTATACTTTATATTGTCAAATATTTAGGATTAAATTGAATTCAATAGAGTTCAGACATAATAAATAAATAAATAAACTCATTTAGGTAATAATAATTCTCATATCATATATAATTGGTCCCATGCCCCTTAAAATCATAACAATGCAAAACTTTCAATATTTATGGCTTAGATCTCTCTCACAACATGGGGAAAGCTGCTAAAGCCAAATTGCCTTCTTCACCAACACAACCATCTTTGTCACCTCTTTCTTTCTGATCTCCATTTATACACTGGCTTGGAGGTTGGACATACTAACTCGTCTTCACGGAGTTTCCGCTTCCGACCCTTTTTCTGTACCATGAAATCGATTCGAAAATTTAAAGGCATTATCCACATTATATTGAAATTTTCTTAAAACATTCGATTGATTGCACTTGATGTTCCTAGAATATAATCTAGATTTTAAATTGGTTCATAAGCTTTCGAAACGATTTAATTGAGTCCAAAGCATCAATATCATATCAATCATGCCCTTCCATCAGTCTATCGTCAGCTTAGACATTAAATACAAGTTTAGATTTGACATAAATCATATTTAAAACACATGCTCGAATTTTAAATACATGTATACCTATCGTATGAACAGCATGAATCTAAAGTGAGTTCCATTTTTTCAACACTTGAAACCCACACTATCTATCCAATAAGTAGATATGTATTTAAAATTTGTTTTTCGTGTTTTAAACATGCTCAACATCAAAATCAAAGCTAATATTTAATGCCTATGCTGATGGTTAGGTTGACAGGACTTGATTAATACAATAATGATACCATAAGGGCTCAATTACTATGTTTTGAAGTTTGGATTTGGATAATAGTTTAGACTCTGGACTATAGTTTGAGGACGTCTGATGCAATTAAACCCTAAAATATTACCCGTACCTGTAATTCCTTCTTCAGTGACATTTCCATATATAGCTTCTCCAGCTGATTCACTCTACTCTTCCTGGCTTCTAATTCCCTGTAAGAGGCAGCTGTCTTCCTACATGTGAAAGGTCAAAAATGTGTAAAGATGGGAAATCATGGTCAAGATGAAGACAACTTATGGCAGTGAACATATTGTCAATGGCCATTCCAGTTTTTTTATCAAACGCACCATATAAAATATTGTCAATTAACTAACCTTTTAATAAGATCAGGGATATCACCAGAAGGGGGAGTAACTCTGCTTTCTGAAGCTTGTGACTGTAATTCTCTAGCTTCTTCCCTGTAAAGAAGAATATATATGAATACATATTTCTTATATTTCAAAACAATATATAATATCAATAAGTATAAAATTTACTTTGATTCATCAAAAGGTCTCCATTTGTTTTTTTGTTTTTTTTTTCCAGTTTGTGAAGATAATGACAACATATACCGCTAAACTGTTCTATATCTTAGGGCTCAAGAACTATATTTCAACTAATTTTACCGGTCCAACAACCATACCAATGAAAGCAACCACGGATGCAAAATTAGAGTATTTGTTCTAATCAATGAAAACAAAAGCAAGCAATTTCAACTATATTTCTTTTCTGTTTTTCTCTTTTGGCCAATCAAGGCTGCATTTCTGACACTGTAGAAGTATAACAAATTAATATGATAAATGTTACTAAAACTTCCAAAGAGCTTAAAAAATCAAATTGCATGATGGATATTATTTAAAGAATGTGGTAGAACAATTGAAGATAAGTAGGTACTTTTCGATTGAATTTCAAAGGCGGCAAACTAAAGGTAAATCACTTTTTTACTTGAAAGGTTATCACCCTATACTAGTCTTGTACAACAACAGCTCACAATTTCTGTTTCTAGCTAACAACCAGAGACAAGGAATAAAAAAAAGGGTGATATACTGATATTAAGAAATCAAACCTATCCTCGGCATAGTAAATGTGTCTGTTAGATGGATGATTATCAACAGAATGCAACACCGCAGTTAGCTTCTCAATTTTCTGCAGCAGAATAAAATAGTAGCGATGATTAGTTGCACATAGTTTTCATCACCATGACCATGTAGGAAATATCATATACCCCTTGATAAACCAAAAATCATTCATTGGTACCTTCCTTTCACTTTGCAATTTCTGTAGTATATATCCTATGTCTTGGGTCTTCATTAGCATGAGTTCTTCTTGAGTGTATTTGTTAGCCTGACTCCTATACAAATAAAGAATTCGGAAAAGAAGAAAAGAAGACCAAATAAGCTTTCTAGATTTGCAAGCCTGAATAGAAAACAGTATAAACAAGAAAACTGTATTTTACTCAGGTTTATGAACTCCATCCACAGTTCTCGTTTTTATCATCTGAAAGTAAAATTCATCTGGGTTTCTGAATGCAGCTTTCTCCTTGAGTTTCTGTAGAGCAAATCAACAAAAAAAGCACAAAAAAAGAGGAAGAAATTAGTGAGCACATACTATAAATATAAACAGCAAGAAATGGAATGCAGTAAACAAATAAACTTGCCCGTAACGTTTCTTCCTTCTTGTGGAATGCTTTTGCACGGACGACATAATCCTTGTGTTTCTCAAGAAGCCCAAATTTTTTCCTCGATGACCTAAAATATAACCAAGTATTGAACAACACGAAAGCAAATGCACAATAAGGAAAAGCTATGTAGAATGCATGGCTATAATAAATGGAAAAAAGAAAAGAAAAAAGAGAGAGAGAGCTGAGACTCACGGTTGAGCTCGTTCCTTGTGAGCACGTCTGCTGATGGCATTCCTTAATGATGACATTTTTAAGGTAAGGTAAAGCAGGCAAACACCAGAACTTCACGGTTACAACCTAAGTTGCAGATGAAGCAACTTAAGAATATGGTGCAATGCTACAAAATCAAAATAGCCATCAAAATAAATGGAAAAGACTGTAGTCTAAATTTCACCCTAAAACCCTATTTCCATCGATAAACTAATTACAACCAAATTCATTAATTCAAATTAAAAGCAGAAAAAAAATCCAAAAAAAATTAATCGACTACAAATAAATAATAGTAACATAAACATGATAAAATTTGCTAACAGCCAGTGACAAAAGAGGTTTTTTTTTTTTTTTTTTTTTTTTTTTTTTTTTTTTTTTTTTTTAATTCTGTTTATTGATTACATATATTTCCAGCACAATTAGACTTAATTTTTTTTAATTCCTTCTTTTCCGGTACAATTTTTTTAAGGTAAAAAAAAAAATCAATTTTAACACCAACAGCAGTGCATCAAGTTAAACAATCACAATTCAACTGAAAAACAAAAAGGTAAATTTTGAAGCCTCATACGCCTACTGCCAAATACACATAAAAACTCAAAATTTAAATACAGAGTAAACAATTAATCCAAATTTGAAGTTTTTAACCGACCTTTGAAAAAAAATAGCGAGCCACTAAGTGAAAAGTGAAGCAAGCAATTGATGGAGACGATGAAGAAAGCAGCGTGAAATCGACGACGTGAATGGAAGCACCCGGTGGGAAGAGGGATGGGTTTGGGATTTTGGGTGGGAAAGAGCTAGGGCCTGGTATCTGCAAAAAGAGATGGTCTTGGGAGCAACCGATTGTTTTTAATTGGGCTTGGGTTAATTTATTAAAGGTTAAACTACACTAAAGGTCACTGAAATTAATAACTTTATATTTTGGTCACTTAACTTTAAAAAGTTACAAAATTATTATTGAACTATTAGAAAGTTTTAATTTAAGTCACAGAGTTAATTAAGTTTTTTTTTCAAAAGTTCGGCTAGCAAACTCCAGGTTGATTGATGGTCAGTGTTGGAGATCAAAAAAGAAAGTTGTCTAGATTTTGGTTTGCAGATCCATAATGTTCACGAGAAAGGGAAGGAAGGAGACTTTTCGATTAGTATAGGTGATGCGAACAAGTAAGGTCATATAACAGTGATTTTAACAGTCCAGTACTTAAATGAAAAGTTTTGAATAGTTTAAGGATCACCTTATAATTTTTTAAAATTTAGTGATAAAAATATAAATTTACTAATAGTTTAATGAGGTTAGGTGTAGTTTATCTTTAATTAAATTGATTGGGTAATTAGGTTTGTGTTAAGTAAAAATAAATAAATCTTGGGCTAGTATTAATAGATTGTTGGTCGGGTAGTTGAATTTTGAGTTCAGAGAATTAAATTAAATTATATATTATATTATAAATATATTTGAAATAAATTAAATTAATAATATCGAGTCAATTAAGTCAGTTGATTCGACTTTGTATATTTTAATAATCGATAATCCATAGCTTAAGTTGATTAAATTTTAAAAAAAATTATTATAAAAAATTATTATTATTTTAATAATCTTATTATAGGTTCTGATCTTATTTATTTATTTTAACACAATACGTAGAATTACACATAACATAGAGGTGCTCATGGACGGGTTGGGTCGGCTCAGGTTCAAGCTGGGTTTAAGCATGATATTAATATACTTTATACTTGCCCAAGCTCGGCCCGACCTGAAATCTAGGCCTAAAAATTTTTCCAAACCCGTTCATATTTTCAAAAAACTAATCCAAATCCATTTTAGGTCTGTCCTGATGGTTTTTTAATTTTTAAAAAAAATATTTATATTATATTATTTTAATATTTAATAATTTTATATATTTTTTATTTATTAATTTTTTTATATAGTCATCTTAACATTATTTTAATGTTTACATTACAATAATATTATATATTTAGTATAGGTTTATTCTTTAACGTGTTTTAAATTACATAATATATAAAAATAATATAATATAAAGTATTATAAACTTAAAATGGGTCAAGCCAGGACCGGGCTCAGGCCTTGAATGTTCAAGCTCGACCTATATTTTAAACGGGCTTAATTTCTTTTGTCCAAACTCTTTGAAATTTCGAACGCGTTTTCAGGCTTGGGCGGGTAGCTCGACCTATGAACATGTCTACTATATCCTCTTCCCAACCCATAAATAGAAAGATTATGCACTTCAGCATACACGAACCCACGTTTTCCAGCATTGGCAACAATACTCATAATAAATTATTTTTTTGAATTTTATAAGATTTTTAATATTTTGTGTTTCTAATTGCCAAAAAGTAAAAAATCTAGAAAAAAAAAGTATATTTTTTGAAAGTTTTCTAAATTTTATTTGTTAAAAATTTATTTTTATTGTTTCCATTTCTTGAAATATTTATAATCTATATTATAGAATTCAGCTAAGAGCAGCCTCCAAATTCAAAAAGAAAGTTTGACAAAAATATATTTATTTATTTTGAAAGCTTGGGATGAAAGTTTCTGATTTATAGAATACAATGGGCTTTGGAAAACTATGCAATTCTAAAACGTTGAAAAGTAGGCTCTCTCCAAAGAATTAGCAACACCATTTTATTTACAATATGCATACTAGACATATACAATTTTCATACATTTAATAATTTATTAGAATTTTTATCAGACATGTATGCATTATCGAGAGATATATGTACTTATGGATGAAATTCGTTGCTAAAACCTTGATACATCGACAATTTGTAATTGTAATAATTTATACAGTCGAACAATGATCCGAACACATAATATATGTTCTTTTTTGAGAAGTTGTTCTATTTGAACCACATTATTCAATATTTGCTCTTTAGAGAGATATAAAAACACATAATATATGTTGTTCCTAAATCTTAAGATATTTTGTTGTTGAATAAGCTAAAACCCATCCACTAAATAAAAGGCGAAGCCAGTGGGGCTGATAGGGGCTCAACCCCCTTAAAATAAATGTTATTTATTTAGATCCCTTTATAATTTATAGAATTTTAAATTATTAATGATAAAATTACACTTTAACTCCTAAAAAATAACAAAAATTTAATTTAATCATTAAAAATTATAAAAATATAGTTTATTAAAATGGTGAAATTGCATTTTTCTATAAAAAATATACAGTTTAATTCTAGCTCCCAAAAGTGATAAAAATTTGAATTAATCATTTAAAATTTATAAAGATATAATCTATTAAAAATGTGAAATTACAGTTTTACTATCGTAAAAATATACAATTTAATTTCAGTCCCCTCCCAAAAAAATTTTCTTGCTTTGCCCTTGTCAATAAGAATGCTAGTATTTCACCATTGGTTAATGTCTTTGGGTTTCCCACCTTTGGCATCTACTCAACTAGGGGAAATAATTGGTAAGTATTCATGGTTCAAGTATAATGTTTTAGGTATTCAACTCAACCTAGCTCTAGTACACAAGTTTCTACTCCTTCAATTAACGTTATTTGGTTGAGGTACGCATTCAAATCACCTTTCTTTTTTGGAGGAATAATTGATTTCTATTGGGTATAACTTAAGCTTTCTAGTCATTGTAATGATCCCAGATTCAGATATCCATAAATACCATGCCTTAAAAGTCTTGTTAATTTGTTATAAACATTCTAAGAAAATTAGGGCCTTGCCTTTATTAATCCTCTACAATTGTTTGTAAAGCAACTAGTTGTCTACATGTTTAAGGTCAAAGACTGAAGCTTGAGTTTGTTCAGATTTGAAATAAAAAGAAAATAAAATATTTAAGCTTGAATGATCATGTCTTATTGACCTTGATACATGGTCAAGTTGTTTCACAAAAATTGACTTTCAGAAAATAAATTTTGGACTGTTGATATTTTTGCAGACACTCATTGAAATGGATTTAAGAGAAAAGGTAATTCTTAGAATTGATGGAGGTTTTAAAGCTAGAGGTGATGTCTAATGGCTACAACAATGGGGTGCTGATGAGTGGGGATTGACACAGCTTTTAGCAACGGAGTTTTCTATAAGTATAAGATAAATGACTATATCGATGATGATCCATCAGTATAAGGTTATACAGATGAACCTTTTCCTGACAATCACCTTTTCGTCAGTGTTAAGGAATAAAACGATTGTAATAGTTAGTAGTTAACAGTTAGGTAGTTAAAATTAGTAGTTAGTAGTTTATGTAGTTAGTCAGCAGTTAGTTATTAGTTAATCAGTTGTTTACTAGATTGTATATATACCATAGCTTGTTATTCAGCTATATATATGAATATCAATCATTTTATGCTCATCACAGTCTATTCTTAACATGGTATCTAGGCCATAATTGTTTTTTCTTTCTTTCTTTCATCTTCTTTATGGCAACATAAGCTATTTCTGGCAATGATAATGAGAACCGTTAGTCGTTCAATACGGCTGCTCCAGTAGATGGCTCTTCTCCCGATCCTGGTAGTGGTTTTTTAAGAAAGATTTAGCAATTTCTTAAGCATGACATCGTGAAACTCAGTGAGTATAATTTTCTTTTATGGAAATAACAAGTTATGTTAATTCTTGAAGGGTATGGCCTACATGACTGTGTTCTTGGAACTATTTGTGTTCCTCTGCAGTCAGTTGTTGATAGTAATGGTAATCTTGTTACCAACCCTGAGTTCTTGTTTCATAAGAAGCAAGACAAACTGTTACTTCCTGGCTGTTATCCACTATTTGTGATGATATCTTGGTACATCTCACTGGTGCCCAATCAAGCTTTGAGGCGTAGAGCATTGTTTTGCGTTGTTTTGCTTCCAAGTCTACTTTGGCTGTTTCTACTCTGAGACATTCCTTATATTCTCAGAAAAAAAAGGGCAGTTAACTGTTAAAGAATACTTGGCCAAGGTTAAAAGCATGTGTGACATTCGCATGGCTGCAGGCAATGTTATTTCTAAGCAAGAACAAATTAGCATCATTCTTGCTGGTCTGCCAGTGGGGTACAAGTCCATTCGAATTGTGGCTTCTGTGATGAATGTTTCTCTTGATCTTCTTGCTGAAATGCTCATTGATTATGAGACTCGTCAGCAAGATTTGGTTTAGGCTAATGTTGCTCAGCAACATGGTACTATTGATAGCAGCACAAGTCAGTTTGATAAAGCTTCTAGGCCACCCTACAAGGGTAGTGGTAGGTCCTCTCGAGGCAAAGGTTATGGAAGAAAGTTTGTTCATAATAAGCCTCAATGCCAGTTGTGTGGATGGATTAGTCATACAGTACAAAAAAGCTATTATCGATTTGATAAATCTTTTGAAGGTGTTTCTAATCAGTCTATACAAGTGCATTATCATTAGTTTCAAGGTTCTTCCAATTTGCCATATGGTGGACCCCGTTGTTGTTCTTATAGTGGCAATGTACAATGTTCTAGTTTGCAAGCTAATGCAGTCTCCAAACAAGGATAGTTTCCCATGAGTCCCTTGAATGTAAAGGTTTGGTACCCTGACTCAGGTGCATCTAATCATGTTACTGATGATCTGGACAATTTGCTGGAAGTAGCACAGTACACAGGTAACAACAAGCTTTTTATGGGGAATGGTGTGCCAGTATCTGTGGCTCATATTGGCTCAAGCTTCTTTATAACTGACAGTAGAGTTTTTCACTTGAAAAATGTCTTGCATGTTCCTTGCATTTGCAAAAACTTAATGTCTGTTGCTCAATTTGTAAAAGATAATCAAGTTTATTTTGAGTTTCATCCTTTCCATTGCTTTGTGAAGGATATCAAGACAATGAACATCTTGTTGGTGGGCCGCATTCATAATGGTCTGTACAAACTTGATCTATCAGACTCTCAAAAGTTTAGGACTACTTCTTCTTCTCTAGCCACTGCTCATGCTGCTCATATGGGGTCACCTATTTCTAGTACTCATGTTTTTTATTTGTGGCACAAATGCCTTGGCCACCTTTGTAATAAAACTGCCACTGCAGTTCTTCAAAAGAGTAATATAGTTTTCAACACATGAAAGTTAAGTTCAATTTGTTCAGTATGCCAACTTGGGAAGTTTCATAAGCTTCTTTTTTCTCCTTCTACTACTGTGTATTCAGCTCCTTTTGAGCTCATTGTTTCTAATTTTTGGGGGCTAGCTTCTGTGGCGTCTGAGGGTCACTCTTATTATGTCTCTTTTGTCGATGCACACTCTAGATACACTTGGTTGTATCTCATTAAACGCAATTTTGAGGCTTTTGAGAAATTTCTTCATCTACAAATATTTGTTGAAGTTCAATTTGGCTGTCACATAAAGGTATTTCAGATTGATTGGAGTAGATAATTTCATTCCTTTCCAACAGTCTTTTCTCAATTGAGAATTCACCATTGACTCTCTTGTCCTCATACCTCTTAGTAAAATGGCTTGGTGGAGAGAAAGCACAGGCATATAGTTGATACTGGGATGACTTTGTTAGCTCAAGCTAGTGTCCCTATGCATCTTTGGGCTCATACATTCATCAGTGCTGTCTATCTCATTAACAAGCTTCCCACACCTGTTCTCAATAGAAAGTCTCCTTATGAAATGCTGCATAAAACTCTACCTAACTATATGCACTTGAAAGTTTTTTGCTGTAGGTGCTATCCATACCTCAGGCCGTTTAACACTCATAAGCTGCAGTATCAGTCTAAGCCTTGTATGTTTCTTGGCTATAGTTCTGTTCACAAAAGTGTATAAATATCTTGATGACACTGGTAAGTTGTTTATCTCTTGGCATGTGGTGTTTGATGGAGCCTCTTTTCCTTTTGCTGCTTTTACTAGCTCAAGTAATGGCTCTGTCTCTCCTGGTTTTCAGCCTCAGTTCCAGTATCAGCAGTCTCAGATACCAATTGTGGTCTCTTCTTTGCCTCAGTCTGGTCTTGGTATTCCTCCTATACTTATTCCTTTAGGATCCACTAGCTTGCAGTTGAGGTCAGCTGCTGACATCGTGCCAGGCAATACAGCTAGTAGTTATAGGTCTACTCCCTCTTCTCATCCTCTACCCTCCTCTCATCATGCTGAAGCTTCTCTAATGGACTCATGAGTGGTGTCTAGCAGTAATTAGGTTGTTACGGCATTGGATGACCCCTATCAACTCTCATCCCATGCAGACCAGGTCTAAAAGTGGTATTTTTAAACCTAGAGTGTTTTCAACTAAGTTAGGTGTCATTGAGCCTGTCATAATTGAGGAAGCTTTGTCGAGCAAGGAATGAGAACTGGCAGCTCAGCAAGAATATGATGCTTTGCTAAGAAACCAAACATGGGACTTGGTTTTCTTACCTGCAAACAGAAGAGCTATAGTGTGTAAGTGGGTGTTCAAGCTTAAACGCTATTCAGATGGCACTATCGCTTGATACAAGGGTCATTTGGTGGTCAAAGGGTATCTTCAAGAAGTAGGAGTTGATTTTTACAAGACATTCAGTCCAGTTGTCAAACCAACAACTATTCGAGTTATTTTAACTTTAACTGTGAAGTTTGGATGGCAGCTAAGGTAGATTGATATCAATAATGCATTTCTTAATGGTGACTTATCTGAGGAAATTTACATGGTACATCCTCCTAGTTTTGAGCAAAAACATGGTAATCAAACTTAGGTATGCAGATTGAAGAAAGCACTGTATGGTCTTAAGCAGGCTCCCAAGGCTTGGTTCTCCAAATTGAAAGATTTCTTGCTTACTTCTCAATTCGTTCTAGCCAAGTCAGATGGTTCTCTTTTTGTTAGAAGAGCTGAGGGTGTGCTTTTGTATGTTCTCGTTTATGTAGATGACATCATTGTCATTGGTAATCATCAAGGTAGCATTGATGCTTTTGTCAAAACTTTGGATACAAAGTTTTCATTGAAGAATTTGGGGCCTCTCAGTTACTTTCTTGGAATTGAATTCTTTCCTACTATTGAGGGGTTGTTTTTGAGTCAGCGCAAATATGTTCTTGATATTTTAAAAAAAGCTTGAATGGATTAAGCAAAAGGCTCTCCTACGCCTATGGTTACTTCAACAAATTTGTCACTACATGTTGAAGTGTAATTGAAAATGCATTTGACTACAGCAGTATTGTAGGAGCTCTGCAATATGTGGTCATCACCAGGCCTGATATTACATTTGCTGTCAATAGAGTTTGTCAATTTATATACAAGCCTCTAGACTAGAATTTTAAGACTGTGAATCATATTCTCAGGTATCTTCAAAGTACCATGGATTATGGCCTTCAGCTACTAGCTTGGATTTTGTAGGATACTCGGATGCAAATTGGGGAACTGATATGGATGATAGGAGGTCTACTATAGGGTTTTGTGTGTTCCTTGGTGGGAATTGTGTGGCCTGAGGGTCCAAGAAGCAACAAGTTGTCTCCAGGTCAACTGCAGAAGCTGAATATCGAGGCTTTGCTCATACTGTTACTAAGGTAGTTTGGCTTGAATCTCTCTTGTCTGAGTTGCATGTCTTTTCTTCCAAAAAGCTGCGATGCGTGTGATAATTCGAGTCATATCGCTTTTTTCGGCTAATCCAAATACATACATCAAAAGTTCAAACATGTCGAGTTGGATCTGTTTTTTGTTAGGGAAAATGTTGTTGCTGGAAAGTTAACTGTAGGGCATGTTCCAGCACAAGAACAAGTAACTGATGTTTTCACCAAACCTTTGTCAACCTCTGATAATACTCTAAAAAGACGTGTTTTTATATATTAATCATGTGTTTATTTTGAGCTTGAGCCTACTAATTCGAGCTATTTATGTCTTTTTATCTTTTAGGGACTAAATTGGAGGTGAAAAGTAAATTCAAGGGAAAAAGCGTCAATTTGGAGATTAAATGGGCCAATATGCAACGTGGGACAAATATGGTGCCAAAAGTGCGAACATGGAAGGCATAAGGATTTAAAAGCAAATAGAAGAGATTTTATTTTGGAAGACTCTATTTTATTTTATTCTATTAGGATAATTAATATTAAGATAATTATTAGGATTATTCAAATTTAGGATTTTATTTTAATTATCTTTGTTTATCTTTAATTAAATGTATTTATCTTTTTAGAATTTAAGTTCAATTAGACTATCTCCCTAGCACTATAAATAGGGGGTGAAGTGACTCTATTTGGGAGCATCTTTTCTGTAAACACTCTCCCCCCAAAAGTCTTTTGTTCTTTCCATATTTTTTTTCCTTTCAATAAAATTTCTTTTTCCATAATTTTATTCACTTTCCCACCATTATCATGAGCCACTAAAACCCTTTTAGCCAAAAATTGTCAATATTTCCCCAAAAAGGGTTCTTGAGGCCTAGAATCCTTACTTAGCCTTCTCGTCAAGTATTCATCGTTTCTCCGCACTACGGGCTGACACTTCCCTCCATGGCCCTTAAGAAGTAAGCTTTTCAGCATATGCAAAGGCGGCCGCTTTGTATGTTTTGGAAAGACTGCATAGTCGGTTCGTTAACTTACTGCGTCAGAGGTTGGCGAGCCAAAGAGACAAAATGGCGTGAGATTCGCCATTGAGAAGCGTTGATCTAGCATAGATTACTGGCTAGATTCAGGTTCCCTACAAATCGTAAATCTAATCTTTGGAACTGGTGGTCGTAGGCGTCCTATTCCACTATAACTGGCTTACTTGAGTCGAGAAGGATCATCCAAAAGCCAAGGATTGAGCCCAAGGCGGAATGAGACAACCGGAGGCTGGAACTTTCCCATAAGAATTTCTTTTCTCTTAAAACTCTATTTATTATTTTTATTATTTTCGTAATCATAATTTCAAAAAACTTTAAATTCTGTTTTTATTTTATTTTCGCTTCCAAAATCAATTCTTAAATTCTGTTTTTTTTTTCCAGGAACGCATGTTTTCTTGGGCACGATTCTGCCCAGGATTTCGAGAGACAAGCATTCGTATAATCTGGTCCCTGAGGATTCGACCCTACTTCTCCTTTACTATTTCTTTTTCATTATTTTACAGGGAATAGGATATTTTTGGTGCTCTCAACGACGCATCAAATTTTGGCGCCGTTGTCGGGGATCGGCAACATACTAATCTTGTTTTTCTTTGTTTTCTATGACCAGATCTGCTCCAGGCACTCTTGTGTTCGACTCAGAAATCGAAAAAACTGCGAAAGCTAATCGAAAAGAAACAAAACTAAAGAAAAAGCAGTCAGCGGTGGTTGGAACTCAAAGCAATCCACCGCCAGAAATTAGAATCGACGACGAAGTAGAGTCTAGGGTTAACGAAAACCCTACTCAAACGTTAGAAAGTAAAGAAGTCTATTCCCCTGAAGAAGTGCTGAACACTAGGGTTGACGAAAACCCTAATTTAGCACCTCAACCTATGGCTCAGATAATTCGATAATCGCCAAGCGCCCTGCGTGAACAACCGCCACTATGCATCGCGTATCCTACTATGGATACTAATTTTGAATTAAAGTCAGGCTTGATTCAGCTACTGCCAACTTTCCGTGGGTTACAAAATGAAAATTCCCACAAGCATTTAAAAGAATTCCATATGGTTTGTTTGAGTATGAAACCTCAGGGGGTAACTGAGGATCAAATTAAATTACGCGCTTTCCCTTTTTCCCTAGCAGATTCAGCCAGGGAATGGTTATTTTATTTACCTCCCGGATCCATTACAACTTGGGCTGATCTATCTCGTTTATTACTTAATAGGTTTTTCCCTACATCACGAGCGGCTGAGTTAAGAAGGGAAATCATGGGCATAAGGCAAAAAGACATAGAGACTCTATACGACTATTGGGAGCGATTTAAGAAGTTGTGTGCAAGTTACCCACAACACGGTATAACGGAACAGTCTTTGCTCCAGTACTTTTATGAAGGCTTGAAACCCATGGAAATGAATATGGTAGATGCTGCGAGTGGAGGAGCGTTAGTCAACATGACTCCACAACAAGCAAGAGACTTAATCTCCACAATGGCTGCGAATTCTCAGCAATTTCGAGCCAATCCTGAACCCCCTAGAAGAGTTCACCAGCTAAGTAATTCTACCCTTGAAGATAGACTTGGTAGACTTACTAATATTGTGAATTCCCTTGTTACAGAAAAATCGAAACCAGCCCGAGTATGTGGAATATGTGCTACACCTGAACATACGACTGATGCGTGCCCTAGTCTGTATGACGATTCTATGGCCCATTTAGATGCTGTGGGAAATTTTCCTAGGCTACCACAAAGATGATACGACTCTTACGCCAATACCTACAACCTAGGATGGAGGGACCACCCTAATTTTAGTTATGGGACTAATCCACGATATAACCAGCCATACCAAAATTGGGCCTCACAATAGTCGCAAGATTCAGGTAATTCTCTGGAAACTTTGGTCAATAAATTAGCAACTAATGTCCTTGATTTTCAACAGCAAACTCTCAATTTCCAAAAAGAAATGAAGGGTTTTCAACAGAAAACTGAAGCATCTATAAGGGAGTTGACCACATCAATTGAGAAATTAGACTCTCAAGGGATACTGCCATCACAAACAGAACCAAATCCAAGACAGAATGCAAATGCAATAACGTTACGAAGCGGAAAGGTCCTGGAACCAGTTCCTGGGAAAAATCTTGGTCAAGAAATCGCCCAGAAAACTCTAGAAAATGACGAATAGATCCGAGCGAAACCCCCACTGCCAAAAATCCAACCTCCATTCCTAGGACGATTAAATTAATGTCGAAAAAGTAAGAAAGACAAGGAGATCCTCGAAACATTTAGGAATGTTGAGATCAACTTATCACTATTAGATGCCATTAGACAGATTCTGCGGTATGCCAAGTTCCTCAAAGAACTTTGCACCAACAAACGAAAACTAACAGGTAATGAAAAGGTAAGTGTTGGTGAGAATGTTTCAGCTTCTACAAATGAAAATGCCTGTTAAATGCAAAGATAGGGTATGTTCGCTATTCCATGCAAAATTGGCCATTTGGGAATTAAGAAGGCTATGTGTGATTTAGGGGCCTCCATAAATGTAATGCCTTATTCTATTTATGAATCACTTAACGCGGGTTTTTTGACAAAGACAGGTGTTACCATTCAGTTGGCAGACAGGTCCATTTTGCATCCCGAAGGGGTCCTCGAGGACGTATTAGTCAAAGTCAATGGGTTTATCTTCCCTGCAGATTTTTATGTGATAAAAATGGAGGAGGATAACGCTCCTGGGTCTTCAGACATCTTGTTAGGGCGACCTTTCCTTAGTACTGTGAATACTAAGATTGATGTATTAAGCGGAACCCTCACGATGGAGTTTGATGGGGAGATTGTGAAGTTTAACGTTTATGGCACTATTAGTCATCCAAGTGAAGTCTTGAGCGTAAACCGCGTCGACCTGATTGACTCATTAGTGGACGAAACTTTTGAGTCATCTTATGGAGATAAATATAAAATGATGTTTGATGATTTTGAATCTGTTAATAAATTATTGGCTCCCATGAATACTAAACTTCTACCTCCTGTTGTGCAGGCACCAGAATTGAAATTAAATCCACTTCCTGAACATCTCAAATGCACATTTTTGGAGAATGATGAGACCATTGCTTACTTAAAAGGGATCAACCCCTTGGAGAAAAGTATGAAACTAAGGAAAGAGGCGCAAGGACGATTAAACCGAAATATGGTGGACGTGTTAAAAAATGAGAATCTCCAAGCTCATAAGAACAAAAGAATTCAGCTGGAACAGCCCCAATACTAGTTGAGGCGTCAAGCTAGACGTTAAACAAGCGCTTCTTGGGAGGCAACCCAATCTTTCTTTTTATTTTTATTTATTTTTTATTTTTTATTATTTTATTTTATTTTTATTTTATTTTAGTTAAATATTAATAAATTTCTCTTCTTCCATCTAGGTGAAATGAAGCGAAAATACGAAGAAAAAAAAAAGATAGAAAGTGTGCACCAAAACAACCCTATCCATGCTACCAAACAGTTCTATTCCAGCCTTGAATGCGATATCTCTGCAGCCAAACAGTCATATTCCAGCCTTAGAATCCCCAAAACCTGCAGCCAAACACCCATTTTCAGCAAATAAAACCCCCAAACCTTACATTTTTTCCCCCCAAAATTTCTCCATAACCGCCGACTCCTTTCTCCTCCACCACCCACTGCCGATTTCTTAGCCACCATGGTGAGAACCCAAAGCCGAACCAACATTGCACACGTCACCCACCCCGTCTCCACCTCTTACCGCTTCGCCATCTTCTTCTCCACCGTGTGTGCCAACCGACGGTAACTACAACGGGAGTTTTTCTAAACTTTTTTTTCTTCTCCACCTATTTGTTTTCCTTTTACTTTCACATCGAGGACTATGTGTTTTAAATGGGGGGGAGGCATTCTTCATTGTTACTGTTATTATCTACTATTTTTGCTGTCATATTATTGTTGCTGTTGTTTTGTGCTCGTTTCTGCCTATTTACTTTAAGAATATCCTGCTGCTTTTCATGCCCAAGATTTTACCAGGAATTGCCTACTGTTTGACCTACAAGCATGATTCTTACCTTCTAAGGAAGTTATGATTTTTCCCATAATTGATGCCATCTCCACTGTTTTATTTTTATTAGGCTAAAAATAATTGTGATTAATAGGGTTAATTCTATCTTGCTTTTCGTAAAATTAATCAAGTTTAATATAAAGTGAACACTTAAAATGATTGCGTGCTTAATTAATGTTCATGGCTATTAGGTGATTATTGAAACTTATTTTTGACACTTAAATTTTTTTCTTTCCTGAGCTCTCAAGAATTTTAAATATCGTTTAATTTTTAATAAAAGTTTTCCATGGTTATGAGTACAGCTTAGATCGTGGATCGATCGAGTAAGTAACCGGGTAGGGTGCTTGGGTTGTCATTCTACTTCGTGTCAAAAAGGTTGTGTGGCGTGACAAGTAAAACTCCGCTAGCCGAGGTTATGAGTATGACTCAAATCGTGGATCGATCGAGTAATCGGGGTAGGGTGCTTGGGTTGTCATTCTACTTCGCGTCAAAAGGTTGTGTGACGTGTTGGGTAAAACTCCGCTAACCGGAAATAAATAATTTTAAGAGTATGTTGGACTGAGTAACCGGGGTGGGGTGCTTGGGTTGTCATCTCTCTTCGCGTCAAAAGGTTTAATATATTCCTAAGTAAATAAATAATAATAAAATAAAATAAAAAGAAAAGAAAAAAATAAGTACTAATAAAGTTGCACTTCGGGGACTAAAGGAGGAAATAATTAAGGTGTCTTAATAGGTTTGGTAATTTACCTAAATAGCATAACTCAAGTCGATCTTAATTTTGTGTGAATTAATTGGAATACTTTTTCTGTTTTACTTAAAGCAAGCTTAGAGGTCTCTTTATTTTTCATATGCATTTTTAACTAATTTTTATGAAACTTTGGAGTGGTATTTCTTTTATGGCAGAATCTAACTTTCACAGTAGAAAGAAACCATACTTGAGGGCAAGCATGGGCTAAGTAGGGGGAATTTGATAATACTCTAAAAAGACGTGTTTTTATATATTAATCACGTGTTTATTTTGAGCTATTTATGTCTTTTTATCTTTTAGGGACTAAATTGGAGGTGAAAAGTAAATTCAAGGGAAAAAGCGTCAATTTGGAGATTAAATGGGCCAATATGCAACGTGGGACAAATATGGTGCCAAAAGTGCGAACATGGAAGGCACAAGGACTTAAAAACAAATAGAAGAGATTTTATTTTGGAAGACTTTATTTTATTTTATTCTATTAGGATAATTAATATTAAGAAAATTATTAGGATTATTCAAATTTAGGATTTTATTTTAATTATCTTTGTTTATCTTTAATTAAATGTATTTATCTTTTTAGAATTTAAGTTCAATTAGACTATCTCCCTAGCATTATAAATAGGGGGTGAAGTGACTCTATTTGGGAGCATCTTTTCTGTAAACACTCTCCCCCCAAAAGTCTTTTGTTCTTTCCATATTTTTTTCCTTTCAATAAAATTTCTTTTTCCATAATTTTATTTACTTTCCCACCATTATCATGAGCCACTAAAACCCTTCTAGCCAAAAGTTGTCAATATTTCCCCAAAAAGGGTTCTTGAGGCCTAGAATCCGTACTTAGCCTTCTCGCCAAGTATTCATCGTTTCTCCACACTACGGGCTGACGCTTCCGTCCATGGCCCTTAAGAAGTAATCTTTTCAGCATATGCAAAGGCGGCCGCTTTGTATGTTTTGGAAGGACTGCATAGTCGGTTCGTTAACTTACTACGTCAGAGGTTGGCGAGCCAAGGAGACAAAATGGCGTGAGATTCGCCATTGAGAAGCGTTGATCTAGCATAGATTACTGGCTAGAGTCAGGTTCCCTAAAAATCGTAAATCTAATCTTTGGAGCTGGTGGTCGTAGGCGTCTTCTTCCACTATAACTGGCTTACTTGAGTCGAGAAGGATCATCCAAAAGCCAAGGATTGAGCCCAAGGCGGAATGAGACAATCGGAGGCTGGAACTTTCCCATAAGAATTTCTTTTCTCTTAAAACTCTCTTTATTATTTTTATTATTTTCGTAATCATAATTTCAGTAAACTTTAAATTCTGTTTTTATTTTATTTTAGCTTCCAAAATCAATTCTTAAATTCTATTTTTTTTTCCAGGAACGCAGGTTTTCTTGGGCACGATTCTGCCCAGGATTTCGAGAGACAAGCATTCGTATAATCCGGTCCCTGAGGATTCGACCCTACGTCCCCTTTACTATTTCTTTTTCATTATTTTACAGGGAATAGGATATTTTTGGTGCTCTCAACGACGCATCAACCTCTTTGTTCACAAAGTTTAGATCGTATCTCAAAGTCATTGCTAAACATGAACAAATAGTAGAAATTAGGAAGATGGAGGCATGTTAAGGAATAAAATGGTTGTAACAATTAGTAGTTAACAGTTAAGGCTTCCTTTGGATCACCAGTTAACACCAGTGTGATGGAATCTTAAGGAATAATACCTTTTTGCTGGAGTTTTTGGGTGTTTGGAACATCAATGGTGAGGCACGTTTGGGAAGCCTCACCTCACCGATGCTCCAATGAAAAAACAGCAACCCCAGTCAACCTAGTTTTTTACAATTTTAACCTTTTATCTAATGTATGTTTGTACTGCTGATTTTTTAAAAATAGTAATTATATATATTACCATTATAAAATTAATATTAATTAATTAAAAATAAACATTTTAATAAACATATTTTATTAAATGAATTTATAAATTTACGTATTTTTCATAATTTTGTAAAAGTAAAATAATTTAAAAATTCCACTGGTCTATTTTTACCCAGTTAAAATTTTAAAAGTCTTATCATTTTATTTTTCATATTTGAGAACTAAAACTAGATTTTAAGTGCCAACTAGATTTTAAGTATATCTGTTAATACATACTTTATCCGGCTAAATTATGCATTTGAGTGAAAATTGTATTATTTGTAAATTTCTTTCTCTCCTTTTTACAAACAAAAGTGACTATTTTTGTAGTTTACCCTTGTTATAAAATAATATTTAACAATAAAAATTAAAAATAATTATCATTTTATTTAATAAATAATTTAAATTGATTATATAATTCATTAAAATATTTATAATAAAATATTGGAAGGTACATTTTAATATTTTATTAAATGAATTTATAAATTCACATATTTTAATAATTTTAAAAAAATAAAATAATTTAAAAAACTTCTATTATATATCAATTCTAATCTGATGTCCTTAATAGTCATTTTTTATTCTCACCTTACCGCTATAGCTACGTTTGAATCCAAACACACACTCCACTATTGTTTCTAATCTCACTGCTACAGTATCTAATCTCACCGCTACAGTAACTAATCTCACCGCCATCGCTGTTTTTAACCTCACCGGAGGTAAACACATCGCCCATCCAAACTAAGCCTAAGTAGTTAACAGTTAGTAGTCAGTAGTTGATGTAGTTAGTCAACAATTAGTTATTAGTTAATCAGTTGTTTGCTAGATTTTATATATACCATAGCTTGTTATTCAGCTAGATATATGAATATCAATCATTTTATGCTCTTCACAGTCTGTTCTTAACAGTTAGGGTAATACTTTTTCCCGTTGGTATAGAGTTTAAGATGCTATACAAATAATTTTTAGGTATTTAGCTACATATGTTGGACCATTGGGAAATGCCAATTTTTTTTTTGTGGTGATACAGATGTAATAAATAATAACAAAATATATGCAATATGTATGAAATTGAAATATAATTTAGTTTAAATTGTGAGTAAAAATAAATTTAAATAGGTAAATATACCATATTAAGAAAATTAAATGCACTCCAATTGTTCATTATGGTATTGCCATTTTTCTTGAATTGGTATCGAATTGACTTGTGATACGAACTCAATCAATGACAGTATCAATATATACAAACAATGTACGTGAACCAATTTGTGTAATAAAATTGAAATGCTTATAAATATTAAAATAAAACTTTGGTTGAAGAGGTAAAAAATGATTTTATTGATGTTGGTGACTTGGGTTCAAATTTTAATATTTGCAATTTTTATCCTTTTTATAAATAAGGAAAAGGCAAAAGTATTCTTATGATAATACAACTTATTTAAAATATGTAAGGGCATTTTTAGTAATTCTTTGATTAAATTAATGTCGAGTTGACTTGTAATACAAACTCAATCACAAACTTAAATAATAGTTTATATATATATTATATTTATCGAAAAAAAAACCGTATGTTTTATTTTTTCTACTAAAACCTTAAAAAGTGTATTTTGATGAAGAATTTTAAATAATATAAAAATATAAAACATTAAATATGAATATTTTTATATTTGTAAAAATTTATAAATAATTTTTATAAAATAAATTTAAAATATATATATTGTAATTAAATAAAAATAATTTTTGAAGTTTAAGTTTTTATCTTATAATAGTACCATGTGTATTAAATAAAATAAAATTAGTAGTAATTTTGAAAAACCATTTATTTAGGTGGAATTTGAGAAAATTACTTAAAAATATTGAAATTCTACGATATATTTACCTAAATTAGTTTTAAAATTTTGAAAACCTTCGCACAAATAAAATTCCTATTACAACTTCTTCATCTAAATACACTCTAAAATATATACATCTCCTTTTAAACCTTATTTTTAGAATTAATTTCTTTTTTCTAATTTTCATATATAAAATAATGCGAAAAATTGGAAGAAGGGTAAGCCAATAGTTGGCTAGTCAATTCTTGAGAAAATTGGAAAACAAAGAAAATTCTCATAACATAATATAATTTTGAACTTTCTTGGAAATGAAGGAGGTCAAACTCCAACAAATCAATTAATAAAATTAATCCTTAGGTTTACTTGTAAAGCCTTTTGGAAAATTGGAACAAGGGTAAGCCAATAGTTAATTAGTAGATGTTAGGGATTGTGTGATTCGAATTTCGTCATTTGTTGAAGAAATAAATATAGTGCTAAAATAAAAGCATTTGTGGGAGCGAAAGGCCGAGGGCCGGAGTCTACTACAAATCCCGTTAAGCACAAAATTAGATTGGGGTTGCAATCTGCTCCCTCAGTACAGACCATATAGCACAAGTTAAATCCTTATATAACTATTCTTTTTCTATTTAACTTTGATTAGAATAGAGTTTTTCAACCCTATAACATTAATGAATTTTTCCTCTATTGCTTGTGATTTTTTTCTCGAAAAGATTTCACAAAAAATCTATCTATTTTTATTGCTTTGCGATGGTTTTATCGCCATTATTGACATTTATTATAATAGTAGAATTTAAAAACATAAAAAATTCTTATTAACATAATATAAATTTGAACTTTCTTGGAAATGAAGGAGGGTCAAACTTCGACTAATCAATTAATAAAATTAATCCTCAGGTTTACTTGTCAAGCCTTTTGGAAAATTGGAACAAGTGTAAGCCAATAGTTAATTAGTCAATTCTTGAGAAAATTGGAAACAGACAAAACTCTCATTAACATAATATAATGTTGAATTTTCTTGAAAATGAAGGAGATCAGGCTTCAACTAATCAATAAATAAAATTAATCCTCAGGTTTTATTATAGAGCTTTAAATTTACCCCTTAAAAGCCTGCTGCTGAATTACTAAGCTCGGTCTCACACCAATGAATTTACTATAATCTGTCGTCTTGGTTGCTGGTAAGTCTTCATAGCCCTCCCTATTACTTATCTCTATGATTTTACTTGGTTTTTTTTTTTTTTGAATTACTTTGATTAGCTTTGTGGAAATCCTATTCCAATAATCATCTTCTTTAAAGCATATGATGCTCTAATTTTGTAGAAAAGTTTGTAGTATATGATATTTGATTGCATGTATGTGTGTTTAAGTTGATCGTTAGATGCAAATTTATGTTTGGAATGAGTATGATTAGGGTGTATATAAGATACTTGTGTTTATAAACAATTTGAGTTTGGGTTAAAAGAATCCAGATTCGACACAATTATTATCGAGTTAAGCTAAAACTCAAGCAATTTGAGCTATGGAGTGACTCGATTTTTTTGTGTTGAGTAGCGTCAGGGCTTTAAACAAGTCCAATCAAGCGAGTTTGATTGAAGCATGTTTTAATTTTTTAGAAGCAGTGAAAGCAAGAGCTGCAAAAGGGCAAACGCGAAAGATATGAAAATCACGGAGATAAACCATTTCAGTCATCACCACAAGCTTGAGCTAAGCTATTCCGGAACGCCATATCAGTGCGACGGATGCAAAGAACTAGGCTTCGGTTCATGTTATCAATGCAATAACAAGAAGTGTGACTTTCATCTTCACGAAAATTGTGGGGTGGCCAAGCCTATCGCCACCCATTCATTCTTCAAAAACATCAACTTCAAGTATGAAAAGAAAGGGAAACAAGGCAAAACTTGTAAAGCATGTGGCAAAGATGTTCAAGGTTTCATGTATAAATCCAAGGAAACATATTTGCATCCTTGTTGTTTGACGCTCCCAAGCACCTTGAATGGCAATTTCAACGGAAGGTCGTTGAGACTTAACCTTGAGGTGAAGGCCTCAACCAAGTGTTTGATATGTCAAAACAAGGAAATTTCTAAAGGAAAATTGAAAGGGTGGGCTTATATTTCGACCTGTGGGAAGCACTGTTACCATGTTGGGTGTGTGAATAATATGAACTTTGAGAATTGGAAAATGGGTTATTTCAATCAATCACAAAGCGGTGGTGTGACAAATGGGTTAGTGTTTATCAAAGAAGAACATGAGGGAAGTTCAAGTGGGAGAAAGGAAAATGAAAGGCCATTGATGGGATATGCTTTGAATCTCATAGTCCAAGCTGTTTTAGGGGCTGTTGTTTCTTCCTGGATTAGTTAGACTATTCTCTTTATTGCAGATAATTGAAGGCTGGCCAATGTTTGATTTTTATTTTTTGTACCCATTAATGTTGTTAAATAATTGCTAATCGCATCATTCCTACACCGGCAACTTTTGTTGTTTCAAGTTGATTAGTATGAAATTTAGAGTTCGATTCCCGTATTTGTAAACGCTCTTCTCTTTCCCTCATTGTAATATAATTATTGACTTGTATAAAAAAATTATTTTAATGTCGGAACAAGCAATGCGAGTTGATCAATTTTGTTCATAAGCATGACAATTTTCTAGTTGTAGATCAATAGTATATTTCAAGAGAAAATAGAAATAACGAAACACATGAAATGAGGTTTAATCATGTATAAATTCATAAAGCCAAAAGTTAACTAGTTTGTTCTTGTTTGAAAATCTGTTAGATGTCAAACATATTCTAACAAAAAACATGTAAATTATTCTACCATCGTTACAGTAGATCAAAATTCATTGACTAGGAGAAGAATATACCTTAAATTTAAGTTGATTTGACGGTTTTAGAGATCGAAGAAGACAATTATCTAAATTTTGGTTTGCAGATTAATGATGTTCAAGAGAAATGGAAGGAGACCTTTTGATTGATATAGGTGGTGCGAATAGAGAAGGCCATATAAGAACGATTCTAATAGCCCAGTGACTTAAATGAAAACTTTTGAATAGTTTAGTAACCAATGGCGAATCCCAAAATTTTTTTTGGGGAGGGGGCGGAACTAAATTGTATATTTTTATGATAGTAAAAATGCAATTTCATCATTTTAATAAGCATGTACCTTTATAATTTTTAAAGGGTTAAATCAAATTTTTATCATTTCTAGAAAGGTCAAAATGTAATTTTACCATTATTAATTTAAAATTTTATAAATTATAAAGCGCCTAAACTAAAAATTTACTATTTTAGGGGAACCATTACGCTCCGTCACTATCAGTGACCATCTTTTAACTTTTTAAAATCTAATAGTCAAAATATAAATTTACTAATAATTTAATCACCTTACATGTAATTCATTTTTAATTAAATTCATCAGCTAATTCACTTTGTGCTAAGTAAAAATAAATAAATATTGGGCTACTATTAATGGATTATTGGTTGGGTTGGGTAATTGAACTTTGGGTTAAAGTAATTAAAATTATATTTTATATTATATTATAAATATATTTAAAATAAATTAAAAATAATAATTGCTAGTTAATTAAGTAGGTGAATTCAGCTTTATATATTTTAATAACCGATAATACATCACTCAAATTGATTAAATATTAAGAAAAATTAAAATTTAGAAATATGATTATAATAAATTATTTTTTGATTTTTATAAATTTTTAATATTTTGTATTTTTTATAATTATTTTAAGTTCCAAAAAGTAAAAGATCTAGTTTTTTTTTTCAAATTTTTATTTTTATTTTTCCTTTTTTTGGAAAATTGGGAGTTATTTGTAATCTATATTACACAATTCAACTAAGAGCAACCTCCAAATTGAAAAAGAAAGTTTGACCAATAGATATTTGTTTATTTTGAAAATATATCATTATAGAATTAGCAATGCATAGTACATATTAAAAATAATTTTTGAAGTTTAATTTTTAATAGTAACTAAAATAAAACACGTATTTAGATGGAATTTGAAAAATGAAATTGAACTATTAAATTTTTTTTTATTAAATTATCCAAATATTTTAATATATTTACTCAAATAAGTAAATTCGATTTTAAAATTTTGAAAATTTTGATACAAATAAAATTCTTCATATAAATTTCTCATCCAAACACACCCTAAAATATATACATCTCTTTTTAAACCTTATTTTTAGAATTTTTTTTTCTAATTTTTCATATATAAAATAATGTGAAAATTGGAAGAAGGCTAAACCAATAGTTGATTAGTCAATTCTTGGGAAAATTAGAAATAGAAAAAAATTCTCATAACATAATATAAATTTGAACTTTCTTGGAAATGAAGGAGATCAGACTTCAACTAATTAATTAATGAAATTAATCCTCAGGTTTTCTTATAAAGCTTTAAATTTTCCCCCTAAAAGCTTGCTGGTGAATTGCCAAGCTCGGTCTCACACCAATGAATTTACTATAATCTTTCGTCTTTGTTGCTGGTAAGTCTTCATAGCCCTCCCTATTACTTATCTCCATGATTTTACTTGCTTTTTTTTTTTTTTTTTTTTAAATTTACCTTGATTAGCTTTGTCGAAGTCCAATTCCAATAATCATCTTTAAAACATATGATGCTCTAATTTTGTAGAAAAGTTAATAATATATGATATTTGATCGCATGTATGTGTGTTGTTAGATACAAATTTATGTTTGGTATGAGTATGTTTAGGGTGTAAATGAGATATTTGTATTTATAAACTATTCGAGTTTGAATTAAAAGAATATAGATTTGACATAATTATCATCGAGTTAAGCTTAAACTCGAGCTTATCGAGTGACTCAAATTTTTATGTCTTAATGCTTGAGCAGTTGAGGAACTTAAAACAATTCTAATCAAGCAAGTTTGTTACGGTTCAATCTTTATATTGAATCGAGCTTGAATTTTAGAAATTCACTTACGTCTTGGACTTTGCATTACACCCTTAAAAGTATGTTTTAACTTTTTAGAAACAGTGGAAAACAAGAGCTGCAAAAAGGCAAACGCAAAAGATATGAAAATCACGGAGATAGACCATTTCAGCCATCGCCACAAGCTCGAGCTAAGCTATTCCGAAACGCCATATCAGTGTGACGGATGCAAAGAACTAGGCTTCGGTTCATCTTATCAATGCAATAACAAGAAGTGTAACTTTCATCTTCATGAAAATTGCGGGGTGGCCAAGCCTATCGCCACCCATTCGTTGTCCAAAAACAGCAACTTCAAGTTCAAAAAGAAAGGGAAACGAGGCAAAACTTGTAAAGCATGTGGCAAAGATGTTCAAGGTTTCATGTACAAATCCAAGGAAACATATTTGCATCCTTGTTGTTTGCAGCTCCCAAGCACCTTGAATGGCAATTTCAACGGCGGGTCATTGAGACTTAGCCTTGAGGTGAAGGCCTCAACCAAGTGTTTGATATGTCAAAACAAGGAAATTTATAAAGGGAAATTGAAAGGATGGGCTTATATTTCGAGTTGTGGGAAACATTGTTACCATGTTGGGTGTGTGAATAATATGAACTTTAAGAATTGGAAAATGGGTCATTTCAATCAATCACAAAGTGGTGGTGTGGCAAATGGGTTAGTGTTTATCAAAGAAGAAAATGGGGAAAGTTCAAATGGGAGAAAAGAAAATGAAGGATCACTGATGGAGTATGCTTTGGATCTCATAGCCCAAGCTGTTTTGGGGGGTGCTGTTGCTTCTTTGCTTAGCATTTAGACTCTCTCTATTGCAAATAATTGAATGCTGGTCAATGTTTGATTTTTATATTTTTTAGTCATTAATATTGTTAAATAATTGCCAATCATATCACTGGCTCGGTTGATTAGCATGAGGTGCGGCTGTCCGGATATGGGCTGAGACAACACAGCAAGAGAAAGGTGATAGTCTTACCTAGGGGTACATGTCAGAGTTGTTGGATTTTACTCGGATCAGCATAACTCAGAATAATCTCCAAGAAATGAAAGAAATTTGGGGTCTGTGAGATGACGAGGTCAAACAGCTATTCTATTGTCATTATGGTGATTTACCTTATCTACTCGATGTCAAGGTAGACGAACACCTGTTTCGAGCCCTCGCCCAATATTGGAATTCTGCTTACTGTTGCTTCACTTTCAGGAAGGTAGATTTGGTACCTACTATAGAAGAGTACACGACCTTGCTCCATTGCCCGATGATTAAGGTTGACAGAATTTATTCCAGAGCTGCCAAAGTCCCAGCATTTTCAAAAAAGCTGATGAACATCACAAGGATGAGCGAACAGTAGGTTACAACCCGGATCAAACAAAAAGGAGATTGTAAGTGCATTCCTTGGAAGAACCTGAGGGATCTAATCTTAGTGTACCCCGATGTGAAAAAAAGAGTAGATGTCTTCGCCCTAAGCATTTATGGACTGGTTATCTTCCCCAAAGCTTTGGGGCATGTAGACGAGGCGGTTTCCGATCTTTTTAATAGGCTTGGTAAAGGGACCACACCTGCACCCGTAATCTTGGCTGAAACTTTCAGATCATTGAATGCTTGTCGAAGAGTGGGTGAAGGAAGATTTATTGGATGTGCACAGCTCTTGCTATCTTGGTTCCACAACCATTTTTGAAAAGTAGAAAATGTCTCGTATCGTATCTTCTCTGAAAATTACTCTCCACTGAAAGAGTTAGTAGTTACACCGAGGCGAGATGATATTACAGAAGAAAATTGGATGGCGGTTCTTCAAAATTTGCAAGAGGAAGACGTTGAATGGAGAGCCCCGTGGATGGTTCCTGATGAAATATTATATCGATGCGGAGATTTCGATTGGGTTCCATTGTTAGGAGTATGGGAAGCCGTCGGGTATGCTCCTCTGCTTGCATTAAGACAGTACAGATCCAGACAGTTTACACCACCGATATACGGGTTAGCTCAGTGCGAGTTCGTATTCACAGGGAATAATTACAAAAAGAAAGTTCGCAAGATATCAAATGCCTGGAACCAGACTCGTAGAATGAAAAAGTTTGCTGCCAATCCCATGACTACCCTTGAGTATGACCGGTGGTGGGATCAGAGGATTAATGACAACATCCCTACGTTAGATCAAGGAAATCCTCGGTCAATGGAAGAACACTTGAAAGTAATCCCATTTGAGCTAGAAATTATCAGGCAATATTTCGAGAGAAAGAGTCGGGAACTAGAAAAAGGATTGAGCAATTGGTGGAAGAAAAAATCCAACTGGGGTTAGATGTCGATGTCTAGAAACTAGAAGCTGAAAGACTCAGAAAAGGAAAAAAACAAGGCTGAAGAGGATTTCGATAGTTTGAAAACGGACTACAAGAAGCTGCGAAGGTCAATGAGAACCGCTGGGTTAGGAAAAACATCTGAACAGTGGCGACAGGAAGTTAAAGAAGAGAAAAGCAAAGCCAACCAATGGGAAGAAAAATTCTAGGATGCTCAAGCTCGAGAAGGTGCTCTGAAAAGAAGTTTGGTAGAAAGCCAGAACGAGAAAGAGGGGTTAAAGATTCGGGTGTCAGAGTTAGAGAGGTCCTTGTATCAGTATCGTTCACGTAACTCTGTAATCGAGTTGAAAGCTAGTCAAAGCAGAATCGAAGAATTAAAAGAGAAGATAGAAGAACTTAAAGTAGCGCTGCAAAATCGTGAACTCCAGATTAAACTCCTGGAGGTAAATAACGAGCGATGGAAGGAGCAACTTCATCAATCTCAAGATCAAATCAGAAACAGGGACTACGTCATGGGCAAAGCTTTGACTCAAGTGCGAGAAGTGGCTGATCACTTACAAACATTAGCAGTATAGGCCGATGTACTGAGTTTAAAATACGAGTCAGAATCAGGCCGAGGCCGAGACCTAGCTTGGCTTCTTAGGTAGGTCAAGGCCTTAAGTATCAGGGCCAAGCCTTATATGTAATCTGTTTTATGTAAAGAAACTTGTTTTCTAGAAAAGTTACTCTAATGAAATCAAATTAAAATCAACGCTTTTTTGCATTTATTGTATTAATGCATCAGCATTGCATCATACGCACTAAAACTCACAAGAAAACCCTAAAAATCATGGCAGTTATCCTGTAACATCGTTACGATACAAGAGGAAAAACAAAAGCAATAGACCAAAGGTTAGAGAGATTAGAGCAAATGCAAAAAGAAATGTAGGATCAACTACAAACGCGTATGCAAGAACATCTGTCCAAAACCAGCAAGATGTAAGGGACCAGATGCTGGAGTCCCAAAAAAGTATGATGGATCAATTAACGCGTCTATTGGCCGGCGGATTAGAAAAAGGGAAAATCCCTATGATCAATGCGGGAGGTGATAATGAAGATCCTATCTACCATCAGGGTTTTGCCCCAGCGGACATTCAGACGCAACCTGATATGTACCCGAGAAGGCCATCGGTGACAATTAGGCCACAGCCATTTTAGGCTGGTGTTTTGGTGCCAGTAAACTATCAGGCTGGCTCGGGCTCTAATTCGGGGGATAACCCGACTAACCCTGTTGTCCTCAATCTCGATGAACTAACAGAAATAGAAAAGACAAGGGTAGAACTCCCGAAAGAACTTGAAGAAAGGTGTAGATGGTTAGAAGAAAATTTTAAAGAAATGGAAAGCACCGACTATCGTGGTGGAATCGATGCTAAGGAATTAAGTTTGGTTCCGGACCTGGTACTCCCTCCCAAGTTCAAAACTCCAGAATTTGAGAAATACAATGGGACTAGCTATCCCGAAGCTCACACCACTATGTTCTGCAGACCAATGGCAGGCCATGTCAATAATAATCAACTCTTGATTCACTGCTTCTAAGAAAGTCTGGTTGGGGCCACTTCTAGATGGTACAACCAACTAAGTCGCACCTAGATCAGTTCATAGAAAGATCTAGCACAAGCTTTCATGAAATAGTACGGTCATGTGGCAGACATAGCCCCTGATAGAATCACTTTACAGAATATGGAGAAAAAGCATAATGAAAGCTTTAGGCAATATGCCCAACGATGGAGAGAGGTTGCCACACAAGTTCTACCCCTTCTGTTGGAAAAGGAAACCACTATGCTCTTCATCAATACCCTGAAGGCACCTTTCATTAACCACATGCTGGGTAGCACAACCAAGAGTTTTTTAGACATAGTAATGTCTGGAGAGATGATAGAAAATACGATAAGATGTAGGAAAATAGAAGCGGGAGAAAATGCCAAAAGGTCAGCACCGAGAAAGAAAGAGCACGAGGTAAATAGTGTGAGCACATATTCGAAATTGATCACCATAAGCCAACAAAGGTCGACAACCACTGGTCAGTAGGGCCCACCCAGAAAAGAACCTAACACAAAACAAAATAGGGAGAAACCCCAATTTATGCCCATTCCAATGACGTACAAGGAGTTATACCAAAGTTTATTTGATGCACATGTCGTGTCTCCCTTCTATCTAAAGCCAATGCAACCTCCATACCCCAAATGGTATGACGCAAATGCCCAAAGCGAATACCATGCGGGAGCCACAGGACACTCGATAGAAAACTGCACCACTTTCAAGAAATTGGTTGAAAGACTCATCAACATGGGCATCGTGAAATTTGATGATGCATCTAGTGCAGAGAATCCATTACCTAACCATGGGGATAAGGGGATAAATGCGACAAGCGAGAGTTCGGGGAAAGAAACTAAGATGAATATTGCAGAAGTGAATACCCCGCTGAAAGAAGTATGAAAGAAAATGGTGGAAAGAGGGTTGATAAGATAACACAGAATTCAAGGGTCAGACCCCGAGAAGCAAAGAATTATTGCGAGTTTCATAATCAAGAGGATCATGAGATCTAAAAATGCAGCGAATTCAGGGCTTTAGTACAAGGATTGATGGATAATAAGGAGATAGAATTCTTCGAGTATGTCGGGAGCCTAGAAGGAATAGAATTGTGTGCCTCAGAAGAAGAGTCGACGATGGATGTTTACAAAGTCAACCACCCGATAGTTATCATATCACGTCCAAGAATTAATGAAGCCGGGGCACAGTTAGCGCCAAAAGTCGTAATCCAGAAGCCCGTTGCTTTTCTTTATAAAGATAGCAAAAAGGTACTGTGGAACTATAGCTGCAATGTAACAATCCCGGGAGAGGAAATCCCGATTAATGCATCAGAAGAAGGTCAAGACGAGGGTTTTTATACGCGTAGCGGAAGGCATTATGATACCCCAAATACAAAATTCGAGCATTTTAAAGGAAAATCATTGGCAATTGAGCAAAAGAAAGAGAAGCCGGCAGGACTTGAACCGGCTGTTAATGAATCAGTGACAGAAAAAGAAGCAAAGAAATTTTTAAAATTTCCAAAGCACAGCGAATATAGTGTCGTGGAATAGTTACACAAACAACTAGCTCGTATATCGGTACTGGCCTTACTCTTAAGCTCAGAAACTCATCGCAGCGAATTGATAAAGGTGCTGAATGAAACTTATGTTGCTAATGGTATTTTTGTAAACAAACTGGACCGCTTAGTTACCAATATAAGTGCCGACAACTTCATATTCTTCAATGATGATGAAGTACCGCCAAGAGACAGAGGATCGACTAAAGTTTTGCACATCACGACTCGCTATAAAGGGTATACATTACCGGGGGTATTGATTGACAATGGGTCTGTACTAAATGTCCTACCCCTATCTACGCTGAATAGGTTGCCAGTAGATAGTTCCTATATAAAGACATGTCAAAATATAGTGAGAGCATTTGATGACAGGGAAAAGAAGGTAATGGGGAGGATTGAAATACCCCTCTTAATCGGGCCAAGCACGTACGAGGTAGACTTCCTGGTCATGGACATTAAGCCTTCATATAATTGCCTATTGGGGAGGCCATGGATACACTCAGTAGGGGCAGTCCCTTCATCGCTACACCAAAAGTTGAAATTGGTGACCGAAGGTTGGTTAGTAACGATCAATACTGAAGAGGACATCATCACAGGAATAACCAGTGACACCCCGTATCTAGAGGCAAATGATGAAGCAATCGAATGCTCTTTTCAGTCTTTAGAGTTTGTGAATGTGACATTCATTATCGAAGGAAATAGAATTCCAATACCCAGGTTATCTGAGACTACAAGAATAGGACTACGACTAACTATTGGGAAAGGGGCCCTACCCGGAAGAGGACTCGAGAGATACCTCCAGGGAAGGCTTAATGCACCAATGATGAAGGAAAAACAAGACCGTTTTGGGTTAGGATTCAAGCCAGACACGGAACAAAGAAAGAAGGAACTGGTGAAGAAGCAAGAGAGAAGGAGAGCGCGATTGAGCGGGGAAGAAATCAAATGAGAATCAATGATCTTTCCCCATATATCGAAAACTTTTGTGTCTAGAGGAGTCATTCACCCTGAGTGGGGGACGTCAGAAAAAGAAATCATGGAAGGAATGATGGAAAATTTGGACATCAACGCCACATACGAAGAAGGAACTAGAGTAGAAAATTTGTCGGGCATTCGCCCTTATGAGTCGGGAAGTGTTCAGAATAATTGGACTGCGGAAGAGATTCCTATAGTCTTTAGAACTAACACAAAGTAATGTTCAAAACACACTTATTACTCTAGGTGTAGGAGTAATAAGAGTCCCTTTTGTGAAATAGGCTTATGTTCAAAATCGTTATTTCAATGAAATGCATCCTTTTGTCTTATTCCGTGCAAATATTCTTTTATTCTTTCATTCATGATCATACCATACATATCATTGTTCTTAGATTCTCTTGTTCTTTGTATCTTCCTTCGCACCTACAATAGCTCTCCAAATATCAACGACATGAGCGACGTTACTACTAACTCAAAGTCTCCTTTTGAGCGGGATATGTGTCTAGGGGGATCTCAGGACTTTGAGGATGACAGAGACTGTAACTTATCCCTGGATATGTTAAGGATGGTAGAACAAGAGGAGAAACAGATTTTACCCCACAAAGAGACAGTAGAAGTCGTGAACTTGGGAGATGAATTAGAAAAGAAAGAAGTAAAGATCGGAGCTTATTGAGTTACTCTAAGAGTTCAATGATGTCTTTGCATGGTCGTAACAAGATATGCCTGGGCTAAGTACTGACATTGTGGTACACAGGCTCCCCATCAAGGAAGAATGCAAGCCAGTTTAATAAAAGCTTCGAAGGATGAGGCCCGATGTCTTATTGAAAATAAAAGAGGAGGTCAAGAAGTAATTCGATGCTGGTTTCTTACAAGTAGTTAAGTACTCGGAATGGGTAGCCAATATTGTCCTCGTCCCTAAGAAAGATGGAAAAGTACGGATGTGCGTAGACTATAGGGATTTGAACAAAGCCAGCCCGAAGGATAATTTCCCGTTACCTCATATCAACACCTTAGTGGAAAACACGGTAGGCTATTCACTGTTCTCCTTCATGGAGGGTTTCTCAGGGTACAATCAGATAAAGATGCATCCTAAGGACATGAATAAGACCACATTTGTAAACATTTGGAGAACGTTTTGCTATAAGGTGATGCCGTTTGGACTGAAAAATACGGAAGCAACATATCAGAGAGCCATGGTAACCTTGTTCCATGATATGATGCACAAAAAAATTAAAGTCTATGTTGACGACATGATCGCCAAATCTCGGACAGAAGAGGAACATGTGCAAGTCTTGAGGAAATTATTTTTGAGATTGAGGAAATTATTTTCATCCTACTATTATTATTATTATTATTATTATTATTATTTTTATTATTATTATTATTACCACCATTTTTAATTTTACCATTATTATTATCTTAGCATTAAACCCATAAATTTCATATCGTTATCATTATATTATATATATATTTTATGTATATATTATTATTTACATTATTATTATTATTACAATTTTTATTTTCCTTATTTTATTACTATTGACATTAGTACTATTTTTATTACTATTACTTTATTACTATTACTACTAATATCACTATTATTATTATTTTATTACTATTATTATTATTTTATTTTTACTATCTAATATATTATTATACCTTTTATTATTATTACTATTGTTTATTACTATTATTATTATCATATTTTCTTTTTATTACTATTACTATATTATTTTTATTTTTACTACTATTATTATTATCATTACTATTATATTATTAGCATATTATTTATTATTATTATTATTATCCTTATTAACACATTTTTAACTTTTGTCAACATTATTATTATTTTTCTTTTACTATTTTATATATTACTTATTTATTTATCGGTTTACTATTAAGTTTCCGTTTTTACTTATTCTCATTATTCTTATTTATTTTTATTTTTATCTTTTTTATTATTTTTACCTATTATTCTCCTCTTAAGTTACATAGCTTGTTTATTTCTTTCATTTTTGTCATTCATACTACTCATTTATTATTATGCTTGTTAACATCATGATTTATTTCTTTTCGTTTTTACAAATTTGCATTATATCATCCTTTACCTGACGAAAATGACTTTCTCATAAAAAGCGATACTCCGTATTTGGGATTTCGAGAAAATCGTACTCTAACTTACTGGGTTTCGATTTTTCTCACTTAACCTAAATTACGGAATATTCTTTTAAAATCGCAACACGAATTTTGAATAAAATATTTATTCTCAGAGATACGAGGCGTTGTGTCCTAACTTACTGGATATGACATCTTGTCACCTCAAGATAAGATTTTTGCAAATAAAGGCAATATCCGGTATTTGGAAGTTCGAGATATCGTGCCCTAACTTACTGAGTTTCGATTTTTCTTGTTTATTCTAAATAATCGAATACCCTTTTAAAAAAGGTTAAAATACACGAATTTCAAATAAAAGGCAAGCTCATTCTCAAAAGTTCGAGATGTCGTGTCCTAATTTACTGGATGTGACATTTCATCACTTAGAGACAAGAAGGTCTTTAACATTCAAGTGTTTCTACAAAAAGAGGGATCGTATTTTAAAGTCTTTCAAGTTTTCAATTTTCGACACTAAGACACTAATTAATCAACTGGGTACCAATTTTTGGGCGTATCGAGGGTGCTAATCTTTCCTCGTGCGTAACCGACTCCCGAACTCATTTTTTGATTTTTGTAGACCAAAAATTATCGTTTTAGTAAATCTTAACTTTTATTGAAATGATTAATTTAAGGTGACCCGATCACACATCATCAAAAAGGATTGGTTGCGACTCCTATTTTTTTGTTTTCATTTCCAAAACCAAAGTCGACCCCGTTTTTCCAAAAAAATGGTTTCGACACGACTAATTGAGTAGCATACAAAGTTCAAATACCACGATGTAATCGAGCTGGACGAAGAAGCTTGTCTCTAATCGAACAAAGCTTGGTAATAACATTGCTCATGTCCATTCTCTCACTTGGTGATTCGGTAGAACAAGTTAGTCCTATTTCGAATATTGAATTCAAGCGCTGAAGATGTATGTCAGGCGCCGTTGTTCCTCCTCTGACACTTTCTTGAAAAAGAATGGGATCTATAATCTCAACCACTCGATCGGGCAAAGCTGCTTTGACAAAGTTGTGAAGACTTAAACCTTCTTTGAATTTTTCATTCATTGGCCTTTGCCCTGTTAACATCTCTAACAAGAGGATACCATAGCTATACACATCGCCATTTGTGGACAACTCGCTTCCCGTGCCATATTCTATAATTAATTTGTCATAAAATACATATATAAATAATTGCAGTGGAAAACCTCTAAATATACAACAAAACTACTTTTAGATGGATTTTTTTCTTTTAAATGATGAAAGAAATGAAAAAAATGAACATACCAGTGGAGCATAGCCGATAGTTCCTCTTAATCCAAGGGAGCGTGATTCATTAGTAGAATCGTTAAGCTTATCTCTAGAATGGATTTTTGGTAAGCCGAAGTCCCTTATATGACCAACCATTTCCCCATCGAGGAAAACATTGCTTGGCTTGAGGTCACAATTAATGATCGGCGTCTCACAACGATGGTGCAGATATTCGAGTGCATGAGCAACATCTATGGCCACATTAAGTCTTTGAAAGAAATTTAGGTTTCTCATCGTCTCTGGTTTATTCATGCCAACAGATGGATGTAGCCAATCCTCCAAGCTTCCATTTTCCATGAACTCATAAACCAAGGCTTTAAAATCATTGCCTTTATAATCGATACCTGAAATGGCTGTTAATACCTTGACAATATTACGATGTCGAATGTTCTTCAAAGCCTCGCATTCAACCAAGAAACTCCTGGAAGCTCTATGATTCAGAAGATTAAGCACCTTTACTGCAATAACTGCTCCATTCGCTTCAAGAATTCCTTTGTATACATATCCGAAACTTCCCAAACCAACCAAATTCTGAGGGAAGAATCCCTTAGTAGCCCTTAGGATGCTTTGGTATGATAACTGTAAAAGGGAATTTTCTAAATGAGTTATCGTTGGCTTCTGCTCTTTTTTCTTTCTAAACCAGATGATGAGGAAAATAGAGAATACTAAAGTCACTCCTGAACTCACAACAATTATTGTGATCTTCAATTTAAGGGATGTGCTTGCTGATGTTTTGGAGTTACATCTTGACAAGTGTAACTCAGGGATGCCTCCACAAAGCTTACTATTTCCCTCGACAAATGTAGCACGTGCATTCTTAAATACTCCTTCACTTGGTATTAGTCCCTCCAAATCATTAAAAGAGAGATTTAGATACTTTAATGCCCCAAATCGCACAAGAAATTCTGGAATCCGACCGGAAATATTATTGTCAGATAAGTCCAATGCCTCAAGACCTCTCAATGAACTCAAAGATGATGGAATGGGTCCTTCAAACAAATTTCCTTCCAAGAACAACTTCTCTAGACTTACACAACTATCTAGGTTTTTTGGAAGCAAACCAGATAATCTATTTTGAGAAACATCCAATGTACCTAGATTTTTTAGTTTTTCTACTTCAACAGAAAGTTCACCAGTCAAGTCGTTTGACGATAAATTTAGTACAATGGTCAAGGATGGAAGTCCAAGTACTTCAAGGGGTATTGGTCCACTGAGATTGTTACTAGAAAGATCCATTAGAAGCAAATTTTTGCAATTACCTAGACCTGAAAGAATGCTGCCCTGAAGATTGTTAAAATGTATATCAAGCTCGGTTAACTCTGTTAAATTTCCAATGGAGTGGGGAATAGTCCTAGAGAGAAAATTAATATTAGCGTCAAATATTTTTAGCTTTTGAAGCTTCCCAATATTAAAGGGAATGGGCCCTGATAGTTGATTTTCTACGACCACAAGCACCTCCAAATTGATGAGATTTCCAATCCCGTCAGGGATTTTTCCCAAAATGTTGTTCTCATCCATCGCTAAACCCTGAACGGTGCTAGAAAAATTGCTAATGCAATTCGGAAATTCCCCTCCAAAATTATTTTCGAATATAGATAGAAATCCTAGTTTGGTATTGTTGACTAAAGTGCAAAGAAAGTTCAAGTCACCTTCTCTCCCATGTCCCAAGTGGTTTTCTCCTAGTTCAAGGTTATACAGTGTAGATTTTCTAATGAAGGCACATTTCCATTGAACCTGTTTCCATTAAATTCAAGTACATTAAGATTTGTGGCATTGGATATTGAAATTGGAATTTGTCCAGAGATTTGGTTTCCCCCTACAGAAAAGAACTCAAAATGAGGCATATTGATTTCTAAATCAGAATGAAGAGTACCTTGAATCTTGTTTTCACCAATATCAAAAATTCTAATACTGGAGAGATTGAACATTGGGACAGGAACAAGACAAGAAATCGCATTTTCGAATATGGAGAAAAATGAAAGATTTCTCAGTCGTCCAAAAGCTTCAGGTATAATACCACTTAATGCATTAGTCTCCAAACCAAGTTCCTCCAAGGATGACAAGTTCCCCATCGATGGTGGGATATTCCCTCTCAAACTATTGTGGACAAAACCCAATACTTTCAGGTTTGACAAGAGACCCAGCAAAGAAGGTATTTCTCTCGTTAGCTGGTTGCCGCTCATATCAACTAATATAAGCTTAGAACAAGCAGATAAATTGGAAGGAATTTCACCACTGATAGAGTTATTGCCCAGGTGTAATGCTTCCAGTCTTCTTAAACCACCGATTTTTTAAGGAATTTGGTTGTAGAAGCTGTTGTCCACAAGATCAAACTCCCTGAGGAAGCTCAAATTTCCAATGTAGGGTGACAATTATCCAGAGAGTTTGAGGTTTCGAAGTTTCAACTTGGTGACTCTTCGATGCTTGCGACCGCATGTAACACCGATCCATTGACAAAAGTGAATGGAGCTATTCCAGGACTCCATAATGTTGAGTTGATCACCAGTTATCTTGGCTTTGAACTGGAGTAAAGCATGTCGATCAGTGTCATTTCCTCTAACTACAGGGATTGCTGTTGCTAAACTAAGCAAGTTAAGACCCTGCAAGTTGAAGAATGAGAGAAGATTCAGAAGAATCATAACTTCAATGTAAATAAGGAAAAAAGATCTGGACGCTTGAAAATGTTTTTTTGAGGGCACCATCAACTTTAAACAATTTTTTAATTGATAAGATTGATTTGTATTTGAGAGTTTGTGACTCATCATCAAGAACCAGAGTGCAATATATAACTAGTTTTCCAACTATGGAATTTCAGTGGCAAAGAATTTGGGATTCCCTAAATGTGGAGATTGACTATTTCAAATCATCTGGTAAACTGATTATATGATTCAGAAAATTAGTCCAGTTCGGTGCAGTTCATCAATCATCAACCCTCTTCTTCCATCATCTAATCAATCAAAGACCTCCCTGACATTAGATGGTGATGGAGGCTGACTCGTATACCGTAACAAAAGACTTTGATAACTGATTGGGTAGCTGTTGAAGACTTTGAAATTTATACATCTCCTGCCAATAGATGTAGAAGATAGTGGGATCAAAAGATATCTAAGGTTAATGTTATGTTAATGGCACAAGACATTGAGTGGGTTGTTAGTAATGATTATGAAGAATTACCCCCCAAGTCTTGCACGATAAAAGAGGTGACTGGAAATTTAAGCCAAGGCATTCAATTGGTCAATGGTTGAAGCATTTGGCAGCAACTACACCAAGCATTTGGTCAAATGGTTGACTCGCTAACAAAGGAAAAAAAAAAAACAAAGAAAATAAATTACAAAGGATTAGTTAATGATTAAGGGGTCCAAAATCAATGCAACTCATAAAAGAATTGATTTTTTGGTTTTAATATTTTTATGGGTATATTACAAGAATAGTCACTCGACTATTTTGTTTGTTCTATTTTGGTCAGCCAACTATTAATATTTTTCGTTTCAATCACTCAATTTTTTGAAATTAAATATTTTAGTCACTCTTCCCTTAGTTGCCCTAATAGAAGTCTAACATAAGATTTGTTTTATTGGCCTAATAATAAATTTTTCCCTCCAATGTTTACACATTCTATCAATTTGAGTCTAATGCAGTCGTCAACCAATTTAAAATTTGACTAAAGTAAGTCCATCTATCAATTAATAGTATAGTTACGGTGAGCAAATATATCGTTCCCACGAGGACTACAAGTACTATTAATTACTGTCTTTCTGATGCGGTCGCTGAGAGCACCAAAAAATCCTATTCACTGTAAAATAATGAAAAAGAAATAGTAAAGGGGAAGTAGGGTCGCATCCTCAGGGACCGGATTATACGAATGCTTGTCTCTCAAATCTGGCGAGAATCGTGCCCAAGAAAACTGCGCATTCTGGAAAAAATAAAAAATGTAATTTAAGAATTGATTTTGGAAGCGAAAATAAAATAAAAACAGAATTTAAAGTTTACTGAAATTATGATTACGAAAATAATAAAAATAATAAAGAGAGTTTTAAGAGAAAAGAAATTCTTATGGGAAAGTTCCAGCCTCCGGTTGTCTCATTCCGCCTTGGGCTCAATCCTTGGCTTTTGGATGATCCTTCTCGACTCAAGTAAGCCAGTTATAGTGTAAGAGGACGCCTACGACCACCAGCTCCAAAGATTAAATTTACGATTTTTAAGGAACCTGACTCTAGCCAGTAATCTATGCTAGATCAACGCTTCTCAATGGCGAATCCCACGCCATTTTGTCTCTTTGGCTCGCCAACCTATGATGCAGTAAGTTAACGAACCGACTATGCAGTCCTTCCAAAACATACAAAGCGGCCGCCTTTGCATATGCTGAAAAGCTTACTTCTTAGGGGCCATGGACGGAAGCCACCAGAGTGCGAGAAACGATGAATACTTGGCGAGAAGGCTAAGTACGGATTCTAGGCCTCAAAAACCCTTTTTGGGGAAATATTGACAACTTTTGGCTAGAAGGGTTTTTTAGTGGTTCATGATAATGGAGGGAAAGCAAATAAATAAAAATATGGAAAAAGAAATTTTATTGAAAATAAATATGAAAGAACAAAAGACTTTTGGGGGAGAGTGTTTACAGAAAAAGATGCCCCAAATAGAGTCACTTCACCCCCTATTTATAGTGCTAGGGAGATAGTCTAATTGAATTTAAATTCTAAAAAGATAAATACATTTAATTAAAGATAAACAAAGATAATTAAAATAAAATCCTAAATTTGAATAATCCTAATAATTATCTTAATATTAATTATCCTAATAGAATAAAATAAAATAGAGTATTCCAAAATAAAATCTCTTCTATTTGCTTTTAAGTCCTTGTGCCTTCCATGTTCGCACTTTTGGCACCATATTTGTCCCACGTTGCATATTGGCCCATTTAATCTCCAAATTGATGCTTTTTCCCTTGAATTTACTTTTCGCCTCCAATTTAGTCCCTAAAAGATAAAAAGGCATAAATAGCTCAAATTAGTAGGCTCAAGCTCAAAATAAACACATGATTAATATATAAAAACACGTCATTTTAGAGTATTATCAAATTCCCCCTACTTAGCCCATGCTTGCCCTCAAGTATGGTTCCTATCGACTGTGAAAGCTAGATTCTGCCATAAAAGAAATACCACTCCAAAGTTTCATAAAAATTAGTTAAAAACGCATATGAAAAATAAAGAGACCTCTAAGCTTGCTTTAAGTAAAACAGAAAAAGTATTCCAATTATTTCACACAAAAATTAAGATCGACTTGAGTTATGCCATTTAGGTAAATTACCAAACCTACTAAGACACCTTAATTATTTCCTCCTTTAGTCCCCGAAGTGCAACTTTATTAGTACTTATTTTTTTCCTTTTTTTTCTTTTTTTTATTTTTTTAAATTTTATTATTATTTATTTACTTAGGAATATATTAAACCTTTTGACGCGAAGAGAAATGACAACCCAAGCACCCCACCCCGGTTACTCAGCCCAACGTACTCCTAAAATTATTTATTTCTGGTTAGCGGAGTTTTACTTGTCACGTCACACAACCTTTTGACGCTAAGTAGAATGACAACCCAAGCACCCTACCCCGTTACTCGGTCGATCCACGATTTGAGCCATACTCATAACCTCGGCTAGCGGAGTTTTACTTGTCACGTCACACAACCTTTTGACGCCAAGTAGAATGACAACCCTTGCACCCTACCCCTTACTCGATCGATCCACGATCTAAGTCAGACTCATAACCATGGAAAACATTTATTAAAAATTAAATGATATTTAAAATTCTTGAGAACTCAGAAAGAAAAAATTTAAGTGTCAAAAATAAGTTTCAATAATCACCTAATAGCCATGAACATTAATTAAGCATGCAATCATTTTAAGTGTTCACTTTATATTAAACTTGATCAATTTTATGAAAAGCAAGATAGAATTAACCTTATTAATCACAATTATTTTTAGCCTAATAAAAATAAAACAGTGGAGATGGCATCAATTATGGAAAAATCATAACTTCCTTAGAAGGTAAGAATCATGCTTGTAGGTCAAACAAAGAGGCAATTCTTGGTAAAATCTTGGGCATGAAAAGCAGCAGGATATTCTTAAAGTAAATAGGCAGAAACGAGCACAAAACAACAGCAACAACAATATGACAGCAAAAATAGCAGATAATAACAGTAATAACGAAGAATGCTTCCTCCCCATTTAAAACACATAGTCCTCGATGTGAAAGTAAAAGGAAAACAAATAGGTGGAGAAAAAAAAGTTTAGAAAAACTCCCCATGTAGTTACTGGTTGGTTTGCACACCACGGTGGAGAAGAAGATGGCGAAACGGCAAGAGGTGGAGACGGGGTGGGTGACGTGTGCAATGTTGGTTTGGCTTCGGGTTCTCACCATGGTGGCTAAGAAATCGACGGTGGGTGGTGGAGGAGAAAGGAGTCGGCGGTTATGGAGAAATTTGGGGGAAAAAAATGTAAGGTTTGGGGGTTTTATTTGCTGAAAAGGGGTGTTTGGCTGCAGGTTTTGGGGATTCTAAGGCTGGAATAGGACTGTTTGGCTGTAGAGATATGGCATTCTGGGCTGGAATAGAACTGTTTGGCAGCATGGATAGGGTTGTTTTGGTGCACACTTTCTGTCTCTTTTTTTCTTCGTATTTTTGCTTCATTTCACCTAGATGGAAGAAGAGAAATTTATTAATATTTAACTAAAATAAAATAAAAAAATAATAAATAATAAAAGAAAAAATAAATAAAAATAAAAAGAAAGATTGGGTTGCCTCCCAACAAGCGCTTGTTTAACGTCGCTAGCTTGACCCCTCAACTAGTATTGGGGCTGTTCCAGCTGAATTCTTTTGTTCTTATGAGCTTGGAAATTCTCATTTTTTAACACGTCCACCATATTTGGGTTTAATCGTCCTTGCGCCTCTTTCTTTGGTTCCGTATTTTCCTCCAAGGGGCTGATCCCTTTTAAGTCGGCAATGGTCTCATCATTCTCCAAAAATGTGCATTTGAGATGTTCAGGAAGTGGATTTAATTTCAAATCTGGTGCCTGCACAATAGGAGGTAGAAGTTTAGTATTCATGGGAGCCAATAATTTATTAACAGATTCAAAATCATCAAACATCATTTTAGGTTTATCTCCATAAGATGACTCAAAAGTTTTTTCTACTGATGAGTCAATTATGTCGACACGGTTTACGTCCAAGACTTCACTTGGGTGACTAATAGTGCCATAAACGTTAAACTTCACAATCTCCCCGTCAAACTCCATTGTGAGGGTTCCGCTTCGTACATCAATCTTAGTATTCGCAGTACTAAGGAAAGGTCGCCCCAACAAGATGTCTGAAGACCCAGGAGTGTTATCCTCCTCCATTTTTATCACATAAAAATCTGCAGGGAAGATAAGCCTATTGACTTTGACTAATACGTCCTCGAGGACCCCTTCGGGATGCACAATGGAACTGTCTGCCAACTGAATGGTAACACCTGTCTTTGTCAAAAAACCCGCGTTAAGTGATTCATAAATAGAATAAGGCATTACATTTATGGAGGCCCCTAAATCACACATAGCCTTCTTAATTCCCAAATGGCCAATTTTGCATGGAATAGCGAACATACCCCTATCTTTACATTTAACCGGTATTTTCCGCTGTAGAACTGCGGAAACATTCTCACCAACACTTACCTTTTCATTACCTGTGAGTTTTCGTTTGTTGGTGCAAAGTTCTTTGAGGAACTTGGCATACCGCGGAATCTGTCTAATGCCATATAACAGTGGTAAGTTGATCTCAACATTCCTGAATGTTTCGAGGATCTCCTTGTCTTCCTTACTTTTTCGACACTGATTTAATCGTCCTGGGAATGGAGGTTGTATTTTCGGCAGTAGGGGTTTCGCTTGGATCTGTTCGTTGTTTCCTAGAGTCTCCTGGATGATTTCTTGACCAAGATTCTTGCCAGGAACTGGTTCCAGGACCTTTCCGCTTCGTAATGTTACTGCGTTCGCATTCTGCCTCGGGTTTGGTTCTGTTTGTGATGGCAGTTTCCCTTGAGAGTTTAATTTCTCAATTGATGTGGTCAACTCCCTTATGGATGCTTCGGTTTTCTGTTGAAAACCCTTCATTTCTCTTTGGAAATTGAGAGTTTGCTGTTGAAAATCAAGGACATTAGTTGCTATTTTATTGACCAAAGTTTCTAGAGAATTACCTGAATCTTGTAACTGTTGTGGGACTCGATTTTGGTATGGCTGGTTATATTGTGGATTAGCCCCATAACTAAAATTAGGGTGGTCCCTCCATCCTGGGTTGTAGGTATTGGCGTAAAGGTCGTATCGTCTTTGTGGTGGCCCAGGAAAATTTCCCACAGCATCTAAATGGGCCATAGAATCTTCACACAGACTAGGGCATGCATCAGTCGTATGTTCAGGTGTAGCACATATTCCACATACTCGGGCTGGTTTCGATTTTTCTGTAACAAGAGAATTCACAATATTAGTAAGTCTATCAAGTCTATCTTCAATGGTAGAATTACTTAGCTGGTGAACCCTTCTAGGGGGTTCAGGATTGGCTCGAAATTGCTGGGAATTTACAGCCATTGTAGAGATTATGTCTCTTGCTTGTTGTGGAGTCATGTTGACTAACGCTCCTCCACTTGCGGCATCTACCATATTCATCTCCATGGGTTTCAAGCCTTCATAAAAGTACTGGAGCAAAGACTGTTCCGTTATACTGTGTTGTGGGCAACTTGCACACAACTTCTTAAATCGCTCCCAATAGTCGTATAGAGTTTCTGCGTCTTTTTGTCTTATGCCCACGATTTCTCTTCTTAACTCAGCCGCTTGTGATGCAGGGAAAAACCTGTTAAGAAATAAACAAGATAGATCAGCCCAAGTTGAAATGGATCCAGGAGGTAAATAAAATAACCATTCCCTAGCTGAATCTGCTAGGGAAAAAGGGAAAGCGCGCAATTTGATTTGATCCTCAGTTACCCCCTGAGGTTTCATACTCAAACAAACCATATGGAATTCTTTTAAATGCTTGTGGGGGTTTTCATTTTGTAACCCACGGAAAGTTGGCAGTAGCTGAATCAAGCCTGACTTTAATTCAAAATCAGTATCCATAGTAGGATACGCGATGCATAGTGGCGGTTGTTCTGTCGGCGCTTCGACCAGTTGCCGAATTGTCTGAGCCATAAGTTGAGGTGTTAAATTAGGGTTTTCGTCAACCCTAGTGTTCAGCACTTCTTCAGGGGAATCGACTTCTTCTTCTTTACTTTCTAACGTTTGAGTAGGGTTTTCGTTAACCCTAGACTCTACTTTGTCGTCGATTCTAATTTCTGGCGGTGGATTGCTTTGAGTTCCCAAATGGCCAATTTTGCATGGAATAGCGAACATACCCCTATCTTTACATTTAACCGGTATTTTCCGCTGTAGAACTGCGGAAACATTCTCACCAACACTTACCTTTTCATTACCTGTGAGTTTTCGTTTGTTGGTGCAAAGTTCTTTGAGGAACTTGGCATACCGCGGAATCTGTCTAATGCCATATAACAGTGGTAAGTTGATCTCAACATTCCTGAATGTTTCGAGGATCTCCTTGTCTTCCTTACTTTTTCGACAATCGATTTAATCGTCCCGGGAATGGAGGTTGTATTTTCTAGCGATGGGGGTTTCGCTTGGATCTGTTCGTTGTTTCCTAGAGTCTCTGGATGATTTCTTGACCAAGATTCTTGCCAGAACTGTTCCGTGACCTTTCCGCTTAATAATGTTATCGCGTTCGCATTCTCGCCTGGGTTTGGTTCTCATTTTGTGATGGCGCTTTCCTTGAGAGTTTAATTTCTCAATTGATGTGGTCAACTCCTTATGGATGCTTCGGTTTTTCTGTTGAAAACCCTTCATTTCTCTTTGGAAATTGAGAGTTTGCTGTTGAAAATCAAGGACATTAGTTGCTATTTTATTGACCAAAGTTTCTAGAGAATTACCTGAATCTTGTAACTGTTGTGGGACTCGATTTTGGTATGGCTGGTTATATTGTGGATTAGCCCCATAACTAAAATTAGGGTGGTCCCTCCATCCTGGGTTGTAGGTATTGGCGTAAAGGTCGTATCGTCTTTGTGGTGGCCCAGGAAAATTTCCCACAGCATCTAAATGGGCCATAGAATCTTCACACAGATTAGGGCATGCATCAGTCGTATGTTCAGGTGTAGCACATATTCCACATACTCGGGCTGGTTTCGATTTTTCTGTAACAAGAGAATTCACAATATTAGTAAGTCTATCAAGTCTATCTTCAATGGTAGAATTACTTAGCTGGTGAACCCTTCTAGGGGGTTCAGGATTGGCTCGAAATTGCTGGGAATTTACAGCCATTGTAGAGATTATGTCTCTTGCTTGTTGTGGAGTCATGTTGACTAACGCTCCTCCACTTGCGGCATCTACCATATTCATCTCCATGGGTTTCAAGCCTTCATAAAAGTACTGGAGCAAAGACTGTTCCGTTATACTGTGTTGTGGGCAACTTGCACACAACTTCTTAAATCGCTCCCAATAGTCGTATAGAGTTTCTGCGTCTTTTTGTCTTATGCCCACGATTTCTCTTCTTAACTCAGCCGCTTGTGATGCAGGGAAAAACCTGTTAAGAAATAAACAAGATAGATCAGCCCAAGTTGAAATGGATCCAGGAGGTAAATAAAATAACCATTCCCTAGCTGAATCTGCTAGGGAAAAAGGGAAAGCGCGCAATTTGATTTGATCCTCAGTTACCCCCTGAGGTTTCATACTCAAACAAACCATATGGAATTCTTTTAAATGCTTGTGGGGGTTTTCATTTTGTAACCCACGGAAAGTTGGCAGTAGCTGAATCAAGCCTGACTTTAATTCAAAATCAGTATCCATAGTAGGATACGCGATGCATAGTGGCGGTTGTTCTTCCGCGCCGACCGATTGCTTCAATTGTCCGAGCCATAAGTTGAGGTGTTAAATTAGGGTTTTCGTCAACCCTAGTGTTCAGCACTTCTTCAGGGGAATCGACTTCTTCTTCTTTACTTTCTAACGTTTGAGTAGGGTTTTCGTTAACCCTAGACTCTACTTTGTCGTCGATTCTAATTTCTGGCGGTGGATTGCTTTGAGTTCCAACCACCGCTGACTGATTTTTCTTTAGTTTTGTTTCTTTTCAATTAGCTTTCGCAGTTTTTTCGATTTCTGAGTCGAACGCAAGAGTGCCTGGAGCAGATCTAGTCATAGAAAACAAAGAAAAACAAGATTAGTATGTTGCCGATCCCCGGAAACGGCGCCAAAATTTGATGCGGTCGTTGAGAGCACCAAAAATATCCTATTCCCTGTAAAATAATGAAAAAGAAATAGTAAAGGGGAAGTAGGGTCGAATCCTCAGGGACTGGATTATACGAATGCTTGTCTCTCGAAATCCTGGGCAGAATCGTGCCCAAGAAAACTCAAGCGTTCTGGAAAAAATAAAAAACAAAATTTAAGAATTGATTTTGGGCGAAAATAAAATAAAAACAGAATTTAAAGTTTATCAAATTATGATTACGAAAATAATAAAAATAATAAAGAGAGTTTTAAGAGAAAAGAAATTCTTATGGGAAAGTTCCAGCCTCCGGTTGTCTCATTCCGCATTGGGCTCAATCCTTGGCTTTTGGATGATCCTTCTCGACTCAAGTAAGCCAGTTATAGTGGAAGAGGACGCCTACGACCACCAGCTCCAAAGATTAAATTTACGATTTTTAAGGAACCTGACTCTAGCCAGTAATCTATGCTAGATCAACGCTTCTCAATGGCGAATCCCACGCCATTTTGTCTCTTTGGCTCGCCAACCTCTGACGCAGTAAGTTAACGAACCGACTATGCAGTCCTTCCAAAACATACAAAGCGGCCGCCTTTGCATATGCTGAAAAGCTTACTTCTTAGGGGCCATGGACGGAAGCGTCAGCCCGTAGTGCAGAGAAACGATGAATACTTGGCGAGAAGGCTAAGTACGGATTCTAGGCCTCAAAAACCCTTTTTGGGGAAATATTGACAACTTTTGGCTAGAAGGGTTTTTTAGTGGCTCATGATAATGGAGGGAAAGCAAATAAATAAAAATATGGAAAAAGAAATTTTATTGAAAAGAAATATGAAAGAACAAAAGACTTTTGGGAGAGAGTGTTTACAGAAAAAGATGCCCCAAATAGAGTCACTTCACCCCCTATTTATAGTGCTAGGGAGATAGTCTAATTGAACTTAAATTCTAAAAAGATAAATACATTTAATTAAAGATAAACAAAGATAATTCAAATAAAATCCTAAATTTGAATAATCCTAATAATTATCTTAATATTAATTATCCTAATAGAATAAAATAAAATAGAGTCTTCCAAAATAAAATCTCTTCTATTTGCTTTTAAGTCCTTGTGCCTTCCATGTTCGCACTTTTGGCACCATATTTGTCCCACGTTGCATATTGGCCCATTTAATCTCCAAATTGACGCTTTTCCCTTGAATTTACTTTTCGCCTCCAATTTAGTCCCTAAAAGATAAAAAGACATAAATAGCTCAAATTAGTAGGCTCAAGCTCAAAATAAACACATGATTAATATATAAAAACACGTCATTTTAGAGTATTATCACTTTCTATTATTTAACCGACAAATTTGAGTGATTAATTAAAGACTAATTTTAACTAAATTAATTAACTAACGAACACGACAAAGAACAAATAAACGATTAACAACCAAGAAGCGAAACAATACCTAGGAAAAAATTCACCTAGATTTCATTTATCACTATCAATCTAAATTATACAATTTCTTTACTTAGTATCTTGATCCGTAGAAATCTCTAAATTATACAAATATCTCTTTCGAGTGTAAGAGAAACCGACTCTAGGTTGATTAATTAAAATTTCTTTCTAATTACAACCCCAATTATCGCATTAACTCGATATATGGTCTCCCCTATTAGATTCGACTCTAATCCAATAGATTTATGTTGTCCTATTTCTAGGATTGCATATAACGCCACTAAATTATGCTAAATATACTATTAATCAATGTCTATTCCTCCTCTGATTTAAGCACATAATATGAATTAATAATCTAGAAATATTAAACCAATAGTTAAGCACACATAATTAAGAACAAGATTTAAGCGTTTATTGCGTAAAGTAAAAATCAAACGAAAAAATTCATCATAGGGTTCATTTTTTAGGTATTTAGAAAGTTAGTTCATACTTGAAAATGAAAACAATCGAGAAACAGCATAACCGAAAGAAACAAAGAACTCATGATAATCTCCTAAGAAATCAAAAGTGAATGTTCAATCTAGATGGAAATCTGCTTTAAAGTTGGCTTCAACGGTATTTTTCGAGTTGTTTTCTTGAGTATTCTATAATGACTCACTCCTATCTTCTTATTTTTGTCAAATATAGGTCTTAAAATGCCTGAAAAACCTAAAAATCGTGTTATTCCGTTGTTCGGAGTGCAAATCCGTGCAATCGACACAACCTACCACATGGTCGTGTGGCAATCCGTGTGGCTCACATTGTAACACCCCTAACCCCAAACCGTCGCCGAAATGAGGTTATGAGGCATTACCGGACATATCAGACAACTTACGAATAATTTACATTTAATATAACTTTCATAGTATAATATAATAATTAAGTCCCTATCTTGGACTCTCGAAGTTCAAACACGTATTAAAAGTAGAACGGGACTTGTTCGAGTATTCCAAAAAAAATTTTTATAAAAAATTTCGGCAGCATTTCTGCTTATTTTTACCTAAACCTCCTGCAAATTCAAACCAAAATCACCAACACCAATGTTTCACATTCATATAACTAATATTTATATCATTAACATAATTTTAACTTAATAACTATCATAGCATCATTCAAAATTGATTATAAACTTCATTCATTTAACAACTTAATGTTCATGTATCAAAATATCATGTACTTTCCTTACCATTTCATTTAACCATCTAAATCTTATAATTCATCCTTCACTACTCAAAGTAATATACATATTCAAGTGACTAAACAACACCTATGTACATGCCACCTTTACCCAAAAGAAAAATATACATCACCAAGTTTGTGTTGGAGTCGGGATTGTTCTGGATGCTGAGCCGGGACACTCACGGAAACAACCGTACGCTGAGTATGGATATACTCAGTGGTATTACTATGAATCAAGACTATTTAACATTAATAAATTACAAACATCAACCATAAATTTTATAATTATTTAAACTACTTTTATATATAATTATTTTACTTCATAAATCTTAAATTCATAATTTATTTTTCTCATACTAACTCAATTCATAATTTAGTTCGTACATTCTTTCTCGTACTTTTCAATAGTGCTAAAACAAATAATCTCATTTTCAAAATTTTATTTCAATTATTTACCCTATTAACAAAGCTCGGACTATGACAGATACGCGGATTTCCACCCAAACACACCAAAATGTCCAACCCAAACACACCCAGAATATTTTAAATCCTCCATAACGCACCAGTAAGGCATTAAGTGCCTCTTCGGATAAATCGAAGTATATAATAACAGAAACATCTTCTCAGCCGAACTACAATCTCCTCATCACATCACAAATCCAATGGCATGCCATTTGTATCAAATCTAGTCCGACAAGTTAATAGGGTATTATTTTACTTTTTCTAATTTCAATTTCATTTACACAAAAATTTTCAATACTCATTCAATTCAAATATCTATTATCTTGATTCATATACAAATTAATTTTCACACAAGTGTATACCATCAACACCATACAATTGTCACCATTTATTTATTTTTCAATCACTACACTTTTCAAATAATCACATACTTACCTCAAGTCTTACTTACCATACATAACAATTAAAATTTCAGCAATCAATAATAATTAAAATTTGAATTATAGTAATACACACCGTAATTCTCCCGTTTTAGTCTTCGATGACTTTCTCCTTTCCTTTCGATGCTGACGTTTCAGGTTCTTTGTTTGCTACGAAAATAATAGTAATTTATATTATTATTTATAGCATTAATTATAATAAATAATTAAATTTCTAAACAATTCCTACCTTATTCCCAATTTAATCCTAACTAAACTTAATTATTTTCTTAATCCAATTCACTCTCTTTTTCTATTCAAATTTTGTCTAAACTTATATTTAACTATAAAATTTCCAGCATATTTCCCTATTTAGTCCTTTCAACATAAAACTTATAACCTAGTTTACAATTTAATCCCTTAATCAATTCTAACTTAGAATTCATTCAATTAAATCCCTAATTCCATAATTTATCCAACATGAACCATATTTGGAAACATATGAACTCTTGAACTATCAACTTAATTTCATCAAAATCTTGTTTTAAAGCTTCTAAATCATCAAAATTAACTAAAAAAGACTTAATTGACTTACCAAATTAACTCCAAGCTTCAAATCCTTAGTTTTCTCTTTTATTTTTCTTTCCCTTTTTCTTTCTCTTTTTCTCCCCTGCTTCCTGTTTTCAATTCTGTTTCTATTCCCTTTTGTTTCTTTATTTCTCTTTTATATTTATTTGTTTTACTTATTTAATTAGCATATATTATAATATATTTATTTTAAATATCTATTTTAACATCATTTACATATTTTACAATTGTACACATATTTAATTCTACATTTGTATCAATAATTTTATTACATTTGTCATTATTTAATTTGTTTCTCAAACAAAAATCTCATAATTTAATTATTTAATTATTTAATTAAAAAATATTTTTTACTTAAATTATAAGTAATTAAGTATTTAAATTACAAATGTACCAATATAATTTTTACACATGTATATTTTTATTACCATACAATTATCTACTATTTAATTTATTTAATAATAATGCTAATAATAATAATCTAATATAAAACCATAATTTTAATTAATAATTATAATAATTTAATATAAAACCATAATAACAATCATTATAATATATAAAACCTAAAAAAAATCTTTGATTTTATTTCACCAATATGCGGCCTCATTTGTAGTCAATGGCTTAATTGCCATTTTAATCCTTTTTATTTTTTATTGTTTTATAATTAAACTTTTACCCTTTATTCAATTTAATCCTTTTTATTACTTACTCTAAATTAAGCTAAATTCACCTAATTAGATCCTAATTAGACACACCACTAGGCTCATAAATATTTTTAGTAATTATTTTTGAACTTATTTCACTAAGACGGAGACCCTATAACTCACTTTTCCGGTGCCCGTGAATTTCGGGTTATTACACACATGGTCGTGTGGAAGGGGTCAACACGTGTGGCTCCTGTAACTTGTTCTGATTTTCTGGTTTTTGCTCTCAAATGCTCTGCTATGTATATAAATATGAATTTAAAGGATTAGAAGCATAAATTTCACAGTTAACATCGAATAATTAACCAAAATCGCATTAAGAATGAGGTTAAAACATGTTACTTTTAGCAGTTATTAGAACCTAAATCTAAAAAAATCAACAAATTTAGCCCTCAATGCTTACAAGATTTGTCATTTTAATCCTAATTATATAAAATTATAAAAATATTAAAAAAGTTTTAAAAATTTTAAAAATAAATATAAATTATAAAAAATTAAAATTTTTAAAAAATATATTTAAAATTTTTGTACCCATAATGACTTTCAATAGTATCTACCACTGTGTTCTTTCTTTCATTCAATTGTCGAAGTTAGAAATACAAATGCCATGGCTTTGACCTGCAATCTCTCTCTCATGCTTGAGCTAGAAATGATAAAAACGAGAAAACACTAGAGCTTGAAATTGGTACTATCTCTACAGCAAAGATTAAGACCATTGGAGTTGGTGTCGTCAACTCAACTATTTTTCTAGATTTATAAATTTGTTAATTTTGAGCTTCTTTTTGAGGTTTAATTAGGCATTTGAGACGAACTAAAGTAGCAAAAGAAAAATTTGACCAAAAAAAAGATACTTAATAAAAAAATTACTTTAATTTCTAAGTTTTTCATATGTTTGATTGATGAAAAAAAATAAATATAAAAAAAATATTTTGGAAAAATGAAAAACAAATCCAAACTTTAGTGCCATAACCCTTTTATTTTAAGTGCCTAACATCTACTCTACTAAAGAGATACGATTAGGGGAAAAGAAATTATTATCATAATTATATTTTCTAATTTGTAGTTTTCCTTCAATTTTTTGAAGCATCATCATGAAATATGATTCTTTTTGAAAAATTAGAAGATATCAAATTTGAAAAAAAAATTGAATTAGTAAAATTATATTTTAAAAAGAGCTAAATAATTGTTTACCACATTTAATTAATGTTGCAAAGTTGAGTTATGATAATTATTCTTCAAAAATATGCTTGGAATATTTTATTCCTATAAATATAATCATAATTAATTTAAAGTATACCAATCGATAATAATTACTTAATTATTTTATTTAAATATATATTTAATAATTTTGAACTTTGATTGTGAAAATTAAAAACACCATGATAATAAAAGATTATGCATCTATATTTATTGAATCAATTTTAATATTTTTGAGAAAAAAAGAGATAAATTGTTAGTGTTGATTTATTTATTTATTTATTTTTTGCTCAGTTGATGTGCATATATTAGTAATAGAAAGACATTGGGAGAGATCAACTTCATCCTTTAGTCAGAATTACAGAACACCCAATTAAATAAGAAAACAAAACATCCGACATATGATCAAACTACTAATAAATAATTAAGAATAAATCGCCGCTAAGCTTTAGCTAAGCTTTAACTAACGGTGATATTTTCACCCCAGCAATAGCCAACGCGCCATGTCATTACCATTCGTATAAACTAATGTGAAATTAACACTAACCAGTTAGTGTCACAACTCCATACCGTTTCCTTAATCACTTCGATGTGAAATATAACTCTAGTTTCGTTGCATCTTCCTCGGAAATCTTCTTAAAGTTCAAATCCATATCCACAATCCATTTTCTCGATAAGCAAATTAAGTTGATTTACTTAGTAATTGTAAATTAAGTTGCAATTAAATAAACAACTGAAAGAGCAAAATAATAAAGATGAACACAAGAATCGGCTTAAAAGTATTTTGCACTAAAAAAATTTCCTCTAATAATAGAATAACTGCTCTCTCTAATTTGTACATAAACACATTAATAAGTCATTTTTAAATACGCAATTGTTGACACATAGTCTTCTTTTGAGGCATATCATAAGAAGAGATTGTCTTTATCGATTGAACTTCTATAAAATAACATCTCTTCAAATATGATAATCGGATCTCACTAAAACCCTTTAAATAATGTCTTTGCTTGAGCACATATCTTCAAAAATCACAAATCAATTTCAATTTCAACAAGATTTTTTTTATAAAAAAATATGCCAAGAAATATAGCAAAAATTTACACATCGTTTACTTGCAAAGCGAGTTGCAATTGATGATGCAACTAGCATTAACGTAAACAATAGTATTAATTATTATTAATTTAAGCATCTAAAGTCTTAACATGCTTGATATGGCATCAAGATATTGGCCAAGTGATAGTAACTTGTGTGGAGTCAAATTATGTTGGTACGATGTACAAAGTTCCATCTTTCTGTATAACTAATTTGTATACGTTTTGTTTAACCAAAATAAAAAAGTCATATGTTATGACGAGTGGTTATCTTTTTGGCTCAACAATTGATTGTTGTTAAAATGGATTGTCTTAATAATAAAGAAACTTGGGATAAGATTGTCTCATGTCTGAATTCAGAAAGTCAAAAGCCAACTAGTTGGCTCTTGTCTGGAATTTAATGACGTTAACATAAAATATGGAAATTATCAATGGGAAATCGAGTTTTGCTGATGCTTGATGAAATTGACAAAGTTCTGTTACCTGAAAGAAGCATTGTAACTTATGCCTTACTAATTGAAGGGTATTACTTTATTGCATCAAGTGTCATGTCCAATATTCTACATTATTGATTTCTAAAGTCAAACATTTTGACAGACACTTCCAATTCCAATACAATAAGTTGTAGAGTCAAAATCCAACATTGTTATTTAATATCTGATTTGATCACAATCCAGTTGCTTATAATGCAATGACGAAAACCAAACATTAATACCAATTATTGATGGAAAATCGGACAAACTCTCCAAGCAAAATGTGAATAAAAGAGAACAACAAGCACTTTCCTGGACCAGAGCCGATCAGTTCATCCATATGACGCCTTAGATATCTGAAACTTAAGAAACAACGATTTACCTTAACATATCATATCAACTGAAAAGTAGTGGAAATGCGACTTGAGTGCTGAAAGGATTGACTATTTTGCCAAGACAAGAAGACATTATTACCTGCTAAATGAGCAGCTTGTGAAGTTTGAATCTGATGAGGTACTCGAGTTGGACGAAGAAGCTTATCTCTAATAGAACAAAACTTGGAAACAACATCACTCATGTCCATCCGTTCACTCGGTGGTTGAGCAGAACAAGTCAGTCCTATTTCAAATATCGAATTCAAGCACTGAAGATGTCTGTCATTTCCCAAGCGAGTTTCATTGAGAGTGATGTCTATGATTGTTCCTCCTCTGTCACTCTCTTGAAGAAGAATGGGATCTGTAATCTCAATCACACGATTGGGCAGAGCTTCCTTAACATGTTTGTGAAGACTCAAACCTTCTTTGAATCTTTCATGGGTAGGCCTTTTCCCTGTAAACATCTCTAGCAAGAGGATTCCATAGCTATATACATCGCCTTTCGTCGACATCTCACTTCCCACGCCATATTCTATAATTAATTCATCAAAAATAACATATAGAATTAATTGCAGAGAGAAACACTCTAAATATTAAAAAAAAAAACTGCCTATAAGACGTATGTTTTTCTTTTAAATAATGGAAGAAATGAATACAATTGAATTACCTGGTGGAGCATAGCCAATAGTTCCTCTTAATCCAAGGGAACTTGATTGACTGGAAGAATAGTTAAGCCTGTCTGCAGAAAGGATTTTTGCTAAGCCAAAGTCACCTATATGTCCAACCATTTCTCCATCAAGCAGAATATTGCTTGGCTTCAGGTCACAATGAATGATCGATGTTTCACAATGATTGTGCAAATATTGTAGTGCATGAGCAACATCTATGGCCATATTAACTCTTTGGAAGAAGTTCAGGTTTCTTGTCATCTCCGATTCATTCATGCTTACATATGGATGCAACCAGTCCTCCAAGCTTCCATTTTCCATAAACTCATAAACCAAGGCTTTAAAATCATTGCCTTGATAATCGACACCTGAAATGGCTGTTAAAACCTTGACAAGATTTCGATGTCGAATGTTCTTCAAGGCCTCGCATTCTGTGAAGAAACTCTTGGAAGCTCTATGATTTAGAAGATTAAGCACCTTCACTGCAATAGCTACTCCACTCTCTTCAAGAATTCCTTTATATACAGAACCAAAACTTCCAGAACCAACCAAATTCTCCATGCAGAATCCGCTAGTTGCCCTTAGGATGCTTTGGTATGATAATTGTAAAAGTGAATGTTCTGCACAAGTTGTTGTTGGTTTCTGTTCTTTCTTCTTTCTAAACCACAAGACGAGGAGACAAATGAAAACCAAAGTCACTCCTAAAATCACAACAATAATTGCAATTTTCAATTTAAAAGAAGCTTTTGATGATGTTTTGGAGTTACATCTTGACAAGTGTAATTCAAGGATGCCTCCACAAAGCTTATTATTTCCCTCAACAAATATGGCACTTGTATTCTTGAACACTCCTTCACTTGGTATAACTCCTTCAAAATTGTTGAAAGAGAGATTTAAATACTTCAATGCCCCAAACCTTACAAGAAATTCTGGAATCCCACCTGAAAGATTATTGTTGGATACATCCAATGCCCCAAGACCTTTCAATGAACTCAAAGATGGAAGAATGGGCCCTTCAAATAAATTGCCCTCCAAATACAGCTCCACCAGACTTACACAACTACCAAGGTTGTTTGGAAGCAAACCAGATAACCTGTTGTGAGAAAGATCCAGTAGGCCTAGATTTTTCAGTTTTTCTACTTCAACAGGAAGTTCACCAGTCAAAGAGTTTGACGATAAGCTTAGTACAATGGACAATGAAGATAGTCCTAGTATTTCGGGGGGTATTGGTCCACTAAGATTGTTATAAGAAAGATCCAATAAAAGCAAATTTTGGCACTTACCTAGATTCGAAGGAATGTTGCCTTGAATATTGTTAAAATCTAAAACAAGTTTGGTTAACTCTGTTAGATTTCCAATAGAACGGGGAATAGTCCCAAAGAGAAAATTACTTGAAGCGTAAAATATATTTAGCTTCCAAAGCCTTCCAGTATCAAAGGGAATGGGTCCTAATAGTTGATTATGCCCTACGTCTAGCACCTCCAAATTAATGAGATTTCCAATCTCATCCGGGATTTTTCCCAAAATATTGTTCCCACTCATGTCTAAACCCCGAAGGTTGCTAGAAAAATTGCTAATGCATTCAGGAAATTCCCCTCCAAAATTATTTTTGACTATAGATAGGTATTCTAGTTTGGTTTTATTGACTAATGTGCAAAGAAAGTTCAAGTCACCTTTTCTCCCATGCCCGAAATGGTTTATTCCTAGTTCAAGGTTAAACAAATTATCCAACTTTTCTAATGAAGGTACATTTCCATCGAGCATGTTATTATAAAAAACAAGAATATTCAAATTCGAGGCATTGGATATTGAAATTGGAATTTGTCCAGAGATTTGGTTTTCCCCTACAGAAAAGAACTCAACATGAGGCATATTGATTTCTAAATCAGAATGAAGAGAACCTTGAATCTTGTTTGTACCAATATCAAAGGCTCTAATATTGGAGAGATTGAACAATGCTACAGGAACAATACCAGAAATTGCATTTCCGAATATGGCGAAAACTGAAAGATTTCTCAGTCGTCCAAAAGATTCAGGTATAATCCCACTTAATGCATTATACGTCAAAAGAAGTACCTCCAAGGATGACAAGTTCCCCAACGATGGTGGGCTACTCCCTCTCAAACTATTGTGGACAAAACCCAATACTTTCAGGTTTGACAAGAGACCTAACGAAGCAGGTATTTCTCCTATTAGTCGATTGCCCATCATATCGACTGATGTTAGCTTAGAACAAGCAGATAAATTGGAAGGAATTTCACCACTGATGGAGTTATTGACCAGGTGTAATGCTTCTAGTCTTCTTAAACCACCGATCTCTTGAGGAATTTGGTTGTAGAAGCTGTTGCCCACAAGATCCAACTCCCTGAGGAAGCTCAAATTTCCAATATAGGGTGACAATGATCCAGAGAGTTTGAGGATTCGAAGTTTCAGCTTGGTGACTCTTCGATGCTTGCGACCACATGTAACACCGATCCAATGACAGAAGTGAATGGAGCTATTCCAGGACTCCATAATCTTGAGTGGATCACCAGTTATCTTGGCTTTGAACTGGAGTAGAGCTTGTCGATCAGTGTCATTTCCTCTAACTACACGGCTTGCTGTTGCTAAACGAAGCAAGTTAAGACCCTGCAAGTTGAAGAATGAGAGAAGAATCATAAGGAAGAAAGAGCTGGACGCTAGAAAATGTTTTTTTGAGGGCTCCATCAACTTTAAACAATTTGTTAATTGATAAGAGTGATTTGTAATTGAGAGTGTGTGGCTCATCATCAAGAACCAGAGTGCAATATATAAGTAGTTTTCCAACTATGGAATTTCAGTGGCAAAGAATTTGGGATTCCTTAAATGTGCAGATTGACTGTTTCAAATCATCTGATTATATGATTAAGCAAACCGGTCCAGTCCAGTTCATCAATCATCAACCCTCTTCTTCCATCAACTAATCAACCAAAGACCTCCACTGATTGGCTAGCTGTTGAAGACTTTGTAATTTACGCATCTCCTACCAATAGATGTAGAAGATAGTGGGATCGAAGGATATCTTAGATTAGTGCTATCTTAATGGCACATCACATTGAGGGGTTGTTAGTTATGATTATGAAGAACAACCCCCCAAGTCTTGCACTATAAAAAGAGTTGACTGGAAATTTAAGCCAAGGCATTCAATTGGTCAATGGTTGAAGCATTTGGCAAAAGCTAAACCAAGGAGTCCGAAGAAACTTCGATTGAAACTGGGAAATGGGCAACTCGCTAACAAAGAAAACAAAGTACAAGAATATTCACCCTAACTATTCGATTTATTCTATGTTATCATTCAACTATTAAATTTTTTATTTTAATTTTTTAACTCTTTAAAATTAAATATTTTAATCACTCTTCCTGTAATTACTTAATAAAAATCTGACCTAAACTCTGTTTTATTAGCTTAATAATAAATTTAATTTAATAATAAGAGTTGTTTTCACTAAATACTTTTGCCCCCACTAGTATATTTGTTCCATTATGGGAGTTGAGTGGGAATTTAAGCCAAGGCATTCTATTGGTCTATGGTTGAAGCATTTGGAAATGGGTGACTCGGTAAGAAAGGAAAAAAAATTAAAGAAAAAAAATTATAAGAATAGAAGAATCAATTTGTTCTTTAATTTAATATATAAAAACTAATTTCTCTATGTTTTAAGTAAAATGAGTAAAATATAATTTAACTCTTAATACAAAGACCTAAATGATATTTTTACCTCAACATTCAAGAATATTAAATATGATATACTATATCTGCATTAAATTTGTATATTTTCCTATCATAATTAGAAAGTGATAATTAAATTACATTAATTTTCATGGTTCAACTTGTCAAGTAATTTCTCATAATGGTTTGTTGCTAATTCTTGGCAATGTAGCAACATGTGACTGAGGTAGTTGATTTATATGAACTTAACCAAAGTTGGTTTTCTTGTTTCTAGAAAATTCTGTAAAATTGTTTTTAGCATTTGGTTTTTGTTATTATTATTCCACTATGTATTATTTTTTATTATATTTTTTAAAATTGTGATTATATTATAGTTGTGCACTTTTAAAAAAATAAAAATACATGATAGAGTCTTGTAAAAATTTAAAAAGTTTAACTAAAATATATAAATAGTTGTAAACTGTTAAAATAGAAGGTTGATAATGTCAATATTATAGGTTAAGAAGAAGAAAATTCACTATATCGAATTCGAATGACACGAAAGAAGTATAGATTGCGTCTATTTATAGGTTTAAAAACATTTTTCTGATCAATATCAAATAGAAGTAATGTAGTAAGATATATTGAAACACCTTATTAAAATCAATATCAAACAAAATTACTGTTTTGACAAAATTGTGAAGACTTAAACCTTCTTTGAACCTTTCATTCGTTGGCCTTTTCCCTGTTAACATCTCTAACAATAGGATATCATAGCTATATACGTCGCCATTTGTTGATAACTCGCTTCCAATGCCATATTCTATAATTAATCCACCACAAAATACATATATAAATAATTCGTAGTGGAGAACCTCTAAATATACAACAAGACTGCTTTTAGATCGAATTTTTTTTCTTTTAAATAATGAAAGAAATGAAAAAAAGTGAACATACCATGTGGAGCATTTTTTTATTATTGTTATTATTGTTGGACTATGTGTCATTTTTTATTATATTTTTTGTAATTTGTGATTATATTATATAGTTGTACATCATTTAAAAAATTAAATAAAAAATACATGAGAGTCTTGTAAAAATACATGATAGTAATAAAATTTGTTATTTATAGTCTGACTTCATCACAATCTACTAGCTTATGAGTTAAGATGCAAAGACAAAAACCAAGTATTATACAAATTACACTGAAAATTATTGGCAGAAAACAGGAAAAAAAAACCTCCATATTCTATTTTCTTGGAGAACATCAAGCACTTTGTCGGACTTAAGCCTCTTTGAAGTTCATCCACACAACACCTTAGATACCTGCAACTGGATTTATTTAAGCACATCATATCATTAGAACAGTAGAAATTTGTTTAACGGTGCGATTGGTTAAATGAAAAAGTAGAGGGATGAGAGGATGGAGTGAAAATGTGAAAAAAAAATATTTAAAGTGTAATTGATAAGGAAGAAAAATAAGAGGAAAGAAAATAAGAAAGATGATCATTTTTCATCTTAATACATAGAAATCAATCTTTCAAAATTGCAATAACAAGATAGATGTGTTTAATAATTTAAAATTATGCATTTTTTAGATAGTTTAAACCAAGCACATTTACAAAAAGAAAAATTGTATTTTTCATCATTTTAATTTTCTTTCCACTTTATCAAACAAAGCTTAAGTGATGAAATAAATGAGTATTTCACTAAGATAGAAGACACTACTCCTGCTGAATGCTACAAATGAGTATTTCACTAAGATAGAAGACACTATTACCTGCTGAATGAGTAGCATACAAAGTTCAAATACCGCGACGTAACCGAGTTGGACGAAGAAGCTTCTCTCTGATCCAACAAAGCTTGGTAATAACATTACTCATGTCCATCCTCTCACTCGGTGATTCGGTAGAACAAGTGAGTCTTATTTCGAATATTGAATTCAAGCACTGAAGATGTATGTCATTTCCCAAGTCATTTTCATAAAGAGTGATGTTGGCGGATGTTCCTCCTCTGACACTTTCTTGAAGAAGAATGGGATCTATAATCTCAACCACTTGATCTGGCAAAGTTGCTTTGACAAAGTTATGAAGACTTAAACCTTCTTTGAACCTTTCATTTGTTGGCTTTTTTCCTGTTAACATCTCTAACAAGAGGATGCCATAGCTATACACATCGCCATTTGTTGACAACTCGCTTCCCATGCCATATTCTATAATTAATTCATCACAAAATACATGTATAAATGATTGCAGTGGAAAACCTCTAAATATACAACAAGTCTGCTTTTAGATCATTTTTTTTTCATTTAAATAATGAAAGAAATGAAAAAGTGAACATACCAGGTGAAGTATAGCCGATAGTTCCTGTTAATCCAAGGGAGCTTGATTCATTAGTAGAATAGTTAGGCTTATCTCCAGAAAGGATTTTTGCTAATCCGAAGTCACTTATATGGCCAACCATTTCCCCATCGAGTAAAACATTGCTTGGCTTGAGGTCGTAATGAATGATCGGCGTCTCACAACGATGGTGCAGATATTCGAGTGCATGAGCAACATCTATGGCCACGTCAAGTCTTTGAATGAAGTTTAGGTTTCTTATCGTCTCTGGTTTATTCATGCCAACAGATGGATGTAGCCAATCCTCCAAGCTTCCATTTTCCATGAACTCATAAACCAAGGCTTTAAAATCATTGCCTTTATAATCGATACCGGAAATGGCTGTTAATACCTTGACAAGATTACGATGTCGAATGTTCTTCAAAACCTCGCATTCAACCAAGAAACTCCTGGAAGCTCTATGATTCAGAAGATTAAACACCTTTACTGCAATAACTGCTTCATTCGCTTCAAGAATTCCCTTGTATACAGATCCGAAGCTTCCCGAACCAACCAAATTCTGAGGGGAGAATCCGTTAGTAGTCCTTAGGATGCTTTGGTATGATAACTGTAAAAGAGAATTTTCTACATGAGTTGTCGTTGTTGGCTTCTGCTCTTTTTTCATTCTAAACCAAATGATGAGGAAAATAGAGAATACTAAAGTCACTCCTGAAATCACAGCCATTATTGTGATCTTTAATTTCAGGGAAGTTTTTGGTGATTTTTTGGAGTTACATCTTGACAAGTGTAACTCAGGGATGCCTCCACAAAGCTAACTATTTCCCTCAACAAATGTAGCACTTGCATTCTTAAATACTCCTTCACTTGGTATTAGTCCCTCAAAATCATTGAAAGAGAGATTTAGATATTTTAATGCCCTAAATCGCACAAGAAATTCTGGAATCCCTCCGGAAAGATTATTGTCAGATAAGTCCAATGCTTCAAGACCTCTCAATGAACTCAAAGATAACGGAATGGGTCCTTCAAACAAATTGCCTTCCAAGAACAACTTCTCTAGGCTTACACAACTACCTAGGTTTTTTGGTAGCAAACCAGATAATCTATTTTGAGAAACATCCAATATACCTAGAGTTTTTAATTTTTCTACTACAACAGAAAGTTCACCAGTCAAATAGTTAGAGGATAAATTTCGTACAATGGACAAGATGGAAGTCCAAGTACTTCAGGGGGTATTGGTCCACTAAGCTTGTTACTAGAAAGATCCATTAGAAGCAAATTTTTGCAATTACCTAGACCTGAAGGAATGCTTCCCTGAAGATGGTTAAAATTTAAATCAAGTTCAATTAACTCTGATAAATTTCTAATAGAGTGGGCAATAGTCCCAGAGACAAAATTACTATTAGCGAAAAATCCTTTTAGCTTTTGAAGCCTCCCAATATTGAAGGGAATGAGACCTGATAGTTGATTTATTGAAAACACAAGCACCTCCAAATTGATTAGATTTCCAATCCCATCCGGGATTTTTTCCAAAATGTTGTTCTCACCCATTGCTAAACCCCGAAGGTTGCTAGAAAAATTGCTAATGCATTCAGGAAATTCCCCTCCATTATTTTTGACTATTGATAGGTATTTGTTGGGTTTTGAGCACACTTTAACCGGGTAAAGTAAGAATTTCAAACAGAGCACCAGCAGCAACGTATTATACCCGAGTAAAATATGAAAGAAAAATGCTTGAAGTTCAAGCTTTTAGCTACTGTCAAGAATGGAGAACAGAACTTAGAATTTTTAGAAGGCAAAGGAAGAATGGAGCATATGGAAGAAAATCTGATGATTTCATTCATGAGAAACTTTGGCTCAAAGCCATTACATATACCAATCATTTGGCTGGTCAAAATAAATCAATTACATCGCCTAATGCATACCTAGTACCACTAATTACATTGGAACTTACAAAACTAAACTTGTACACTTAAACAAAGTTGATTTATCAATCTATCAGCACCTAACTACATCAAACATGTTACCAACTTAGTTCAAATCAAACTAAGCAACAAAACATTAGCTAAAAGTAACAAAATAAAACTCAAGAAACAGTAGCATAAACATCTTCAGTTGCACATACTTTACTCGGGTAAAGTATGTGCATTAATCTGCATGAGCTGCATGTGTTGCATGGGAACTAACTTCAACACTCCTCCTTAGTTTCCATGCTTATAACACCTAGCTGCTTTCTCAGTTTTATAAACCTTGACACAACAAGGGCCTTTGTGAAAATGTCAGCAACTTGCTCCTCTGAATTGCAATGAATCAGCTCCACCTCTCGAGCTTGTTCCATCTCCCTTATCACATGTAACTTGACGATGAAGTGCTTCGTTCTGCCATAGAAGACAGGATTCTTTGCAATTGCAACAGCAGACTTGTTGTCACAAAAGATCTCTGTTGCCTCCCTTTGATGTAGGTTAAGATCAGCTAGAATTTTTCTCAGCCATATGGCTTGATTTACGACATTTGCAAACAAAGATATATTCAACCTGGCTGTTGATTGAGCCACCATCGATTGTTTCCTTGAGCTCCAACAAAACATGGTTGAGCCAAGGGTAAAAGCATATCCAGAGGTGCTTTTCATATCATCACTTGAACCAGCCCAGTCACTATCAGTATAGCCTTTCAACTTCAAGGTTTCAGCTTTGTTGAATAACACACCATAGTCAAGAGTGCCTTTGATGTACCTTAGCACTCTCTTTGCTGCTTGAAAGTGCTGGACATTACAGCAATGCATAAACCTTGATAACATACTCACAGCAAACAAGATATCTGGCCTAGTTGCTGTCAAATATAACAAGCAGCCAACTAGGCTCCTGTAAGTAGACTCATTGGTCGGTTCATGATCTCCTTGGCTTGATGACTTTCATTCCAACAGCAATAGGAGTGCTTGTTGGCTTACAATTCTCCATCGAGAACTTGGAAAAAACCTTCAAGGCAAATGTTCTCTGTCCCAAGAAGATTTTTCCTTTTATTTGGCGCACCTCCATTCCCAAAAAGTATGTCATTAGCCCCAAGTCAGACATTTCAAACATGTCCATCATTTTGGCTTTGAATTCAGCCAACATATTTTGATCTCCTCCAGTCACCAAAAGGTCATCGACATAGAGGGATATAATAAGCTGTATTTCAGCTTCATTCTTCTTGACATATAATGTTGGCTCATTAACACTTCAGTTAAATCCCAAACCCGACCAAGTAGTCATCAATTCGAGCATACCAGCTCTGGGAGCTGTTTGTGCCATATAATGCCTTCTTAAGCCTGTACACCATTTGTTCTTTGCCAGACACAACAAACCCTTGTGGCTGATCAATGTAGATCTCTTCTTCAAGGAAGCCATTGAGAAATGCGGACTTCACATCAAGCTGGTAAATTTTCCACTGCTTCTGAGCTGCCAAGGCAACCAGTAACCTTATGGTGTCTAGCCTGGCCACTGGTGCAAATGTTTCCAGATAGTCCAGGCCATATTTTTGGCTGAATCCTTTGACTACAAGCCTGGCCTTGAGTTTGTTTAAGCTCCCATCAGTATTTTTCTTGGCTCGATAGACCCATTTTACTCCAATAACCTTCCTCTTGGCTGGTCTAGGAACCAATTCCCATGTCTGGTTCTTCTCAATCATAGCAATTTCATCAATCATTGCCTGTTTCCAGCCTTTATCAGCTTCATCTTCAAAACTACATGGCTCCACTATGGCAACTTGTGCTCTTTCATAAATTTCAGCCAAAGGTCTAATGCCTCTGACTGACATGTCATCAACGTCCATTTCAGGATCATTTTGATCAGCTTCAAACTGATCTATTATAAGTTCTTCAGGAATGGCTTCAGGTTCATTTCTTTCCCAATTCCAACAAGCCTTCTCTTCAAACACTACATCTCTGCTCACTTGGATTTTGTTGGTTAAAGGATCCAGGATCCTATAACCCTTTTTGACCATACTATACCCGGTTAAAATACCAGGAGCAGCTCTTTTGGACAACTTTTCCCTCTTTACAGCTGGTACTTGGATGTAACATAGGCAACCAAAGACTTTCATATGAGCCAATGATGGCTTGAACCCGAACCAGGCTTCAAAAGGTGTCTTGTGAGCAAGTGCTTTAGTTGGAAGCCTATTCTGAATGTAGACAGCAGTGTTGACAGCTTCAGCCCACATTGTCTTGGGTAGATTTTTTTCAAACAACATGCATCTGGCCATATCCATCAGGCTCCTGTTCTTCCTTTCACTAACCCCATTTTGCTGGGGTGTATAAATATTGGTTAGCTGGTGTTTGATGCCAGCATCTTTGCACAAGGCTTGGAACCGAGTCAAGTGTATTCGGTTCCATTATCTCGACCTTATGGTCTTTATTTTGCAACTGTTTTCTGTTTCCACTTCAGCTTTAAACTTTTTAAACACTTGAACAACCTCTGATTTATGCTTCAAAAAATAAATCCAGCAATATCTGGTACAGTCATCAATAAAGAGAATAAAGTACATGTTGCCACTTAGTGATTTAGTCCTCATGGGGCCACAAACATCAGTGTGCACCAATTCCAGCTTGCTTAATGCTCTCCAGATGGTGTTTGCAGGAAATGGAAGCCTTGCTTGCTTTCCCATCTGACAAACCTCACAAACATCTTCAATGTGAACTGTCTTGGTGAAGTTTTCAACCATTTCCTTGCTGACCATCCGAGCCATGGATTTGAAGTTGGCATGACCAAGTCTTTGATGCCAAAGCTTGGTGTCATCAGTTGAAGCAACATGAGTTGAGTGTGAGTCACTTGACCAGTTGACTTCAAAGCATTTGTCACTCATGGTGACTGTCATGAGGCTCGATTCATTTGGATCAGTGATTTGGCACTCCTGGCCTTTAAACACAACAGAGTACCCTTTTTCTAGCAGTTGAGTAATGCTAAGTAGGTTCCTGTCAATTTTAGGTACTAGCAGCACATCTTTGATAATTTTGCCACCTGTGGCAGTGCATATTTGCACATCTCCCTTGCCTTCAGCCTTGATGAGCTGACCATTACCAATTTTCACCCTGGTTTTGCAGCTTCTATCCAAGGTTTTGAAAATTGTTTCATCTGGTGACATGTGGTTGGTGCAGCCACTGTCCAGCAACCAGCCTTTTGTACCTTTCTTCTGGCCAGCTGAGCATGAAACAACAAAGACTTGTTCTTCATGGTCACTACTGTCTTCAGCCACCCGAGCTTCTTCATTCTTGTATTGAGGTTGGTTTTTGCCAGGTTTGCCTTTTTCTTTGCAGACTCTTTCAACATGGCCCTTCTTCTTGCAGTGTTGACACACAGCATCTGGCCTCTTGATGACCAGGTCTTTTACAAAATCTGCAGAGTCGATCTTCTTCTCTTGCAGCATCAGGCTTAGGCCTGTTTCTCCAGTTCTTTTTGCCTTTATAGGCTGAGGTGCTCGGGGCTGCTTAGGCCTTAGCTTGGAAAGCACCCTCCTGGTGCTCCTCCGATCTGCTGGCCCTCCTTTGCTCTTGTGCATACAGAGCATTGATCAGCTCTGTTAAAGAGATACTGGTCAGATCCCTTGAATCCTCTAAGGAGGATATTTTTGCTTCGTACCTCTCCGGTAAGGTAGAGAACACTTTCTCCACAATCCTTGCCTCATCAAATTGCTCACCAAGGAGCCTTATGCTGTTAACTACAGCCATGATTCTGTTAGAATACTTCTTGACAGTTTCTTCTTCCTTCATCTTCAAGTTTTCAAAATCCCTTCTTAGGTTCAAGAGCTGCTGCTGCCTTGTCCTCTCAGTACCTTGGAACTCCTCCTTAAGCTTGTCCCAGGCCTGCTTTGGAGTCTCACAAGCCATGATTCTGGTGAAAATAACATCAGAAACACAGTTCTGAATGCATGACATGGCCTTGTGCTTTTTGCTTTTTTCTTCAGAGTACTGCTTCATTTGAGCCACTGTTGGATTTGCTCTCAATGGTTCTGGTTCAACATCTGAGTTAACTACCTCCCATAGATCAAATGCTTGGAGGTAGGTTCTCATCTTGATTAGCCAAATGTGATATCCTTCTCCATTGAAAACTGGAGGTGCAGCTGGTGAGAAGCTTGATGAAGCCATCAGTATGTGATCCAACTATAACAGGTCCACTAAGATAAGAGCTCTAGATACCAATTGTTGGGTTTTGAGCACACTTTAACCGGGTAAAGTAAGAATTTCAAACAGAGCACCAGCAGCAACGTATTATACCCGGGTAAAATATGAAAGAAAAATGCTTGAAGTTCAAGCTTTTAGCTACTGTCAAGAATGGAGAACAGAACTTAGAATTTTTAGAAGGCAAAGGAAGAATGGAGCATATGGAAGAAAATCTGATGATTTCATTAATGAGAAACTTTGGCTCAAAGCCATTACATATACCAGTCATTTGGCTGGTCAAAATAAATCAATTACATCACCTAATGCATACCTAATACCACTAATTACATTGGAACTTACAAAACTAAACTTGTACACTTAAACAAAGTTGATTTATCAATCTATCAGCACCTAACTACATCAAACATGTTACCAACTTAGTTCAAATCAAACTAAGCAACAAAACATTAGCTAAAAGTAACAAAATAAAACTCAAGAAACAGTAGCATAAACATCTTCAGTTGCACATACTTTACTCGGGTAAAGTATGTGCATTAATCTGCATGAGCTGCATGTGTTGCATGGGAACTAACTTCAACAGTATTCTAGTTTGGTTTTATTGACTAATGTGCAAATAAAGTTCAAGTCACCTTTTCTCCCATGCCCGAAATGGTTTATTCCTAGTTCAAGGTCAAACAAATTATCCAACTTTTCTCATGAAGGTACATTTCCATCAAGCATGTTATCATGAAAATCAAGAACATTCAAATTCGAGGCATTGGATATTGAAATTGGAATTTGCCCAGAGATTTGGTTTCCCCTTCAGAAAAGAACTAAACATGAGGCATATTGATTTCTAAATCAGAATGGAGAGTACCTTGAATCTTGTTTGTACCAATATCAAAGGCTTTAATATTGGAGAGATTGAACAATGCTACAGGAACAATACCAGAAATTGCATTTCCGAATATGGCGAAAACTGAAAGATTTCTCAGTCCTCCAAAAGATTCAGGTATAATCCCACTTAATGCATTATACGTTAAACCAAGTTTCTCCAAGGATGACAAGTTCCCCAACGATGGTGGGATACTCCCTCTCAAGCTATTGTGGACAAAACCCAATACTTTCAGGTTTGACAAGAGACCTAACGAAGCAGGTTTTTCTCCATTAGTCGATTGCCCATCATATCGACTGATGTTAGCTTAGAACAAGCAGATAAATTGGAAGGAATTTCACCACTGATGGAGTAATTGACCAGGTGTAATGCTTCTAGTCTTCTTAAACCACCGATCTCTTGAGGAATTTGGTTGTAGAAGCTGTTGCCCACAAGATCCAACTCCCTGAGGAAGCTCAAATTTGCAATATAGGGTGACAATGATCCAGAGAGTTGGAGGATTCGAAGTTTCAGCTTGGTGACTCTTCGATGCTTGCGACCACATGTAACACCAAACCATTGACAGAAGTGAATGGAGCTATTCCAGGACTCCATAATCTTGAGTGGATCACCAGTTATCTTGGCTTTGAACTGGCGTAGAGCTTGTCGATCAGTGTCATTTCCTCTAACTACAGGGCTTGCTGTTGCTAAACGAAGCAAGTTAAGACCCTGCAAGTTGAAGAATGAGAGAAGAATCATAAGGAAGAAAGAGCTGGACGCTTGAAAATGTTTTTTTGAGGGCTCCATCAACTTTAAACAATTTGTTAATTGATAAGATGGATTTGTAAATGAGAGTGCGTGGCTCATCATGAAGAAGGAGAGTGCATTATATAGTTTTAGAATTATAATATTATCGTATTGTATCTACCGTCATGTGGCTTAAATGCCTCTACTTGGGGTTGGTTTTTATTAACATCATCTTAAAATATATAATTTTTAGATATTAATAAAATAATTTCATTTTATAAATTTTTAAAGACAAATATTATTTTATTCTCAATCACATTCAATATTATCTTTAATTTAATTAATTTTAATTATAATAATTAAAATTTTGGGAGAAAATATTGAAACTATATGGAAAAAAAATAAAAAAAATAAATAATACTTAAATCAGAAATTAAAAATAAAAAAACTGATAAAAATTATAAGCACAATTTTTTTTAAAAAACAAAATCAACCATTAAAAATCTTGAAAAAAACACTACTAAAAAGTCAAAATTTGAAAAATTATACCACCATTGGTGGTTTTATAAAAAATTGAAAATCGATTAAAATTTAAAAAGAAAAAAAAATTACTCGCCTAAAATATAAAAGAATTAAAAAAAATTGATTACATACAAATAAAACACGATTTGAAAGTAAAGAAATAAAAAATACTTAAATTAAAAAAATAAAATGATTGAAAAATTATAATAAAAAAAATGTTTGTTTATTTATTAAAATTTTAATTTGTTAAGTAATTTAAATTAAATTTAAATTAAATTAAAAATATATTAAATATGGATAAATGTATAATAAAAATTTTATAATTTTAAAATTTAATGATATGACATTTTATTATTAATTTATGAAAAACTAAAATATTTAGGAAATCTTAATATAATTTATTTCCTATAATGATAAGGGGAGACTTCAAAGTAAACGCTGGATAGTTCACAACTATGGAGCCCCCCATTGACAGCACGATATTTCTAATAAACTTTGTTTACTTTTCAAATATGTAAATAGGCAGAAACTGACCTATTATATTTGGAAGGGTCAGAATAAGGTTATTCTTTTTTATAATAATAAAAATATAATTTCTTCATTTTAATAATATATATCTTTATAATTTTAAGAGGTTAAATTAAATATTTAGCATTTTTGAAACGATCAAAATATATTTTTATCATATATTAATTTAAAATTAGATAAACTAATTAGTTGATCACTTAACTTATAAGACGCTTTTATATTGGTCACCCAAAATAAAATCTTTACAATTTAATCATCCAATTTTTAGGTTGCATTTATTTTTCCAACCAAAAAATATTTTTTAAATAATGATTGGAGTAAAAAAAATCAAAGATTAAAGTGAAAAAGTTGCAGAAACTAAAATAATATATAAAAATTGTTAAACTGTACTTAATTATCTCATTGTCAAAAAAAATTAATTTTTTTAATTTTAAAATTTTAAATTTCAAGAGATAAAAGTTTTTTTATCCCTTGATGAGTTCTAATGTTTCCAGTCTTCTTAGACGACCAATTTCTTGAGGAATCTTGTTGTAGATGTTGCCCACAACACTCAACTCCCTCAGAAAGCTCAAGTTCCAAACGTAGGGTGATAAAGAGCCGAAGAGTTTGAGGAATTTCAATTCCAACTTGGTGACTCTCTGGGGCGTGTGACCGCATCTAACACCAGGCCACTGACAGAAGTGGTGGAACTATTCCAGGACTCCATAATCTTGAGTTGGTCACCAGTTATTTGGCTTTGAACTGAAGTAAATCTTGTTGGTCAGTGTCATTTCGTCTAACTGGAGGGCCTGCTGTTGCCAAACTAAGCAAGTTGAAGAATGAGAGAATAATTATAAGTTCAATGTAAATAAGGAAAAAAGAGCTGGACGCTTGAAAATGTTTTTTTTTTTTGATAGCTCCATTAACTTTAAACAAATTGTTAATTGATAAGATTGATTTGTAAATGAGAGTACGTGGCTCATCATCAAGAACCAGAGTGCAACATATGGTTTTAGAATTATGATATTATCGTATTCTATCTACTGTCAATATGTATTTGATATTTTTCGACTTTAAGAGTCATGTGGCTATGATTTCCATGGGCCTGCTTTAATTAAAGGCGTCTACTTGGGGTTGGTTTTTATGGTCAATATTTTTTTTCTCAATGCTCGACAACTGACATCAATCAACATCAGGATTGAGAACGTAATGGAAGCGTTGTAAACAGAGTCATATTGCCCCCAAAGACTAAGAAGTACAACGGATAATTCAACGGTTGCTACTTGCTATGCAACTTCCAAATTACAAATTAATATAACGTGAAATTATATTTTGGTCTCTCAAAATTTTATAATTTAATTTCTTTATTCTGATTTATTTTTGGATTTATCCTGTTACAGGTCAATTTTGGCCCAGATACAACAAACTCATTTTACATTAATAACTACTACTCAAAAACCTCAATACCCGGAGCCCAATTTCCCTAACCCACTAACCCAATTTTGACCCACCTAAATTTAGCCCAACAGAAGCCCAAATCCTACCAAACCCTAGCCCATCCCAATCAAATCAACAACCAAACCCTAGGTGCGCCGCACCTAGGGTCTTCAGTCTTCTGCCGTCTGCCATGGCCACCAACTCTCCCCACTTGCCCTCTGTCACCGGATTGCTCCACCTGCACAACGAATGAAACACGCAAGCAGCAAGAATAGATTAGAGAGCAATGTAAATGGCTATAAAAGCCGATCTAATTAATTTTTAAAAAGAGAGAGGAGGGTTCTTAAAAAAATACTAAAATCGAAGGAGAAAAGCAGGCCATTCTACATCCATACAAACAACAGATTTTAAAACAAAGGAATCAGTTCAAATCGAAGGAAGAAAAACAGTAAAACAATAAACAGATTCAATCTAAGGTAGCCAACGTTTTTCTTTATCATACACGCATCAACACATCCATATATACATAAAGATTTCATTTTTATACGTATATATACATAAAAACAAAGAACATATAAAAAATAAAAAAAAAGGAAGAAAATTTTTACCTAAGCACGGTGGCCGGCGCGGCGGTGCCACGGCGGAGCAATGGCCGGACCCCCTGGCCGGTCTCGGGGTTTCTCCAGAGAGAATACCCCCTCTCTCTTTTTTTTCTAAAACTCAAGCATAATGATTTTTTTTCAAAAAATTTTAACTTTTATAGGGGTCTGGAATGGCGTCGTTTTAGGCTTTGCATTTAAGCACTGAAATGGCGTCGTTTCATTGTGGATCGGGTCGACCTGACCCTACCCGCTAGGATCCGTGTGTTTTGTAGCGGAAGGGAAAATTACGCTTTTGGCCCTTCCGCATTTTTATTGTTCTTCAATCAGGTTTATTTTCATTTTTAATTCGACTTTGCAATTCGTTACACTTTACAATTGAGTCCCTCTTACTGCGCAGCGTTTTAATACTGGGAATATTGCGCTATTGGTCCCCCTAAGTCATGCGCGAGTTACAATTTGATCATGTTGCCTATTTTATTTCTAATTTCACCCCAACAATTCTGTTTTGGTCTCAATTTCGCCCTTTTTTTGTTTTCGTTCTTAAAATATTATTTGTAATATTAATTTTGCTATTATTATTGTTATATTGTTGTTATTTATTTCTATTACTATTATTATTACGTACATCTTATTTATGCTTTTCTTAATATTATCATTATTATGTGTATTATTATCATTATAAATATTAGTGTATATTTTTATTATACATGTATATATATTCTTTATATATGGTATTTTTTGTACATTACTATTTTTACTATCATCTTTATTATTTTTAATATATTATTATTTATTACTTTGTTTTCCTTAGCTTAGTATTATATCATGTTTCCTTTTGTATTTTTACTGTTACCATTATTTATTATTATTATTATTATTATTATTATTATTATTATTATTATTATTATTATTATATTATTATTATTGTCCTTAATGTATCATTATCACTAATTATTATTATTATCACTAGTATTGATGTCATTATCAATGTAAGTATATGTTTTATTATTTATGTATACATCTTTAATACATATAGGCATATATTTTATTATTAATAGTTGATTTTTGTTTATATTATCATTACTTGTAATATATATTATGAAAATATTCTAACACTATATTATATATATATATATATTTTTCTTTCATATTATTATGTATATATGTTTTAACATTATTGTGTATATATTTTAACATTATTAATTATACATCTTTCATACTATTTTATATATATTTCTAATATCATTGTATACTTCTACATCATTATTATTTATATATATATATGTATGTATTTATATAGCGTATGAATAGCTTTTCTAATTATCATTTCTAATATATATATCGTATATGTTTATGTATATATCTTTAGTATTATTAGTTATACGTTTTATACTATTTCTTATATATGTTCTTACCAATGTTAGTATGTGTTCTATTTTGTGTATATATCTTTAATATACATGTATGTAGTTATGTAGTAATATTAAGAATTGTCTTTTAACATTATTTTCGATATGTATATACTATGTAAATATTTTAACATTTTTATATATATTGTGTGTATGTGTTTTTAAATATTGCATTTTTATTATGTGTATATATATACCTTCTAAATGTTGTATTTTTATACATATCATGTATATATTTCGAATATTATATAGCATATTTCTAATACTATTATTATTTACATATATATCCTACGTACATATTCTTAATATCATTGTTATGTATATGTATTCATTGTTTCCATTTCATGTTTAATTCTAATATTACGTTTAATGTCACATATATCTTTATGGTTTTAATATATTTGTCGCATTTATATTTGCTTCAATATATTTCTAGCTCTGTCATCTATTTTCATCAATTCGCTTTGCATTATTTCGAAAATCTTATTCTTGTTTTTTAATAAGTAAGGCAACGTATCGGTTTAATACTAAGTCGTCAATTTCATCGCTATGTTGGGTGAACATCAATCGACTCGTGTTAAAACGGTATGCCCTTCTAAAAAACCGAAAAAAGCTAAAATTTCTCGTGTTTCAATCGGATTATGACTAAATGTTACATTGAACTCGTATTTTTGAAAATCAAGACAACACGTGTTTTATAAGATACCAATTTTGGGCGTCGCGAGGGTGCTAATACCTTCCTCGCGCGTAACCGACTCCCAAACCCTAATTTTTTCTCTAGATTTTGACGTAGACTTAAACTCGGCCTTCTTTCTGTTTTAAAAATAAATTTATTAGGTGTCCGATCACACCTATAAAAGGATCGATGGCGACTCCCCTTTTTATTTATTTCAAATCAAACTTCAGTTTTCAAGTTTTCACTAAATCGCCACAATTAGCGAGCAAGTTAAAAATTTTCACGTCGCTACAGCTGGCGACTCCACTGGGGATCCTTTTTGAGAGTCGTGTCTGGAATTAAACTCGCGTTGTCAAAATTTCCAAAGTTCCTTGTTCAAATTGACATTTAGCCGTGATCCGCAAATTTTTGTTTTTGAAAAATCATGCACTTGCATCTATTGTAAATATTTTGCTAACTCATTTTATCCTTTTGTTTTTAAGCTCTAGGTTCTTACGACTCTAGTTTAATTTTAAATAAAACGAAAGGTTTGTGAGTTTCTCCCCACACACCGCGCACGTGCATTCTTGCATAACATGAGCTCTATACTCGAGCTCCGTCCGTTTAAGTGAAAGTAAACGATATGCCTTCGTGAGTTAACTCGTCCCTCCGCACAGGCTAGTGAATACTTTCGGGTTACATATGACTTATGCTTTCGTGAGTTAACTTGTCCCTCCGCATAGGCATAAGTAAATGTAATCCCTCGAATTGAACTCGTGAGCCTGTGATGGGCTATGACCGAGGCTTTGTACTAATCTTAGTAGATGACAGTACGGACAATTTGAGTATCTATCTAGAACCGAAACCGCATATAGTGAACCGTACGAGCCACCTAACTAGAGCCATGCCGAACCTCCGTCCGTTAATGGTCACCAAAATAAGTACATGGGAGAAACGCCTCTTACCTTTTATTTCTTTGACATGTACACTTTCTATTTTGATTTTCCGTAATTTATATTTGTTGTGATTACTAACTAAGGTTGTTTGTCTTTATTTTATTTTTTATCATGCATTATAGGCATCATATTAGGAAGGTGTTGACTAGAGATCGGTTGCCAAAAAACGAGTTTCTAATAGAAGAGTCAATTATACAAACAACCGAGAAGAATGCCGTGGTTCGGGACTGGTCTCTAAAAACTCAGAAAGAAAAAGGGGATAGTCTAGCGGAGGGATGTATTGCCAATCTGCTCGAGCACGTAACTGTGAATGTTCGCCAGAATAACCTTGAAGATTTGGTTTGGGTTTGGAATCAGTGGGACTCAGACACTAGGGGTATCTTCACCGAGAGATATGGAGACATAGCCAATTTGATTGCTGTCAACATAGACGAACGATTGATCCAAGCCATGGTCAGATTTTGGGATCCGGCTTACCAATGTTTTACCTTCAATCAAGAAGATATGACTCCGACTATAGAGGAGTACGTTGCTTTGCTTCGCGTTGAAAATGCGCAATTCGATAAAGTATATGTAAAGGAGCCTAAGCCGATGATCTTCAAGAAAAAGTTAGTGAGATTGACAGTCATAACTGACGTGTGGGCCGAAAAATAGATAAAGAAGAAGAATGAAACCATTTGCATTCCATGGTCTTCCTTACTAGATTTGGTTCTGAACCATCCCGATATGTTGAAAAGGGTAAATCTATTTGCTTTGGCCATTTACGGTTTGATCGTCTTCCCAAAAGTCCTTGGACACATAGAAGTTGCAGTGATGGATTTATTCAAAAGATTAAAACAAAGAATCAACCCTGTCCCGACTATCTTGGTCGAGACCTTCAGATCCTTAAACAGTTGTAGGAAAACGGGGAAAGGACACTTCGTCGGATGCGCGTAGTTACTAAATGTCTAGATTTTGAGCCACTTTTGGAAAGTAGAGCGCACACCGTACCACATGTTTTCAAAAACTTTCGCCCCCTTGGAAGCCTATATTGAGAGAGAATAACCAAAGGATGTCACTGAAGAACATTGGGTTTCAGTTTTTCATAACCTTCAAGCTGAAGATGTAATCTGGAGAGTACCGTGGATCCGCCCTTCGGTTCTGTTATACAAGGTTGGAAATCAAGATTGGGTACCACTACTCGGGCTATGGGGAGGAGTTGGATATGCCCCGCTATTAGTCCAAAGGCAATTTTCTTCGCGACAATTCATACCCGCCACTGGAGGATTAGCACAGTCCGAGTTCGCTTTTGCGGGTGAAGGGTATATGAAAAGGGTCCGAGACACTGCAAGGTCTTGGAAGAAAATTCATCTGGTGGAAATGGCTCTATATGCTGATACCCTCACCCAAGATTGCGACATCTGGAGGAAGCAACGTGTGAATAGTCAGCAAATCTCGTCAACGAACTACACCATCTAGAATCCTTTTTCAGAGGAAATGCCGTCTGAGCTAGAAATGGGAAGACAAGAATTCGAACGAGAAAAGGCCAAGATGTCTCAAGACCTTAGTGCTCTTCAAGAGGAAAACTACCAATTGAAGATCGATGTTCAGATTGAAAGATCTAGAACCGAGAAAGTGCAAAAAGAGGCTGAAGTTGTAAGAAACGACTTAAGAGATTTTCATCTGAAAAATAAGAAGTTAAGAGGCACAATAAAGAATAGTGGGCTGGGCAAGTCGTCGGCAGAATGGAAAGAAGAAATTAGCAACATCAAAAGTGGGATGGAATTTTGGAACGGAAAAACGAAGAAAGAGGAGGAAAAGACTGCAAGGGCTATAATGGAGCTAAGAAAGAAGAACACCGAACATAAAGCTATGTCTGCCGAGGTAATGACTAGTCAATCTAAACGTCAAGAACTAAAAGAGAGGATACGGAATTTAGAACATATGCTGCAAGATCGTCAACAACAGCTAGATACTCTCTTGAAGGCTTTGGAAGAAAAAAATAGTCAGTATGATAGAAACGTTCGTGCTTACGAATAGGACCTCCAAGAAAAAGAAATGCAACTTAGCTATTTGATCAATGAAGTTCGTGGGGTAGCCATGCACGTGGTACAATTATCGGAAGAAGCTGAAATTCTCATTGCCAATTCCCTCCAAGTCGAAGATCAAACATATCAGAGTTCTTAGCACGAGTAAAGAAATACGGTGATATAGCTAGGAAGTTTGTGTAATGGCTGAATCGAAAATGGAAAAATGTTTTGTAATGAACTCTTTTGATAAATGAAATGCCTAAATAGGGGCTATCTTGAAATCAACACCAATTTCTTGCATTTCCTTCATGATTGGCATTCATTTATACATTCATTCATTCATTCATTGCATATCCTATAATCATTCGCTAAGGTTAAAACATACAATTAGCAGTTGTAATACCACAAGCCTGGAACCACGTCATTCGTATAGAATGCGTCGACAAGCTAGGGTAATAGAGGCTGAATTCAATGAAAGAATCGAAAAAATGGAAAGAGTCCAAAGGGAATTACAAGAGCAGTTGGCCAAGTCGCAACAAGAGACAAGAGACTTAATGGTGAGATCTCGAGAAGAATCGCTCGAACAAAGAGACCAAATAGCCAAGATGATGGAAATGATGCCAGCTCTAGTAAAAGAAAAAGGACCTATGAACCCTGACGTTATGGAACCGCAGTCAAGGGTTAACCTCGATCAAGATCCGCTCTATCCCCCATGATTCACTCCACCTTACGCACATGTAATACAAAGAGAACGCCCTCAAGGAGAACCTACAGGCCTGGAGCAGCGACCTGTACCACCTGCTAATCTGAGGCAGGGAGTGTTCGTATCAAACCTGGGGGCTAGTCCTGCTGATCCACTCGTTCCAGATTTGGACGATCCAGCAGAGATAGCCAGGTTGAAAATGGATGATCATGATGTTCAGGATAAGTATAGGAGTTTGGAAGAAAGACTCAAAGCGATAGAAGGTACTGAAGCCTTCTCTGTGTTGAGTGCTAAATAGCTCAGTTTGGTGCCCGATCTGGTGTTGCCTCCGAAGTTCAAGGTGCCTGATTTTGAAAAGTACGATGGGACAAGATGCCCAAAAGTGCATCTCATCATGTTCTGCAGGAAGATGACCGACTATGTGAACGAAGATAAGCTACTTATACATTGCTTTCAAGATAGTCTAGTAGGATCGGCTCTTCGGTGGTATAACCAGCTTAGTAGGGAAAAGATCCGATTCTGGAAGGACTTGGCATCAGCATTCTGTGAGTAGTACAAGCATGTATCGGATATGGTGCCTGATCAAATGACTCTACAAATGATGGAAAAGAAACCAGCAGAAACCTTTAGACAGTATGCGCAAAGGTGGAGAGATATCTCGGCCCAAGTAGAACCTCCACTGACTAAAACTGAGATAACGGTCCTTTTTCATCAACACGTTGAAAGCGTCATTCTACGATAAGTTGGTAGGAAGTGCCACAAAAGACTTTGCGGATATTGTGATATCTGGGGAACTTATTGAGAACGCCATCAAAAGTGGGAGGATGGAAGGTTCAGAAAGTTCAAAAAGGGCAGCGCCCATGAAGAAGAAAGAACCAGAAGCCTATATGGTGGGAATAGGAAGCCGTTATACCCCTAATCTATATCCAAACCAACCCCGACCTTGAAATTATCCACCTCCGAATTTCTATTATCCTCCTCAAACCCCTTACTACCAAGCACCACCTCCTTCCTACCCCGTATACGCCACGAACAATCAAAGGCCAGTCATCACATTCCCACAAAACATTCTACCCGCTCAAAGCCAACCAAGAAATGAACCAAGACCAGCAAGGCCCAATCCCGAGAGACCGCAATTTACCCCTATCCCTGTGTCGTATGGGGAACTGTACCCAAAACTCTTGGAGAAGTAATTAATATCTCCCCATTACATGGCACCCCTTAAGCCTCCATACCCGAAATAGTACGATCCAAATGCTAGTTGTACATACCATACCGGGAACCAGGGGCATTCTACGGAGAATTGCCTTGCCTTCAAAAGGAGAGTTCAAGGACTCATCGATGCGGGCTTTCTGCGATTTGATGGCACTGGCGGTACAGCCGGGAACCTGTTCCCAAACCACACCGAAGGAAATGTGAGCGCAGTGGGAGAAGAAGACAAACGACAAAGTAGAAGATGAGTTTTTAAATAAGAACACCTCTGCAGAAAATCTGAGAGGTACTAGCTGAAAAGGGGTTGCTCTATCATCTTAACAGAATATTCGAAGGAAGAAATGCGAAAGGACAAAGTTTTTGCGAATTCCATGGTATTGAAGGACATGACATTCAGTCCTACGAGGAGTTCAGGAGATTATTGTAAAACATGATGGATAATAAGGAGATTGAGATCTTTTATAAAGGCGAAGAGGCCGATGGAGGAGAAATATGCGCCTCTGACCATCAATCGTCAGGTTTCCCGTATAGCGCCGACCGATCGTTAATAATTTATTACGACGCGAAGAAGGAGCCGGTAAAACCAAAAGTGATAATCGAAGTACCATCTCTTTTCCCTTACAAGGACGACAAGGCGGTGCCGTGGAAATATGACGTCAACATCGTTACACCTCAAGTTGAAAAGTCCAAAGCCATGACTGGAAGTGTTGGGGAAGTAGGTCATTTCACTCGTAGTGGAAGATGTTATTCTAAAGAGATTGAGCCGGCAAAAAAGAATAGTGACTTGAAACAAAAAGGAAAAGCACCAATGCATGTGACCGAAGATGAGCATGAAACTGTGCCTGAGCAAGAAGCTAAAAAGCCTATACACGAGGAGGAAGCACAAGAATTCTTAAAATTTATCAAGCATAGTGAGTACAACGTGGTGGAACAATTGAGTAAACAGCTAGCACGAATCTCGGTATTATCTCTGCTGTTAAATTCAGAACCACACTGGAACGCCTTGTTAAAGGTGTTGAATCAAGCTTACGTGGCAAACAATATATCCGTTGAGAAGCTTGACAGATAGGTGAATAACCTAAACGCGGATAATTTCATTTCTTTTAGTGATGATGAAATACCACCCAATGGTAGGGGCTCTGTGAAAGCATTGCATATCACAACCCGCTGCAAGGGTTATATAATACCGAACGTACTCATCGACAATGGATCGGCACTCAACGTCATGCCTTTGGCCACACTTTCTAGGATTCTGATGGATTTGTCCTATCTAAGGCCTTGCCATTCTACAGTAAGGGCATTCGATAGAACAAGACGAGAAATCATGGGAAAAATCGAGATCCCTCTAGAAGTGGGTCCCTACATATACGATGTTGAATTTCAAGTCATGGACATTACACCATCATACAATTGTCTCTTGGGAAGACCTTGGATCCATTTTGCTGGAGCAGTCCCATCATCCCTCCATCAAAAGGTGAAATTTATCATGGATGGCTGTTTGGTCACCGTCGAGGGAGAAGAAGACATTGTCGCATCTATCTCTGCTGATGCTCCATACCTTGAAGTAAGCAAAGACGCAGTGGAATGTTCCTTTCGATCCCTTGAATTTGTCAATGCCATATTCGTCGCTGAGGGAAACAAAATTCCCGTGCCAAAACTGTCAAGAAATACCAGGATGGGTATCAAGCTGACTGTGGGGAGAGGAGCCCGAGCAAGGAAAGGTTTGGGAAAATTTCAGCAAGGAATAGTCAGGGCTCTAAAGCCAGTGCACCACAAGGCCCGATACGGTTTGGAGTTCCAGCCGAACATGCGTCAAAGAAGAAAACAATGGAAGAAGGATCAAGAAAGAAGGATCATAAGAACCTTAGGCCGTGAATTGGAATAAGAGGCCATAACGTTCCCTCCTTTGTCAAAAACATTTATATCTGCAGGGATGATATACCCCGGACAAGGTAATATACAAAGCACGCTGTTATTAATTGAAAGGGGTTTTCAGAATGTCAGTATAAATGTCATTGACAAAGGAAGTGAGGCAATTAAAGATGTTTCAACGATACGCCCTTGTCCTCTTGGTTTCATGATGAACAATTGGACTGCCGAGGACCTTCTTGTAGTTTATAAGTCTTCAGAGTAATGCTCAAACATTAACCCTCTATTGTGTCCTTAGATATAATAGAATTCTTTTGTAAGAGCTTGCATTCGCTCTTTATCATTTAAATGAATATCAATGAAGATGCATTTTGTCACGATATTTCGCATTATCACTAATTTCATAATCATCTTCTCATTTCATAGCCTATCTGTATATTTGCCTCATACCATGCCATAATATTTCGTTTGTTGGTTCCAATACTGGGATGCCCCTCTATAGTTTCCTTTTCCATTCAACTTTCAGGTGCTCAGATATCAACAGCATGAACAAACCCGTTATGAGTCCTGAAATCGATTTTGAGAAGGCTAGTTGTTTATAAGAATTTAAAGTCGAAGAAAATGCCAAAGACTATGTCTCGTCTCCTGACTTGCTAAGAATGGTGGAGCAAGAGGATAAACAGATTTTGCCTCATCAAGAATCTGTTGAAACAATAAATTGGGGAACTGAAGAAAAGAAGCAAGAAGTGAAAATTGGGACCTCTATTTCAGAGGACACCAGGCATAATTTGATTGCTTTGCTCCGCGAGTACAAAGATGTATTCGCATGGTTATATCAAGACATGCCAGGATTGGATGAAGATGTAGCAGTCCATAAACTCCCATTAAAGCCAGAATGCAAACCTATTCAACAAAAGCTAAGACGGATGAGACCTGAGATGTTGTTGAAAATAAAAGAGGAAGTCAAGAAGCAATTTGATGCTGGCTTCCTACAAGCCTCCAAATATCCAGAATGGGTGGCTAACATAGTCCCAGTACCAAAGAAAGATGACAAAGTATGAATGTGCATGGATTATCGTGACCTGAACCGAGCAAGTCCTAAAGATAATTTTCCCTTACCACACATTGACACGTTGGTGGATAACACAGTAAAACATTCATTGTTTTCTTTCATGGATGGATTCTCGGGGTATAATCAGATCAAGATGGCCCCTGAGGATATGGAGAAAACTACCTTCGTAACAATGTGGGGAACATTCTGCTACAAGGTGATGCCATTTGGGTTAAAGAATGCTGGGGCAACATATCAGAGGGCTATGGTGACGTTATTTCATGACATGATGCATAAAGAAATAGAGGTCTACATCGACGATATGATTGCTAAATCCTGAGGGGAAGAAGAGCATGTAGTGAAGTTGAAGAAGTTGTTCGACAGACTGAAAAAGTTTCAGCTAAAGCTCAATCCGGCCAAATGTACGTTTGGGGTTACCTCAGGAAAATTGCTGGGCTTCATCATCAGCGAAAGAGGCATTGAAGTTGATCCAGTTAAGATAAAAGCTATACAAGAACTACCATCCCCGCGCACGTAAAAAGAAGTTAGAGGATTTTTAGGGAGGTTGAACTACATCGCCCGGTTCATCGCTCAACTGACCAACCAGTGCGACCCAATTTTTCGACTCCTTCGAAAACATAATCCGGGAGAATGGGACGAGGAATGCCAGATGGCCTTTGATAAAGTAAAACAATATTTGTCTAGTTCTCCAGTGCTAGTACCGCCAACTCCCGGAAGACCATTGATATTGTATTTGACTGTGTTTGAAAATTCGATGGGTTGTGTACTGGAGCAACACGACGAGTCAGGAAAGAAAAAAACGATCTACTACCTCATCAAAAAGTTTAATGAACACGAGGCAAAGTATTCGTCCATTGAAAAATACTGTTGCGCTCTGGTTTGGGTAGCTCGGAGACTTAGGCAATATATGTTGTATCATACGACATGGTTGATTTCAAAGCTAGATCCAATAAAGTACATGATGGAATCACCTGCACTCTCAGGAAGAATGGCACGATGGTAGATCTTACTATCGGAGTACGATATCATCTATGTGAGTCAAAAGTCGATAAAAGGAAGTGCAATAGCAGATTTCTTAGCAGCTCGAACAACGGAGGAATACGAGCCATTGAGATTTAATTTCTCGGATGAAGACTTGATGTGCATCATGGGAAAAGAATGCGAGTCACCAAAAGAGAAGTCATGGAAGATAAGCTTTGATGGTGCATCGAATGCATTGGGGCATGGGATTGGAGCAGTCTTAGTATCACTAGAAGGGAACCATCATCCGTTCACTGCTAGGCTGAACTTTTTCTACACCAATAACATAGCGGAATATGAGGCTTGCATCATGGGACTTCGTGCAGCAATTGAACGAAACATCAAAACTTTAGAGGTATATGGAGATTCAGCGTTGGTGATTTACCAAATCCGTGGAGATTGAGAAGTGAAGGATTCGAAATTGGTTAAATACAGTGATCTAGTGGCAGAGCTGATTAAAGAATTCGAGGAAATAACTCTTAATTACTTCCCACGAGAAAAAAACCAATTAGCTGATTCCCTGGCCACTTTGGCTTCAATGTTTAAAGCAAATAGAGAAACAGAAATAATGCCTCTGCAAATGAGCATATATGAAGTCCCTGCATATTGTTTCAGCATTGAAAAAGAGCCAGATGGACGGCCATGCTTCCATGATGTCTTAGAATATATCAAGAATCAAAGGTATCCCGAACAAGCAAATGAGAATGACAAAAGAACAATCAGAAGAATGGCAGTAGGATTTGTTCTTGATGGGGACATCTTGTACAAAAGAGGAAAAGATCAGGTGCTCTTGAGATGCGTGGATGCTGTTGAAGCCAGAAAAATACTTGAAGATGTCCATGAGGGAATCTGTGGAACACATGCCAATGGTTTCACTATGGCCAGGAAGATTATGAAACTCAGTTATTACTGGCTGACGATGGAAAGTGACTGCATTAGTTTTGCACGGAAATGCCACAAATGTCAAATTTATGGTGATAAAATTCATGTAGCCTCTTCGCCTCTTCATGTCATGACTTCTCCATGGCCTTTTTCTATGTGGGGCATGGATGTTATAGGGCCAATTTCCCCAAAAGCTTCTAATGGACACCGGTTTATTTTTTTGGTTATTTATTACTTCACGAAATGGATAGAACCTGCTTCGTTTACCAATGTGACAAAGACTGCAGTTTGTAAGTTTTTGAAAAAGGAAATCATTTGTCGATATGGTTTGCCTGAAAGAATCATTTCAGATAACGTCATGAATCTAAACAACAAGATGATGAAGGAAGTGTGTGAACAATTTCAAATAAAGCATCATAACTCATCACCCTACCGCCCGAAAATGAACAGAGCTGTTGAAGCGGCCAACAAGAATTTAAGAAGATTATTGGAAAAATGACCGAGACATATAAAGACTGGCACGAAAAGCTACCATTTGCGTTGTATGCATATCGCACATCTGTACGGACATCTACGGGGGCAACTCCTCTCTCTCTGGTCTATGGAATGGAAGCTGTGCTACCTATCGAAGTTGAGATCCCTTCTCTACGAGTCTTAATGGAGTCGAAATTAGAAGAAGCAGAATGGGTTCGAGCTCGATATGACCAATTAAACCTCATTGAAGAAAAACGTTTGAAAGCAATTTGTCATAGAAAGATGTACCAGAAGAGAATGATCACGGCCCATGATAAGAAAGTACGACCAAGAGAATTCCACGAAGGAGAACTCGTGCTAAGAAATATTCTCCCAATAAAAAAAGACTTCCGAGGAAAATGGGCACCAAATTGGGAAGGTCCATACGTCGTAAAGAAGGCATTCTCGGGCGGAGCTTTGATTCTCACCGAGATGGATGGGAAGGAGTTACCTAATCCAGTGAACTCAGATGTTGTAAAGAAATATTATGCTTGAAAAAGGAAAATCAAGATGAAAACCCGAAAAGGGCATCTTAAAAAAAATGGGGATAAAGGTGAAAACCCGAAAAGGGCGTCTTGATTAACACAAAAGATTAGGATGAAAACCCGAAAGGGCATTCTAATGAAGCAAACCCGGGCTTAAAGAACAAGGCGTTTCGAATAGTGGGTCAAACAACAAGACTATAGTATTTGAAGTATTTTTTGAAAGCTCGAAATCTTCTACGCAAGAAGCCATACTCGAAAAGATTCTTGATTGAGGAACGTGGAAGAGTTCATGCGTTGAATATCTAGAGCATTTGTATTTGTTGAATGCAATCTCTTTTCTCTTTATGACACCTTTTTTACTATCATTGATTAACCTTCTTTGTTTGCTACATTTGAAATAAATAAATATGAGGTATCCTTTTGGCCCTACCTGACCATTTTCATGCATCTCATTATGTGGTTCATTTACATGATAAATAGTGAAATGACATATTCCAAACAAAAGAAATGTTAAGCATTACCCAGACGAGAATTTGATAAGTACAAGAGCCTCAAAGCAAGGACAAAGTTCAACCAGGGGCAAAAGAGTGATATTTGAGAAACGTCGATTACTCGTGAAGCCTGAAGACGGGTACAAAGCCTGAAGAAAAAGTCAAGAGCTGAAGTCATAAATACAAATCATCATGAAAAATCGCAACGAAAAGGACATACGACAAACATGCCTAAGGCGTATTGCATAATCATGTAGGCATAAAGGCATTTAAGACAAACATGTGCATGTCATGATAACATCATATACAGGTACTTCAGTAGAGCAAGAGGATGTAATAATAGCTGTACTGAATCAAAGGAAAAGACACCTGAGTTCCACCAAATGACAGGTTTTGGTATTTTGATGTTGTTATTTCTGCTGTCAAAAATCAACTCATATTACGAGAGGTGAGTTGAGCCTTGGCTCACACGCTGAGGTATTTTCAGATTCTGTTTAATCTATATTTTTCAAAAATCAACTCATATTGCGGGAAATGAGTTGAGCCTCAGGTCACATGCCGAGGTATTTTCAAATTCTGTTTTCAATTTCTAGTTTTCAAAAGTCAACTCATATTGCGAGAGGTGAGTTGAGCCTTGGCTCACGTGTTGAGCCACTTTCAATTTTTGTTTTTAATGCCCGTCTTTAAATCAACTCATATTGCGAGAGGTGAGTTGAGCCTCGGGTCACATGCCAAGGTATTTTTAAATTCTGTTGTTCAAATTCTGTTTTTAATTTCTACTTTTCCAAAATCAACTCATATTGCGAGAAGTGAGTTGAGCCTCAGAACACGCTGAGGTATTTTCAATTTCTGTTTTCAATTTCTGTTTTTCAAAAATCAACTCATATTGCTAGAAGTGAGTTGAGCCTCGGCTCACATGCTGAGGTATTTCCAATTTTTGTTTTAATTCATGTTTTCAAAAATTAACTCATATCGCGAGAGGTGAGTTAAGCCTTTTAATTTCTGTTTTTCAAAAATCAACTCATATTGCGAGAGATGAGTTGAGCCTTTTAATTTCTGTTTCTCAAAAATCAACTCATATTGTGTGTAATAGGCCCATTTTGCCCAGGCCCACCAGAAATAATAAAACAAAATATAAAAATATAAAAAAATAGTCCGCTTACAGTCTTTACTAACCCATACAAAATAAAGCCAAATAAATAATCGGTCCAAGACCCAATAACAGACCAAGCCTAAGACCCAAAACATTAAAACCTAATCCTAGCCCATTACGCCAAGCCCAATAACCCAAACTTTTTCAGAAACAGAAACCCTAGGTTTCTTTTCTGTTTGCGCCGCAACTGGTTTCCAGTGCAAACCAGCGCCGCGGTGCACCTCCGTTGTTCTACGTCACCCCACGAACGGCCTAGCCTTGTCAGCAGCACCGCGGCTTCCACACCTGCAACAGATTAACAAACAAAAAGGAGAAAGCAACAATTGACAGCAAATTACAGAAAGGAATTTGTATTTTCTTTTTATTTTATTTATTTATTTTTCGGCTATAAAACTGAATGAAAAGAATGTACAGGGGGATTTTTCTTTTTCGGGTTACACATTCAAATCTGTAAAAAGTTTGAATAGAAGAAAAAGCACAGTTCAAGAGGTGATTTTAAATCGCATTTTTTCATAGATTTTACTTCGAGTTATTTGCTTTTTGCTATTTGTTTGTGTAAAAAATAAAATAAACAGAGGTAGAAAATACTTATTTTCTCGAGGAGTCTTCGAATCCGTGTCAGATTTGCATCGAATAAGGCCAGGATAAGCCTTTGTATGCTGTTGTTCACCGAGTATGAAAGAAAAAGGGTTCAAGCTTTTAGTTCGGCTGAATGAAAGAAGAAAGAGGCTTAGCTTTCTGGTTTTGATTTCTTTTAAGTGGTTAAATACTTAATGTTAGGTTCTAGGTTTGATTTTGTGCAGAGGTTGAAACGGTGCCCTGTAGGGTGGGTGAGATCCGCGCGTCGACCCGTTTTGCAACCTGGATCCGAGCCTTTGCTCTTTATTTGGTTAATTTGCGCGATTGGTCCTTCGTTTTTTCGAAGGCCTTTTAATTGATCCTTAATCACATGTTATTTTGTTTCAAATTTGTCCCTAGAATTTACGTGTCTTTGCAATTAGGTACACACCTAGGTGACATGTTTTGAGATCTGGGTAATTTTCAGTTTTGATCCCTGAATGTTTGCGCATATTGTGATTTAGTTATTATTTCAATAGTTTTTTTTATTAATTATCTTTTTAAGTTTGATTTTGTTTCAATTAAGTTTTTCTTTCATCTCAACATATTTTTTAATATTCATTTCTTTAGAAAATTATTTATATATATTTTTTGAATTGCTCTAACCATTTTTCTACTTTATTTCAATCTAGTATTTCACTTACATTTTTTTATATTTGTTTAATTATATAGTTATTATTTTTAAGATGTTCTATATTATCATATTGTTTGAAATTTTTCCATAATATTAAATTCAACTACCCTTATGTATATATATTAGTAAAATATAATTTATATTAAAATTAGTTTTATATTATAAACCCTATTAATTCTATGTTATTATATATATACAATTTCTTTTAAAAATGTTTATTTGTATTTCCTTTTAAATTTATTATGTATATAATTTATTCTTTAAAGAATACATATATTATTATTTCTTTGTCATTTACGATTCTTTCATGTATATATAGTTTCATTGTATATTGGTTTGTTCTTCTTCCATGCATATTATTAATTTTATATTATTTTATACATGTGATTTCTTTTAAACCTATCCCTATATTTGGTTATATCTATTTTTTTCCTTTTCAAATTTATTATATATGTAATTTATTCTTTTAAAAATCATATATTATTATTTCTTTGTTAGTGAAGATTCTTTCATGTACATATAGTTTTATTGTATATTGGTTTGTTCATCTTTCATGTATATTGTTCATCCTTTGTTATGGTATTGCATCTTCATGATATAATGTTTTATTGATTATCATTATGTATATTAACACCTTAAAGAATATAGGTTTTGTTTTTTTAAATATTCTTGCATGTTAATAGCTCCAAATTACTTCTTTTTTCAATATTCATCTTCATATTCATTCACATATTCTTAGTCTTATTCTATATATATGTATCCTCTCAAACTCGATCATGTGTTGATTCATTTTGTAAGTTTTCATATATTTAATAGCTTTCAAATTGTTTCCAAATTGTTTTGTGTACTATGTTTTGTGTACTATGTGTCGCTTTAGTTTTCCTGTCATTTCATGTATTATTGTTTTATATTGATTATTAACCTTTTGCACTATTATTTAAATCATGGTAATTTGTTCCTTTGTTTACTTATATAATATTTCATATAGTAATCCGTGTTTGTAACTTTGATTTTTTTTTCTATATTGTCGCATCGTGATTCAAATTTTAATATTTTGGGTTGATAGTAGTTATTTCACTGTTATTTTAAAACAAATAAAAACGTTTTGAGTAAAGTCTCAGTTCAGAAATAAGGTAATATTCAATATTTGGGGGAATTTAGAAAATGGTACTCAATCGTACTGGGTATGATTTTTCGGCGAACTAAATATTTGAATAACCTTTTTTTAGTGTACAAATCAATTGTCTTTAAAGGTGTAAAGGATCGTATCCAATCGTACTGGGTATGATACTGCATATATTTGAAGCGAGAGATTTATGACTACTAATTTAAACTATTTCAAACATTTTAAAAAATCATGCTTTAAAATATCTTTCTTCTTAAAATCTTTGATATAAGGATAGCATCGAATCAATTTGGTACCAATTTTTGGGCGTAGTGGGGATGCTAACCCTTCCTCATACGTAATCGACTCTCGAACCCGTTTTTGAATTTATGTAGACCAAAATTGATTTAAAATGTCTTATTAGGTGATCCAATCACACCTAAATAAAAAGATTGGTGGCGACTCCACATTTTGGTTTTAAAAGTCGATCCCCATTGTTTTCAAAATAAAAAAATGGTTTCGACATTGTGAGAAGTGAGTTGAGCCTCAGGACACGCTGAGGTATTTTCAATTTCTGTTTTTCAAAAATCAACTCATATTGCTAGAAGTGAGTTGAGCCTCGGCTCACATGCTGAGGTATTTCCAATTTCTGTTTTAAGTCCTGTTTTCAAAAATCAACTCATATCGCGAGAGGTGAGTTGAGCCTTTTAATTTCTGTTTTTCAAAAATCAACTCATATTGCGAGAGATGAGTTGAGCCTTTTAATTTCTGTTTCTCAAAAATCAACTCATATTGTGAGAAGTGAGCTGAGCCTCAGGACACGCGGAGGTATTTTCAATTCCTGTTTCTTCAATTTATGTTTTTTCAAAAAATCAACTCATAGTGTGAGAGGTGAGTTGAGCCTCGGCTCACATGATGAGGTATTTTCAAAAATCTACTTTTTAAATTAAGTTTCAAAAAGACCAACTCATATTGCGAGAGGTGAGTTGCGCCTTAGCTCACGTGCTGAGCTATTTTCAATTTCTGTTTTAATGTCTGTTTTTGAAGAATCAATTCATATTGCGAGAAATGAGTTGAGCTCAAGATCACATACCGAGCAAAGAATAAAGATTGAAGCTAATGGAAGATACCAGATTTGGACTCCCTGAAGTTGCAGTGGAGCAGGATAAAGTTGCGAGTCTTGTCTCCCCGAAGTTACAGTGAAGTTGATCAAGGATATCGGATCTTGCCTTTCTAAAGTTACAGAAGAAAAGACCATAAACCCTATCTCACTGAAGCGATAGAGAAGCGGATTGAAGATGTACATCTTATCTTTCTGAAGTTAAAAGTGAAGCAGCTCGAAGCCACAAAATCTCATATCCTTGAAGTTACATTGGAGTAGATTGAAGCTACAAGGCATACATCAGGAGATGCAGTGGATTGAACCAAAGCTACAAGATACGGTGGACTGGAAGGAGACTATCTGAACAAGAAGAGCACTAATGAAATCAAGACTCGGCAAGACGGGGAAAAATTGGCCTTTCTTTGTGTCTTTGCTCTATTCCCGTTACACGACAATGAGCAAAGAGGGGCAGCTGTTACAGGCCAATTTTGGCCCAGATACAACAAACCCATTTTACATTAATAACCACTACCCAAAAACCCCAATACCCGGAGCCCAATTTCCCTAACCCACTAACCCAATTTTGACCCACCTAAATTTAGCCCAACAGAAGCCCAAATCCTACCAAACCCTAGCCCATCCCAATCAAATCAACAACCAAACCCTAGGTGCGCCGCACCTAGGGTCTTCAGTCTTCTGCCGTTTGCCATGGCCACCAACTCTCCCTACTTGCCCTCTATCACCGGATTGCTCCACCTGCACAACGAATGAAACACGCAAGCAGCAAGAATAGATTAGAGAGCAATGTAAATGGCTATAAAAGCCGATCTAATTAATTGTAAAAAAGAGAGAGGAGGGTTCTTAAAAAAAATACTAAAATCGAAGGAGAAAAGCAGGCCATTCTACATCCATACAAACAACAGATTTTAAAATAAGGGAATCAGTTCAAATCGAAGGAAGAAAAACAGTAAAACAATAAACAGATTCAATCTAAGGTAGCCAACGTTTTTCTTTATCATACACGCATCAACACATCCATATATACATAAAGATTTCATTTTTATACGTATATATACATAAAAACAAAGAACATATAAAAAAATAAAAAAAAAGGAAGAAAATTTTTACCTAAGCACAGTGGCCGGCGCGGCGGTGCCACGGCGGAGCGATGGCCGGACCCCCCTGGCTGGTCTCGGGGTTTCTCCAGAGAGAATACCCCCTCTCTCTTTTTTTCTAAAACTCAAGCATAATGATTTTTTTTCAAAAAATTTTAACTTTTATAGGGGTCTGGAATGGCGTCGTTTTGGGCTTTGCATTTAAGCACTGAAACAGCGTCGTTTCATCGTGGATCGGGTCGACCCGACCCTACCCGCTAGGATCCGCATGTTTTTGTAGCGGAAGGGAAAATTGCGCTTTTGGCCCTTCCGCATTTTTATTGTTCTTCAATCAGGTTTATTTTCATTTTCAATTCGACTTTGCAATTCGTTACACTTTACAATTGAGTCCCTCTTACTGCGCAGCGTTTTAATACTGGGAATATTGTGCTATTGGTCCCCCTAAGTCATGCGCACGTTACAATTTGATCCTGTTGCCTATTTTATTTCTAATTTCACCCCAACAATTTTGTTTTGGTCTCAATTTCGCCCTTTTTTTGTTTTCGTTCTTAAAATATTATTTGTAATATTAATTTTGCTATTATTATTGTTATATTGTTGTTATTTATTACTATTACTATTATTATTACGTACATCTTATTTATGCTTTTCTTAATATTATCATTATTATGTGTATTATTATCATTATAAATATTAGTGTATATTTTTATTATACATGTATATATATTCTTTATATATGGTATTTTTTGTACATTATTATTTTTACTATCATCTTTATTATTTTTAATATATTATTATTTATTACTTTGTTTTCCTTAGCTTAGTATTATATCATGTTTCCTTTTGTATTTTTACTGTTACCATTATTTTTTATTTTATTATTATTATTATTATTATTATTATTATTATTATTATTATTATTATTATTATTGTCCTTAATGTATCATTATCACTAATTATTATTATCGCTAGTATTGATGTCATTATCAATGTAAGTATATGTTTTATTATTTATGTATACATCTTTAATACATATAGGCATATATTTTATTATTAATAGTTGATTTTTGTTTATATTATCATTACTTGTAATATATATTATGAAAATATTCTAACACTATATTATATATATATATATATATATTTCTTTCATATTTTTATGTATATATGTTTTAACATTATTGTGTATATATTTTAACATTATTAATTATACATCTTTCATACTATTTTATATATATTTCTAATATCATTGTATACTTCTACGTCATTATTATTTATATATATATATGTATGTATTTATATAGCGTATGAATAGCTTTTCTAATTATCATTTCTAATATGTATATTGTATATGTTTATGTATACATCTTTAGTATTATTAGTTATACGGTTTATACTATTTCTTATATATGTTCTTACCAATGTTAGTATGTGTTCTATTTTGTGTATATATCTTTAATATACATGTATGTAGTTATGTAGTAATATTAAGAATTGTCTTTTAACATTATTTTCGATATGTATATACTATGTAAATATTTTAACATTTTTATATATATTGTGTGTATGTGTTTTTAAATATTGCATTTTTATTATGTGTATATATATACCTTCTAAATGTTGTATTTTTATACATATCATGTATATATTTCGAATATTATATAGCATATTTCTAATACTATTATTATTTACATATATATCCTACGTACATATTCTTAATATCATTATTATGTATATGTATTCATTGTTTACATTTCATGCTTAATTCTAATATTACCCCAATGAGCAAGCTAGACGATATACATGAAACGTTAGAAATGGATTTATAATATTTTTCCACTTTCCCTCTAGGAAATTCTGGTAATTCAATGCTGAACGTTTACTAAGCAACTAATTGATGCAATTTGCCACCACTTTCTACACTTCACATTAATTTCATGTAGAAAACAAATGAAGGATACTTCCCAATTGTGGAGCCACCATTCACTATTGTTGTTTAAATTCCCAACCTCTAAACAAAGTTAAGTTCCCTTTCATTTCTTTCTGGAACAAAAATAGAAATTATAATTTTCTATTTCCAAAGTCATTTGATTGCTGATGGATAATCAGATTTGTTGCTTCTTTCTAGTTGTTGGGTCAATACCCTTGTAGAACTGCCATTTCTCGAGCAATGAGGAAAGCAAAAGCTTATGAAATTTCGTTCCTCTGGGACTGGCCATCAAACCTATGATGCTCTAATTTTGTAGAAAAGTTAGTAATATTAAAAATAATTTTTGAATTTAAATTTTTATTTTAGCAATATATATTGAATCAAATACAATTAATAATAATTTTGAAAAATCAATGGAATTTGAAATTTGAATTTAAGCTATTAAAATTACCTCTTCAAATTATCCAAATATTTTGATATATTTATCAAAACAAGTAAATTAAATTTTAAAATTTTGAAAACCTTGATACAAATAAAATTCTTTCTCTAAATTTCTCATTCAAACACACCCTAAAAGATATACATCTCCTTCTAAACCTTATTTTTAGAATTAATTTTTTTTCTAAATTTTCATATATAAAATTAAGCGAAAATTGGAAGAAGGGTAAACCAATAGTTGATTAGTCAATTCTTGGGAAAATTGGAAATTGAAAAATTCTCATAACATAATACAATTTTGAACTTTCTTGGAAACGAAACTAATTAATTAATAAAATTAATCCTCAGGTTTTCTTATAAAGCTTTAAAATTTCCCCCTAAAAGCCTGCTGGTGAATTACCAAGCTCGGTCTCACACCAATGAATTTACTATGATCTTTCAACTTTGTTGCTTTGTCGAAATCCAATTCCAATCATCGTCTATAAAACATATGATGCTCTAATTTTGTAGAAAAGTTAGTAACATATGATATTTGATTGCATGTATGTGTGTTTAGCGTGTAAATGAGGAATTTGTGCTTGTAAACTATTCAAGTTTGAGTTAAAAGAACATGGATTTGGCATAATTATTATTGAGTCAAGCTTCAACTCGAGCAACTTGAGCTATCAAGTGACTCGATTTTTTTGTGTCTTAATGCTTGAGTAGTTTCGGAACTTAGAACAAGTCTAATCAACCAAGTTTGTTATGGATTAAATACGACCCTAACTAAATTTTATGAAAAATGAGCCCACACGGCTTGGCACATAGCCGTGTTACATGGCTTTTCAACATCACATCATTTGCTATTTTTCGGAATTTTCGTTACATACTTGGTCGTTTTTCGATGCAAACCCAACCGCTGTAATTCTAGTACCTTAAATTGACATTCAACTTAATTTATTAGCAGCTAAATCCGAGATACAACCCTTGCCTTCCTAAAATTTAAGCCTAAACAAATAGACACTCGACCTTAACACCAAATCGATCACTTACCCTTGAAAAAAAAGCAACCTAAAATGGTGCTTAGGTTGCCGGATGGACATTCTACGCACCACCTTCTTCTCCATTCGGAAAACCAAAATGATCAATAACGAAGATTACAAAATACTATACCCTTAGTCGACATGCGAAAATGGACTATAATTAATCTTATCATTGAAAAACACACTTGCGAGACTTACCTGTTAGAAAATCAATAATAGAAAAATGACAATTGTCGAAATCATTTTAAAAAAAAAAAAAAACAAAGTTGACTTGGATTTTGAAAATGAAAATGAACAGAGGAGTCGCCACCGATCCTTTTTGATGAGGTGTGATCGGATCACCTCAAATTAATCATTTTAATATAAGTTAAGATTTACTAAAACGATACTTTTTTAGTCTACGAAAATCAAAAAATGAGCTCGGGAGTCGGTTACGCACGAGGAAGGATTAGCACCCTCGATACGCCCAAAAATTGGTACCTAGTTGATTAATTAGTGTCTTAGTGTCGGAAATTGAAAACTTGAAAGACTTTGAAATACGATCCCTCTTTTGTAAAAAACGCTCAAATGTTAAAGACTTTCTCATCTCAAAGTGATGAAATGGCACATCCAGTAAGTTAGGACACGACATCTCGAACTTTTGAAAATGAGCCTGGCTTTTACTTAAAATCTGTGTATTTTAACTTTAAAAGGATATTCGATTATTTAGAGTAAACGAGGAAAATCGAAACCCAGTAAGTTAGGGCACGATCTCTCGAACTTCCAAATACCGAATTGCATTTATTAAAAAAAATCTTATCCCGAGGTAACAAGATGTCATATCCAGTAAGTTAGGGCACAACACTTCGTATTTTCGAAAATAAGTATTTTATTCAAAACTGGTATTGCGATCTTAAAAGCATATTCCGCTATTTAGGTTAAATGAGAAAAATCGAAACCTAGTAAGTTAGGGCACGATTTTCTCGAATTTCCCAAATACAGGGCATCACTTTTTATAAGAAAGTTATTTTCATCGGGTAAAGGTTAATACAACATAAGTTTGTAATAATAAGATAAAGAATGTATAAACAAATATAAATTTCAGTATTGACAGGTATAATAGAATAAACATAAATGCGAGTGTGAACGATAACAATAAAACTAAAAATAAAATAAAAGGAATAAGCTAAAATAAGAGAGAAATAATGAATAAGCTAAAAGTATTTGAAAAAAAAAACTAGTTGTGAATGACTAAGGATTATGTGAAACCATTAAAAAGGGATAGTAATAGTGATGACAATAATAATGATATAAAAAATATAACAATAGTGAAATAATGATATTAATACCTAAATATAAATATAGATATAATACTTAAAATATAATAGTGAAAATATAAATAGGTAGAAATATAAATAGATAGGTAGTAAGAAAATCTATATGGATGAAAATATAATAGTAATAATAATACTATAGTAATAATGATAATAAAGAAAATAGTAATAATAGTGATATGTTAAATTATAAAAAATAATAGTAACAGCAATTAAAAATATATATAATAATAATGATAATAGTAATAATAGCAACGATAGTAATAATAATAAAAAGGAATAAAAACAATGTTAATAATAAGAATATTAATAAGGGTAATAATAACAATAATATAAATAATGATATATACATGAAAAAAATAATTATTATAATAATAATAATGACACAATAAGTCAAAGTAGAAAATAATATATTAACAAGAGTAATAATCATATGTATTAATAATAAAATGATGACATGTTAATAAGGATAATAATAATTAATAATAATTAATAATACTAAATTAATTAATAATAAAGTAATAAGTAAATAAACGCAAAAAAAAAAAATATATAATAATAATATTGTTATAGGTCAATTTTGGGTCTGTTTACATCAAAATTACATAAGCCCATTTACAACCTAAACCCAAAATCTATTAAAACCCGAATGGCCCAATAACCCAAATAACTCACTTAAATTAAACCCAAGACCCATCACAACCCAAAACCCAAACAACAAATACCCCAGCCCAATTAAACCTAACAACCCAAACCCTCACAGGCTCAATTTCTTGGCCCGACTAGCCTGACTTAGGGTTTCAGAAAAACTGAAACCCTAAGCGCCGCCAACGTCCCATCGATTAGCACCATCTCCTGGCGCCACCTGCCCCACAGTCACCTCCATCGTTCAACCACCACCTGCACAGCAAACAAGACACGCAACAGCAGCAGAAAACAGAAAGTAGAAAGAGATTTTTGTACAATGGCTATAAAAGCCGATTTAAAACGTTGTAAAAGGGTCGGTTGTTTTTATCAATACAAGACAGTAAATTTCTAGAGTACAAGAACAACCTTCACAATATCAAAAACCAGATTCAAGCACATAAACGAGACAACAAATAGCAAACACGAAAAGTTGTTGATTAGTTTTATTTCTTTCTTTGAAACTACGCATATATTCATAAATATTTCATTTTTATTTGTGTTCTATACATATATAAGATATATTAATAAGTTTTTTTGAAAAAAGAAAAAAAATTAAAGTTTTTACCTTTCCGGCCACCGTGTACGGTGGCCGGCGCCGGCGACGATGGACGACGGTCGGGGTGAGGCCGGATTTCCCGCCTGAAATTGCCCCCAGCTCCCCCTCCCCTCTCTCCTTTTTTTTTTTCCTCTGTTGTTGCAAATGATTTTTTTGAAGATTTTGGCCTTTATATAGCTTCCCAAAACGACGTCGTTTTGGGGTTAAAGGGAGCCCCCAAAACGACGTTGTTTTGAGCATGACCCGCGCGTCGTCCCGACCCGCCAAGAGGATTCGCGTGTTTTTGAACGGAAGGGCAATTTGCGCGTTTGGCCCTTCCGCTTTTTCATGATCTTGCAATTAAGTTTTTGTTATTTTTAATTTTGCCCCAAGACTTTGATTTGATCTCATTTCAGTCCTTATGCTGCTGCGCGTTTTGGGAGGGAGGGATTATTTCCCTTTTCAGTCCCCCACGTCATTCGCGCTTTGCAAATGGGTCCTCCTTTTTATTTTTATTCATGATTTGGCCCCAGAACTCAGTTTTCAATTCAATTTTGGTCATTTTTTCGTTTATTTTTCGAATTTATTTTGAATTTTCTATTATTTTTGCTATTTCATTTAGCTTTAAGTGTTATTCATGATATATATATTATTTTTATGACTATTATTTTTATATTATTATTATTATATTATATTTAGTATTATCCTTAATATTATATTTCTATTATTATATTTATTATTATCTATTACTTTATTCTTATTTTTATTTTAATATTATATTCACCTTTTATATTATTATTATTATATTATTTTCATTACTATTACTTATCTTTACTTATATGTATATATATATGTATTTTTTATGTACATATAGCTTTTATATAGTTTTTTTTATTACTTTGTTTTTTATTTTACTTTGTTATATTTGCTTTTCGTATTTTATTATTCTGCTAGCATTATTATTTTATTATTACCGCTATTAATTCATGTACACACGTGTATATACATCATGTACATACTCTTAGTATTATTACTATGTATTCGATTTTTATATATACACATGTATGTAACTGTATGTACTCATAGTTGTTTTAATATTATTATTATTCCTAATATATATATATATTACATATGCATGTTTAAATACCATATTATATACATATATTTTATATCTATTCTTATATATTATTATTTTTGTTATTATACTTATTATTTTCGCTATTATTACCTACTACTAAATTTTTAATATTATTATTATATTATATTTTTATATTGCTAGTATTGTTATTGTCATTATTATTATTACTATATCTATTGCTCATTTGCATTTTACTATTATTAGAATTAATATTATTTTCACCTAATATATATATATGTTATGTTTTTAATGTTATATACTTTTTAATATTTTACATATTATGTATACCCTTTTAATAATAGTATTATTTCTAATATATATATATATATATATATATGTTTCACGCCTATACTTTTAATATTATTATTGTGTATGTATTTAATACCTATATGTTTATATTTATGTAGTTTCATTAATAGTTTGTTTTTCAACATTATTATTTTTATATATATATATGTATATATCGTTTAATACTATATTATATTTATATATCTATATTTTTAACACGTATTATGTACATACTTTTAACACTATTATGTATATACTTTTTGTCCGTATTATTATGTACATACTTTAACACATATACATATATAGCATCATTAGTATCTTTAATATTATGTTCTCATCACCTTATTTACCATTATTATATGTTTATATATACATATATATATATCCGTTTTCATTTCATGTTTAATGCCATTGTCGTATTTATTATTTGTTTCGATACACTTCTAATTCTTATTTTTCATTTCTTGCCCATTCTGTATCAATTTACCATTTACTACTTTAAAAATCTTACTTCATGTTTTCTAATCAATTTCAATAAGTAAGGCAACATACCGATTTAACATTAAGTCGTCGATTTCATCGCTATGTTGGGTGAACATCAATCAACTCGTGTTAAAACGATATGTCCTTCTCAAAAATCAAAAACTTAAAGATTCTCGTGTTTAGATCGGATCACGCTTAATTGTCAAATTGAATTCACATTTTTGAAAATTAAGACAACACGTGTTTAATAAGATACCAATTTTGGGCGTCGCGGGGGTGCTAATACCTTCCCCGTGCGTAACCGACTCCCGAACCTTATTTTTCTCTGGATTTTAACGTAGACCTAAACCTGGCCTCTTTTTTTATCAAAAATATAATTCTTGGTTAAAATAAAGATTCATTAGGTATCCGATCACACCTAGAAAAAGGGATCGGTGGCGACTCCCCTTTTTTGATAAATCGATTTTCAAATTTTCAATAAATCGCCACGATTAGCGACCAAGCTAAAATTTTACGTCGCTACAAATATGAAATCAATTAGTTTAATACTAAGATAATAATAATAGTAAAATAAAAATGGTGGTAATAATAATAATAATAATAATAATAATAATAATAATAATAATAATAGTGAAAAAATGAAAAATATAAAAAATGATAATAATAATAGTACAATAACGACACTAGTAGTAAAATAAAAAAATAAAAAAATAGTAATAGTGGTAATAATAATAAGATCACAATAAAAGAGAAAGAAATAATAACATGTAAATGATAATAATACTAACAATAATAATAATAATGTATTCATAATAATAATAATAGTAAAAATAATAAAGTTAACTAATTTTATAGTAAAGTAACCAAATAACTGAAAAGGGGATTAAATCAAACTTGAAACAAAAGTTTTGGGGCAAATCTAAAGTAAATAAGAGAGAAAATGACTAAATTGCATGCGCAAATAACCCGGATGGATTAAAATGGGCAATAACCCCTCCCTTCAAAACGCGCAGCATAAGGGAGGACCAAAATGAAAACCAAAATAAATTACAGGGCACATTTAAAAAAAACAAAAGAACTTGATTTTAAAATAATAAAAAGGCGGAAGGGCTAAAAGTGCAATTAGCCCTTCCGTTAAAAAACACGCGGACCCTAGGCCAGAGCGGGTCAGATCGGGTCGGACCAAGGGCAAAACGACGTCGTTTTGAATGTTTAAGGCCAACCCCAAAACGACGTCGTTTTGGAGGCCTATATAAGTCAGATTTTTTTTTTTTAAATTTTCATTCTCTCATCTGTTTAAAAACAAAACTCATCTTTTCTTCTTTTTTTTCTCTGCAGGGGGTTTTGCTCTGGTGAGAGGTTCGGCCCGTCGCCGGCCACCGCACACGGTGGCCAAAAAATAAAAAAGGTATGAATTTTTGTTTTTATTTTTATATTTATATATATCTATGTATATATGCTATTTTTTAAAAAAAATAAAGGAAATATGTATATGTATTCAAAAGAAAAAAAAAAGGGAAAAGTAAACTAAAAAAATCACGACCTTTTTCACGATGGATTTGTTTTCGATCTCCTTGCTTGCTGTTTTTCTTTTGTATTTGGATATTGTTTTGCTTTAAAATCTAGTGCTCTTTTTATTGATCAAGATTTGCCAAAAAAAAAAAAAAAAAAAGCCCCCCTTCAAAGGGTCTCAGCTTTGGCTTTTTAAAGTCATTTACATTATTTTTCTATGCTGTCTTTTCTCTTCTTTGGTCCTTGCAGGTGGATGGACGGTGCTGACACGAGCGGTGGAGCAGGCATGGTGCGATGGGACAGGGGGCAGAGGCGGCTCCTAGGGTTTCTGTTTTCTGTTTTGGTTTTTTTTTGGGGCTTAGGTGGGCTAGGTCTAGTTGGGGTTTATTTTGGGTCAAGTCTAGATTTTGGTTGGGTTTGGGCTTTAAGGTTTATTGGGCCCCGGGCTAAATTGGGCCTCTACAACAATAAAGTAGCAAAGATTGAAATTGCAATTTTGAAAGCCAACAAAACAGAAAAGGGAGAACAACCAAATCAAAAAATGACAAAAGTGGGAAAAGAGGGAGTGTGAGGGATTTTAGGAGTATTTTTGAGAAAATTTTCAAAAAGAATTTAAAAAAGTAAATAAATATTCATATCCCCACTAATTTTGATTAGTTATCCTATCAATTCTTCTCTAGAATTCAAATTCTACCCAACCTCCACTACATAGGTGACACAAGTAAGGGAATTAAGAAAAAATCTTTTCATTTGCACATATAGGGATTCAAACATAGAACCAAAGGGTAAGCTAAAGCCTTAGCATTACCCAAAGTCAAGGGTAGGGCAAAAATTAACAAAATTTAAAGAAAAATGATTCAAACCTAGAACCTCTCACATACTACTCATAACTCTTAACCACTAAACCAAATTAATCACTTTGACAATTTTTTTAACAATTCAAAAACACAATTTTGAGACGTTCTAACTCTCCCCTATAAGAAATTTTGACCTCGAAATTTACCTAATTCAAATAGATGTGGGGGTGAGCGTTCGATCAAATCGAATGAAAAAATTTTGAGTTAATCGAGTTGACGAATCATATTTTATCATCCTAATTTGATTTGAAATTTTCTCGAATCAAGTCGAGTGAGATGGAATTCGAATCGAATATATTTGTTCGAGTTAAATTTTAAAAAATAATTTTGAGTCCTTGTAACCACTGTCGCCCATCGTAATAAAATTTATCCACCTTAATTAAAATTTTTATTAACTTTCATCACCTCATAATTTATTTATTAATCTTTTATATACGGTTAGCTTCTTTGCTTGCTTAGTTGTTTCAATTATCTTCAGATTCTTGTCACTATGTATTTTGGAATTAAAAAATATATTAAATGTAAAAATGTGATTTTTTAATAAAAGTTATTTTAAAGATAAAATGTGAAATTGATACCAATATAAAATTTTAACATGAATATTTAATGGCATAATTAATAATTCAATTTTAATATAAAATGTGAAATTTAATTTAATAATATAAATAGTAGATATAAATAAAATTATTACTATTTATGTTTAGTGATTTTTTTGGATAATTTTGATTTTTTATTTGAGAGTAAATGGTGAGAAATAAAAATTTAGGGGGAAAATAAAAAGTTTTGGGGGATAAAAGTTTGAGGGAAAGTAAATAGGGGAGTAAAATTTTGGAGGGAAAATATTAAAAAAATTGGGGGGGGGGGAGGGAGTAAAATTTTGAGACAAAGTAAATGGGAGAGTAAAATTTTGGTGGGAAATGGATCGAATTTTTTTTTGATTTTTTCGAGTTGAATTGAGTTTTGCTCACCCCTAGATGTGGGTGTTGCTGACAAGTCGAATTGATAACCGAATTAAATTAAAATAATAATTGTGAGTCAATTATGTCTATGAGTTCGACTTTATATATTTTAATAACCTAATTGATTAAATATTAAAAATTTATTCAAATTTAATAAAATATTATTATAATAAAATATTTTTTTGAATTTTATAAAATTTTTAATATTTTGTATTTTTAATTATTTTAAGTTCCAAAAAGTAAACAATCTAGAGAAAAAAAATATTTTTTGAATTTTTTTTAAGTTTGACCAATAGATATTGTAAAAAATAAAATAAAATAAAAATAAAGAACACACGAAGATTTTTACGTGGAAACCCTTTCGGGAAAAAAACCACGGGCAGAGGAGAAGAAAATTTAGTATGTCGAATTCGAATTAATTACAAGAGGAATAGACTATGTCTATTTATAGGCTTGTAAAGCCATATTCTAGTAAGACTGAATTAACTTATTCTAATCAATATCAAATAGATAGAATTTAATAAGGTTTTTTCTAAAATAAAATAAAAGAAGTGTAATTCTATATAGATTGTTCTTTTATTTTATTTTACCACTGTATTTTATTTAAATAAGGATTCGAGTCACTTAATTCTAACAATCTCCACCTTGACACGAATTCTTAATGAACAAGTTTTTCATTGCGAACTCTCAACGAACAAGTTCTCCACCTCTTCCATAAAACCCCTTAAGGGTTTAACTTCAACAATGGACACCAACCAAGTCTAAGCAATGCTCAAACTTGGTTATAGGAAGTGACTTAGTCATCATATCTGCAGGATTTTCATGAGTACTAATTTTGCTCACAACAATATCACCACGCAAAAATGTCACGAACAAAATGATACCGAACATCAATGTGTTTTGTTCTCTCATGAAACATTTGATCTTTTGTAAGAAAGATGGCACTCTGACTGTCACAAAATACTGTGCTGATTTGAAGGTCTTCATTGAGTTCACTAAAGAGCCCCTTCAACCAAATAGCTTCTTTACAAACCTCAGTAATCGCTATGTACTCAGCTTCAATGGTAGACAAAGCAACTGTAGTTTGCAAAGTGGCTTTCCAACTGATTGCACAACCTCCAATTGTAAAGACATAACCTGTGAGAGATATTCTTCTATCAAGGTCTCCAGCAAAATCAGCATCAACATACCCAATGACTCCATCTCTAGTTCTTTCAAACTGTAAGCAAACATCAGTAGTACCTCGTAAGTATCTTAAAATCCACTGAACTACTTTCCAATGTTCTTTAGCAGGATTCGCCATATATTTGCTAACTGCACTAACTGCATATGATAAATCTGGACGTGAACAAACCATAGCATACATAAAAGATCCCACTGCACTAGAGTATGGAACATGTGACATGTACTCAATCTCATCATCTGATTGTGGAGAGAAAGCCGATGAAAATCTGAAATGGGCTGCTAAAGGAGTACTAACAGGCTTAGCACTCTGCATATTGAACCTGCAAAGAACTTTCTCAATGTAGCCCTTCTGACTTAGGTACAATTTACTTGTTTTTCTATCTCTGAGAATCTCCATACCAAGTATCTTCTTTGCTGGTCCCAAATCTTTCATCTCAAATTCTTCACTTAGTTGGGCTTTGATCTTTCTTATCTCTCCTTTATCTTTTGTTGCTATCAACATGTCATCAACATAAAGAAGTAGATACACAAAAGAACCATCACAGTTTTTCTTAAAGTAAACACAACTGTCAAACTACTTCTTTTGAAATCATGAGAAGTCATAAAGGAATCAAACCTCTTGTACCACTGCCTTGGTGACTGTTTCAAACCGTAAAGGGGCTTTTTCAGTAAGTTAACATAGTCCTCTTTTTCTGAGACTGTAAAACCCTTTGGTTGTTGCATGTAAATATCCTCTTCAAGTTCTCTATGCAAAAATGCAGTTTTTACATCTAACTGCTCAAGCTCCAAATCATGCATGGCCACAATACCAAGCAAAGCTCGAATCGAACTATGTTTCACAACTGGGGAGAACACATCTGTGAAGTCTACTCCTGGAATTTGACTGTTACCTTTTACAACAAGCCTTACTTTATATCTGGGTTCTTTAACTCCTAGAGTCCCTTCTTTCTTTTTAAACACTCATTTACAACGAACTGTCTTCTTACCTTTAGGAAGTTTCACAAGATCCCATGTTTTGTTTTTGTGAAGTGATTCCATCTCCTCTTGCATAGCAAACATCCATTTTTTTGAGTTTTCACAGCTAACCGCCTCAGAATAATTAGATGGCTCTTGGTTTGCATCTATATCTTCAACCACATTTAAAGCATAAGCAACTAAATCAGCTTCGGCATACTTCTTTGGAGGTTTAATTTCTCTTCTAGTTCTATTTTTGGCGATAGAGTATTGTGGTGAAGAAGCAACTCTATTCTCAATTTTTGTGCTAGCTTGAGGAATTGACTCTGTATTAATCTAATGCTCCACCTGCTTTTGATTTTCTTTATTGGAAGAGTCTTTAAGAGATAAGTTAGGTAGCATAGCAGTTTCATTAAAAACAATATCTCTGCTAATCACAACTTTTCTATTTTCAGGACACCATAACTTATACCCTTTTACACCAGTTTTATAACCAAGAAAAACGCATTTAATGGATCTCGGTTCCAATTTTCCATTATCAACATGAGTATATGCAGGACACCCAAAAATCTTTAAATCAGAATAATTAGCAGGATTACCAGACCATACCTCTTGTGGAGTCTTTTTCTCAATGGCAACGGATGGAGATCGGTTGATCAAAAAAATGCAGTAGAGGCTGTTCCTGCCCAAAACGACTTTGGTAAGTTGGCATTTGACAACATACATTGAACCTTCTCCATGATCGTTCTGTTCATTCGTTTTGCAACACCATTTTGTTGTGGAATATGTCGTACCTCACTAAGTCTTCTGACAACTCCATCAAACATCTTAACTTTATTATTTCCCATCAAAACCACACATTCAGACATTGTTTTGTAAGTTGTAAACCAATCCCGATTGGGACTCATGTGGAAGGTGTAACCTGAATCAAGTATTCATTCCTCGCTTACTTTAGAATCATTGACAGAAGCGACTAGAAGTTCATCATCGCTGTAATCTTCTACAACATCAACTTCACCGGAATTTTCTGGTTGTTTTACCTTTTGATTCGCAGCCTTCCTTTTAATCTTATTCTGTAACTTATAGCACCCAGATTTAATGTGCCCTTTCTTCTTACAGAAGTTACAAGTTTTACCTCTGTTTGAAGACTTCGATCTACCCTTAGATTTACCACGAGGATTCCGTTCCTGTATCCTACCACGATCATCATCAACATTCTGATCTTGTCTCCCACGAACAATGAGACCCTCTCCCTGAGAGTCGGGTTTAACCACAAGATGCTTCATCTTATCATACAAGGTTAAAGAATCATAAACTTTATCAACTGTGAGAGACTCGCGGCTATATAAAATCGTGTCTCTAAAGGTTGAATAAGACGGGGGCAACGAACAAAGTAGAATCAACCCTAGATCTTCCTTATCATACTGAACCTCCATGGCCTCCAAGTTTGAGAGAATTTCTTTAAACACTGTTAAGTGTTCGTGCACAGATGCACCTTCCTCCAAACGATGAGCATAAAGACGCTGCTTCATATGCAACTTGCTTGTTAGAGTTTTCGACATACATATTTTTTCTAGCCTCTTCCATAATGCAGCGGCAGTCTTCTCTTTCATCACATCCTGCAAAATTTCGTTGGACAAATGCAGATGTAATTGTGTTAACGCCTTTCGATCCTTATGCTTTTTCTCTTCATCTGTTAATATCGAAGGCATCTTATCTATCCCTAGCAGGGCATCCTCCAGATCCATCTGTGCAAGAACTGCTTGCATCTTAATTTGCAACAACGTAAATCTGGTGTTGCGATCCAACAGCGGAATGTCATACTTCAAAGACGCCATTACCGTGATCAAGATGAACAACCCGGAAGCTCGAATACCAATTTGTAAAAAATAAAATAAAATAAAATAAAGAACACACAAAAAATTTTACGTGGAAACCCTTTCGGGAAAAAAAACCACGGGCGTAGGAGAAGAAAATTCACTATGTCAAATTCGAATTAATTACAAGAGGAATAGACTATGTCTATTTATAGGCTTGTAAAGCCATATTCTAGTAAGACTGAAACACCTTATTCTAATCAATATCAAATAGATAGAATTTAATAAGGTTTAAAAAAACCTTATTCTAAAATAAAATAAAAGAAGTGTATTTCTATATGGATTCTTCTTTTATTTTATTTTACCACTGTATTTTATTTAAATAAGAATTCGAGTCACTTAATTCTAACATATATTTATTTATTTTGAAAACTTGGGATGAAAGTATATCATTAAATACAATGGCCTTTGGAAAACTATGCAATTCTATAAAGTTGAAAAAATAGGCTTTGTTTTTTTTTATAGAAAAATACAGTGAAATAGCGACTACAAGGCAAAGAAAATACTAACAAGCGACATTGGACATAGTAGCAAGATTGTTATTAAGTAGTTTTTGGATTAAGATCGGAGGTTCTTCAAACAACGGCAAGCTGTTGTAATTTAAGTTGGCAATTTTAACCATATGGCTTGCAACTTTATTGTGATCCTTAGAAATATGTTGAATTCACACTTCAAAAAAAAAAGAAAGTCTCACGACATATGAAGGAAAGAATTAGCAGGAAAGAATTAGTAGAATACATTTAATATATGCACAGTATGTATTTTAAAAATAACTTTTAAAGTTTAAGGTTTTATCTTATAATAGGACTATGTATATTAAATTAAATTAAATAAAATTAGTAATAATTTTGGAAGAAAGTTAGGTCAAGAATTGGGTCCTAGTTGAATTGGAGAGACCCGAACTCATGCTGATGTCATAGAAATTTTCAACTTAGATGATTGAGTATCATATGAATAGGCCTGAAAAAATTCTTGTATAGCTTCTTTGGTTTCTTGATAAAGAGAAATATGACTAACTGTGGTTCGAATATATATACAAATTTTTTTTTATGAAATTTGAAAAAGGATTTTGAGCTATTAAAATTTCATCTTTAAACTAATTACATATTTTAAAATTTTTCAATATATTTATACAAATAAATAAATTTTGAAAATATTAATTAGTAAATTCTTGGAAAAATTGGAAATAAAAGGGTAAACGAATAGTTGATTAGTCAATTCCTTGGAAAATTGGAAATAGAAAAAATTCTCATAACATAATATAAATTTGAACTTTCTTGGAAATGAAGGATATCAGACTTCAAACTAATTAATTAATAAAAGCCTGCTGGTGAAGTCCCAAGCTCGGTCTCACACCCATGAATTTACTATAATCTTTTATTTTTGTTGCTGGTAAGTCTTCATAGCCCTCCCTATTAAGTTTTTATAGCCCTCCCTATTACTTATCTCCATGATTTTACTTTCCTTTTTTTTTTTTTTTAATTTACCTTGATTAGCTTTGTCGAAATCCAATTCCAATAATCATCTTTAAAACATATGATGCTCTAATTTTGTAGAAAAGTTAGTAATATATGATATTTGATTGCATGTATGTGTGTTTAGGGTTGTAAGAACCCAAATTTGCCCGGGCCAAAATCATTAATCAATCCAAACACAAAACAGAATAAAAACAACAGTAAAAAAAAAAGAAGAAAGAACAATCTACAAATGGCCTAAACAAATTTTAAACCCTTACCCCAAAACCCAGATAGCCCGATAGGCCTAAAATCCACACCAATTTTGAAACTCTAATTCCCTTAGCGCCGTACCCTGCCCATGTGCGTCGTCGGCGCATCCAACACCCGAGGTGCGGCTCCTCTCGCCCCCGTTGCACCAAAACGGCCACCTACAGCACCATTGACCCTCAATGTACCTGCAAAAGAGAGCAAAAGAGGAAACAAATAGGGAAAGCAAGAACGCGAGCAGAAGCAGAGATAAAAAACTTTAATAATAATAACAGATGCACAGTATTGTAAAGGTTATAAAAGCCGGAATCGACAATGTAAAGGGGGATTTTTTTTTACAGCATATTAATCAAAAAATTTCAAAGCCAAAAAGATTTTGCCTCAAGGTTTTGTGTCTGATTCATTTTAGTCCTGCGTGAAATAGTGCACAGAGAATTTAAGGATTAATTTCTGAATCAGTCCCCACTCTTTCTTCGCGTGTTCATTTAAATCTCGATTGATGTTTTGTTGTTTTTTTTTTTTACCTTTTAATTCATACCCAAGTTTTATCTTAATTTACATTTCCACCCTTAATCTTTTAGTTTCATCTTTTTATATATTATTTATTTATAAACTGTCCGTTCGTCTTAATTCATTTCATGTGTTCTAAGATGGTATTTATATGATTTATTGCAAACTGTTCTATTATATAAAAATGTTCATGCTATTTACCTTAAACCATTATGTATATATTGCTTATCTATTTATTTCGTTATACACATATTCAACATGTTTCGAAGTTCATATTATTATCACCATTATCATTATTTTTTCTACTTTATTACTATTATTATATTGTTACTAATAGTATTATCATATCATTAGGCTAGTTTAATTTTATATTATTACTTCGTTATACGTTTCTGTTTGCATTTATTTACATTTTTACTTGCATCACCATTATCATTAAATTTTTTTTATTATCATCATTATTATTATCACTATTATTCTTTTATTTTTATAACCTAACGTATCATTATTATTATTACTTTTATTTTTATCATTATTACCATTATTTTATTATTTTTACTATTATTACTTCTATTCCTTAATATCGTTATTAGTGTTATCTCTATTTTCTTTACAATTATTTTTATTATCATTATTTATTCATTCATTTATTATTATTATTATTATCATATTATATTTTTTCATATACGTTCATTACAAATTGTACATTAAATATTGTTTATTTTGATTTGGTTCTTTACTTCTAATATTTTTAAATCTTTTCCCTTATATTTATTTATTTATTACTTTATTATTATTGTCCTCACTATTATTTATTTATTTCATCTTTACTTATTCATACTCGTATTACTATTATTGTAATTTGTTTGTTAATATTACTATTATAACACATTAGTATTATCATAACATTTATTTGTTTATTATATACTCGACTCGTATTGTTGTTTTATATTATTGCATTATTATTTCCCACGAATTATGTTCAAATATAATTGGTCATCTTTGCATTATGCTTCAAAATAGCCTATGCCATTTTAAACTTACGTTTGATAAAATTTTAAGAAACAAAAAAATTTTCAAAATAAGGTAATGTTTTGCGTTTTGGAATATCGAGGAATTGTGCTCTAACTTACGGGGTTTCGGTTCTCTCGTTGATTCTAAATAGCCAAACATCTTTTTGAGTTTTAAAATATATAGATTTCCAATTAAAATTAAAGACGAACTTGCACTCGGGAACTCACGATATCGTGTCCTAATTTACGGGATGTCATACTCCGATATCTCGAGACGAGAAAATCTTTAACGATCGTTGAGCTAATTCAAGTGTTTTTTTTGAAATCAATGTTAATATAAAAAGAGATCGTATTTCAAATCCATTCCCGATTTTTAACTTTCGACATTAAGACACTAACTAATCAATTCGGTACCAATTTTTGGGCGTGTCGGGGGTGCTAATCCTTCCTCGCACGTAACCGACTCCCGAATCATTTTCTCTCGAGTTTCGTAGACCAAAAACACCGTTTTAATAAACTAAAATTTTTTATTAAAGCAAAGGTGATCCGATTACACCTAATAAAGATCGGTGGCGACTCCCGTTTTAATTTTCATTTTCAAATAAAGTCGATTTCCGTTTCCAAAAAAATGGTTTCGACAAGGGTGATTGTTAGATACAAATTTATGTTTGATATGAGTATGTTCAGGGTGTAAATGATATATTTGTGTTTATAAACTATTTGGATTTGGATTAAAAAAATATAGATTTTACATAATTATTATTGAACTAAGCTCAAACTCGAGCAATTTGAGTTATCGAGTGACTCGAATTTTTGTGTCTTTAATGCTTGAGTTGTTGAAAAACTTAAAACAATTCTAATCAAGCAAGTTTGTTACTGTTCAATCTTCATATATATTGAATCCAGCTTGAATTTTAGAAATTAATTCTAATTCACTTACGTCTTGGACTTTGCATTACACTGTTCCAACTTTTTAGAAACAATGAAAAACAAGAGCTGCAAAAGGGCAAACGCAAAAGATATGAAAATCACGGAGATAGACCATTTCAGCCATCGCCACAAGATCGAGCTAAGCTATTCCGAAACGCCATATCAGTGTGACGGATGCAAAGAACTAGACTTCGGTTCATGTTATCAATGCAATAACAAGAAGTGTGACTTTCATCTTCATGAAAATTGCGGGGTGGCCAAGCCTATCGCCACCCATTCATTCTTCAAAAATAGCAACTTCAAGTTCAAAAAGAAAGGGAAACTGTTGAAAATTGGCCTATCATGCTGTTGTGATATTTTTGGTTAAAGTGCATGCAGCACATGAAGCTACTATAATATCTCCGAATGAAGTGCATGCAGCTTGTAAACATGCTGCAACACAAATGTTACAAGGCTGTTTAGCTGTTATATCTCCGGATAAAGCAAATGCTAGCAATTGGACATGCTGTAGCACGTATGCTTACTGTAATAGCAAGGTTTTTTGTTTAGTTTCATTGTAATCAGCCTAGTTGGAAATGAACAAGCTGATGACAGCTTGATATGTTTAGGTGTTGAATGACTAGGTTAGGTGGCTTGTTTGTTTGTACAAGCAATATTTATCAAGTTACTAGGCTACTTAATGTTGTTAGGTAGTGTTAGGTGATGTAGTTGGCTATAAATGTATTGTTTTTCTAATTGAAAAAGTAAGCATATCAGTTAAAATAACAGATTGCTTCCTTGCTGCAAGTTTGTGAGCAAGTAAATTTTTCTTGATTCCTTATTCTATGTCTTGTATTTCTTCCTCTGCTTTGTTTTCTTTTTGCTGATCTTCAATTTAAGGGATGTGTTTGCTGATGTTTTGGAGTTACATCTTGACATGTGTAACTCAGGGATGCCTCCACAAAGCTTACTATTTCCCTCAACAAATGTAGCACTTGCATTCTTAAATACTCCTTCACTTGGTATTAGTCCCTCCAAATCATTGAAAGAGAGATTTAGATACTTTAATGCCCTAAATCGCACAAGAAATTCTGGAATCCCACCGGAAAGATTATTGTCAGATAAGTCCAATGCCTCAAGACCTCTCAATGAACTCAAAGATGTTGGAATGGGTCCTTCAAACAAATTTCCTTCCAAGAACAACTTCTCTAGACTTACACAACTACCTAGGTTTTTTGAAAGCAAACCAGATAATCTATTTTGAGAAACATCCAATGCACCTAGATTTTTTAGTTTTTCTACTTCAACAGAAAGTTCACCAGTCAAGTCGTTTGACGATAAATTTAGTACAATGGACAAGAATGGGAGTCCAAGTACTTCAGGGGGTATTGGTCCACTAAGATTGTTACTAGAAAGATCCATTAGAAGCAAATTTTTGCAATTACCTAGACCTGAAGGAATGCTGCCCTGAAGATTGTTAAAACTTAAACCAAGTTCGGTTAACTCTATTAAATTTCCAATGGAGTGGGGAATAGTCCCAGAGAGAAAATTATTGTCAACGGAAAATTGATTTAGCTTTTGAAGCCTCCCAATATTAAAGGGAATGGGACCTGATAGTTGACTTTCTCCCACCACAAGCACCTCCAAATTGATGAGATTTCCAATCCCATCCGGGATTTTTCCAAAAATGTTGTTCTTACCCATCGCTAAACCCCGAAGAGTGCTAGAAAAATTGCTAATGCATTTCGGAAATTCCCCTCCAAAATTATTTTCGCCTATAGATAAAAAGCGTAGTTTGGTATTATTGACTAAAGTGCAGAGAAAGTTCAAGTCACCTTCTCTCCCATGTCCCAAGCGGTTTCCTCCTAGTTCAAGGTTGTTAAGTGTATCTAGCTTTTCTAATGAAGGCACATTTCCATTGAACCTGTTTGCATTAAATTCAAGTACATTAAGATTTGTAGCATTGGATATTGAAATTGGAATTTGTCCAGAGATTTGGTTTCCCCCTACAGAAAAGAACTCAAGATGAGGCATATTGATTTCTAAATCAGAATGAAGAGTACCTTGAATCTTGTTTACACCAATATCAAAGGCTCTAATATTGGAGAGATTGAACATTGCGACAGGAACAATACCAGAAATTGCATTTCCGAATATGAGGAAAACTGAAAGATTTCTCAGTCGTCCAAAAGCTTCAGGTATAATCCCACTTAATGCATTGATCTCCAAACCAAGTACCTCCAAGGATGACAAGTTCCCCAACGATGGTGGGATACTCCCTCTCAAACTGTTGTGGACAAAACCCAATACTTTTAGGTTTGACAAGAGACCCAGCAAAGAAGGTATTTCTCCCGTTAGCTGGTTGCCGCTCATATCAACTAATATAAGCTTAGAACAAGCAGATAAATTGGAAGGAATTTCACCACTGATAGAGTTATTAGTCAGGTGTAATGCTTCCAGTCTTCTTAAACCACCGATTTCATGAGGAATTTGGTTGTAGAAGCTGTTGTCCACAAGATCAAACTCCCTGAGGAAGCTCAAATTTCCAATGTAGGGTGACAATGATCCAGAGAGTTTGAGGTTTCTAAGTTTCAACTTGGTGACTCTTCGATGCTTGCGACCGCATGTAACACCGATCCATTGACAAAAGTGAATGGAGCTATTCCAGGACTCCATAATGTTGAGTTGATCACCAGTTATCTTGGCTTTGAACTGGAGTAAAGCATGTCGATCAGTGTCATTTCCTCTAACTACAGGGATTGCTGTTGCTAAACTAAGCAAGTTAAGACCCTGCAAGTTGAAGAATGAGAGAAGAATGTGAAGGAAAAAAGAGGTGGACGGTTGAAAATGGTTTATTGATGGCTCCATCAACTTGAAACAAATTCTGAAATGATAAGATGGATTTGTAAATGAGAGTGCGAGGGTCATCATGAAGAAACAGAGAGCAATATATAGATTTAGAATGATGATATTATCGCATTCTATCTACTGTCATGTGGCTATGATTTCCATGGGCCTGCTTTAGTTAAATGCGTCTACTTGGGGTTGGTTTTTATGGTCAATATTTTTTCTACTTGTATGATATTATCGTATTAAAAATTGCATGGGCCACTGCTCCTTAACTTATTGCATAGATGATGTTTACTTAATTAAAAATATATAAGTTTTAGATATTACTCAAATAATATCACATAATTAATTTTTGAAGACATACAAATATTATTCTTTTCTCAATTACATATAATATCATCTCTAATTTAATTAACTTTAATTATAATAATTAAAATTTTGGGAAAAAATATTGAAATTATATGACTGAAAAAAATTAATAATAAATAAATAAAATTTGAAAAATATTTAAATCTAATTAAAAATAATAAAACTGATAAAAATCATAAACACAAATTGAAAAAAAGAATAAAATTAACCATTAAAAATCTAGAAAAAACACTAGTAAAAAAATTAAATTTTGAAAAAATTATAACCACAATTAGTGGTTTTATAAAATTTTGAAATTCGATTAAAATTTAAAAACAAAAATATTACCTATCTAAAAATTAAAATAAATAACAAAATTAAATGCATAAAAATAAAAAAAAAACGATTGGAAAGCAAAGAAATAAAAGACCATTAAATTTGAAAAAATTAAAATAATTTAAAAATTATAAAACAAAAAACATGTTATTTTATTTATTAAAAATTTTAATTTGTTAAGTAATTAATTTAATTTAAATTAAGTTAGAAAATATAATAAATATAGATGAATGTATATATTTTTTTTGGTGAAAAAACATAAAGAGAAATACAACTTAAGAAATTCTAAAAGACGCAAAAAGCTTTGTCTTGTTGAATAGTCGTAACCACCACATCAGGAGGAACCTCAAATATCTGGAGGAAAGTCTGCCAAAAAAGATTGATCTTTGCCAATTGGTTCGCAATTAAATTACACTCTCTAGAAACATACTTGATTTCCCACTGATCTTCAGAATGCAAAACTCGTTTAATTCTTCTAAGCAAGGTAATGCCGAGGTCCACAGTTTCTTCCATCTTCAAGGCCTTGACCACTTCTAAATTATCCGTCTGGATCCTGACTCTCTTATACCCTTTATTTAACAAAATGAGAATGCCGTCAAGAATACCCCAAAGTTCTGCTTCCAAAGGTGAACATCTGCCTAGATAATGAGTGAATCCCAGGATCTAATTTCCATCTCGGTCCCTAACCACTCCACCTACTGAGGCATTTCTGGAGGCCCTAGCCATTGCTCCATCAGTAAATAAATGCACCCAATCCTGTGAAAAGTGATGATGAAACCCCGAAGAGCTTGATCTAGCCTTGGTCCCAAGAAGGAAAGGCTCAAAATGTTAGGCCCAACTAAGAAAGGACTTGAGAACATCATAAGCTGTCCAATTAATATTTTGGAAGATGAACAAATTCCTATTCTTCCAAATTCTCCAAGTGATTAGTCCAAATAGGCATGACCAAGTAATTCCCTTATCCTGCAACTTAAGATGAGAACAAAGATTAGTTGAAAACCAAATTTGAAAAGGATCAGAAAAGAATCTGTCTTGTTTCTCTAGAGGAACTAAAAGCTTCCAAACTTCCTTGGACTTTGAGCAATCAAGAAACAGGTGCATGATGTCTTCAATATCATGACCACATTGTGGGCATGCACTACTTTTCCCAATACCTCTCCTGACTCGTTCAGAATTAGTAAAAAGTCTCTGTTTGGCCACAATCCAAAGGAAAAGACGAACCCTCTGAGGACTTTGATACTTCCAAACGAACTTCCAAATATCATCTTTAGGGCTCCAAGAATTTTCTTTTAAGGCCCAATAAGCACTACGAACGAAAAAGGATCATGATCCAGAACGAGCCCAAATGATTCTATCCTCACCACCAGTCGAATGAGGAGGAGAAATACTTACAATCCGTCTTATAATGTCTTCAGACAACCAAATACACAGCATGTCAACATTCCAAAAGCCGTCCTGAAGCACCTAGTCCTTCAGAGTATTATCCAAATTAAGTCTATCATGAGCAGAAACATAGGGGAAAAGGGGCCTAACATCAAGTATCCAAGCATCTTTCCAGCCACGGATTGTAGAGCTTAGATCAATGAATGTATATTAAGACTTACATTTTAAAAATTGATGATGTGGCATTTTATTATTAATGTCTAAAAATTATATATTTTAGAATCATCTTAATATAATTTATTCCCTATAATAAAATGACAAGGGGAAACTTCAAAGTAAACGCTGGATTATTCCAGTAAGATCACAACTATGGAGCCCCCCATTGACACGATATTTCTAATCAACTTTGTATACTTTCCATATATTTAAAGATGCAGAAACTAACCCAGTACGCCTAGTAAATACTATATTCTTCTTTTTTACAAAGAAGGTCCAAATTTGAAGGTAAGGATATTAGGAGTGAAGTCGGAATTTTTTTCGAAGGTCGGAATAATGTGGTTTATTTTTATAATAGTACAATTTTTTTCTTGTTGTAAATGTTGTTACCCACAACACAAAACTCCCTTAGAAAGCTAAAGTTCCCAATGTAAGGTGATAAAGAGTCAGAGAGTTTGAGGAATTTCAATTCCAACTTGGTGACTCTCTGTTGGAACTAAGAAAATAGAATGAGAAATTTGACAGAAACTTGAGCTAGAAGGCTCGATTTCTTGTTGAAAAAAAATTCAAAAACAGCTTAAGAACTTGAGTAAAAAACCAAAGAATAAAAAAGAATTTCTGAAAGATTTCATTACTACTGAATTGAGGCATAAAGCCATTACATATACCAGTCAATAAGCTGATCAAAAATAAGCAAATGTCACCTAAACATTTACCTAACACCACTAAGTAACCTAGTAAATTGATAAACATAACTTGCACACATAGTAAAGCTGATTTATCAATCCATCAGCACCTAATTACATCAAATATGTTACCAACTTAGTTCAAATCTAACTAAGTAACAAAATATTTCCTTGAAGTGACAAAATCAGTATCATAGGCTCTAGCTACAACATGTATGGCTCGAGTTGCATGGTCTGCTCCTTGTGCTACTCCTTGTCCTGCATGGAAGCCAACTTCAACACTCCTCCTTAGCTTGCATGCTGCAAACTCCCAACTTTGCTCTCAAATCTTTGAACCTTGACACACAAAGAGGCTTGGTCAAGATGTCAGCTAACTGATCTTCTGAACTGCAATGAATCAGTTTAACATCTTGAGATTGTTCCATTTCCCTAACAAAATGAAACTTTATCTTGAAATGCTTTGTTCTCCCACGAAACACTGGATTCTTTGCAATTGCAATAGCAGATTGGTTATCACATTTGAGCTCTGTTGCTTCCCTTTGGTGTAGATTCAAATCTATCTTGATTTTTCTTAGCCAAATAGCTCGGTTAACAACTCCTGCAGCCATACCATTACCATTCGTATAAATCAATGTGAAATTAACACTAACAAGCTGGTGCTGTTAGATTTGTAAAATAAATCTGAAATAAAACTTAATAAACTAGGATCTATCATGTCAAATCATCAAGAATAAATTAAGAATAAAACTAGATGCGGAAGCATACCTGAATCCATGAATTTTTTGAATTTTTACCGGATCTTGGGGATTTGATCTTCCAAATTAGCACACAAGAAATTCAGAGAATATCTGCTCTCTCTTTCCTAATGATGGGATGTTAGAAAAGATATCTTGTGTATAATTTGGGGACTATAACCCTAATATTACGTTGACATATTAGTTCTAATCAAATTCTAATTAGTCCATCATTAATCAGAATTTGATTAGAATTCAATTACTAGAGTATCTACACATATTTGACCCATAATTTATTTAATAATTAAAGCCCAATAAAATTTTAACCAAATTATATCACTTTTAATTTGGGCTAACCTATTATGATAGTAAATAATAACATGTAATTACCCTTATTATATATGTGATGTCCATATTTTTCAACAGGTGCCACAACTCCATACCGCTTCCTTAATCTCCTTCAACGTGAAAGATAACTCTAGTTTCGCTGCATCTTTCTCAGAAATCTTCTTAAAGTTCAAATTCATATCCACAATCCATTTTCTCGATGAGCAAATTAAGTTGATTTACTTATTATTTGTAAATTAGGTTGCAATTAAATAAACAACTGAAAGAGAAAAATAACGAAGATGAACACAAGAATCGGCTTAATTATAAGTATTTTGCACTAAAAAAAATTCCTCTAATAATAGAATAACTGCTCTCTCTCTAATTTGTACATAAACACATTAATAAGTCTTTTTTAAATACGCAATTGTTGACACATGGTCTTCTTTTAAGGCATATCATAAAAAGAGATTGTCTTTATGGATCGAACTTCTATAAAATAACATCTCTTCAAATATGATAATCGGATCTCACTAAGACCCTTTAAATAATGTCTTTTCTTGATCACATATCTTCAAAAATCACAAATCAATTTCAATCTTGTACATTGTTGCTCAAAACCCTCAAAGGGATGTAAGAAATTCAACAAGATTTTTTTTGATAAAAAAATATGCCAAGAAATGTAGCAAAAATTTACACATCGTTTACTTGCAAAGCGAGTTGCAATTGATGATGCAACTAGCATTAACGTAAACAATAGTACTAATTATTGTTAATTTATGCATCTAAAGTCTTAACAAGCTTGACATACCATCAAGATATTGGCCAAGTGATAGTAACTTGTGTGGAGTCAAATTATGTTGGTACGATGTACAAGGTTCCATCTTTGTGTATAACTAATTTATATACGTTTTGTTTAACCAAAATAAAAAAGTCACATGTTATGACGAGTGGTTATCTTTTTGGCTCAACAATTGATTGTTGTTAAAATGGATTGTCTTAATAATAAAGAAACTTGGAATAAGATTGTCTCATGTCTGAATTCAGAAAGTCAAAAGCCAACTAGTTGGCTCTTGTCTGGAATTTAATGACGTTAACATAAAATATGCGAAATTATCAATGGGAAATCGAGTTTTGCTGATGCTTGATGAAATTGACAAAGTTCTGTTACCTGAAAGAAGCATTGTAACTTATATATGCCTTACTAATTGAAGGGTATTACTTTATTTCATCAAGTGTCATGTCCAATATTCTACATTATTGATTTCTAAAGTCAAACATTTTGACAGACACTTCCAATTCCAATACAATAAGATGTAGAGTCAAAATCCAACATTGTTATTTAATATCTGATTTGATCGCAATCCAGTTGCTTATAATGCAATGACGAAAACCAAATATTAATACAAATTATTGATGGAAAACCGGACAAACTCTCCAAGCAAAATGTGAATAAAAGAGAACAACAAGCACTTTCCTGGACCAGAGCCGATCAGTTCATCCATATGACGCCTTAGCTAATTAAGAAACAGCGATTTATCTTAACATATCATATCAACTGAAAAGTAGTGGAAATGCGACTTGAGTGTCGAAAGGATTGACTATTTTGCTAAGTCAAGAAGACATTATTACCTGCTAAATGAGCAGCTTGTGAAGTTTGAATCTCATGATGTACTCGATTTGGATGTTAAGTCAGCATTTCTTAATGGTTTTCTCAAGGAGGAAATTTTCATTGGACAACCAGATGGGTTTAAGGTCCTAGGAGAAGAGGACAAGGTCTATAGGTTGAAAAAGGCATTGTATGGCCTAAAGCAAGCACCAAGGGCCTGGTATGACAGGGTTGATACATACCTGTTGTCGTAACCATTTTTTTTGAAAAACGGGAATCGACTTAAGTTTTGGAAATGAAAATGAAAAATAGGAGTCGCCACCAATCTTTTTTTGATAAGGTGGGATCGGGTCACCTCCGATTAATCATTTTAATAAAAGTTAAGATTTATTAAAATGATAATTTTTGGTCTACGAAAATCAGAAAATGAGTTCGGGAGTCGGTTACGCACGAGGAAGGATTAGCACCCTTGATACGCCCAAAATTGGTACCTAGTTGATTAATTAGTGTCTTAGTGTTGAAAATTTGAAAACTTGAAAGACTTTAAAATACGATCCCTCTTTTTATAAAAACACTTGAATGTTAAAAACCTTCTCGTCTCGAAGTAATAAGATGTCACATCCAGTAAGTTAGGACAGGACATCTCGAACTTTTGAGAATAAGCTTGCCTTTTATTTAAAAAACTGTGTATTTTAACCCCTTTTTAAAAGGATATTTGGTTATTTAGGGTGACCGAGGAAAATCGAAACCCAGCAAGTTAGGGCACGTTTCCCCGAATTTTCGAACACTGAATATTGCCTTTACTTGCGAAAAATCTTATCTCGAGGTAACAATATGTCATACCCGGTAAGTTAGGGCATAACACCTCGTATTTTCGAGAATATTTCAAAACTCGTATCGCTATTTAAAAGAGTATTCCGTTATTTAGGTCAAATGAGAAAAATCGAAACCCAGTAAGTTAGGGCACGATTTTCTCGAAATTCCAAATACGGATCATTGCCTTTATAAAAGAAGTAATTTTGGGTTGGATAAAACATAAATTCGTAATAAAACGAGATAATAGATAATGCATAAATAAATAAGAATTTCAGTATTGACGGGTATAACAGAATAAACATAAACACGAATGTGAACGATAATAATAATAAGAGCAAAAATAAATGAATAGAACGAATAAAAAAATAACGAATAAGATATGAAATATTCGAAATTAAAAAGAACTAGTAATAAATAAACAATCATTATGTAAAACTAAAGAATGATTGTATAGTAATGGTAATAATAATATTAATAGTAATAATACAAGTAATAATTTTGGAATGATGTATGAAAGTGTATATATGTATGTGTATATATAAATAAGTAAATAATATACAATGTGAGTGAAGAATAATAAAATAAAATAAAATAAAATAAAATAAATGTATTTAAAGAGTAATGGGTAAAAATATAACAATGATAATATAATAGTAGTAATAATGATAATAATAAAGTAATAGATCATAATGATATTAGTAATAATAATATAAGTAATAATATAAGTAATACAGAGAGAAAGTGTATAATAACATATAATACCTATATAAAATTAATTAACCTAATAACAAGATGATAATACTAGTAATGATAATAAGGTGGAAAACAATAATAATAATATATTAATAAGAATAAAAGCGATATATTTATAATAACGATAAATAATAATAATGATTATAATAATAATAATAATAAGATATAAATAATAGTGATGAAAATAATAACAGGTAATAATAATAATAATAATAATAATAATAATAATAATAATATTAAGAAAATTAATATTTGTATTAATAATATAGAAAACAATAATAACAATAATAATATAGTAATAATAATAATAAAAGTGAAACTAATAGTAAATTAATAATAATAGTATATGTTAATAACAATAATAATATATAAAAGATAGGAAATAAAAATAACAATCATATGTTAATAAAAATCATAGTAGTGGTAATAATAATAATAGTAAGAATAAATATAACAATAATAGTAATATAACTAACAAATAATAATAATAATAATAATAATAATAATAATAATAATAATAATAATAATAATAATAATAATAATAATAATAATAATAATAATAATAATAATAATAATAATAATAATAATAATAATAATGTTAATAAAGATACAAAATGATAATAAGTAAGATGCAAATGAAAATAATATAAAAAATAGCAATAGTAAAATAGTAATATTTATGCGTAAATATAAATATAGGTATAATACATAAAATACAATAATAACATAAATATAAATAGATAAATAAAATTAGATAAAATAAATTTAGATTAGAATATAATAATAATAATAGTAATAATAATAAATATAATAGTAATGATGATAACAATTCGAAAAAATAATAATACAAATAAATAAGTATAGAAAGGAAATGTAATTTTAATGGTAATAATAAGAAAAATAAAAACAATCGTACAATAATAATAAAGTAGTAATGAAAATAAAAGAATAACTATAGTAGTAAAAATATAATAAACGATAGTAAAAAAAAGATAAAATTAACTAATTTAATAATAAAGGAGCTAAATAACTAAACTAGGGACTAAATCGAATTTGAAACAAAAATTCGGGGCAAATTTGAAAATAAATAAAGGAGAAAACGACCAGATCGAATACACCAACAACAAAGAGGGACCAAATCAGGAAATAAACCCTCCCTTTAAAACGCGCGACATTAAATAGGACCCAATTGAAATCCAAACACAAATCTAGGGCGAAATTAAAACCCAAAGGAAATTTAATTGCAAAGAAACAAAAAAGCGGAAGGGCTAAAAGCGCAATTAGCCCTTTCATAAAAAACGCGCGGATCCTAGACCGGAGAGGGTCGGACTATGGCGAAACGACGTCATTTTGGCATTAAGAAGGCCAACCAAAACGACGTCGTTTTGATCGGCTATTTAAGGCAGATTTTTTAAAAAAAAAATTTCACTTTTCACTTTGTTCTTCAAAAAAAATTCTTTCTTCTCTTGTTTCTCTCTGCAGGTGCCTTGGTCCGATCAACACTCCGGCGAACTGCCACCGCCCTCCGCAAATCTCTTTTTTTCGTGTTTTAATGATGTGTTTATTTTTATTTTGTTTATATTACATGTTTATACATATATGAGTATAAAATAGGAAGATTTGGTCATGAAATAACAACGAAAAAAGAAAAAAACTAAAACGAATCACCTTAGGCCTACGGCTTCTGTTTTTTAGGGCTTTGGGTTTATTTTGATGCCGTTTTTCTTATTTTGATGGCTATATTGCTGTTTTCTTTGCTTAAAAGGATCGAGTGCCTTTTTTTTGTATATCAAAAGTTGCTAAAAAAAATACAATGGTTTTTTTACTTGGCTTTTTATAGCCATTACATGCCTCCCTTTTCTACTTTCCGTCCCTTCTTTATTTAATACTTGCAGGTAGTGGAGCAAGTAGGTGGCTGACGTGACAGTGGCGGTGGAGCAGAGGCGGTGGCCAAATGGGGGGGTTAGGGTCAAGCTAGGCTAGGGTTTTCTTTTCTTCCTTTTTATTAGGTATTGGGCTAGTTAAATTTGGTTTAATTTGGGCCCGCAAATTGGGCTTGTACACCTGTCTAGGCTCGGGTTTGAGAAAAGTGTTAGTGAAGCTACACTTTATGTGAAGAGGTCAGAAAGTCAAACTTTGCTGATTGTGTCACTCTATGTGGATGATTTGCTTGTGACTGGAAGCAAAGATGAATTGATTAGTGAATTCAAAGTGCAAATGCAAGAAGTGTTTGAAATGACAGATTTAGGAGTTATGACATACTTCCTTGGTATGGAAGTGAACCAATCTGATCAAGGCATTTTCATTAGTCAACATGCCTTTGCTTTGAAGATTCTCGACAGATTTTGCATGAAAAATTGTAAAACAGTCAGCACACTAGTGGCTCAAGGAGAGAAGCTGACTAGTAGTGGGAATCAATAAAAGGTTGATGAAAAAGAATATCGAAGCCTAGTAGGTTGCTTGCTTTACTTAACAACAACTAGGCCTGATATTATGTTTGGTGTTAGCCTCCTATCGAGATTTATGCACTGTTGTAATGTGATTCATTTTAAAGCAGCTAAAAGAATCCTCAGATTTGTCTAGGAGACTTTGAACTATGGAGTCAAGTTTGAAAAAGGAAAAGAGCTTAAGCTGACTGGATATTCTAATAGTGATTGGGTTGGCTCTATTGATGACATGAGGAGCACCTCTGGTTATTTTTTTACCCTTGGATCAGGAGTTTTTTGTTGGAGCTCAAAGAAGCAACAAATTGTTTCTCAATCCATAGCTCAAGCAGAATACACTGCAGCTGTTAATCAAGCCATTTGACTTAGAAAGTTGGTATGTGATTTGAATGAAGAACAGGTTGAAGCAACTGAAATCAGGGTTGATAACCAGTCAGCATTTGCCATAGCCAAAAATCCAATTTTCCATGGCAAAACCAAACATTTTAAGATCAAATTTCACTTTGTTTGAGAAGCTGCGCAATCAAAAGAAGTCAGTCTTGTTCATTGTAGCTCAGAAAACCAATTGGCTGATATTTTAACTAAGTCACTCGGTGCTACAAGGTTTGAAGTCTTAAGGAGCAAAATTGGTTTTTGTTGCGTACAGTCCAAGGAAGAGTGTTGAGCATTGGTCTACAATGCAACATGTGACCAGCATCAGCTCATCAAGCAGACCAGCTTTGGTGCTGAATCGAGTGCAGCAGCTAGTTTCATTCTTTTTGCTCATTTTGTTTCTATGTAACTTAACTTAGCTTCTTTGTAACTTGTTACCAAAGTTGGTAGGATTAGTTTTGATTTGAACTTGATGTAATGGCTGATATGTCAGCTTACTCTTGTGTGTAATTCAAGCTTTGTTTTAGTCATATTAGTGGGAGCAGTTAAATCATTAGGTAACTGCTAGGCAAACTTGTATTTCATGTATATTTTGCAATCTTAATGAATAGATTATTAGTTTTTCAGTCATCTTCAATTCCAAGCTTTCTACTATGTTTCTTTGCTTCGGTTTCTTTTAATCTCTTAGCAAATTTAAGTTTGTTTCATGTTATATTGCTGTCAATGTTCCAACAACAATGCTATAGGAACAATACCAGAAATTGCATTTCCGAATATGGCGAAAACTGAAAGATTTCTCAGTCATCCAAAAGATTCAGGTATAATCCCACTAAATGCATTATACGTTAAACCAAGTTTCTCCAAGGATGACAAGTTCCCCAACGATGGTGGGCTGCTCCCTCTCAAACTATTGTGGACAAAACCCAATACTTTCAGGTTTGACAAGAGACCCAACGAAGCAGGTATTTCTCCTATTAGTCGATTGCCCATCATATCGACTGATGAAAGCTTAGAACAAGCAGATAAATTGGAAGGAATTTCACCACCGATGGAGTTATTGGCCAGGTGTAATGCTTCTAGTCTTCTTAAACCACCGATCTCTTGAGGAATTTGGTTGTAGAAGCTGTTGCCCACAAGACCCAACTCCCTGAGGAAGCTCAAATTTCCAATATAGGGTGACAATGATCCAGAGAGTTTGAGGATTCGAAGTTTCAGCTTGGTGACTCTTCGATGCTTGCGACAGCATGTAACACCGATCCATTGACAGAAGTGAATGGAGCTATTCCACGACTCCATAATCTTGAGTGGATCACCAGTTATCTTGGCTTTGAACTGGAGTAGAGCTTGTCGATCAGTGTCATTTCCTCTAATTAGAGGGCTTGCTGTTGCTAAACGAAGCAAGTTAAGACCCTGCAAGTTGAAGAATGAGAGAAGAATCATAAGGAAAAAGGAGCTGCACGCTTGAAAATGTTTTTTTTGAGGGATCCATCAACGTCAAACAATTTGTTAGTTGATAAGATTGATTTGTAATTGAGAGTGCGTGGGTCATCATCAAGAACCAGAGTGCAATATATAAGTAGTTTTCCAACTATGGAATTTCAGTGGCAAAGAATTTGGGATTCCTTAAATGTGCAGATTGACAGTTTCAAATCATCTGATTATATGATTAAGCAAACCGGTTTAGTCCAGTTCATCAATCATCAACCCCCTTCTTCCATCAACTAATCAATCAAAGGCCTCCACTGATTGGCTAGCTGTTGAAGACTTTGTAATTTATGCATCTCCTGCCAATAGATGTAGAAGATAGTGGGATCGAAGGATATCTTAGATTAGTGCTATGTTAATGGCACATCACATTATGTGGGTTGTTAGTAATGATTATGAAGAACAACCCCCCAAGTCTTGCACTATAATAGAGTCGTTTTCACTAAATACTTTTGCCCCCACTTATATATTTGTTCACTTTATGGCATTATGGGAGTTGGCTGGAAATTTAACCCAAGGCATTCAATTGGTCTATGGTTGAAGCATTTGGAAATGGGTGACTCTGTAAGAAAGGAAAAAGAAAAAAAAAAGGGAATATAAATTACAAAGGATTAGTTAATGATTAAGGTGTCCAAAATCAATGCAAGTCATAAAAGAATTGATTTCATGGTTTTTAATATTTTTATGGATAAATTACAAGAATAGAAGAATCAATTTATTTTTTGATTTAATGTATAAGAATTAGTTTTCTTATTTTTTGAAAAGAAGAAGCAAAATGTAATCTAACTCTTAATACAAGAACTTATATAATATTTTTACCTTAATATTCAATAATATTAAATATGATATACTATATCTGCATTAGATTTGTATATTTTTCATGTCATAATTAGAAAGTGATAATTAAATTACATTAATTTTCATGGTTGAACTTGTCAAGTAATTTCTTATAATGGTTTGTTGCTAATTCTTGGCAATGTAGCAGCATATGACTGAGGAAGTTGATTTATATGAACTTCACCAAAGTTGGTTTTCTTGTTTCTATAAAATTTTAACACGTTTTACTTATGGGTTTTAGTAATTTCATAAATTTTTTTTAGCATTTGATTTTTGTTATTATTATTGCACTAAGTGTTATTTATTATTATATTTTTTTAATTTGTGATTATATTATAGTTTTACATTTTTTTAAAAATTAAATAAAAAATACATGATAGTAATAAAATTTGCTCCTATGAACAGCCATTGACTAACGTGTTCAATACCATGACCGATACAATAAGATGCAAAGTCAAAATCCAACATTGTTATTTAAAGTCTGACTTCATCATAATCTAGCAGCTTATGATGCAAAGACAAAAACCATGTATTATACAAATTACAACGAAATTTATTGATAGAAAACAGGAAAAAAAAAAAACTCCATATTTATTCTGTTTTCTTGGAGAACATCAACAACTCTGTCGGACTTAAGCCTCTTTGAAGTTCATCCATACAACACCTTCGATACCTGCAACTGGATTTATTTAAGCATATCATATCATCAGAACAGTAGAAATTTGTTTAAGGGTGAGTTTGGTTAAATGAAAAATTGGACGATGAGAGGACCGAGTGGAAAAATGAATTTTTTTAAGTGTAATTAGTAAGGAAGAAAAATGAAAGTAAAGAAAATAACAGAAATGATTATTTTTCAATTTAATATATAAAATCAATCATTCAAAGTTACAATAATGAGAAGAGAAAAAATAAGAGAGATGTGTTTGTTAATTTAAAATTATGCATATTTTAAATGTTTTACCCCTAACACACTCACAAATAGAAAAATTATATTTTTCATTTTTTCAATTTTCTTTCCACTTTATCACTTAAGTGACGAAACAAATGATTATTTGACTAAGATAGAAGACACAATTACCTGCCGACTGAGTAGCATACAAAATTCAAATACCACGACGTAACCGAGTTGGACGAAGAAGCTTCTCTCTAATCGAACAAAGCTTGGTAATAGCATTACTCATGTCCATCCTCTCACTCGGTGATTCGGTAGAACAAGTGAGTCCTATTTCGAATATTGAATTCAAGCATTGAAGATGTATGTCATTTCCCAAGTTGTTTTCATTAAGAGTGATGTCCGCAACTATTCCTCCTCTAACACTTTCTTGAAGAAGAATGGGATCTATAATCTCAACCACTCGATCAGGCAAAGCTGTTTTGACAAAGTTGTGAAGACCTAAACCTTCTGTAAACCTTTCATTTGTTGGCCTTTTCCCTGTTAACATCTCTAACAAGAGGATGCCATAGCTATACACATCGCCATTTGTTGACAACTCACTTCCCATGCCGTATTCTATAATTAATTTGTCACAAAATACATATATAAATAATTGTAGTGTAAAACCTCTAAATATACAACGAGACTGCTTTTAGATCGATTTTTTTTTTCTTTTAAATAATAAAAGAAATGAAAAAAGTGAACATACCAGGTGGAGCATAGCCGATTGTTCCTCTTACTCCAAGGGAGCTTGATTCATTAGTAGAATTGTTTGGCCATTCTCCAGAATGGATTTTTGCTAAGCCGAAGTCACTTATATGACCAACCATTTCCCCATCGAGTAAAACATTGCTTGGCTTGAGGTCACAATGAATGATCGGCATCTCACAACGATGGTGCAGATATTCGAGTGCATGAGCAACATCTATGGCCACATTAAGTCTTTGAAAGAAATTTAGGTTTCTCAATGTCTCTGGTTTACTCATGGCAACAGATGGATGTAGCCAATCCTCCAAGCTTCCATTTTCCATGAACTCATAAACCAAGGCTTTAAAATCATTGCCTTGATAATCGATACCTGAAATAGCTGTTAATACCTTGACAAGATTACGATGTCGAATGTTCTTCAAAGCCTCGCATTCAACCAAAAAACTCCTGGAAGCTCTATGATTCAGAAGATTAAACACCTTTACTGCAATAACTGCTCCATTCGCTTCAAGAATTCCTTTGTATACATATCCGAAACTTCCCGAACCAGCCAAATTCTGAGGGGAGAATCCGTTAGCAGCCCTTAGGATGCTTTGGTATGATAATTGTAAAAGGGAATTTTCTACATGAGTTGTCGTTGGCTTCTGCTCTTTTTTCTTTCTAAACCAGATGATGATCGGAAAATAGAGAATACTAAAGTCACACCTGAAATCACAACAATTATTGTGATCTTCAATTTATGGGATGTGTTTGCTGATGTTTTGGAGTTACACCTCGACAAGTGTAATTCAGGGATGCCTCCACAAAGCTTACTATTTCCCTCAACAAATGTAGCACTTGCATTCTTAAATACTCCTCCACTTGGTATTAGTCCCTCCAAATCATTGAAAGAGAGATTTAGATACTTTAATGCCCCAAATCGCACAAGAAATTCTGGAATCCCACCGGAAAGATTATTGTCAGATAAGTCCAATGCCTCAAGACCTCTCAATGAACTCAAAGATGATGGAATGGGTCCTTCAAACAAATTGTCTTCCAAGAACAACTTCTCTAGACTTACACAACTACCTAGATTTTTTGGAAGCAAACCAGATAATCTATTTTGAGAAACATCCAATTCACCTAGAGTTTTTAGTTTTCCTACTTCAACAGAAAGTTCACCAGTCAAATAGTTAGAGGATAATTTTAGTACAATGGACAAGGATGGAAGTCCAAGTACTTCAGGGGGTATTGGTCCACTAAGATTGTTACTAGAAAGATCCATTAGAAGCAAATTTTTGCAATTACCTAAACCTGAAGGAATGCTGCCATGAAGATTGTTAAAATTTAAATAAAGTCCGATTAACTCTGTTAAATTTCCAATGGAGTGGGGAATAGTCCCAGAGAAAAAATTAATATTAGCGGAAAATATTTTTAGCTTTTGAAGCCTCCCAATATTAAAGGCAATGGGACCTGATAGTTGACTTATTGAGACTTCAAGCACCTCCAAATTGATGAGATTTCCTATCCCATCTGGGATTTGTCCCAAAATGTTGTTCCCACCCATCACTAAACCCCGAAGGGTGGTAGAAAAATTGCTAATGCATTTCGGAAATTCCCCTCCAAAATTATTTTTGCCTATAGCTAGATATCCTAGTTTGGTATTGTTGACTAAAGTGCAAAGAAAGTTCAAGTCACCTTCTCTCCCATGTCCCAAATGGTTTTCTCCTAGTTCAAGGTTAAACAGTTTGTCTAGCTTTTCTAATGAAGGCACATTTCCATTGAACCTGTTTCCATTAAATTCAAGTACATTAAGATTTGTGGCATTGGGTACTGAAATTGGAATTTGTCCAGAGATTTGGTTTTCCCCTACAGAAAAGAACTCAAGATGAGGCATATTGATTTCTAAATCAGAATGAAGAGTACCTTGAATCTTGTTTACACCAATATCAAAGGCTCTAATATTGGAGAGATTGAACATTACGATAGGAACAATACCAGAAATTGCATTTTCGAAAACGGAGAAAAGTGAAAGATTTCTCAGTTGTCCAAGAGCTTCAGGTATAATCCCACTCAATGCATTATGCGACAAATGAAGTTCCTCCAGGGATGACAAGTTCCCCAGTGAAGATGGGATATTCCCTTTCAAACTGTTGTGGGAAAAACCCAATACTTTCGGGTTTGACAAGAGACCCAGCAAAGAAGGTATTTCTCCCGTTAGCTGGTTGCCGCTAATATAAACTAATATAAGCTTGGAACAAGCAGATAAATTAGAAGGAATTTCACCACTGATGGAGTTATTGGTGAGGTCTAATGCTTCCAGTCTTCTTAAACCACCGATTTCTTGAGGAATTTGGTTGTAGAAGCTGTTGCCCACAAGATCCAACTCCCTGAGGAAGCTCAAATTTCCAATGTAGGGTGACAATGATCCAGAGAGTTTGAGGATTGGAAGTTTCAGCTTGGTGACTCTTCGATGCTTGCGACCGCATGTAACACCAATCCATTGACAGTAGTGAATGGAGCTATTCCAGGACTCCATAATGTTGAGTTGATCACCAGTTATCTTGGCTTTGAACTGGAGTAAAGCCTGTCGATTAGTGTCATTTCCTCTAACTACAGAGCTTGCTGTTGCTAAACGAAGCAAGTTAAGACCCTGCAAGTTGAAGAATGAGAGAAGAATCACAAGGAAAAAAGAGCTGGACGGTTGAAAATATTTTTTTGAAGGCTCCATCAACTTGAAACAATTTGTTAATTGATAAGATTGATTCGTATTTGAGAGTTTGTGGCTCATCATCAAGAACTAGAGTGCAATATATAAGTAGTTTTCCAACTATGGAATTTCAGTGGCAAAGAATTTGGGATTCCTTAAATGTGCAGATTGACTGTTTCAAATCATCTGACTATATGATTAAGCAAACCGGTCCAGTACAGTCCAGTTCATCAATCATCATCCCTCTTCTTCCATCAACTAATCAATCAACGTATAACACCTCAAACCCCGGCCCAAATGTTTCGATAGAATTTTGAAAGTCACTCAAAACAAAATAATATCAAATTTTTAATTTTTTTTTTCCGAAAACCTCTTTCGCTCTAACTTAACAAAATTCTGTAAAAGGCTTAATTACTTGGGTTTTGAAAACGATTATCTAAAAGTTGTTGGAATAAAGTTAAAACCATACCGATTTGTCCTTAATCAGTTTGCAGAGATTTTAGATTTAGCAAATTGTTACTTGAAATTAAAAAGAAAAAACAACATTGCAGCGGAAAAACCGTCATTTTACAATAAAGCGAAATTCATAAAATTGACACTTAAAATTAGGTCGATTATTAAAGAAAGGAAAACAGTTAGAGTTGGGAAAAGCCAATGTATGAAAACACAATTTTAATCGAGTCCAAAGTTCAAAACTCATATCATAGTCCATATAATTTAATTACAAACCGAATGAAAATAGCTATTAAAACTTAATAAAAATTTATTAAACCAAACTCAGAATGAATAACCAGACCTCCAGTTAGTTGAATCTAACACCTAATTTCACGAATTATCTAAGAGGGAAAAAATTAAGGGAACGAACTACGAAGTTCAGTATGAGTACAAAACAAAAGTAATTAAGTAGAGTAGAACAATTGGTCATACATTGGAGTACCAAAGTCAAATCATACTCAGAGATCACATAAAATTGAGTTATCATATCACTTAACAGATATACCAAACGTATTTGTGGGAAGTTGCTCAAACATAAAATTACCAAGATCAAATCATAATTAGATATCACATCATAATAGAGCACCAAAATGCTTTAACATTAACAGATATGCAAATTTTATCTATATGTAACAGGACTCAAGGTCCCACCTATCCAGCCGTTACACTCCAATTCCATCATCCAGCATACACCAATAAGGGTATATATAATAACCCGATAGTCAGAGGTGATGGAAATTAAAATTTGGGACTTTGTTCCCGTAAAAGGAATTCGTAATATTTACGAAGTTAGTTTAGTAGCGAATTAAATGTTGGATAAATAATTTTCGTGAAATTGAGAGTTATTAAGGTATGAGGATTAAATCGCGTAAGGGTAAAAAGTTGAATTATAAACTGAAATAAATAGAAGGGACTAAAGTAGAAATTATACCATTAATTAAAATGGTTGGGAGGTGGACGGTCATGGTTTAATGATATATATGCATGAGTATATTATATACATGTTTTATTTATAAGTTAAATAATAATATTAGATAGTGGAAATGAACAACCAAAAGCATTTCTTTCTTTTTTATTTTTACATGCAAAATTGGTTTGAGAAAGGAGAAAAGAAGAGATCCACGACACTAAGAGTTTTAAACATTCAAACTTCAATTGCAAACGTAATTTTGGAATCCTCGAGTAAGAAGGGGAAAGACAATGTCGAAATTGAGTAGCTCGTAATATACGATTTGTGTTTCTATAATCCAAACTAAGTTATAAATTATTGCATATTGTGTATAGCAAGTATTTGAGATGAGAACTCTTGTACATTGGGCTGAAATTGAATCCATAGTTGATTGGATTGGACTAATTTTGTATATCATGAAATGTGTTGCTTATGTGAATATTGAATTGAATGTATGTTTATATGTTATAATGTATATATATATGAGATTGGGACATTGGATGTCTTGAAAAGTGAAATGAAACACTATTATTTGTTTTGGGCTAAGTCGAATATAGATGGCATGCCATAGGATAGGAAAAGTTTAGAGATTTCTTTGACTTCGAGTTGATGAGGCACTGAGTGTCAATTTACTTCGGTTTAACTGATGTGATACTGGTGTCAATGTATTATAGCGCTGGGCGCACTTATTACTTCGAAATTATTTGATGAGGCACTAGGTGCCAAACTAGTATGTTGGTTGGATCTGTTTATCTGTCCGAATCTGAGTCGTGTTAATAGGGGAAATTAAATGATAAAGTTTATGTGTTTGATATTGAAATGATAAGGATGTGAATTGGCTAATGAGATGTGAAATGAAATATGAAATGATAAATTTTGTTGTCATTATTGATGAATTATGAATAATGAATTCATTGATTGGAAAGGGAGATGAATAATGCCTTTGTATGGATTGATTTATTAGATGCCTTATGAAATGCTATTGTCATGTATTAGATTTTACAAGAATTGTTGAGTGTGAAGAAGAATGAGTAAATTAGTATTATGATTTTGATATACTATATAACATTTCTTAATTATATTTTACATTCTATCTGTTTATACTCAATGTACGGTTTTATTTTTTCGTGCACAAGTTAGGTACTTTTCAGTTTGCTTTCGACTCAGCATCCAACAACGAATCCCAGACTCAAGTGTGGTGATGTTCTATTTTGTAATGGCATATACCTAGGAGGTCTTTGGTTGATATTGTTGATAATGTGATGATATTTTGGTTTTCAAGTAAAATGATGTTGATATGCATATATGGTTGAGGTTGAGACTATGTTTTGGCATGTTTATCTTCAGTTTGTTAGCTTTAATAGCTATAACATTGGCCCAACCTTGATAATTTGGTGTGAATGTGGAATCAATGGTTGATTGCCTTACTAGTGTGTTTGAAGAATATAAAATGTGGTACCAATGAGGGTACATTGGTTAGGCACTAAAGGTGGATGTTTTGACGTATTTTGAACATGTTTAATTGTGTTTTGAATAGGTTAAATGGCTAGTAATTGAGTTGCTTATTGTCTAAGTAAACATGATTTGGTAAACTTGAGTTTTAAGGTACATTTAGGTACACACAGCTTGAGACACGTCTGTCACATGGCCATGTGTCACACATGAGCAATACGCACAAGCATGTGCCCTGAATGTGTTGTAAAATAGTATAGATACAGTTTTCACACGGGCTAACACACGACCTGTGATACAGTCGTGTAAGGTTATTTCGAAAGGAACACGGCCCATGCACACGGTCGTGTGAAATCACACAGGGGCGTGTAAGATGTCATATGACCATGTTTAGAGTCACACGGGTTGGGACACGACCGTGTGTCCCAACTTTGAAAGTCACATCGTCTGAGATGTATCACACGGTCTGGCCACATGACCGTGTGGCCCCTATTTTAGGTATTTTTGAGATTTACCTTAAACTTTTAGGATTATCTCAAATTAGCCCTTATTTATTTTTAAACTATATTTAGGGTCTCGTACACTCATATTAAGGACTGTAAGAGTATTTTACTCTGATTTTGAATGAAATAGAAAACCTAAATTAGGTAAAGTTGGTCATTCTACTAATATCATCAAAGGTATTAGTCAGAGTGTGGTTCAATACTTTGATGCTAATAATTGGAATAGTCTTGTTATGTATCCAACTTCTAGCTTTCAAGAGGGGATAAATAGTGATAATAGTGTAGACAGTGGAAGACCAAGTTTAGCATTGCATAGCATATCTCATCACTCAGTTGTTCAAGATAACTATATGGAAATATTAATTTAGCATGTCCTGCTCCCAGTATAATATAATGTTAATAATTGGTTTGCATCTTTGCTTATGATGTAATTGAATGTTTGATTAATTAGTAATTCCCGTGACTCTAATCAGACGACGGAGGTGGGTAAGGGGTATTACATTTAGTGGTATCAAAGCTACAGGTTTAGCCAATTCTCGAATTAAATCAAGCTCGGAATTGAGTTTAGAGGTACATGCCAGAGTTGAGTCAGGATTTGGATGCTGATTATAATTGTTTTTGTTTTATAGTTAAAAGATGACAAATGAATCAGATATTGAAGTTGAATAAGAGTTTTATTCTATTGATGAGTATACTGAGGATTATGAGGAAACTGAGTTGGTAACGTCGAATACTAACCCAGTTGGTGCTCAACAACCTAGTGTTGAACGAGGTAATAATGAGGGAATAGGTGATTAAAATTTACTCTGAGCTATCGCTGATGCTCTTCAGTGTGTTGCTGGAACTACTTCTGCTATAGTACCTGCACCTACTGTTCAACGGGCTCCAATAAAAGAATTGCAGAGATATGGTGCAACTGAATTTTTGGGAACGAAAGGGCCCTCAGTAGCTGAAGTTTGGATTGAATCCACTAAACATGTCTTACAACAACTTGAATGCAACCCGCGTGAAAGTGTAATTTGTGATGTTTCTCCACTGCAAAGAGAAGTGTATACTTAGTGGCAGTCAGTAACACGCAACATACCTACCGAATGGGCCAATTAGGAGTTCTTTCAAAAGAAATTCAAAAAGAAATACGTCAGAGAATTGTATCTCGAGGATAGGAGATGAGAGTTTTTACTGTTAAGGTAGAGTAGAATGATAGTGGCTGATTATGAACGGGAACTCTTACGACTCAGTAAGTACGTTGTTAAATTTGTGCCATCCAAAATCAAAAGTTGTAAATGATTTTTGCATGGACTACATGATAAGCTTCGGGTATAGTTGGTATAGCATCGAATCATATAACTTGTAGATCTAGTTGAATGGGAAAAGATGGTGGAGCAAGCTTTGGGTCTTGATAAAAAGATTGAGGTTACTCGCATTGCTGGAAAGTGGTTTGGAGCTTCTAGCTCGCATCCACAACTTAAGCGAACTAAAGAATTTCGTGGTGGTTGGAAATCAACTTTTAAATCTGACCGGTCTGATAGAAATCGTGATCAACAATAGACTGTGTCTACGGGTAGTGTGCGAGGTCCGTCCAGAGATATTGACATTCTGAATTATGAACACTGTGGGAAAAAGCATCGGGATGAATGTTGGAAGCTAACACAAGCTTGTTTTCGCTATGGATCGATGGAGCATTTCACTCAAAAATCTCTAAAAAATGATAATGCTACCCCTGTTTCTTCTCAGAGGTCTGTACTTGCATCTAGAGGTCGAGGAACAAGTCATGGTGGTTCTATTGTCAGAAGTGGTGCTAGAAAGGGGAACGATACTATTACTCATCAGTCAGAGGCCAGAGCACTAGCCCGAGCATATGTTGTACGGACACGCGAGGAAGGTGACACTACTAACATTGTTGGAGGTATCTTTTTATTACATTCAGAACATGTTTATGCTTTGATAGAGCTAGGATCTTCACACTCATATGTTAATGTTGAGTTAGTTAAATTAAGGAGTTTAAAATCTGAGACGTCTAGAGTATCAATAGTTTAAAATCTAAGACATCTAAAGTATCAATAGTAATGTTAAGTCCTTTAAGGCAGTTTGTATTAGTAGATCAGGTGTGTAAGCGATGTCTGTTAGAGATACATAATATATCCTTCCCTGTTGATTTGTTGATAATGTCATTTGGCAATTTTAATCTAATTTTGGGAATGAATTAGCTTACTGAGCACGGAGTGATTCTGGACTACCGTAAAAAGAAGTTTATGGTTTAGAGTGCAGATGGTAACATGATTGAAGGGAATGTTCGAATGAGTGGTTCAACTCGTATCATTTCAGTAATTCTAGTTAATAAACATCTCATTTAAGGTTTTGAAGCTTTTCTGGCGTATGTTATCAACTTGAATTTTGGTGATAGTAAGAGTAGTAAGATTCGTACTATTTTTGAATTCCCTGATGTGTTTCTCAAGGAATTACCAAGATTACCACCAGACTGAGAAGTTGAATTTGCAATTGAAATGTTTCCTAGTACGGCTCGGGTGTTAATGTCCCCTTATCGTAGGCACTTAAGGTGGATGTTTTGGTATATTTTGAGCGTGTTTAATTGTGTTTTGAATAGGTTAAATGGTTGGTAATTGAGTTGCTTAGTGTCCAAATAAGCATGATTTGGTAAACTTGAGTTTTAAAATACACTTAGGTACACACGACCTAAGACACAGTCTGTTACACGATCGTGTGCCACACATGGGAAACACATACGGGCGTATGCCCTGAACATGTTGTAAAACAGTATAAATGTAGTTTTCACACGGGATGACACATGGCCTATGACACGGCCATGTGAGGTTATTTCGAAAGGAACATGGCCCATGCACACGGGTGTGTAAAGTCGCACACAAGTGTGTAAGATAGTCACACGACCATGTCTAGAGCCACACGGTCTGGCACACTGCTTATGACATGGTCGTGTGACCCAAGTCAGTGAGTTATATGGGCTGGGACACATCTGTATGTCCCAACTTCGAAAGTCATATGGTCTGGGGCATATCACACGACTTTACCACATGACTGCGTGACCCCTATTTCTAGGTATTTTTTAGATTTACCCTAAACTTTCAAAAAAAATTCAAATTATTCCCTATTTACTTTTAGATTATATTTAGGGTCTCGTAGACTCATATTAAGGACTATAAGAGTATTTTACTCTGATTTTGAATGAAATAGAAAACCTTAATTAGGTGAAGTAGGTCATTCTACTAATATCATTGAAGGTATTAGTCAAGTATGGTTCAATACTCTGATGCTAATAATTGGAATAGTCTTGTTATGTATCCAACTTCTAGCTTTCAAGAGGGGATAAATAGTGATAATAGTGTAGACAGTGGAAGACCAAGTTTAGCATTGCATAGCATATCTCATTACTCAGTTGTTCAAGATAATTATACGGAAATATTAATTTAGCATGTTCTACTCCATGTATATTGTAATGTTAATAGTTGGTTTGCATCTTTGTTTATGACGGAATTGAATGTTTGATTGGTTAGTGATGCTTGTGACCCTAATCTGATGACGGAGGTGAGTTAGGTGTGTTACAATATACTAGACCATTTCCAACCTTTACACACCAACATTTGGGTTATGGTGGACCCATCCAACCGAACACACCTTAATATGGTCATTTGCCACTTGAGTTATTATGCAGTCAAGTTGCTAATATTATTGCAGTTTTACAGCCATATTATAATAATGCAGTTAAACTGCCAAATCAAACTTCCTTATCTTCATAACCATATCCCAATTGCAAATGCAAATGCAAATAATATTATACGCTTGAATGTACAGGATCGGACATACTTATATTCATATGGACATGCAAAAACAGACATATATAAGTCTTGATTACACTTCCAAACAATCTTCTATCACAAAATTATTATAACAAATCAAATTAACCACTTACATAAGAAACAAAATCATACATATATATACAAACTCATAAACATATCCTACATAAATACACTCATCACAGTCAACCGATAATCAGTATTCATGTCCCAACCATTCCCATAGGGACTCAAACGTGCAAGGGATCACTTAGGAATAGAAATGAAACAATTTGCAAAAAGGTGATAGAGTTGTAGAAAAAGAACCACACGGTCATGTGGCCAGGTTGTATGGGTGAGTCCAAACCGTGTGATAGGGGTGCACAATCGTGTGGCTGAGGAACACACCCGTGTGACTGAGGTACATGGCCGTGTGTCCAGACTGTGTAATTCTCTAATCCTGTGTGACAAAATTCACAATTATAAAGCAGGAGAGACACGACTGTGTCTTTGGCCGTGTGACCCATCGCAAGCCGTATGACAAAGAAACTAACCTGATTTATAAAGTGACACACGGGCATGTAGACCACCTGTGTGGTTCGAAAACCACCCTAATCATGCTGCAAATCACAAAAAAAATAACACCAAAATCACCCTTAATTACTAGTGTTTGAGAAACACACCTAAAAACGTGATTCTGAAGCCCTAGCAATTGACGACTTCCTTTCTACTAAAAGAATCCAAACATTATTTTCACAAATACACCACGACCTATGAGAAAAATTGATCATAATGGAATAAAATAAAATAAAAAGAAAATAATAGAAGTAGACGGATTAAAACTCAACAACAATACTTACACTTTTCCTACTTCCAAGCCTAGTTTAGCGAAGGAGAGAAAGAACAGATGAACCCCCAAAGAGTCAAAAATCGACAAAGGTATTTAAACAACAAAGGCAACATGGTGTTACTAGACTTTGGAGTATCCCAAAAATGGTACGAAGGACAAACTAAAGAGTTAAGAAAGAATCGACGAAAAAGAAAAAGTGGTGCAAAAGAGAACACAATAGCCAAAAGGAGCAAAAATCTGAAATTGGGGAAAAATGAAAGAACAAACTAATGTGAGGAGAGTGGAGGAACATGAGAGGAGTTTTAGGGATTCCCTTTTTCAAAAATTAAAAATAAAATAAATAAAATTTTAACAAAATCCTATCAATTTTTTTTAGAGTTGGAAACAAAAATTAACCTCCTCTAAACACACACAAGGACTCGATCATGAAATTTAAGAACAAGCTAACACTTTACTACTAAACCAATAAGTTCATTCTACTTTTAAAACGCAAAAATTAACTTAAAATATCCATTCGACCATTGACCCAATCAACAAACTTTAATACTTCTAACCCAATTTGGGGTATCACACAAATGCCTACATTGATTGGCTAGCTGTTGAAGTCTTTGTAATTTATGCATCTCCTGCCAATAGATGTAGAAGATAGTGGGATCGAAGGATGTCTTAGATTAGTGTTATGCTAATGGCACAGCACATTGAGTGGGTTGTTAGTAATGATTATGAAGAACAACCCCCAAGTCTTGCACTATAAAAAGAGTTGTTTTCACTCCCACTTGTATATTGTTCACTTTATGGCATTATGGGAGTTGACTGGGAATTTAAGCCAAGGCATTCAATTGGTCTATGGTTGAAGCATTTGGAAATGGGTGACTCGGTAAGAAAGGGAGAAAAAAAATAAAGAAAATAAATTACTAAGCAACTCATAAAAAAATTGATTTTATGGTTTTAATATTTCTATGTGTAAATTACAAGAATAGTCACTCAACTATTCAGTTCGTTCTATTTTGACCACCTAATTATTAATTTTTTTTCGTTTCAATCACTCAACTTTTTAAAATTAAATATTTTAGTCACTCTTCCCTTAGTTCCCTAATAGAAGTCTAACATGAGCTTTGTTTTAATGGCCTAATAATAAATTTAACGCTCTAATGTTTACACATTCTATTAATTTTGAGCCTAAATCTAAAAAAATTCAACAAATTTAGCCCTCAATGTTTACAAAATTTGTTAGTCCTAATTATATAAAATTATAAAAATATTAAAAAATTTAAATTAAATATAAATTATAAAAAAAATTTAATTTTTTTTTAAAATTTTTGTACCCAAAATGACTTTCAATAGTGTCTACCACTTTATTCTTCCTTTAATTTCATTCAATTAATGAAGTTAGAAATGATAGAAATAGGAGAACATTAGAGCCTAAAATTGGTACTATCTCTGTAGCAAAGATTAAGGCCATTGCAATTGGTGTCGTCAACCCCACCAATTTTCTGAATTTATAAATTTCTTAATTTTAAGTTTCTTTTTGGGGTTTAATTAGAATTAACGTAACAAAAGAAAAATGTGACTAAATTAAAAGAGATTGAATAAAAAAGTAACTTTAATTTTTAAGTTTTTTATATGTTTGATTGATGAGAAAAATTAATTATAAATTATAAAAAAGTAAATATAAAAAAATATTTTGGTTATAAAAAAGAAAAACAAATTCAAATTTTGGTGCCTAAAATGTGAACTTTTTATTTTAGGTACCTAGCATAAACCCGTGATAAAGAGATAAAAAGATTAGGAGAGAATAAATTATTATCATAATTATATGTTCTAATTTGTAGTTTTCTTTCACTTTTTTGATTAAAAAATTAGAAGATATCAAATTGAATCTATCTTTAAACATCCCTATGATTTGAAAAAAAAAAGTTGAATTAGTAAAATTATATTTTAAAAATAGCTGAATAATTGTTTACCACATTTAATTAATGTTGCAAAGTTGAGTTTTGATAATTATTTTTCAAAATTAAACTTGGAATATTTTATTTCTATAAATGTAATCATAATTAATTTAAAATATATCAATCGATAGTAATTACTTAATTATTTTATTTTTAAAAATATATAGATATATAATAATTTTGAACTTTGATTGTGAAAATAAAAAACACCATGATAATAAAAGATTATGCATCTATATTTATTGCATCAAATTAATATTTTTTGAGGAAAAAAGAAGATAAAATGCCAGTGTTGATTTACTTATTAGTTGTAAATTAAGTTGCAATAATAAAAAAAAAAAACAACTGAAAGAGTAGAATAAGAAAGATGGGCACAAAAATTGGTTATACAATTTAAAACATTTTCTTACCTTTGCATGCTTTGTGTAAAGATTTTCCCATCGAAAGCTTAATTACAAATTCAACATTATAACAGTGTAATAGAAAAGTGCTCTCTTTAATTCGTTAAAAAACACATTAACAAGTCTTTTTTTAAGTAGGCAATGTACTCAAAATATGCTACTGTAATTGTTCTTCAGTTAGTCTTCTTTAAGGCATATAAAAAGAGATTATTTTTATCGACTGAACTTCTATAAAAAAACATTTCTTCAGATATGGTAATCGGATCTCACTAGAACCCTTTAAATAATGTCTTTGCTTGATCACGTATCTTCACCAATCACAAATCAATTTCAATCTTGTATATTGTTGCTCAAAACCCTCGAAGAGATAGTAAGAAATTCAACAATATTTTTTTTTATGAAAAAACACGTTCAAAGAAATATAGCAAAATGAGTTGCAATTGATGATGCAACTAGCATTAACGTAAACAATAGTATTAATTATTATTAATTTATGTTGGTACGATGTACAAGGTCGGTTTTTGTGTATAATTTTTTCCCTATTCCCTTTTGAATATAATTTATATACGTTTTGCTGAAGCAAAATAAAAAATATACATTGATTATACCAAAAAAGTAATATGTTATGACGAGTAATTATCTTTTTGACTCAACAGTTGGTTGTTGTTAAAATTTTTTGTTTTAACAATAAAGAAACTTGGAATAAGATTGTCCCATGTCTGAATTCAGAAAGTCAAAAGCCAACAAGTTGGCTCTTGTCTGGACTTTAATGATGTCAACAGACCATAACATAAAATATGGAAATTATCAATGGGAAATCGAGTTTTGCTGATGCTTAATAAAATTGACAAAGCATTATTGATTACTATAAAGTCAAACATTTTGACAGACACTTCCAATACCAAATAATATAGGAAGAAATTATCAATTTCAGTAGCATTACCAATACAACAAGATGTAGAGTCAAAATCCAACATTGTTATTTAATATCTGATTTGATGATAATCCAGTTGCTTATAATGCAATGACGAAAACCAAATATTAATACAAATTATCAATGGAAAATTGGACAAACTCTATAACAATTCTCTTTTCTCAAAGCAAAATGTAAATAACAGAGAACAACAAGCACTTTGCTGGACCAGAGCCGATCAGTTCATCCATACGATACCTTAGATGCCGGAAACTTAAGAAACAATGATTTATCTTAACATATCATGTTAGAATTAAGTGACTCGAATTCTTATTTAAATAAAATACGATGGAAAAGAAAATAAAAGTAAAATCCATATAGAACTAGACTTCTTTTATTTTATTTTAGAATAAGATTTTTTAAACCTTATTAAACTCCATCTATTTTATATTTATTAAGATAAGGTGTTTCAATCCTACTAGAATATGGCTTTACAAGCCTATAAATAGACATAGTCTATTCCTCTTGTATTGATTCAAATTTTTCGACATAGTAAATTTTCTTCTCCTCTGCCCGTGGTTTTATTTCCCGAAAGGGTTTCCACGTAAAAATTTGTGTGTTCTTTATTTTATTTTATTTTCACAAATTGGTATCAGAGCTTCCGAGTTTTTCATCTCAATCACGGTAATGGCATCTTTGAAGTATGAAATTCCGCTGTTGGATCGCAACACCAGATTTGCGTTGTGGCAGATTAAGATGCAAGCAGTTCTTGCGCAGATGGATCTAGAGGATGCCTTGCTAGGGATAGATAAGATGCCTTCGACTTTAACAGATGAAGAGAAGAAGCGTAAAGATCGAAAGGCGTTAACACAATTACATCTGCATTTGTCCAACGAAATTTTACAGGATGTGATGAAAGAGAAGACTGCCGCTGCATTATGGAAGAGGCTAGAACAAATATGTATGTCGAAAACTCTAACAAGCAAGTTGCATATGAAACAGCGTCTTTATGCTCATCGTTTGGAGGACACGAACACTTAACAGTATTTAAAGAAATTCTCTCAAACTTGGAGGCCATGGAGGTTCAATATGATAAGGAAGATCTAGGGTTGATTCTACTTTGTTCGTTGCCCCCGTCTTATTCAACCTCTAGAGATACGATTTTATATAGTCGCGAGTCTCTCACAGTTGATGAGGTTTATAATTCTTTGACTTCGTATGATAAGATGAAGCATCTTGTGGTTAAACCCGACTCTCAGGGAGAGAGTCTCATTGCTCGTGGGAGACAAGATCGAAATGCTGATAATGATTGTGGAAAGACACAAGAACGGAATCCTCGCGGTAAATCTAAGAGTAGATCGAAGTCTTCAAATAGAGGTAAAACTTGTAACTTCTGCAAGAAGAAAGGGCACATTAAATCTGAGTGCTATAAGTTACAGAATAAGATTAAAAAGGAGGCTGTGAATCAAAAGGGAAAACAACTAGAAAATTTCGGTGAACCTTATGTTGTAGAAGACTACAGCGATGGTGAACTTCTAGTCGCTTCTGTCAATGATCCTAAAGTAAGCGAAGAGTGGATACTTGATTCAGGCTGCACCTTCAACATGATTCCCAATCGGGATTGGTTACCAACTTACGAAACAGTGTCTGAAGGTGTTGTTTTGATGGGAAATAATGCTTCGTGTAAAATCGCAGGCGTTGGAACAATTAAAGTTAAGATGTTTGATGGAGTTGTCAGAACACTTAGTGACGTACGGCATGTTTCAGAATCGAACAAAAATTTAATTTCGTTGAGTACTCTTGATTCAAAAGGGTACAGATACACAGCTAAAAGTGGGGTTTTAAAGATTTCCAAAGGGTCCCTTGTTGTGATGAAAGGGCAGAGAAAAATTGCCAAGTTATATTTTTACAGGGTTCTACTATTACTGATGATGCAGTTGTCGCTTCCTCTTCCTTGTCAGATGATGATATTACTAAACTTTGGCATATGCGCCTAGGGCATATGAGTGAGAATGGCATGGCAGAATTAAGCAAAAGAGGACTTCTTAATTGGTAAGGAATTTGCAAACTAAATTTCTGTGAGCACTGTGTTTTTGGGAAGCAAAAGAGAGTTTGATTCACTAGAGGAATCCATAACACGAAATAAACGTTGGAGTATATTCATTCTGATCTGTGGGGGCCATCCAGAGTGCCTTCGAGAGGTAGAGCTAATTATATGCTAACCTTTATTGATGATTTTTCCAGAAAAGTTTGGGCGTTCTTCCTGAAGCAGAAAAGCGATGTGTTTTCCGCATTTAAGTCTTGGAAAATTATAATTGAAAAACAGACAGGAAAACAGATAAAATACCTCCGTACAGACAATGACTTAGAGTTCTGTTCTGATGAGTTTAATAGATTGTGCAAGTCAGAAGGGATCATGAGACACTTGACAGTTTATCACACTCCACAGCAAAACGGCGTTGCAGAATGAATGAACAGAACGATCATGGAGAAGGTTCGATGTATGTTGTCAAATGCCAACTTACTGAAGTCATTTTGGGCAGAAGAAGCCTCTACTGCATGTTTTTGATCAACCGATCTCCATGCGTTGCCATTAAGAAAAAAACTCCACAAGAGGTATGGTCTGGTAATCCTACTAATTATTCTGATTTAAAGATTTTTGGGTGCCCTGTGTATGCTCATGTTGATAATGGAAAATTGGAACCGAGATCCATTAAATGCGTTTTTCTTGGTTATAAAACTGGTGTAAAAGGATTTAAGTTATGGTATCCTGAAAATAGAAAATTTGTGATTAGCAGAGATGTTGTTTTTTATGAAACTGCTATGCTACCTAACTTATCTCTTAAAGACTCTTCCAATAAAGAAAATCAAAAGCAGGTGGAGCATCAGATTAATACAGAGTCAACTCCTCAAGCCATAACAAAAATTGAGAATAGAGTTGCTTCTTCACCACAATACTCTATCGCCAAAAATAGAACTAGAAGAGAAATTAAACCTCCAAAGAAGTATGCCGAAGCTGATTTAGTTGCTTATGCTTTAAATGTGGCTGAAGATATAGATGCGAATCAAGAGGCATCTAATTATTCTGAGGCGGTTAGCTGTGAAGACTCAGAAAAGTGGATGTTTGCTATGCAAAAAGAGATGGAATCACTCCACAAAAATAGAACATAGAACCTTGTGAAACTTCCTAAAGGTAAAAAGGTTGTTTGTTGTAAATAGCTATTTAAAAAGAAAGAAGGGACTCCAGGAGTTGAAGAACCCAGATATAAAGCAAGGCTTGTTGTAAAGGGTTATAGTCAAATTCCAGGAGTGGACTTCACAGATGTGTTCTCTCCAGTTGTTAAGCATAGTTCGATTCGAGCTTTGCTTGGTATTGTGGCCATGTATGATTTGGAGCTTGAGCAGTTAGATGTAAAAACTGCATTTCTGCATGGAGAACTTGAGGAGGATATTTACATGCAACAACCAGAGGGTTTTATAGTCTCAGAAAAAGAGGACTATGTTTGCTTGCTGAGAAAGTCCCTTTACGATTTGAACCAGTCACCAAGACAGTGGTACAAGAGGTTTGATTCCTTTATGACTTCTCATGATTTCAAAAGAAGTAGTTTAGACAGTTGTGTTTAGTTTAAGAAAAATAGTGATGGTTCTTTTGTGTATCTACTTCTTTATGTTGATGACATGTTGATAGCAGTAAAAGATAAATGAGAGATAAGAAAGGTCAAAGTCCAACTAAGTGAAGAATTTGAGATGAAAGATTTAGGACAAGTAAAGAAGATACTTGCTATGGAGATTCTCAGAGATAGAAAAGCAAGTAAATTGTACCTAAGTCAGAAGGAGTACATTGAGAAAGTTCTTTGTAGGTTCAATATGTAGAGTGCTAAGCCTGTTAGTACTCCTTTAACAGCCCATTTCAGACTTTCATCGACTTTGTCTCCACAATCAGATGATGAGATTGAGTACATGTCATATGTTCCATACTCTACTGCAGTGGGATCTCTCATGTATGCTATGGTTTGCTCACGTTCAGATTTATCATATGCAGTCAGTGCAGTTAGCAGATACATGGCAAATCCCAATAAAGAACATTGGAAAGTAGTTTAGTGGATTTTAAGATACTTACGAGGCACTACTGATATTTGCTTACAGTTTGAAAGAACTAAAGATGGAGTCATAAGGTATGTTGATGCTGATTTTGCTGGAGACCTTGATAGAAGAAGATCTCTCACAGGTTACGTCTTTACAATCGGAGGTTGTGAAATTAGTTGGAAAGCCACTTTGCAAACTACAGTCGCTTTGTCTACCACCAAGCCGAGTACATGGCGACATCGAGGCTTGTAAAGAAGCTATTTGGTTGAAGGGACTATTTAGTGAACTCAATGAAGACCTTCAAATCAGTACAATATTTTGTGACAATCAGAGTGCCATCTTCCTTACAAAAGATCAAATGTTTCATGAGAGAACAAAACATATTGATGTTCGGTATCATTTTGTTTGTGATATTATTGCTCGCGGTGATATTGTTGTGAGCAAAATTAGTACTCATGAAAATCCTGCAGATATGATGACTAAGTCACTTCCTATAACCAAGTTTGAGCATTGTTTAGACTTGGTTGGTGTTCATTGTTGAAGTTAAACCCTTAAGGAGTTTTATGGAATAGGTGGAGAACTTGTTCGCGATGAAGAACTTGTTCATTGAGAATTTGTGTTAAGGTGGAGATTGTTAGAATTAAGTGACCCGGATTCTTATTTAAATAAAATACGATGGAAAATAAAATAAAAGTTAAATCTATATAGAACTAGACTTCTTTTATTTTATTTTAGAATAAGGTTTTTTAAACCTTATTAAACTCCATCTATTTTATATTTATTAGGATAAGGTGTTTCAATCCTACTAGAATATGGCTTTACAAGCCTATAAATAGACATAGTCTATTCCTCTTGTATTGATTCAAAATTTTTGACATAGTAAATTTTCTTCTCCTCTATCCGTGGTTTTATTTCCCGAAAGGGTTTCCACATAAAAATTTGTGTGTTTTTATTTTATTTTATTTTATTTTCACATATCATATAAACATAAAAGTAATGGAAATGCGACTCGAGTAATGAAAAGATTGACTATTTTTCATTGAGAGTGATGTCTATGATTGTTCCTCCTCTGACACTCTCTTGAAGAAAATAAGATCTGTAATCTCAATCACTCAATTAGGCAGAGCTCCCTTAACATGTTTGTTAAGACTCAAACCTTCTTTAATCTTTCTTAATTAGGCCTTTGCCCTGTAAACATCTCTAGCAAGAGGATGCCATAGCTATACGCATTGCCATTCACCTTTCGTTGACAACTCACTTCCCATACTATATTCTACTGTTGGGATCGATCTGATTAAGCAACAAGTAAAAAAAAGTGGAATAAATTGAGAAATTGAACACACAAATTTAACGTGGAAAAACTCCTTCAAAGAGGATAAAAAACCACGGGCAAAGATAATTTTACTATCATGGCAAAAGAACGAAAAGTACAAAAGATGGAGATAAAAACTAAACCCCAAAAACCGGAAAATAAAGAACCCTCAAAACATAAACACAAAATTCTCTAAATGTGTTATGAGTTTTAATCTCTAATGGGTGTATTTTCTAAGGTTGTAAAAGAGCCTATTTATAGGCTAAATTCATAGGTCAAATAATAATAAAATAATCTAGACTAATCAGAGTTTGATTGAAACAAATAAACAAAGTTGAACTGAAAGATTATTTCTCAAATTTGACTAAAATAGGAGTCATACTCAACAAATATCCACCTTGACTTATATTTCCACAATATCATCTTTGCCAAAGCCCACCACGGGCCTATCTTGAACTATACAGGGAATTAATTGAGTCGAATCTATGCTTAGGAACTGGAAGACTTCTAGCCTTTGACTTGTACACAGCCAAATTAAAATTAAACTCGAGTCGGATTTTCACGAACACAGTGCCCTAACTTTTCAAAACCTGTATCCAAAAGAGAACTTTTCTTTAATGAAACAGTCATACATTTTTCCTTCCTATGACCAAGTTTTCTCCGCTCCAAACGAGTTGACTTCAACTCCGTAACAGACAAGGGACGTACGATTTCACCGATCACTGTAGAACCTCCTAGAATATAAAGATTGGCGGTTCTTATACCTTTTAAAAAAAATTAGAGCTCCATGAGATACTTTAATGTCGCTCAACTCGATGTTGATTCTGCATCCTTTCAAGTCTAAAATACTTAAGGAGATAAGATTCTTTCGTAAATCAGGTACATACGTGACATTTGAGAATGTCCTAATTGTCCCATCGTGTATCCTAATTTTAATAGTACCAATACCAATTACCTTACTAGATGAATCGTTTCCCATACGCACAACTCCACCTTCGACCGAATTGTATGTGGAGAACCACTCTATTGGGACACATGTGGAAAGAACATCCCGAACCTAGGATCCACTCGGACGTGAGCTTGGAGTTATCGCTTGTTGACACTAACAAGAAATCATCACTACTTTCATCGGCCAATTTAGCACCATTACATTTTCCTCATTACTTTTTTATTTCGAAGTTTATAATAATTTGCTTTGACATGACCTAACTTTTTACAATAGCAACACCTTTTGTCTCGTTTCTTTGATGCTACCAAAACGTAAGCTTGCTTATCTGCCTTGCTATCCAAATCAAACTTGTTTTCAAGTTTGTCTCTACTCAACAAATGACCCTTCACATCTTCGAACGAGAGTTTGTCTCTGCCATAAATCAAGGTCTCCCTGAAAAACTTGTATAAAGGGGGTACAGAGCACAATAATAGCATAGCCTGATCTTTATCATCAATATGAACCTCAACATTCTTTAAATCATTTAAAATAGTAATGAATTGACTAATGTGATCTCTAAGAAGCTCACCTTTATTCATGCGAAATGTAAATAGACGTTGTTTCAACACTAAACGATTAGCTAGAGACTTTGTCGCATAAAGAGTTTCTAACCTTTTCCACAAGGCAGATGAGGTTTTCTCCATCGATACCTCCTGCAATACCATATTCGCGAGGCATAATTGGATTGTATACAAGGCCTTTTCATCAAGCTCTTCCCATTCTGTTTGATTTAGATTCTCAGGTTTTTTCCCAGTAACAACCTTTTTTCAAGCCAGTTTGAACTAGAATTTCCAACATCCGAACTTGCCACAGATTGAAATTTGCCTCACCATCAAATTTTTTAATTTCAAACCTTGTTGTTGCCATATCTAAATGGGCTGATCTATGAAAATTGAACTAGCTCTGATACCACTTGTTGGGATCAACCCGATTAAGCAACAAGTAAAAAAAATAGCAAAATAAATTGAGAAATTGAACACACGAATTTAACGTGGAAAAACCCCTCCAAAGAGGATAAAAAATCACAAGCAAAGATAATTTTACTATAATGGCAAAAGAACGAAGAGTACAAAAGATGGAGATAAAAACTAAACCCCAAAAACCCGAAAACAAAGAACCCTCAAAATGTAAACACAAAATTCTCTAAATGTGTTATGAGTTCTAATCTCTAATGAGTATATTTTTTAAGGTTGTAAAAGAGCCTATTTATAGGCCAAATTCATAGGCCAAATAATAATAAAATAATCTAGACTAATTAGAGTTTGATTGAAACAAATAAATAAAGTTTAACTGAAAGATTATTTCTCAAATTTGACTGAAATAGGAGTTATACTCAACATCTACAATTAATCCATCAAAAATTACATAAAGAAATAATTGCAGAGGAAAACCTTCTAAATATACAAAAACCCCTTACTTTTAGACTGCATGTTTTTCTTTTAAATAATGAAAGAAATGAATAAAATGAACGTACCAGGTGGAGTATAGCCAATAGTTCCTCTTAATGCAAGAGAGCTAGACTGATTAGCAACAAACATAAGTTTGTCTGTAGAAAGGATTTTTGCTAAGTCGAAGTCACCCATATGGCCAATCATTTCCCAATCGAGTAAAATATTGGTTGGCTTGATATCATAATGAATGATCGAAGTTTCACAATGATAGTGAAGATATTCAAGTTCATGAGCAACATCTATGGCCACATTAACTCTTTGGAAGAAGTTTAGGTTTGTCATCATCATCAGTTCATTCATGCTGACAGATGGGTGCAACCAACCTTCCAAGCTTTCATTTTCCATTAACTCATAAATCAAAGCCTTAAAATCATTGCCTTGATAATTGACACCTAAAATGAATGTTAACACTTTGACAAGATTCCGATGCTGAATGTTTTTCAAGGCCTTGCATTCAGCTAATAAACTCCTGAAAGCTCCATGATTCAGAAGATTAAGCACCTTTACGAAAATAGCTGCTTCAGTCCCTTCAAGAATTCCTTTGTATACAAAACTAAAACTTTTGGAACCAATTAAATTTTGTATGGAGAATCCATTAGTAGCCCTTAGGATGCTTTGGTACAATCATTGTAAAAGCGAGTTTTCTACACAAGTTTTTGTTGGCCCTTCTTTCTAAACCACAAGATAAGAAGACAGGTGAAAACCAGAGTCACTTCTAAAATCACAACGATATTGCAATTTTCAATTTAACGAAAGTTTCTGATGATTTTTTTGAGCTACATCTTAATAGGTGGAACTTAGGGATGCCTCCACAAAGCTTACTATTTCCCTCAACAAGTATATCACTTGCATTCTTAAACACTCCTTCACTTGGTATCACTCCTTCAAAATTGTTGAAAGAGAGATTTAAATTCTTTAAAGCTCCAAACCTCATAAGAAATTTTGGAACCCCACCTGAAAGATTATTGTTGGATACATCCAATGCCTCAAGACCCCTCAATGAACTCAAAGATGGAGGAATAGGCCCTTCAGACAAATTGGCATCCAAGAATAGGTACTCTAGACTTACACAACTACCAATGTTGTTTGGAAGTGTAAGTATATGATAGAACTAGTAAATGAGAATGAGAGAATGACTGATTATTGCTTAGCTTTGATTACTGTTTCAATAAATGTATTTATACTTAGCTATAGAAAATAAATTGCTACTAACTGAACTTCTTAACAACTTACTAACAACTTGAGCTTCCTAACTGATTTTGCACAGGTGATGTACTCTAACATTCACCTATTTTATCAACTAACAAGACTTGAAGAATTTGTAAAAAACGAGCAAAATGTGACGCCGACAAAGGCTTTGTGAGAATATTTGCAACTTGATCACATGCTGGAACTTCACCAACAAGAAGAGAACCATCAAACACTTTTTCCTAAACAAAGAATAAATCAAGTTCAACATTATTAAATTTAAAATGCAAAACTGGATTAGCAGCCACTGTGACAGCACTTGAGTTGTCACACCAGACAGTAAGAACATCAGTAGAAGAAAAATTCAATTCCTTCAATAATGAAACCAACCAAGTAACATCAGATGTTGCTGCAGCCAACCCTCTGTACTCAGCTTCGGCAGTGGAGCGGACACAACTTGTTGTTTATTAGAGCACTAGGAAACAAGATTGTCACCAAAATAAACATAATAACCAATAGTCAGCTGTCGATGATCAAAGTCTAAGCCCTAATTAACATCAGCATATCCAACAAATGAAAACTTTTCAGAAGGTAAAAAAACCAGCCCGTATTCTACTGTACCACATAAGTATCGTAAAATATGTTGTAGAGCAACCAGATGAGTATCAGTTGGTGCATGCATAAACTGACAAATACGATTGACTGCATAGACAATGTCAGGTCATGTGAGAACCACATATTGCAATGCTCCAACAATACTCCTATACTTAGTAGGATCGTCAAGTAGAACTCCATCATTCTTAGACAACATGGAAGAATTAACCATGGGAGTATGTGCACCTTTGACATTTTCCAAACAATATCTAACAAGGAGATCAAGAATATACTTACGTTGACACAGGTGAAGGATCCTGGTCGGCTGTTTAACGCCACAGCAATAATGGGCAAGCGTACACTGTCGATGCAAGCATAGTAGACAGATATGAGTCTATTGGATATCTATCCCATGAGGATGGTTGTCTTTTGTCTATCAATGTCAGTGCAATAAATAGATAGAAGAGAGATAAATTGTGAGAGTAGCTGTTGAAGTAATAATTTGAAAATAATAAGATAAAATATGATAATAATGAACTAGGATCCCCAATATGAATATTCAACAGAATACTAAATGCTCACAAGGTATAAAAGGATAAGTGATTGTCGATGCATTTAATTGCAATGAATATCTTACCAAACTTAACTTCTATATTTAATCTAAGACTTAAGCATGCACATTAACCACACCTTCTGATGATGGCAATGGAACACTATTAAGAACAAGAAGATTAAAGTCCTCTAATCCTCAAGCAACTTTTTTTGTTATGCTTGTTAGCTTGAATTGTCGCTGCACTTTCCAGTGTTAGTGATCGCAATAACACTTTCATGCTAAAATCATTCAAACCCAAAGATTAAACAATAGAAGCAAGATTGAATAAAATAACATTTAACCCATAAATCTTGTGTACTTCTGTACAGACATGAAGTAGAAAGTAATCACCATCGTTTAGAAAAGAAATATAAAAGAAACAAGTGGAGAGTATTATTCCTAAAACATCTCGATTTGATCTCTAAACTCCCTCTTGTGTTGCACTTAGGGCTCCTCGTCAAGAGCTAATCTGCATCCCTTTCACGTCAATTCACCTGTAAGGTGTTTAAGCCGCCATAGCCAAAAAGCTTCAAAAGATAGGTTGAAAAAAGATAATCCTCCCGTTTCTCTTTTCATGTCAATATTGATATTTATCCAAATAGAACAAGTGTCCTTTCATCACAATCATGTTGCCTCTGTACATACAAGTTAGTTGTACCAGACTGGACACCTCACACCTTTTTGTTATTATCCGCATAAATCGTCAAAGTGCGGCGACAATTCGGGCACAACTGAAACACTCATGCAAATGACATCGATTTCCAAAACATGACAAAGTTAAGGATAAATAGGCTAAGATCCACTGAGTTATAAAATGCAATTTACTGAACTGAAAATGTTAAAATATGTGCTAAAGATAACTAAATGGGTACAAATTGACCAATAATAAGGGAGAAAACATATTTTCTTTCTAATATTATCAGCTCCCAGTAGCTGACTGAGTGACCTCAACTTCCAAGAAATAGTGAAGAGCTCCCATGTCTTTAAGAGAGAATTCAATGTGTAACAGTTGTACAAACGCATTCATACCCTTAGATGCGTCTCCCATAATGACGATATTGTCCATATACACCTACACATACATCCTTGACTCATTAGTAATACGAACAATAGTGAAGCATCGGACTTTGAGAGAACAAAATTTAATGAGAGAAGAAAAATTTTCAACTTATCAGACCATGCTCGTGGTGTAACACCCCTTAACCCTAAACCGTCGCCGGATTAGGGCTACGGAGCATTATCGGACATATTGGACAACTTAAAAATAATTCATAAATAAATAACATTCATAGCATAGTTTAACTTTTAAGTCTTTATAATAGACCCTCGAGGCCCAAAATACGTATTAGGAGTGGAACGATTTTTTTTTTAAATTTCGGCAGCATTTCTGCTTATTTTGTATAAAACCCCCTGCAAGTTTAAACCAAAAACAACCAATACCATATATATATACTATATAAACTTTTATACCATTTCATTAGTATAAACATTATAATACTAAATACCTTTTTTTTTACAACAAAAGTCTTGTAACATTCTAATGTGATCAAAATAACACCTATGTACATGCCACTTTTAATTCAAAATATGGTACCTACTTATGAAGCTCTTGAGGATGTGATGAGATGAGAGAACTTCTAGCCGACTCTACCTCTTCGAGTCTAACTGTACCTACGCGTTAAAATTAAACGAGTTAAGCCGGTGAAGACTTAGTAAGCACTACAAGAATAAATAGGCAAATAAATCCTATTAAAATATTATAATCCCATTTGATCAATATATATTTATATGCATATAAGTTTCTTTAGCTGTATCTTATATTAACAAAATTTAATTTATTATTATATAAGTTATAAAACTTACCTTAGTACATTGATAATTCGCTTTAATTCACAACTTATAACTTTAGCCCAAAGTAGACTTTATAGAACACACTGGATATACGGAACAAATACAGAAGTGCATTATTATGCACAAACGACCAGAGAGCACTAAAGTGCTATACAGAGAGCACAGATATGCTAAACAGAGAGCACTTAAGGTGCTTATAGCGACGTAAAAATTTTGCTTTCGGTCGCTAATTATGGCGATTTATTGAAAACTTGAAAACTGAAGTTTGATTTTTTGAAACATAAATTGAAAAACGGAAATAAAGAGGGGAGTCACCACCGATCCTTTTTATAGGTGTGATCGGACATCTAATAAATTTATTTTTAAAACAAAAGAAGGCCGAGTTTAGGTCTACGTTAAAATCAGAGTAAAGTAGGGTCCGAGAGTCGGTTACGCGCGAGGAAGGTATTAGCACCCTTGCGACGCCCAAAGTTGGTATCTTGTTAAACACGTGTTGTCTTGATTTTCAAAATACGAGTTCAAAGTAATATTTAGTCGTGATCCGATTGAAGCATGAGAATTTTCAATTCTTTTGATTTTTGGAAAGGTCATACCGTTTTAACACGAGTCAATTGATGTTCACCCAACATACCGATGAAATCGATGATTTAATGTTAAATCGGTACGTTGCCTTGATTATTGAAATCAATTAGAAAACAAGAATATGATTTTCGAATTAATGCGAAGCAAAACTGATATGGAATAAAAATAAATAAATGAAAGAGCTAGGTATATATTGAAGCAAATAACGAATATGACAATAATATTAAAAAGCAATAGCAATGCACACGATATATCAAACGTAATAATAATATCAAACGCGAAATAAAAAAAATGAATATACATATGCAATAATGATATTAAGAGCATGTACGCCAAAATACATATATATATATATAGGTAGTAATAGTGTTAAAGATATATTATATATAGCATTTGAAATATATAAATATAGAATAGTAAAAATATATATAACTTGTATTATTAAAATATATACATAATATATACATATATATATGTATAAAATGAATATTGAAAAAATGTATGCACACAGCGTATACAAAAAATATATATATACATGATATAATATGTAAAAGTATAACATGGTATTCGAAATATATGCATGACATAAAAATACAATATTAAAAAGAAATACATAAACATATACATATATATATATATATAAAATACGTACATACTATATATACATGTACATACTATATATACATTTAATATAGTTATTAAGAAAATACATAATATATATGGTATTAAAAATGTAGTATTAAAAAACATAACATAATATATACATGATTTATAAAAATACAATATCAAGAAGTATGTACACGTAATATATAAAAATGCATATATAATATGACATCAACGTATATATACAAAGAATGTATACGACATACAAATATGTTAACAAAAACAACAATATTAAAACTATTAGAAATATTATATACTATATATGAGTAAAAATAATAGTATTAAAACAACTATTAGTAACTTTATATATATATAAAAAATACGTATACATATATTAAATATATGATAACATTTATACATAGTATATACACATGCATTAGAAATAAATAATAATAATAGTAAAAATAACCATTAATAATGCTACATAAATAGATATATAGTATAGTATATAGTTATTAAAAAATATATACGTATACATAACAAGAAAAATATATATATATATATATATATAATATAATATTAAGAATATCTACATAATATATATTAGAAATAATAATGTTAAAGAAAACACCTATTACATAAACATATACCTATATATATTAAAGATATATACATATATAATAAATCGTATACTAATAATAATAATAAGGATAATATAAAATATGTGAATAGTATGATGTTTAAAAGGATATACATAATATATATAAAAATATAATACTAACTATATATATACATAACATATATATAAAATATATACATAATATAGTATCAAAATATATACATATACGTTACATGTATGATAAAAATACACACTAACATTAACAATAATGGTAATAATAATAATATTGAAATACAAAAAAAAATATAATTAATAAAAGTATTAAAATAAAATAAAAAAACAAAGCCATATATAAATATATATACACATACTTATGTAAAAGAAAATATATACTAATATATATAATAATATTAATGATATTAATAATATTATAAATGATAATAATATTTACTAAAAAACGAAAATAAACAAAAAAAGACTAAAACGAACTTAAAATAAAGGTTCAGGGACAATTTAAAAAAAAATTAAAAAAGGGGGTCGTTATGCAATATGCGCGTAACTTAGGAGGACCTCAACAGCAATTATCCCCTCTCATCAAAACGTAGCGTATACACGGGGACAAAATTGCAAAACACAATAGATTTTGGGCCAAATTAAAGTAGCGAAAAACTTGATTGTAAATGCATGAAAAAGCGGAAGGGCTAAAAGCGCAATTAGCCCTTCCGTTCAAAAACACGTGGATCCTAGGCCGGAGCGGGTCGAATCGGGTCGAGCTAGGGTAAAACGACATCGTTTTCATTAAATCGGGGGGGGACCAAAACGGTGCGTTTTGGTCCCTATAAAAGCCAAAAAAATTTAAAAAAAAAATCATTTGTAACAGCAAAAGAGAAAAAAAAGAAAAAAAAAAGAGAGAGGGGAGAAAGGAGAGAGGGATTTCCGGGGGGGGCACCGGTCCTATTGCCGGCGCCGGCCACCGTGCACGGCGGTCGGAAAAGGTAAAAAATTTTGTTTTTTTTTTTTATTTTCGAATATATGCGTATATATGTTAGAAATGAAGAAAAAAAGAATAGATTTTGAGAAGATAATAAAGAAAATGAAAAACGAAATCACCTTCTGATTTATGTTTTCGTTCTCTATTTCTTTTTTGTACTTTCCTCTGCTTTTTATATTTGATTTATGCTATTTGTTGTTTGAATCTACTGCTGGTATTGTTATTCCCAAAATGGCCGACCCTTTACATTTGTTTTTTGATGGCTTTTACAGCCTTACAACTTGATTTTTCTATATTTTCTGTCTTATCTCTTTTAATGCGTGCAGGTACAGAGGCGGTGGCGTGGGCAGTGGATTTGACCGAGTAGGTGGCCGGTGCACAGGGGGTGTTAGGGAATGGTGTTGGCAGAGGCTGAGTCGGCATAGGGCAAGTGGGGGCTGATTAGGGTTAGGGTGGTTAGGGTATTGGGCTTGGTCATTGGGCTAGGTTGGTTTAGGTTAGTATTGGGCTGAGGGTAGGTTTGGGTAGTGGGTTTGGTGGGTATTGGGTTTAATTTTAGGTAATTGGGTTTGACTGTAATGGGTCTTAGGTTATTTGGGGTTTATGTATTTGGGTCAAAATTGGCCTACAACAGCTGCCCCTCTTTGTTCATTGTCGTGTAACGGGAATAGAGCAAAGACATAAAGAAAGGCCAATTTTGCCCGGTCTTGTCGAGTCTTGACTTCTTTCATGCTCTTCTTGCTCAGGTAGTCTTCTTCCAGTCCATCGCATCTTGTAGCTTTGGTTCAATCCACTGTATCTTCTGACATATGCCTTGTAGTTTCAATCTATTCAAATGTAACTTTAAGGATATGAGATTTATGGCTTCGATCTGCTTCACTTGTAACTTTAGAAAGATAAGATCTATGGCTTCAATCTGCTCTTCTATTGCTTCAGTGAGATAAGGTTTGTGGTCTTCTCTTCTGTAACTCTAGAAATGTAAGCTCTGATATCTTCGATCGGCTCCACTGCAACTTCAGGGGGACAAGTTCTGGTGTCTTCAATTAGCTCCAATCTTTATTCTTTACTCAGCATGTGATCCTGAGCTCAACTTATTTCTCATAATATGAATTGACTCTTTAAAACTAGATATTAAAAACAGAAATTGAAAATAGCTCAGCACGTGAGCCAAGGCTCAACTCACCTCTCGCAATGTGAGTTGGTTTTTTTTGAAACTTAATTTGAAAAGCAGATTTTGAAAATACCTCGACATGTGAACCGAGGCTCAACTCACCTCTCGCAATACGAGTTGATTTTTGAAAAACAGAAATTAAAAGGCTCAACTCACCTCTCGCAATATGAGTTCGTTTTTTGAAAACCAGAAATTAAAAGGGTCAACTCACTTCTAGCAATATGAGTTGATTTTTGAAAAACAGAAATTAAAAGGCTCAACTCACTTCTCGCAATATGAGTTGATTTTTGAAAAACAGAAATTAAAAGGCTCAACTCACCTCTCGTAATATAAGTTGATTTGAAAAGCAGAATTTGTAAAGCAGAAATTGAAAATACTTCAGCGTGCCCTGAGGCTCAACTCACCTCTCGCAATATGAGTTGATTTTTGAAAAACAGAAATTAAAAGGCTCAACTCACCTCTCGCAATATGAGTTGATTTTTTTGAAAAATATAAATTGAAAAGCAGAAATTGAAAATACCTCAGCGTGTCCTGAGGCTCAACTCACCTCTCGCAATATGAGTTGATTTTTGGCAAACAGAAATTGACATTACCTCAGCGTGTCCTGAGGCTCAACTCACCTCTCACAATATGAGTTAATTTTTTTGAAAACAGAAATAAAAACATCAAAATACCAAAAGATATCACCTGGTGGAACTCAGGTGTCTTTTCCTTTGATTCAGTACAGCTATCATTCAAAATTTCTTACTCTGCTGGAGTACCTGTATATGTCATGCATGATGTTATCATGATATGCACATGTTGGTCTTAAATGCATTTATGCCTACATGATCATGCTATGCGCCTTGGGCTTGTTTGTCATATGCCCCTTTTTCTGTCATGATTTTTGATGATCTGCGTTCATTGTTTTGACTCTTGACTTTCTTTTCAGGCCCTGTGCCTGTCCTCTAGTTTCACGAGTAATCTACATTTCTCTGATATCACTCTTTTGCCCTCGGTTGAACTTTGTCCTTGCTTTGAGGCTCTTGTACTTATCAAGTTCTTATCCAGGTAATGCTTAACATTTCTTTTGTTTAAAGTATGTCATTTCACTATTTATCATGTAAATAAATGACATAATGAGATGCATGAAAATGGTCAGGTAGGGACAAAAGGAATACCTCACATTTATTTGTTTTAAATGTAGCAATCAAAGAAAGTTAACCAAGGATAGTGAAAAAAATTTCATAAAGAGAAAAAGGGTCGCATTCAACGGATACAAATGCTCTAGGTATTCAACGCATGAACTCTTCCACGTTTCTTAAGCATGGCTTCTTGTGTAGAAGATTTCGAGCTTTCAAAAATGCTTCAAATAACTATAGTCTCTCTATTTGACCCACCGTTCAAAACGCCTTGCTTTTTTAAGCCAGTGCTTGCTTAATTAGAACGCCCTTTCGGGTTTTCATCCTAATCTTTTGTGTTAATCAAGACGCCCTTTTCAGGTTTTCATCTTGATCCTTTTTTTTTAGGCATAATATTTTTTCACAGCATCTGAGTTCACTGGATTCGGTAACTCCTTCCCATCCATCTCAGTGAGAATCAAAGCTCCACCTGAGAATGCCTTCTTTACGACGTATGGTCCTTCCCAATTTGGTGCCCATTTTCCTCGCAAGTCTTTTTGTATTGGGAGAATCTTTCTCAGCATGAGTTCTCCTTCATGGAATTCTCTTGGCCATACTTTCTTGTCATGGGCCGCGATCATTCTCTTCTGGTACATCTGTCCGTGACAAATTGCCTTTAGACGTTTTTCCTCGATGAGGTTTAACTGGTCATATCGAGCTCGAACCCATTCTGCTTCCTCTAGTTTCGACTCTATTAAGACTCGTAGAGAAGGGATCTCAAATTCGATAGGTAGCACAGCTTCCATTCCATAGACCAGAGAAAAGGGAGTTGCACCCGTAGATGTCCGCACAGATGTGCGATATGCATACAAAGCAAATGGTAGCTTCTCGTGCCAATCTTTATATGTCTCGGTCATTTTCCCAATGATCTTCTTAATATTTTTGTTCATTGCTTCAATGTACCTGTTTCATCTTTGGGCGATAGGGCGAGGAGTTATGATGCTTTATTTGGAATTGCTCACACACTTCTTTCATCATCTTGTTGTTCAGATTCAAGGTGTTATCTGAAATGATTCTTTCGAGCAAACCATATCGACAAATGATTTCCCTTTTCAAAAACCTGCAAACTGCAATCTTCGTCACATTGGTAAACGATGCGGCCTCTATCCATTTTGTGAAGTAATCAATAACTACAAAAATGAACCGGTGTCCATTAGAGGCTTTTGGGGAAATTGGCCCTATAACATCCATGCCCCACATAGAAAAAGGCCATGGGGAAGTCATGACATGAAGGGGCGAAGGGGCTGCATGAATTTTATCACCGTAAATTTGACACTTGTGGCATTTTCTTGCAAAACTAATGCAGTCACTTTCCATCGTCAGCCAGTAGTAACCAAGTCTCATAATCTTCCTAGCCATAGTGAAACCATTGACATGTGTCCCACAAATTCCCTCATAGACATCTTCAAGTATTTTTCTAGCTTCAGCAGCATCTACACATCTCAAGAGCACCTGATCTTTTCCTCTTTTGTACAGGATGTCCCCATCAAGAAAAAATCCTGCCACCATTCTTCTGATTGTTCTTTTGTCGTTCTCATTTGCTTATTCAGGATACTTTTGATTCTTGATATATTCTAAGACATCATGGAACCATGGCCGTCCATCTGGCTCTTTTTCAATGCTGAAACAATGTGCAGGGACTTCATATATGCTCATTTGAAGAGGCATTATTTCCGTTTCTCTATTTGCTTTGAACATTGAAGCCAAAGTGGCCAGGGCATCAGCCAATTGGTTTTCTTCTCGTGGGAAGTAATTAAAATTTATTTCTTCAAATTCTTTAATCAGCTCTGCCACTAGATCACTGTATTTAACCAGTTTCGAATCTCTCACTTCCCAATCTCTACGGATTTGGTATATCACCAACGTTGAGTCTCCGTATACCTCTAAAGTTTTGACGTTTCGTTCAATAGCTGCACGAAGTCCCATGATACAAGCCTCATATTCTGCTATGTTATTGGTACAGAAGAAGTTTAATCTGGCAGTGAGTGGATAATGGTTCCCCTCTGGCGATACTAAGACTGCTCCAATCCCATGCCCCAATGCGTTTGATGCACCATCAAATCTCATCTTCCATGACTTCTCTTTTGATGACTCGCCCTTTTTTTCAGTAATGCATATCAAGTCTTCATCAGGGAAATCAAACCTCAATGGCTCGTATTCTTCCGTTGTTCGAGTTACTAAGAAGTCAGCTATTGCACTTCCTTTTATCGACTTTTGGCTCATATAGACAATGTCGTATTCTGATAGTAATATTTGCCATCGTGCCATCCTTCCCGAGAGTGCAGGTGATTCCATCATGTACTTTATTAGGTCTAGCTTTGAAATTAACCATGTCGTATGATACAACATGTATTGCCTGAGTCTCCGAGTTACCCAAACCAGAGCGCAATAGTATTTTTCAATGGACGAATACTTTGCCTCATATTCAGTGAACTTTTTGCTGAGGTAGTAGATCACCTTTTCTCTCTTTCCTGACTCGTCGTGTTGCCCCAGTACGCAACCCATTGAATTCTCGAACACAGTCAAATACAATATTAGTGGTCTTTCTGGAATTGGCGGTACTAGTACTGGAGGGCTAGATAAATATTGTTTTATCTTATCAAAGGCCACCTGGCATTCCTCGTTCCATTCTCCCGGATTATGTTTTTGAAGAAGCTGAAAGATTGGGTCGCATTGGTTGGTAAGTTGAGCGATGAATCGAGCGATGTAGTTTAACCTCCCCAAGAATCCCCTGACCTCTTTTTGCGTGCGTGGAGGTGGTAGTTCTTGTATGGCTTTTATCTTATCTGGATCAACTTCAATGCCTCTCTCGCTGACGATGAAGCCTAGCAATTTTCCTGAGGTAGCCCTAAACGTGCATTTGGCCGGATTGAGCTTTAGCTAGAACTTTCTTAGTCTGTCGAACAACTTCTTCAGGTTCACTACATGCTCTTCTTCCCCTCGGGATTTATCAATCATATCGTCGACGTAGACCTCTATTTATTTATGCATCATGTCATGGAATAACGTCACCATAGCTCTCTGATATGTTGCCCCAACATTCTTCAATCCGAACGGCATTACCTTGTAGCAGAATGTTTCCCACATTGTTATGAAAGTATTTTTCTCCATATCCTCAGGGGCCATCTTGATTTGGTTATAACCCAAGAATCCATCCATGAACGAAAACAATGAATGCTTGGCTGTGTTATCCACCAATGTATCGATGTATGGCAAAGGAAAATTATCTTTAGGACTTGCTCGATTCAGGTCACGATAATCCACACACATTCGTACTTTTTCGTCTTTCTTTGGTACCGGGACTATGTTAGCCACCCATTCTGGATATTTGGAGGCTCGTAGGAAGCCAGCGTCAAATTGCTTCTTGACTTCCTCTTTTATTTTCAACAACATCTCAGGTCTCATCTGTCTTAGCTTTTGTTGAATGGGTTTGGATTCTGGCTTTAATGGGAGTTTATGGACCACCACATCTTCATCCAATCCTGGCATGTCCTGATATGACCATGGGAATACATCTTTGTACTCACGGAGTAAAACAATCAAATTATGCCTAGTGCCCCTTGAAATAGAGGTGCCAATCTTCACTTCTTACTTCCTTTCTTCAGTTCCCAAATTTACTGTTTCAATAGATTCTTGATGAGGCAAAATCTGTTTGTCCTCTTGTTCCACCATTCTTAGCAAGTCAGGAGACAAGACATAGTCTTCAGCATTTTCTTCGGCTTCGAATTCTCCTAAACAAATAGCCTTTTCAAAATCGATTTCAGGACTCGTAACGGGTTCGTTCATGCCGTTGATATCTAAGTACCTGAAAGTTGAATGGAAAAGAAAACTATAGAGGGGCATCCAAGTATTGGAACCAAGACGAAATGTTATGGCATGGCATGAGGCAGATGTAAGGATAGGCTATGAAATGAGAAAATGATTATAAAATTAGTGATAATGCGAAAGATCGTGACAAAATGCATCTTCATTGATATTCATTTGAATGATAAAGAGCGAATGCAAGCTCTTACAAAAGAATTCTATTATATCTAAGGACACAATAGAGGGTTAACATTTGAGCATTACTCTGAAGACTTATAAACTACAAGAAGGTCCTCGGCAGTCCAATTGTTCAACATGAAGCCCGAAGGACAAGGGCGTATCATTGAGACACCTTTAATTGTATCACTTCCTTTGTCAATGACATTTATGCTGACATTCTGAAGACCCTTTTCAATAATTAACAGTGTGCTTCGTGGATTGTCTTGCTCGGGGTATATCATTCCTGCAGATGTAAATGTTTTTGACAAAGTAGGGTACGTTATGGGCTTCCATTCTATTTCTCGGACTAAGGTTCTCGCGATCCTTCTTTCCTGATCTTTCTTCGATTGTCTCCTTCTTTGACGCATATCCGGCTGAAAACCTAAACCATATCGGGCCTTGTGGTACATTGGCTTTAGAGCCCTGACTATTTCTTGCAGATATCTCCCTAAACCTCTTCTTGCTTGAGTTCCCCTTCCTACAGTCAACCTGACACCCATTCTGGTATTTCTCGACAGTTTTGGCATAGGAATTTTGTTTCCTTCAGCGACAAAAGTGGCATTGACAAATTCAAAGGATCGGAAGGAACATTCTATAGCATATTTATTCACTTCAATGTATGGTGCGTCGGTAGAAATAGATGCTACAATGTCTTCTTCTCTCTCGACAGAGACCAAACAACCATCCATGATAAATTTCACCTTTTGATGGAGGGATGATGGGACTGCTCCAGCGGAATGGATCCACGGCCTTCCCAAGAGGCAATTGTATGATGGTGTAATGTCTATGACATGAAATTCAACATCGTATATATAAGGGCCCACTTCCAGAGGGATTTCAATCTTTCCCATAACTTCACGCCTTGTCCCATCGAATGCCCTTACTATGGAATGACAGGGCCTTAAATAGGATAGATCCATCAGTATTCTAGAAAGCGTGGCCAAAGGCATGACGTTGAGTGCCGACCCATTATCGATGAGCACGTCCGGTATTATGTAGCCCTTGCAGCGAGTCGTAATATGCAGTGCTTTTACTGAGCCTCTACGGTTTGGCAGTATCTCATCATCACTAAAGGAGATGAAGTTGTCAGCGTTCAGATTATTTACCCACCTATCAAGCTTCTCAACAGATATGTTGTTTGCTACGTAAGCTTGATTTAACACCCTCAGGAGAGCGTTCCGATGTGGCTCTGAGTTTAACAGCAGGGATAAAACTGAGATTCGTCCTACCTGCTTATTCAATTGTTCCACCATATTGTATTCACTGTGCTTGATAAATTTCAAGAACTCCTGTGCTTCCTCCTCATCCACAGGCTTTTTAGTTTCTTGCACGGGTGGAGTTTCCTGCTCAACTTCGGCCTCATACATCACTGCCTTTCCTTTTTGTTTCAAATCACTATTCTTCTTCGCTGGTTCGACCTCTTTTGAATAACATCTCCCACTGCGAGTGAAATGACCTACTTCCCCAACGCTTCTAGTCGTAGCTTTGGATTCTTTGTCTTCAGGTGTGACGATATTGACGTTGTACTTCCAAGATACCGCTTTATTGTCCTTGTAGGGGAAAGGAGATGGTACTTCAATGATCACCTTTGGTTTCACCGACTTCTTCTTCGATCGTAATAAATTATTAACGGTCGGTCGACAGTATACGGGAAACCTGATGATTGATTATTCGAGGCGTATATTTCTCCTCTATCGGCCTCTTCGCCTTTATAAAAAATCTCAATCTCCTTATTATCCATCATATTTTGCAGCAATCTCCTGAACTCTTCGCAGGACTGAATGTCGTGCCCTTCAATACCATGGAATTCGTAAAAACTTTGACCTTTTGCAATTTTTCCTTCGAACACTCTGTTAGGACGACAGAGCAAACCTTTTTCAACTAGTACCTCCCAGATTCTCTACAGAGGTGCTCTTATTTCAGAAACCCATCTTCTACTTTGTCGTTTATCCTCCTCTCCCACTGCGCTTACATTCCCTCCGGTGTGGTTTGGGAATGGGTTCCCGGCCGTACTGCCAGTACCATCAAATCGCAGAATGCCCGCATTGATGAGTCCTTGAACTCTCCTTTTGAAGGCAAGGCAGTTTTCCGTAGAGTGCTCCTGGTTCCCGGCATGGTATGCACAACTAGTATTAGGATCGTACCATTTTGGGTACGGGGGTTTCAGGGGTGCCATATAATGGGGAAATATTAGTTGTTTCTCCAAAAATTTTGGGTATAATTCCCCATACGACACAGGGATAGGAGTAAATTGCGGTCTCTCGAGATTGGGCCTTGTTGGTCTTGGTTTGTTTCTGGGTTGGCTTTGAGCGGGTACAGTGTTTTTTGGGAATGTTGTGACGGGCCTTGGGTTGTTCGTGGCGTATATGGGGTAGGAAGGAGGTGATGCTTAGTAGTAAGGGGTTTGAGGAGGATAATAGAAATTCAGAGGTGGATAATTTCGAGGTCAGGGTTGGTTTGGATACGGATTAGGGGTATAACGGCTTCCCATTCCTACCATATGGGCTTCTGATTCTTTCTTCTTCATGGATGTTGCCCTTCTTGAACTTTCTGAACCTTCCATCCTTCTACTTTTGATGGCACCCTCAATAAGTTCTCCGGATATTATGATATCTGAAAAATCCTTCGTAGCACTTCCCACCAGCTTGTCATAAAATAGTGCTCTCAGAGTATTGATGAAAAGGACTGTTATCTTAGTCTTAGTTAGTGGTGGCTCCACTTGGGCCGAGACGTCCCTCCATCTCTGCGCATACTGTCTAAAAGTCTCTGACGGCTTTTTCTCCATCATTTGCAAGGTCATCCGGTCTGGTACCATATCCGATACATGCTTGTACTGCTCACAGAGTGCTGATGCCAAGTCCTTCCAGGATCGGATCTTTCCCTACTAAGCTGGTTGTACCACCGAAGAGCCGATCCTGCTAGAATATCTTGAAAAAAATGTATGAGTAGCTTATCTTCGTTCACATAACCGGTCATCTTCCGAAAAAACATGATGAGATGCGCTTTTGGGCATCTTGTCCCATCGTACTTTTCAAAATTCGATACCTTAAACTTCGGCAGCAGAATTAGATCGAGTACCAAACTGAGTTCTTTAGCACCTAGTGCCGAGAAGACTTCAGTGCCTTCTATTACTTTAAGTCTTTCCTCCAAGCTCTTATACTTCTCTTGAGCCTCGTGATCATCCATTCTCAACCTGACTATTTCTGCTAGATCATCCAAATCTGGAACAATTGGATTAGCAGGATTAGCTCCAGGATTTGATATAAATATTCCTTGCCCTAAATGAGCAGGTGGCACCGGCCGTTGCTCTGGGTCTGTGGGTTCTCCTTGGGTGTACCCTCTTTATGTTGTGTGGGCATGTGGCAGAGTGAATCCTGGAGGATAGAGCGGATCTTGATTGTGATTAACTCTTGACCGAGGTTCCTCGATGTTAGGGCTCTGCATGGGTCCTTTTCCTTTAACTAAAGCTGACATCATTTCCATCATCTTGGCCATTTGATCCTTCTGTTCGAGCGATTCTTCTCGAGATCTCACCATTAAGTCTCTCGTCTCTTGCTGTGACCTAGCCAACTACTCTTGTAATTCTTTTTGGATTCTTTCTATCCTTTCAATCCTTTCATTGAATTCAGCCTCCATTGTTCTATCTTGTCGACGCGTTCTACACGAGTGGCGTGGTTCCAGATTTGAAGTATTGCAACTGCGAATTATATGATCCTAACCTTAGCAAATGATTATGGGATATTTATATGCAATGAGTGAATGAATAAATGTCAAATGAATGCCAGTCATGAGAGAAATGCAAGAAATGGGTGTTGATTTCAAGATAGCCCCTATTTAGGCATTTCATTCATCAAAAGAGTTCATTACAAAACATTTCGGCATTTTGATTCGGCCATTACACGAACTTTCTAGCTATATCGCTATATTTCTTTACTCGCTCTAAGAATTTTGATCTGCTCGATCGTTGACTCAGCGGGAATTGGCAACTGAGATCCTCCGCTTTATCTGATAATTGTACCATATGTATGGCCGCTTCACGAATTTTGTTGATCAAGAAGCCAAGTTGTGTTTCTCTTTCTTAGAGGTCCATTTTATAAGCGTGAATGTCTCTATCATATTGATCATTCTTTTCTTCCAAGGCTTTTAAGAGACTATCCAATTGTTGCTGACGATCTTGCAGCATATCTTCCAAATCTCGTATCCTTTCTTTTAGTTCTTGAAATTTAGATCGACTAGTTATTACCTCGGCAGACACAACTTCATATTCGGCGTTCTTCTTCCTTAGCTCCCTCATAGCCCGCGCAGCCTTTTCCTGTAACACCCCAAACCCGGCCCAGTCGTTACGACCGAATCTGACATGCCACATTGGAGTTGAAAACCCACGTTCCGTTTTAGTGGTTTAAAAACCATATATTTTGTTGAGTTAACAAAGTGTATGGAAGTGGGCACCGTGTAGGTATCCAAACAGGAGGTGAGCCATGAAGGCTGCTTAAGTACCAAGCTCTTTGATTGGATCCAATCCTAGACATGCCCACAACCATAGCCACACTTTGTTATATCAAGTTTAAATTTGCTTAAATGGACATCTTTAATAAGTTGATTAGTCGTGGCGTGAGAGATTTTGAAAGCAAGTGTCGTTTTGAAAACACGTCCTAAGTCTAGCCCATTTGAATAATTATCAACCAGTTTTAAAGTTATTAAAAATAAAATAATCCCAAAAAGAAATAAAAGAAAAGTTAAGATGGCCTTATTACAACCCCAAAATAAATAATTATTAAAGCAAATTTAAAGAAAACCAACGCTTAAATAAAAGTCCGAGACGATCATCGTGGCCTCTCTCAATCCCCTCCTACCCAAGTCCCCACATCAAGGCTCACCTGCAAGGTTAAGGAAAGGGGGTGAGTTTGGAATCTCACAGCAATAAGCCCCTTTCGAGCCTAAAACAATATGACTGTTGGGCCGAAAGCCCAAATCCAATCTCAACATGTACTTGGGCGTCGCCGCTTTTTTCATATTTCATTTCTATCGGGCCAAGCCTTTATCAGAACGATATGGCCCATAGGCCCATTTCAATATCACATGTAATGCCAATGAGAGAATGCAAGCCCAATTGGGGAGACTACTCAACCCATCATCCGCTACTCTCCACCCGTACCAACCAACACACCATGTGGGGATTAACTCGACCCACCCCGCCATAACTCTCCACGGCAAAGATAGTCGCTTTATCATATCACCGAGGCCTAGCCTCTTTTAATAATGGGGCAAAGCCCTTTTAATAACTGGGGCATAAGCCCTTTAATAACTGGGGCATAAGCCCTTTTTCATAACTGGGGCATAAGCCCTTTTGCACTTCCTCCATCCATATAAAAACCCAACCCAATGCATTTATGAATATCTCATGTGCATATCATACATATCATGTGCATATCATACATGTCATGTGCATATCATTCATACCATGTTTATCAAAATCCCATGCATTAAGTTCATATATAAACCCTAGGGGCATAATGGTCATTTTACCTAGGGGCAAACGGTCATTTTCACATTATAAGGGTAATTTCGTAATCCTACTAAGTATTAGGGATTCTCCATGCTCATTATCAGTTACTAACTATTTGGTTGTTTTACCCGCGAATCTAGCCCATTTTTAACGAAACCGAGTTATTGGGCTAAAAACCCCTAATGGGCCCTACATAGCCGATTAGTCATCTAGGCCCATTTAGCCTATATTCCATATTGGTATTACCAGTCTTAACGCGTAATTTAACAGATTTTCAGTTTCTACCAATTTTACCCAAATGGGCTTGAAAGCCCATTGGGCCCGATTTTAGCCTCTCGAGGCCCAACTTACCGTGAATGCCAGAAATCTCATTCTTACCGTTTCCATTGTTCCCGATCATCATCTCATCAATTCTAATGAACTAGTGAGCGTTCGCTTGCTCACAAGTCCTCGAAATGCCAGAATTTCGGCATTTTGGCTTTTCGGCATTTATCGCTTTAAGCTATGAAAAAGGGTTCGTTACACACCTGTTTGGCGATATTCCTTGACGAGATCTCTTACACGATTTCTCCTATAATCCATCATTAATAATCAGCTTCCTATAATTGAACTAAACCAGAAATCATCTAATATTAATACTTACACATTCGACCACCATCCATAATGGCCTTAGGAATCTTACCTTGCCGCGATTGATGACTAGGCCTAGCCACTCCGGTGATCCAAGTTATTTCAAGTCGACACTACACCTTGCTGCTCCTTCACTAAATAAACCACAAAAATATTAAAAGAAGACCCCATAAGGCCTATACCCATATTCGGCCATCTCCCTAAATTATGGGGTTTCGGCTTTTGGCCAAAAGTTACTCTAGGAATTGTTTAGAGTTTGAGCGCTTACCACGCTCTTTCTTCTCTAGAATCAAATGCGCCTAAAAGGTAATGGAATTGAACGCCAACAATTGAAAAGGAAAGAAAAGGTTACTGGTCACAAAGATTCGACAACCCTATCCTCACTGATTTCGGCTTTTTGCGGTATTTCGGCAGAAGTAGAGATTAAGGAAAGAAATAATGGGTGAATGCAGGGAAATAATGGGCTGGTTTGAAAGAAAGAGAAAGAAGAAAAGATGGAGGAAGAGATGGTTGGTTCAACTGCAAAAAGAAAAAGAGAGAAGAAGACTAACCTCAAGGGAGAAAACGGCACACCAATACCTAAGTACCGAAAATCCCTAACTAAAACCCCTCTGCCGAAAATCCCCTCTCCAATCTCCCTTATTTGGCCAACTCTATCTCCATATCAAATCCCTAAAATCTCTCCCCTTATCCCTCCTTATTCTATGCATTTGACTTAATCCAACTCTCCTTTTACAAAGATCCACTTAGGTTCCAACACTTACCCTTCCCGCACACATAAAAATAAATACTCTTATTTGCCAACACAGGAATCGAACCTGTGTCTTCCTCTATGCTCCACACGCCACCTTTTTAGGAGCTTAGTGACGTCACCACTTGCCACTTTACTAAAGCTCTTTTTGTGATGCATTTTACCCACAACTTTATATAAGGGCACCTCGCTGCAGCCCCTAACTCCTAAGTCCAAAATTTAAAAATTCTACCGGTTTTGGCCAACTCATAGGCCTTCCATAAGCCCATTTACATACTTAAATTATAAATTCCATAATCACATACCAAATTTTAGAAACTTACCTAAAATATCAAGAATCGCGATAAACCCAAAAATCGTGGATGTTACAACTCTACCTCCTTAAAGAAATTTCGCCTCAAATTTTACTCCGATCCAAACAGGCTTGAGGGTATTGCTAACGCATTGCCTCTTTGGTCTCCCAAGTAGCTTCTTCCTTGCCATGGTTCCTCTAAAGTACCTTTACTAATGGGACTGACTTCCTTCTCAACACTTTGACATTGCGATCAAGTATTTGCACAGTTCTTCTTCTTGAAGTCGATCCGATCAGCATTTCTTGATTTCTGCGATCGCACGATGTGAGTTGGGTCAGAACGATATCGCCTTAGCATGGACACATGAAAAACATCGTGAATACGATCTAGTTCTGGAGGTAACTCTAGCTGATAAGCCACCGGCCCTATCCGTTTAACAATTCGATAAGGCCCAATAAACCGTGGACTCAACTTGCCCTTCTTACCAAATCTCAATATCTTCTTCCAAGGCGAAACTTTCAAGAAGACCATGTCCCCAATCGCATATTCAATATCCTTACGCTTCGATCGGCATAAGACTTTTGTCGATCCGCCGCTCCCTTTAACCTGGTTCTGATCACCTTAATCTTGTCTTCGTTATCATACTTACCACTCCCCCAGGACTTGCCTTTCTCCCTACTCCGTCCAACAAGTGGGCGAATGACACCTTCGCCCATATAGTGCCTCATAAGGAGCCATCCGATACTTGCTTGGAAATCGTTGTTATATCGCGAACTCGCCAATGGCAAATAGTCCTCCCAATCGCCTCTAAATTCGATAACACACCTCTCAACATGTCTTCTAAAATCTGAATGACTCTTTCTCGATCGCCCATCCGATCGAGGGTGAAAAGCCGCAGTACTAAAATCTAATCGCGTTCCCAACGTCTCATGCAACTTCGCCAAAATCGAGATGTAAACCTTGGGTCTCTGTCAAAAATTATCGATATCGCACCCCATGTAACCGCACTATCTCTCGCCACATACAACTTGGCCACTTAGAGTGAGTAATCGGTTCGGACAGTATGAAATGGGCGACTTCGTGAGCCTATCCACAATTACCCAAACTGAGTCTTTCTTGGAGGGTGTCAACGACAATCCACTTACAAAATCCATCGTTACCCTTTCCCACTTCCAAAGTGGTACTTTTACTGGTTGTAATAATCCTGAAGGTAGTTGATGCTCGGCCTTCACTTGCTGACACGTCAAACATTTCCCCACAAATTCGGTTACTTCTCGCTTAAGCCCAGGCCACCAATATAGCTCTCGTAAGTCTCGATACAACTTATTCCCTCCTGGGTGCATAGCATAAGGTCCATTATGTGCCTCTTTTAAAATCATCAACCTCAAGTTCGAGTCCTTCGGCATACAAATTCTTCCTCGAAAACAAAGAACTCCCTCGCTATTTAACCCAAAGTCTGGATTCTCCCTCTTCTCAACTTGCTGAAATCGAGGAATCAACGACTCATCCTCCAATCATTACTTTTAACTGCTCCACCCAAGTTGGTCTCACTTGTAATTCTGCCAATAAGCTTCCATCGTCATACAAACTTAAGCGAGCAAACATTGCCTTCAATTCTGCCACAGTCCTTCGACTTAATGCATCCGCCACGACATTTGCCTTACCTGAATGGTACTCAATCGAATAGTCATAGTCCTTTAACAGCTCTCTATCCACCTTCACTTTGTCTAAGGTTCGGTTCCTTTTGAGTCGCAAGTACTTAAGACTCTTGTGATCCGTATAGATGATGCATTTCTCCCCATACAAGTAATGCCTCCATATCTTAAGTGCGAAAATTACCGCCAACTCCAAGTCATGCGTAGGATAGTTTACCTCATGAGGCTTAAGTCGTGCGTGAAGCATAAGCGACCACTTTACCCTCTTGCATCAACACGCAGCCCAAACCGACATGTGATGCATCGTTGTACACAGTGAAATCCCTACCAGACTCTGGCTGAATCAACACTGGCGCTTCTGTCAGAACCTTCTTTAACTTCTCAAAAGCCTCTTGTTGCTTATCTGTCCAAACGAACGGTGCTCCCTTCTTTATAAGTTTCGTTAACGGTGCTGCCAACACAGAAAATCCTTCCACAAACCTTCGGTAATAACCTGCCAACCCCAGGAAACTTCGGATTTCAGCTACTGACCTTAGTGGCTTCCATTCCAGAATTGCCTCAATCTTTCGAGGGTCTACCTTGGTTCCCTCGGCAGACACAACATGCCCCAAAAAAGTTACTTCCTTTAGTCAAAACTCACATTTACTAAACTTTGCATAAAGGTGCTTTTCCCTTAACACTTGCAGCACAACACGAAGATGTTCATCATGCTTCTCTTCCGTTTCCGAATACACCAAGATATCATCAATAAAAACGACTACAAACCGATCTAAGTATGGCTGGAAAACCCAATTCATTAAATCCATGAAAGCTGCCGGTGCATTAGTCAAACCAAAAGGCATCACCAGAAACTCGTGATGACCATATCGAGTTCTGAATGCCGTCTTATGAATATCCACTTCTTTGACTCTTAACTGATGATATCTTAACCGAAGATCGATCTTAGAAAATACCGAGGCTCCTTTCAGTTGGTCGAATAGATCGTCGATTCTTGGCAAGGGATACTTGTTTTTTATCGTCAGTTTATTCAACTGCCGATAGTCAATGCACATCCGCATGGTCCCATCTTTCTTCTTTACGAACAAAGATCGCGTGCTTGCCCGGGAAACACTTGGTCGTATAAACCCTCTATCCAACAGTTCCTAAAATTGAGCTTTCAATTCTACTAACTCCTTTGGTGCCATCCTATAAGGCGCAATGGACACAGGGGCTGTTCCAGGCAACAAGTCAATTCCAAACTCAACTTCCCTGTTCGGGGGTAATCTAGGAAGTTCCTCCAAAAATACATCTTAAAATTCCTTGATGGTCCTAATCGACTCCACACGTCCCCCTCTCGGTTCAACTTGATTCACTACTGCTAAAAAACGCGCCTCACAACCTTTCAATCAACTTCTCGGCTCTTAAAGTCAAACAACATTGGACAAGTAGTTCCTTCGCTCCCCATGACCATTATCTCTTCATCCTTGATGATTCTAGCACCATTCTCTTCGCAGACAATCCAACGTTGCCCTATGTTTAGTTAGCCACCCATACCCAAAATAAGATCAAAATCCCCAAATGGCAGCTCCATCAAATCCCCTTCAAATATCTTATCTTGTGTCTCTAGAGGCACCGCCTCTAAAGAGTTTATCTACCTTGACCGAGTGTCCTAAAGGACTTATCACTGATACCCCACTCACAGTCTCCTCAGGAAGCATACCCAATGCCCCAGATACATCACAAGCAACATATGAGTGAGTGGAACCCACATCAATTAAAGCAGTGTAAGGCTTGCTATGAATGAAGAACGTGCAGCTTATAACATCAGGAGCGTCACCCTCCTCACGACGTCGTGCAAGATAAACCAACGCCGGTTGCCGAGCTTCAAATGTCCAACACCCTCGCCAGTGCCCCATGTCCTCGTCCATTACCATTGCCACCTCTGCCTTGCCCTCGACCCCTCTGTGGTGGTGGTCCTCCTCGCCGTGGTTGGTCATCCCTTTGTTCCGCCGCTAATTCCTGAGCTGTTCTCCGGGGACATTCTCTAAACTTATGCTCCTTCGACCCACAACGAAAACATGCTCCAGTTCGTTTCCAGCATTCCCCCATATGCACCTTACCACAGTCCCCCGCAAAGCTCGCGGTCTATAAGTATTTACTGGAACTACTCGAACGGATTCCTCCATCCTTGCTCTTTTAACATTTCGATTCGTGGCACTTGAGGGTCTAAAATCCTCTTGAATGCAGGTCAATCCTTCTCATGATTCTGCCGCTCGATCGACTTCACCTCCTCGGCTATCTTAGCCTTCTCTACCAATGCAAAAAACCACGCCCTCTCGTGGAGCTATCAATATCCTAAGCTCATTGCGGAGACCATCCTCAAATCGAACATCTGCGCTCTTATTCAGCTTGCCACTATCCCACTAGCATATCGACTCACCTCAAAAATTCGCCTCATACTGCTACTGATCTTATCACCCCGAGTCAAATTCAAGAATTCCTTCCGACGAGCATCCACATAGCTTGCTCCAACATACCTCCCTTTAAAAGCGCTTTTGAACAATTCCCAAGTTACTCGCTCAATTGGGGTACTTTCCTCTACGGTGATCCACCATCGATATGCCTCGCACACGTAGCAAATGACACACGCCTTTCAGCTTTTGCTCCACCGAGCGATCTAGATCGCCCATGATCCGCCTCATTGCCTCTAGCCAATATTCGCCACATTTGGGGCTACTCCGAGATACACCCCTAAATACTTCGCTCCGTTGGCGGAGTCGCTCCGATATAGACCCCCTATTCATTGTCCCAATACTAGCTCCAGCAACTCTCTCTAAAAACCCTTAACATGGCTTGGGACAAAGCATCATCCCCTGCAGCCCGATCATAAGACCCAGTCTCTGTTGCTTGAGGCACAGATGCCTCCTCAGCTGGCCTATGCCCTGAGGATGACGATTCAGCTTGCACCCTTCCGCGACCACGTCCGCGGCCTCGTCCACGAACTCTTCTTGTACTCATATCGATTTATCTGGTTTACGAATTTTTATGAAATTAGTATAATGTTCCACTGTTTATTAAGAAAATGTCTTATGGAAATGTAGCAGTTCAAGAGTTGTTTTCATATTGTCGTAATCCATTTACATAGCCTCATTTCTACCGTTTCACAGATCTTACCCTATCTACAAAGATCATAGTAGATTCTCAAAGACTATTCCTAATATCATTTCATTATCATATATCGTAAAAAGAGTATACTTACAGACTTGGTGCCGGGGATTCAGTGCGCCACTTCTTTCTCCAATCCATTAAAAAAAACTCCAAAAACCATATTTTTAGTCATAGGAAATAGAAATTTAGAAATTTGATTTTGAAACACCCTTGTAAGACCCTTGTTTTGAAACTCTTGATTTTAGCCCTGTTTTAAAAACCAGGAAACTTGAACCATTTTAACATGTATACCTTGTAAAACATCTTTGAAAAGAACCATTTCCAAAAATACCCTTCTTGGGCCTAAGTTTTCAAAAAGATTTTTGGACCCGATCCACAGCCGAGTTGTTGAAACTTGGCTCTGATACCACTAAATGTAACACCCTAAACCCGGCCCAGTCGTTACGGCCGAATCTAACGTGCCACATTGGAGTTGAAAACCCACGTTCCGTTGTAGTGGTTTAAAAACCATATATTTTGTTGAGTTAACAAAGTGTATGGAAGCTGGGCACCAGGTAGGTATCCGAAACAGAGGAGGTGAGCCATGAAGGCTGCTTAAGTACCAAGCTCTTTGATTGGATCCAATCCTAGACATGCCCACAACCATAGCCACACTTTGTTATATCAAGTTTAAATTTGCTTAAATGGACATCTTTAATAAGTTGATTAGTCGTGGCGTGAGAGATTTTGAAAGCAAGTATCGTTTTGAAAACACGTCCTAAGTCTAGCCCATTTGAATAATTATCAACCAGTTTTAAAGTTATTAAAAATAAAATAATCCCAAAAAGAAATAAAAGAAAAGTTAAGATGGCCTTATTACAACCCCAAAATAAATAATTATTAAAGCAAATTTAAAGAAAACCAACGCTTAATTAAAAGTCCGATCACGATCACCGTGGCCTCTCTCTCAATCCCTTCCGCCCAAGTCCCCACATCAAGGCTCACCGCAAGGTTAAGGAAAGGGGTGAGTTTGGAATCTCGGTGTGCAACAAGCCCCTTTCAGAGCCTAAAACAATAATGACTGTTGGGCCAAGCCCAAATCCAATCTCAACATGTACTTGGGCCGTAGCCCTTTTTTCATATTTCATTTCTTGGGGCGAAGCCTTTATCAGAAACGATATGGCCCATAGGCCCATTTCAATATCACATGTAATGCCAATGAGAGAATGCAAGCCCAATTGGGGAGACTACTCAACCCATCATCCGCTACTCTCCACCCGTACTAACCAACACACCATGTGGGGATTAACTCGACCCACCCCGCCATAACTCTCCACTGGCAGCATAGCTGCTTTATCATATCACTGGAGGCCTAGCCTCTTTTAATAACTGGGGCAAAGCCCTTTTAATAACTGGGGTATAAGCCCTTTAATAACTGGGGCATAAGCCCTTTTTCATAACTGGGGCATAAGCCCTTTTGCACTTCCTCCATCCATATAAAAACCCAACCCAATGCATTTATGAATATCTCATGTGCATATCATACATATCATGTGCATATCATACATGTCATGTGCATATCATTCATACCATGTTTATCAAAATCCCATGTATTAAGTTCATATATAAACCCTACGGGCATAATGGTCATTTTACCTAGGGGCAAAACGGTCATTTTCACATTATAAGGGTAATTTCGTAATCCTACTGAGTATTAGGGATTCTCCATGTTCATTATCAGTTACTAACTATTTGGTTGTTTTACCCGCGAATCTAGCCCATTTTTAACGAAACCGAGTTATTGGGCTAAAAACCCCTAATGGGCCCTACATAGCTGATTAGTCATCTAGGCCCATTTAGCCTATATTCCATATTGGTATTACCAGTCTTAATGCGTAATTTAACAGATTTTCAGTTTCTACCAATTTTACCCAAATGGGCTCGAAAGCCCATTGGGCCTGATTTTAGCCTCTCGAGGCCCAACTTACTGTGAATGCCAGAAATCCCGTTCTTACCGTTTCCATTGTTCTCGATCATCATCTCATCAATTCTAATGAACTAGTGAGCATTCGCTTGCTCACAAGTCCTCGAAATGCCAGAATTTCGGCATTTCGGCTTTTCGGCATTTATCGCTTTAAGCTATGAAAAAGGGTTCGTTACACACCTGTTTGGCGATATTCCTTGACGAGATCTCCTACATGATTTCTCCTATAATCCATCACTAATAATCAGCTTCCCATAATTGAACTAAACCAGAAATCATCTAATATTAATACTTACACATTCGACCACCATCCATAATGGCCTTAGGAATCTTACCTTGCCGCGATTGATGACTAGGCCTAGCCACTCCGGTGATCCAAGCTATTTCAAGTCGACACTACACCTTGCTGCTCCTTCACTAAATAAACCACAAAAATATTAAAAGAAGACCCCATAAGGCCTATACCCATATTCGGCCATCTACCTAAATTATGGGGTTTCAGTTTTTGGCCAAAAGTTACTCTAGGAATTGTTTAGAGTTTGAGCGCTTACCACAGTCTTTCTTCTCTAGAATCCGTATGCCTAAAAGGTAAAGGAATTGAACGCCAACAATTGAAAAGGAAAGAAAAGGTTGCTGGTCACAAAGATTCGACACCACCCTATCCTCACTGATTTCGGCTTTTTGCGGTATTTCTACAGGTAGTAGATTAAGGAAAGAAATAATGGGTGAATGCAGGGAAATAATGGGCTGGTTTGAAAGAAAGAGAAAGAAGAAAAGATGGAGGAAGAGATGGTAGGTTCGGCTGCAAAAAGAAAAAGAGAGAAGAAGACTAACCTCAAGGGAGAAAACGGCACACCAATACCTAAGTGCCGAAAATCCCTAACTAAAACCCCTCTGCCGAAAATCCCCTCTCCAATATCCTTTATTCGGCCAACTCTATCTCCATATCAAATCCCTAAAATCTCTCCCCTTATCCCTCCTTAATCTATGCATTTGACTTAATCCAACTCTCCTTTTACAGTATCCACTTAGGTTCCAACACTTACCCTTCCTGCACATAAAAATAAATACTCTTATTTGCCAACACAGGGAATCGAACCCAGGTCTTCCTCTATGCTCCACACGCCACCTTTTTAGGAGCTTAATGACGTCACCCTTGCCACTTTACTAATGCTCTTTTTGTGATACATTTTACCCACAACTTTATATAAGGGCACCTCGCCAGAGCCCCTAACTCCTAAGTCCAAAATTTAAAAATTCTACCGGGTTTTGGCCAACTCATAGGCCTTCCATAAGCCCATTTACATACTTAAATTATAAATTCCATAATCACATACCAAATTTTAGAAACTTACCTAAAATATCAAGAATCGCGATAAACCCGAAAATCAGGATGTTACATTTCCTCTTCTTTTTTCGCTTTTCCTTTCCAAAATTCCATTCCTCCTTTAATGTTGCTTAACTCTTCTTTCCATTCTGATGATGATTTCTCCAACCCACTATTCTTTATAGTGACTCTTAACTTCTTGTTTTCCAGATGAAGGTCCCTTAAATCATTTCTTACAACTTCCACTTCTTTTTGCACTTTCTCGGTTTTGGACCTTTCAATCTGAACGTCGATCTTCAATTGGTAATTTTCCTCTTGAAGAGCACTAAGGTCTCGAGACATCTTGGCCTTTTCTCGTTCAAATTCTTGTCTTGCCATTTCTAACTCATACGGTATTTCCTCCAAGAAAGGATTCTAGACGGTGTAGTTTGTTGACGAGATTTGCTGACTATTCACCTGTTGCTTCCTCCATATGTCGTAATCTTGGGTTAGGGTATCAGCATATAGGGCCAATTCCATCAGATGAATTTTCTTCCAAGATTTTGCGGTGTCTCGGACCTCTTCATATATCCCTCACCCGCAAAAGCGGACTCGGACTGTGCTAATCCTCTAGTGGCAGGTATGAATTGTCGCGAAGAAAATTGCCTTTGGACTAATAGCGGGGCATATCCAACTCCTCCCCATAAGCCAAGTAGTGGCACCCAGTCTTGGTCTCCGACCTTGTATAACAGAACTGACGGGCGTATCCACGGTGCTCTCCAAGTTATGTTCTCGGCGCGAAGGTTCTGAAAAACTGAGACCCAATGTTGTTCGGTAACCTCCTTTGGCCATTCTTTCTTGAGATAAGCTTCCAACGGGGAAAATGTTTTTGAAAACATATGGAACGGAGTGCGCTCTACTTTCCAAAAGTGGCTCAAAATCCAAACATTGAGCAACTATGCGCATCCAATAAATTGTCCTTCCCCTTTCCTTCGACAACTATTCAGGGATCTGAAGGTCTCGGCTAGGATAGTCGGGACAGGGTTGATTCCTTGTTTTAACTTTTCAAAGAAATCAACTACTGCAACTTCAAGATGTCCGAGAACTTTCGGGAAAATGATCAAACTGTAGATGACCAAAGCGAATAGATTTACCCTTTTCAGCATGTCAGGATGGTTAAGAACCAAATCTCGTAGGGAAGACCATGGAATGCAAATGGTTTCATTCTTCTTCTTTATCTGTTTTTCGGCCCACGCATCAGTCATGTCTGTCAATCTCACTAACTTTTTCTTGAAGGTCATCGACTTAGGCTTTTTCACATATATCTTATAGGGTTGTACATTATCGACACGAAGCAGAGCAGCGTACTCTTCTATAGTCGGGGTCATGTCTTCCTGATTGAAAGTAAAACATTGGTAGGCCGGATCCCAAAATCTGATAATGGCTTGAATCAAACGCTCGTCTATGTTGACAGTGATCAAGTAGGCTATATCTCCGTACTTCTCAGTGAATATACCCTTAATGTCCGAGTCCCACTGATTCCAAATCCGAACCAAGTCTTCAAGGTTATTTTAGTGAACATTCACAGTTACGTGCTCGGGCAGATTGGCAATACATCCCTCCACTAGACTATCCCCTTTTCCTTTCTGAGTTCTTAGAGACCAGTCCCGAACCACAGCATTCTTCTCGGTTGTTTGTATAATTGACTCTTCCATTAAAAACCCATTTTTTGGCAACCGATCTCTAATCAACACCTTCCTAATATGATGCCTATAATGCATGATGAAAAAACAATAAGGCAAAGACAAACAACCTTGATTAGTAATTAAATACAGGCAGAAAAACATGGAAAATTTAACAAATCGTACTACCCGATCTAGTTTATTAAACAGACCCAATCTGTCTTGTATAGAAAGTGGAAATGCAAAAGGTAAGAGGCATTCCTCCGTGCATCTATTTTGGTGACTGTTAACGGACAGAGGTTCGACATGGCTCTACTTAGGTGGCTCACGTAGTCCACTATATACGGTTTCAATTCTAGACAGGTACTCGAATTGTTCGTACTATCGTCTACTAAGACTAGTACGAAGCCTCGGTTGTAGCCCATCACAGGCTCACAAGTTCAATTCGAGGGATTACATTTACTTATGCCTATGCGGAGGGACAAGTTAACTCACGAAAGCATAAGTCATATGTAATTCGGAAGTATTCACTAGCCTGTGCGGAGGGACGAGTTAACTCACGAAGGCATAGTGTTTACTTCCACTTAAACGGACGGAGCCCGGGCAGAGAGCTCATGTTATGCAAAAATACAAGTGCACGGTGTGTGGGGAGAAACTCACAAACCTTTACGTTTTATTTAGAAACTAAACCAAAACTAAAACCATAAAAATTTAAAGCTGAAAAATAGAACAGACGAAATGAGTTAGAAAAAAATTTATAACATAATGCGAATGCATGACATTTTGAAAACACAATTTGAAGATCACGGCTAAATATTAATTCGAACAAGGAACCTGAAAATTTTGACAACGCGAGTTTAATTCCAGACACGACTCTCAAAAAGGGGTCCCCAGTGGAGTCGCCAGCTGTAGCGACGTAAAAATTTTGCTTTTGGTTGCTAATTATGGCGATTTATTGAAAACTTGAAAACTGAAGTTTGATTTTTTGAAACATAAATTGAAAAACGGAAATAAAGAGGGGAGTCGCCACCGATCCTTTTTATAGGTGTGATCGGACACCTAATAAATTTATTTTTAAAACAAAATAAAGCCGAGTTTAGGTCTACATTAAAATCAGAGTAAAGTAGGGTCCGGGAGTCGGTTACGCGCGAGGAAGGTATTAGCACCCTCGCGACGCCCAAAATTGGTATCTTGCTAAACACTTGTTGTCTTGATTTTCAAAATACGAGTTCAAAGTAATATTTAGTTGTGATACGATTGAAGCACGAGAATTTTCAATTCTTTTGATTTTTGGAAAGGTCATACCGTTTTAACACGAGTCAATTGATGTTCACCCAACATAGCGATGAAATCGATGATTTAATGTTAAATCGATATGTTGCCTTGATTATTGAAATCAATTAGAAAACAAGAATATGATTTTCGAAGTAATGTGAAGCAAAACTGATATGGAATAAAAATAAATAAATGAAAGAGCTAGGTATATATTGAAGCAAATAACGAATATGACAATAATATTAAAAAGCAATAGCAATGCACACGATATATTAAACGTAATAATAATATCAAACGCGAAATAAAAAAAATGAATATACATATGCAATAATGATATTAAGAGCATGTACGCCAAAATACATATATATATATATATATATAGGTAGTAATAGTGTTAAAGATATATTATATGTAGCATTTGAAATATATAAATATAGAATAGTAAAAATATATATAACTTGTATTATTAAAATATATACATAATATATACATATATATGTATAAAATGAATATTGAGAAAATGTATGCACACAGCGTATACAAAAAATATATATATATACATGATATAATATGTAAAAGTATAACATGGTATTCGAAATATATGCATGACATAAAAATACAATATTAAAAAGAAATACATATACATATACATATAATACATATAATATAGTTATTAAGAAAATACATAATATATATGGTATTAAAAATGTAGTATTAAAAAACATAACATAATATATACATGATTTATAAAAAATACAATATCAAGAAGTATGTACACGTAATATATAAAAATGCATATATAATATGACATCAACGTATATATACAAAGAATATATACGACATACAAATATGTTAACAAAAACAACAATATTAAAACTATTAGAAATATTATATACTATATATGAGTAAAAATAATAGTATTAAAACAACTATTAATAACTTTATATATATAAAAAAATACGTATACATATATTAAATATATGATAACATTTATACGTAGTATATACACATGCATTAGAAATAAATAATAATAATAGTAAAAATAACCATTAATAATGCTACATAAATTGATATATAGTATAGTATATAGTTATTAAAAAAATATATACGTATACATAACAAGAAAAAAATATATATATATATATAATATAATATTAAGAATATCTACATAATATATATATTAGAAATAATAATGTTAAAGAAAACACCTATTAATAAGATTACATAAACATATACCTCTATATTAAAGATATATACATATATAATAAATCATATACTACTAATAATAATAAGGATAATATAAAATATGTGAATAGTATGATGTTTAAAAGGATATACATAATATATATAAAAATATAATACTAACTATATATATACATAACATATATATAAAATATATACATAATATAGTATCAAAATATATACATATACGTACATGTATGATAAAAATACACACTAACATTAACAATAATGGTAATAATAATAATATTGAAATACAAAAAAACAAATATAATTAATAAAAGTATTAAAATAAAATAAAAAAACAAAGCCATATATAAATATATATACACATACTTATGTAAAAGAAAATATATACTAATATATATAATAATATTAATGATATTAATAATATTATAAATGATAATAATATTTACTAAAAAAACGAAAATAAACAAAAAAAGGACTAAAACGAACTTAAAATAAAGGTTCAGGGACAATTTAAAAAAAGAATTAAAAAAGGGGGTCGTTATGCAATATGCGCGTAACTTAGGAGGACCTAAACAGCAATTATCCCCTCTCATCAAAACACAGCGTATACACGGGGACGAAATTGCAAAACACAATAGATTTTGGGCCAAATTAAAGTAGCGAAAAACTTGATTGTAAATGCATGAAAAAGCGGAAGGGCTAAAAGCGCAATTAGCCTTTCCGTTCAAAAACACGCGGATCCTAAGCCGGAGCGGGTCGGATCGGGTCGGGCTAGGGCAAAACGACGTCGTTTTCATTAAATCGGGGGGGGACCAAAACGGTGCGTTTTGGTCCCTATAAAAGCCAAAAAAATTTTAAAAAAAATTCATTTGTAACAGCAGAAGAGAAAAAAAAGAAAAAAAAAAGAGAGAGGGGAGAAAGGAGAGAGGGATTTTCGGTGGATTTTTTTTTATTTTCGAATATATGCGTATATATGTTAGAAATGAAGAAAAAAAGAATAGATTTTGAGAAGATAAAAAAGAAAATGAAAAACGAAATCACCTTCCGATTTATGTTTTCGTTCCCTGTTTCTTTTTTGTACTTTCCTCTACTTTTTATATTTGATTTATGCTATTTGTTGTTTGAATCTACTGCTGGTATTGTTATTCCCAAAATGGTCGACCCTTTACATTTGTTTTTTGATGGCTTTTATAGCCTTACAACTTGATTTTTCTATATTTTCTGTCTTATCTCTTTTAATGCGTGCAGGTACCGAGGCGGTGGCGTGGGCAGTGGATTTGAACGAGTTGGTGGCCGGTGCACAGGGGGTGTCAGGGAATGGTGTTGGCGGAGGCTGAGTCGGCATAGGGCAAGTGGGGGCTGATTAGGGTTAGGGTGGTTAGGGTATTGGGCTTGGTCATTGGGCTAGGTTGGTTTAGGTTAGTATTGGGCTGAGGGTAGGTTTGGGTAGTGGGTTTGGTGGGTATTGGGTTTAATTTTAGGTAACTGGGTTTGACTATAATAGGTCTTGGGTTATTTGGGGTTTATGTATTTGGGCCAAAATTGGCCTACAACAGTGCTAATAATAGAACGGAGAGCACTAATGTACTAATAATCAGAGAGCGCGCTAGAGTTTCTTAATGGCATGCCACTAATATCCTATTAGTTCTAAACTCATCTACTTGGGCATTAAAACTGAATTTCATACATTTAAATACTTTACATAAATATCTCGAAAAAGATTTCTCATTTCTTCATCATTACAATTTAGTACACATTACACAATTCACAAATATCACATCTTTTTCACACATATCCTTTTGTCACAACATTATTACTTAATGTTCAAACAATATAACTTCTTATATTCTCTAATTATAATTTTCTTTTCAAATTTCATAATTTCATAATCTATTATTATTATTTATTTACTTATAAATTTAAATATATACATATATATTACATTTTTATTTCTAAATAATTCTATACTACAATATAAGCATCTAAATAAAATTAATTTAAAAAAAATCTTGTAGTACTTACAACAAAAAGATTGGGATAATGTCTTCCTTCACTCCTTAGCCTTCTCTTTTCCTTTTTCTTCAATTAGGTCCTCTCCTTTTCTTTTCTTTCTCTTCAATTTCATATAAAACATATAACATTTATATGTTAGAGAAAAATAATTTAATGACTTTCCTATGCTATTAAAAAAAAAACATGTATGATATAATAAATTCATCATTTCTTAACTTACATTTCAATTTATTCCATAACTAAAATTATTTCCATTTCTATTACAATCTATACTTTATTTTTATTTAAATTCTACTTATAACTTAGTTTAACTCCCAAAATTTCACTAATAAACCCCAATTTTAAACTTCTTATAATTTACTCCTTATTGCAATCTATTTCACAATTCAATCTTTTTTTTTCCAATTCTAATTTGAATTTTTCATAAGTTCAATCTCTAATTTATCCATAAATTCAACATAAACTATAAAAAAAAATCTACTAACTCTCAAATTTTCAACATATACCTAATAGTATTTTGTTCTAGGATCATAAAAATTCAATAATTACAAGAAAATGAATTAAATTGACTTACCAAATTGAATTTGAACCCTTGAAATCCCAAATTTTCTTTTTCTTTTTTCTTTCTCCCTTTTTCTCTATTTCGTCCCTGCTATTCTGTTTTGTTTCTTTCTTTTTATTCTGTTTCTTTACTTTACTTTACTTTATGTTTTATATATTATATTATATATAGTATAATAATATAATATATTATATATTAATACTTAAATATTAAGTTAATATAATATATAATATATATTTTATATCAAAAATATCTTAGATTTTTTTTTCTTTTTAACGTTAAACCGCCTCATTTTATAATAATGGCATATTTACCTATTTAGTCCTTTTTATTTTCTTTAATCTATAATTAAACTTTCACACTTATTTCAATCTAATCCTTTTTTCCTAATTACTTCTAATTAAGTCGAATTCACCTAATCAAAACCTAATTAGACACACAACTAACTTCGTAAACATTTATAATAAATATTTACGAATCTGATTTATCAAAACGGAGTCCCGAGAATGCATTTTTTTCTCTTTTTATCAATTTAACTATATAATCAATAAAATTTTCCTATCAAAATTTTCATGCAGTATTCCTATCGTAATATAGACTATGCCACAATATTAAAATAAATTTTCTTTCTAGATCAGATTTGTGGTCACGAAACCACTATTCCGATTTTACTGAAAATGGGCCATTACAACTCTTCCCCCTTTAAGGATTTTCGTCCTCGAAAATCTTACCAGTAAAGAGATTTGGGTACTGTGTCCTCATTGCCTCCTCCAGTTCCCAGGTAGCCTCTTCAATTTCGTGTCGTTGCCAAAGAACTTTCACCAGATCTATCTTTTTGTTTCTTAATTCTTTTGTCTCTATTGCCAAAATTTTGACCGGTTCTTCACCGTAAGTCATATCAGGTTGAATCTCAATCTCTGTCGGAGAAATAACATGTGAAGGATCTGACCGATACCGCCGTAACATAGACACATGAAAACATTATGAATTCTATCAAGTTCCGGAGGCAAAGCTAACCGGTATGCAACAGGTCCGATTCGTTCAGTAACCTCATATGGCCCAATAAAATGTGGACTCAATTTACCTTTACGACCGAATCGAAGGACTCTTTTCCAAGGTGATACTTTCAAGAAAACCTTGTCGCCGACCTGAAATTCTATCTCTTTCCTTTTAAGATTGGCATATGACTTTTGTCGATCAGAAGCTGCTTTCAAGCTATCTTGGATCACCTTTACTTTCTCTTCGGTTTCCTAAATCAAATCAACTCCATGTATCTTTTTCTCACACAGTTCAGTCCAATATAATGGTGTTTTACATTTCCAACCATACAAAGCTTCATACGGTGCCATTTTAATACTAGACTGATAACTATTGTTGTAGGCAAACTCAATCAAAGGTAAATACCTTTCCCAACTACCTTCAAATTCTAGTACACAACAACGAAACATGTCCTCTAATACCTGAATTACACGTTCATATTGACCATCTGTCTGAGGATGAAATGCAGTACTGAAATGCAACTGAGTCCCCAATGCTTCTTGTAACTTGTCCCAGAAACGAGACGTGAACCGAGGATCTCTATCCAAAATAATAGAGACTGGTACCCCATGTAACCTGACAATCTCAGATACATATAATAAGGTAACTTATCTAAAGAAAAATCCATACGTACCGGTATAAAGTGTGCTGACTTTGTCAACCAGTCAACGATTACCCAAATAGCATCTTTCTTCCTCGGAGACAAAGGTAATCCCGACACAAAGTCTATTGTGATCCTTTCCCATTTCCATTCCGGTATCGTAATTGGCTGTAGTAATCCCGAAGGTACCTGATGTTCAGCTTTAACCTGTTGACATATCAAACATCTCGATAAAAACTCAGAAATATCACGTTTCATCCCCGGCCACCAATATATCCTTTTTAGATCATTATACATTTTATTACTCCCCGGATGGATAGACATAATACCACTGTGAGCTTCGTGCAAAATCTTCTGTGTAAGCTTTGAATTCTTTGGTACACATACCCTGCTTCTAAATAGTAAACAACCATCAGATTTGATCTGAAATTCTGAATTAGTGTCCGATTCACACTATACCCGTTTAGCTTGTAATTCATTATCACTTTTCTGAGCTTCACAAATTTACTGTAGAAACATTGGTTTAGCTTTCAGTTCAACTATAAATGTACCATCATCAAATAATGACAACTGAGTATTCATAGCTCGTAAAGCAAATAGAGATTTTCGGCTCAAAGTATCAACAACTATATTAGCCTTACCCGGATGATAGTCAATAACCAAATCATAATCCTTTAGCAACTCAAGCCACCTACGCTATCGCAAATTTAAATCTTTCTGTGTCATCAAATACTTTAAACTTTTATGATCGGTATAGATATGACATTTTTCACCATACAAGTAATGGCGCCATATTTTCAATGCAAACACAATGGCTACTAATTCAAGATCATGTACCGGGTAATTCTTTTCATGTGGTTTTAATTGTCTTGAAGCATAGGCTATTACTTTACCTTCTTGCATTAAAACACAACCTAAACCATTTAATGAAGCATCACTATAAATAATAAATTCTTTACCCGGTTCAGGCTGTACTAAAACAGATGCTTTCGTCAATAGATCTTTCAATCTGTCAAAACTCTGCTGGCATTCATCAGTCCACTAGAACTTTACATCTTTCTGCAATAGATGTGTCATTGGAGAAGCTATCGTAGAAAATCCCTGTACAAATCTCCTATAATATCCAGCTAATCCCAGGAAACTTCTAACTTCGGACACATTCTTCGGCGGATTCCAATTGACAATAGCTGAAATCTTACTTGGGTCTACCCTGATGCCTTCAGCAGATACAATATGTCCAAGAAACCCAACTTCCCGAAGCCAAAACTCACATTTACTAAATTTAGCATACAATCGCTTTTCACGCAAGGTTTGCAGTACAATTCTCAAATGATCTGCATGCTCATTTTCATCTCGAGAATAAACCAGAATATCATCAATAAATACTACCACAAACCTGTCTAAGTACGGTCTGAATATTCTATTCATCAGGTCCATGAATATAGCAGGTGCATTTGTCAATCCAAACGGCATCACGAGGAACTCATAGTGCCCATACCTGGTTCTAAAAGCTATCTTCAGTACATCAGACTCCTTTGCTCGTAACTGATAGTAACACAATCGAAGATCAATCTTTGAAAATACAGTGGCACCCTTCAGTTGATCAAACAAGTCGTCAATCCGAGGCAATGGATACTTATTCTTTACTGTAACTTTATTGAGCTGCCTGTAATTGATACATAGTCTCAAAGACCCGTCTTTCTTTTTCACAAACAAAACCGAAGCACCCCAAGGTGAATGACTAGGTCGAGCAAAACCCCTGTCAGTAAGCTCTTGCAACTGTGTGCTTTCAACTCTTTCAACTCGGTAGGAGCCATTCTATAAGGTGCTATAGAGATCGGAGTTGTTCCTGGAACTAAATCTATAGAAAATTCTACCTCTCTTTCCGGTGGTAACCCAGGTAATTCTTCTGGAAACACATCAGGAAATTCACATACAACCGGCACTGATTGAACTTTTGACTCAGATACTTTAGTGTCTAATACATAAGCAAGATATGCATTACACCCTTTTCTGACATACCTCAATGCTGTCAAGACTGAAATCACATCAGGTAACTCATTTAATTCATCAAATTCAACCTGGAGTAATTCACCATTCTGACATTTTATTACAATGTACTTCTGTTTACAATTCACTACTACATCATGTTGAGTTAGCCAATCCATTCCCACAATCACATCAAATTCGTCAAAAGGCAATAGCATCAAGTCAGCTAGAAAACAATAACCCTTTACCATCAGTGGACAATTTTTACAAATTTTATCCACTATAACATGTTGGCCCAGGGGATTTGAAACTTTAACCGCAAATCTAGTGAATTCAACAGGTAAATTTTTAACAGATGCTAACTTTGTACATATGTATGAATGTGTAGAACCAAGATCAATCAAAGCAATAACATCAGTATCAAGTAAAGAAAATGTACCAGTAATGACTTCTGGAGCAGAAGCATCTTCTCTGGCTCGAATGGCATACGTCCTGGCAGGTGCCCGTGCTTCAGATTTAACTGTTTCTCTCACCGATCTTGTACCACTATTAGTGCCACCAGTAATTCCAAGTCGTCTACCTTTTTGTGAAACCGAGCTACCTTTTTCAGACTATTCTGCAACGCTTTCTGACATTTTTGGACAATATCTGACTAAATGATCTTTCGATCCACATCGAAAACAAGCTCGGGAATTCAGTCGACATTATCCCCAATGGTATCTCCCACAATACTCACATGATGACAACATTGGTTTTCTTCTGAAACTCCCAGTACTAACCTTAGAGGTCGTCTGTTGAATTTGTTTTGTCTGACTTCTGGATCTTTTCCCAACAGTAGTAGAAGTGTATTTAGAATCTGTAGAATCCCTCGCTCTTTTTGAAGACGGTGGTGGTGCAGAACTAATTGCTAATCTTTTTCCAAAACTCTTCTCTTTCGAACAAGCTAACCCTTCTTCCAGTCGCTGTGCTCTATCAACCAATATAGGAAATTCTTGTAGATGTAATGGTATGAGAGGAACATAAATTTATTCATTTAATCCCCACTCAAATCTCTTGCACATATCTGCTTCACTTGTTACTAATTCCTTAGCATATTTGCTTAATCTGATAAATTCATGTTCGTACTCAGCAACAGACATGTTATTCTACTTCAGATCCAGAAATTCTTTTTTCTTCTTCTCAAGATAAAGTTGACTCACATATTTCTTTTTGAATTCTGACACAAAGAAATTCCAATTAATTTTCTCTGCAGGATGAATGTTCACGACAGTGGTCCACCATTGGTAAGCCTCACCCTTTAGTAAAGATACTGCACACTTCAACTTTTCATCCCCGGTACACTGCAATTCTTCAAATATTCTTTGACTATTCTCTAACCATTCTTCGGCCTCAGCTGGGTCATCATCTTTCTTTCCTTTAAACTCTTCAGCTCTATATTTTCTTATTCTTTCCAAGGGAGATCGATGACTAGTTGTAGATGGTTGTGGATGTGGAACAGCAGGAAGAGAAGATGGTGGTGGAACAGGTGGAGCATTATTAGTTCTTACAACTTGCTGCAACAACTGATTCATTGTCTATAACAAGGCTGCAATTGGAATTTCTTCTCTAGGCGGTATCAGCTCAGTTTCAGATTGAGTTCTTTCTTCAAATTCAAGCTCCCTATCATCCTGTAAGTTTATCGATTCACTTCGAGCTTGGGTTCTATGTTGATCTCTTTCCCTATCAAAGTTTGGCGCCCTACTCTCCACTTCATTTTCTGACTCTTCATGAGATCTATTTGACATCTTTAAGTTTCTACAATATTCACAAATTATACAATTAAATAATTAAATAAATAAACCTCATCTCATCTCATCACATCAATATATAAAATGGCATGTACGAATAGACTCATTCTCGGCCCAAGAATTCAAAAAACCTATGCTCTGATACTAATAAATGTAACACCCCTTAACCCTAAATCGTCGCCGAATCAGGGTTACGAAGCATTATCGGACATATTGGACAACTTAAAAATAATTCATAAATAAATAACATTCATAGCATAGTTTAACTTTTAAGTCTTTATAATAGACCCTCGAGGCCCAAAATACGTATTAGGAGTGGAACAATTTTTTTTTTAAATTTCGGCAGAATTTCTGCTTATTTTGTATAAAACCCCCTGCAAGTTCAAACCAAAAACAACCAATACCATATATATATACTATATAAACTTTTTTACCATTTCATTAGTATAAACATTATAATACTAAATGCCATTTTTTTTACAACAAAAGTCTTGTAACATTCTAATGTGATCAAAATAACACCTATGTACATGCCACTTTTAATTCAAAATATGGTACCTACTTATGAAGCTCTTGAGGATGTGATGAGATGAGAGATCTTTTAGCCGACTCTACCTCTTCGAGTCTAACTATACCTACGCGTTAAAATTAAACGCGTTAAGCCGGTGAAGACTTAGTAAGCACTACAAGAATAAATAGGCAAATAAATCCTATTAAAATATTATAATCCCACTTGATCAATATATATTTATATGCATATAAGTTTCTTTAGCTGTATCTTATATTAACAAAATTTAATTTATTATTATATAAGTTATAAAACTTACCTTAGTACATTGATAATTCGCTTTAATTCACAACTTATAACTTTAGCCCAAAGTAGACTTTATAGAACACACTGGATATACGGAACAAATACATAAGTGCATTATTATGCACAAACGAACAGAGAGCACAGATGTGCTAAACAGAGAGCACTTAAAGTGCTAATAATAGAACGGAGAGCACTAATGTGCTAATAATCAGAGAGCGCGCTAGAGTTCCTTAATGGCATGCCACTAATATCCTAGTAGTTCTAAATTCATCTACTTGTGCATTAAAACTGAATTTCATACATTTAAAAACTTTACATAAATATCTCGAAAAAGATTTCTCATTTTTTCATCATTACAATTTAGTACATATTACACAATTCACAAATATCACATCTTTTTCACACATATACTTTTGTCACAACATTATTACTTAATGTTCAAACAATATAACTTCTTATATTCTCCAATTATAATTTTCTTTTCAAATTTCATAATTCCATAATCTATTATTATTATTTATTTACTTATAAATTTAAATATATACATATATATTACATTTTTATTTCTAAATAATTCTATACAACAATATAAGCATCTAAATAAAATTAATTTTAAAAAAAATCTTGTAGTACTTACAACAAAAAGATTGGGATGATGTCTTCCTTCACTCCTTAGCCTTCTCTTTTCCTTTTTCTTCAATTAGGTCCTCTCCTTTCTTTTCTTTCTCTTCAATTTCATATAAAACATATAACATTTATATGTTAGAGAAGAATAATTTAATGACTTTCCTATGCTATTAAAAAAAAATAAACATGTATGATATAATAAATTCATCATTTCTTACATTAACTTACATTTCAATTTATTCCATAACTAAAATTATTTCCATTTCTATTACAATCTATACTTTATTTTTATTTAAATTCTACTTATAACTTAGTTTAACTCCCAAAATTTCACTAATAAACCCCAATTTCAAACTTCTTATAATTTACTCCTTATTGCAATCTATTTCACAATTCAATCTTTTTTTTTTCAATTCTAATTTGAATTTTTCATAAGTTCAATCTCTAATTTATCCATAAATTCAACATAAACTATAAAAAAAATCTACTAACTCTCAAAATTTCAACATATACCTAATAGTATTTGTCGAAACTATTTTTTAAAGGGGTTTGAAAAACGGGGTTCGACTTTTTGAAAAATAAAAATGGGAGTCGCCACCAACCTTTTTAGGTGTGATTGGATCACCTTTATAAAACATTTTGGTCTCTGAAATTCAAGAAAACAGTTCGGGTCGATTCGCACAAGGAAGGATTAGCACCCTCAACGCCCAAAATTGGTACCGAATTGACTATTTATTGTCCTAATGTCAAAAATTTGAAAAGATTTTAAAACTTGAACAATTTAAAGTTGAAACTTGAGATTCCTTTGTTCCGAAAGTATACAAACATCACATCCAACATGTTAGGACACGATATTTTAAATCCTCGTAACTAAAATTATCTCATGATTTTGAAAATTTATTAAAAGGATATTTGGTTATTTAGTCAAACGAAAAATCGCAACCCAGCATGTTAGGGCACTATTTCCCGAATTTCTAAACACCAAACATTACCTTATTTAAGAAAAAAAAACTTTTTCAATTAAATGAAATATATTTTTTAAAGCAATGAATAATATAGAATTTAATAAAAAATTGATATAATACTAAAATTATTAAAAAATAAAATATAAAAGAGAGTTAAAAATCAAGGAAATAGGGATTAAATTAAAAAAAAAAGTTTGAAAACGAAGATGAACAAAGAATAAATAAGAACAAACCGTAGAAAATAAGAACGCAAGAGGGAGAAAAATTTGAGTGAATGCTCTCAAGAATTCTTATTGCTTCCCAAAACTTCCAGTGAAGTCCAATCCTGTCTTACAATGAGGAGAGAGGCCTCTATTTATAGTTGAACCTCCTCAAATCCAACGGTACAAATCAATTACATCAACGGTTAAGATTAAAAGGTATCTACAAATTAAATCTCTAAGATTACAAAATCATATATTCTAAGACTGCATATCATATCTAAGATTGCAATCATATCTAATATTGTATCATATCTAAGATTGCATATCATATCTAAGATTGCAATCATATCTAAGATTGTATCATATCTAAGATTGCATATCATATCTAAGATTGCATATCATTGAAGATTATATTTCCATATGAGTCAAGCTTATAGATGGACTTTAAATCTTTTCAAGTAATGGGCTATTCCGATCGGGCCAAATTATATTTGTAATTTTGGACTGAACTTGGACTTCGTTTTTTTGGGTTTATTATTTTTGTTTTCGGACTTATTTCTGGGCCCGGGCAAAATTGAGTGTCTCTGTTTGCCCTCTTTGCTCATTCTTTGTATGTGCGAGAATAGAGCAAAGACTATAAAAGGACCAATTTTGCCTGTGCTCATTTGAGTCTTGAGTTCTTGATCCTTGATCTTCTTTAAATGGCCTCTTGACGGCTTCAATCACTTCACACCGCAACTCGGGAAGGCGATATATCTCTATCTTCAACTTGTTCCCTATAAACACAGGGATGCCATGTTAAAATCTTTGATCTGCTTCGCTGTAAGCACAGGAATGTCAGATCTGCTATGTCTTCGATTTGTTCCCTGTAAACACAGGGATGCCAAATCATCTTGGATCTGCTTCAATGCGAAAACATCTGAAGGTTAGATCTGCTCTCCGTCGAATATGGAGATGCCCAAATCTGTTTCTTCAATTTGTTCTCTGACAATACAGAGATGCCAAATCATCTTGGATCTGCTTCAGTGTAAACACGTGAAAGCCAAATCAGCTATGTCTTCGATTTGTTCCTTGTAAGCACAAGGTTGCCAAACCATCTTGGATATTGCTTCGGTATAAACATCTGAAGGTTAGATCTGCTATGTGTCTGCTCTCCGTCGAATATGGAGACGCCAAACTTCGATTTGTTCTCTGACAATACAGAGACGCTAAATCATCTTAGATTTGCTTCATCGTAAGCACGTGAAAGCCAAATCAGCTATGTCTTTAATTTGTTCCTTGTAAGCACAAGGATGCCAAACCATCTTGGATCTTGCTTCGGTATAAACATCTGAAGGTTCGATCTACTATGTGTCTGCTCTCCGTCGAATATGGAGATGCCAAACTTCGATTTGTTCTCTGACAATACAGAGACGCCAAATCATCTTAGATTTGCTTCATCGTAAGCACGTGAAAGCCAAATCAGCTATGTCTTCGATTTGTTCTTTGTAAGCACAAGGATGCCAAACCATCTTGGATCTTGCTTTGGTATAAACATCTGAAGGTTAGATCTGCTATGTGTCTGCTCTCCGTCGAATATGGAGACGCCAAACTTCAATTTGTTCTCTGATAATACAGAGACGCCAAATCATCTTAGATTTGCTTCATCGTAAGCACGTGAAAGCCAAATCAACTATGTCTTCGATTTGTTCCTTGTAAGCACAAGGATGCCAAACCATCTTGGATCTTGCTTTGGTATAAACATCTAAAGGTTAGATCTGCTATGTGTCTACTCTCCGTCGAATATGGAGACGCCAAACTTCAATTTGTTCTCTGACAATACAGAAACACCAAATCATCTTAGATTTGCTTCATCGTAAGCACGTGAAAGCCAAATCAGCTATGTCTTCAATTTGTTCCTTGTAAGCACAAGGATGCCAAACCATCTTGGATCTTACTTCAGTATAAACATCTGAAGGTTAGATCTGCTAGGTACCTGCTCTCCGTCGAAATGGAGATGCCAGATCTGTTATCTTGGATCTGCCTTGGTGTGAGAATATCTGAAAATCAGATATGCTATGCTTTAGCCTGTTACCCTACGGCTTAGGGGGTTAAGGTGCATCAATCTTTATTGTCCCTTGAAGGACATAACCTGTATAATGAGTATGAGTTCATGCCTAATGATTAGGATGCTATGATCGAAGTGAATCAAATGCTCCTAATTAAACCTATTATAATGCAAAATGTTTATGAACATGACCCCTATTCCAGACGTCACCATTCACTCTTTCATCGAAGTTTATCCTTATTTCTCTCGAAATATCATTCCTACTCAGCCTGTAGGTTTTTACCATTCTTCAAATGCTATGACCCACCAAAAATGTCTGTAAGATGATCCTCTCTTAGGATCGAATCATTTGATTTGTCCAATCATCATTTTGGACTAAAGAAAGAATTTCCTCGAGTTCTTTCAAACCTCACTTACATGAATTCTTCGAACAATTGTTCTGTTTTAGTTTCTTGTATTATCTAGAAATTTCCAGAGTAATGAGCAAAACTTCATTTGTGAAAATTATTTAGTTCATCCATCATTATTTTAATGCAACATACTTTAAGAATAATGGAAGATGAATTTAATCTTGAGAAGAATTAGATTGAAACGAATTTGTCAAAAAAAATACAAAGGAAATTAATCTGAAAGCCTATCTTTGAGAAAAAAGAGAATCTAAAGATAGCAAACAGGACAAAAGTTAGATGCCTTAGATATCGCCGCTTGAGCGTTTATACGCCAGCTCCATGAAGACTTTCTTGAGTTCAACATGTGTTTAAAAGATCCAAAGTAGTTTGTTGATGCCCCGATATGCAACACGCTTCATTCTTCGTTGAATCAAATATAGCAAGATTACCGTGTGCTCTTCAAAATTTGAGCTGCCCTTTCGGGTTTTCAACTCAAAAACCCCTTTGGTCACAAGGCGCCTTTTGCGGGTTTTCACCTTGGCCTCTCCATTTTTTTCTTTTTTCTATTTTTTCTATTTTTTCTTTTCTTTTTCCTTTTTTTTTGAAATAGGAGTCCCAAAGTGCCCTTTGCGGGTTTTCACCTTGGCTTCCCTTCTCCTTCAGACAAAGTACTCCTTAACCGAGTCCGAATTCACTGGATCAGATAAATTCTTCCTATCCGTTTCTTGTCAAAACCAGTGCACCTCTAGAGAAAGCCCTCTTCGCAACATATGGCCCTTCCCAATTCGGCATCCTTTTGCATGGGAAGGATCTCTTTCAGCACAAGGTTTCCTTTATGAAATTCTTTTGGATGAACCTTCTTTGTCATAAGTCTGTGTCATCTATTCTTGGTACATTTGCTTAGGAAGAATACTTTCAAGTTAAGTTTACTAGAGGTATTCAATTCTTGACTCCATCAAAGCTTGGAGAAAAAATCTTGATTCATAAACCCATGAGAAAGGGATTGCCCCAACAGCAGTCCTAGCTGTTGTTTGTCAAACCCTACAAAAAGATGGTTCAATGATTCTCAACAGACAAGAATGAGGTTGCTGACTTTATCTTTCAACCTAGAAAGCTAAGGTACAAAGATTATTCCTGGAGCATACATCCCACCATGACTCAATGATGTTTCTGAAGCATCCCTAATCTTCATAAATTGCCCCCAACTGTGAAGCTGCCAAATGAGCGTAGCAAATAGGAGCCACAACAAATATGGCTGTGGTGCTCCTTTGATACATATAGGATAGAGAATGAACAAACTCTTGTAGATCATCAGCCGAAAACCCAGCCTAGTCTAAGAGAACATGATAGTGAGTCTGCCTCGTGATTCCAATCATTCCAGCATGGGTACCAAGGTAAAAATCATTGTTCTTTGGATGGCATACTTTATTGTCAATGACAGCATTACCATGTAGCACATTGTCGGAGATCCTCGCTGAAAAAAAACTTGGTATGATGGTTTTTCGTACAACAATAACCACAATCTTTAGGGTTCCACTTCTCGTCAAGGAACTTACAAGCCTCAATAACTTGATCAAAACTTGATTGAATTGAGACTCGCTAACCCCATCCCTAAAAATAATGATTTGATCAGGTTTCCTCTTCCCTGAACTTGTATAGAAGTCTAAGAGAGCTTCCTTCATGATACCGTCATCCACTTTGTCAGAAACTGGTTTTGAAGAAAGAATCTATCATTTTAAGCTTCAGAGACTGTGTACGGCCTGATGCCCCATAGCTGGAAATCAATGGCCACCGCCTGGAGATAACCATCGCAGCTATTGACGGCACATCAGACTGCTCAGGAAAGCCAAGCAATGCACCCATTCCAAGGATGATGGTTGGAACCTTTGAAACAACTGGAATTGAAGGTGTTTGCCCCAGCGTAAGCATAGAGAGTAGGCGGTAGTTTCTTATGCCAATTTTTACCAGTCTCGGTCATCCTCTGTAATTTTTCTATTCTTTTTCTTTTCTTTTGGCAACCTTTGTTGTACTGTGGTATGTCACATTATCTGTAAACTTTTGGCATTGTGCAGTTATATAATCTTTTTTTTTTTTTTGGAAATGGATGACTTTTGACTTTGTAATATTGGCATATGAAGCTATCTCTCCCTCTTAATGCAGTAGTTGACGTCCACAAAGATGAGTCATTGTCAGCTTGAAACTTTTGACAAGCTCGGGCCCATAACATACATGCCCCATAAGTCTTGACTCCTTTAAATTTGGTATTCATTGTACAACTGATGCGATCCCTTTCCATGGTGGACCAACAGTGCCTCAAAACCTCATGTTTATCCTGGCAATTGCAAATCCTCCTGCATGCATCTTTGGACCACATTTTTGAATTCCCATAATAGTCTCAACAAGGTCTTGTTTTGTCTCTCTAGTTATGCACGTTCCAATTTCTCAACCTTTCCTTCCTCTAAGGCTAAATTCTCTACCACCTCTTTATGGGGTAAAATTTGCTCTCTTCTTCTTGCTTTACTATTTCCAACAAATCAAAAGATAGATTACAATCTCTGTCATCTTCAAAGTACTAAGATTCCTCTAAACACATGTCACGCTCAAAAAGGAACTCACGAATCAGAGTATCGTTGCCCATGTCATTGATATTTAGGGACCCATGATAGGCACAAAAGAATATACAAGGAATAAATGAATTCAAGCATGACTATTTACATGTTATGAATGTAATTTAGAAAGATTTTAAAGGTCAAAAGAATATTTATTGGTAAAAGAATGAAAAAATATTTGCTCGCATTGATCATGAAAGATATGTTTTATTGAAACAATGATGTCCGAACATGAGCCTACTTCTCAAAAGAAATATCATTACTCCTAGGCTTTAGAGCAACAAGAGTGTTTTGAATATTACTCCGTAAAATTCCTAAAGATTACAGGAAGTTCTTCTGCAGTCCAATTGTTTAAAGAACTTCCCGGTTCGTAAGGGCGAATGCCCTCAAGGTTTCTTTGTTCAGTCCCTTCCTCATGTATGACATTGATGGGATGATTTTCATTTCCAAACACCCCCATCTCTAGGTAAGCTATCCCTCCTGATACAAAAGTCTAGGATATGTAAGGGAGCGTCTTCTTTTAACTCAACCGTGACCCTCTTCTCTCTTTCTTTCTCTTTTTAACCTTAACTAATTAGGGTCTTTTTATGATTTTAAATGCATGTGATGTGATGCAATGCAAATGCAAAAGAAAAGGAGATGTTGATCTTGAATTCAATTCCATTATAATAACTTTTCTAGAAAACAAATTTCTTTACATGAAAATAAATTACATATGCGGTCTTGCCCTTCATAGTCCAAGTAAACGCTGATCTTTTCTTCATGGTCGAATCCTGTAAATTCTCCAAAAGATGCCTTTACTAGCTCCTTGCTGCTTAATCTGAGCCTCAATCTCTTACTCGCTTATCTCTATGATACTCATCAAAAAGTGCCGACTCTTGGATAATCTTTATTGGTAGTTAAATCAAGTAACGTATTCCTTCGTAGACTTCCGGCTTTCTCTCGTCATGCCTTTGTTGGCTTGAATCTCTTGCAATTACATCATGTATTCCTCCGTGAACTACCATCTTTCTCTCGTCATGCCTTTATTGGCTTGAATCTCTGGTAATTACATCATGTATTCCTCCGTGAACTACCAGCTTTCTCTCGTCGTGTTTACTTGGACTATATTCAGACGATCGCACTATAATCCACTTTATCAAGAAATTCGTTTCCTTATGACAAACTATTCTATTTAGGAATTGAATTTTGAATCAACACCTTCTTTTCTTTGATGTAATGTAATACAAATGCATGAATGCAAAAAGGTATCGATCTCGATTCAGTTTCATTTCAGAAAACGTTATTTAAGGAACAAAAGTCTTTTTATAAAACGGATTACAAATACACTTTCGCTCGTAGGCCCAGAGTCTTAACCCTATCTAATAACAAAGTTAACTTTCGACCACGATCTGACTGTAGCTCATATTGGTGCTCAACGTGCTCGCCCTTTCTACCAGTATCTGTAAATGATCACCTTTCTCTTGAATTTGAATTATGGCTTCACCTATGAAGTAAGCTCTACAGCCAAAGACACCTCCTCCAATGTCTATGAAGTTGCTCTGATTACCTTGAAAGAAAGATTGGCGAACAAGTAGGCATTCCACTTCATGACATCTAACGCTTTAAAATGATATCAAACATCCTCAGGGCTTCTTGAGATCTTCAAATTTCTGCCCCCCAGAACATTTTGAATTGCTTGCATGGGTATCTTCGCAGTATAACTAATCTCCACTTTAAAGGTCTTTAAACGATACGATCTTCTTTAATCTATTTCTTTCATGCTCATTTAGGCTGTCCCGGCCATTAGGGCTTACATTTCCATTATTTCTGATAGGTATAACATCCTAAAGTACTACAGTAAATTCCAGCTTGTTGTTTGGTAGCGGTCCTATGGTAAGTGAGCCTTTCTACCATCATAAGCAAAATTCTTTCCATCCAATTCAATTTTGTAGGTCTTATACCCTTACCATCCACGAGGTGATTATCTTCATCTGTAATGGTAGAAGTGTCCATCAGTACTCCCCACGCTCACCTTGAATTGTTCATCTATCTTCATGTCAAGCAAATACTGCAATTCCCCATAACTGTTGTAGAACAACTGCTTGGCTTCGTTACTCCATTAATTCCATATTTCCTTTAGCTCTTGGAGGTTATTTCGCATCACACTAATGAGAGTGTAGTCCCATAATTCTAATCTGTATCCTTCGGTGACACTATTTTCTTTTTCTATCTGGGTTTTCTCTGACCAAGCACAAACGAAAGAGTTGTCCTCCACTTTATTAAGATATTCGTTCCCCATTACAAAACTTTCTAACTCAGAAATCGAACCTTGAATCGATACCTTTTAATGATAAATGACATGCAATGATAGCAAAATAAGAGAAACAAGTTAGTGTCACATATATAAAAAATAATAATAAATAAGAACTTATAAAGGTAGGCACTAAAGGTCATCATCATACTACCAGGGGCAAGTACTTAAAGTTCACTATATGTAGTTCGGTTCTAAAGCAAGGGTACCTGAACCAGTAGATTCCTCGATCCTCACCAATTATAGGCTCATATGGACCAAGTTCGGTTCGGGGGGACATTTCCCTATGACCATGCGAGATGAAAATCTCACGAAGACATAGGTACGGATGTATCCCTAAGCAATCCACTAGCCCATGCGAGGTGAAAACCTCACGAAAGCATAGCTTCTCACTCCCACTTAAGGGTGTGACCACAACGATCATACAAATGCAATGCGTGCATAAACAATAACAAACATATGCAACAAACACATGTAAAAATGACGTATTTTAAAAGTTTTCCAAATTTCCGACATTAAGACAGAAAATAATCAATTTTCTGCTTGACTCTCTTATACGTCCCTAGCGGAGTCGCCAAGTCATTAAAAACCATTTTTAAAGGGGTTTGAAAAACGGGGTTCGACTTTTTGAAAAATAAAAATGGGAGTCGCCACCAATCTTTTTAGGTGTGATTGGATCACCTTTATAAAACATTTTGGTCTACGAAATTCAAGAAAACAGGTTCGGGAGTCGGTTACGCACAAGGAAGGATTAGCACCCTCGTAACGCCCAAAATTGGTACCGAATTGACTACTTATTGTCCTAATGTCAAAAATTTGAAAAGATTTTAAAACTTGAACAATTTAAAGTTGAAACTTGAGATTCCTTTATTCCGAAAGTATACAAACTTGAGATTCCTTTGTTCCAAAAATTTGGGCTATCACAAGTAACTTGATAAATATTGGTTGCACACACAAACAAGCCACTTAACCTAGTCATTCAACACCTAAACATATCAAGCTGCATCAGCTTGTTCATTTTCAACTAGGTTGATTACACTAAAACAAAACAAAAAACCTCACTGTTACAGCAAGCATACGTGCTGCAGCATGCACAATTGCTGGCACGTACTTCATCCGAAAATATTACAGTTAAATAGCCTTGTAAAATTTGTGCTGCAGCATGTTTACGAGCTACATGCACTTCATCCGGAATATTAAAGCAGCTTCATGTGCTGTATGCACTTTAATTAAAAATATCACAGCAGCATGGTAGGCCAATTTTCAACACTCCTCCTTGGACTCCATGCTGCAAATACAAATCATTCAAAAAAATTTAAGCTTGGCAGTCCCAAAATGCTTTGTTTCAAGCTGACCCTGCACAAGCACTTCATTTTCATCCTTGGCAAATGGAGTCTTCTCCTCCTTCACAGCCTTGGTTGACAACACATCTTTCTTTGTTCCCTTGTTCATTACAGTCCTGCTTCTTCTTGCATAAACAACTTGCAAGTATAGTTTGCTTGCCTTTAGTCTACCATTTTTGGCTTGCACCCTCTCGAGCTTGCATTTAGACTGTCCGCCTCTTCAGCTTGCACCCACTTAAGCTTGCATTTAGACTGTGCGCCTCTTTAGCTTGTAATTTGACAGGCTCGCACTTTGCTTACTGTCTTCAACAGGCTCACAACTTTACAACTTGCATTAAGCTTCACCTTTGACAGACTTGTACTTCGCATACTGTCTTCCTTGAAACTCCTCCTTCAGCTTATACAAGCTTGTTTGGAAGTCTCATGAGGGTGAGCTATTGTTGTCTTCTCTACAAGCAGCCCTCAAAGATAATAGGCTTGCAACTTCTTATCTTACTTAACAAGCAGTAGAAGCAAAAATTCCAAAGGCCCTCCAAGATCGTAAAAGCTCTCGATACCATGTTGGGATTTTTGGCAGCAATAAAAAAAAGAAAACTGAGCAGAAGAAGAAATACAAAGAACAGAATAAGGAAGCAAGATGCAAGAAAAAAAATTACTTGCTCACAAACGTGCAGCAAGGAAGAAATAATTGATATACTTACTTTTTCATTATGAAAACAAAACATATATAGTAAAATACATCACCCAATATTACCTACTACCATTAATGATACATTGGGACAAGACATAATTAACTTGCACACAAGCTAATTATGTCAATCAGCATCTACAAATATTAAAATAATACCAACTTAGTTCATTTTGAACTAAGTAACTTAACAAAGTAACTAAACAAAAACATTGCTATTATAGCACGCATATGTGCTGCAGCATGCACAATTACTAGCACTACTTCATCCGGAAATATTACAGCTAAACAGCTTTGTAACATTCATGCTGCAGCATGTTTACAAGCTGTATGCACTTCATCTGGAGATATTACAACAGCTTCATGTGCTGCATGCACTTTAACCAAAAATATCACAGTAGCATGGTAGGCCAATTTTCAACACTTACCTCCACCACCACCTATTTTCAATGCTGAAAACTATCATATCTGGGTAGTAAAGATGAAAACCTACCTTTAAGCTTTTGACTTGTGGGAGGTAGTGAATGTCTATGTTGAGCCACTACCATTGAGGGTGAATTCCACCATAGCATAGATCAGGCAACATAGTGATGATTGTGCTAAGAAGTACAAGGCAATGTCGTGCTTATAAAATGGTGTTTCAAATGTGATTTTCACCAAGATTATGGCCTGTGAGACCCTCAAATAAGCTTGAGATAAGCTAAAGGAGGAGTTTCAAGGTTCGGATAAGACCAAGCAGTAACAACTCATTAATCTTAGAAGAGATTTTGATAATTTGAAGATGATGGAGCTAATACAATGAAGCAATATGCAAACAGGATAATGATAGTGGTTAATAGCATCAGATTACTAGGAGGCTAGTTTAGTGACAACAGGGTAGTTGAGAAGGTTATAGCTATACTTCCTGAGAGGTATAAGTAAAAAATATCCTCTCTTAAAGACTCGAGGGACCTACCAACAATCTTACTACAAAAGTTGATCAATGCATTATATACTTAAGAGCAAAGAAGAGCAAGCAAAAAAGAGTGGTAAGCTAAGAGAGCCTTTCAAGTGAGAAAGGCTCAAGCTCCTCAAACAAAAAAGGAAAGAAAGCCTGGATAGACAAAATAGAGAAGAGCTAGAGAGATGTTGGCAGGGAGAAAAATCCACCATGCTCTCATTGCAAGATGGCAAATCACCCAGAGAGGTATTGTTGGTTCATACCAAATATTCATTGTAAAAGTTGTAAACAATTTGGTCATGTGAAGTGTGAAAACCAAGGGCAGAAGCAACAACAACAATAGTATCAACAGGACCATATTCAAGTTCAGGTTGCTGATGGAAACCAAGCTCTAGAGGAGCATGTGTTCATGCCTCTTGTTTGTTTAAAGTAGCAAAGCCAATAAGAGTTGGTTGATTGACAATGGTTGCACAAATCACATGACTTTAGATGAAAGCATCTTCAAGTGAATTGATAGAAGCTGTATTTCAAAAGTCAAAATTGGAAATGGTCAAGTTATTGAGGCTAAAGGAAAAAGAGATGTGCTAATCAACACTCTAACAGGTACTAAAGTAATTACATGTGTGTTTTTAGTTCCCGAGTTAGACCATGATCTCCTAAGCATTGGTAAAATTGATTGAGAAGAAATACACTGTTGTTTTTAAAGATAAATGTTGCACTATATTTGATTCATTAGAACAAAAAAGTTGTGACAGCCTCAATGAATAATAGAAGTTTTATGCTAAATTGGAACTTTGTCGCTTCGAGAACTTATACCAGTTCAGTGGATAAATCATATATTAGTCAGACAGATTTGGTTGAGAATATAATTAAAGTTGAAGATGAAGTTGAAAATGAAGGCTTTGATGACCTTCTTGTTAAAGGCACGAGACCTATTGTTGAACATTATTATAGATGTGACTTAGCAGTGTTAAAGCCTGCAAATTTTGAAAAAGCTACACAAGAAACAAAATTGGTGTTTGCAGCATGGAAGCCAATAAGGAGTGTTAGAAATTGGCTACCCATGTAGCAACTCTCTCACTTAACATGCCAAAAGTATAAGCCAAAAGTACAAGCCAAAGTGGCTAACTGACTACGCTCGGTGTATTGACTAAGCCTAGCATAATGACTAAGCCCGACGTAATTGACTACGCCTAATATATTGTATTGATTAAGCTCGACGTATTGACTAAGTCTGATGTATTGTCTATGCCTAATGCACGACTAACCGGACATACTATTTAAGCCTGGAGGATTGACTAAGTGCAAGTTGTCTTCCTAAGAGCAGAAACTGATGTTTTGGTTTAATCTTTTATTCAATTTTTATGTTATGACACTTAGTTAGGAATAAACTAAGTTGGTAATGGCTTGATATGTTTAGGTGCTGAATGACATGTTTAGTTAATTTATTTTGTGTACAAGTAATGTCTTTCAAGTTTGATGAAGACTGTTTTAGTGGGATTAATTGAGTTTTTTGTGAGAAAAAACTCTTATATATTGTACAATATGTAATTGAAAATGATGATGAAATATTGCAAGTCAAAGTTGATTGCTAATTTTCTCTGTTTTTGCTATTTTCCTTTGCTCAAAAACCCAACAAACCTTCATATTTACCGACACAAAACGTATTGAAAAGTATATAATTGAAGCACTTTCTACATTTCACATCTATAAATCTATATATTCAGAAATCATTAATTTCTAGTATATGAAAATGGTTGAGGATACTCTCAGCAGGGTCGAAAGCATGGAGCCCCACATTGAAAATAATGGAACCCCTATTGACAATGGGTGTTTAATTTTTGAATAGGAAAATGGTTTTCCAATAATAAGAAGACATATTGGTAAGAACAAAAGAAAAAATGGCATATAGATTGAAAGAACACAATTCAAAATTTCATTAATATATTGACTATGATCGTATAGATATACTGATGAAATTTTAAATTGATCATAAAGCTTAATTAAATTTAAATCACGTAAAAATAAATATACGTGTAATTAATTTAATAATGTGCTTAATTAACATATTTTTGCCGTTAATTTTAATTAGTTTTTGGACTTGATGTTATTAAATTTGATATTTCTTGCTCGATTTTTGTAAGTGTAATGCAAACCTAAAATGTGGAGAACAACTGAAAATATGGAATTACATAAAAAATTCGGTCATAAGAGTAGTATTTTGACATACAAAATATTTTAAATTTTATGATTATTTTATTTTAATATTTTTATTTAAATATTATTTATAAAGATATTTTATTAGGAATTTAGCTACCATTAGCTTTTATCTTTTATCCTTATTTTATTTAGGAAAAATGTTTGATTATCAAAATAAAAAAAAATTAATTTAACAATGTGGTTAGATAATTTTATCTTTTAGTCACCTAATTTAATAATATTTCATTTTGATCACTTACCGTTAACTTGACAAATGGCTATGTTACTGTACACTTGTTTTAGTCACAAACTTTTAATTTTGGTCACTCATTACACTTTTTAGAATTATTATTAATTTTTTTGAGTACTTGTTCAGAAAATGCTCGACTTCTATTCTCAGAGTCATAGGAATAAGAAGAGTAGCCCTGTTTTCTCTTGAGGTTTTTCATTCTCTTCTTTGCTTCAATCGCTTAGCTGATGTACTTCTCTGTGTTCGTTGGTTCTCCTTCGCAAATTATCATGTTTACGGTCCTGAGGATGATTCATCACCCTTGAGACAGCAATAACCGAGTCAAATTCAACAATTAACACAGCTTATCATACGCCTCGAGAGCCATTTTAATCGCCTTGAGTTATGCAAAGACAGAGCAAGGAGTACGGAACCATGATCATTCCAAGACATTTTGGACATATTCAATAGCCATTGACTGACATATTCAATAACATTATTGATACAATAAGATCCAGAATAGAATTAGAACATTGTTACTTAAGTCTGATTTGACGATGATCAAGTACTGGAAAAACTCCATATTTATTCTCTTTTCTTTAAGCGGAATGTAACATATTCCAAACAAAAGAGAGTTTGAGGAATTGAAGTTTCAACTTGGTAACTCTTGGATGCTTGCCACCGCATGTAACGCCCACCCATTGACAGAAGTGAATGGAACTATTCAGGACTCACATAATGTTGAGTTGATCACCAGTTATCTTGGCATTGAACTGGAGTAAAGCTTGTTGATCAGTGTCATTTCCTCTAACTACAGCTGCTGCTAGACTAAGCAAGTTAAGACTCTGCAAGTTGAAGAATAAGAGAACAATTACAACTTCAATGTAAATAAGGAAAAAAGAGCTGGATGCTTGAAAATGTGTTTTTGATAGCTCCATCAACTTTAAAACAATTGTTAATTGATATGATTGACTTGTATTTAAGAGTGCGAGGCTCATCATCAAGAAGCAGAGTGCAATTTATAAGTAGTTTTCCAACTAGGAATTTCAGTGGCTAATAGTTTGGGATTCCTTAAATGTGGAGACTGACTATTTCAAATCATCTGATAAAATGATAATATGATTAAGAGAACCAGTCCATCATAGCTTTATTATTGTTTAATAATTCTTAATCACATCACTGGTTCAGTGGCAAACTTTATAAATTTCAAGTTGATTAGCATGAGGTTTAGGATTCGATCTTTATGTAAACCTTTCCCTCATTGACTAACATGTTTAATATAGAGATGATTATCAAATTCAAAAATATGAAGTTCGCATGAACAGCCATTGACTAACATGTTCAATACCATGACTGATACAATAAGCTGCAAAGTCAAAATCCAACATTGTTATTTAAAGTCTGACTTCATCACAATCTACTAGCTTATGAGTTAATATGCAAAGACAAATACCAATAATTATACAAATTACACTGAAAATTATTGGTAAAAAAAAAAAAAACCTCCATATTTATTCTATTTTCTTGGAGAACATCAAGCACTTTATCGAACTTAAGCCTCTTTGAAGTTTCCATACCACACCTTAGATACCTGCAACTGAATTTATTCAAGCACATCATATCATCATAAAAGTAGAAATTTACTTTAAGGGTGAGCTTAGTTGAGTAAAAAAATGGAGGGAAAAAAATGAGGAAAGAAAATAAAAGAGATTCATTTTTCATCTTAATACACAAAAATTAAACTTTCAAAATTATGTGTGTTTTTAAATGTTTTACACTAAACACACTTATGAAAAGAAAATTTATATTTTTCATCTTTCCAATTTTCTTCCCACTTTATCTAACAAAGCTTATGTGGTGAAACAAATGATGAGTATTTTACTAATATACGAAGACAATATTACCTGTTGATTGAGTAGCATACAAAGTTCAAATACCACGACGTAACCGAGTTGGACGAAGAAGCTTGTCTCTAGTCAAACAAAGCTTGGTAACAACATTACTCATGTCCATCCTCTCCCTTGGTGATTCGGTCGAACAAGTGAGTCCTATTTCAAATATTTAATTCAAGTACTGAAGATGTATGTCAGCGGCTGATCCTCCTCTGACACTTTCTTGAAGAAGAATGGGATCTATAATCTCAACCACTCGATTGGGAAAAGCTGCTTTAACAAAGTTGCGAAGGCTTAAACCTTCTTTGAACCTTTCACTCGTTAGCCTTTTCCCTGTTAACATCTCTAACAAGAGGATGCCGTAGCTATACGCATCGCCATTTGTTGACAACTCGCTTCCCATGCCAATTCTATAATTAATTCGTCATAAAATACATATATAAATAATTGTAGTGGAAAACCTCTAAATATACAACAAGACCGCTTTTAGATCCATTTTTTTTCTTTTAAATAATGAAAGAAATGAAAACAGTGAACATACCAGGTGGAGCATAGCCGATAGTTCCTCTTAATCCAAGGGAGCTTGATTCATTAGTAGAATAGTTAAGCTTATCTCCAGAAAGGATTTTTGCTAAGCCGAAGTCACTTATATGACCAACCATTTCCCCATCGAGTAAAACATTGCTTGGCTTAAGGTCACAATGAATGATCGGCGTCTCACAACGATGGTGCAGATATTCGAGTGCATGAGCAACATCTATGGCCACATTAAGTCTTTGAAAGAAGTTTAGGTTTGTCATCGTCTCCGGTTTATTCATGCCAACAGATGGATGCAGCCAATCCTCCAAGCTTCCATTTTCCATGAACTCATAAACCAAGGCTTTAAAATCATTGCCATTATAATCAATACCTGAAATGGTTGTTAATACCTTGACAAGATTACGATGTCGAATGTTCTTCAAAGCCTTGCATTCAACCAAGAAACTCCTGGAAGCCCTACGATTCAGAAGACTGAGCACCTTTACTGCAATAACTGCTCCATTAGCTTCAAGAATTCCTTTGTATACATATCCGAAACTTCCCGAACCAATCAAATTTTGAGGGGAGAATCCGTTAGTCGCCCTTAGGATGCTTTGGTATGATAACTGTAAAAGAGAATTTTCTACAAGAGTTGTCGTTGGCTTCTGCTCTTTTTTCTCACTCCTGAAATCACAACAATTATTGTGATCTTCAATTTAAGGGAAGTGTTTGCTGGTGTTTTGGAGTTGCATCTTGACAAGTGTAACTCAGGGATGCCTCCGCAAAGCTTACTATTTCCCTCAACAAATGTAGCACTTGTATTCTTGATGTACAAGCCCAATTTGTGGGCCCAAATTAAGCCAAATCTGCCTAGCCCAATTAATCCCTAAATACTCACTAAACCCAAACTACCGGGCCCAATAAACAAACAGACCAAAACCGACAAGCCCAATGCAAACCCAAACTACTACACACTAAACCTATCCAAACCCCAATCTAACCCAAAAATTTAGGGTTTCAGAATTTGAAACCCTAAATCACTTATCCCACCGCCCCAGTCACATCTCCTGCAAGTGGCCTCTGCTCCACCACCGTTTTGCCTGCAACAATAAAAGGAGAAGAGACAGATTAGTCAAAGGGGGCAAGTTGTAAAGAATTGGCTATAAAATGCCAAGTTCAAAACCATTGTAACTCTCTTGGCAATTTTTTAGATACAAATAAAGCATTCCATTTTTCTAGCAAGGAAAACAGCAATATTATCCATCAAAAAAAGAGAAACAGCATCAAAAACTAAAAGCCCTCAGAAACAGAAGCCATAGGCACAAGGTGATTCGTTTACTTTCCCTTTTTTATTGTTATTACATAGCCAAATCTACCTATTAAATGCCCTTATATAAGTATAAATATACAACATAAACAAAGGAAACACACTTTAAAACAAGAAAAGGGAAGTTTTTTACCTCCGACCGCCGTGCACGGCGGTCGCCGACGTCGGAGACGAGGCGGAGGACGGTGGTAGACCGTCAGAGCGCTGACCGAGCTCGAACCTACAGAGAAAACAAAGAAAAAGGCTTAGTTTTTTTAGAAACAAACAGCAAAAATGATTTCAAAGACAAAATTTTGACTTATATAGATGATACAAAACTGCGCTGTTTTGGTCGGCACCCATAAGCCCAAAACGATGCCGTTTAGCTACCCTGACCCGACACCCGGCTCCGACCCGCCTCAGGATCCGCGTATTTTCGTATGATGGTCTAATTGCGCGCGCGGTCCTTCCGCTTTTCACACATTTTGCAATTAGCTTTTTATTTCTTTCAAATTGGCCTCAAAATTCATCACGTTTTGTGATTTAATCCTCCCTCCTGCGACGTCGTTTTAAGGGTTCGGGTAAATTACCCTTTTGATGCTTCGCAGTCGCGCGCGCATTCAAAGAGGTCCCTTCTTTCATATTTATTTTAAAATTGGCCCCAAAACTTAATATGTGTTTCGATTTTAGTCCCTTTTTCATATTTAATACTGTTTCTATATTATTTTTACTCTTTGTTATTTTAATATTATTCATTATTCTATTTTGCCTTTCTTGTATTATTATTTTTAGCATATCTTATTATTATTTAGACATTTTTTAAATTAATATTACATATATATATATTTTGTAGTTGTTTTATATATATTATTATTGTTCCTAATATATGTTTTATGTATACATATTCAAATACTCTATTATGTACATTTTGTTATGTCTATTCTTACCTCTATATTTATTATTAATATTAATATATGTTTTATTATATATCTTTAACATATATACGTATACATTTATATATTATTATTATTAGTTTTTGATATTATTGTTTTGTTAATACATTTGTGTCATATATACATACTTTTAATATATATTTGTATATTATACTTCATATTATGCCCATGTAAATTAATATTATATCATGTATATCATTTTGTTATAATTTTTATATATTGTAAATATCATATTATGTTCTACCATGTATATTATGTATGTCATGTATATGTTTTAATATATTATGTGTATATTTTGTTTTGTATTACACGTACATGTTATGTATATACATTTGATTTTATCATATATTTATTTTCCATATATTTATGTAATGTTTTTATTATTATTATCATTATTTTTGCATTTTTACTATAATTACTATTATACCTCTCACTGTTATCACTATTGCATTATTACTTTTATTACTATAACTTTTTTATATGTGATTACCTATATGCTATTGTTTTTATACTAACTAATTTAAAATATATATATACGTATTTTAGCGTACTTATGTCACTTATATATATCATTATTCTCATTATTATCGTTTCGTCACCTATTTATTTATACCTTTGTAAATTCTTTCAAACCTTAAATCATTCATTATTTGTATCATCATAATTATTATTACTAACATATATATACTATGTAATTTTATTACGTATACATTTTTATATATACTATACATATGTATCTTTTAATATTGTACTATTATTTATATATATATATATATATATATTTCCTTTATATATTTCTCATTACTACGTATGTACCTTAATACACATATGTATATACTTTCATATCGTTATCATCGCCATAATTGTCATTTCATTTTGCCATTATTTATTTTTTTATCTATTTGCTTGCGTATTCGACCATTTCACTTCCCTCACGCATTAGTTTATATTTACATATTACTAACCTTGCTTTTATGTCATCTTTTTATAATTGCTTGTTACTGTCATTCATTATTACACGTTATTATTAATATCATGATCTGCTTTTATATATTACTATGAATCACATTATGTTTTTACTCAATGCCTTAAAATAATTCTTTCATAAAAGTGATATTCTGTATTTAGTAATTCGAGATAATCGTGCCCTAACTTACTGGGTTTCGATTTTTCTCATTTAATCTAAATAACAGAATACTCTTTTAAATTGCTATACGAGTTTTGAAAATGCTCATTCTCAGAGGTACGAAGTGTTGTGCCCTAACTTACCGGGTATGACATTTCGTCACCTCGAAATATGAATTTGTTTTACAACAAAGGCAATATTCGGTGTTTGAGAACTCGGGAAAACGTGCTAACCTCACTGGGTTTCGATTTTTCTCGTTTACTCTAAATGATCGAATACCCTTCTAACAAATTAAAATACGTAAGTTTTATATAAAAGGCAAGCTCGCTCTCAAAAATTCAAGATGTCGTGTCCTAACTCACTGGATGTGACATTTCATATTTTGAGACGAGAAGGTCTTTAACACTTGAACTTTTTTATAAAAAAGGGATCGTATTTCAAAGGTCTTCCAAGTTTTCAATTTTCGACACTAAGACACTAATTAATCAACTAGGTACCAATTTTGGGCGTATCGAGGGTGCTAATCCTTCCTCGTGCATAACCGACTCCCGAACCTGTTTCCTTGATTTGCGTAGACCAAAATTGTTGTTTAAATAAATCAAACTATGTATTAAAAACAACCACTTTTACATGGTGACCTGATCGCACCTCGTCAAAAAGGATCGATGGCGACTCCTCTATTCATTTTCATTATCAAAATTCAAGTCGATACCCGTTTTACCAAAAAATGGTTACGACACTTGAACACTCCTTCACTTGGTATTACTCCCTCAAAATCATTGAAAGAGAGATTTAGATACTTTAATGCCCCAAATCGCACAAGAAATTCTGGAATCCCACCGGAAAGATTATTGTCAGATAAGTCTAATGCCTCAAGACCTCTCAACAAACTCAAATATGATGGAATGGGTCCTTCAAACAAATTGCCTTGCAAATATAGCTCCACCAGACTTGCACAACTACTAAGGTTGTTTGGAAGCAAACCAGATAACCTATTTTGAGAAACATCCAATGTACCTAGATTTTGTTGGGTGTGGGTCCCACTATGTGGGGAACCCATACATTGGTCAACCCAAACTTAAAAGGGTTGTTTGTTTATTTTTTTTTGTTTGGTTACAAAAAAAGAAAGTTTCTGCCATATTTTTATTACTTTTTTTGGATTTGTCAAAAAGCCATTCTTTTTGGCTTTTACGTGTGGATGTGGTGCAGCCATTTATTAAGAGCCAAAAATCAATTTTACACATAGAGAGATTGAAGCTCATCCGAAAAAGAGAGAAGAGAAAAAATTAGTTTTTTTTCGAGTTTGGTGCAACAATGATCAACTCTTCGATTGAAGGTCCATCCGTGGTTCGATTGAGCTGATTTTTGGACAGCAGCTAGGCGATAAGGTGTTCTTAACTTTGTACGGTCGAATTTTTCATCCGAGTCTTGTAGCATCAGAAATACCCGTTTTTCAGCAGCTGCATTTTTGGTGATGTTCTCCCATTTTCTCTCTTTTGCTAAAGATTACATCTTGTTAGCCTTGTTGGAGTTGAATGCTTGTTGTAGGCTTGAAATTGTGATCTTGTAGTTGAACATTTGATGATAGTGGAGTTTTTGATCGGACTCTAAAGTCCCGTGGTTTTTACCCTTGATTTAGAGGGGTTTTCCACGTAAAAATATCGGTGTCTCTATTTATTTTTGTTGTAGTTGCATTAGTTGATTTGTGGTTGATTAAGGTTGCTAGAGAACATATTTTATGCTATTGTGCTTGCCATAATTTTTTGACAGGAGTTATAGGGAGAGAAAGAACACCGGTTGTGCTTCGCTTTGTTTCGGTTGTTCAGTTTCTTCCCAACAAACTGGTATCAGAGCCTGATTATTATGTCAGATAATTATGGAAATCAATACGAGCAAGATGATTATGTTAAATGGCACAAATTATCAACTTTGGCGGAATAAAATGAAGGATTTGTTGTTTGTGAAGGCTTTGCATCTTCCGGTCTTTACTACTCAAAAACCCGATTCGAAAAGTGATGAAGAATGGGAATTTGAGCATCAACAAGTGTGTGGCTTTATTCGACGATTTGTTGAAGAAAATGTTTACAACCACATTAATCAGGAGACACATGCTCGAACATTGTGGGAGAAGCTTGAAAGCTTGTATGCTTCGAGGTCGGGCAATAACAAGTTGTTTTTGCTGAAGAAAATGATGGTGTTGAAATACAAAGAAGGAACGTCTATAGCTGACCATGTTAGTGAATTTCAGAGTGTGATGAATTAGTTGCTTGGTATGGGTGTCAAATTTGATGACGAGATTTTAGGACTTTGGTTGCTTGCTACTCTACCAGACTCTTGGGAGACTTTTTGGGTCTCGCTCATTAATTTTGCACCACAGGGTATTATTACTTTGGATTTTGCTAAGAGTGGTGTGTTGAATGAAGAGGTTAGAAGAAGATCTCAGGGTTCTTCATCACAGTCCGAGGTGTTGGTTATCGAGAACAGGGGAGGAACAAAGACAAAGATGGAAAGGGTAGAGATAAAAGCCGAAGCAAGTCAAGATCAAAATACAAGAATCTTGAGTGTCTATTTGTGGTAAGAAAGGTCATATCAAGAAATATTGCTTCAAGTGGAAGAAAGAGAACAAAGGTGGTGGTGATAAACACGATCGAAATGATGATGAAAAATCCGAGCGTGTTGCTACTGTTACTCGTGAAGATCTGTTAGTTATTTGTGATGAGAATTTGGTCAACCTAGCATGCGACGAGACTAGTTGGGTGATTGATACTGGTGCATCACTTCATGTCACGTCGAGGAAGGAATTCTTCTTATCTTATACTCCTGGTGATTTTGGGGTATTGAAGATGGGTAATGACGGTTTGGTTTCGGTTATTGGTATGGGAGATGTTAGCTTGGTGAGTAACAATGGAACAAAGTTAACTCTCAAGGATGTCAGACATGCACCGGATATCCGTTTGAATTTGATTTCTGCAGGAAAGCTTGATGATGAGGGATTCTGTAACACCTTCAGTGAGGGGCAGTGGAAGCTGACTAAAGGCTCTTTGGTTGTGGCTCGAGGAAAGAAGAGCTCAAATTTGTACTTGATGTAAGCTTCGACTTCTCGAGAGATGGTGAATGTGATAGTGAATAACAACTCAACTGAGTTGTGGCATAAACGACTCAGTCATATGAGTGAGAAGGGGCTTAACTGTTTAGCGAAGAAGAATCAACTTTCGGGTTTGAAGAATGCTACATTGAAGAATTGTGCTTATTGTCTAGCAGGAAAGCAGAGAAGAGTTTCATTTAGAAGCCGTCCTCCTCATAGAAAATCAGAGTTGCTAGAGTTGGTCCATTCAGATGTTTGTGGTCCGATAAAACTAAGATCACATGGTGGTGCACTTTATTTTGTGACTTTCATTGATGACTGTTCAAGAAAGCTGTGGGATTACACTTTGAAGTCTAAAAATCAAGTCTTTGATGTGTTTAAACAGTTTCAAGCATCAGTTGAAAGGGAAACTGGGAAGAAGTTGAAGTGCATTCGTACTGACAATGGTGGCGAGTACACAGGTTCGTTTCATGAGTTTTGTCTGCGACAGGGAATCAGACATCAGAGAACACCACCAAAGACTCCATAGTTAAATGGGTTAGCTGAAAGAATGAACCGAATATTGATTGAGAGAGTCAGATGTTTATTGTCAGATGCAAAGTTGCCAAGATCGTTTTAGGCTGAAGCTTTTAATATAGTGACACATGTGATAAATCTGTCTCCTAGTGTTCCTTTGCAAGGTGATGTGCCAGATAGAGTTTGGTTTGGTAAAGACGTGTCATATGATCACCTACGTGTGTTCGGTTGTAAAGCATTTGTTCATGTTCCAAAGGATGAAAGATCCAAGTTGGATGCCAAGGCTCAACAATGTATTTTTATTGGTTATGGTCTAGATGGTGAGTTTGGTTATAGACTCTATGATCCAGTTCAGAAGAAACTCGTGAGAAGCAGAGATGTTGTATTCATTGAGGATCAGACCATTGATGACATTGATAAGATGGAGAAAGTGGATTCACAAGATAGTGGTGACTTGATCAATGTGAATCCGGTTTCCCTAGACTCTTCATCAGATCCTATCCAGGATGATGTGCATGGTGATGTTAGTGATGGCCATCAGAATATAGGTGACTTTGATACTCCCATGGATGATGTTATGAATGATCAACAGCTAGCACCTATAGCTCCACCAGTAGTTCCACTTCGAAGATCTTCCAGAGATGGATGATCTTCTGTCAGGTATTCTTCTGATGAATATGTTCTTTTGACTGACGAGGGAGAACCTGAATGTTATGAAGAGGCTATGGAGAGTGAATACAAAGATCAGTGGGTTGAAGCGATGAAAGACGAACTTCAATCCTTGCTTGAGAACCATACCTTTGAATTGGTGAAACTGCCTAAGGGTAAAAGAGCTTTAAAGAATCGGTGGGTTTATAGGTTGAAGCAAGAAGAGAAGTCTTCATCTCTACGATAAAAGGCTAGATTGGTCGTCAAGGGTTATACTCAGAAAAATGGGGTTGATTTTGAAGAAATATTTTCTCCGGTTGTGAAGATGTCCTCTATCAGAATTGTACTGAGTTTGGCAGCTTGTTATGACTTAGAAGTTGAACAAATGAATGTGAAAACTGCTTTTCTTCATGGTGACTTGGAAGAAGAGCTTTACATGGAGCAGCCAGAGGGTTTTGTTGCACAAGGGAAAGAAGACTATGTGTGCAGATTGAAGAAGAGCTTATATGGTTTGAAGCAAGCTCCAAAGCAATGGTACAAGAAGTTTGAGTCTGTTATGGGGGAGCAAGGCTACAAGAAGACTACTTCTGATCATTGTGTGTTTGTTAAGAGATTCTCTGGTGATGATTTTATTATTCTTTTGCTCTATGTTGATGATATGCTTATTGTTGGTCAGAATGCTTCTAGAATTGAGAAGTTGAAACAAGAGTTGAGTAAATCCTTTGCAATGAAGGATTTGGGGCCAGCAAAGCAAATTCTTGGCATAAGATTGACACGTGATAGAAAGGCCAAGAAATTATGGTTATCATAAGAGAGGTACATTGAAAAAGTACTTCAAAGGTTTAGTATGGACAAAGCTAAAGCGGTGAATACTCCCTCTGCTATGCACTTTAGATTGAGTGTTAAGCATAGTCCTTCCACAGAAAAGGAGAAGGAAGAGATGCAGAAAATTTCTTACTCTTCAGCCGTGGGTAGTTTGATGTATGCAATGGTTTGCACGAGACCAGACTTGGCTTATGCCATTGGTACAGTTAGTCAATTTCTTTCTAATCCAGGCAGAGAGCATTGGAATGCAGTGAAGTGGATTATGAGATATCTTCGTGGCACTTCCAACATGAAACTTTGTTTCGGCAATGAGAAACCTGTTCTTGTTGGGTATACAGATTCAGACATGGCCGGAGACATTGACTCGAGGAGATCTACTTCAGGTTACTTAATCACTTATGCAGGGGGAGCTGTGGCATGGCAATCGAGATTGCAAAAGTGTGTTGCATTGTCCACATCGAATCAGAGTTCATTGCAACAACAGAAGCATGCAAGGAGATACTTTGGATGAAGAAGTTTGTGCATGAGCTTGGTTTTACTCAGGAGAAGTATGTCCTGTATTGTGATAGCCAGAGTGCTATTCATCTTGGTAAGAACTCAACTTTTCATGCTAGATCTAAGCATATTGATGTGAGGTACCATTCGATACGAGATGTTCTTGAAGCTAAGCTGTTAAAGCTTGAGAAGATACACACTAATGATAATGGTGCTGATATGTTGACGAAGGCCTTACCAAGAGAAAAGTTTGAAGCATGTTGTTTGACCTCCGGCATGGAGGCATTCCCCACATAGTTGGAGGGGGAGATTTGTTGGGTGGGGGTCCCACTATGTGGGGAACCCATACACTGGTCAACCCAAACTTAAAAGGGTTGTTTGTTTTTTTTTTTTTGTTCAGTTACAAAAAAAAAGTTTCTGCCACATTTTTATTACTTTTTTTGGATTTGTCAAAAAGCTATTCTTTTTGGCTTTTACGTATGGATGTGGTGCAGCCATTTATTAAGAGCCAAAAATCAATTTTACACAAAGAGAGATTGAAGCTCATCCGAAAAAGAGAGAAGAGAAAAAATTAGTTTTTTTTCAAGTTTGGTGCAGTAGTGATCAACTCTTCGATTGAAGGTCCATCCGTGGTTCGATTGAGCTGATTTTTGGACAGCAGCTAGGTGATAAGGTGTTCTTGACTTTGTACGGTCGAATTTTTCATCCGAGTCTTGTAGCGTCGAAAATACCCATTTTTCAGCAGCTGTATTTTTGGTGATGTTCTCCCATTTTTCTCTCTTTTGCTAAAGATTACATATTGTTAGCCTTGTTGGAGTTGAATGCTTGTTGTAGGCTTGAAATTGTGATCTTGTACTTGAACATTTGATGATAGTGGAGCTTTTGATCGGACTCTAAAGTCCCGTGGTTTTTACCCTTGATTTAGAGGGGTTTTCCACGTAAAAATACCGGTGTCTCTATTTATTTTTTTTGTAGTTGCATTAGTTGATTTGTGGTTGATTAAGGTTGCTAGAGAACATATTTTGTGCTATTGTGCTTGCCATAATTTTTTGACAGGAGTTATAGGGAGATAAAGAACATCGGTTGTGCTTCGCTTTGTTTCAGTTGTTCGGTTTCTTCCCAACAGATTTTTCAGTTTTTCTACTTCAACAAAAAGTTCATCAGTCAAATAGTTTGACGATAAATTTAGTACAATGGACAAGGATGGAAGTCCAAGTGCTTCAAGGGGTATTGGTCTACTAAGATTGTTACTAGAAAGATCCATTAAAAGTAATTTTTTGCAATTACCTAGACCTGAAGGAATGCTGCCCTGAAGATTGTTAAAATGTAAAACGAGTTCGGTTAACTCTATTAAATTTCCAATGGAGTGGGGAATGGTCCCAAAGAGAAAATTACTGTGAGCGTAAAATATTTTTAGCTTTTGAAGCTTCCCAATATCAAAGGGAATGGGACCTGATAAGTGATTTTGTGCTAAGTCTAGCACCTCCAAATTGATGAGATTTCCAATCTCATCCGAGATTTTTCCCAAAATGTTGTTCTCACTCATCGATAAACCCTGAAATGTGCTAGAAAAATTGCTAATGCATTTTGGAAATTCCCCTCCAAAATTATTTTCTGTTATAGATAGAAATCCTAGTTTTGTATTGTTGACTAAAGTGCAAAGAAAGTTCAAGTCACCTTCTCTCCCATGTCCCAAATGGTTTCCTCCTAGTTCAAGCCTAAACAATTTATCCAACTTTTCTAATGAAGGTACATTTCCATCAAGCATGTTATCATAAAATTCAAGAACATCCAAATTCGGGGCATTGGATATTGAAAGTGGAATTTGCCCAGAGATTTGGTTGTCCCCTACAGAAAAGAACTCAACATGAGGCATATTGATTTCTAAATCAGAATAAAGAGTACCTTCAATCTTGTTTGCACCAATATCAAAGGCTATAATATTGGAGAGATTAAACATTGCGACAGGAACAGTACTAGAAATTGCATTTTTGAATATGGTGAAAAATGAAAGGTTTCTCAGTCGTCCAAAAGATTCAGGTATAATCCCACTAAATGTATTAAACGTTAAACCAAGTCTCTCCAGCGATGATAAGTTCCCTAGTGAAGGTGGGATATTCCCTTTCAAACTATTGTTGAAAAAACCCAGTACTTTTAGGTTCGACAAGAGACCCAGCAAAGCATGTATTTGTCCCGTTAGCTGGTTGTCCGACATATCAACTAATATAAGTTTAGAACAAGCAGATAAATTGGAAGGAATTCCACCACTGATGGAGTTATTGGCCAGGTTTAATGCTTCTAGTCTTCTTAAGCCACTGATCTCTTGAGGAATTTGGCTGTAGAAACTACTGCCCACAAGATCCAACTCCCTAAGGAAGCTCAAATCTCCAATATAGGGTGACAATGATCCAGAGAGTTTGAGGATTCGAAGTTTCAGCTTGGTGACTCTTGGATGCTTGCGACCGCATGTAACACCGATCCATTGACAGAAGTGAATGGAGCTATTCCAGGACTACACAATCTTGAGTGGATCACCAGTTATCTTAGCTTTGAACTGGAGTAAAGCTTGTTGATCAGTGTCATTTCCTCTAACTACAG